>OY776287.1:11688395-13146395 GCA_963675345.1 Trididemnum clinides | reverse complement strand
CAATTTTCGCAACAGTTGGTGTTCATCTCGTAGAATATATTTATGCAAGGACAATACCAAGAACCACCTATCGTCGATACTTTTTTTATGTTTCAATCACCAGAATTCGCCAGTATATCTGATTCAGCAATTATTAAAGTAAACCAAAGCAATAACTTTTCTATTTCAGAAGCAGTAGCAAACGTTACCCAAGATCACCTTGAGAAGACGGTCGAATTGATCAAATGAATGTTGTCTGAATTAAAACATGTACAAGCCAGACAGAGACGAGACTACAAAATTAACAATGAGAAGTATCCAGCACAATTTTCTGTGAACAAGAGAAGCAAGCATAGATAAAATTCTGTTTATAAGATGTCAATAGAATACTCAATAAAAAAACTCAAGCTTTCAGAATAGTTTATGAAACCTTATCATTCGGATCATTCAAACAAATAGTACGGACAAAATGAGACCCGAAACTAAATTTAAAAAAAGAGATTAAAGAACAATCTGGTAAAGAGGTGGATGAGAAACAGGTTCTGGCAAATGCAAAGAATAAAAAACCATTGGACATGCTTGAAGATTTAAAAAAGTCTGGCAGCCATTTACTAATGCCAAAGAAGCAATGCTATATCTAGATGATTACAAAATTCATGATTAAGTGAAGCAAAGATGGCTTAAAAAAGAAATACAATTTGCAAGAGTTTAATGACCTTATCAACAACGGGTTCTACTTTTAAAATGCAACCATGTTACCTAGCCACAATAAAAGAGACAAACTATTGATAAGTGTGGTGGTAATTTGCAAGCGTAGTTGGGTAAAAAAAGATTAAAACGTAGGTACTGGGCAAAAAATTCCAGGGCAGAATATCCATAACAGCTAAATTTGCCATACAGTAGTTATGAGAACTGATGTATATGAAATGCCGTAATGAGTGAGTCAACATCGTAATATTACATTGTCAGTTATTTTTTCACATAATTTTCATATAGCCGAGACCAGCCAATGAACAATTCCATTTACCAAAGTCTTAAAATGCTGACAATTACAAGTAATTAACAATTTTGATACAATTTCTTATCAAAAAATGCTTAAATTTTAATAAAAATGGCCCATATTTCACAAATTCACCCGCTATTTATAACATTTTAGAAGGTGTGCCTTCTTTTATGTAATACATAGCAGATCATGCAGATTTAAACAGTGTGTACAAACTCTATGTACATTTTCCCAAATGAACTTACCACTAACGAAAAATTTTCAAAATTATGTTAAATCATGGTACTTCTCTATACATAAGCTGAAAACAACAAACACGTGCATAAAGAATGTATTATATTAACAACTTCTGGCTTTTGTAAAGTAGCCCTTGTTAATATAGCAGCTTGCAGCTGATTTTCTATCGAGAATTGATTTTGATGAGGCCTGTTTCAATAATTTTTTTCAAATTACATGCAAACGCAATCTAATGTACTGCTTTAATGTGGGTACTACTAAGAAAAAGCAGGAAATATAATTAAAATAATATATGTTGTTTTATTAAAAACAACTTTCTCATTAAACTTTGCGGAGCAGCGAGGTTAAACATCTCTGATGATGCACTCGTATGATTAAAATTTAAAACGGATAAATGACAAAAATGATTATCAGCAATTTTTGAATTGAGTCTCATGGAGTTTAATATCAACTCTAGTTGGGTCACCACAAGCTTCTTGAACATGGATTTTACATAATTTCTGCTCGAAGCGAATGACCTTTTTTAGAGATGAATATTTTTGAAGCCCGATTTTCCAGAACTGATTGTGGTGTCGTATTTCAAATGGTGGATTTTGCCAAAATTATGTTCTGGCTGAAAGTGGTGTTCTATCTTTATCAAAATTTTATAACACACATTTTGCAAAATTTTTCTCCACAAATAAAGGTGGTTTGGTTGCTCTTCCTCTTTTTTTGGACATCGAATTTTTTCAACATCAAAATTTTTACCATCAAAATCTCTAGTAGGCCGCTTAAAAAGCCTTGTTTGTAGCAGGTTTACCACCTTTGCTCAACAATCTGTCTGCTTCATAAAAAAAGATAAAACGTTAAGTGCTTTAGCCAGCGCATATTAACACGTTGACTGCCACGCATTTTTTCCCTATATGGAATTGCCTTATCTCAGGTGCCAACAATGTAATTCCCAGAAAACAATACCTAAAGTATAGTTTTACTTGTATTTTGATATTTTTAACATAAATTTATGATTTTGTGATGATATTTCTGCGTGTTCACCGGTGATACACCAGCACATAAGTAATGCCATATCAATGATGTGCCAATGTATCACCGGTGAACAAGGAGAAATATGTCATAAGTTTTTTATATTGCGATTGTTTTACTTGTTTTTTGGTTTCAGGCATATATAAAAAATAATAATGGATGAATCCCAAATGTTGCAAATGCTAGATGATAGTGATTCTGTATCAGACTTTCCTTTGAGTGGCAGTGATGAATATTTGCCATCAAGATCAGAAGACTCTGCATCATCTCATGATAGTGATCTTGGTGTGCCCCCTGATGAAACTGGCGATCCGCCTAGCACCTCAGTTCCGCAATGGAAACAACCAGCAGATGGTTCAACATTGAACAACTTCCCAACGCCACCAACTACAAATTGCAAGGCTGTTCCCCAGAGTCGGACGCCGTACGGATATTTCTCTTTGTCACTGATGAAGTATTGTCTATCATTGTGGAGGAGACAAATCGCAATGCCCAACAATACATATCCTCTCACCGCATTAGAAGACACAGCAGAATGTCAAAATGGAAGGACACGGATATGGAAGAAACAAAGAAGTTTCTTGGCTTGCTGATGTATATGGGGCTGGTGAAATATCTAAGCATTAGTGATTACTTGAGTGGAGATCCCATATTTGCAAATGAATTTTGCCACAGCGTAATGTCAAGAAACAGGCTCCAACTGCTTCTGAGATTCCTTCATTTTGAAGACAATGAGAATCCTAATTGTGAAAGCGCAAAACTGTGCAAAATTGAAAGGATCACACGCGAAATTATAAACAACTTCAAAGAAGCTCAAGATCCTGGAGAGGATATCGTCATTGACGAAACAATGATCCCTTTTAGTGGGCGATTAGGATTCCGGAAATATATTCCAGGAAAAACAAACAAATATGGAATAAAGCTTTTCAAGCTTACTGACCCATCTGGATACACCTACAATGTTCAAGTATGTGAAGGTAAATCTCAGGAAACTGCAAGAGATAATTTAGCGAAGTCGACTTCTGTCTGTTTGAAATTAGCTGAAGATTACTTCAATGAAGAGAGAACCCTGACTGTCGATAATTTCTACACATCTGTGGAATTGGCAAACAAGTGACTTGAGAAGAGCACTCATCTGTAGGGCACTTCACGGAAGGGAAGAAAAGGCACACCTCAAATTAATACGCAAATCCAAAAAGAGCAGTGCATCACAAAAGAAAGAAGTGGCGTCGTTGTTGGAGTATGAAAGGATAAAAGGTCTGTCGCATTTTTGTCAACGAAAGATGATGGGAAAGTTGTTTCCACAAATAAGAAAAATCGAAAAGGGGAAGAGATAAAAAAACCTAACGTGATCCTGAAATACAACCACTGCAAACAGGGCATAGATCTCTCGGATCAGCTATGCAGCTACTTCAGTCCCCTAAGAAAAACCGTGAGGTGTTACCACAAAGTTGCATTTGAGCTGCTGCTAAATACGGCTGTGGTGAATGCATATTTGCTGCATAATAAGACAGAGGACAAACTCCAAATTGCTTTTTTTCGAAAAGACATTATTATGGGTCTCACAAACTATCGAAAAGCCGACACTGGAAGGGATGTCAATCCAGAAAGATATTTGTTGGTGGAAACAGAAGAGCGAACAGCTGACAATAGAAAAAAAAGATCACGCTGCACTGGATGCTATGCCAGTTTGGCCGAAAAAGAAGGGCCAAGCATCGCTCGAAAAAGAGCAAAACTTGTTTCCACAAAGTGTTCCCAATGCCCTACAAAGCCATACTATTGTTTGGAGCATTTTCAAACGCAACACAAAGAATGATAAACTGTCGTCCTGAACAACGAATCAACTGATTGAGAAACTGCAAAGAACTTGATTGTGAATCTGCAGTCTTTTTCCATATATTTAGCCATGAAGCATTAATCAGGGAATCTTATTGTTTCAATAAAAGTGATAAGTTATTTATAGTTTCATTTATTTTCCATTCATACAAACATCAATTGTTATAAAAAATAATTCATTTTTGAGGTGCCACACAAAAACCTAATTCGATTCTCTGTGTGCTATTTTAATTTATAAGCCATTTCCAATGGAGGTGCCAGAGTATCACCCGTGATGCATTGGCACCACATACAAAAGTCAGCATGTATCACCGGTGATACACTGGGCAGCCAACGTGTTAAGTAAAATTGCCAGCTTTTTCCCTTACTGTTCCTTTTATGCTGAGTGTCGGCATAGTCAATGAAACATAGAAGTAGATCTCTTTGTACTTCAAGCCATGATTATACTTTTTACAAAGTATTTCTTGTGCTCTTACCTAAAAATCCGAGGTATTCTTCTTCAACTTTGGATTTGATCGTTTTGCATTATCTCCTTATGAAAGTTTACAGTATTTGATCAGTTATTTGATTCATGAGGCTGATGTTTGATGCTGTTTACACTGCGTAGTTCCTAATTTTTTTGGGATGGATACAAGTATTGACTACTTCATATCATCTGTGATATTCTTTTGTACTGAGTTTATTTAACCCATTTGTTGTGTGCTCCACTCACCCAATTCCCAAATCTTTTATCATTTCTGCCGTCACTCCACAACCGGTCCTGCAGCATTGATATTTTTGATACTGTTTAGCGTGTGTTTGATCTCTTTTTTCAATATTTCTGAACCTTCTTTATTAGATTCTTTGAGAAAATTTTTATCTCTGTTGCTGTCATTCAGGTGTTGAATGTTTTGAACAAATCTTTGTCTAATTTCATTTTTTTTTATTATAATTTTTCCAGTCTCTGAATAAATCGAATCAAGAAACCGTGTCGTTTTTCTCACTCACCTCTTTCTCATTTTCATTCATTTTTTATAGATCTGTTCTGAGTAATAGCTTCAAGGCTCTAATCATATTTTATATTTAGTCAATTTTCGTTAAAATCTTTGCCCGTCTTTTGATTTCTTGGTAAATTAGTAAGCGTTTGTAAGACCTAGAAGTAAATCCAATGAATTAATTAATTCTTTTTTATGCTGTTACCAGGAAATGATGATGACTATTTGAATAGTGGAAATATATTTTCCGTTATTGAAAGTTAAAGCTGAGTGATTGCTTGAATTTAATTATCCGAAAGATCTCTTTGCCCGTCTTTCGATTTCTTGGTTAAATAATAAGCGTTCATAAGTCCTAGAAGTAGAACTAATTATTAATTCTGTTGGTACAATAACAGTAACACTTACTCATTGCTTCAAATGAATTGCATTGCGCCGAAGTCGAGGGTTGACTGGCATTATTTTTGTTGTTTGCGACCACACTAATTTGCGCCGAAGTTGAAGGTTCATTGAAATTGTTCGCGTTCTCTGCATAATTGACTTGAGATTCTTTTCTCCTTCGCTTTGGTGGTAAGGAAGCATTTTGTTTGCGGCTGTTGATGCTGTTCTCTGCCTCATTGAATTGCTGTGAAGTTAATGGCTGATTGAGATCGTTTATATATCTCTCCTGCAGCAATAAAGTGTTCTGAGGTGGAGAAACGTTAAGAGTGGATGGTGTTGTCTGCCCTATTGAATTGCTCTGCGATGGATAATTGATTGAGGTTGTTGATGTTGCAGTCTGCCACGATGGATTGCTCTGAGATGGACGACTGATTGAGTTGTTGATGTTGCTCTCTGTTGTATAAAAATAACTCACTTTAGTACATTAGACAGCAAAAGTTTTTCGCAAACAGAACCTTACTTAAGCAGTTAATTAAAATGGTTATGAAAAGCTATTGCTATTGCTCTCATGAATAAAAAGATATCACATCAAATGCAACTGCTGTGCTAAGGACAATGTCAAAGAAAACTCTCGCAAAAACCTGTAAAACTTAATATAAGTTGATGGATTAGTAGCTACTTAACCTTGCAGTTTGTTGGTTACAATCAGCAAGTGATAAAATATATTTAATACTTTGTCGTCAAATATTTCTCAAACACTACCTGTTCCTGTCAAGAAAAGAATAATATTTACACGTCACTTTGAAAACAACAAAATCAATAATTTAGCAATCACTTTATTTGACATTTCACAATTTAGATTTTTGGAAAACACTAATACATTTGACGCATTGCATTTTTGGAAAACACCTGTGTGAAATAGATATTACGCTTAACTAATTATTTGAAAGCAATCGATACAGTGATGTAAAAGTTCAAAAGCTTTGTGCATTGATTAGATTTATTGTTCGCCCAACAGAAGAAAAAACAATCAATAACGATGGAGAATAAAACTAAATGAGAAAAAAGTATGCATATATAGGAGAAAAAGTAAAATGCATGTTAGATACGTATTTTGAGGAGCCAGAAAGCTTTGAATTAACCCGAAAGTTTTCTGGTCACTGCTTCCTCAGAGAAAGAAAAAAATAAAAAGTGCTTCCGACAAAATCAGATTTTGAAAAAAAAGTAAAGTACAAATTATGATACAAAAGAATGAACAACGATAGCACAAAACATTTACTAGATTCGAGTACATACATTTTGATTTCTTGGTAGGGTGGTAAATATTGAGCGTATATATATAGCTTATAAAAAATTACATGTTACTGCAAATTCAACTATTACCAAATATTTAAATATGGTTTTTTAAGTTTCTTTTTAAATACTAAATACGCTGTTCTATTTTTTTAAGATTCATCAAGTGTAGCCTCGCAATTTAGATCGCTAAACAGTCAACTGATTTTGTGCAATGGATTTGTTGGCATGGACCAGAAAGTATGTAGTTCTTTTCAGTTATCTAGTTTCATAGTTTATTATGAGTGACTTTGTTCTATTTAGAAAAGTAATTATCAAACACTGATGGTGTTTCACTGCTCGATCATTGATGGTAAATTTACACAATTCCAAGTTATAGATGTCGTTTAATTTTAAGAGATTAAATTTTTTATACAAATTACTCACGTGATTATACTTGCTGCTCCATGTCATCGGGCGAGCAAGGTTATTAATCTAATTTTAATTAGTCTCAGTCGATTTTTGGTTGCTGTGCCTCATAATATTATTCCATTTTGAGCTTGGGTGTATACCAATCTGTAGTATATCTACAGTGCCAGACAAAAAGATTGGCTCACTTTGCAATTTTTTAGTTTTTTAGTTATATTTTTATAAAAGTTGCATCAAACTTGAATTTTCTTAAAAGAATATATAAAACAACATATGTTTTTTATAGGCTTATGCTAAATGTAAAAAAATTATATATTTACTTAATACTTATTGACTTATTTACGATGTGCCCAAATTGATGGTGTCAAAAAGGTTGACTCATAAATAAAGACAATGAATTCCAATCATTTTTATAACAAATCATTATACATTTATTTTTTCACTATGCCTGGCAAAACTACTTGCCCAGAAATTAGAAAATTGATAATTGACAAGCATTTGGAAGGCTTTTCAAGTCATTCTATATCTGCAAGCCTCAATTGTTTTCAATCAACTGCTTCCAGAATTATTCATTTTTTCAAGCAAACTGGGGATACAGAAGCTAAGAAAAGTCCTGGGCGTCCAAGAAAAACAAATCCAACCATGGAACAATTGATATGCAGGAAGTCCAAGGCTGACAGATTCAGATCAGCCAAACAGATTTCGCACATGCTTCCACCTCACGACTTCTCTATTCACACAATTCAAAGAAGATTGTGCAAAAATCAATTGGTGGGACATATCGCTTGAAAAAAGCCTCTTGTGAATCAGAAAAATAAAAAAGTCAGATATGAATGGGCTAAAGAACATTTGGGCTGGAGCAATAGCAAATGGAGTCGTATGTTGTTCTCCGATGAATGCAAGATTTAAAGGATCTCCAGCCATGGAATTGTGTATGTGAGGTGTGGGAAGAATAAAAAATACAAAACTCGTTGTACTAGGCCCACTGTCCAAGGAAGTGGAGGCAGTTTGATGGTGTGGGCTTGCATGACTGCCAAAGGACTTGGACCAATCATTCGTGTTGATGGCCATGTCAATGCCAAAAAATACATTGACATTCTCACAAATGTTGTTGAGCCGTACATGGATGAAAATATGCCTATTGCATCCATCTTTCAACACAATAACATGCCATGCCACAAGGCAAAGACCGTTTGTGACAAAATTGAAGAGATGGGACTGCAGGTCTTGCCATGGCCTGCTCACAGTTCTGACCTCAATCCCATCAAGAATGCCCGGAAGGTGCTCAAATCTCGCATCTCTTATCAAAAGTATGCGAATGAGAATGAATTGTGGCAGGCAGTTATAAAAAATGGAATGAAATGACTGAAAATGAATGTGAAAATTTGGTCTTTTCCATGAGGCGCAGGTGCCAAGAAATGATTAAAGAAAAAGGACATCCAACTCATTATTAATCAATGATGAATGATACTAAGTTATTATCATTGTATTTTTGTAAATAAAAATAAAAAAATATTGAAATTTTCAATTTTAACTTCAAAACATTTCATAAATTTACAAATTTAAAGAATTTAATGTAGAAAACTAAAAAATTGCAAAGTGAGCCAACCTTTTTGTCTGGCACTGTACCTTAATGTTTTTGCATTAAAAAAATTCCGCAATTTTACAAAATTGCTGTGGACTTAACCAGCTGCAGTGACAATTCTTCAGTGTTACATGACTAGACTCTTGTGTATTGATGGCGATTATTTAGGTAGTTTTCCATAAAGCTTAATGCAATTCCTCGAATTTCAAACTTTTTTTCTGGTCCACATATTAATACTTTGTAATCAACTGTGACAAAAGCTTTTGAAAAGTCTAGAAATAAAAAACAGCTGTATAGATTTTTGTTATTGCTTTTGAACAGTTGTTTCTATATGCTGCTGATGACATTAATACTGAAAATTTTTACGAAAACCAAATTGGTGATCATTTAACAATGCACATTTTTCAAGATATTTACATAGTCTGAAGAAAGTGAATTTGTCAAATAATTTTCTTTAATAGATGGTCCAAAGGTATTGGCCTGTAATTAGTGGATCGTACTGGGTTACCTATTTAATTGTATGGATTACTTTAACAACTTTTGAGGAATCGGGAATTATCGCTTGAGACAGGCCCTCATTATATAAATCACTTAAAAAGCAGGCTATTATATTAACATTGTATGTACTTGATAAATTTAGTTGAAATGCTTTCATTTTTACAATCTTCATTATCTTTAAGTTGAAGGAGTAAAGATGCAACCTCAGTAGAAATTGTTGGAAAAAAAAGAATCATCTGCTTATAGATGATGACTGTAATGTCATAGATAATGCAGAGTCATCACTTTTTATTTTTACTTAAAATTTTGTTAACCGACGCGATGGCGTAATGGTTAGAGCGCCCGCTTCGCATTCGGTAGACCTGAGGTTCATGCTCCTTGTCAAGTCTTACCAAAAGACTTTAAAAAATGGTATCCACAGCTTCCCTGCTTGACGCTCGGCGTTTAGGAGGTGTTGTGGAGAACAAGCCGGCAAGTTCGATTGTTGTGTCCTTGAGCAAAGCACATAACGGGATGCCCCCACCTTTACGTGGAAGACGAGTGGCCCAGACTATGGCAACTCCCAACCAAGTGCGAACATCCAGTCCAAAAGACAGCGATACCATCGTGAATGGAAAATAAACATGAACAATAACAACATTTACAAAAAAAATCATTGAAAGTTTGAAGACTAAAGGTTTTGAATGAAGGTTTGCAGCGTTGAGTTATGTCACCAGTGTAAAATTAGTATCACAGCGTAATGCATACGATTCGAATATATTAAAAACAAACAAAAAAAATATTAACAAATATAACGAAACAGCGTTAACAAAGAAAAATAAATGTCAGCAAACCGTTTAGGATTAGGCTTTTAACAAACATAACAGTTGTGATGCGGTGCATTATTTCCAGGTTGAAACCTTTCAGTTTGAAAGAGCTTCGTTAACCCGGTATGAGTTTTCCTTGTTTGCTTTTCCAAGCAGGTGGCAGCTGGTGGATAGTCGAACACCCTCCAGATATGGTGGGCAGTTGTGAAATAAGCAGAAACTCAGAAGAATACGCATTTCCAATCCATCACCGCTCAATTGCAGACATGACCTAATAATCGATTTGGTGGCTAAAGCATTGCTTTGAGAAAAGTGGATCTACCTCCTAATTTGTCTTTGCTCCCAGGTCTACCCTACTTCAGAATGATAGCACTTGACAGAATTAAGGGAAGAAAACTTTGAATATAAACTCAACTAGGACAGGAAAATTCTTGTTGAAATAATACTCAAAAAACTTTAGTCTCTAACCGCCGTTTCCTAGTATATGGCAACACCAATCAAAACTCCGTCTGACATCAACACGTTGGCGCTTGCCTAGTTAATCGTGGTCTGTGGCATGATGTTGCAGAACAAATTGGAATCAGTCATTTTGTTCTACTCCATGCAGCGCCAAGTTAGTGGATCACGACATGTGCAACCGTTTTTCTACAAAAGATATCCCGGTGCAATCATTTTCTTTATTCTTTATAATTATGTTTCAAAGTACTGTTGCGATGAGTGGTAATCGGCAAGGGCAGATTTAAACTGGCTGAGCGCCCTTAGTTCTACACTTGCACACAGTGATCACAAAAAGATGGTTGTTTGATACCGTACTAGCAGCCAAGACTACAAATCATAATGAGGTGACTGACTAGCTCTGTTCAGCGAAGCGCTGCTCATCATAGGTTGGGGAAGAGCCTACAAAATATAACTCAAAACGCTTGATCATATCCTAATCTATATTGATTATGACACGCTCATCGGATTGTCTGTTAAATGCAGTCAAAACACTGAAAGTAAAATCAAACCTTTGAAATTTGCAACGTAAAATGTCCACATTTTGTGTTAAGACACTAATTTTATTCTTTCCAGGTGCTGCACTGCAGTTGTTGCAGCTGAACTTAAACGTTGCAACATCGTCATAGCTGCTCTAGGTAAAGCTCCTTTTCTACAGGAGGGCTCGCTGACGAAGGTAGGCAAAGAATACACTTTGGTTCAAACGCAGTGTTTCAAAACTGGTTTCGCTCGACTCTTACTGATCATGTCTGACAAGCACTGTTTGTAATGAAAATCACCATAAAATGATGATTTAAGATTGGTTGGATGTTTAAGACATTTTATTTGCCAATGCAACCGGAAATGACAAATATTTATCCGGCGTTAACAAAACTGTGGGGCTAAATCTGCATTTTTTAAACACAGCGCCGGTGGTCTGTTGTGTGTGGCTGCTCAACAAACAAGAAAGAATCAATTGCCCTGCAAATGGAGTGAGCAGAGAAGAAGTGCTAGCATTATCATCAAGGAGGTCGTCACATTGTGATGTCAATGGACCATCTCTCGCGATTCTGGTGATATTTGAAATGTATGTTTGTAACTTCCCAAGTGTGGGTATGCTTTATGTTAGATCGGCTTTGTTTCTAAGTGTGCGCAAAAAAAACTTCAATTAAGAATTTTATATGCTTCTTGTGAAGAATTGTATGCAAAAATGAATTTCCAAGATAATTCTTATTTTCTAAAACATGATTGAACCTCATGAGAGAGTTGAAATTGAGACAAGAAGCTGGCTTTTTAAGATCTGCAAAATGAAAAAAGGCTAGCATAAAAATCCTGAGGTCCATTCACGGTATTAGTTCATCATAAATTTATATGGTGGTCATGTAAGTAAAAGGCATAGTTCAATCCTTTTTTACGTTGTAGCCTTACGTCTCTCTCTAACACGGAGGAGTACAAAGTTATCGCTATCTGAGTTGGCAAATAGTTCTTGGAAAAAAATGATTAGCAGCAAATCTACTATTTCGCAAAAGAAGAGCTCTTTTAAAGTTATACTACTTCCATCTTCCGGTGAAATATCTTACCAAAGAAAGCTTTTTAATCATCTAATACTGTCTTCGACCAAGCATTAGAATATATTGAATTCCCACAATGATCGCTTTGACAGTGACATTGTGACACGAATAAGCACGTAAATAGATACCGAGAAAGCAAGATCATTGGGAATTTCTCATCAGTAGGAAGATCCCATTAATTGAAAATATCTTTCCATCTGAACTGTCGCATCTGAATTTATGTAAGTTTGGAGGCAGCATAAGAAACGCATGTCTAACAGATATTTTTGCATTGCATTGTTTGTTGAAAAGGCGACAAACTTTTTTCTACGTCTTCCAAGCAATCCGGGAAAGATTTCAAAAGAACTTGTATCGTTTTTTTTAATGCATGCATGTATAACGTAACAGACTATTTATGGCTGTGTTAAAACATGCTACATCAAGCTTCGACACTTAAAATGCTCTTTTTTACATCCTGGTGAATGTATTCTTCAACTTCTGGTTTTGAACGCTCAACTCACAGTCTTTTGATTACAAGTATGATTTCCTACCCGTCGTGGTAGCCCAGTCTGACGAAAGACATGCAAACAGAGCATGAGCTCATACGTATGATTGCGAATGTATTGAGAGAATGCCGACAGATAAGAAGCACACGCTTTTACCGTGTACTAATCAGGTGAAGCTGCTTTTTTGACTGATAATATACGGAAGAGCTGATTTTTGATGTCGGCATTAAACAAAGTGGAACATCCTTAGGAGCTCTTGGTGGGTGATCTCTTGGCTGGCTAAAAATCTACAACAAACCTGAAGCAATCAGAAAGTGTCCGAGCTAATGGACTAGTAGCAGCATACATGTATACAGGATTATCTAGTGTGAGATAGAATTGCCATTCAGACCGAGAGTGCTATAGAATGTGATCTGCACACTTTAATGTAAACTTATTCAGACGTAGATTTGGGTCGGAGATAAACCACATGATCATCTTGGAGTCGTGCAAGAAACATTTTGTCATGTTTGATTAATTGATTGTCTTTTATTTCACCACGTACAGCACACGTACCATATTTAGTATCATAAAACAACAAAAGTCTCTTAGTAAACATGCAAAACATAGACCAGGAAGAAAAGACAACCCCAAAAGTTTTTTGGATCAGTAAAGCTCTAAATTCACTTCTCATAAGGTTTACAGCAATGGCAGCTGGAACTAGCTCTTTTTTGGCAATAGATCAAATCTGTTGATGCTTCAATAAGATTCGACTCTTTCCAAGCATCAATGACATGTCAATTGTACTTCCAATTTTCTTCTTATTCTTCGTGTGAGCAACTGCAACCAAAAATCTACCGGCTGTGAAGCCGACGCTCTAACCGCTACACCATCGCGCCGGTTACATATTTTTCTTTTATATAGAAACACAATCATAGTTAGGCCTCATCCGATCAATCTGAAAATGCATGTACCTGCCTTATAGTGATTGAGCATTGATTTTCGACGAGGGATGAATTCTGTAAATACCATCATAAAAGATAATGATTTTTCCAGATATCTAACGTGACCAGTCATTGGTTTCAAGCTTTACCTTGTTAGTTTGATCTCATTAAGCTCTGTTAGTGCTATCATTAAGTCCTGTTAGTGCAAGCTCGTGTGAAATTAAACATTCTATCAGAAATAATGGAAAAGAGCATTTTAAAGGATCAAACTGACGTTGGAAACCGAATTTTAAGGGTACTCTTTGTTACAGATGCAACCAACATCCTTAAAGTCAGTTAATTTGACTTCGAATTTTGCAGCTGATTTGGCTTTTGAGATTAGCTGATCAATATTTTTAAAGTGAGATTTGACTTTCATTGCACAATTGTGCAATAACTGTGCTACATATGTCACAAAAACAGCTTAGGATACAGCGATTTTAGTGTTGCACCTGAAGCCACCATATATTTGGCAACATCATACAATAAAAACATGGCTTTCTGTTGATTCCAAGAAATCTAACAGCATCGTCAACTGCTTGAGCAATGCTGTTGCTATTCGGCACCTATGGGAGAGGTTAACAGTCGTACAAATAACTGACGTCAGGTGTTTCTAGGATTCCAACTAAAATATCTAAATATTGTATGCCAGACAGAATGCTCTCATCATCTGCCAGAAAAATTTTTTGTCATGTACAGCATTTCTTTTCTGATGTAACTCATCTGCTCTTAATTGCAGCACTGTTTTTCTACAAGTAATTTCGGATCATAAACTGTGACCGAGGTCATGAAATAGGTTTTTGATATGTTTCTTGTTTAGCTTGTACGCTACAAAGCAATATCAGCAGACAAAAATAGCTTGGCAACCATATTCGCAAAATCGGTGTTACTGCTCTTCAAAAACGTTTGCAAAGTGTATGGGATTCGTAGCTCAGATCTGTTGCCTAACGCTTGTTAGTGTTTGGATGTATTTTGATGACTTACAGCAAGAGAGCGTTTGTTACAAGAAACCGTACATCTGCACAAATTGCAACATAATTCGTTACTGAGACTTTTCACAAATTCTTCAATTTATGTGTGGTTCAAAACTTCAGTAATGCCTTTATTATCAAGTATCTTCTGTTAGTGATGTAACAGATGATATTATACTATTTTGCAGTGGAATCAACTGTCAAAAGAGTGACGTGAGATATTTATTTAGGTTTTGCTTTAGTTTGTGATTTAGGTTTTTAAATGATGCTAAAAGTTAAAGCCACCAAAACATCTAAAATTCAACCCGTACAGCAAGATTTCTGTAAAGAATTTGTAATGCTTTTATTAACGATCATTTCATCATACTCTTTTGCCAATACAAACTCGAACGTTTTCGTTTAGTTCTTCAAGAGTTTTTGCTAGAATGGCAGCCTAACAATGCGGCAAAGAATTTATACCGTACAAGGCGGTTTCTGACTAGATGATATAAAATGCGTCCTGATTAGTAGATCTAATCAGAACGTTTCAAGAAGCCCATTTTATAAATGAGCTAATTTCAAAATATAACTTTGAACTTTGAAATTACTTCATTTATAATTTAATCAGCCACTCATTATTAACAAAACTTATTTACCAATTAGACTGGATTAAAATTAAAGAACTGTTTGCCTCAGTATTAAGTGTAGTTCCAAAGTCTACTAAAGAAAAATATTGCTGCTTGCCAGGATGTACACGTTCTTTTGGTAACAAAAACATAATAAATTATGTAAAGTTCTTTATGACCAATGTCATTTTAGAGCATCGACAACAGAACGATCAGACAAATTTCTTTCGGTTAGCAATCTCACCAGTTAAATTTAAGTTTTAATCAATTCTCTGCTTACAGCTTCTACAATCCGTGGTGTCATTTTTTCTCTTTGTTTTATCTTTCAGTTTGCTACTGCTAGTAAAAAGAGTGATGTCTAGTGCATTTTTTATTACTATGAGGAAGGATCAAACCGCATTCACAAACAGTCCCTCGGCCTCTGCCGGTATTTCAGGTGGAGTTGCATGAGCTCTTTCTGTCCCAGTATGGTCTTTCCTAAATATCTCTGTCCACACAGGGACTCTCTATACCGAGATCCTACTATGATTATCTGGCCCATCACGGTCAATGTAAAGCAGCACCTCCTCTGCACATTTTCAAGCTTTACAATCCACATTACAGAACTAGTTTTTTGGGCACGCTTTCTTCATCTAACTTCAGTTTTACCTTTCCCCTTTCTTCACTACCATTATCTTTGGTGATTTCAATTCTTACCAATCGTTCTTCGACTCCTATGGCACGGAGGATCACTTTGGTAAAGATTTATTTGACTGGTTGCTCTTCCAAATTTCTCTCTCTGAACAATTCGAACACCTCTTACTCTGCTTCATCACTCCACTGGCGGCAGTGTCTCACTCAATCTCTTATATGGTGCCTGCTTCTATTGCTTTTTAATTCAAATGGTGCATCCTTCCGGACCAGAGCTGGGATTATCTGCCCATTTACATTACCATCTCCATTTCACTGGTGATCAAATCCATTAGCCGCCTTTTCCTTTTAGGCCCTGTTGCACAATATGGGGGCGGCTAATGGACTTACTCTTCAGTGGTGTTATACAATATACACATCATTTACCGCTTGCGTTTCGTAACATTTCATTTGGTGATACTTATTCAATAAAAGGTTTAACAACGCTATTGTCAATTTGTACCAAAATTTTTACCATCTAATTACGTTAAATCCTGATCAAGTAGTCTAGTTTAGCAAATTTTTGTTGATAGGGACAAAGAATAAAATCTACGTTTAGTAGGATGTTTTTTATGACCAGAATACGACTTCAAATTAATTAGACGGCACGTAACTTAACGCATAGATTGAATTAAACAACTAGCATTATCTAGTTGTGAAGTGCCCAAATCAACTGTAAGGTGGAATTGTTGCAAATTATATTCAGTAGTAGCCAGATCTTGCGGCGTCGCCCGTAGGGGCGCCATCAGTAACTTCTGGAGTAAGAATGACGGTTCGGGCGGCTGCGCTGGCTGCCGCAGCACACAGCTCTTTCCATCTTAATCTCTTAGAGGCTGCTTATATCAGACCCGGTGCCCGGTGTTATGCCGACAGAAAGAGTTTGTCTACGCTCTCAAACTCTTTCGATAATCGCAGCATTTTTAATGGGTTTCTTGCTGCGCTTTCTTTAGTATTTAACTATTACCAAATTTTTCTTGGCGCGCTTTACAATACTAGCGCTATCATTGGCTTGTCTTGATTGCCTAACGTTCAAGTTAATCACATAAAGCACTTACTCACTATAGATCTTCCCCTTTGACACGATACCGCCACTGATGAGAGAGTCACGAAAAGCTTACGCCTAAAATAGCTTTTTTCAAAGCTATATTAAAAGAAAGATTTTGCAATAGCAAAATGCCAAAGAAAGCGCAGCAAGACGCCAAATGGGAACGCCGTGATTATCGAAAGAGTTTGAGAGCGTAAGCAAATTCTTTCTGTCTGCATAACACCGGGCGCTGAGTCTTGATATAAGCAGCCTTTACGAATTGAGGTGGAAAGAGCTGCGTGCTGCGGCGAGGATTGAAAACCGTTTGTTAATATAGTTTAAATACGCATTGATCATTATCTAAAAGATGCTGACCAATGGCAGAGTCACAGTCCGGTTTGGTGTCGTTTTGTTTGCACGATCTGTGTGGTTAAAATCGGCGTGGACGGGTCAATTGTTGTCTTAACCATTGCGGAACATGCTGCTTGATGCGATCCTGTAGTCGTTGAGATGTTCGCCCTACGCACTGACTATCACAGTGGCACTGGTTTTCATATATGACAAAACTTTTCTGACTGGTAGGTAGAACATTCTTGAGGGCTACTCTCAGCATGCGCTTTGATGTAAAGACCTAGCAGGTGCTGATGGAACCATAGCAGCTTTCCACGGCGGTTTTGACTTCTTTTTCGAAGCTTGTGGATGGCTTACCTATCCAAGGAACCTACACAGGGTACTTTTCTGTGCCGAATCGCTCAAGGGTGGAAAGCTGAGCGATTTTCTTGGCGATCTGAGCGTTGATGACGTTTTAGGATAGCAATTGTCTAGTAATATCTTCTTGATCCGTTCTATTTCTCCATTGAATCTACGCTTGGTGCAAATTATTAGGGCTTGATGCACCAATGTAGATATTGGACTTATTTTACGTTTGAGAGGACTAAAGGAATCACAACGCAAATACTGGCCAGTGAAAGTGGGCTTCCTATATACACTGGTTTCAAAGCCAATATCTGTTTCTTCGACGTAAACATCAAGAAACGGTACACATTTCTCTTTTTCAAAGGCGGATCTGAGGGATGGATGAAGGCAGTTGAGTTTGGTCAGAAATTCATCTGCTTCAGCTTCGTGATTGAAGATGGCAAACGTGTCGTCAAAGTATCTGAAGTATGTTGAAGGCTTCTGCGTTTGAGAAAATAACTTTTCTTTATAATATCCAACAAAGATGTTAGCCAAAGCCGGACCAAGTGGTAATCCCATAGCTTCTCCGTCTGTTTGCTTGTACATAGTGTTATTGAAACCGAACTCAACTGAGGATGTAGCGCTCTTCATCAATTCAACAAACACGTCCATTGGAATGGCTGGTTGTGAATCAGGCATATCATAGAGGGCTTCTGAACAGATTTTGATGGTTTTATCAAGGAAAAGGTTGGTGAACAAGCTGAACACATCAAAAGAACTCATGAAGACATTATGGTCGCTGTCAAGATTTTACATGGTCTTAGCAAACGTAAACGAATCTGAGATGCAGTGTTATGAAAACCACTCCAACACAGGTTATAATAGACCAGCTAACCACTTGCCAGGTTCATGATGGGACGAACCTGTCATAGAGAGTATAGCGAGAATTGGAGTGCCTTCTTTGTGTGTGTTTTCGGCAAACCATACATTCGAGGTCTTTACGATCAAATTGGTCGTAGTGCGTAATATATCCACTTCCGCATAAGATCGGCTTTGACTAAGTCAAGCAACCGCCCCTGGAGGCGCGATTCAATGTTACCTGTGTTGTCATTGCTGGAGGCTGGACCAAGCTTTTCAAATTTTGATTGATCTTGAAGTATTTCGTTCATTTTATCGACGTAGTCGCTTTTGTTTAAAAGTACAATGCCGAAGCCTTTGTTAGGTTTAATGATGATGATATCGAATACAAAAAACCTATTAATTATAAATATCAGTAATGGGCTTCACTGTTTGTATTTGCCATGAAAATAATACTGGATAATTTTTCTGCCTGCTGCTGTTCTCATCATATAGTGGCAAGCATTGCGATGTCATTTAAAATTATGACGGAAAAGTATGTTTTGAAAGGATTCAAGACAGAATTACAAAGCATGCTTAAAAAACACTTCAACCAATAATTGCGTGTTGCATCGTGATGCAGCATAAGATGTTAAAGAATTACTTTTAGCAAAAATTAACATTTCTTAAAACGTAATCGATTAAAAACAACGTATGGGCGGGTATGGGTACCCACTACATGCCTCCTAAGTTTATTGCGTGCGGGCAATGTTTTATTTGCCCTGTTTTCATCATGAAAGTTTTTTAACTAAACAGACTTTTATCTGTAAAATTCAGCTGGTGCTTGAAAGCATATCAAAGTTGTGGGCGAGCGCCAAGCTAATTGAAATGTATTTCCAGGATTAAGTCATTAAATATTAACACCGCTACTTATGACTTTTTTGTAACTGTACGTAAATTTGTATGAGATAACGCCTCTGACTGCGCGCATGTTGCTTGGTCCTGGCATAAACGCAGCTAAGCAAACAGCAAGCTAACCCGAAATGAAGCACTCACAGTTAAGCTATTGTAATATCAGGGCCCCCATTAATAATGTCGAGGTTAAAAATATCAAATCAGCTGGCAGTGTCAGCTTCACCCAATTCCAAAGAAAATTGCTTCAAGATTTAAATCACATTTAGCTCGACACTAATATTTGGTTGCAAAAAATTAAAGAGGACCATCTTTATTTTCCCCTTTTTTTCTTGGAGGATCACCATTTGTTTGCTTGAGTTGGCCACATTTTAAAATGTTTAGAGACTTTATGTTTAGATCAGGGGTGTCAAACATACGGCCCGCCAAGTGCTTGAATGTGGCCCCTCAAGGGGTTGCTCACTTTTAATATTTTTATATTTTGAAGACTAACAAAAACTGATACTGTGATAGATCTAGGCGTCATTTTGAAAGTAAAAATTTTCTGTGAACTTTTCAGTATACTTTAGCCTTCAACATGTCTTTATCAAAAAAACGAAAGATTGATGCAGAATGCAGAGTGTTTCAAGATAAATAAACGGAATGTTACTTTTTCACCAATGTGAATGGAAAGGCTGTGTGCTTAGTATGCCAGCAACAAGTTTCTGTGTTGAAAGAATACAATGTTTGCCGGCACTATGAAACTCAACACAGCGGGAAATTCAAAAGCATTCAAGGTAAATCTAGGACAGATAAAGTGAAGGAACTGTTGTCTGGACTAAAAAAACAACAGTCAGTCTTCACTCATACCAAGGAAGTTAGTGACGCTGCAGTGAAAGCCAGCTATCTTATTGCTAAAGAAATTGCAGTGGCATCCAAGCCGTTTTCTGACGGAGAATTTGTGAAAAACTGCATGTTAAAAGCTGCAGAAGTTGTGTGCCCAGAAAAACGTCAGGCTTTTGCCAACATTAGCTTGACAAGGAACACTATTGCTGACCGTATTTCAGATCTATCTGCCAATGTAGATAACCAATTGAAAGAAAAAGTTGCTTCATTTGTGGCATTTTCAATTGCTATTGATGAGAGTACCGACGTGACTGATATTGCCCAGCTTGCTGTTTTCATCCGTGGTGTTGATGCTAGTTTAACAGTTACTGAAGAATTTATTAAATTAGTACCAATGACTGGCACAACAACGGGTGAAGACATCTTCAGTTCTTTGGTTGGTGCACTGGACAACATTGGAGTTGACTGGGCTCGTGCTGTCAGCATTGCCACAGATGGTGCTCCTTCCATGACTGGGAAAAGGGCTGGTGTGGTTGCTAAGTTAAAAGAAAAGGTAAATGCTGCAAATGGAGGTCATGACTTTCATACTTTTCATTGCATCATCCACCAAGAGGCATTATGCTGCAAGACACTAAAAATGAAGCATGTTATGGAAGTTGTTTTTAACACGGTTAACTTTATTCGAGCAAGAGGTCTTAACCATCGTCAGTTCGATCAACTTCTTAATGATGGTGATATTAGTCATGGTTTACCATACCACACTGAGGTAAGATGGCTAAGTCGTGGAGTTGTGCTGAAACGTTTTTTTGAACTAAGAAAGGAGATTGCTGACTTCATGGACATGAAAGGGAAGCCTGTGGAACAGCTACAGTCCCCGGAATGGCTGCAAGACCTTGCATTTATGGTGGACATAACTGACCACTTAAATTGCCTCAATAAAATGTTGCAGGTCGTAATAAGGTTGTCACACAGTACTATGACAACATAAGGGCATTCAAGTCTAAACTTGTGTTGTGGGAAATGCAGTTTTCAAAGAATAGTCCTGTTCATTTCCCATTTCTGAAAGAGTTGTACAACACAGGAACGGTTACTGAATTGGGCCGGTACAAAGAAAGCATTTCCAGTTTGCTTCAGGAATTTGAGCATCGCTTTCAAGTGTTTTCTGAACTGGAGCAAGAGTTCAAAATTTTTTGCAGCCCATTTACTGTGTCATCTTCTGATGTACCAACAGAATTGCAAATGGAAATAATTGATTTGCAGTGTGACTCAAATTTAAAAGAAAAGTTTACCATTGTTGGCCTGGATATCTATAAGTACCTTTTTCCTGGGTACCCTAAACTGAGAGACCTACCTGCCAAAATTTTGTGCATGTTTGGAACTACTTACCTGTGTGAGCAATTGTTTTCAGTGATGGCCATCAACAAAAATAAGTTTTGTTCAAGGCTGACAAACAAGAATCTAAATGACATTCTTAAAGTGGCTGCTTCACAAGAACTATCACCTAACATTGATACACTTGTCGAAGAAAAAAGGTGCCAAGTGTCTGGGTCAAACTAAGATGGTGTTACTCCTTTTACACAAGTTAAACTTAGAACTTTCCATAGTAGTGACTGTCAATTTTTATTGTAATTTTTCAAAAGAAAACCTCCTAATTGTACTTGTTGCAAAAGCTAATCTGGTAACTTTAACTTTAAATGTTTTGTAGTTTTTGTACAGTTTTATCACAATGGAAGCATATAGCAATTCTGTCTTAATAATACCAGTAAATGTACCAGTGTTTTATGTTTTTATGTCAGCGGCCCACCTTGTATAAATTTTTATGCCATGCGGCCCCCGAACAGAAATGAGTTTGACACCCCTGGTTTAGATGAATGTTTTTAAACATTTTGATGGATAATGCTAAAGATCCATGCTATTGAGTATGAATAGAAAAAAGGCAACAAAGCACTTAGCTTTTCTAGATATTGCAATTTTGTGAAGTACAGGCACCAAAATTATGAGTATTTTTAACCGTTACGCTACATTTCATAAACGTTTAGAAACCTCATTATTTGGTGAATGTTTTTGAAAACGTAGACAGTTAATGGCATAGAAACATGCTTGTGATGAAAAGTTGTCAAAATGTACCAAAGAACAAACATTTGTCTAACAATTGCAAGTTTGTTTTATCAAGTACGATAATTTCTCAACTAAAAATAGAACATGATGTTTGGCAACCAATTTTTGATCAGCCATTATGAACTAATCCTTAGCCTTAATAGTCCGTGGGCTAACTAGGCCCACCGTGCACCCCCCCACCAATAAACAAAACTGTGTTTTTCTGGTAGTTTTTTATGTGTTTTTGATATTAGATATGTTAACATTGAATAAACTCTTACGCACTACCGGTTTTGAGCCACTTTATTTGTTGTACCAACAAAAAAATTTTTTTCCAATTTTGGGGGGGTAATGAAAACATAAATGGCAATATTTTTGTATTGAAATATCACAAATACAAAAGTGACCTCTCAAAATGTTCATACTGGAGAGCTCTACAATGTAAGTTTTGATTTATTCAAGGAAATATTCAAATTATGTAACGGGAATGTATCAACTAAACGCCCATGTAAATTTTTTGTGTGCTTTGATTTTATTTTTAGTCGCTATCTAAAACAGATTTTAGATTCAGGTTTTTCATCACTTTCATCGTCAGTGTATATTTTGTCTATGCTCCCATCAACTAGTCTATGATCATTCTTAGTCTCATGTGCTTTGTTCGAAATGTCAGCGAGTTGAGTTGGGAATATATCCCTATCAGACTATTTTGGCTCAATGACTTTGATTACTAAAATCCATCCACTGTTCCCAGTTAATAATGGGATAACTGGTTTGGAAATACGGAATCGTTTCCAAATTGCCTTTTGATAGTTCACTCTTTTTAGGTGTTCTCTTAAGCAGGCTTTAGGGGGTGGAAAGTATGACCATTCAACACTCTTCTTTAGATTCAGTTGATTTTCATTGCCACAGCATTTCTTTAAAACCATTTCACAGCGAAGATCATCAACAGTTAAATGGCTACCTCTAGGCTTGTATATGGAACACGTGAATTCTTCCAATTAAAGAAAAAGATTTTCCGACACATCCCATGACTTTTTTGGGCTCTTGAAAACAGCCTGATAATGTGTTTTTTTTGGAAGGAGTTTTATGGGCTTCACTTTTCCAAATGTCTTTAAAAGCACTTGCCGTGTCACACCTTGAAAAAACATACAGACTCAACAGAGCATTTTAGTAAAGAGGCGTGAAGTCATGTGTCAGTTGAGAGATATTTAACAAACTTCTCTTACACCTGAAGCCTGTGTCAAACAGGAGAGTGATTTTTATTTTTGATGCATAACAAAGGAGAATGAAAAAAATATCACTATCTGCGCTTCTGACTTGAACATAGTTATATTCTTCATCGATTGCATAGGAGCAATATAGAACAACCCTTGTCTATTTCCTCTTGATCAGACTCGAACTTGGGAATCTCTGTCATCATCACTGATAAGTAGGTAGACCTTCTCTTCACAGATAAATATAATCTATTTGTTTTGAAGCTTCCTCCCGAAATCATCACTGCTTCACACCTTTAGAAGAAATCTCACAAGCTGCTATATGTTGGAGTCATTGCTAAGAAATGACTTTCGGTTTTCAGATCGTTTTGTACTTTCGCCTTTAATTATGCGTTTTTGACCACTACCGTGGCTTGTCCTTCCAAGCTCTTGATAGAATTTTTTCTGTAGCCAACATGTCAGTGCTAAATAGGAGATCAGTCTTTCCCATGATACTGACATCGTATATTTTTTGGCATATCTGTTTAAATGTTGCAGGCACTTCTTTTATGCAGTAGAAAATTGAATTTCTATCTTTCACACTCAACGTTTTGGCATTTGACAGCATGGTAAAGTCATCTAATTCTTTTGTGAGATAAGTAAATCCTTTGCTCTTATCTGTCTTCAAAAGGTGGCATGAATGGATATTTTATCAGTTCTCTCATATCAATCTTTTCTGATAGTTTTTGTGAAAGCATTAACAATTGAAATACAACATTTGCTTGCTGCTTGTACTGAGCTTCACGATTGCTTAATGTCTTTACAACTGATGCCTTCCCCATAACCGCTAATGTTTTTTAGTTCAGATTTTTCATTGGCTCAAAGAACTGCTCTTTCTTTCGCAACCTATTACATATCAAAGCTTTCCTTGCTGCAGTACCAGACAATTCAGTACCAGATATCTGATATTGTATCTAATTCTATGTAAATGGTGCTAGGGTACCAGATGAAATAAGGTAAAGTTTATCATCCATCTCTACTTGGCATGGGTCCATGAAATTCTGAATTGCTTTCACTGTCCTACCAGTATGCTTTTTCACTTTTCTTTTACTTGCGATGGCCGAGTATCACGCTGTTTTCTGGCACTACCATCATCGGATATATTTGCCATCTGTAGCATTACTTCAACATATCTCGATCTTTTGTGGGTTGTACGTGCCCAACGACGTTAAGCTTCATAGTTAATCAGGAGACCTGAAATATGGGCACCCCGCCTGCCCGAGCCAGCTTGAGATTTGGCATGTTGCAGAAATGTTTCTTCAATGGTAAAATCTACTGTACACCTGTTCGCGGGTATGAATGACCTTGCCACACTTATTACATCTAATTTCAGTAACTCCGGGTGAGTTTTCACAATCTTGAACAAGAACAACGAGAAGTGTGCCGGCGCGATGGTGTAGTGGTTAGAGCGTCCGCCTCGTAGTCAGTAGACCTGGGATTCATTCCCTTAGTCGAGTCATACCAAAAGACTTTAAAAAATGGCGTTCACAGCTACCCTGCTTGGCGCTCAGCATACAAAAAAAATAGTTTGGAAAACAAGCCGGCAAGCTTGCTTGTTGTGTCCTTGGGCAAGGCACTTAACGAGACGCCTCCATCTTTATGTGGCAGACAGGTGGCCCTCCCGTACTTCAGTGGGTTACAATTGTGAAGTTGCTAACCTAGCATGTCAGACGACTCTTGGGTACCCACCAGTGGCAGTCCGCCTTGTTGGTGGTGGGGCTACCAGTCACTCATGACTGGTTCGAAATGGGCTCCCATCTTTCCCCTAGCCTAATTCCAATTAGGTTGACGGCATGAATCCGAATTGCCGTTCATGCCGTACCTCCATCCCGAGGAAGAGGAGGGGTAAACAAACGAACAAACAAAAAAGTAGCAGAGATATCTGGCATAATTTTGATCACCAAAGCTGAAAAATAAATTCACTATCTTACTTAAACAAGCACCACATAAGTAGTAATCATTGATTTTCACAGCATACAGCAACGAAACATGATTCATGTACGCCAGCCAAAATTGGACAGTTTTACCCTGGCTTTCGCCACGGACCTGTTGCCTGAACGAAGAATATCCTTCAAGAAAATTAGCAAGTGCTTCGTTTTGCATTGCAGCATGCAAGTTTTCTGAAGTTCTCTGATTAATGATATGATCAATACGATCGATTGCTTGTAGCAGACCAACTGGCAAGTCTTTTAAACATCTAGTTTCCAATATCTGTCAAGAAGCAGGCTTTTAGCCATGACTTTGCGGCAATTTATTGCACGACTGTAGTTTTTGCCGGATATCACACCATTGATGAAACCAACAGATATAACCCCCGCTTCCAACAGCACATTTACTAATGCACAGATCAAATGAAAGGATCCTATCATTACAATCTGGTCATCATAGAAGTCTGGACTCTTTCAAATAATAGGGTAAGTCTTCATCCACAAGCCTAAGTCAAATGTTGTGACAGCGTATTTCTGACCAACCTCTCGCGAGGCATTTTTCAATACTCTAAGGCAGGGTTGATAAACTGGTGGGCTCTTGGGGGCCACATTGCATGTTGGCAATCGTGCCGCATGATGTTTTTCGATTTGGATATCGCCACTTCTCCGGGCAACGGTCTCTATAATGTAGCCCGCAGCGAGGTCAATCTTTAAAAAAAGATCATTACCTCTCCCAGCATCTCCACACCATCGCCCTTCTTCAGGCTTCGTTAATCAGAAATCGAGTTCTGTGGCACCAAGTGAAATTCATTAAGAATTTTAGAATTGTCTCGCGGGGCACATTGAAAGGCTCCGAGGGCCGCGAGTTTGACACCCCTGCTCTAAGGCACTCTGGTACAGTGGAGCAGTCTGTTATAAGGTGACTAATGATTTGGTGATAATCTATTTGTGGTAAAGCGCTTTGAAACTTGACCAGTTTCAGATATGAAGTCCGCTCACCCAGGTATATGCTGAGATACAGTGCTGCTATGCAAACGCCAGATACACAACAGGAAATACTTCAACATCAACTTTGACAGAGTATTTCATATTCTACCAATGTTTGGTGAGAAATCGTCATTTTTGGGTTAAACCTCTTATTCCTATAGCATGGAGGTAGGGTATCATTTGCCAAAAATTTCAGAGAGCGTACCCTGTCCTTGGCAGAGATAGCAGGCTTTCTTCCTGGTTATCTGTCATGTTCTCATTAGCAGCAGACTCAGAGGGAATATTTTGTGACATTATCCTGTAGCAGGTGTAATTTGGATCTGCACCAAAAATGTCATTAACAAGTTGATCAAAATTATCAGAGTCGCTCCAAAATTATGATAGGTGATGAGGATTTTATATTATTTGGGGTGTTAGTATGGTAAGAGCCTTTTCAAGAGCCTCTGCAAGTGCGGTATCAAGTTCTAATGAAAAGGAGTAACTCTCCAAATGACTCAGTTTGTTCATTAACACGCTCAGTTTGACACTCCGGGAGAGGTGACCTAATATCATGCAAAGCAGAATGTGTTTTGGAAGTGATCACTGGCCTTTAGTTGCTACCCGAAACAGGACATGACCAATGGATGAAACGAAAAGCTCTATTCTCTCTAATTCTGATCTCTCAGCTTTCGCATTAACGAGAATGCGCAAGAAGAGTTGCATATCGTTTAGGGGAGGGTTTCAGCGGTTAGGCATGAAAAGATAAACTTTTGTTCAAAAACCAAACTCACAAAATTGTTTCTATGCTTCAAATATAACTTCAGTAATTTGTTGTAAATGCTTAGGATGTTTAAAAGCAATAATTACGGTGTTAAATTGTCTTTACGTTTTAATCTTGTTCACCTAGAAAAACTCAGTTAGTCGCCCAAAATCCAACAAAATCACTCGAAATGACTTTCAATCACTACAAACTTAATTGAACCTGTGACCTAGCAGTTTGATAACCGTTTACAATTGCACTAGTCTACTAAACACCATTTCGATTAACACGAGACAGAGAAAAGCAAAATAGCCTGTAAAAGTGTTGCCAAGCAAAAAGTAAAGAAACGAAAGTTAACAAGCTTGATGAATTTCAACACAAAGCATGACAGTAAAGATTGCTTTAATGTAATCACACTCCATTGAATGTTAAACTGTCATAAACAGAAACTATGTACCAAACTTTCAAGCGGTGGTTAAAACTGGTGATTACATAATGGCCCTTGTTGACATACTTTTTATCAAATTTGCTTAAATCAAAACTTACATTGCAGAGCTCTCCAGTATGAACATTTTAAGTGGTCACTTGTGTATTTGTGATATTTCAATACAAAAATATTGCCATTTATGTTTTCATTACCCCCTCAAAATTGGAAAAAAGTTTTTGTGGATACAACAAATAAAGTGGCTCAAAACCGGTAGTGCGTAAGAGTTTATTCAATGTTAACATATCTAATATCAAAAAGCACATAAAAAACTACCAGAAAAACACAGTTTCATTTATTGGTAGGGGGGGGTGCACGGTGGGCCTAGTTAGCCCACGTACTATAAGAAATCAGAGTCACTTATTGCTGGAAAACAAATTTATTATACTTTCAAAGGGCGATAACTGCTAGTACGTTATTATAACTTTTGTATATTAAATTTACCTGTTTTTACTTAGCTTACCACTTTTTGGGAAGGATAAACTGTTACACTTCAGGTCTTAATGTTCAGTTTTTTAGTATAAACACCAATACCGAAGATATGTATTATATATTATCAGAATTGCTTTGAAATCAACTTTAATTTGGCAAAACATTTTTGAGAATCGGTTGGAAAGTGAAGTCACAGATCAGATTTTAATTAAACGGATTTTGTAAAAGTATTGCAATTGTTGAAAAAATCATCAGGTGATGATCTTTAGCAGCGATAAACTGTGTTAATCGTACCAGATGGTATTATGACATCATAAGCGAGTTGTAAGCGTGCAAGAGAAAAAGAGAAGAAGCATGCTTAGAAGGCTTAAAACGCTCAAACAAGGAATTGCTTGTTGCATTATCAAATAAGCTTACAAGAGGTCTTGTTACGTCGTATCTTGTTCTACTGAGTCTCGAACCCGGGCTATTCAAGCTATTGTTCCACACATGCCAAGACTTGCTATCATGTAATCACGCACGTCTTTAAACGCAACATTTAGTGGAACGTTTCTATGCCTAATCACCTTTTGTGTGACCGATTTATGTAAGATATCAGTTTTTCAATTTAATCAATACTTGGTACGGCTAGCAGTAACAACAAGGAATCCTGGTTCAAAAGTAAACGGTATGTAAGTCTTGTGCTTTGTGTTGGATTGTTATTTGAATCTTGCCTTATGTTTTAGAAACCGCCTTCGTTCATCCGCTTCATGTAATTGTATTCGTGAAAGAGACAATAAAATCGTCGTGCTGTTGAGGGTGAACCAGCGCGTTTCGTGACAGTTCTATGTAGGATATTGGGGCTAACCAGGAGCCGCGTAAAGTATCTTACAGGTCTTTTCATCGAAATCATCACATTAATATCGGCTGAAAATGCGTTTGATCACGTTTCTATAACCAGTAGTTTTTGAGAAAAAACAGCTAACAAATTGTGTAATTAAGGGTTGATTGTGACGTCATCTTAAACCCAAAAGAATAAAATAATTTGTGAGGTGATAGGTTGGGTGCAATTTTTCTTTTAAGCACAAAACAACTTTGCTATGTCAAGAAATGTAAATTTTGAAAAAATGACGTCACGAATACTTTATGACACTCACCCTGATAGGTTGTCAATCGTGTGAACTTTGATCGTTGCGCGTCGAGTAGTTTCGAAAGAGTTAAAGCGTACGTATGTACAGACAGACAGAATTGGTATTGTAAGTCAACAAAAAGGCCATGTGTTTCATAATGATCTGGATGAAATGAGAGTATTTTTTGGCATTACAATAATAATGGGTAGGACCCGCTAAAGTCAATAAAGTCAAAAGTTTTTCAGGACCTTCTTACATGATCAAACGTGTACTAACGTTCGTTTCAGGTGTTTAGGAGTCTGTTTTGGTACATTTTATAAGTCAAAATAAAGTCAAAATTTTGCAGAAAGTCAAAACTTGTCAAAATTGTCTTCATCAAAAATTCCCTTACAAAAACGAACAAATTTAGATTTTTTTGAATTTTTGAGCTGCTATTAAAATTTTATGCGCAGTTTTATTTCATTTTATACTTCTCAAATAGTTGCAGTGGTAAAAATGCGTGCGGTAATTGAGAAGGAAATGGCACTTATTATGCATCAAATCATCATTGTTGATGCATAAACACATAATTGTTAGACAATTCATCTATTCCTATAAAACCTTTGCGCTCTTTACACGTGGTCTTTTTAAGTCATAGCTTGCAAAGCAAAGAATGTCTAAACAAGCCAAATCTTCTACAGCGAAAGTTAGGCAAATTTGCCAGGAATATCCAGATGAGTTTTCGGCAACTCCTGCCCGCCCGCGACTTGCGATGCAACCTTTGTGACGTGTTAGTCAAATGCGACAAAAAGTTTTTTGTGAAAAGCCACCGAAAAAGTAAGCAACACCAAAGAAAATTGGAGACCAAGAGCAAATCCCAAAGTAAGCAAACCTTTTTACAACTCGATCAAGTAAACTTCAAGGAACAGGTTGTCTCTTCATTCTTAGCTGCAGATATCCCACTTCATAAACTAAACTATCCTTCTTTAAAGTCTCTGTATGCTACAATGGGAAAAGTATTGCCTTTGGAGACTGCAGCCCGGGCATGTGTTGCTAAATTAGCATCCCAAAAACAAGAACAAATTCAAGAATTACTTCGTGACAAAAAATTTTTTTTAATTCTCGATGAAGCAGAGATTGCTACACAAAAGTATATTAGTGTGCTTGTGAGCAGCTTAGATGCCCCAAATCAGACATTCCTCATTGATTGCCATCCACTTGGCAGCGGTAGCAATGTTAATAGCAGTATTATTCTGCACACTGTGGATGACATATTGCGACAACTTGAAATAAAACGCGAGAATTTTTCATTGTTCTTGACTGATGCTGCTCGTTACATGTCTTTGGCTGAAAAGACATTAAAGGAATTATACCATTCTTTGATGCATGTCACCTGTGTTGCGCACTAACTACATAACTGCGCTATGCGTGTGCGTGCTCATTTTAAAAATATTGATGAAATAATAGCAACGATCAAGGCAGTAACAATCAAAAACAAAGATCGTAAGAAAGATCTTTATGATGCTGGTCTGCCATCTCCTCCTGACCCTGTAATTACAAGATGGGCAACTTGGCTTAGAGCTGCCTTATATTACAGTGAGAACCTTCCAGCTGTTCGTACCATTGTCAACAATTGGACAAGTGCAGGTCTCTTAGTCAGCAGAGCAAAAGACGCTATCAATGTGGAAGATTTGGTGCCGGACTTGGTTAAAATAAATCAATACCGAACTCTAGCAGCCAACGTAGAGTTCTTAGTACGAAGTGCCTGCACAATAACCGAAACATACGAACTGCTGAAGAATATGCAATTCGATGATGATCCGTGCGCAATTAAAAAATACATTTAAAAACGACTATCCAACTCTGGTTTAGAAACAATAATAAACTGTACCAACTTGACAATTGACCCAACAAGCTACGCACTATTGCAAAAATCCCAGCCAACCTCTGCTGCTGTTGAGAGGTCGTTTTCTATGCTCAGTAAATTACTGAGAAAAGACAGAAGTTTTGATGTTAAGAACGTAAAAAAATATATGATGCTGTATTACAATAAAAAGTCCTGGTAATTGTACTGTGTGGCTTTTGTTAAAAACATCATAGACAGACTGTTAATGTACAGTACAGTTGCGATAACAACGTATTTTTGTATTACACACTAATTGATACCGGTACACACAATGGCTTGTTATCCTAGGTTTTGACGTCATGCGTCGCTTTGTTGCATTAGCTTCAAGACTGAGTGATTGAAAAAATGTTTAAAGTAGGCTACCTTCTTCTTTAAAAACTTATGTGAATGGAGGATTATAAAACATTTTTAATCAAAAAAGTGCAACAAGACATAAATAATAGGCGAAAGCGGTTAGGTCAAAATAAAGTCAAAATTTGCTAAAATAAAGTCAAAAATATATTTGTTTAGGTCAAAAAAATGGCCCTAATAATGGGTTATCATGTTTTTCCAAGCATTAGAGGCTACTGGTCAACTGATCTTGATCTTGGAGTACCGTTTGCAACCAGTATTATGCCATTGAAAAAATTTGAAGAAATCCGTTCGTAATTGCATTTCAATAATAATGAAATGACAAAGCTTCAATCTGACCCAAACTATGATACGGCATACAAAGTTAGACCAGTTTTAGAGCACTTCAATTCTTCTTTCCAGGAATTTTAAGCAACAACAAAATTTCAATCAATTAATGAACACGTGACAACATTCAAAATTTATAACATTATTTGGCAGTAATAATGCAGTAAGCATTATTTGTAAAACCAATTCAGTAGAGCTTTGAAATGTGGTGTAGGTGTGACTCCAAACTGGTTACTAGTTTGAATTTCATCTCTACTATCGTGGTTAAAATATGGCTATGTGGAATATAGATTGGGTGAGAGTGTTGTTTTGCCACTGACAGAAAAAATTCAACAGCTGGGATGACAACTTTATATTGACTGCTTTTTCAATACATCAATATTGCAACTAGAGCTGATAAAAAGAGGTATATGCAATCCTGAAACTGAGAGCAAATCAAAAACATTCGTCAAAGCAGCCAAAAGTAAAGATTCCATCAGATACTTCTATGGAAAGAGGTGAGGTAGCTGGATTTGAGAAAAATGGTATCTATTTTATCAAATAAATGGATAGCAAAACTGTGGGTGTACTCTCCAACGTTTTACCAGCATATCCTGTAACAGAAGTAAACTGACGACAAAAAGAATCCAGCTCAAAAGATACTGTAAATTGCCCTGTATTTGTAAAGAAGTGCAATTGTCACATGGAGGGAGTTGACATAATGAATAGGAAAAAATCCACTTATCAATTTGATCATTGTTCACGATGCAAATATTAAATTAGAGTTGTCTAATGAATCGATTGATATCGCTGTCAACAATGCCCATGTTGTGCACCTAATGCTGCTTCAAAATGGGATCAAATCCTTTCCAAAGAAAAATAGCCATTAGTCTTATTGATACACTCAGCAGCAGAAAGCTATCTCTTCTCACAGCACCTGTTACTACACTGCAAAGAAAGTGGAGAACACTTTTAGATTTGCTGAACAAATGAAAAATTAATGTGAAACGTCAAAGATGCAAAATGTGCACAAGAAACAAATTACAGAATTTGACAAACAATATCTGTGATCAGTGCAATATTCATTTCTGCAACACAAACACTCGCAATTTGCTTTCAGATGTACCATGAAAGTTAAATGACACATGTGCTACAAAGCGTGCCTATTCTGTGCGATGTTATACACTATGTACTTGATTGTAAATTGTTATTTTCCTTTTTTTTCGAAAACTGCATATTTTAGCTGCTTACAGCGCTGTATATAAGTTTCCGACCAAGAAATGAAACCCAGGTCTCTCATATCACGGTCAAGATTGTTGATTTCAGCAATATCTAAGCTTTTTGTGGTTTGCAACTTATAGTAATATAGCCAAAATTTTATCGGAATGCTTGCAATGATTACTTTCAGTTATGATTTTGTTACACTGGCTTTTACCGTTGAGGATCTTTGTAATGTATATGCAACGTAATACAACAAAAAAGTAAATGAAAAAAATTCAAAGTTTTTTTGTGAGTTCGGTTTTATCATGTTCCATTAAGGTTAATTTGATAAGTTAGTTCAAAAAAATGTCTGGGAACTTCTGTCTCTTAAAGGGTTAATGCAATATTATGCACTCTCAGTGCATTTTCATTCCGCTAAACAGTTCACTAAACGTCTTTCTTTCCCTAATCAATTTTTGTCATAAATAAGTTGAAGCAATGGCAAAATGTTGAGCATAAGGTTAGTGCTGGCAATTGTATTCAATTGGTTGCAAAATTAAATTTTACGGATCTAAACTTTATTTAACTTTCTAAAAAAAACTGTCAAATGAAAGTAAGAAGTCGAACAATGTGCAATAAAGTATGTGTAATCTGGTGTGCAAATTGACCTAAGAGTAAAACATTAACTGATAAACAAAAAATTGGCGTTACTAGTTTATCGGTATTGATGCCACGACAGTCAAACTTGGTTTTTAAGATTTTCTTCTAAGGCTTTACAACAAAAAAATTGACTTACTTGACTATATAGCCCCACTTATGATATAACGCAATGTAATCAATTGTCTTTGCATAACACATCATTTGTTACTTGTTTTCAAATAATTTTTTAATTTGCCAAATTAAACGTAACATTTATTTCAGTTGAATTTATCTTTCAGTGGTTAATAAAATTAGTCTAAACTGCGAAGCAACTTGCAAACAAATTGCTAAAATATCGCCTAAATTGTTTTCACAAATAAAAACAAGAATTTGAATAGATCATGCAACTTACCTAGATTGTAATCATAAAGAGAAGATGTTTGGTTGTGAGGTTGCGGTTCATCAACCATTTGCTGTGAGTCCATATTTGCTGAATGCAAACATGAGAATGCAAATTTAATGCCAGCATTGCCTTTGGATTGCTAAGTTCGTTGGAAAGGAATTTTACGGAAATTTTATCTGCCTAACACTATATAGAATGGCCGGTGCGGTCATTTTGATCGTTTTGATATTTCAAGGTGGGATATTTTTTTACAAAAATCGCATTGGTGAAAAACAGTGGTTCTTAACCTTTTTCGTACCGTGACCCACTGCAAGGAGCCACAAATTTTTGTGGCCCATTTTCATAAAAACTTTGATGTGACAAAGATAAGGTCTCAAAGTTGATCATAACCTTATAAGTGTAAGATATCATAGCAGTGAGGTCGATCTCCAAAAAAAAGGTTGTTGTGCCTCTAGTTTACAGGTTCTGGTCTGTATGGCTGTTCGTATGAACTAGTATTTTTCAACCTTCGGTATAAAAACCCATTTTCAAAGTACACAGATGTCGGTGGCCCACTCGACTTATATGCTGTGACCCACCGATAAACAACCCCGGTTGTAAAATTTCTTGAGTTTTCCTAATTGATAGGCAGGAACTCTAATGCTAAGTATCAAGCCGAAAACTGCTTTTACAAATATTTTAGAAGGTGGCTTATCTCCGACGGCCATTAACAGTCATTATGACCGCCGCACAAAAACCATTATTTCTGAACCTCCTGTTGTACTCTATAAAATCGTATCATCTCTACGTCTCTACGACACGTATGGCTCATGGCTCATTTTTAAACATTGTCTTTCTATTTTCCTATAAATTGATTCTATTTGTGACATCATAGAGTCACCAAAAAGAAATGCACAACTCAGAAAGCATTTATAATAAAGTAATACAAGAAGCCAGCGATGTACTTGGCAAACTGCAGACAGTGACACTGTTTCGACCTATGAGGCTTCTTCAGTGCAGTTGCTGACTAACAAGAAGCTACAGGCTTTAAATAAAGCATAGCTCAGACCGTCACAATTTTCCCAGTTGTCAGTTAGCACTGGAAATGAACTGACTTCAGCTTATAAAAACGTTTATCATACAGAAATAGTTTATTCTATATTGTTGACAACTATGGGCTTTCATCGGCATTCAGCCCACGGTGCTGGTCGGGTATCCTCCCCAAACAGCACCTAGCCCACTTTTTCAGAAAAAAAGCAGCGCAGCACACAGGCAATTAGCCTTTAGCATAAAGTAGTAAGTAGATTATAATCTTTTGTAATAAAGGCATTGAGTGCATGCCCAATTAGTGCCAACCTATTCTAGTTCCTCAGGTAAAGTAAGCTACTTGACAAAGAAATATCACATATTCAAATCTATTACGTCATATCTAAAAGACGAGAATCTTTTACTGGATTACAAGTTGTTGCTGTGCTCAGATCCATAGACGAGGATGATTCTGGAGGAGAAAGTGAAACTGAAGAAGGCGACGTGTTAGATTGGGAACTCTGCTCCTCAGATGAGATGAGCGACAATGAAGAAACTGAGCAATTTGATGATACACAACCCATTGTTCACATAGATCAGGGGTGTCCAACCTTTTTGGCCAAAGGCCCACATGCAATTTACGAATGATTGCGCGAGCCACTTGATTGTTTACTGCTAATACAGACAAAACCCTCACACTAAAACTCTAATCTTAGACATTTGTATTATCCTCTTTTACAATTATAAGAACAGTAAACATACCAACAGTAAAGTCAACAAAGCTTTTACTACACTTCGACATTTCAATGTGAAGTTTGGCACTGTTTTTCTCTAACAAGTTTGGCAATATTCGGCATGATGGACAAGGTAGCAATCCGAAGCAAATTTTCCATATGGCTGTCAGAAAGTAGCGATCTTACAGGGGATTTGACATGGTTCATCCACGAAAAAACTTGCTCGCACAAGTAAGTGCTGCCGAATAATGAGGTCACGAAAACTGCCAATCTGTGAATCCTCTGATATTTTTCTTTAGAGATATACTTTTTGTAAAATTCTAGCTGTGGAAAGTCTTTGAACTTCTCCCTCAAATCAGATGAGCACTGAATATCAATGCACTCCATCTGTAGGTTTTCAGATACCTCTTCTATCTTCACAGAAAAGGGGCAGGAAAAGACATTAAAATGCATTGCAGACTTTTTAAAGTCGGCGAATCTGTGGTCGAAGTCGTTCCTTAATTCTGTTATTACTTTTGCGTATTTCTGAGAGTTTTGAACTTGAAGACTCTGTAGAGAAGGAAAATGAACGAAGTTTTTGTTGTATATCTGCGTTTTCCAGAGGGTTACTTTCACAGCAAACGCGTTGACATGATCAAACACGGAGTGTATCAGTTGCCCTTTTCTCTGTAGACGTGAATTTAGTTCGTTTAGATGGGTAGTTATATCCACCAGAAATGCAAAATCTTCTATCCATTCCTCGTTCATGAATTCATCAACACTATTTCCTTTGCTTTCCATAAAGGTCTGTATTGCATCCTTGAGTTCAAACACTCGTTTCAGCATTTTGCCGCGACTCAACCATCGGACCTCGGTGTAGTATGGAATGTCATCAAAGTCAGCATCCATGCTATGCAGTAGCTCTTGAAACTCCCAGTGGTGCAACCCTTTGGAACGAATGAAATGGACCGTTTTAGTAACAACTGACATGACATTTTGCATTTTCACTGACTTGGCACAAAGGTTCTCTTGGTGTATTATGCAATGGAATTGCATGACAGTGTCATTTCCGACTTTACTTGCTTCAAGTTGAAGTAAGTTTGCTAGACCCTGCTGTCTTCCCACCATTGATGGGGCGCCATCAGTTGTAATTCCCGAAAGCTTCGACAAAGGTAAGTCAAGGCGCTTGATTGTTTTCATCACAGCTTCTAACAAATCAATGCCTCTAGTCATGCTTTTCATTGGGACAATGGCTGCAAGTTCTTTGGTAACTTCAAAATCGTCATCAACTCCTCGCACAAAGAGTGCCAACTGAGCAGTAGACCTGACATCAGTGCTTTCGTCAAGCGCCAAATAATACAATGAAAATTTTCGTGCTTTTGCAATTAAAGTTTCCTCTATAGAATTTCCAAGCTCTTCAACACGACGAGTTATGGTCTGTCTTGACAGACTTATTTTGGCAAATGTCTCTTTCTTTTCCGGACATATGACATTAGCAACACGAACAATGCATTCCTTAATGAATTCTCCATCTGTGAATGGTTTCGATTTTCTTGCAATTATTTCTGCCACCAAGTAGCTCGCTTTCACAACTGACTCCTGCTGCAAAGACACTTTTGATAAAACCATTTGTTGTCCACGAAGAATTTTTGTTAATTCTTTCACTTTATCTTGTTTGAACTCATTCTGGTATTTTTCATAAGCTGATGAATGTCTACTAACGTAATGTCTCTTTATGATGTATGCTTTGAATTCTGATACAGGTTGATTACATATCAGGCAAATTGGCTTATTTTCGACATCCACAAAAAAGTAGTCATATGTCCACCTCTCTTGAAATATTCTGTTAGTGTTAGCATTGCTTGCTTTTCGTTTCTTATTTGACATATTCTATGTTACTGCAGAGTGCAAAAGATACAGTCAAACCTCGGTTATCGAACAATTCTGTTCTCGACTAAGTCGGTTTCCGACCAAAAAATTCGAGATTTTTACATCTCAAACGTCGAACATAAATTCACATCACGACCAAACCTAGCCTATTACTGACTGACTGACTCTTGAAGCACGAGCACGATTGTGTGGAAAGGATGTGAACGTAACAATATGGAAATGTGATGTGAAACAATGTGCATTGTGATACAATAAAATTAACTTGAAAGAAAGCAAACAATATACGCAAATTTCTCGGAATGTAAGTTCACCGTAAATTACGTAGCAATTAAGTTGATAATATTGGTCATTTCGGAAAACTCGCACGGGCCACTCAGAACCTTCCTGCAGGCCACGGGTTGGACACCCCTGATATTAGGGTTGCCAACTTTGACAAATTCCAATAAAGGACACTGTGACTAGGGTCGCCAACCGTCCTTTGTTTTAAAGGATGGTTCTCTATTTGAACCCCTCTGTTCTTGTCCGGGTGTTGACCTTTTTTTTTTTTTGGAGGCCACCATATATAAATACTGCTTGTGGACGTGGTGGCCTCCAAAAAAAAAAAGGTCAACACCCGGTTTTCCATGGGTTGTGCTACACAACCGCGGTTGGACTGTACTTTTGCAAATTTTTTTCAGCTCTACAAATATAGGACAATTCTAAGTTTAATAAAGGACAAGGACAGGGGGGTTCAAATAAAGGACGGTTGGCAACCCTACCTGATATAGATGATTTACAAATTGCTGATACTAACGTTAAAACCCATTTTGCTACATGTTTTGATGATGATTCTGGTTCATATGCTGCTGAAAGTTCGAGCACATACGAGGCAGCAAGAGATGGCACAAAATGGGAATTTATGGAATTCGGCGTAGAAGCACGAGGAAGGCGTGCAGCTTAGAATGTCCTAACTGCTCAATCAGGTTTATGATGCTTTGCTAGAATAGCAGACTCCCCAATTGGTACTTTTCAAGTTGTATTTGATAACCATATGCTCAAACACATTCAACAATGTACCAATGTAGAAGTTTGGAGAGTCTCAGGCAATGAAGAATGGGAGGTTTCATTTTGTGAGTTCAATGCATTTATTGCACTGCTATATGTACGAGGAGTGTATGGTGGCAAAAACTTTCCTTTTTACAATTTTTGAAATAAAGATTGGAGCGCATCACATTTTAAACAAACCATGACGAAAAATCGTTGTCGTGAGATTATGCATTTTCTACGTTTCGACTTGCATAGCACAAGATCTGCACGCTTGCAAACTGACAAATTTGCTCTTATCTCGGATATTTGAAATAGGTTTGTAGACAACAGCATCAGTTGTTACAAACCTGGAGAAAATATTGCGATCGATAAGCAGCTGTTTCCGACGAAATTTCGTTGTAGGTTCACTCAGTATATGCCAAACAAACCAGATAAGTTTGGCATAAAGTTCTGGTTAGTGGTTGACGTGGAATCCAAGTATATCCTAAATGCCAATCCAAGTATATCCTAAATGATAAAAGACGAGTCACGTCCATCCACCCAAAGGCTTAGTGACAACGCTGAGATGACTACCATGGAATCATTTATGGATAAAGGCAGAACCGTTACAATCGATAGCTTTTTCACATCGTTTTTACTTGTCAAAGAGCTGAAAAAAAAAAGAAAACCAGCCTTGTTGGAACTATGTATAAGGTTTGACGTTTGCTGCCTAAATCTGCAAAATGCTTGCATCAACGTTATTCTACATGTAGTAAGCTCACGAAGGCAGGCGATATGGCAACTCCAACTGTGTATTGGTGTAACCCCAAGAAAAACGTTTGTGTTCGTAGTCCTCTGCATATGTTTGTTGAGCTTGGCGAATCTGAGAAAAAGAATCGGGAGACAGTGGAATTTTATAATAAGACTAAATATAGTGTTGACATGGCTGATCAAATGGCCAGGCAGTATTCAGTCAAAGCAGACACCCGTCGGTGGCCCGTTGCTGTTTTCTACAACATTCTGGATTTGGCAGCCATCAATGTATTTGTGCTCCATAAAAAACAAACAGGTAACAAGGTTTCAAGACGAGATTTCCTGTTCAAGCTTGCTACAGAACTACAGTATGTGAAGACTACATCGTTGAAAGATGAAGCAGAAACGCTACTATTCCTGGACCTCACTCACTATCGACAGCTCCTAAAAAAACCAAAGCCGAGAAGCGTAAACAGTGTCAAATACAGTAGCTACAAACTGCACTCAAAACAGCACCAGCAAACTTTGTTTGTGGAAAGTGAAACAAAACTGCATGTGGCAAGTGAACCGCCACGGAGCTCTCCGAATGCGTTATATGCTCGAGAACGAAAATACGAAACATTTTTCAATTTTGTGTACAGTTTTTGCTCTTCCCTTCAAATAAAACTGTTTTTTGTGGATAGATTAATTGAGTTACGTGACCTGAGTATTTGTCTAACACTTAAGTTGTAACCACACCACGCATATACTAGTAAAAACGCGTTTTTGGAGAAGCGATTTAAATGACTTCTGCTGGGCGTTATCGCAATTCCGGCCGTTCTGGTGTTAATTGTTGGTCTGTAGTAGGAATACACTGTGCCAGCAGTAACGAAAATCTCGAAGCATGTCTGAACACAAGTTGTTGCCTGAATAAAACAGAGGTTTTTCCGTGACCGAAAAATAACATGTAGGGATAACAAAAATGGTAAAGCATTGTTTCTTCATGGAACTACATGCTATTACTGTATAATTGAACGGATAAATTTTAATCTAAAAAGTCAGTCGATTTTATTCACGAAAAAGGAAATCACACAGAGTCAGCAGCATACCCCGTTCTTGTGTCGCTCGTAACGAACGTAGGAATTACTCTCACATAAACATAGCATTCGAAATGCAGTCAATAAAGTTTAGAAAATGCGTTTATATCTACAGTTTGTAATTGCAAAATAGTAACTGCGATTTCTTTCTCGTATTTCAGTAAGCGCAGATAATGTATGGAGCCCTGGGCGGAATCGATACAAACACGTTGTTATTTAAGTCCAAATAAATGATAAATGGAAAACATTGCTGAGAGGACATATCAAAAAATGCATCGCTTGGGGAGCATTTAAGTTATTTAGAGTGAATCTTTTAAAATATTATTTATTGCATGAAGTCTGCTTTTCTATTACAAAGCGAAACATGTGTCTGTTCCTAAGTCTATGTAAAATTGCTGAAAGTTGTAACTCAGCCCGATGTATGACCATATGGAGGTGACTGTTTAAAGAGCTCAGTAACCAATTCGCTAAGTGCAATTAGTCCACAAAAAGATTAAATGAATGCTGGCGTAAATATTGGCCAGTGAATGAAAGAGGGTTTTCTAAGTTATTTCGCGGAAATTTAATGCTGATATAAAACTTAAACTTTAACACGGTTTATCACCATCGAGAGATGAGTGTTATTATTCAATTGATTTACAGAGTGAGAGGACTAAAGGACCCCAAGTGTAAATATCACCAGTGAAGTTAAAGTTATTTGAGCTACAGTATTTATGCATAGAATTGTAACCAACTTACAACGTGGTTGATATTAACATCGTTACATTAATGCATCAAATGTTAATGATTTGCAACATATTCAACAATCAAACACAACTGATCAAGTAAATACTGGATAATGACCACCTTGAAAACATCATGTGCAATCAGCTCAGTGACGGAAAAAGAGGGCTTTAACACTAGAATCCTGGACCGGTCATTTTTGACCGGTTTTAAATTTTGACGCTTCGTATTTCTGGCATTTTTGCTATTTGATTTTTCATACTCTTTGACTTTTCCTAACTTTGGATGATGTTTTGGCAAGTCAAACAATTTTTCTTTTATAGCTCTTGTAAATGGAGGATTTTGCATATCTACCTATAAGCCCGAACCGGTCAAAAATGACCGGTTTTTAAAACGGTTATAATTTGTCTTTGAGCTGATGAATTAAAGTATAATAGAAGGGTGAGAAAAGTTTGCTTTTCTACAAGCAATGCCTCACGTGACAATAAGATTACGATTGACCACTGCTGCAATGGATAACTGATAAGCAGTAACTAAAATAATTACTATTCCTGTTGCCTTCATCGAAGTAAAGTTGAATTTTATTTGCTGTCTCGAACAATGGCTGGTCATTGAAAGTTCTAATGTCTTTCTTAGTAGCGTAGAGTTCATTGGCGGTGTGTGCAGATAAAATAGTTTATAACAGCGTATTGACAACCTCGTAAAATCTCTCAAGTTTGTCTAACAGATTTGAAGAAATGCATGTTGTATAAATAATGTCTTAGGTATAGGAATTTTGTTACGAGTTTTTTCATCGTTTTTGACAAACTGGTTTTTCTAATCATGAATCGTGGCAACAATTATACTGTCCAGCAAGTACTTCAGCGGTTACAAACTGATCAGCTTGATGACTCCTGTGATGAGAATGAAGAAACTGAATTGCAAGATAAAGAATTTGTTCCTAATTGTTGTGCTGGTGTCGAAAGTTGTGACAGTGATACCGACAGCGGTGAAGATGAACAAAGCTCTGCTGCTGTTTCTATAGATTTTCTTTTTGAAAGTGATCAATCAGTATCTCAAAATACTGCCGGACAGGTGAACGCACGAAACAGAGCTCTGTGGAAAAACATAACAGGTGCTCCAGGTCTGGGAAGAGCATCTTCGTCCAACGTGTTTTCGGAAAGTCCTGGCCCGACGTCTTATTGTCACAGATCTGTAGTAAACGGTAGCCCTTACAGTGCTTTTCATTTATTCATAAATGAACATGTGCTCAGGTGTATTCAGAAACACACTATCAACCACGGAAAGAAAGATAATGGCGATTCTGAATTACATGTTGATGAGCTGGAAAGTTTTATAGGTCTTTAAATTGCTCGAGGAGTGTTGTTCGGGAAGAATACGCCAGTAAAGCAACTTTGGAGCAAGGAATGGCGACAACTAATCTTTCGAAATTCAATAAGCCGTGATAGGTACCAGGAAATCATGAAACATTTGAGGTTCGATGACTTTTTTAGTCGGAGACAAAGGAGAAAAACCGACAAATTTTGCTTGATTTTCGAGGTGTGGAATTGCTTCATAGAAAATTGTAAGAAATGCTATGCACCAAACTGCGATTTGACTATTGATGAACAACTTTTCCCATTCAAAACCAGGTGTCCTTTTATACAATATATATGTCTAACAAGCCAGACAAATTTGGAATTAAGTTCTGGCTTTTGGCTGATGCTCAATCAATACTTGTGCAATGGCAAACCATATTTAGGAAGAGATCCTAGCCGAAGCAGATGTAGCGGCCTTCCAGATGATGTGTGCTTGACCCTTTTACAACCTTATTATAAAAAGGGCTACAATGTCACCACCGACAACTACTTTACCAGCCTAAAGCTAGCGGAAGATATAAAGCAGAAAAACAATCCATGGCACTATGCGGAAACAACGACGAGAAGTGCCAAGCACTGAGCTGATAATGAAAGACAAGGAATTATATGCTTCTGAAATATTTTCTTCGCCATCCGGTTGCAGCTTGACAATATACAAAGCAAAGAAAAAGAAAGTTATTTGCATCCTGAGTTCAATGCACAGAAACGTAAATATTAATCAATGCCACAAGAAAAACTGTCAGAGATAATACAGTATTACAACAAGTCCAAGGTGGGCATGGATGTACTGGACCAGATGGCTCGATACCATACCAGCATAAGTTCCACTAGAAGATGGCCTGTGGCTGTATTTTTGAATATTCTCAACTGTGCCTGCATAAATGCTTACATTATTTACTGCCTTACAACGAAATTGAAATTATCAAGATGACAGTTTATGCTTGAACTTATAAAAGAACTTTGCAAACCAAAAGATGGAGTGGGCTCAATACCTCCTTCTCCAGCAGTGGATCGTATAGTCAGCATTGCATTGCCGGGAACCAGTGGTTTAGCACACCAAGCTCGGAAAAGAAATAAATGCCAGCTTGTAGCATGTAGAAACAAATCTAGCTCTTTTTGCCTAAACTGTGGGAAAGTATGCTGTGACAAACACATATCCGAAAAAGTAACAATTGTATAATGCAAAAATTGTAATGATTGAGTGTCAATAAATTTGTATACCTTGTATTTCTACTTAATCATTTATAATCATAAAAATGTCAAATACGCAAGAATAGTTTCTTTGTGCTTTTCATACAGTATATGTCGAAATTAGTGAAAGAGAGAACCTATTAAAACCGATTTACAGATAACCGGTCAAAAATGACCGCATCCGTCCTTATAGGTAGGGAAATAATTCAGGGCTTCTAGTGTTAATAGTATACAAGTTGATGACTGGGAGTTTGTTGTGGACTAAAATTGGCAGGTTGATCCAGCAGATATGACCTTGGGGTCTGCTGGGCAATCAATGGGCTGGAGAGCAAGTTTTATGACATCAATCGTGTATTGGGAAGAGCAAAGTACTCAAATCTGACAGTCTTCAAGTCAACTTCAGTCCGCTGATTCAGTTTCCTTGAACATCCAGCCGAACCATCCAAAAATTAAATTCTTTATCTGAATCTCTACTGATTGTCTGCCTAGCCGTTCCCTTAAACTCATTCTCCAACTGCTCAATAACCCTATGGTCCAATGGTTTCCGTTCATAATCAAACCTTTCCTAGACAGACTTAGCAGTCAAGGTCTAAGTGGACTTACTACCGACTATCCTATAAATCAAACCAAATTAAAGAAAGCAATCGTTTCCGTTTAAAATCAAACCTTTCCTAGACAGACTTACTAGTCAAGCTTTAAGTGGACTTACTACCGACTGTCCTATAAATTAAATCGAATTAGGGTAGCCTTTTAAGATCAAACCTCCACCACCGCTCACAACCAATATTCGTGATCAATCTATGCCGTTGCTCGACTTCATACTGTTCACATGCAATTACAACATTGACCTACTTCAATTGAAGTCCAAGTAAATTATTTTTGTTTGATTTGATAACGGTAGAGTTTGCAGATTTGACATAGCCTGTCCAGCAATATTCCCTATGCCAGTGTTGCTCCACTTCAAGCCCGAAGACGACTACAGCTCGCGAACTAATTTTGTTGGATTGTGAGTCAAAATTTCCTTTTTTTTTATTATCTATGTTTATTCTCCATTTACGAGAAAGTGAATTGTCTCGCTATATTTTGGACGGGATGTCCGCACTCACTTGGGAGTTGCCATTTCCGAGGTGTCTGGGTCACCTATCTACCACATTAAGGTAGGGGTGTCCCGTTACGTGCCTTGCCCAAGGACACAGAAAGCAAAGCTCCCGGCTTGCTCTCCACAACCTTCCGTAAATGCCGAGTGCCAAGCAGGAAACTGTGGATACCATTTTTTAAAGTCTCTTGTCATGACTCGACAGGGGGAATGAACCCCACGTCTATCGATTGCGAAGTAGACGCTCTAACTACTACACCATCGAGTAGGTTTTTTTGTATTTTTGATATTGTGATCAACTTGAAACGTTCTGCACCAATCAATAGCCAGCGCCTCCATCAGCAACCACTTTTCTCGGGACATATTTGTTTTTTCGTGATTTCTTACTTTATCTTGCTCTTGTTTGGTGCTTCAGTACATAGGTTTTGATTATGTTTTTATTTTTCTCACTGTCCTTGTATGTTTTCATCTTTCACTGTAGTATACTTCTCATTTGTTTTTTTTTTCAGTAAGCAGGTGGAGATGACTTTCACACGCACTGTCTTTTTGCAGAAAAATACTTTTCTCTTCCTTTATTTTCTGCAGCTGCTCTCTTTATAATTGTTTTTTTCTCTATTTGCCCTGCAGGGACTCATTTCAACTCTAGGTGGCAAAGCCTTTTAATAGTTATTACAAATCCCTTAAATGTACTCAATTTGGATGGGTCAAGAAAAGATCAAAACATATTGGATTCAGTGGGTCAGGTGGTGGGTATCCACTCTAAGTTAGGTTTGATCATAAACGGCAAGCGAAATAACAATTTTACTTAATGTGCATGCAGCTCTATCATTGAGGAAGAAAATCAAACATCTGACTTTAACAATTTGCAAAAAAATGGATTGAAAGTCCAATGAGTTTAACTTTAAGTTTCTCGATTTTAAGAGGCTATAAACCTTTTTTCCTCTTTGAAATTTTCATTCAACAAAGGTTAGTTTACTGCCGCCAGAGCTCCAACTCTATAACACTTAGAATGATCGGTTTTATAGTCAACTTTAAACTTTAAAAATCCAGTAAACTTTTAAAAATTTATTTCAAAAAAAGTTTTCCAACTTCAAAAGATGCTACTATGAAGCTGCACTTGATGTTTGAAAATACATTAGTTTGTATGTTTGTATTTACGAAGATATGTTTTCAACAATAAAACGTGCAGTATGTTTTCAAAAATAAACAGCATCAAAACAAAAACTCAAAACTAACTTATAAATGAAAATTTACTCGTTTGCATTTACGTGGCTCAACGACAATTTCTGTGTATATAATCATTACAGTTGAAGCACCTTGATCATAAATGTCTCATTAACCTGGATTAAAAGTGATAATAATATTTGAAATATATTTTGTTTCTTTCAAGTTATTGGCTTTAAAATTAGTTTTTAGCAAAACAAAGGTTTAGACTAGAACTTAGACCAATGATTCTTAAATGGTAGCCATTTGGCTCACTAGGAGACCAATCATTTATTTCTGAGAAAAAAATTCTTCATGGGAAGAATTGGATCAGAAAAATTTATGTTTCTTGCTTTGTGGTTTACATTTAGACTCCAGTGTATCACTAAACCGCTGCATTATATGAAGATAAATAAATAAATGATTTTATCTTTTAAGCACGCGTAAACCATATTGTTGTAAATTACAAGTTGCCCAAACAAACAAATTTATGAAATATCATTTTCTTATCGAACAACAATGCTGCAACCTTAATACCTTCAATGCAATCATACGCAGCTATCATCTAGACTAGGGGTGGGCAAACCAAAGTCCGCCAGAATGTTTTGTGCGGTGGGCCCACATTTGTAGAAACTTCCATATATCTAATTCAATATGACAAGGGTGGCCACGCTTGCCACACTAAACAGTCAAAAACGATAGAAGCCATCATTAAAAGAGCTGCTACGCAATTCTTGGTTTGAATTGATGCATTTTCTGTCTAAAGAGAGGGATGACTTTTTTGCGGAATACCAATCATTTTCAAAGAAAAAATTAGGCATTTGCACCTTACCACCGGCCACTAGCATTGTCTACAGCTATTGCAAGATTTTAAGCACTGGCCCTCGGCCAACTCTTGAATGATCAATGCGGCCCTCCGGCTAAAAAGTTTGCTCTCTCCTGATCTAGACGTTGTTTTAAGCACTGGCCCTCAGCCAATTCTAGAATGGTCAATGCGGCCCTCCAGGTAAAAAGTTTTAATCAGAAAAATTCTGAGATTTTAGAGCAATACATTGAAGAGCAATGTATGTTGTGAAAATTTTCTGGCAAAGGCTCATTTCCAATGTTTTTCCACATTAAATGTGTCAGTTACAAAGAGCTTTTACACTTGATTGAATTTACTTTTTACAAGAGTAAGTTTTTATTGAGCTAAAACTAAAAAATTGACTTTAATGACCTAATAAAATTTTGACTGAATGAATTAATGTTTCTTGAGTTTTTATATTAAAACGAAACATGTAATTAACGGAAACAATTTCTCAACAAAACTTGAAATGCGCATTCCTTACATAAGCAGCCAACTCAGCAATTATTAAATGAAAGAATTGAAATGTAAAATCATGCACTGTTTTTCATTTTCGACCTTAAAAATTTCTGTTCTAGGCTAACAGTTCTCGCAGCATGGAAAACTTCTTTCTAAGGAGCACTTTATGGGCTGAGAATGTTAAGGTAAACTGTAAACAGCCGGTGAATTGTCTGATCTTTCCACTTCATTATGTTAGTAATGTCATTGCTGTGCATTTTTTTTGTAAATGTAACGGTTAATGCTGCAAGTGTCTTCCTTGAACTCAACTTTTTGGATTGCCTGCACCGCTTCTTTGATGATGTGCTTTGCACTTTCCATCGTTTCTATAAGCTTAACCAGACATTCATATTGGTCTTTGATTTTGAGAAGTTGAGTAGCTAAACCAGCACTTTTGCTTGTGTTATTAAAATATCAGACCCTTCAAAACCTTCCACGATCTTTTTTAATTTACGTAAATTCTTTGCATAGTAAAGGCAGCATTTTACCAGCTTTGCTATCTCGTAACAACAGGTTTTCACTTGGGCAACCAATAATAGCGTATTTCACTTGTCTGATTTTGTTTTTGACTGTTGCGGATTTGACTTTTTGCGATTAGCTGATCAGTATCTTCAAAATGAGATTCGACTGTCATAGCACAGTTGTGCAGTAAATGTGCTACACATGCCACATAAAACAGCTCAGGATACGGAGATTTTAGTATTGCAACTGAAGCCACCGTACATTTTGCAGCATTAAACAATAAAAAACAGAAAAGTTTTTGTTGATTCAAACAGATCTAACAGCATCGTCAACTGCTTGAACAATGTTGTTGCTATTTGGCGCTCAAGAGAGAGGTTGACAGTCGTACAAATAACTGACGTCAGGTGTTTCTAGGCTTCCAAAGACAATATTTAAATGTTGTATGCCAGATAGATTGCTCTCATCAACAACCAGAAAAATTTTTTCTCATACACAGTATCTCTTATTCGCTGTAGCTCATCTGCACTTAATTGCAGCACCGTTTTTCTACAAGTAGTGTTATCGCACCAAAGCCCTCTTTTTTAAACAAGTGTTTTTCAACTGAGTTCGCCGGGAGTCGAACTGCCGCCCTGGGAACAACAGCCTTTTTGCACGTTTTGTTTATCGCACCTAACTACGATATCAAGTTTTTACTTGTCTGACCTTAACTCAAAAACGCGTGGCTTTAGGGTTTTTAGTAATTATCTATATAAGAAAAACAAGTGATTTTGGATGGTTATTTTTAAATTTAAATTTATTGCTGTTCAGTCGTTTGGAGGATAAAGTTTAGTCAATTTTCCCGAGCTGGTCTGTTCAAAGTTTTTATCGTTTTGCTTCAATATACCCGCAAGGATTTCACTTTGTTTCTGATTTTATTTGTTGGACAGACAACAGTACGGGGAAGGTTCGGCCGAGATTCATCGCTATCATGAGGTAAATCCTTACCGAGTTTCCGATAGCAAACTGTGATTGATGTCGTGAAATAGGTTTTTGATATGTTTTTTGTTTAGCTTGTACAAAGGAATATCAGCAGACAAAAATGACTCTACAACTATTTTAGCAAAATCGGTGTTACCGCTCCCCAAAAACGTTTACGAACTGTGTAGAATTCGTAGTTCAGTTCTGCTGCTAACGCTACTTGGTTTTAGCAAAACGCTTACTAGGTCTCAACAGCTCACAATTGTTTTTACTTTCGCTTATTATGCGACTAATTCAGTCGTTTTCACTATCATTATCAACTAACAATACACTAATTTGTACATACGCTCGCATAAGGGGCAGTTTAAATATCAAACGACGCCTTTAGGGGATAGAGATATGAAAAACTGTCATATTGGTGTTATGTGAGGGAAGAGAGGGATAAAAGATCTCTTTATTTGATAAATTGGCTATCATATTAAAAAGGATTAAGGTTTTCAATCTTTTGATAAACGTGAATCAGAAGAATTAAATATTTCTAAATGACTACTTTTCCATGTGACGCATCACATGCGAGAGAGATTTGTAAAACGTTATCTTATAATGCGTCAGTTAAGAGGGAGTGGCAAAAATTGAATGAAATAGCATCATATAATTTGTAAACAGTTCCTTAAGACATTTCATAAATCACTCTACCAAACAATCAAGGCCATAACGTACAGTTTCTGGCCAAGTTATTATACCCATCTGCATTTTTGTTACGTTTTGGCTGCCTGTGCAAAACAGAAAAAGATGTACCTCGTAAATGTCTAAGCCGATTTTGTTCATTGACCACTTCAAACAAAGACAATGCATTGAAGGATTAAAAGTATGCTATAAAAAGCATGGCTCATAAAAAAAAAACTTTTGGAAACTTGTAGTTAATCATAACTTATCAGAAATTGCAGAACTAAAATAAAAAGATTTTTTTAAGGTTAATTGCTTCAAATTCATAACAAAAAAGTGACAACTTGGTTGTATAAGTAAGTTATAGCTTTGTGCAGCACTTGTGGCCTAACAGTATTACTCACATCAATAACTTCACTACGTTGCAAATATCTGTACCGTCATCAAGCTTTTTCTCTGTCTTATCTAGATTAAAAAACGGGTTTTCACCCTCGATAATGCTCACAAATTAAAGCATTTCGGTAGACGCATGCTGCCAATACAGTAAGTCCTCGTTGTACAGAGAACATGCGTTCCTGAAAACCTTACCGCAAATCGAAAGTACCGTATAAAGAACCCATTATAACATGTAATAATAGAGATTTTAAAGTTAAACTTCAAAATAACAAAAAGTCGTGGAGCTTGACAATAAAAAAGATCGCTTCAGCCTGATTGGTTTGAAAACTAAATCCAGTAAATTGAATCATGGAAGAGAGAAAAAACTTACAACCCTCCAATCATGTTATTAAGTGCTGGCAGCTGATCTAATGGTTCTATACAATATGTTTACAAAGATAATCTTTAAATTTTCCAAACTAAACGTAACATTTATTTCAGTTGAAATTATCTTTCAATGGTTAATAAAATTAGTCTAAACTGCGAAGCAACTTGTTAGCTAATCGCTAAAATGTTGGCTAAATTGTTTTCACAAATATAAACAAAAATTTGAATAAAGCATGCAACTTACCAAAGTTGCAACCTTGAAAAGACGGTGTTTGGTTTTGAAACTGCCGTTGATCAACCATTTGTTGAACGTTTTGCTGGTAGTTCATTTGAAGATTGGGTTGTACAACCACTTGCTGATAGTTAATAGTTCCTGAATGCAAACATAAGAATGCAAGTTTAATATGCCAACATCACCTTTGGATTGCGGTGTTCGTTAGAAAAGAATTTTACGTAAAGTTTGCCAGCTTAACTGAAGGTTTGTGGTAGAAATGTACCGTGCCAGCAGTAACGGAAACCTCAAAGCAGGGACAAAAAAATGATAAAGCATTGTCTCTTCACGAAACCCCATGTTATTACTATATAATTGAACGGATAAATTTTAATCTGGAAAGTCTGTTGACTTTATTCACTGAAAAAGAAATCAAAGAGTCAGCAGCATACCCCGTTCTTTTGTCGCCCGTAGCCAACGTAGAAATTACCCTTACACAAACATAACATTTTAAATGCTGTTGACGGAGTTTAGAAAATGCGTTTATAACTACAGTTTGTAATTGCAAAATAGTAACTGCGATTTCTTTCTCGTATTTCAGTAAGCGCAAATAATGTATGGAGCCCTGGACGGAATCAAAACAAACACGTTTTTATTAAAGTCAAAACAACTATTAACTGGAAAACATTGCTAATGAGGAAATATCACAAAAAGCATTGTCTCGAGAAGCATTTTAGTTATTTGAAATAAATCTTTTTAAATACAAGGTGGACCATAATAATGGGACACATTTTAAATGCTATTTTCTCAGACTATAAAAACAACACAGAGTGCTTATTTAATACATTTATTACATAACTGATATACTGGAGTTTTACGTGTTATCTAACATTTAAATATCATATTAAGTTTTTATTACTTTCAGGTGTTAAGGTATTTTAGGTATTTTTTTATTAATTCTGGCGGCCATATAATGTCGTGGAGTCCCAAAGAAATTGCATATGTAGTCGAAGAATACTTTGCTGGCTAAAAATTTATCGTTGCAGCCCAAAGAAAATTCCGACAGCAGTTTGAAAAGCAAAAGGCACCATTCCGAAAGATGATCTTTTGTGCTGTTACAAATTTCCGAGAGGCAGGCAATGCCGGGAAGAGAAAATCCCCAGATCGACTTGGAACATCTCGTAGTACGTGCTATGAGACATCGAGCTCCCAGAATCTTTTGATCGTGATGGTGACCATCTGAAGGACGTGATATTAAAATTGCAGATAATAGGTAAAACTCCTGTGTAACTGTGATAAATATATTTAATACTCTGGGTCGTTTTTATAATCTGAAAAAATAGCATTAAAAAAGGGTCCCATCACCACAGTCCACCTTGTATGACTAATTTCATAAACTCTTCACCTCTATTGCAAAGCAAAACATATCTGCCTGCTTTAACGGCAAAAGAACAGGTATTGGCTTTGAAACCAGTGTATACCGGAAAACCACTTTTACTGGCCAGTATTTACGTTGGGGTCCTTCAGTCCTCTCAAACGTGAATTAGTATCATATTTACATTGGTGCATTGAGCCCTAATGATTTGCACCAAGCGTAGACTCAATGGAGAAATAGAACGGATCAAGAAAATATTACTGGACAATGGCTATCCTAAAAACATCATCAACGCTCAGATCGCCAAGAAAATCACTCAGTTCTCCACCCTTCAGCGATTTGGCCCAGAAAAGTACCATATGTACTTGGGGGTTCCTTGGATTAACAAGCCCTCCGAAAACCGCGGTGGAAAGCAGCTATGGTTCCATCAGCACCCGCTTGGTCTTTGCGCCAAAGCGCATGCTGCCTGTGGCCCGCAAAGATGTTCTGCCTACCAGTCAGAAAAGTTTTGTCATATTGAAAACAAGTGCCACTGTGATAGTCAGTACGTAGGGCGAACAGCTCCGCCCAGCGTGCGCAGAACGAAAATTCACGGCGATAAAGGCTACCACGCAGCCTTAATAACAGTCAAGCAGAGGGACCTACACCCAGGCCCAAACAGAGATCCGAAGCATAATCAGATTGAAAAGAAAATTCACTACTCGTTTCGTCACGTTCACTTTTTGACAAGAATAGCGAAAACACACGTGGTCACTATATATGTATATGAGCAGATGCAAACATGTGGCCTTATTTAAGCACAGGGCAAAGACCAAAGAAAGACAAATGCAACAAAGGAAAGGTTTTCGAAGTAGTCCGCAGGAAACCCGGTTATAACGTCTATTATTTCTCAGTAGGGGCTAATTGTTCGGTTCGCTGTAGGGGTCTAATTTGAAGCTACTATATTTACTTAAAACTCCTAACAAAACAACACGAGATCACTTAATTTATAACAATATCAATAAATTTTGTGGGAAATTGCTTATGAAGTCTTTGCGTCACATTCTCAAGCGACTACGCTGTATGAAGTCATATCGCTAAGAAAAAACCACATGGCAGTTGGCGGAACAGTCAGACTGCTTAGCCAGCTACGTCAGCAATTGGCTAGCGGTGGTTTTCGCCCAACCAACATTATGTCTAACAGCAAATGCATCTTGAGCGACTGCCCAGTTGAAAACCTAGCGGCGGGCGTAGATTTGCTTTCCGGTGAACTACCTCTTTACATGGTCCTGGGAGTTTACTGGGATGCCACCAGCGATCAACTAAAAGTGAAGGTAAACATCAAAAAGAAGCCATCCACATGCTGCGGTCTCCTGTCGATGGTGGGGCAAAACTACGATTCACTATGTGTGCTGCAACTCTTTATTTTACCTGCCAGGCACCTTCTTCAAAGGGCCTATTTTTCTCAGTTGGGTTGGGATGAAGGGCTAAATTCATTGCCAAATCTGGAGCATGACTATGGCAACTGGCTTGATTGCTTGCCTGAGCTGGAGGACATTCAGCTACCCAGGTGCGTTTTGCCTGGACGTAAGTCATCTAGCTTTGAACTGCATACCTTTTCAGATGCTTGTGTAAGTAATTACGGAGCTTGTACGTATTTACGTAGTGTGTGTGTGATGATGGCACTGTTTGCAATAATTTACCAGTGGGTATTTCGCGTGGCGTCGCTGAAACCAATTACTATACCGCCCGTAGAGTTAGCTGCCGCAGCCCTTGCTGCAAAGTTGAGTTCTGTGCTTCGCCGGGAGCTTGACATACAGTTTAATCGTGCTTATTTGTGGACTAATGCTGTGGTAGTGCTGCCTTATATTTGTAATGCCTCCACCCGATTTGAAATGTTCGTTTCGTTGCTAATCGTATTGAGCTCTTGCACATTTCAAGATCCATTGAGCAATGGAAATATGTGCCGAGCGTAGATAACCTGACCGATCTGCTTTGCGACCGGCACGATGGCCGAATGGTTAGAGCGTGGGCTTTGCTGTCGGTAGACGTGGGGTTCATTCCCTTAGTCGAGTCATATCAAAAGACTTTAAAAATGGTATTCACAGCTTCCCTGCTTGGCGCTCAGCATAAAAAAGGAATAGTGTGGAGGACAAGCCGGAAAGCTTGCTTGTTGTATCCTTGGGGAAGGCACTAAACGGGACGCCTTTGCTTTTATGTGGCAGACAGGTGGCCTACCCGTACTTCAGCGGGTTACAATTGTGAAGTTGCTAACTTAGCATGTCGCAAAAGACGACTCTTGGGTACCCACCAGCGGAAGTCCGCCTTGTTGGTGGTGGGGCTACCAGTCACTCAAGACTGGTTCAAAATGGGCTGCCATCTTTCCCTAGCCTAATTCCAATTAGATTGACGACATGAACTTGAATTGCTGTTCGTGCCGTACCTCCATCCCGAGGAAAAGGAAAGGTGATCACAACAACAACAATATCTGCTTTGCATGATTTATTTCCTGGTAAGTCAGAAAGCGCTGACATGTGGTTTAACGGGCCTGGGTTTCTGCGTGCCCCTGAGGAAGAGTAGCCTGTACAATCAAAATTTGTTGTCTAATTGTTCGCGCAAGAACCGGACGTTAAAATATGCAAGAAAATATGTTGCGCTACCAAGACTTCAGATTCAAAAAGCACATTACTGCCGTTTTTCGTCTATGATCGCCCTACAAAGAGCAGCTGCTTGAATAAATTGACTGGTGGCTTATCTGAAATGGAAGTGTCGTAATGATGCTGATCAAAGTCTCGTCGGATCTTTGAGTTCGGAGGAGTAAGAGATTGCCTTCGTGAACATAATAAAAGCTACCCAGTGGCAAGCGTTCTCAAATGTGCTCCACAAACTGCCGGAACAAGGTGTCGATAATAGTCCTAGAAATTTAATAGCTGAGTGTTAGCTGGGAAGTTGCGGAGAATCAAGGACATTGCAAAGGTAAAGCCCGTTTGTAGCAAAGGGCATACTTAGAGTGATAGGACACTTGCAGAATGCCGCGGTGCTTTACGAGACAAAATCCCTATTTCTTCTGCTCTATCAACATCTGGTAACCGATCTGGTAATCGCTGTCATCAGGTGAATGAGGGCCACACGGGTGTTGGTCATATCTTAACTTCCTTGGATCAATCTCACTGGGTGGAAAAGGGAAGACAGTAATTAAAAAGGTGGTTGATCGTTGTGCATCGTGTCATTTTTGGAAGGCCTATGTGGGAAGGCAACAAATGGCAGTCTTACCCGCACATCCTTTTGCGAAATCGCCTCCTTTTGAGATCATCGGCACTGATTTGACGGGGCCACTGATGGTGACTCTTGGACAAAGACGAGTGAAAAAGTACGTTTGTATTTTTAAATGCTTGGCTATTAGAGCTGCCCATTTGGAAATTATTCCATCTTTGGATGTGAATAGATTTCTACAGGCCTACCGTCGGCTCTAGAGGCGCAGGAATGTTTATCCAAAGAAAATTTACAGTGATAATGGTAGAAACTTTGGCAGCGGCCAAGAAGCTACAAAGTGTTACCTAGCACTTCACTCCACGTCGAGCTTCCGATCAATGTGGGTTTTAAAAAGTGTTTTTCAGGATTTTTTGGAAAATCTATTGTTTAATTTTGGCAGAGGCTACGCTTTGACAGTTTGATCTGCTCACCTATGAGGCAGAGATTGAGCGAATAATTAATAATCGGCCAGTTACGAACCTACCATCGTCCCCAAATGATTAGGCCACACTGACACCGAGCGCAATTTCGACTGGCACACTCTCAGATGACGCACAGCTCGAAAAACCCTCTTAAGCTAATGTCCAGCGTAATGCCTGAAAAAAGACGTAGTAGGCTATATTTGCAGATAAGCTTTTGTGCCAATGGTCCAAACAATATTTGCCGCTCCAACAGGTTAAGCAGAAGTGGTTTGGCAGTGCCAAAAATCTTTCGGAAGGTGATATGGTTCTTTTTTTAGATGAAAACACCTCGAGAGGGCAGTGATATAAAGCCATCGTAGTGGAAATATTTCCACATAAAAATAGCTGATTGAGACGCGCGCGCGTGCGAATGGCTGATGGCGTCGTTATAATGAAGGACATTGGGAAAGTATGCATGCTCAAAGGAAAAGTGGACAGACATGACAGGCTGCTTTGATTCATTCCACATAATGATATCTATGCTGCGTGCCGTCTTTTGTTTATCTGTTTTAATCTCTTGTTTCCCTTTATACATGGCAGAATTGTGATTGTGGGTAGTACGGAAGCGAATGCAGTGCATGTAAAAGATGGTCGTTTTCTCCTTTTTTTGTAAAAGCGCCTAAGTAGGAGCCGCTTTTGGAGTGGGAATGTTGAGAACGGCAATCTAAAACCCCTTGCTTATAATTTATTGTTTCTACCCTCTAGCAATCTTCTTCCATTACATTTTTTTTCCTTTTATTTCCTTTTTGCATCTTGTCTGAGTCTGTTGTTTCGGTTTCCTTCTCTAGAAGAATCGGTTTGCCCTGATAGGAGTGAATTGTTTTGTTAATCGGCGTGGCCGATGGAATCCTTGGTTGGCACATGATACTATAATAAAAACCAAGATGATTCGTTATAGTTTCCGTGACCAGCTTGAGCAGTCGGCTAAGCGCTAATCAGTAAAAATCTCCTGCACGGCCATCTATATGTGGAAGTAAGTTGAACTGTGCCAAAATAGGCTGAAGACACGTTTCATACTTCTGTAATATACACATCTATCTCCGGCACAACGCAAAATTTTAGTAGTCCTGCTCTGCATCCATCTTTTCATGCCATAAAGATATATCTCTCATAGCTTTTGTTCTTTTTTCATTAATATTTTCGGTAGTCGTTAGATTTTCCAATCCTTCTTTTTCCGGTACATGTCCAAAGATATTTGCTTGTCTTTTTCTAATGTTGCTATAGCGTAACTTTATTGTTTCACCTTTTTCAAAACCATTTCATTTATTATATTTATTCCTGAATCATATTTTCAGCATTTTTCCCAAAAATTAAATTTCGGCCGCATTGATGATCTGTACTGCTGTGTTGTTGATTGTCTATGTTTCACTTCCATATGTCATAATGGACGTAATGTGCCAGTTAACACTTTCCTTCTGATGTCAAGGAAAGGTTTTCTGTTGGTCAGTACTTTGTCGAGGTCCGTAAATATTTTCTATGCATGTGCTATTTGACTTTTTATTTCTTGAATTTATGTTCGAATACTGTGCTTATTGGTTCATAAATATTTAAAGCTGTCAATCTGCTGTACTGTTGCTTCTTTTGACTTGATACTTAAAGTTGATGGAATTGTTTTTTTTAAATCATCGTAATTACTGCTTTCTTAATGTTAAATTTCAATCATAGTTCTTTGCTTTTTTGGTAGGTTATGTCTAAAATATGTTTAAGTTTCTTTTGGGATATAGCAACGAGCGCTATATCTTCAGCATAGCGTAAGTTGCTGACGGTATTCCATCAATAATAATGCCAAGCTGCTTTTCTATTTCTGACGCAATGTATTTATTTTATAAGGAAAAAATATCTGGCGACAAGACGCAATCATGTCGGACTTCTCTTTTCACTTTGACCCACTTTCCCAGCACATCTCCAACTCTGCTAGCCAAATTATAACATTTTAGGATTCTAAGATCCTTGCCATCTATGCGAAGTTGCTTTAGTAATTTAATAAAATGTTCTTTACTGATGCTCTCAAAAGATTTAGCGTTGTCTAAGAATCACCAAAATATGTCTTTCTGTACTTCAATACTATTTTCAGCTATTGTTTTTTGACTGCATATGGCCTTCGTCGTGCTCTTCTCTTCACAAATCCAAATTAGTCCATTTGCATTTATAAATCAAATGCATCGTTTTTTTGGATAGATATTTACCAAAAATTATAGGGGTCGCGTATTGCTGCACTATTTTATTAAAATTCATGGAGTCTTTGGCAACTTCTTATTTTGCCCTATTTCAATCACAGGCGTACTTGAAAATAGCACCTGCTTGCAGATGAAACAGCCAATGCTTTAACAAACTTTTATTCGTTTATTTTTTGAGCGCATGATAGCATACATTCTAAGTTGGGGGTGGCACCACAATGATCTGGATTGGTATTTACAGTTATAAGCTATTAAATATTAGACCCACCACTCACGACCATTTTGTAAGCGCTGGTTCATTTTTGTGACCTACAACCTAAGGTTGCATATATATTGCTTGGTTGTGGCATAAGCGCAGTCACGAAGAACGCAAACCAACTCGAATTCAAGTGCTTAAGTGTTATGCTATCGCAATAGTAAGCCCTCCTTCCTAGGAGTAATGCCTGGGTCAAGGGTATCAGTTTACCCAGCTACGCCTACTTCATCCAAAGGCTAGCTGTGAAAATAGTAATAAAAACTTTATGTTGGTTAATATAGGCAAGTATCTTTTTAAGATTAAAATTTTTGTTTTGTGGAAGTGAATCGAGTAAAAAACATTATGGATGGGTTGCTCATAGCCGCTATATTTTCCCAAAAAGGTTTTTAAGTTTCTGAACAGCAGAGGCGTACAAAACAGTTGGACTTGTTCACAATTGATACAGCAAAAAAATTCTTAAACTTTATCTGTTCAATTCACCAAGTGCTCGGAAGCTTAAATTTAACGTTGTGGAAATGCGCCACAGTAATTGATAAGTATTTACATGTACAGGAATAGTATTGTGGAATATGGTATTAAATATTGTGTCCACTATTTACATTTTTGTAGCTACAAGACTTACAGTATTTGTACTCTTACGGTTTAGAACATCGGTTTAGCTATCTACGCCAACTTAAGCCTAGTGCTCAGCTGTTAAAACAGTATTGAATAGTTATGTTTTTATGACATAGTCAACTATCTCTTCAAAATTAAAAGTATCGAAATTGTTTTTGTTTTGCAATTACAAAAATAAGTTATTTGATGGCACGGATGCATGACGACTTTGTGCAATATCCTGGTAATAATATTTGTGACGCCAAGTTTGTTGGTTGCACCAAAGTGCGTTGGTCAAATAAAGCAAAAAGGGCTGCACATTGGTGGCGGATTTAGAGGAGCGTGTGAGGAATGCACAGCCATCACCTGACATTCTTAGTCGTGGTTTCATAAACTAATTGCTTGGGCTTAGAACAAATTGATCTCAAAAAGATTTTTCATCTTATCTCTCTAAAATTTGGTGGTCGCACTACTGCTATACAGCTTGTATTTGATCACCCAATTGATCTAATAATCTAGTTTTAGAAAACTATTTGTATAACTCCATGGGTATGCATGTCTGGTTCTATTTGGTAACAATAATTTCATGAGGAGTTGATGACGATATCATGACGTTGCCTCTATCCACGAAAGCAGATTTTTTTGTGCGTATGAACTTACGCTTTAACTGCTCCAAAACTACTGGGCGTACAAGCATGAAGATTGGCACGATTGATCACCACTTCGAGGCGAAGGTCATAAGGGGTTAAATAATGATGAAATCATAGACAAAATAATTCTTTTTAATTTACATTTTTTGTCGAAGGAAAACGGTTGTTTGCTAACATAAAAGCTAACCTCCAACTTACTTGACCTTAGGGTTGTAATCCCGGGAAATCCCGATCCCGAATTCCCGGGATTTGGGATATTTTTTCCAATCCCAATCCCGGGATTATATGTCTAGAAATCCCGGGACTTATTAAATTTACTATACCCCTGATTGACCGTTTTATGTCAGCCTACGGAAGTGAGCATCATGTAATGTTACAATTCTAAAGTACAGAATTAAGTTTTACGTACCCTAGCTCAGCGTTTCTCAAATGGTGCACCGCAAGGGTTAGCTAGGTGCGCCAAACTTGTATTTCGTAAATTTACGACCTGTTATTTGCACTATTCTTTATTTTCGGAATTTATACAATTGGATACGATGACCATCTTGAAGTTGTAAGATATCCGACATTGCAATTATTACAGTCATATTCTTGGCGCAAAACCCTTTTCCTGGCATGCTGCTCTACATGAGTGGAGTCAGAGAGAGACTAAATGAAGTTACTATTTTCTACATTCGATAAAGTTGCTGATGGAAACAGTATGATGTGCTCTAATGCCTCTAATACTTATAGCAGCTAACTGATAGCTCAGCTTCTGCCCAGAGAATGAGTGCAAGACACGAGCGCACACAGTGTAAAGAAGTCTGTATTCTGTACTGTGTAGTTAACTAGCAGTATAAATTGTGATGTCATACAGCATTGTTTGTGGCCCACATTTTTAATGAAATTGGAACAATTGTGTTCCCTTGCGCAATGCTTTGCGGAATTGAGCATAGGAAAGCATAGACACTTACTTACAGTTACAGTAGTTTAGTTGGTCACTGGCAAATTAAGAGTTATGTGCTTTCAGGTATATAAATGAAGTAACAAAACGCAAAGAAAAAACAAGCAATAGTAGCATATTTGTTAAGAAAGCACATCTAAAGTTTCATTTAAGCAAATGGGTAGAAAGCGTTGTGTAACGTATTGGGATGGAAACTATGATAGGAAACCTAAGGAAAAAGCGTACTGCAATGTATTCAATTCATTGCCTTTTTCATTCAGCGACCAGTAGATTGATAATAGTGTATTACAACTGTTCCTAAGTTTTCCCTAGCTTTCAAGTTAACCTAAAATCGTGACTTCCTTTTTTTATTTATTTTTTTATTTAGTTCAGTTTGTATAATAACTTTACAGACTTTATTTACTACGCTTCAGTGCTACGAATCATTACTTATCTTGTCGCAATTTTTACAATTTTACAATCCCAATGTCGAACTTTGAAGAAGTCGGTGCTAAAAGAAAGTCAGAGGTGTGGCAGCATTTTTTGTTTTGCAAAAGCACAGAAAAAGCAAAGTGTAAATTGTGTCAAACAATTTTAAAAGCTTCTGGGTCCAGCACAAAGGGACTTATAATTCACTTGAAGTCAAAGCATAAGATTGAGGTGAAGTCTTGCCTGGACATTGAGGATCGGCCAAAACCCAAAATCAGGAAAATTGATTCATTCTTGAAGTCAAAAAAACCCAGCCTGGAAGAAATACTGAGCCAGCTAACTGCCGTGGATGGACTCACATTCAATCAAATTGCCAGAAGTGAAAGACTGCATCAAGCATTTAAGGCTGATGGTTATGTCCTGCCCAAAACACACCAACATGTTCGTAATCTGGTGATCAAAAACTTTGAAAATGTCAAGAAGTTGGTCAAGGAAGAGCTTGATAAAATCAAATTGAACAATGGTCGTTTTTCTATCACGTTTGACGAGTCGACATCAGCAAGGAGTCGACGTTATATGAACATAAACTGCCATTTTCAAGGAGGGTTTCATTCACTAGGATTGGTCCGCATGCATGGCAGCATGGACACAAAAAAAGCAATCAGGTTGGTTGAGGATCGACTAAATTGCTTTGGCCTTGACCTGAATACTGATATTGTTGCTATGATCACTGATGATGCCAGTTTGATGGTGAAGTTTGGAAAAGAAACAAGTCCACTCCATGTGATATGCTATGCTCATGCGATCCATTTGGCCATTTGTGATGTCTTGTACAAAAGACAACCAAGTGCAGCATTCAGTGATGACCTTGACTCTGACAGTGCCAGTGCTGAGGAGGAAGGAACAGATGATGAAAAACAGGCTGAAAAGGTTGACAAAGCTCCGACTTTGTCTCCGGACATTCAGTTCATAGTCAAGAAAGTTCGAAAAATTGTAAAAATATTCCGAAGATCTCCTGTGAAAAATGATGATGCTCTTCAGCCATTTATCCTGGAGACATTAGGCAAAGAAAAGAAGCTACAGCTGGATTGCAAGACAAGGTGGAACAGTTTGCTATCAATGCTAGAGAGGTTTTATGAACTTAGAAAAGAGATAAAAATGGCTTTAGTTCAGCTGGACATTCAGTTTGAATTGACTGAGGAGGACATGATGATTATTAAAGAGCTGTGTGATGCTTTGGCTCCTATCAAGGTTGCTGTAGAAGCACTCTCCAGTAAGGATGCAGACATTCTTTTGGCAGAAAAAGTAATTGCATTTACGTTGAAAAAGCTTTGTGAGCAAGGAACTAAAATTGGCCAGGAATTGAAGAGCAGATTTGAAGCTCGAATTAAGGAACGCCGCAATGCTGAACTTGTCCATCTTTTGAAATATTTGAAGAATGCTTCTTATCTTGATCAACCTCAAGATCAATTTGGACACAAAGTTAAACGTCCCAAAATTGCTGCTCTAGCCACCAATATCTTGCAAAGACTATTTCTTCATTATGATGGCAATGAAGACAACCCTGAAAACCTTAATGTTGATGGTGCCATGGTAGTACTTGACCAAGAAAAGCCAATAACTTTAGCTCAGGAGCTTCATGCTTTTGTAGAAGATGACGAAACAGAAGATACCAAAAACACTGACCTGAGCGCTCATGTGGTCCAAAAAGAGATGTTGTTGTACGAGACAAGCAAAAGAAGGCCTGAAAATCTTGAAAGGTTGTTTACTGCTCTTAAAACTATTAAGCCCACATCAGTTGAGGCCGAAAGGGCCTTTTCTGCCCTTGGCTATTTTGCTAACAAAATCAGGAGCCAAATGAATGATGCCACTCTAGATGCTCTTATATTTCAGCGTCAATATTACAAGAAATAAAGAGGTTTTTGTTCTTTCCATACTACTTTTTTTAATTATTTGCTCAATCCCGAATAATCCCGGGATTATAAGTCTAAAATACCGGGAAATCCCGATCCCGGGATTGTATAAACTGGTCCCAAATTTACAACCCTACTTGACCTGCTAATTTTCATTCCATTGCGCTGTAAAATGACGTCAAATTAACGCTTGATTGCACAGATTGTTTTCTTTATTTTCTCAAAAACTGCTCGGCCAACAAATACGAAAGTAGGCGCGATTGATCTCTGACACCGGATGACTGTCACAAGGGGTCGATAATGCCGTAACGACGTCACAATAATAGTTTTTCAAAATTTGCATTATTTAATGAAGGAAAGCTGTTTTTTGCCTAAACTAAAATCAGGACCAGGTATACCAACTCAATAAATTCCATTCTATTAGGATGTAAAATGATGTCACAATTAACACTTTGTTTTTTTTTATTTACTCAAAAGCTACTGGGGATACAAACATTAAACTTGATACAATTGATTTCTGACACCAAGTGAGAGTCACAAGACAGTAAGTGACATCATGACGACGTCACAGTAAGATTTTCAAAAACCGCATTTTTTGCCCAAGAAAAGCTGGTTTTTGTCTAGCATATCGCCTGCACCTAATTTACCAACTTCAAAAATGTCACTCGTTTAGAATCTCTTATCCAAACGCTTACGAATACTATTTGATCGTCTTTTAGGTCTGATTTCCAGTTAAGCTGTAGTAGGTGAGTGCTTCAGTGAATTTACATTTGTGTATTTGCGTTGTGTGTGTCAATCATTTTACAGAAAACCGTACCACATCGTACTCTACCCTATCGTAGTCTACATCCTTCAATTTAACTATCAATTTGATAACTTCATTGTTTTGAATTTATTTCAATTATATGCTTTGTGTGGAACCTGTGGTACGCATAATTCTAGAAGACAGCGTTAGGCGGGATATCAGACCAGAAGTTTCCGTAACAATCGGCATAAAAACTAATTTTTTAAATACATGATATGCGTATTGATGCCTTCATCAAAAAATTGGTCCAAACAAAAGTATTTAAACAGCTTTGCAGACTGAGTCATTTGTTTTTCGGTGAGTGTGTATGTGCAACCTGTAGCAATAACCTGCTAAACGGATAGGAGTGTGTCAGATACATCAACTATCAGCTGATTAGGAATTTTGGAAAAAAAGTTGTGACCAGGTCCATGGAGACGAAGAATGTTGATATTTATTTCCCGATTATTCTGTGATGTTTTGATGATACATCCCAAATAGCAGTCGTGATCATATTTCACAGTTACGCATTTACTCAATTTTCTAAAGTAGGAGTCAAGATTTTTCCATGTTACTGTCTCTTGTCTCACACTACTAAAGGCACCGTACTTCGCACCAATATCGCCATCTCTGATAGGGTAATAGCACAATGAAGCTTCTGATTACCTGAAATTGCTTTTGCCTCCAATATACCGGCAAGATGGCGTAGTGGTTTGGACGTCCTCTTTGCAGTCGGTAGACCTGGGGTTCATTTCCGTTATTGAGCGATACCAAAAGACTGTAAAAATTGGTATTTGCCCTGCTTGGCGCTTAGAACGAACGGGAAACAAGGTGGAGAACAACGTGCCAAGTTTGCTTGTTTTTTCTTTGGGCAAGGCACTTAACGAGATACCCCCATCTATGTGTGGCAGACTTCTAGTGGGGCCAAGCAGTCTGCCCATCGTGGTAGCCCAGTCTGGCTGAAGACTAAAAAACAGGGCATGAATTCACAGGCAGCGTATATGCATTTTTGCTGTATAATGCTTAACAGAAATTTGCTCACTCTTGCGCTTCACCAGATTAGAATAATAAAACTGCTCTCCCAGTATGTGGCAAGATGCCCTTAACGAACATCCAATAGCGGCACTTCGTCTTGTAGGTGTTAGGGCTACCAGTCTTTGTATATGACTGGTTCGAAATCGTCTGCCGCTTTCCTATAACTTAATCTTGATTGGGTTTACGGAGTGAGCATCAATTACCAAGTAATGCCATGCCTCCATCCCAAGGAAGAAGAGGAGTAAATACACACAAGCAAACGCAGATGCACTTCCACACTATCCATTTTCTCTTTCGTAACTAACTGATTCAATTACTAAGGCTTTTATTTATGTATATAATAAGTGAAAAATATATTGGTTGATTCAGAAGATTTCAGCAAAAACAATTGAAATTGCTATTATGTGATGAGTACAAATTTGTTTCCGTTCTTGCCGGGCCAATGTTTCTTCACTATCCTGCTCAGAAAATGCCAGAGCGAAATGAGTATGGGTGACTTGTAGAAGAGGCAGAGATGCCTAAGAAAAAAGGGGGACAGAATAGGAAAAGAGGCAATCGGTGATGGCGCGACTGGCCACTAGGCAAAGACTTCCAACTTGGTAATATTAGTAACGCTGAGAAAAAACAATTTGGGTAAAGTATAAATGAAAACGGACCAGAGAAAAGCTTTAAGCGAAAAACAAGGGAGTAAGTCAAAGAAAGTGACTAAAAATAGTGGGAGTAGGACTGACGTGGAGAGGAAAGTTGAGCGGGGAGAGATTGGGCTGAAGATAAACTTGATGGGTATCAACCGAAAAGAAAGGTCTCTCATGTATTGCATTTAGAGGAAGACACCCGCAATCAGACTAGCGTTTCTTGGACGGCCTCCGCAGCTGTAGGCACCGAAGGGAAGAAAACCATATGGCCTGGTCGTCGACATAAAGAGAGCAGATTACGAAAAAAGGCCGAGGAGCACGCAGATCATTTGATGAAGAACAAGGCCAAGAACGGATCCTTGAGCAACATTTCCACAGACCCAAAAGGAGCAACTTTCCTGAGTTTGAAAAAACACAAAAGCGTGCCAGTCAGAAGGAAAAGATTTAGTCTATCTAGCAAAGTACAGTTACTGGCCAGCCAAAATAAGCTTGAGGAAAAAACGGAGTGGAAAGCCTTAGAAAAGTTGATAAAAACAAAAATTAACGGTAAGCCCAACTACAGTTTGTTAAATTCATCAGAAATGGTTTGAGAAAAAAAAAGAATGGAAACTGGTCAGGTCCGGGTGGAAACTGGCTTTGCGAGAAGAGAGAATGAAGCGAAATTTCAGGATGGAAAAAATAGAAGACTTTCACATGGAAGAAAAGGAAGGCAAAACCAGGAAAGATTAAATTTTGCCTGGAAATAGCTTATAGGCTTTAATTTCTTGAAAACAAGAAGTCTGTAATTTTTTCAGCGTTTTGCTACGTTTTTAGTTATCACTGCAGTTTTGTTTGAATGGCATATGTGATGTTCAAGTAAGTGATTTGCTGTACTTAGTGACTTACACAGGATCCTACCCTACTAATCAATCTTAATAAATAATATACAGTATATTCACTCTACTCCTTCCCACTTGAACAGGTACCAATGACAACCGTATTGAACAAATCTATATTTGCTCCATTTTTGCTTTTGTTTACAGATTTTATCCTAAAATCTTGTTAGTGGTACAGAATTTGAATATGGCTTTGAAAAAAGCTGTTTGATCCATAAGCTTTTCGTGACGCTCTCATCCGTGGCGGTATCGCGTCAAAAAAAAATAGACCTATAGTGAGTAAGTGCTTTATGTGATTAACTTGAACGTTAGGCAATCAAGGCAAGCCAATGATAGCGCTAATATTGTAAAGCGCGCCAAGAAAGATTTGGCAATAGCAAAATGCTAAAGAAAGCGCAGCAAGACGCCAAATGGGAACGCCGCAATTATCGAAAGAGTTTGAGAGTGTAAACAAACTCTTTCTGTCTGCATAACACCGGGCGCCGGGTCTTGATATAAGCAGCCTCTAAGAGATTAAGATGGAATGAGCTGCGTGCTGCGGCGAGGATTGAAAACCGCCTGTTATCATAGTTTAATGCACATTGATCATTATCTAAAAGATGCTGACCAATGGCAGAGTCACAGTCCGGTTTGGTGTTGTTTTGTTTGCACGATCTGTGTGGTTAAAATCGTCGTGGACGGGTCAATTGTTGTCTTAACCATTGCGGAACATGCTGCTTGATGCGATCCTGTAGTCGTTGAGATGTTCGCCCTACGTACCGGCTATCACAGTGGCACTTATCTAATATAAGGGTGTCCGTGAAGTTTGTATACAGTAAGTTAGCATGCCGTCCAGAAAATCAGTGTCATCATGTCCCAATTATGTCACAAGAAATTTTTAGTTTGCTGACATGGCGTATCAGAATTATGGATGTGCAGTTGCAGTGACCTTATCGCAATTATGTCACGCAGGCTAACTTTGGAAGAGCGTAAATTCGTTTTGAAGAAATATTGGAAAACATAAAACGCACAGGATGTGATTCGCGATTGGTGTCTTCACTTTAGTTCAGATCCTCCAACACGTTTGACCATCTATCGAATTCGAGACAAGTTTGAGGAGACTGGCTCAGTTACTGATGCCCCACGTTCTGGTCGGCCAACAATGTGCACAAAAGAAAATATAGATATAGTTTCTGAGGCAAATGCGAGAAGCTCACAGAAATCGCTTCGCCGCGGTAGTGCTGAAATGGGTATCAAACGAACCTCTTTACCTAAAATACTGACGGAACTCAATATGAAACCAAACATCCCGCGCTTAATTCACAGACTTCTTGAAGATGATCCTGATCGGAGATCTCAGTTTTGTGAACACTTTGTGAGTCTTTGTGAAGATAATACCACTTTCTTGAACCAAATTGTGTGGACTGATGAAGCAGCTTTCAAACTTTCGGAACACGTAAATCGGCACAATTGTGTTTACTGGAGTGACAAAAATCCACATTTTACGATTGCGACCGAACTAAACCAGCCTGGAATAATTGGGTGGGCAGGAATTGTGGGTCGTGTGTTCTTCGAAGGAACTGTTTCTGGAGAAAAGTACCTGGAGAAATTGAAGACTGCCGTCGTGCCGGCATTAAAAGAACGATTTTTAAAAATTTTAACAGTTTGTACTTCCAACAAGATGGAGCCCCACCTTATTTTGCAACAGCTGTCCAAAATTTCCTGGATGAGACGTTTTCCGATAAATGGATTGGCAGGCGAGGCCTTATCGAATTCCCTCCACGCTCACCAGACTTAACGCCTATGGACTTCTGTGTCTGGGGAATTATCAAGAAACTCGTGTATTCAAGGAAGCCAAGAAGTGTTGAAGATCTTCGACAATTTGTCATTGACACATTTGCTAACTTTGATCATGACTTGTGTACTTCTGTTTGTCGCAGTGTGTTGTCACGTTTGTCGAGAGTGTATTGAAGCCGCGGGCTTACAATTTGCACATTTGTCGTGACTGCCTTCTTTGTTACAGCATTTCCAGAATTTAATAAACTCTATAACAAGTGCTATTTTTGATTAAAAGTAACTGTATACAAACTTTACGGACACCCTGTATTAAGCGAAATTCTGTCTGTCTGCGTGTCTGTCTGTTTTAACTCCTGTGAAACTGCTGTAGGTGCAAGCATCAAACTTGGCACGATTGATCACTACCCTATAGTGAGTGTCATAAGGGTATTCTTGACGTCATGATGACGACATAATCAAAAATAATTTTTCAAAAAATTTGCATTACTTGACAGAGGAAAATCGCTTTTTGCTCAAACGAAAACCAGCTTCCGACTTACCACATTACAAAAGCTTTCACTTTTTTGAGGTCTAAAATGACATTACAATCAACGATTCATTGAACAATCGGTTTTTGGTTTTTTCTCAAAAAGTATTCATCGCCGAGACGCGATTAAACGTTTTTTCAGAAAGATATTAATAAGGTTCTTTGGACAAAACCAATTCTACAACCAATTTTTGCTTATTTGATAATACTACGAGCATTTCTTTATTTAAGAAGTTTAAGCCATATAAGAATTTTTGTTCTCTATTTCGCTCGCTCGCTTAAAACCGGCTCTATGATGTCATAATATGTCCCGTACCATTAACACAAATGTTTGGCTGTCGCAGATCATAATATAAAGATGTTTTTAAAAATTGCACCCTTTTTGCAAAATCAGTTTACGAAAAAACTGATTTTACTGATATGGACAATTAAGATTTGTTGTTATACTGAAAAAACTTAACTTTAAGACATGTGATGTAACTTTTTACCCCTCCCAAACAGTGGTAAGCTCAGTAAAACGAGGAACTTTAATGCAACAACGTTATAGTAAGGTACTAACAATTACTGTCTTTTGAAAGCTTAGGAAATTTGCTTTCCAGCAATACATGACTTCAATTACTTAGGGTTATTACTTAGGATTAGTTTACAATGTGTAATCAAAAATTGGTTACCATACACCATGTTTCATTTTTTGGCCAACAATCATCTTACTTGACCTAACAAACTTGCAATTGCTAAAACCAAAGTCAGCTCTTTGGTACATTTTGACTACTTTTCCTCACAAGCATGATTCTTGTGCATTAGCTGTTGACGTTTACAAAAATATTCATCAAAAACTTAAGTCTGTAAATGTTTATGAAATGTAGTCTACCGGTTAAAGAAACGCAAAATTTTGTTGCCTACATTTCACACAATTCCAATTACTAGAAAAACTAAGTCCTTTAGTATATCTTGGCTCTTCTTTCTTGATAGCATGGATCTTTGGCATTATCCATCAAAACATTCAAAAAGATTCATCCAAAAATGAAGTCTACAAACTTTAATATGTAGCCTACTCCAAGCAAAACACTTGGTAATCACCCAAGAAAAAAACGAGAGAATAAAGATGGTCCTTTCGTATGATTTGCAACAAAATATAAGTGTCGAGCAACATATCATCTAAATGTTGAAGGAATTTCCTTTGCAATTGGGCGAGGCTGCCACAGCAGCCAGCTGATTTGATGTTCTTAAGCTCGACATAATTAGTGGGGGGCCCCGCTACTGCTACAACTCAACTGTGAGTGCTTCATTTGAAATTAGTTTGCTCTTTGCATGGCGGCGCTTATGCCAGGGCCAAGGAACATGCACGCAGATAGAGACGTTACTTCATATTAATTTACCCACAGTAACGAAAAAGTGCCAAGTAAAGATCCCAATAATAATGGCTCAAAACGCATTGTGAAGTCATAATGTTATATGCCATCGCAAAGCTTGCCATTACGTAGTGAGAAGAGCAGTAGACAGCAAAATTATTCATATCATTTTGATAGCAAACATAAATGGTAAATCCCATTGCTGATATTTGTAATTGCAAGGATATCGATAAAAAACACTAATCTTTATTTAGAAGTAGGGAGGTCTGAATTAGGGGCAAAGTTAAATGTAATAAAGTCCCAAATTTAAGAAAAGATCAAAATTAAACAATAATAGCATCGATCTGTAACACTGGATTAAGAGGGAATGTTTTTGTTTGAAAAGAGCTTGATAGGCGCCTATTGCAATAGATTATATGACTTAAAGGAAAGCCATAGCCCCTTTTCATGCTATGGCCGAATTAAAGCAAGTAGCGCGGGGAAAACTCTTAATGTTACAAACATTAATCCAAAAAAGGGAATGTTATTAAATCATTTCGTTGTTGCTCTCATAAATGTTTGTACTGCGAAGCTGGCGCAGCTGCATTAATTGATACCTTTTAAATCGGCACGGGTTATAATGTGCCCTGCCGGGGTAAAATCGCATCATAATTAGGAGAAAAATGTATTTTGCTTGGTAATAGCTTTATAGAGCTACTGGAATCAAACCTGAAAATTTTGGGAAAAGCAAGGACTTATTTAACTTCTATGAGCATAACTAAGCAAAGAAAAACGAATATGAATCATAATGCGTAGCCAGCAGGGACTCGAAAAAGTTTGAGGCGAAATTAAATTAACAACGTCACTGTGCCAAATCGCACCACATGGAAGATATTATTGGTATTTTGTTTTATGATAGCTTTATAGAGCTACCGGTATCAAACCAAACATTTGGGGAAAGCAAGGACTCTTTTAACCCCCTAGGGCACGTCAAGCAGGGAGAAAAGAACATGCAACATAACCCCGTAGCCAGCGACTGAGTGAAATCGCACCACACAAAAGAAATTTTTTCTATTTCGCTTTAGAATAGCTCAGTATTAGAAATGTGTTCCCTACTTCCAAACTACGGAAAACGCAAGGTTTCCTTGGGTTCGTGTCACCAATGAACAGAGCTCAAAGACCGAAACCATAGCCAGAATCTTGAAACGAGATGTTCTATTAGGAAAAGAACCACAAAAAGTCGTGAAAATCTAATATGCAAAAAACACAAATTTTTGGTAACTCTTCACACACGAGCCTGATAGGAGGAGCCGGCTTGGCCGGCTGAACCGACACTCTCGATCGCGACGTTACTGAAGGGGCTCTTCGGGCGACGCCGTGGTATATAATATAAAGCAAAGATTTTTTCTTTTGCTAATATGCTACCTGTTAAGGTATTTATATCATTTTTGTCCTTACTCTACAGCATTGTAATAAATCCCAAGTTTAAGAAAAAGTTGACATAAAACCATAACCATAACAATTTGTAAAGCTGAATATGGAGAGAGCAATAGCCGCTTTTGTCGCTATGCCGGAAACAAGACAAATAGCGCAGCCAAATTAGGAACTTGATACCACAAATATAAATAGGAAAGCGGCAGCACCACATCAAGAAATAGGCTTACCAATAAATAGTTTTTTCTTTAATTGTAAAAGCAACCACTATTTTGTCGCTACAATCAATTTTAATATCTACAATCCCTTCTCTCTCACAAGTATTGATATTAACAACAATTTAAGGCAAGATTCTTTGTGAGCATTGCCAGTCATGATCAAGAGAATTCGATGATAGCAATTTTGCGTGCAAGAATTTTGAAAGTGCATAAAAATCTTTTCACTTTTCGCTACTGCTCACACAAAAGCCCCATGCTTGAAGCCGGCGCATCCGGTTGAACCGAAATGCTAAACCTCGTCATTACTGACGCAATACGACCAACTTGATCGCAAAGACCTCGAATGTATGGTCCGAAAACACACAAAAAAGGCACTCCACTTCGTCCAATACTGTCTATTAGAGGTTTGCCCATCATGAACTTGGCAAGTGATTGGCTGGCCTATTGCTACCTGTGTTAGAGCGATTTTCGTCACATTGCATAGCAGATTCGTGTACGATGGCTAAGACCATGCAAAATCTTGACAGCGACCATAATGTCTTCATGTGCTCTTTTGATGAGTCCAGCTTGTTCACAACGTTCCCCTTGATTAAACCATCAAAATCTGTTCAGAAGCCCTCTATGACGAGTCTGATTCCCAACCAATCATTCCAATGGACGTGTTTGTTAATTGATGAAGAGCGCTACATCCTCAGTTGAGTTCAGTTTCAATAACACTATGTACAAGCAAACAGACGGAGTAGCTATGCTATCACCACTTGGTCCGGCTTTGGCTAACTTCTTTGTTGCATATTATGAAGAAAAGTTATTTTCTCAAACGCAGAAGCCTCCAACATTACACTTCAGATATGTTGACCACACGTTTGCCATCTTCGATCACGAAGCTGAAGCAGATGAATTTCTGACCAAACTCAACTACCTTTATCCATCCCTCAGATCCGCCTTTGAAAAAGAGAAATGTGTACCGTTTCTTGATGTTTACGTCGAAAAAACAGATATTGGCTTTGAAACCAGTGTATATAGGAAGCCCACTCTTACTGGCCAGTATTTACGTTGGGAGTCCTTTAGTCCTCTCAAACGTAAAATAAGTCCAACATCTATATTGGTGCATCAAGTCCTAATCGTTTCCACCAAGCGTAGACTCGATGAAAAAATAGAACGGATCAAGAAGATATTACTGGACAGTGGCTATCTTAAAAACGTCATCAACGCTCATATCACCAAGAAAATCGCTCAGCTTTCCACCCTTCAGCGATTCGGCCCAGAAAAGTACCCTGTGTACTTGAGGGTTCCTTATATATATGTAAGCCATCCACAAGCTTCGAAAAAGAAGTCAAAACCGCCGTGGAAAGCTGCCACGGTTCCGTCAGCACCCGCTTGGTCTTTACGCCAAAGCGTATGCTGCCTGTGGCCCGCAAAGATGTTCTACCAACCACTTAGAAAAGTTTTGTCATATATGAATATAAGTGCCACTGTGATAGTCGGTACGTAGGGCGAACATCTCAACGACTACAGGATCGCATCAAGCAGCATGTTCCGCAATGGTTAAGACAACAATTGACCCGTCCACGACGATTTTAACCACACAGATCGTACAAACAAAACAACACCAAACCGGACTGTGACTCTGCCATTGGTCAGCATCTTTTAGATAATGATCAATGTGCATTAAACTATGATAACAGGCGGTTTTCGATCCTCGCCGCAGCACGCAGCTCATTCCACCTCAATTACGTAAAGGCTGCTTATATCAAGACCCGGCGCCCGGTGTTATGCAGACAGAAAGAGTTTGTTTACACTCTCAAACTCTTTCGATAATTGCGGCGTTCCCATTTGGCGTCTTGCTGCGCTTTCTTTAGCATTTTGCTATTGCCAAATCTTTCTTGGCGCGCTTTACAATATTAGCGCTATCATTGGCTTGCCTTGATTGCCTAACGTTCAAGTTAATCACATAAAGCACTTACTCACTATAGGTCTATTTTTTTTTGACGCGATACCGCCACGGATGAGAGCGTCACGAAAAGCTTATGGATCAAACAGCTTTTTTCAAAGCCATATTTAGATATTTTTCTCGCTAGATCAGCATTTCTGGCTTTTGTTGGTTGAATAAATATAACCCTTTCAAGGCACTTGTTTTATTGTAGCACGCAGTTCTTTTTCTTTCGGCTCCAACCTCTTCTGACTTTATTTCTAATTAAATGGGGTCACCGGTACGAATTCTCTCTTTCCAAAAGCCTCGGATCTTCTGTGTCATCTTCCTTCAATCTCACAATTTGCATATCCTTTTTTAAGCAGTCTTCCCATTTTCTTTTTGGCCTTCTTGTTCTCTTTCCTACATGTAGTTGTGGAACCACCTTGCCAATATGGATTTTTTCTTTTCTTCACTCTTGTCCTTCCATCTTAGCCGTACTGCTTTTAGTTTCCTATGTAAAGCTACAACATTCATCTCCTTTCTTACTATTTCATTTTGGATTTTATAGCGCTTTGTCACTCCAAAAAAGAACCAGAATGTTCTCGCCTTGCCATTCCAAGTGATTGTTCTTTTTTGTTAGTCAGTGGTACCATTTTCATTCCATGAGTCATTCCTGGGTATTTCGGCGCATAAGGCGACCTACGGATAAGACGATCCACAAAACTAGGCTAATTTTTATAGTATAAAAATAAAATAAAATAAAATATACACTAGCCTATTGTACTTGTACTATAAAACGACCCCCAATTATATAGGATGAATCTGGGAGCTAAAAATCACCTTATACGCCGAAATATACGGTATATCTCTGAGGCTTCTTTCTATTATTCTTACATAAATATTGATTGTGTGTGATATTAATTTTATTCTTTAGTACTTTCAATAGTCTTGGATGTCTCCTTTGTTTTTGTAGATGGGAATCAAAACACTCTACGCCACTTAATTGGTACTACACCTCCAGCCACGATCTTATTAAACCATTTCACTAGCGTTTTGATTCCAAACTTTCCCAAGCATTTCCAAACTTCCGCTGGAATATTGTCTGGCCAACAGCCTTTTCTGGCCTCATATTTCCCAGTGCGTTTCCAAACTTCTTTCCCTGTCACATGATTGATTGCTTCCATTTCTCCAGGTGGTACCAGCCTCTCAACCTTCGGGTTTTCTACATTCATAAGTTTTACGAAGTATTCTCTTAATCCCTCACAAATATCCATATTGTCACTCAAGATTTTACCATTCTCATCTTTGATATGTTTCACTTGTTGGACATCTGTGCAACTTCTGTTGCATTGCTTTGCTAACCAAATTTCCTAATTTGTTCCATCTTTTTCATATGATCCTCATAGAGCTCCTTGTGGGCCATTGTCTTTGCCTTTGCACCGTTCTCTTAGAACCTTGTTTGCCTCCTTATACTATTGCAACAGACTTGTTGCGCTTATTGAGGTCTCGTAACTTTTTTCTCCTTCTTAGCGAGGACAGCTTCTTGCATTTCCTTGTTTAACCACCACGTCTCTTTAAGTACCTACAATCTACTTGTTGTTATACCAAGGGTTCTTACGGCTTCTGTTTTCAAACCTATCCAGCGCTTTTCAAGTCAGGGGATATTCCATGCAAGATCTTTCTGAGTTTTTGCACAAACTCTTTTTGGAGGTTTTTATCCTTCAACATTCACTATCTTGTCTTCTTGACTTTTTTTTTTATATCCCACTGGTCTGATGGTACAAAACTTGCACGGTACAGGTGTATACTGCTTGCCTACCACCTCTTCCGGAATCATCTTAAAGTCGACTACATGTTTCAGCATTTGTTTACGCAATTCTTTTTCGAATATTCTTAATTCAATATGTCTGCAATTTCACAAAGTACAGGATGAAGGACGCACACAAGAGAAATGGGGCAATAGGATAAAAACCTAGGAGAATAGAATGAAAACCTAAGAGAAATCTCGACCACATAGAAAAACTGGTTAGCTTTTATTAAATACTCAGAGCAAAAGATAAAATCAATTGATCATAAAATGAGGTGATGCAAAAAACACGTGAAGGTCGAAAAAGTCTATATAGCAATCATTTTAACACAAATTTTGACTGACAGTTTGCTCAAGCAGTGCAATTGAACACATGTGTCTTGGGACTCTTGAACGAGTTAAATTCAAATTTCTAGATAATAACTGACATCATATAAGAATAAATATTTATTTTGTTTTCGTAGTGAGCACACTCATAGTGTAACCTTAAGCTATAAAAATATGGAAGTTTTGTGTGAAAGAAATTACAGACCTCCTAAAACTTTTTTACGAAACCCAAGCTGGGGAGCCACTGAATTAAAGCAAATATTTATGCAAATATTTTGCTTTGCAATTGCCCTCACGAAAATTTTGTTTTAAAGCACTTGATAATTTAGTTAATTTGTTTTTAAAGCAGCTCATTTACCGGACATCAAAAATGGATTACATGCTAAATAAAAAAACGGATTTACAAAACAGCTTTAGATTTTTAAATCTAACAATTCTGCTCCGAGACGATTTGGGTCTAAGATGCAGCTAGATTTTATCAAGTAAATTCTGCTACATGATGTTTTTGCGCTACATCATGTTTCACCATCTTTGCATGGTTTAATCCGATTAGTTTTGTTGTTATTAAGCTAAATAATTAGTTTTTGCCCATCAAGCTAGGAATCATCCCATCTGATGCAACAAAAGTTTCCTGCTGCGATGCTGACTATATTACTAAATGACTTAACGCAAGATCCTACTCTGCACTAGCAGTACAAGATATGTAGGCAAAATATTTTGATATCTGTGTAGAGAGCTTACAAAAATAATTGAAATCATATGCAATGTTCCGATCAATCAAAATAAAAACCTTCTGTCACCAAATTTAGCTCCAGCTGTACTACAATTTATTTCATGAACAAAGAATTTAAAATGAATCAAAATTATATCTTACCAACAATGACAGGAACAGGTGCTCCTGGTGGTAAAGGCAAGTTACTGATTGCAATTGGATTTTGAAAACTTTCGGTGATCGCAGGCACAGTCACTTGCTGGTTCGTATCTTCGATTCTTGATATCTGCTGCTGTTCGTTATCACCTTCATCACTTTCATCATCGAGATTCGATGATATTTCAGGCTCATAAGTACTTTCATTCGACATTTTGTATTTCCAATTTTACGTCATTAATTAGGTTATCTACATAACTAATCAAAATAAGACAGCACTACAACCTTAACATACTGTAATGTACAGGGTCTCTCATAAATCTTTCATACATAGGAAAAATAAACGTTTCTTGACATAAACCACTTTTTATACATAATATGCTTAATGTGACTGCCATTTTGTCAAGAACACATTTCAATGCGTGTCCTCCATTACCGAAGAACACTTCTAAAACTGTCATGAGCATAGCATTAGTAAGTATCGATGACATACGTTGAACGTAGCACATAGTCTTTAGACAAATGAGAGGCACCTGTACTCTGCCTTCTTCCTGACGTAACCAGCTCACGTGCTGTGTGCGCATGGTTTGCTTTTCTTCATCATCGAAAGCATGGAGCGATAAGTGCGTGATCACGGAAATGCATCATCGAAAGGTTGCGGGTTTTGCGCTCAGAGCATTACGTTGCATGCGGTATGGACGAGTGGAACCGGAGTTTACATTGAAAAGTTTTCGTTTCAGGTTCAAACCGCGGTTTGGTTAACCTCCACGCCTATGTGTGAGATTGCTGACTCGAAAACAGTAAGAAAACTACCCAGTCTTCCAACCTCTCCCTCCATCTTGTGTTTGATTAGTTGATTGAGTTATCAAAAATCAAAAAACAGTTAGATGTAGCTTTGAAATAACATTTGCTTTCAATGCAGTTTTTGAAAAAGTTATCCGAACAAGGAGAAAAACGTTATCATGATAGCCTAACCATGCCTACAATGTGACTGTTGGCTGCAATTTTTTTTTAAGTTTGCCATTATGGATCTCGTCCTATCCATAATGAGCTAAGCTACGACTCGCTGTAGCAAGTACAGAAACTTTTTGGGGGGAAATGATAATTATTTTGCTTGTTGAGTAGCAACGGTTGTGGTGCGGTGTCTATATTTTTGAACTTTCTATCCGAAACGAGATGGAAAATTAGTTTTCTTGAAGATCCAATTTGTCAAAGTCTGATTTTTTAAACAAAAATCAAAAAATAAGCATAATCTATGCAAGCATTAACGTGGGCCTAAAAACACTTTATTTGAAATATTACGATGCAAACGAATTTTCCCATGTTAGGCCTATTTCCCAGACTGGACGGCAGATGCTTTCTCGCAACCCGGTCTGTCAGTACACTGGTCTCCGAATTCGTATGAAAGACCGAAACCAAATCTGCTCTAACGGTAGGGTATCTACTGTTACTAATGTTCTGGTAGGCCTTGTAAGTGGCAAATGCTCATTTTAGGACAAAGTGATGCATCAAAATGCATCGTTAACAAGTTCCGAAGGCCTGCCATTCTTCAGTTCAACATTGAAGGCCTCACTGCAAGCAAGATGAGCGTTCTTTACCATCTTGCTGCACAGTGTGAAGCACTCGTCATTCTACTCTAGGAGACTCATTACTCGTCTGCACAGAGGTTAGTGCTATCGAACCACCAACTAGCTGGGTTCTCCTTAAGCAGGAAGCATGGCCTTGCCACGTTTGTCCATGAACGACTGAAATGAACTCTTTTTGACCAATCTATACCTACATCGGAGACTGAGTGGCTGTACGTCGACGTTGATGGATACAAGATAGTCAACATTTACAAACCTCCACCCATTCGTTTGCAAGTATCCGATCTCCCAGTATTCCCACATCCCTGTCTCTATGCTGGCGATTTTAATTGCCAGCATGTTGATTGGGGTTATGATGCCAACAGTGCAGATGAAGAATGCCTGGTTGCCTGGGCAAACACCAACAATCTTGCCCTACTTCATAACCCAAAGGATGCCACTAGCTTCCACTCTGGCCGCTGGAATACAAGTGTCGACCCAGATCTTGCATTCGTCAGTATCGATTCGGACAATCGTTTACCTGACAGACATGTCTTAGAAAAGTTCCCAACGTCTCAATATCGACCCTCGCTTATTGCTCCACCCAGGTTTGCTCGTCCTGCACCAAGCAAGCCTGCAAAGCGATGGAACTTCTGCAAGGCCAAGTGGAGCGAGTTTGCTCTCACAAACAAATTTGCCAGGACTTTTCCGCCACTTGTTATGGATCAGGCATACCAGTGTTTCTGTAACGCCATCAGAACTGCGGCAAAAAAGTGTATCCAACGTGGCTGACGAAATAATCACACACCATTTTGGGATGCCGTGTGTGAAAACCTCTACTAAATATTCTTGCAATACCCTGAAGGGCATAACTCTAGCAGAGCTACAACAGTTTTGCTTGCCAGGGTTGACAGGAAACGGAGGAATCGATGGTCTGAGGCTGTCCGGAACATCGACTTTTCAAACTCGAGCCGGGTAGCATAGAGTAAGCTAAACAATCTTTCTGGTAGGTCAAGACAATGCCGTCGTCAATGTCCTATTTCAGCAAATGCTATTGCTAGTCAGCTGGTAAAAAACGGGAAATACGAGGGTGCAAAGCGAGAGACTTCCCGACTCGTTATGCAGGAACTGTCTGACCTTTGGAGGGCTACTGCCCCAGATGCAGTAAATATCCCCGGAGATTTTTCTCCAAGAGAATTTGATGCTGCCCTCCATTACTTAAAACCAGGTAAAGCTCCTGGTCCTGACTTTATTTGTCCAGAGCTTGTAATCGATGCTGGTCCCGGCTGGAAGTTCTGATTACAAGGCTTTCTTTCTTCCTGCTTGCGCCAACTCAAAATTCCAAAATTCTGGAAAAAAGCTCAGATTGTCGCGATCCGTAAGCCCTCAATACCTCTAAAGGACCCACAGAGCAAGCATCCTATATCTCTGCTCTGCGTCCCCTAACAAGATCCTCGAACGACTGATCTGCAATCGCGTCGAACCAATAGTCGACCTCTTGTTTCCAAAGTAATAGGCTGGATTTCGACACGGAAAGTCTACCGTAGATTAAGTCGTTTTGCTTACGGAAAACATTGAGAATTCTTTTGAGACAAAAAAGAAGGCCGGTGCCGTGTTTGTCAATCTGACAGCTGCCTATGACATTGTCTGACACCGTGGCCTCACCTGCAAGCTGTTGAGACTTCTGCCAGACAAGCACATGGCCGGGATGATCATTGAACTTTTTCGGAACAGAAGCTTCATTCTAACCACTGTTAACAGCAAGCCAAGCAGGCTCGAACGTCTGAAAAACTGTGTCTCACAGGAATCAAACTTGGCTCCTCTTCTTTTCAACTTAAACATATACGATCTGCCTTCCATAACCTCCAAGAGTTATACCTACGCTGACGACTTGGCGTTACTTTACTCATCTGGAGATTGGAAGGTGTTGGAAAGAAATCTGAGCGAAGACATAACTACACTTTCTGCAGATCTCCAGAGTTGGCGGCTACAGCTCAGCCATGCTAAAACGATGACGGCAGCCTTTCATCTCCACAAACGAGAGGCCAAGCGTGAGCTAAAAGTTAATAACAGTGGTAACATTTTACCATTTTTTCCAGTGCCCATCTACATTATCTTGGTGTGAAACTGGACAGAGCGCTCACGCATCGCCATCACCTTGATGCATTGCGCAAAAAACTATCCACGCACATTTTGCTGCTGAGGCGACTTGCTGGTTTAGCATGGGGCACAGCTGCCTTGTTCCTAATCTACTCGACTGCTGTGTACTGTGCACCAGCTTGGTGTCACAAGGCGTATACTCGCCTCATTAACAGCGTTCTTAATGACGCTTTGCGCATTGTCACTGGATGCCTGCATCCAACTCCAACGAACAACCTTCCTGTTATCTCACGCAATCATCCAGCTAAGCTTCGTCGCCAAGAAGCGACATTTTCCTTGGCTAATTACAGTTTTTTGGACCCAGGCCCCTGTCTTCGTGACCAATCTAAGTTGGACAACTAATCTGAGTTGGGCATCCGCGAAGTCCAATTAGACGAACTTGACATGAAAGACAGAGTACTCTAAGAATACGTCAGCGGTCTGTGTCTGTATTCCGTAGGTCAGCACAAGGCCTATTGGAATAAGTTTGACCAGAACAGCCTGGGTCAAACTCAATTTCCTACGTACTGGCGTTGGGCGCTTCGGTTCGTCCATGCGCAAGTGGGATCTAGCTTCTTCAGTGAATTGCAAGTGTGGCGCTAATGTGCAAACTGCAAACCACATCATTTTAACATGTCCCACACATCGGGCACCTCAAGAAAGAATACTGTAGGTCTGACAGTTTTGAATGACGAAACAAGGCGCTGGCTAAATTTTATTACTGCCAGCATCTGATCTGGGCTACACAGCAAGCTGGGGTGATAAACTCTTGTTTTTATTTGTTTTATTTGTTTATTTGTTTTTTATTTACGAATAAGCTCTCGGCTCCCATCCTTTTCTTGTGTCTGACATGGATCATGGGTACCCCGCCTTACGACGAAGAAGCCTTCTTTTCCTGACAATTCCACTTCCAAAATTTTGTCATTCAGCATATCCCCAAATAGCTTTCAATTTTCAGTAGATTTTTCATATAATTAGAGATTTTCTCAATTTCTTGAAGTGTTTTATTATATTCACAATCTAGTTTATTCCATTGATTGAGTTGATAGCACCATTTCGCCATGTGGGATGTTAGGGAACATCCTGATTGTTGACCCAAATGGGAATTCTACTATTAAACAGTTTGTGACGGGCTGCATTCATTACAGAGGCCCAAAGCACTTAAGATTTTGGTGCCCAATATATGTGTAATTCAAAAATAAACATAATCAATCACAAAAAGTGTTTAAACAGAACTAACAGCAGGACAGAAGAGAATGTTTCTTGTTGTATACTTTAACTTACACTTGAAAAGTTTCCTCCAAAGGGCAGAAGAGGGAGTAAAACAATAATGCAGCTTATCTTGTTTTATCAGCTTTCTATGCGGTAATAATATTTCATGATGTGTAAATACTGAGACACCGTTGATTAATTTTCACCTAGGCTCTATGCAGCGATACTAAGAAAATCCTATCAACAACGGCAAACTTCTTGTCTAGGACTTGTGTACTTCATCAGCGGTAAAAATCAATTTCAATCAACAGAAAAATTAAATCAATAACGGAAAACTGAAATTCTGATAAACTCCTCAAATTACGAAAACGAATGATTGAGTGATAAACTTGATTTGACACAATTAGAGTTTGTTGTGGTATTCTTTTTTTAAACCCCGTTTCTAAAGATAAAAAATCACTTAACTGCAGGCGATTACTATCAACAACTATCACATACCAGAACTATTTTTCAAACAAAGAATTGAACACGTCATTAATTGAACTTCGGGTAAGACCAGGCTTACCATCCGTCCCGTTTTAGCCGGGACAGTCCTCATTTTTGAGGCTTCGTCCCGGTCATTTAATCAAAAGTCTGGGTTTGGAATTTAGTCAGCCAGCACAGCTATACGTACCATGCGTCCCAATTTAAAAGTTTGTCTCGGTTTGCAAAAAGTGCCGGAACTGCATATGAAGGAAATTATGAAAATTTTGTCTAGCCCGATGATGAATTGGACCTTGAGTGACACGATTACGACATCAAAACAGGTGATGACCTTTTTTATTTTTATTTTTTGGGAGGACACCTCCATTTTGAGTGGAATGTATTTATATACGAGGTCAATATGTAGAATATCAGTCGGTAATTCCCTACTCCGGACGCGTAATCGAAAAATGTGTTCGTGATTTTGCCTCGTTACATATAGCAAACCTACCGATACGGCTTGCTCCGAAGTGCCTCGTTGTTCAATCACAAAAATATGGAAAGCCTAACTTTAAAAATACAACTAACTTTAAAAATACAACAAAAATCATTAAGTTTTTATTGCTGTTTGTAGAACTACTTATTGGATGAAGCCTGCGCTGTCGCGGAACTGATATATTCTTTATCTTGACGTTCTGCAACCCTTTTGAGTGTGAAGGGACGTCACAATCAATGCTGATTGCGCATATTCTTTTGTTTATTTTCCCAAAAACTATTTACCGTAAGAACTCAATTAAGTTTTTTTGGGAGCTGCCTGTTAAAGTAGAATGGAAAAAAGTTGGTGAAATTATTGGCTCTTTCAATTTGCAGGTACTACAACGTCTTTCGGAAAATATAGCAACTATGGGCAACGCCCCCATAATGTTGTTTTTACTGCTTTACCTTTCAAATAACGGTGCATTTAATTTTGGAACATTGTTTGGCTATGCCAAAAAGCATTAACATATTTTACACGCGGCTATGGCAACGCCTCATAATGCTTTTTTACTCGATTTCCTTTCAAAAAATTGTAATTTTGACTTCGAAAGGGTACATTTACCTATATCGGGATTTATGCAATGACTAAGTAACATACGCCCAAACAGAGAGTTAAGTAAGGTAAATGGACCAGCAATTTGAAGAGTCGTAAGTAATAGGCCTAGTATATGGTAGTTTTTATCTGTGAAAACAAATAAATTACTGCGGCGCCATTCCACAACTTTGAATTCATGCTTTCATGCGCTCATTGCAATGAATGGACAACCCTTTGTCAAACTACGGTATAATTTGTTTCGATTGCAAACAAGTCCAATCCTTAAATACGCCCTTGCTGCAAATAGAGTATGTAAGACGTTGCCAGGGAACACAAAATAGCAGCTATGCGCCAACCGAAAAATTTTCCTAGTATTTTGAAAATAAGAATTGGCAAGGTTATTAAGCATAAAGTTTTTATTGCTAATTTCGCAACTACTACTTGGGTGAAGCCAGCCCACCTGGCTGAACCGATATTCTTGATCCCGACGTTACAGATGAGGGCCCTGCCAGCTACTAATAATACAAAATAAAGTTTGGTAATGCGTTTGCCAGTTAGTGAAGCGCACACTGTTTACTTAAACAATTCCATTCCATATCGCGTTATTTACGTGCGAATTCGCGATGAACCAGAAAAAACTGGCAGTTGATAACTGGATAGCACAGAATCTCAAAATGCAAGCTTCAAAACAAAAGGCAGATTTACCAAACCATGTCGCATGCAATGTAATAATCTGATCGATGACAGCACAGTTTTTCAATGACAAGTTTGACAATTTACAGTTTATTGATTGAACTGTGTTAAATGTGGCCATTAGTCATTCCATATTACAGCTACTTCATTTTTCACTTCGCAGCGAATTAACCATTCTGTCCAAGGTTTACAACATCTTATCCCAGAGTAAGAAAACAGCAAATCAACCTAAGTGAACTTGGACAACAAAACCTGGTTAACTGCAATTTCAAGATAAAAGCACTGAACAATTGAAATCATGATCTGAAGTGTGACTATGGCAACTAAATAAGGTTGCCGGAAACTATTTACATTTTTTCACTATTTACATACTATCTTCTTCATTTTTTCACCTCTTTCGATTTTGTTCTCTCTTAAAACAAAAACGTAAATATTTACATAAGAGCAAGTCTAAACTTGGGTCAAAACTTGGTTTCCTAAGCTGTGACATACTTGACCGTTAAAATCACGCTTTTAAAGTAACTACGGTAACCATGTTGTGTTGCCAGAAACTTTTTTTGCTTTAAATTTTTAAAACTAGCAAGGTCTTTGGTGAACAGTTTTCTTTCTTTTAGCTTTTACCAGTACACTAATGTAATAAAGCACAAAGTCAACTAGCGTGGTGGCGTAGAGCGTCTGCTTAGCAGTCGCTAAACTTGGCTTTAACTTCCTTGTCGAGCCATATCAAAAGACTAACTTGTAAAAATGATATTCACACCCCTTATGCTTGGCGCTCACTAAAAAAGGAATAGTTTGGAGAGAGAGCTGGAAAATTCGCTTGTGCTGTTTTTGGGGAAGACATTTAACAGGATTACTCTATGTTTATAAAGTAGACAGTAAGTAAGCCAAACTGACTTACCCGTCGTCGTGGCCAGTGTCGGATCACACCCATTAAGGCAAACCGGGCGGATGCTCAGGGCCTGTCGCTTGATTATGGAAAATCACTTTTTCCTTTATATGCCGTAATTAGTACCGCATTTTAATTGATGCTGTGCAAATTGAGGTATTTTTGCCACAAATTAATTGTCTTTAAAGTACTTTTTCAGCGAGAGGTATAAATTGAAATCAGACTAATTTCAACACCAACCTAAATGAAGCCAATGTGTTGTATTAGGTTGTTTAAAACGGCTTCTGAGAGTAAGAATCGGCCGTGGCCTAAGCTTAGCTTTACCGCTGCGGTCAAAAGTATTAGCAACACAAATCTGGCACCGAATCTATTTCTTGAAAAATAAATCGTTTTACTGCTTAACATTCAAATCACAAGTTTCGTTTCTATGTGATGTAGCAGTGCGTAGCAAGAATATTTGTGTCCGATTTGCATTCTTTTTGATAAAAAAGGGCCAAGATGTGGTGAAGAACGGTTATACAGTACAGTGAGAAAAAATATAATTTAAGTTCATAGTTGAATGCATGAATGAAACTTAACAAAGGTAATATCTTTGTGTTTGGTAAAATGCTAGTCCACAAAAAACTGATAGTTTATTTAAGCGGTAAAACGTTCTTAAAAGGATCTTGTTGCGCTAGGTCTAAGTAAAACCAAAAGAAAGAAAACACTTGTGTCATCTGGGCCGCTCGATCATAATTTACCCGCGACCTCGCGCTAATTCAGTTCAACCCTGGTGGTGGTTCAGTCTAACAAAAAACTTGCAAACAGAGCACGAACTCATAAGCATGAATGAACGAATGGTTGCGGTGAATACAACTGTTGCATATCTATCAGCCAAAAATCACAAAAAGCAGAAAGCTATAAATTTACAAAAGTCGTAATGTTATATCATTAAAACTGCTGAACAGGCCCGGAGAAAAAGATTTGTGAAACTAATTGATGCCACCAAGATCAGCAAATAGTTTGTAGAATGGCCCGGGTTGCATTAAAAATATCTGAATAAACTTGGCCTGCGAAACAAGAATGAATAACGTCAGTGTTACAAAGTTGTAGGAAATCATAGCTTCTTTTGCCAAAAGGAGAAGAGACAGGGACATCAGTCGACAGTCAAGTTGGGCAAGAACGATATATTGACTAAACAGTGATGAGTGGGGAAAAGGGCATGAGTTAGAATTGTGATCTTCAAGCTAAAAGAATGGTGATTTCAGAGAAAAGGAAATCATACAAGCAAAAACTCCATGGAGAAACAAGTAGAAGCATGAGTAGAGAGTGAGTGGTCGCAAAGCATCCTCAAGAGAACCTGGAAATTCTTGGTTTTATTTAATCAATTTTGAAACAGGAAAAAGGATGCTAGACGTTGCATTTATGGGCAGCAAACTAGCAATCACAAGCTCAAGAAAATGTCTTGTAATAAAAAAATTCTGGGCTTTAGCACGAGTAGGCTAACGCCGGAGATGAGCGCTTATCACAAAAAATTATTGACGATAATTATTGCCTATAAAGATTTATTGGTATCGTCAAAGTGATTTTTCAAGCAAACGTTTTTTTTTATCGCTTTGGCGGATTATTGTTTATCGCCAATAAGTTGTCTTGAAAAGTGAATCAAAATGCTTTAAATACAAACCTTTTGATGATTGTCGAAGTAAAACAGGTTAACCTGCATAAACTACTTTTACGACCGAGTTAAAATGTATGATGAGATGATAATTGTAAGAAGAGCAACATGGTTGTAGAAGCTTTATTGGCGGTCTTGACGTAAGCTGAGAAGAGACGTTTCCGAGATTGAGTAAGGTGTACAATGGGGTCAACTTGTCCCTACATTGATTTTAGTTATTTTTGTGTTTGGTGCACATCAGCCAAATCTTTGTTCTGGAGCAGCGGCTTCTAAGTTTTGGTTAGATTTTAATTTGTAAGTTCTCTGAGATGCGATTATTGTGAAGCACGTTTGTTATCGCCTTCTTGCCGCAGAGTTTTTCCAGACTTTGAACAAAATAATTCATAACTGTTACCTGATAGCTGCTGGCGTTTTGTTGGACATCAATTTCTCTGTTTTCACTTTCTACTTCAGTGCATCACAACGTTGTTTTCAGTTTGAAATGGAAACAACAGTTTTCTTCTGAATGAGCGAAATTTTTTCCCCCTTGAGAAATGAGAGTGGAGGTGCAGACAAGTATCGACCTAATCGTGGATTCTACACTTAGAAGCGCAGAATTTCCTTTTTTCACAAATTTAGGAAATCCACATTCAGGGTGGCAGATATCGTCAGACGATTAGGAAACTCATCAAGGTGTTTTTAATAGAAGACAGTCCACTTGGTAGGCTATAGATCACAAATAATTTTTTAAAAGGGGCTCAACATTAGGGTTGGTCGATTTAGCATTTTTTGGAAATCCAATAAACGTAGAGCTGCAGTAATTGAACAATGTTGAAAAGCCGACTATTTCAAAAGATGAAGCTCTTTAGTTTGTGGATATTGATTTTTAATTTTTATCAAATTTTTGCTGTCCGCTAAATGGCGAATCTGAAAACGCACGCATGCATTTTTTGCTTAATTAATCTATCTAATGTCACAGATTGTCATTTAATTAATGGATAAACTGCACAAAGCGTTGAGCTTGTCCAGTGTAAACGTATAATATAACTGCGCAATAAAGACAATTTTAGCGCTAAATAAGTCGAGAAACTGCAAATTTTAGCCCAGCAATATTGTGCTTCTGTAAATTTTCAGTCCGGCCAGCATGAACATAATTCAATTCATCGGTCACAGTGTTGAAGCGTCATAGGTTTGAGAAAATAAGCCTATTGAATGAAACAAGCTTAATGGTTCTCAAACTTTGATGATCCGGGGCTTTCTTCCAAAAACTCTCAACATTTGTGGCCCCTGCTTTTCATCAAAAAAATCTAGTTTTGCTTCTAACGGGTTTTCATAAGTTATTTTATTCGTCACGTTTAATAAAAAAGCCAACAAACGAAAGTAAAAGAATAAATGCATTACAGTCAAGGATTTAAACAAATCACCGTCAATTTACTTTAAATTAACGTAGTCAGTGCCAAGAGTGTTCTTGTACTCGCCTGAGGAGACCTTTGATATTCGGCTCCGTCTTGGACTGAGCAAGGTGAATGTCATTGCATATTTTGAGGCGATTTCTGGATTTTGTATTTATGGACGCCAGATCAGAAAATCCAGTTTCACAAAGGCAAGAGGTGGTTGCAAATTGAACGAGAATTACGGAAGCCGTCTTGCTGAGTAGTGGATATGAATTATGAAGAAACAATCAAAAGCTGGAGTCGTCACTTTTGTTATTAAATGCCAGCTTCATCGCATCCGAAACTTTGAACTCTACCAACTCCTCTGCTTCTTCGGCATTAGGGTCAATTTCAGTTTTAAACGAGTCTCTGTACCATGAAACATGCAACGTGTCGTCGTTGAAATATGATTGATTCTTAGCAGAGACGAATTCAACATGCTTTATGATGCAAATTTTGATGTTCTCTGGCAAATCAATTTTATTCATTTCAGGCTTTCAGGCGCCTTTCCAACAAATGAAGCAAGGTAGTGGACCCTACCTTGATTCGTGCTTGCCAGACTTCCATTCGAGCAGTTAGCCCAGCCAGCTTGTCTTTTACGTCGCTGACTGTCACATCACGGCCTTGCAAAAACAAGTTCATGTCGTTGAGGTGGCCGAATGCATCGGCCAGGTACGCAAGCATCACACAAACTCTTCATTTTGAAATTGAACACGGAGGTTGTTTTTGTTTCCTCGAAGAAAGATTTCAATCACATTGTTAAGTTTATACACCCGAGAAAGGCGTTTGCTTCTCGACAGCCAACGGACTTTGATATAAAATAAATATGTATATCCCACATGTTGCGCTCCCATTTCTTTGGCCAAACGTTGGAAGAACGGGTGATTTTTTGCCCTCAAACGAATGAAGTTGATCACTTTGACCGCAACGTCCATAACTTTCGTTAAATGTAGAGGAAAAGTCTTTGATGCTAGAGTGTATCGGTGTAGTGAACAGTTCGGGGACGTCACATAAGGCCATTCGTTCTTCGCCAGTGTTACACTCACCTTGATTTGACGCCAATCATCGCTGGCGCACCGTCAGTACACATGTGCTTGAAATTCTGCCAGCTGAGCTCGTTAGCTTCAAAAAAAAGAGTTTACAAGAGCTGTGACATCAGCAGCAGTTGTTGTGGCTGACAGTGTATTGCTAAACAAGAACTCTTCCTTCATCTTTCTATTTTTCTCGTCTCGAGCAAAGCCGATCAAGTGGCTTTCTAAAGCGCTATCGGTGGACTCGTCCAGTTGAATGCTAGCCTGGAGTGGCTTTGCTAGATTTTGGAACAAACTTATTGGCATACATTAAGCAGTCATGTCGTCAATCCGTCGGCGAATGGTGTCATTAGAGAGCAAAACTTGCTGGATTTTCTTTATCGCCCCCAATCCGATCATTATTTCAACCATTTTTTGCGCATCGCTTGATAAGCTTCTCAGCGATGGTATGCGGCTTTTTACACTTCGCAATGCAATATGCCACCTCGTAGCTGCATTGAAGAGTAGGCTTTTCCTCTGCGGTAAATCCCAAATGAAGTAGCGTTTCCAAGTCATATTGTACTGTTTTGGCAGACAGATTATCGATGTCATCATCCTTCCTTTGGGTATGCTTTCTATCGCGATGTTTTTTTAGTTTGGAAGGTCGTAATGATGCATTTGACATTACGACCCAGCAGTTAATACACTGCACCCAACCACGACCGTTCCGAGTAACTTTTGTGAAGCCAAATGAGACATAGTTCTCGCTCCACTTGCGAATTTTCGACATTTGATAACACAAAAATCTTGTTTAAGCTAATTACTTGTAAAACTAAAGGTGTAGAGTCGAAACAGAACACAGACGAAGAAGTAGTTAGATTTTTATTAATACAATAGTCACAATTACTCTATCTTCGTAATTCACTAACTTTACATTTTCTAGGGCAGGATGCACCAAACTCCTTCCACTACTTTCAACCACTTTTACAACCACAATCTTCATAATAGCAACAAATTACAACGATTCAGCGCGGATATTCCGTCTCTATCTGCAACTAACTCTCACTTTGAGCTAACTCTAGTCATCAATACGGACCTTCCGTTCGTCCCCACAACACGTTTCGACTCTAATTCTTCTGAATAGTGAAGTGCGAAATTTCGGCGGCATACATATAAAGCGAGCAAAATTGAAATTACCAGACGCATACCCCTTAACAAATGGAGTTAGCAAACACACGATATTAAAGTTGTAAACAGATTTACGCCACAATCTGCGACTTGTTATCACAAGATTCCATTACTATTTACAAAGATTTAATCATTTAAGTTATGCAATGCGACAGATTAGAAACAAAGCTACAATGTACCGGAAGATTCAAGAGCGTTGCAGAAAAATACGTCGCCGAACGTCACAAGGGAGGTCTACGACGTAATAATGAAAACTACAAATTTAGGCTTAACTGGCAAATACTTAATATCGTGACACTTGGATTTTGCAATACTAGTGAAGGCCTCTGGTAAGCTACCTGATGAAAGTCTTTGCCTGTGGCCTCCGAAGAACTGCTCCGTTACCACCAAAGAGAGCCGAAGGTCCCGTTTGAGAAACCTTGAACAAGCTTTTGATTTGTTGATCTTTAGATCTTTCTGATCTGTTTTTTTTAGATGTAGCTTTTGATCTTGGCAAGAATTGTCCTATGACGATTCTCAAAACCATACCCGACACGAGATGCTTCTGTAACGAGCTTAACACTTCTTTCCGTACTCTTAGGGCGAGATTAAAGGTCAGCGATGTGTGTTTAATGCCATATCAATAAATAACCGTAGCTCTTTCGTTGAAAAATGTTTGATTGGAGACATCTCAGCAGTAAGATCTTTAGCATTAATACGATCACGTCAATACTAAGCTTTCCACTAAACAGGTAGAATTTGCTTTTCACTTATTAACTTCTTTCTCAATCTGAAAAACAGCACCGTTATTAGAGCTTGATTATTACGTGACATTAGGGACTTAAATGAAAACAGAAATCGCAGAGCTTAACAATCACTTACGTATTTCTGATTGAAATGATTGTTGGTAAGCCCAAATTTCTAGAGTCTAAATCGTCATCTTTTACCAAGGCATATAAAAATTTTCTGATAAGAGGCAAAAGGCGTTTCCGTGGATAACTTATTCATTTTTATCAATTGTTTTACGTCGTAAAAAGAAACTGGTTTATGCGTTAAATTGCCGAAAATAAAATTGATAATGACCAATAAAGTTTAGAAAATGATTTAATCTCACACCATGCAGGAGCATATACTTTGACAATGAAGTGGACCAATTTAGTCAAGTTTTGGGAACCCTCTGCATCTTCAAAATAAAGGCAAAGCAATCGAATGGCCAGAATGAGCCATCTTGAATGACTGGATGATCCAATTTTTCATGTACCGTATTTTTCATCGACATTTGCCACTCTTGTCGCTTTACAATATTCAAGCAGCAAGCGCTTGTCGACACTTAAGTCACTTGATACTTTGTCCAGCATTTTAACAGTTGCCAGAGGATTAGCATTTTTTTGAAATTGGACATGCGATTTGTGAGGAATGTTTTTGCATTTTTGACCACGCTAACCACTAAAACTTTGAAGTCTTGAAGTACTACCATTAATAGTTTTAAACAAATTTCTAAAAAAGAATTCCTATGAATGTAAAGCACAACCAATAGTATGCAGAGTATGAACACTAATATTTTTTTAATTTGACTACAAGACCTTTCTTCCAATCGGTATTGATGGGAGTTTTGTCAAACAATATTGCCCTGACACTATCGCAACTGCTGTATTTTTTGAAAACTTTAAAGGTTTGCTGAACAAGCACTTTGTCAGTAGGTCTACTTCCAATTTTTGAGATGGTTTTGTGAGTTAGATGTTCACCAAAAGATTCTCCGGTTCATATGTAAAATGATGTTTTACTTCACATGTGTTTTATAGAGCGCTTTCACGACTTGGATCAACAAAAATAACGTAGTCTCATGTGTTATTTTCTATTTTGCCATCAATTCCTCCACAAATCACAATTCAAATATTTCTGACGCCTAAAGCCCTCCGCCGATATTTTTCTCCCGATCCAATTTAAATTTATTAAAATGAATGCAATCCATGTCAATCTCCGGTTTCAGTAAATGTTTTCTATCAAGCAGTAAAGCGCTTCGAAGATATGCGCCAACAGATGATGAGCAATCTCCCAGGATAAACTCGATTGTGAACCTATGAAACAATGTGGTGTTGTAAAAACCAGCTTCTGTTTCTGTTGGCTGCCAAGCATCTATCTGCATGTAAAAATACAAATAAAGTTTTTTGTCATATCTTTAATTTCACTTTAGCTCCACTTACCCCACAATAGATGAAATCAATGAAACATTATGTTTAGTCAAGTACTTGAAATAATGTTGACAGTGTTGACCTTCACCTTCTCTTCGGAACACTGGGATGATGAAGAATCATTTGCAGAAGAAATGTATGTAGTAACTGTTGTTGAAAAAGTTCTTGGCAAAACTTCAAATTTCTTGGAAAAACGTTAGTCATGAAGCACAGCACGTTATGCAGCTGTTCTGTCAACAGTTGCCAATTGGTACATGCCTTTGGAGTCTTCCTTTAACTTCTGGTCTCGTAAATACCCAAAATCTTTTATAGAAACCTTGGCATTTAGGGAAGAAAAACACTATATGTATTCTTGTTAGTATTTTTTTAAAATTTAGTTGATCAGTTTGTTATTGCATGGCAGTGTTTTCAAATTACATGAGCTAGCAGAAATATCAAAAAGTATATTCAATTTTTGATCAAGGTTGCGCTTTAAATTGGATTTTTCGTGCTTTCTGTTGATATCTTTAACTAGCGTTAGCACAGTTTTCAACTTCCGCTGAATAGATCTTTCAGAGAATTATGGCAGATGGCAAACGCGAGTTGAATGCTTGCCTAATAGAAACTAAATCTTTAATATGACGCAAACTGTCGCGAAAACTTTCATTAAGATTTATTTGACTTAAAAACAATATTACTGAATCAACTTAAGGCTAGTACTCAGCTCAATTTTTGACAATTCATGTGGTCCATCAACATATTCTAACTTGGTTTGTTGAGGAGTAATAGGTGTTTTTCTACGCCTAGACATTTAAGCTAGGCAACAGGAATGCTGTTATTGTTAAATTATATTTAAAGCAGTAGATGTTATACAAACTGATGGAAAGTTATAAATGAAAAAAAGTTCGTAAGCAACTATAGTCAAATGTTCAAAGCTGACGCAATCCGAAAAGTCTTTCAAAAGTGTACAACTTAGAAGTCTTTAAAAAGTGTACAATAAGCAAAATATTCTATAAAAGTTATTCGCTTGTACAGAAATAATTAAAATTGCCAACCAGCATTAAAAATATGATTGAAAAAGAAATTGTACAAGTTAAAAATACAAATGAGAAACCAAAAATTGTTTTTTGTTTTTACAGAGTATTTACTAGGTATTTAAAGCTGGGGCTTTTGCGGTTGCCATGACGACACGCGACAAATACGCTTTTAATTAATAATTTTTGAAAAAATTTAACAAAGTCAGCAAAAGAGAGAAAACGTAAATCCGCAAGCAGTTTTAGCAAACAATTTTTTTTTAATTTTTGGGCTTAATACAATATTTTCTAACTTCTGCAAGCACACGCTTCTCTGTAGAAAAACTCGACCTACTCTACTCAACATACACCATACATCACAAATAATTTTAGATCCGATCTCCATATTATCGTATTTTTGAAAATAAATTTGTCCAGAGTTTTTTACTTCGATTTCTCTACAAAGTTTCGATCTGGTTAAAATTATGAGCTCATTTTGACAAAATCAATTTTTAAATGTTTTTAAATTAATGCTTAGAAATCAAAATCATTTCATGCAACTTAAAGCAGAAAATTTATTATAAAAAGCTAAAAGCTCGAATGAAATCTGATGATCTTGATCGAACTTTTCCTTCACAGTCAGAAAACTATTTCCTTTTTCCTTCTCATATTTTCTGGTCATCCGCCCTTGATAAACCACGTTTACATATTCAAGGGGACTTCCCTTACTTTCTAGCTACGCTACTGTCAACGCCAGTAGTAAAAATAAACAAAAACTCTACATCAGTGGTTCCCAAACTTTTTAAGTCACGACCCACTTTTCAAAACTTAAATTTTTGGGTCCCACATAATTCTGCATGTACTTGGAAGTACTTAGAAAAAACTACAGTGAAAACAAACATCTACTCAAGATGTTAATTCACAATTATTTGAGACAAAGCATGCAGTAATTTAAATTTTGGATGACTTTCGCGATCCACTGAAATTACGCCCACGACCCACCAGCGGGTCGCGACCCATAGTTTGGGAACCGCTGCTCTACATCATGCTTAGAAATCTAACAACTCCGCCAGCTGTTGAACAGCATATGTGATTGTTTGCCGAAAATGCATTTGGTGTCTTTTTTTTTTAACTTATTAAGCATATAGATGGCCAGAGTTAATTTTGTTTACATTAACAATTTTGCTGGTTGCAGTAAATTCACCTCCACATGTAGAGTCATCGTGCCAGTATAGTTATATTTTCTCTTAGATCACGTCACATAAATAGTACCTTTGTTTTCATCCCTTCCTTTTATACTTTTGGCGACGCCACTCGAGCTAAGCTTTCAAACAACGGTGGCAGTAGAATTAAGCTCACAGCCTCCTGATGTGGGACACCACGCAGTGATATCATGAGCGTTAATCATGAACAGTTATGTGATTTATTATGCTAGCGAGCAGACTAGTTTATTTACTTCATTTGTGGCTTTCGTCAAAACATTTCACAGCAACAAACAGCAGCGGCTTGACCGGTCACCATATCCGTCATACAACTAGCGTGCTTTCGAGTGCTTGTTATTATCTATCAAGCGCAATCATTTGTAGAAAAACAAATAAAACAACAATTCCAGCGCACCCTCTCAGAGAAAGCAAATTGAAAGCGGTCGATGACCGAGCTCGCAATCTTGAGATTGTGAGTTCAGTGCCCGTGTAGTTTATGCGTTGCAGTGTCTTTCAGAAAGACAGTTTACCAAAATTTATAGTGTTCGTAGTGGTGACATTAGCCCTCAAGTTGTTCTATTCACGATCGTAGTAAGAGGCCGCGACTACATGATAAGAATGTAGAACTCGATGATTTGCAAAATGAAATTTGCAACCTAAAAATGTAAATGGGACAGTGCGGCAATACTACGTCACGGCGCAGTGCCAATCTCTCTAGATCCATCTTTCACCTCGACGGTAAAAGTTAGACACCAACACAGCTACCATCACATTAACAGCCGTGTAGCTCGGCAATGTTCTGTCCAGAGCTTGACAATTTTGCTGCAATCATTACAGAGTTTAGCCGTGCAGCTCTACGCAAAACAAGGAATATCAGCGACACCTCGCTATAACTGCATAGAGCGTTTTTAAAATGATATTTTCGGATCAGATTCTGGTTAAGAACGTACATATTGAAAAGACATTTCTATTTGCTTTGAGAGTTTTCAATTTTGCTTATTTAGCTCTGATTCTGGTCACCTGTTTGCCAACTGATTGTTACGTCGCAATTGTTTCAGTATTTTATTAAAACCGAACAGGTTAACAGATATCTTTAAATGTGTAATATTTACAAGAAAATAAAAAGTAATAAGTTAAATTAAAACAAAACCGATAACTTTTTTAACCTAAGAGAAAATTAACGCTCAGTCACCAGCGTTGACGCTAATGACGTCATTTCTTCTTGTCTTTTGTATACTGAAGGACAGCGCCAACTTTTTAAGCAGTTCGGGCTAACGCTGACGGCGTGATCATTTTGTTAACGCGTACAACACTAATTGTTCATGTATAAAATATTATTGTTGTAAATATCCCCACTTTCTTTCATTGTGTGGTAAACATGTGACATAACCCAGTGAAGTTAGTCATTTTCTGCGACATCGACCAAGATTTGTGGTTCACCACAATCGAGAACATTTGCAGCTGTACAGCGTAACTTCAGAGCGAGATCGTTGAGGCTAACGTTAGGCGCCCTTGACCTCCAACACTTGCAGAAGATCTGCTGCGTACTTCAAAATTTTTACCAGATTGCCTTTATTCACAAGTCAAACAAGCATTGAGCTATTTTCTGCAGGCCTTAGTTACCATTGTGTTATGAATGGCTTCTCTCGCATTCTTGGTCAAAAATGCAAAAGCGGTAGTGATGTCGATCATAGATGATCGTGGATTTGGATTATATGCCGGATTTAAGCAGTTTTTTAGATTTGGATCATATTTGGATTTTGTTTCTTTCCGACTTCGGATTTGCATCGACACCTAACGTGCTTCACCGGTTTTAAAGAATAGTGAAGCTGTTTACCCAGCATGTCGTAAGAAGCGACTATGGGTACCTGCCAATTGCAGTCTGACTGTTAATGGTGGGGTTGCCGGCTTAATTGCTTGGCTGGACCAATCAAGTCAGAAAACTGAGGTTGGGGGTAAGCAAGGACATGCTCCTTGTAGAAGAACTTTGCTTCAACAAATCCCCATGACAAAAGAAAATGAACAAATGGCCCCCAGTCTACGGCAGCTCTTAAATGGGCAGGAGATGCAAAGAATCTCAGGGTTTAAACCTGAATGTTGTGGGATAAGATTTGGTACCTTAAATGTAGAAACTCTTTGTGGAAGGAAAACAGAAGTGCGTGAAGAACTGAGGAAGAGAAGAGTTGATGTGTGCTGCATGCAGGAAGTAAGATGGAAAGGCCAAGGAGCTCGTTTTGTGAATACTTTGGGACAAAGGCGTAAACTGTAGTGGTCAGGAAATGATGCAGGATTTGGAGGGATTGGAATTGTAGCAACCTCAGTAACTTCAACTACAAACCACAAATATAAAGTCGCCAACCACACTTAGCTTTATATATGGATCGCCATCTGCGTTCAGTAGCTATCATGATAGAAGTGACTAGTTGCCATATGGAATGCACTCGTTTCAACTCGAACTGCAGTCAGATGCCTGCTGTTGCACTACAATGATGACCCCACGAAGAAGCTACATCTTCCTCGATATAGTTGGACTGCAGCGGCTTCAGTCAAACAGCACAAGCCATCGTCCAGCCCAAACGTCAAGTTCGCCTTCCAATTGGTGTCTTGGCGGGAATCTCACTTACTTCGGCCGGCAAGCCTCACTCTCTCAACGTTGGCGGGGAAGTCATGTTGCGCCCTCAGCAACTTCCTCCATTCTCCGCTAGCTGCGCTTGCTTGAGGAGGGGAACCTTAGTAACTTCAACTACAAACCACAAGTAGAAAGTCGCCAACAGCACTTGGCTTTATATATGGATCGCCAGCTACGTTCAGTAGGTATCATGATAGAAGTGACTAGTCGCAACATGGGAGTGCACTCATTTTAACTCGGACTGCAGTCAGATGCCTGCCGTTGCGCAACAGAATCTTGGTGAAAGAGGAAATATCTGGCAACGCTCTCGAAGTTAGAAGAAAAAGCGACAGAGTAATGGCAATTGTGCTAACTTTAGGTTGACAAGTGATACAAATATGCGTATGGGCCACAAAGTGGAAAACCAGATGCAGAGAAAGTGCGTTTTTATGATAAAATGGCGAGTGAGTGGGACTTGGGAAGTTCTTGTGTAGTTATCGTTTCTTTGAGGGATTTCAATGGACATGTGGGAAAATGTGCTCAGGGTTTTAAAGGTATATATGAAGGGAGTGGTATTGGGAAAAGAAATGCAGAAGGAAGAAGATCGCCGGAGTTTTGTTATGAAAAAGAGCTGTGCGTGGTAAACATTTGGTTTTATAAAGCAGACAAAAGGAAAATCACTTACAGCGCTGGTAGATGTGAAACAGGAATTGATTTTGTGCTTGAGAGGGAAAGATACAGAAAGTATATGAGGGATGTGAAAGTAATTCCATGCGAACTTCAGTACAGACTCGTGGTTTTAGAGTTAGATAAAAAGGTTCTAAAAGAAATTGTGAGAAAGCAACGGATCGTAAGAAGAAAGATTTGGAAGTTGAATGAAAACCGAACAAGAGTAAGATTTGAAAAAAGTAAAAGAAGTAATAAGCACAGACGCGCCTGATTTGTGGAAAATTTTCAAGGATGATATTCTAAAGGCATGTGATGAAGGGTGTGGAAAGAAGAAGTCTAGGAGAGATCAAGGAGAAATGTGGTGGTTGAATGAGGGGGTAAAGAATGGCATAGCAAGAAAGAAGGCGGCATTGAAAACGCTGTGTAGGTTCCCATCAGAAGAAAATAAGACAATACAAACGTTTAAGAAATCAAACGAGGAAAATTGTTGCTAGAGCTATGAGATTGGAAGCTGAACAGAAGTTGAATGATTTATATCAGAATTCTAATAGTGTTTTCTGCTGCCTTAGAAGAATGAAAAAGGAAGGGAAGGATCTGGAAGGAAAAAGATGCTTAAGAGTTAGAGACAGACGATTGGGCTTTATTGAAGGAGATATGGCAAAAGTTTGGAAGGAACACGTGGAAAAGATCATAAACGAAGGAAACGAATGGGACTACATGATGGAAACTGATGTACTCGTAATAGAAAGACCGGTGGAAAAAGTGGCTTGCAATGAAATTGTAAAAGCAATGCAAAAAAATAAATCAGGAAAGGCAACTGGACCATTTGAAGTAAGTGTGGAAATGATAGTTGCAAGTGTGAAAATTGGGGTTAAAGTGATGATGGAAGTGTATCAGCGTGTACTGGATGGTAGAACAATGCTTGATGAGTGGAAAACTAATATGGTTGTGCCTATCTTTAAAGGAAAGGGCGATGTGATGAGCTGTGGATCATACAGAGGAGTGAAACTGCTAGAACATGCCATGAAAATTGTTGAAAGAATGCTAGAGATGTGAATACAAACACTAATCAATTTGAACAAAATGCAGTTTAGACTTATGCCAGGAAAAGGAACAATGGATGCGATATTTATTGTGAGGAGAATGCAGGAGGAATATCAAAACAAGGACAACAAGTTGTATATGTGTTTTGTTAGCATGAAAAAGCTTTTGATAGAGTGCCAAGAAAAGTGATGGAGTAGGCCATGAGAAAGAAGGGTTTATCAGAAGTAATAGTTCGGGCAGTTATAAGCTTGTATGATGGTGCAAAGACAAGAGCGAGAGTGGGATCTGCATATTCAGAGGAATTCGAAGTAAAAGTTGGTGTACATCAAGGATCTATGCGGTCGCCACTATTGTTTGCAATAGCTGTGGATGTTATTGCAGGAAACGCAAGAAGGTGTGTGGTAATGTATTGCTGTATGCAGATGACCTTGTTCTGATGAGCGCAAACTTAAGACTTAAAGGAAAGATTTTGGAATTCGAAGGATACACTAGAAAGTAAGGGTTTAAAGGTCAAACAAAAGTGATGGTAAGCGGGTCGGAAGGAGAACTATTCAAAAGCAAGATAGATCCATGAGAAGTTGTGGGAGAAGAGTCATGGTCAATTCAGTGTTATGCACAAAATGTGGAAACTGTGTTCATGGCAGATGTGCAAAAATAAAGAGAGCTACCGATAAGTTGACAATGCATATTGTTTGCTGGAGATGTAGAGTAATGATGAAAGAAACGGTGGATTCGATCGAGAAGTTGTGCGATGAAGTGAAGACAATGAATTATGTTTTGTTATTTGGGAGACAGACTAAATTTTAATGTGGGTTGTGAAGCGGCAGTTACAGCAAAAGAAAGAATTGGTTGGGTAAGATTCAGCGAATGCGGAAACTTTTTGCTTGGAAAAAAGGTTCCTCTGAGGATGAAAGGTAAAGTATATCGTTGTTGTGTAAGATCAGCAATGGGCCTAATGCATGGAAGCGAAGCATGGTGTTTAAAAGAGAATGAAAAAGCAACTTTAAAAAGAACGGAGAGAACTATGGTGAGAGCCATGTGCGCTCAGAAAGTTGTTGACGGAAAGACGACTGAGGAACAGATGGACATAGTTGGGCTGAAAGAAACCATAAACCGGTTAACAACAGCCAATGGTGTTAGATGGTGTGGACAAGTGCTGAAGAGAGATGACAATAGTGTTTTGAGGGGTGCTTTGGATCTTGAAGGAGTGACAAAAGAAAGCGAGGATGACCAAAGAAGACCTGGAAGAAGCAAGTGGAGGAGGAAACAGAGAAGATTGGTATGAATAAGGAGGATGCCCTGAATCGAGCAAAGTGGAGAGATGGAGTGCGAGCAATTGCAGAAGGAAACGGGTGAATTCGGCCATCTCTTATAAGGGGACAATACTGCGAATAAAAACTGAATAACTACTACTCCTACTACCTAACTGTAATTATTTCCAAGTTTTGTTTATTTTGATGATGGGCCAAACTTTTTATCGCAGCTTCGTTTTCTTAGCAGCGACTTGGCCCATCGTGGTATATTCAGCGTTTTGTCACCAGTGCGCCTATAGGTTATTCTGTGTTTTGTCAAATATGCAGTGTGGTTATAACTGTTAGGTGTACTATAAATTAGCAGCAATAAAATGGCTGTAAGTTTTTGGTATCTGCTTTTTGTACCATTTACCATAAGCTAAATCAGGAGCGTTGACAAGGGGGTACCTTTGGTACCGGGCCCGGAAACTTTTAGGGGGCTCGGACTTTTGAAAATGTCGCGCGCAATGCTAACTATAAATCAGACTTAAACTTTCTATTTTTGCTGTTAACAAATGCACAACCTATACAATAATTTTTGTGACATAGCGACTAATGTTTTCTTCATTTTGGCCACAAAAATTTGCTTAAATACTCCTTTGTAAAAAAATCCGGGCCCTCCAGAATACGTCCTGGCCTCGTGGCCAGAAACATAAAATCTGGTTCCTGTAACTTTTAAAGCACATAGCTTCCTAAACGTAATATAATTTTCAGCCCCAAACCCCTCAATCTTAAATCCAAATATTTCATATAGATCAATCAATTTGTTTATGATCACATTTTACAAAATCATTTCACATCAATCCTGTTATGTTTTGTTATCTAAATTAAAGATGAAGATTGCATTTTACTTACCGATTATTGGTGACTGATAATGATGCACTGGATGTCATTCACATTTTGTTTTTTGACTTTGTTTTACCTTATATTATTCCATATAGCTTACATAATATTATGACTGTGCTTGATTTATTACCCCACATATAGAAATTTGATTATTTGAATAGTAAAGTAGAGAAACAGCAATGTCTTATTCGTATCAGAGTCGAGCTGAAAAAAAGCGCAGAAAGAAAAGCAATTATGTCAAGCACTCATCCATTTGTAATTGGATATAATCCGGCAAATTCAGTTTACCTGATTCTTTTTTAAGGGAACCCGAAATTAAGGTTGGTACTGAGCCTGGACTGTTCTCTCAAAGGCCCTAAGCTAAACATTTTTGACCGACTTGGAAGTGCGTTGCAGCTACAAAAATATGAAATAGACGAGGATCGAATTTGAATCTAATTTTATTTCCAAAGTGGATTTGGATTTTAGATGATAGATTTGGATTGGATTTGAATTTACAAAAGCTAAATTCAATCATTTCTGATGTCATCCTTGCAGCGTACGCTGTCGCATGCAGCCACGAGCAGCCGAGCCCTGTAGTGCCGTGTAGCCGCAAATCTTGCCGCGCACCGCGCCGCCCATTGTCGCGTATATTTACTGGTAATCAGGTTTAAAAAAAATGCGCAAAAGATTGTGGATTGTTACGGAACCAGATATCTATGGTTCCGAAACCAATTAGGCAATAGTAGGTTTAGTATTTAAGAAAGTCAAACCGTAAGATTTAGATCATTGCAAAGCCAGATTTAAAAGTTTTTAAGTAAGTTGCAATTTGACGATATAAAAGTAATGAACTTGGCAAATAGGTCAAATATTCCAATGCTTAAGTTTTCAACTCTTGAAATAATATGCTCAACCATATTCTGTTTGGGTAAATTGATTTGTGAAATTTATTTACAAAATTTTTAGTAAAACTTCTGGTTAAAAACTTAGATTATTTAAGCAATTAATTTGGAAAACAAAATGGAATTGTGATGCTGACCCTTCCACCGCACACATCGAATAAAATTTGCAGCCCCTGAATTGTTATGTTAATGGGCCCTTCAAGGCTGCTTAAATCCGTTCTGTAAATGCGTCGTTGCACTCGAACCCAGGAGAAACTATCACTATTTACGATACACCTTCGCTCGTCTTTCAAACTCATAAGGCTGCACTGACTCGAACAAACATCATGTCTGGCTTCACGAGCTCTGGCATTAATCCCTATGATGGGGATCAGTTCGGCGACGTTGATTATGCACTACCTCTACCCACTATCCGTAAACATGCATTTGAGCAAATGAAAAACGTCACTTCACAAGAATTAGCAACATCCACGAGCAACAGTCTTAGCTACGTATCTACTGTGATTGTTGTTCCATGGCCTAAAAAAGTACCAGCAACTACCATCAAGAGAAGACAAAAAAAGGCAGCGACAAAATCTTCACCGGTACTCCAGTTCGGACTGAGTTAGCTGCTGCTCTAAAAACAATGATTGTAAAGCAGGCGTATCGAAACGTACCTTTCAAAACCAAGAAAACACTATTGGCGGCAAGGTACGTCAGTTCATAAAAAGATGAAAATGATGAAACTGAGTCCGATGACACTTTGGATGAAAGCACTGATGAGCAGGATTGCACCAAAGATGAACTCGTAGTGATAAAACTTCCTGGAAAATTTCGTTGCAAACCTTCATTGCAAGAATTGATGTGGTAGACGGTAATGAATATGAAAGCATTTTTCTAGAAATGATTGAGAACAAAAATGTTTCCTCAAAAAATGCGATCTTTGAACCAGATTCAGAAGATGAAGTTGCATTTGCATAGGATAATGTGATGGTGAAGCTTTTCAAGCTCATGTCAACTGGTAGCTCTTCAGAACATATTTCAAAAAAATTTAGTATTACATATTTCAAAAATACAGTATTTTCCAAAAATTTTGTGTTGTAAAGCTCTTTTTTTAGCAACTATCCCTTAAACAGCTGTTTTGTGTTAATTTGGATATATTTCACACTGCTAGGTCTTGTTGATGCTACCTTTAATTTTTTGTTATAAAGCTCTTTTTTCATAAACAATACCTTAAATAGCAACTGTCTTGTGTGATTTTTGATATATTTTATACTGCTGTGTCTTGTTAATCTTATTCTGCGCCATTCCACACAATAGTGGCAGATAAAAAAAGAAAGTGCAGAACATGTTTAATTAAAGGATCAGGTTTTAGTCAAAAGCTTGGTAAATCAACTTACTTCAGAGGTTGGCTCATCTTGCCCCACCACTGGGGTAAGTTGGAACCTTTTGAAAAAAGTTTTTTTATGCCATTTTTTTGGCATTCACGGCAACTGGCCAAAACCAGTGCCAATTTAAAAAGCAATTATCTCAAGGTTTACCTGCATTGAAATAGTCGTTTAATCAAAGAAATATGCAAAGTTATTCATGTAAAACGATAAAATGGCTCCTCCCCATGCTCTCGCTCTGAACCCCTTATCTCTCTTTAAGGTGCGGCTCTCGCTCACCTTGACTCTCTTCCTCCTCACGATCTGGTACTCTGGACTGACGGCTCTGTTCCTTTCCCTTTTGACAAGGGCGGCTCCGGCGTTCTTGCCAACTGCTCTCTCTGTGGCACCAAGGCCACTCTTTCCTTTTCATCAGGCCCAGTATGTTCAAGTTTTTCTGCTAAAGCCTGCACCATTTTGCATGCTTTTTGCTGGTCTCGGCAGCACCAACAAGTCTGCCATTTCTCTTCTCCTCCTATCTGACTCTCGCCACCCTGTCCTTTCCTCCATCTTTCCTTTTATTTCAAACTCTGTGGCAGATCTGGCAGGAACTGTGTTCTCTCTCTTCCCGATCTATCAGGCTACAATGGGTCCCCGGACACTCGTTTCTCCCGGGGAACAACGTGGTTGATGAGCAGACCAAACGGGGAGCGCCACTTGCGCCCTCCGCAATCCCTTGTAGTCTCTCTCCTCTTATCTCTCGTATCCACTCTTGTCTTATCTCAGACTGGAGGCGTACTGCTTAATCAAAATTCTTTGACACACTGGCTCCCTCAATTTCCACTGAGGAACTTATGCTCTATCGTCACACTCGCTGTGTTCTATCTCGTCTACTCTGCAACGGACACAGCCTTCGATTAAGTTCTTGCCTCTCTAGGATTGGCAGAATCGAGAATCCTTCCTGCAGCGCCTGCGGACACTCGTCCCAGGACAACTGTCATCTCATTTCGCACTGTCCAGCTACGGACTCTTTGCGCCGCTCACTCTTTGGTGACTCTCTCTCTTTACGATCTCTGGTCCAGACCCTGGGAAATTGCCTGGCTTCTGGGGTTCCATGGTCTTTCGTCATTCCTCCATTCCTCGGAAGGAGGAATGGGGTCGGGTAACAACAACAACAACAACATAAAATGGCTCATCTTGCTCGGTCTCCTTCACCCATTTCACCCAAATTTTGATGTGATTGTGATATCATTACAACGTCATAAGCTTTTTATCACAATTATTTAAGTGCAATAATCTAACGTTCCAAGTTTTGTGTTTTTGGTTTTCACTTCTATTTACACTACTTTTAATGTGATGATGAGGTCATAAAGCTCTTTTCACAATCATTTGGGAAAGATTGTTCAGTTATTATTTTAGGCTTAATTTGCATGCAAACAGCGCTTTTGAAAGTTTACACCTTGTCACTGAGAAGGTGCCAATTTTGCTCATATCTTGATGTGGTTGTAGCGTCACTGCGATAATATCGGCACCTCATCAAACCCACTTTGAGACGATGACTATATTACTCCACTCACTTGGAGACGATAATTATTTTCGTTCCAAGTTGTATGCGCTTGCGATCAGTACTTTTAGTATTTAAATCTTCTCACTAACAAAATCCCCATTTAACCTACATTTTGGTGAGACTATGGTGTCGGTATGGCGTCATAAATTTTTATGGCACCCAACTGCGGTCGTTGATTAACTGCTAGAAGTCACCTGGTACTGCGACTAATACCTTTGATCTAAAAATAAGTTTTATAACTGTTGCAGTTATAAAAAGCTAGTGATCATAAAAAAAAGTATCTCATTCGTGCGCAATGCGTTCGCCACGTACTAAATGTCATCCGACACTTGTTTTGAGATCGCCTTCTATCGAGCAAGAAGGCCGATTCTTTACAAGATTCGCAAGGATTGCACCCCAGCAAACTCTTAGCAATATTCTACAGGGTTGCAAAACTTAATGATATCTACACCGCGTTAGGGTTAGAAATAGACCTAATAAGTCTCCACCCTCAATTTAGTTAAAAATAGCGTAAAATTGACTTTCAAAAAAGTTAATCTTAAAAAAATCTTTCCTTATTTTGAGTTTTCATCCCCCCTCGTTGGGAAAAATCTTACACCTATGTTTATTCGAGAAGTTCGGTGTGTTTTACGTACTTGCTTTGTTGTGCTAATGTCGCCTTCTATTTTGTGTTCCCATTTTTTTTGTACAAATGCTTCAGCTTTTTTTTTATGCTTTGCTATCTGTTTCTGTGTGCTTTTGCTTGCAAATATATTCGCCGTGAAAATTTGAGAAAAAGGAAGAGGCCAAGGTAGTTTTTGTTTTATTGAAGTATTTCTTTTGGAGCAATTTTTAAAGCTTTTTTCAGTAAACTTGGTTTTATGTAGGTCTAATTTCAAAAAGTAATATAAGTTTTTGTTATGCCAACAATTTTGTTTGTATGTGGGTCCCAATATAAAGTTAGGAAGCTTTATCAGTTGTAATGACAATTTTCTGAAATTTCGTTTAGCAAGCCAAACAATAAAAGCATTTACGATTGAGATTTTAAGCTTCGCTAAATAAGATCAATCAATCTAAATCTTAACCATTAGTTACGGTAACATCAAATCTAAAACGGAATAATATTCACCCAAAAAACGTTTTAAAGTTTTGAAATCGACTATACTCAATAAAAAATGCCAAATTCACACTTATTTTTCTTCAAAATGATGTTTCATGACTCTTAGTAATCACAGGCAATTGGTATGTGTACATAACAGCCGTGCGGAAACGCAAGCGTTGAGGGGATTTTCCAACTCGGCCCGCAGCCACTTGCAGTGTGCCTCCCGCTTTATGCGAATCAAGGTTTTCCACTTTAATGCAGAGGAAAATTAGACTCAAAACCGATTAGATGTGGATAATGGTTTTCGATGTACACTTTCTTCAAAGAAATCAAAGAATCGAGAAATAGGAAGGTTGCATATGACGTCACACATTTGGCGCCAAAAAGTGGCTGACCAAAAGCTGTAATTTCTGCTGGAAAGGTATAGGGCCAACACTAACTTTTGGGGTTATTTTGAAAATTAATGAGAAATTAATTAAAAATTGGAATGAATTATTGCTAGTTGGATCCTCGGAAATAAATAAATTTAATCAAAAGCAATTTGTTTGAGATTAGATCTTTCACTTGGCTAGTCTAAACTTAATACTTTGTGCCAATTTAAAAAACTGCCCCTAAGAGAAGTGCCATCTAAATACCATTTGCTCCTCAGTTAAAAATAGCTCCATACCAATTAGACACTTGTCGGTACGTTAGCAAAAACAATCATTATTAGATCATTACTATCGGTACAGCAAGCTTGCTTGTTGTGTCGTTGGGCCAGGCACTGAACGAAATGCCTCCATCATTATGTGGCAAAAAGGTGGTGGGTCAAGTAGTCTACCCGTCGTGGTGACCCAGTCTGACGAAAGGCATGCAGACAGAGCATGAGCTCATACGCATGAATAAACGAGTCGTACCGCAAGTTTTTAAATTATCCTTGGTCCAGCAGCCTAGGCAATAGTCCAAAAAATTGTTTAAGGAGTAGTTAAGGTCACAAAATTATATGTGATATATCAATACGACTGGTCTGCAAGTACTATTGACAAAAAATTTTAAAGAACTACTGATTTTATCTATCAATATTTTCACCCAACACATGACAAATGGTACAGAAGTCCTGTCATGTCATTTAGGCTACAGTATAATTTAAGTTAACAATTTTTCAGAGTGGTTATGCGACTAAATATACTGATAAGTTGCACATTATAATTGCATTAAACTCAGCATTCCCAAACAAGCTGATTAATCGAATATGAAATTCTTACAGAAGCTGAGTACAAACACGCCTGCATGTTTAGCCGATAAAATTAGCCTAATTATTTGCAAGAACAAGTAAACCTTAGCACCTCTTATCTTACTTTGACTTCAGACTCCTCCCTTAACATCAGTAAAACAACATATTTAACGTTCATCTAACAACTGTCACGTTTATCTAGGTGATTTGCACAAAACGATATCACTCCTATTCAATTCAATGCAAAAACACCAAACGCGGTCAGCCACTTTTTTCGAAAGCGCATTTTGATGACGTTTGATCACGTGCGTGCAACCTTCCTATTGGTTCATTGTGTTCAGTAGCAAGTCTCTCACTGACTTGTATTTTGGAATAAATTGCTGCTTTAGAATAATGTGCGTTTGCTTTGTAACTAAGTACATACTACCTACGACAACATAGTCAACTCCAACGAGATAGTGCAAAAGAGCCATCTCGCTTTCACCCAAACTCATTATGAGCCATGTAAGAAAAAAGATTGGAAAACACTGTTCTAGACCATCTGCAGTGGTACGAATTGTAAGACCCTTACGTATTTGTTCAAGGAGTGCGTTAACAGTAAGCAAAGGCGAGCCAAAGGCAGCTTTAAGATCGTGTAAAGCATCAGATAGAGCAGCGGTTCTCAATTCATTTTGAAGCCCGCACCCCGTCCTGATGGAAAAATCATTTTTGCACCCCTTGCATCATTTGATGTAATGTTTTTTGTATTAACATCGCTAATATCAGTAGTCAGAGAAGAGAAGTTCGCACCCCAAGAAGTCTCTTCTCGCACCCACATGGGGTGCGAGCACCCCCAATTGAGAACCGCTGAGATAAAGCTTTCCTAGATGGAGGGTTTATCATGTGATTGTCAATAATCCTACGTGTTGGCCTTTAGTTGCTGCTGCTAGCAATTGTAAAGCATGTCCAAGGTGAGATTGTCCATACATTAGTAGGCTATAATTCTATCATCCACTTGCCGGATGAAACGATGATAAGTTCGAGGATCAGCACCTTACTTGTCCTCCGCTGATGGAGCAGTCATCTCTCGACATCTAACAAACATTTCAGCGAGGTCATCAGTAGTAATCTTAATGTTGTTTGGTTTAGAATAAATGTGAGGAGGCTCCCCAGCTATGACCGGCCCGCAGGAATCCACAGGTCTGCAGTCCTGTGCTGCCGGCCCACAGTGAACCACGGGCCGCAACGATGATCCACTATCAAGAGGCACTTTATTCTCAAACCTAGATGTCGTCGGAACATTGGTAGCAACATTCGGCTGGCTCTGCAAAATGCCTCTTCTATCATGTGAGGTCATTGCCTTCTGGTCAAGTTCGCCAAGGTCTTGATCGCTGCCGACTTGATCAGATTCAGCCAATATTTCTGCCTCCTCTAGGTCACATTTCGCCATCAAAATTCTTCGCTGTCCTTTAATTCTTTTGTCTTCTTCTTACAGCTGTTTTTCTCTTGTATTTTAGGCAGCCTTACTTTCCTGACTTTCACCTCTGCTTGCGTCTTGGCAAAAGACGATCAAGATAAGGCGGACCCTTTAGTAAAGTTGCGACATGGACTCGCGACTTCTACCGCTTCACATGAAAAATGCATCTATGTCAGTCTTAAGGACGGTGAAATCTTGAAAACTTTTATCAAGCTGAATTTTAACCCTATTCGTCTCAAACGGGGCAATACTTGCCCGAGCAATTTCCTCTTAAGTACAGCTTTGTCCACAATGGCCCTACAATATCAAGATTTTATGACCTTTCTTAAAAATAATTCAATTTATTTTTGACAAAATTTGAGTTGACTGTTTGTCGTAGATCGAAAGTTATTAGCAAATTTATATACACTACTGCTAAAATATGCACACATATAGCTAAAAGATAGTAACCTCACTCTGCGCTCGTTGTAGCAGCCTGAGAGCGAATCGGGCAGTCGTAAGCAAGAGGTAACTAAAATTCACAAAAAACTATTTAAGGTTAATTGCCATATACAGCATGTGCATTCCCTAGAAAAAATAAATTATTGCTATGGCTGTGACTTGAGAAAATAGATGAAACACATTTATTGCGAATAGAGAACGCATTTGTTCTTGATTGTATCACAAGCAAAGTGACTGTTGATGAGTGAAGAGCAATATCACTTTTCCATCGCATTGCCAACTTTATAGAGTAAATCTTTGTCATGCGTATTTACAATTCCATAACACGTGTTGTCATTGGTACTGTTTCTACCGCGCAGCTAGACAGATAAAAAAGTGTGGTTGTTTTTATGTAGTTTTCAGGAAAAACGTCACGCAGTAATGGATTGTCGAACATTCGAAAACCCGTTCTGCGGGACGCTTTGGACAATTAATGCCCGCGTGAAAATACACACAGTAACAAAGGCAATAAATGAGAAAAAAGTCTGTTCGGTAATTTGAAACCAAAACAAGTTTTCAAATTGTGACCTACATTTGTTGCTCCCAGGGATGTGAAAGCGGTTATTTTTTAATCGCTTTCGCTTCCGCTTCCACATCTATCACTTCCACTATCAAAAAACGACTGTTGATCTTAGCAAATTTGTCATTTACTACAGTCAAAAAGTGTAACCATAGGTACGAAGTGGCAAAAACAACTAAAAGAAGGAAAAATAAAAGCAAACAATCAAAAAGACAGCGAAGATAAAATAATTTCAACTTTACACAGATTTATTTGTCCGTTGTTACTTTGCTGTCGAACCGCGAATTGTCTTTACCACCAGACAGCTTCTCCCTGCAACCACGAAAGATGTACTGCCTGCTTCTCACAAAAGCAATATTGTTTACCAATACCTGTGCCACTGCGATAGTCGGTACGTGGGCCGTACTTCCCAAAGATTGCAGCAGAGAATCATGCAGCATGTGCCGAAATCTGTTCGAGGTGGGCACACTTTTCAAGATCGAACCTCATTGGCCCGTTCCTGTAAGCCAATCAAATCCCTCAACACCGAAATTTCTTCATCAGCGATTGGACAACATCTCCTACATAACCAATTATGCGCACAAAACTATTCAGATGATAAATTTTCCATACTTGCACATGGCCGAACAGCTTTCCATCTTTCAACTCTTGAAGCTACTTATATCAAAACATCAAAACCAAATTTGTGTAAGCAAAAAGAATTCGTATACAGCTTAAAAATTTCACATTAGTTTCCTCTCTTTTCATTGGTCGACCCATCGACCAATCACTATCGAGTATTCCTCTATATAAGCGAGTAACACTTCTATCTTTTTCATTCTGACGTATTTCTCCTAAAGACGAGTCAGACGAAAAGCTTCGAGAAAATGAATGTATTACTTTCCGCAATATTCAAGTTTTGTACCACCAATCAACTCTTCAAATATTTCCGAAGAAGGTACAGCAACCAGCAAATTAACATCTTGAACAAGCTGGTTAAAACTCGTGGAAAGATCAGAAGTGCTATTTCACAAACAGCCTTTCTTACGGCTTGCATTGCTCAACGAACACTTCCAAAGTTCGTCAAGTTCAGAATCGAAAAATCGTCAGCGCGCCATACTGCAAATATTGAACGTGCATTTATGCAAGATGAAACGGAAAAGAGTGAATCACTGTCTACATTCTTGAAAACCAAGTTGCGCGCATTATGGCAAGAAGTCAGACAATTTTTGTCTTACTTCGATTTTGTTCGATTCTGCAGGTATATTGCTAACATCGATGAACGAAAAGAGAAAGAACTCTCCGTCAAAAACGAGCGAAATTTGAAACTTTTGTTTCAACAACGTTTTGGAAATATGGCAAAACCCGACAAGGACACGATCATTAACCTTTCCAGTTACACCCTTTCGTCCAATGAAGAATTCGTCCTCTCGCATGGCTTAAATTTCTGTTTACCTCCAAACAATATCCAACGTGAAAAGATTTTTGCGGAGTTTGAAGTACTGATCGGCCAATTGCTCCACCATGTCCCACACTCCTCTGAACAATTTTCCGCTTTGAAAGCCAGATTGAGCGATCTTGCCCATGCCTTTTGTGGTACCCCCGTCGATATTGGCGACTTTCTCATTTTGAAAGAATGCATCCATGCCATTAAGTCCTTACGCAGTAATGAAAGTATTCTCATCACCAAACCTGATAAAGGATCTGGAGTAGTTATTTTAGACAAAAGTGACTACGTTTCAAAAATGAACTGCATTTTACAGGATAAGTCGAAGTTTGAAAATCTTGGTCCTGCTAACGAATTTGACAATACAGCAAAAACTGAAGGTAAAATACAAAAACGCTTACTTCAACTGAAAAAAGATGATCTTCTTCCCGCCAAAATTTACAACTCCATTCGACCTACTGGTTCTCAACGACCTCGCATGTATGGATTACCGAAAATTCACAAGAAAGATGTGCCACTACGCCCTATCTTGTCAATGACTGGCTCATCCCAACACCAATTGGCTCAATGGCTTACGTCAGTCATTGACCCAGTACTTTCCCTTTATTCTACTTACTGCATCTCAGACTCTTTTACCTTCGCTAATGAAGTTAAAACCTTCAAATTTCCGTCATCTGTTTTCCTTTGTTCCTTTGACGTCAGCAGCCTCTTTACTAATGTTCCCCTATCTGAAACCATCGAAATTTGTGCTGATGCCCTCTACAATGGCGACCTCAAAACACCTCCTTTTCCCCGCGAAATCTTCGTGGAGCTGATGCAAACTGCTACTTCTTCTGTTGAATTCAGCTTCAATGATACCATGCACCGGCAGATTGATGGTGTAGCTATGGGTTCACCTCTAGGCCCAGCCCTTGCCAATATTTTTGTAGGCTATTATGAAGCCGAGTTGTTTAAAAAAGTGAACAAACCTATGGTTTATTATCGATATATCGACGACACTTTTGCTGCATTCAACAATGAAGAGAATTGCAATGCTTTTTTCTCCCACCTTAACTCTCTTCATCCTTCGCTTCACTTCACTTTTGAAAAAGAGTGTGGTGGAACTTTGCCTTTCCTGGACGTGCTAGTAGAGAAAAATGATTGCCATTTTATTACTTCAATATACAGAAAACCAACTTTCACTGGCCAATATGTCCGCTGGAATTCTTTCAGCCCTAAGAAACGGAAAATAAATTTAATATCTACGCTTGTACACAGAGCTTTGGCAATCTGTTCAAAATCTACTCTTTCAGCAGAACTATCAAAAATCCGTTCCATTTTGATAAACAATGGCTACCCTGAAAATATTATTGACGCAGTAACAAAAAGAAAAATCATTCAGTTCTTCAAACCTATTCCGTCAGGTCCAAAGAAATGCCCAGTCTATTTACACTTACCTTGGCTTGGAAACGTTTCGACGACGTTCGAAACGCAAATCAAAACAGCCGTTAAACGTTGTTACTTTGCTGTCGAACCGCGAATTGTCTTTACCACCAGACAGCTTCTCCCTGCAACCACGAAAGATGTACTGCCTGCTTCTCACAAAAGCAATATTGTTTACCAATACCTGTGCCACTGCGATAGTCGGTACGTGGGCCGTACTTCCCAAAGATTGCAGCAGAGAATCATGCAGCATGTGCCGAAATCTGTTCGAGGTGGGCACACTTTTCAAGATCGAACCTCATTGGCCCGTTCCTGTAAGCCAATCAAATCCCTCAACACCGAAATTTCTTCATCAGCGATTGGACAACATCTCCTACATAACCAATTATGCGCACAAAACTATTCAGATGATAAATTTTCCATACTTGCACATGGCCGAACAGCTTTCCATCTTTCAACTCTTGAAGCTACTTATATCAAAACATCAAAACCAAATTTGTGTAAGCAAAAAGAATTCGTATACAGCTTAAAAATTTCACATTAGTTTCCTCTCTTTTCATTGGTCGACCCATCGACCAATCACTATCGAGTATTCCTCTATATAAGCGAGTAACACTTCTATCTTTTTCATTCTGACGTATTTCTCCTGAAGACGAGTCAAATGAGAACTTGTGTCATTGGCTTCAGTATCGACTAAAGCCAACGTCTTTACTGTAAGACCGTGTTTTTTAAGGTCGTATTGCACTGAAATACCCAGGAAATGTGATCGAAGTCTGGTGACTCCGTCAAATTTGATAGAAACCAAAGCTCCAGAAAGTGATTCCTTCAACTTTGATTTTTCTTCCTCCGATTTTTTGAGTACCATGCTACAAATGGCTTGACGTCCTAGTTGAATTTCCAAATTTTTTGCAAAGGTACCATTTTGCAATTGAAATCCATCGTCCTGAAAAAATGTCAGAGGAACTCCGTTGTAGACAATCATTTTCAATATTCCGTTTATAAAATCTTCTTTAGTGATGGATGCAGTAGCTTTCCGATTGCTTATTTTAAAAAAACTTGTCATACTACTTTGCCTTTTTTCTTTCTGCAATTTTGTTTTTTTTTAGTAACTTCAGAGTCTTTTTCCTCAACTCTGTCAAAGGCCTGTCGATGATGACGCTTTAGGTGCCTTTTCAGGTTAGCCGACGTGCTTCCCTATTTTAGTTTAGGAATAACTGAATTGCAGGGGTGACATTGATCGAGCACAACTCTGCATCGAAAGTTATTGCCTTCTTCAAAAAAATGTTCATATACAGCACTCCATTTGTTTCTGGACATTATAATGTTATAGAAATTTCAATAACAATAAATGACATAATTACTATGTTAATGCAGTTAGCTGTAATAAAATACAAAGTCGTGAAAAAAACGTACAAAGCCTTAACTCAATTTAAAATCTATAGATTTTGAATACAAATGATTAGCTTATATATACTTAAATTAGAGGTTTGTTATAGCCATAATAGAATACAGAACTGTAAAAGATCGGGCAAAAAGGCAAAACTGCGACGAATCCATCTAATTTAACCCTTTGCGGTCGCAATAAATTTCCCATTGTTGCTATCGCTGATCGTTATATATCGGCACATTTTGACAAAGTTTTACTAGCTCAAGGCAATAGTTGTTACTAAATGTTTGTTTAAGTGACTAAATTTCAACCAATTTTGAGAATTTTGGTATCAAAATGATCAGCATGTTTTTGCCTAAGCAACTGGCCCGTTAACCTAAAAATTTGTAAAGAATAGGCTTGTAAATAAAACCCTAAATGTTGGAAGCCTTAACAAAATTTGTTAATTGTGTTGTATTTTTGTTCTTTTCTTTTATATTTGAAAAATTTCAATCAAAACAAGTCAAAATTTCCCCCCTCGCCCTGTTTGCTGTGGCCCTGAAACTACCCCTTCACGCATTACAGAATTACAATCACTTTATTGTATCAAAATTTCACAACTTTCACGTTTAATGCGCACCTAAATAAGCATAGGCCCCAGAATGATTTCACCCCCTACCTCCCTACACCGCGGCCCTGAAACTGCCCTTTAGCAAACCACTAGGTCACAATCACTTTCTTGCATCACAATATCGCACCAACTTTCACTTCTGCAAGCGATACTAAGCAATTGCTTTATCGCAAGTGCTGTTTCTGACTTGAAAGCTCATAAACTGACATCTGTGCAAAATTGCCTGCATTTTCGCGCCAACATCTCTGTGGCATTATTGTTCAACAGTTTGTCACACAAATGTGACGGCATTTTGCTCTGGTGAACTACGAGTGCCTTACCACCACTCCATTTGTCGATCAAACTAGTCATAAGAACGCATTTAATAATGGTGCCTTGTAGGCTCCTTCCGACCACAACGACGAAATTTGTTTGGGCGACCTATAGACGCGTTATGACCGCAAAGGGTGAAAAATTTTCAGCTGTAACCTTCGATCCCTTCAAGCGTCTTGACGAACCGAAGTGATCCTATTTGAACAAGTCCGTATATGAATTTTAACTTCACTTTTCTCGTCTCCCGGTAATTGTTGACCCAACAATAAGCAAACAATTCATTTATTTATCGCAGATTTCAAATACAACACATGTGTCATGGGCCATAAGACAGAGGGGAGGGCTAAGTGCGAGATAGAGAATATGATGATAAATTCGGCTTATCTTATTTCTACAAATGCAAAGAAACATATTACTATTTCTATATCTACACATTCGTACAGAGCAGCATTCAATAGACGTACCGTACTTAATGCTTTATCAAAGCTGATGTACACTGCAGCATGGCTTTGTAACCAATGCTTTTTTCAATCTGCCCTAGTAGAAATCGGGGCCGTTATTTATAATGATTTTGGGGTAGTTTCTCCGAATTGGAGAAAGCGGCTTGAATAATTTGTTTCCGAGTACGAGCCGACTGTAGTCATAGGAGAAATCAGTATCCATGAGTTGTTTTCCAGGTACAATTCCATCTTGTTCATAATAAATAAACTAAAAGCGATATCGACCCCCTTCGGTTGTGTTAAGTTGTTTTCCATTAGAACTGCGTTTCACTAATATGACTCAAAGCATTATAGCCACACAAAAACCTGAATACCAATTAGGCGTTTAGATCTATGTCACTTATAAATGAATTGTAAACTGCCCCTATCGCTTGTTCATGATTTAGTATTTTCTCCTTTCTATGTTGCTATTTGTCAGTTCACGTAACACCAGTATCGTCATATTTTTGTAAGCCTTTGCTCTGTTGGGGTAAATTAAAGACTGCATTTTATTTTCATAGCAATTTTCAAAAACTTAAAACAACTTTTTGGGTCTAGAGCCTGCCCTTTCCAACACTTTATCATTTTGAGGAGACAAAAACATATCTATATATTGCTCTTACTTTACCTACTTCGCTTAAACTTATTGTTCCAAACTACTCTGTGTTTGTTTTTTCGTAGATATTTGAATTCGTGTTGAATGTAGAGTCTAATCCTTCTGAATAGCGAAGTGGGAAATTTCGGTCGTATTCATATTAGGCGAGCAAAATTAAAATTACAGACGCACTATTACGTAACAAAGGAAGTTAGCAAATTCAGACGTTCTCAAAGTTGAAAATAAGATTACATCACAATCTGCAACTTGCTGTCACAAGATTCCATTACTAACTATTTATATACACGGAACACCACTAGGCCTACATATAAGAAATCAATACTATCAATAAACAAAGAACCTTCGCGGTCCCCTCACGAAACCCTTTAAACTCACAGAACACAACGACACGTTTTGTGGAACCCCTATTGAAGAGCACTGATGTAGATATGATAAAAATGTTTTCGTAGTGAGTAAATTGCTTTTCAACGTTTTCAATCCCCTAATCAAAGTCAGTTAAGTTTAATCAAATCATCATTTTATTGGCTACGTTTCATTGTCCAACTATCTTTTTCTTACCCGTAATCGATATAAAATGTGATGCTAGTTTTTCTCGTTCTCTCGCGCCACTGATATCGCAAGTTTAGTCAGACTTATAGAGCAACTTCACCGTTTAATCCACATCGGGAAACGGACAAAACTTTTTCGCTTAGTTACTCTTCAAGTCAAATAACCTGTGTGGAAGCGGAAGCGGTAGATTTTTTGCGCTTCCGCTTCCACAGAAAAAACACCGCTTCCACATCCCGGGTGGCTCCATATAATTTTCCCGGACTTGAATTAAGAAATAATATTTAAAGGGTTAAAAAAGCGGAGAATATTTTTCAGAAAGCTTTCTGTAGATCACAGAAATGTTAGTACGCAATTTTGGCTTAATTATCATAAAATATCATTTTGCAAGTAATATGTATTGCTAAAATGGTTCATGGAAAAAGAATAAGGAAATTTAGAAAGAAGCTTGAATCGCAAATTCACGAGCCATTTTCAATGTTTCAAAGATATTCAGAATTGACGTTTTATCAAATGAAACAAAATTTCGCGATGAATAGCCAACGCAGCTCAAGGTCCCACTCGCGCAGTAGTCTTGCCGACAATTATATTTGCTTACAGTCGACATAGCCCTCCGTGCTTTTTTTTGCACTGTATTTTCCTATTTACTAATTTCATGGACTCAGCACTCTGTCTGGTGGTTCGTTTTGTTTTTAAATGCAAATATTTGTCGAAAAGTTATTTTATGTCAGTATTGCATGAGCATAGGCCATCATAGATTAAATTATACAAGTAGTTTGCTTAAAAATGGTATAAAGCCAAATGCGTTATGCTAACAGCGAGCAGCTGAAAAACGAGACTCAATAACAACGCAACACACTCCGCATTTCTTCTATTATGAATGGCAAACAAAAATAGCCGTTTCGCTAGCAAACTAGATATACCTTCCGCTAGAGCCCACTTGACACAAATCACCAGCGCAACTACACCCAACGATCAAACACTCTGCATATAAACAGGGTTGCAGGTTGGAAACTAAGCTAACTAATTAACTTTCTCGTGTTGATCAATATTCAATTTTTTGTTGTGATCATCCTTCCATGTGCCTGAGCTCTGTATATGACACTTTATAGTCTAGTCTACAAGTAAGGGTACGAATTTTTTCCACTGAAAATATAAGACAAATAATATTGATGAAATATACTCGTAAAATACGGGTATGGGAGGGTCGCCAGCTTGCCGAGAGGGGGGACCAAGCCATAATCGGGGAGATAATGTAAAAAGTTGGATTTGCATTCACCTAAATTTGCTTGCCTGATGATGCCCCAGCACATCTGCCAATCTGGATCATAAATGTTTTCTCGCCCCCAAAAAAGATCATCACTTTTCAGACAAAAAAATTAGTGGTTTTCTTTTTAATCTGCAATAATTTTTTAAACTTTTAAGTGCGATCTCTAAAAAAAGTTATCACTCTTCAACACGCACAAATTTTCATCTCTAAGAATTCCTAAAATTTGTAGGATCAATTTCAAAATAAAGAATAAAAAGGACAAGGACAAGGACAGAATTGAAAAATAAAGGACGGTTGCTACCCTATCTACAAGGCTTTCAAAATTATTTCTAAAATGGCACAAAAAGCAGAGATTATTGGTAAAACAATGTGTTGCTGGCTGACCTGTATCCTTAATCTTTCCTCGCAAAGAAGAGAAGGCAGAACTGATTTTTTTTTATTTGCCATATTTATCCGCCATGCACTAGAAAGCAATGTGTCGCTATGTTTTGGACTAGAAAGCAATGTGTCGCTATGGTATGTCCGCACTCGCTTGGGAGTTGCTATTTCCTGGTCACCTGCCTTCCACATAAAGGTGGGGCGTCCCGTTAAGTGCCTTGCCCAAGGACACAACAAGCGAACTTGCCGGCTTGTTCTCCACAACCTCCAATAAATGCCGAGCGCCAAGCAGGGAAGCTGTGGATACCATTTTTTAAGTCTTTTGGTATGACTCGACAAGGGGAATAAACCCCAAGTCTACCACTGCGAAGCGGACGCTCTAACCACTACGCCATCGCATTAGTTTGAGTCATCATCACGGTCATAAAACGAACTCTTTGATTCAGCGGGTGAAACCGCCGCCTACGTACTTATTTTCTGTAAGCATGTTTTGGTGACTCTGTTATTGGCGAGTGGTTGACAAATTTTCGCGAAAAATGTTTCTATCGTATGCTACAAGCTTCAAATATCTAATTGTTACTTCAAAACGTCAATTGTGTTTCTCCTTAAATGCAAATAATGTGGTAGTGACCGCATTAGAGGAACTGGTAATTCTGCTCTTGAGAAAACAACTTGTTCAACTTTCCCTCTGATAACTTTGTACCTAAAAGTAGTTTTCTTGTAAACATTGATCTGTGGTATGCATGTAAATCAGGTATTACTAATTTGCTTTTTTGTCAATAAATCGCTATCTAACGACATACTGATTCCATACTTCGCGCAAAATTTCTTTTGAGCGCCGTTGAGGCCTTGACTGTTTTGTAGATTGTAAAAAATTGCATTATTTTAGAAAATTGATATAGCTCGTAGCCAAGCAATAAATTAAAGCACGCTATGCAAATAGAAAGAATTTTTAAGGTTTACAAAAGATCATGGAATTCGTAGATTCGCGTGATGGAAAATGTTTGACCACCTACAGCTTTAGTTCAATGAATCGACTTGTTGTTGTTTTTACCTGACGCCTTCCGTGGAATGGGGCATGACGAAAGACCATGGAGTCTCAGAAGCAATCGCATAGAGACAGATAGTCGCCAGAGAGTGAGTGCCACAAAGATTTTGTAGCTGGACAATGCAGAATGAAACGAGAGGTGTCCTGGGACGAGTTTCCGCAGGCGCTGCTGGAAGAATTCTCGATTCTGCCAATCCTAGAGAGATAAGAGCTTAACAGAAGGCTGTATCCATTGCTGCGTAGACGAGAGAGAACACAGCGAGTGTGACGAGGGAGCATAAGTACCTCAGTGGAAAACGAGGGACCCAGTGTGTCAAAGAATTTCAATTAAGCAGTACGCCTACAGTTCGAGAAAAGACAAGAGTGGATACGAGAGATCAGAGAAGAGAGACTACAAGGGATTATAGAGAGCACGAGTAGCGCTCCCCGTCTGGCCAGCTCATCGGCCGCGTCGTTCCCCGGGAGAAACGAGTGTCCGGGACCCATTGTAGCCTGATAGAGCAGGAGGAGTGAGAAGACAGTTCCTGCCAGATCTGCCACAGAGTTTGAAGTAAAAGGAAAGATCGAGAAGAGGACAGAGCGAGATTCAGATAATAGGAGAAGAGAAGAGAAGTGGCAGACTTGTTGGTGCTGCCGAGACCAGCAAAAAGCTTGCAGAATGGTGCAGGCTTCAGCAGAAAAACTTGAACATACTGGGCCTGCTGAAAAGGAAAGAGTGGCCTTAGTGCCAGAAGCAGTTGGTAGGTACGCCGGAGCCGCCCTTGCCAAAAGGGAAAGGAACAGAGCCGTCAGTCCAGAAGTACCAGATCGCAAAGCGGGAGAAAGTCAAGGTGAGAGCGAGCCTCACCTTAGCGAGAAAGAGAGGGAATCAGAGTGAGAGCATAGAGAGAAAAAGGTGGACTTCACAGTGAAGGAAGGCAGGTTACAAGGAGGAGACTAAGGGCAAGCAAGAAGAGCTTCTCTTGGGAAAGTAGAAGGAAGCATGAGTTGTGTGAGTGGACGCAAAAGCTCTCCAGGACGATCTGCAGAGTCTTGGTTTCATTCTAAGTCTGGCCAAATCTGAAATGGGAAACGAGGTTGGGAGACGAAGAGCCTGCTCATACGATGAAAGAGCGAAAGGAGTCGGGGTGACTGGTAGGGGAGGTAAAGAAACCTCAGAGAAGAGAACTGGGACTGGGGAGGACGAGAGGCAGCCGGTGATGGCGCAACTAGCCGCTCGGTGAAGGCGTTCCAATTTAGTGATATTGATAACGCTTAGAAAAGGAAACCATCCGGGTGAAGCACATGTGAAAAGGGGTTGAAGAAAAGCTTTATACAGAAGTGCGAGGGGCTCCTTGTAGGGGTCCCATGAGAAAGCAGAGATACAGCGTAAGGCCTTGAGACGAGGGAGAAACTTGGCCTTTAGCAAAGATATATGTTTAGAAAAAAAAGAAAGGTGGTCAAAGGTGATCCCAAGAAAAGTTGGAGGGGGATTGAAACGGAGGCGGGAGTTGAATGAGGAGAGATTGGGCTGGAAGTTAACTTGTTATGGATCCACTGAGATGAAAGAGGCCTCATATTTGCTGGGAATGAGAGGAAGACACCAGTACTCAGACGACCGCTCCAATCGATACACAGCTCCTTGTCTTACATTTTTCACTAACCGCATCTTCCACTTCAGCGGACCACCAGGCTTTAGGAATGCGTGTGATGCGGCCGAAAGGAATGGAAGATTTGGCCGCATTTAGTGTCAGAAAAGTAAAGAGAGCAGTAGCAGAGGAAAGAACAAGAGATGATTATTCCTCTGCAGAAGGACAGTGAGAATCAAAGTAAAAAGTCATATCAGCGAGCTTTTTGAAAATTGAAGGAAAGATGACGTTCGTTGGAACAAAATAGCAAAGAAAGAGGGATGATCAATAGAATTGGTAGGTAATCAGAACCCAGTTCCTGAAGCACCTCCCAAGAACAAGAGAGGGCAAGAGAGGAAGAAGCAAAAAAGATATCAGTGAAGTAGCGACTGCCAGTTAGGTTTTTACACAAAGTGCCTACAAATGAGACCGTGTAGTTTTATGCGTAGCTACAAATATCCTCTTTTCAATTTGTTGCTCGACTGAAAAGCTGCGTTTACCAAACTCGCGCATATTCAAGTTCATGAATTTCCTCGTTTCCTTTACTTCAGTCAAGTTTCAAATGCTCTTCAACAAAAACAGAACTTCGGGTCAGTTTGGAATACTTTCAACAAACATAAAAATTCGGTCAAGTTGACTTTTCACAAAAAATAGAATTTCATCTATCAAATATTTGCGATCTCTTTTCTCACATTCGTTCAATGGTTAATCAAAACATAGAATTAAGTTAATTTTATTTACATGCACTGTTGATTTGACAATCTGAAATTTTTACGAATTGCTGTTTCTCAGGTCGCAAAGTTTGAGTGACCAAATGTAACTTATTAAACAGAGATAACCAGGTATTTCGCCGCGGCCGATTAGTAATCAATAGGTTACTTGTTTGTGAACCTTTGTTGGGGCCAATGTAATCACGCAAATTATTACATCACCGAAGCGCATTGTCACAGTTTTGCCTCTTTTCTCCAGCAGAAATTTTGAAAACCGCGTTTACGCCCAAACAATTGTTGTTCGAACTTGTTTTTAATTCATCTTTAAAGACCTTAACCCGCAGTTCACTCCAGTTCCTGCTGCGAAAGAAGTGGCAGAGTAAACTAGCTACAACTCGCAAGCTGGGGTCTAAATCAAATTAAAAAATAAAGATCATTAGTGAGAAGATGATGATGGCCTAGATCAGATATTTTTGATATGCGGGCCACAGTCTTCACGGGGCCATTACTTTATTTACCCTACACGTAGAGTGTAATTGGAAAATTTTCTTGACAATTTGTTTATATATTTTCTTTGGACAACATCTCTGAAATTTACTTCGATAACTTTTTGAGGTCGCCTGTGAAATTAGAAAAATATATCATTGGGTCATGTGCCTCTGTGCATGTTGAAAATGGGCCTGATATACATGCCAAAAACGATTAAAAAGCACTAAACTAGGTTAAAAATGCCATGATCAAAAAAATACGTTTGAGGGAAAACAAAGAGTGTGGTTATACGCAAACCAATGTTATAGGCAAACTTTAAAGTATTTGAAATGTTGGAATTCCGCCGGGATTGAGAGAACGTCAAGTTATTATAGGCAAGTTAACGTCATAAATAAAAAGTCTTTGAACGATTTCAACTGTACAATAAATGCGTGGAAATAGTACGTATAAACTTGCAAATCGCTGTTACGTTGCTGTCACGTTACATCAGACGCTTAGCTGCCTTCGAAAAAATTTTGGTCGAAGGAGCCAAAATCTTAATTGGGATAAAACGGCATCTTTTTAGCGCCTTTACATGGAAGACAGGTGGCCCAAACGCCTCGGAAATGGCCACTCCCATGCGAGTGCGGACGTCCCGTTCAAAATTCGCTTTCTCGAGAATGGACAATAAAAAAAAAGCTGAGCGTATACACTGAACAGCAGTAGGCTACCAAAAACGACTTTGTTTACAACTTTACGATACGGTACTTAGGTTGGTGTAGCGGTTTGTTCAGCAATGTCCGCCAAAATTGTCCGGCGGTTTTTGTACATTTGCTAGCAATTTCGCACTTGCGCCGGCAACTAAGCACTGCCTGAAATCTATATGGAACACTGCATAGTAGTTTAGGAAACCTTGTCCCTATACACTTAGTTATAGTTTAGCATGTATTTATATTGATGTTGGTAGCAGGTTTGCGTGAAATAGTATGCAGGCAGTTGTCAAATCTGCTCTTTTCTTGATGTTTGTAATGAATTTTGCAGCTCAGCAACCAAGTGGTGTATAGGTTGTCTACTGGTACCACAAAGCTTATAAGGAATTGATAATTCACTAAATACACCTGTAATGTATTGCAAGCGGCAGAAAAGCTCATGATACATGCATTTATTTTAACATGTCGCCGAGTTGTTGATTTTCATTAATTTTTGGAAATGTAAACAAAGCTCCGTTTGAATGAATCTAATGTCCTAGCTTTTTTAGAAGATATACCATATGATTATGACTCTGATACCGATGTTGATGAAAATTTTGATAAAGACTGAGACATCACAAAAAAACAGATCCACTTTCATGTTCACAAGGTGATGATGAAATAGAAAGTCAATCATCTACAAACCACAATAGAGCCACTTTATGTACAGATGCTAAAAATGGCAATGATGCTACTAGGGATAGTAATACCAATACACAAAGTCAATGCTGGAGAAAGAAATCATCGACAATCAATCCCTCTAATTTTGCGTCTCATCGCACAAGTGAAACTTTTACAGCAACCCCAATTAATGCATTTCAATTTTTTTTGATGAGGAGATGATTGAAAACTCGCATTTTCAAACAAACTTGTATTGCACCCAAAAAGGCAGAGCGGGAAGCATTACAAAAGACGAACTTTAGTCATTTTTTGAGATAAATATTTTGATGTCATTCCCAGTCCCGTAGCACTCCAACTTCGGGCCCCCCCAAAGTAAGCGCAAGAGCCCCTGCGCACAGGTCATATCACTTTAGAGGTGTAAAATTGAAAAGCTGCATTAAGAAAATACACCACAATTTGTACATAAGTAAACAGGCTAATGTCAGAATAAAGCATGCCGATACCGAAGGTGCAAGTCATAAAAAATTCGGCACCGATGCCAGAGTTCAGTAGGACATTTATGCAGACACTGCGAAACGAAAGCAATGACACTGAAAAACATGAAAAAGTTATAAAAACACAGTATCATTTAAATAGTCTGGAGCGAACCTTTTTGTTCGCAAATGCTGTTATGACATTGTCATAATCAAGAGATCGGGCGCAGTCATTTTCGATTGACAACATGGCTAATGAAGATAGTCTACTGTCTGTCATAGACGTTCTATTAAAAGTTTTGATCAGTTTCAATTTGCTGAAGCTTCTTTCAGCGCTGGCAACAGTCACGGGGCAAGTTAGTAAGATTCGAAGTGCGATGTACACATTCGGATACAATTCAAATAAATGAGTCTTTAGAAGATAGTTCAGAAAGTCTTGAGCCGCATTGAGATTGCGTTTTTTTTGTAAAATTAAAACAAACCGCTGTAGCTCAGCGCTCATTTCATCAGAATCAATGTCACCGAACTTTTTTTGGAACTCTTTACAGCAAGTAAGAAGAGCATTTTCTTGTTGCACAAGCAAAAGTTTGTCTCGTGTGTACAAAAACGAAAAGGCGGAAGAAACCTCACGTAACAAATTAAAGCGCTCCTTTATTGACATAATAGCCTGGTCTACTAATGGATAGAAAAAGTTGCTTTTAAATTTCAGTTCAGGAGTAGCTCGTTGTTCCTCTTCACCGTGGTAATCAAACAATCTTCTTTTCTTTCCACTTCTTGACGGAGGAAAAGAAGGATCAATATCCAATTCCTGTGCTATTTCAACAGCAGATGTTGCGGCACTGTCATAACCCGTTGTGCGATAGTTTTGCAAAAACTTTTCAGTTGCCTGGATTTCCATTTCCATTGTATGAAGGGAGACTCCATACGATTGAAGAATCTTGCTTGCTTTATTGACTTGGAATAGGATATCATACCAAATAAACACCGACAAAAGAAAACTCCATTTTGATAAATGAGCTATCAACGATTTTGTTTCTGAGGCAGCTCTTCCATCTTTTCTTTCTATGGAAAAGGCTTCCAAGTCTTTCAGTGCCAGCAACACCTCTTTTAAATTGTATCGAAGAGGTTTGATGCATTTAATTCTGCTTTCCCAACGAGTATCAGATTGTGACTTTATGGACAGCTCCACATGTTTCTTCAAAATTTCCCAACGCTGAGCAGAGGAAGAAAACAGCACATACAACCTTGTAAGTACTCCAAAAAATGTCAATGCTTCCGTCGATCAATTAGCACTGTCAACAACAACTAAGTTAAGGGTATGGTTTGCACAGGGCACGTAAACAGCTTTGGGATTGATGTCTAGCATTCTTGCTTGGACCCCAGAATGTTTTCCTTTCATGTTAGCACCATTATCATATGACTGACCTCGACAATCAGACAATTCGAGTTGCAGTTCGGTCGCTTTTTCTAAGAAAGCGTCCAACAGGCCTTTCCCAGTACTGTCACTTATTCTCAAGTAGCCGAAAATGTTTCTTTAACAACAGCAGCTTCTTCATTACATAGTACATAACGGAGAATGACAGACATTTGTTCATGATGTGACATATCTGGAGTGCAGTCGAAAATTATAGAAAAATATTTTGCCAATTTCAATTGCTGTAAATTTTCTTTTTCAACTTCTGTCGCTAGCAATTCAATTAGTGTATTTTGTATGGTAGGACTCAAATAGTGATCTTTAGTGTTTTTATTCTTGATTCTGTCTTGAAGCTCTTTTAGGATCGGATCTCTTCTTGCCAAAAGCTCAAATATACCCAGAAAATTTCCATTGTGAGGAGATCCTAAGACTTCTTCAGATCCTCTAAAAGCAAGATTCCTTTCCGATAGAAACAAGGCAATGTCGATAAGTCTCTCTAAAACATTTCTCCAAAAACGTCTTTCATTGAAAAAATATTCATCTCGCGTTTGTCGATAGTGGATGAATTTCTTATCCCTTCAGCTAGCAACATCCATTGACTGCAGCATTGTTGGTGGGAAATGCCGTTTTCATGGTCTTTCATTTTTTTCGAAAAACCCTCCCATGTATTTATACCACTACAAAAGGGGCTTAGTGTTTTTCCAAAAGCTTACAACAAAAGCAAAAAACTTGATCTGATTCCCCAGAATAAACTAGCCACGACCGTGAAACACTTTCACCATTAGGTAACACACGTTTATAATGGTTGGAGGAAAAACGTCGCCTTGGAGTTGTGTTATTATATGGAAAATTCATTAGTAGTTGATGTGGTCCACGCTTTACTATATCACATCGTTGAGCATCAGAAATACTTTCAGGCCATTTACATGGGTCATCAGGGATAGGGGTAAATTGAGATTCAGTTATTTTTGATATTGAAGGTTGCGTATTGGCAGGTAAATCACAACTTACATTTTCTGGAAATTCACAATCACTTTGATGCTGATCGTCATAGTCTTCTTTTTCTTGTACACTATAGTTTTCTTCATCCCTCTCGGTACTAGTGCCAGGTCTACTCTGCTCAGTAATCTTGAAAAAATCTGTCATCTTGGGCAATTTCGCTACAGCATCTCGAGCAGTGGCTGCTTCTTTTCTCTTTTGAGCACCACTTTTTGAACGTTTCATTCTATACAATGTCAATAAAATACTTTATCTGCACTCTGCAGTGTATATATATATTGTCCCGGTATTTATAGCCAAACAGAATTCCAGACCATTCTATGATTGTTGCGTAACAACGGCATTGTTAGGTCAATCGAATATTCAAGATTCTACCAGAAAATCAATCGAAATATTCTAGATTCTGCGAGATAAAATGACTTTGCATTCACTTATGATGTCACAAGCCAGTTTCTTCCTACAGTTTAAATCGGTTGTAAACAAGTCTGCTGAACTGAAAATAGTCACGTAGCCAAAAAGCAATTTCAGACTAACTTGGGCCCCCAAAGTTGGCCTGGGCCCCCCCAATTGGGGGGTTTGGGGGGCGGCTGCTACGTCTCTGGTCATGCCATAAACTCCCGACGCTGAAGTGGTATTGGATGTCACCTAATGACATGGGTATTCCTCTCATCTAGGAACCAATGACTCGTAACTTTTTTTACACATTGAGCAATCTTCACCTCCACGACCATAGCAAAATTGATCCATCGCAAAGCGACAAAATTTTTTAAATTCGTCCTCTGGTGCAGCAGCTAAATCATCTTTTTGTAGAAAAACATTCATCAAGTGAACATGCCCGGGTAGATGAATCGAAAATTCGCTTCAAGGGAAGGACCTCACGAAAACAGCACAATCCTATGAAATCAATTAGGCGTGAATATGAACTGTGGTGCGTTGCACACAATAATGGTTATGTTTACAAATTTGATGTGTATATCGGTAAAATATTTCGGAAGAGAGCTCAGCTGAAAATCTTGGTTTGACAGGCAATGTTGTTAACAGTTAACAGACTGGTTGCAAGGAAAATACCACAAAGTTATTTTTGATATTTTCTTCTCATCAGTATTTTTGTTAAAAGAACTAAAAAGAAAAAATATTTTGGCTTATGGAACTATACGACCAAATCGGAAAGATTTGCCGGTTATAGCTGATGAAAAGTCATTCGAAAAAAGTGGCTTTGACTTTAAGTACATTTCAGATGGACTCAGTCTCTATAAATGAAAAGACAGCAAACCAGTGCACCTGATATCAAATTATCACAAAATTGAAACTGCTACAGTGCAAAGAAAGCAGAAAGACGAGGCAAAGGTAACTATTATCTGCCCCCAGGTTGTAAAAGACTACAATCAGAACATGGGTGGGGTGGACAAATACGACATGCTACGCCAGCTTCATGAAATAAACAGGAAAAGCATGAAGTGTTGGCATAGACTTCTTTTTGGTTCGCTTGACATGGCAGTTGTTAATACTTATGTTGTTCACAATGCGAGCAAGGAGCAACAACTTTTATTCCAAAAGTTTCGAAGAGACCTTCCAATGGGACTGCTTACTCGTACATTTGCTAGAGGCTGCAGATCTTCTGGTGTTCCAAAAAAGTGTAAAATAGCATAGAATGTCTCACGTTCAGTAAGGCTGAATAGCGTTGAGGTTCATCTGCCTCAATTCATACACAAAAAAGGTAGATGTGAGGTGTGTTCGGTAAAAGGAGTTGAAGCTAGACCTTCTCGCATCTGTGTTAATTGCAACTAGTCCGTGGGCTAACCAGGCCCACCGTGCACCCCCCCACCAATAAACGAAACTGTGTTTTTCTGGTAGTTTTTTACATGCTTTTTGATATTAGATATGTTAACATTGGATAAACTCTTACGCACTATCGGTTTTGAGCCACTTTATTTGTTGTACCAACAAAAATTTTTTCCGATTTTGGGGGCTAATAAAAACATAAATGGCAATATTTTTGTATTGAAATATCACAAATACAAAAGTGATCGCTCAAAATGTTAATACTGGAGAGCTCTACAATGTAAGTTTTGATTTAAGCAAATTCGATAAAAAGTATGTCAACAAGGGCCATTATGTAATCACCAGTTTTAACCACCGCTTGAAAGTTTGGTACGTATTTTCTGTTTATGACAGTTTAACATACAATGGAGTGTGATTACATTAAAGCAGTGGTTCCCAACCTTTTTAATGGCCTGCACCCCTATATTGTGATAATATGTTCTCGCACCCCTAAAATATCTTAATATGTTCTCGCACCCCTATAGTATTTTAACATGTGAAGAATAAGGCCATGTACTAACACTAACACTCTGAAGTGAAATGAACGATCAACTCAGGTTTGATCTCCCAAAAAAAAAAGGCGATAGCTGATAATGCCACCAAACTTCACGCCAGACAAGTGATGACCTTTTTTTTTTTTTTTTTGGAGAACACCCTGATTTTGACTGCGCATCTGCCACGCAAACATTCATAACTTGTCATTGCCCTCAAGCGTGTGGTAATGTCTTGAAGCTTTGAAGTCAAAATAAGGCCATATACAGCGGTGTTCTCCAAAAAAAAAAAGCTCATCACTTGTCTGGCGTGAAGTTTGGTGACATTTTCAGCTATCGCCTTTTTTTTTTGGAGATCAAACCTGAGTTGATCGTTCATTTCACTTCAGAGTGTTAATAACCTGTGACAAATTTTTGAAAAATCTGAGTGACCATCTCGCACCCCCTAGGATGCTGCTTCGCACCCCTTGGGGGTGCGAGCACCCCTGGTTGGGAACCCCTGCATTAAAGCAATCTTTACTGTCATGCTTTCTGTTGAAATTCATCAAGCTTGTTAACTTTCGTTTCTTTACTTTTTGCTTGGCAACACTTTCACGGGCTATTTTGTTTTTCTTTGTTTCGTGTCAATCGAAATGGTGTTTGGTAGACTAGTGCAATTGTAAACGGTTGTCAAATTGCTAGGTCACAGGTTCAATTAAGTTTGTAGTGATTGAAAGTCGTTTCTAGTGATTTTGTTAAATTTTGGACGACTAACTGAGTTTTTCTAGGTGAACAAGATTAAAACGTAAAGACAATTTAACACCGTAATTATTGCTTCTAAACGTCCTAAGCATTTACATCAAATTACTTAAGTTTAATTTGAAGCATAGAAAGAATTTTGTAAGTTTATTTTTTGGACAAAAGTTTATCTTTTCAAGCCTAACAACAGAAAACCCTCCCCTAAACGATTTGCAACTCTTCTTGCGCATTCTCGTTAATGGGAAAGCTGAGAGATCAGAATCAGAGAGAATAGAGCTTTTCGTTTCATCCATTGGTCAGGACCTGTGTCGGGTAGCAACTAAAGGCCAGTGGTCACTACCAAAACGCATTCTGCTTTGCATGACATTAGGCCACCTCTCCCGGAGTGTCAAACTAAGCATGTTAATGAACAAATTGGGTCATTCAGAGAGTTACTTCTTTTCATTAGAACTTGAAACCGCACTTGCAGAGGCTCTTAAAAAGGCTCATACCGTACTAACACCCCAAATAATACGAAATCCTCATCATCTATCATAATTTTGCAGCGACTTTGATAATTTTGATCAACTTGTTAATGACATCTTTGGTGCAGATTCGAATCACATCTGCCACGGGATAATGTCACAAAATATTGCCTCTGAGCCTGCTGCTGATGAGAACATGACAGATAATCAGGCAGAACGCCTGCTATCTCTGCCAAGGACAGGGTACGCTCTCTGAAATTTTTGGAAAATGATACCCTACCTCCATGCTATAGGAATAAGAGGTTTAACCCAAAAATGACAATTTCTCACCAAGCGTTGGTAGAATATGAAATGCTCTGCCAAAGTTGATGTTGAAGTATTTCCTGTGGTGTATCTGGCGTTTGCATGGCAGCACTGTATCTCAGCATATACCTGGGTGAGCGGGCTTCATATCTGAAACTGGTTAAGTTTCAAAGCGCTTTGCCACAATAGATTATCACCGAATCATTGATCACCTTACAACAGACTACTCCTCTGTACAAGAGTGCTTTAGAGCAGGGGTGTCAAACTCGCGGCCATCGGAGCCTTTCAATGCAGCCCGCGAGACGATTCTAAAATTCTTAATGAATTTTACTTGGTGCCACAGAACTCGATTTCTGATTAACGAAGCCTGAAGAAGGGCGATGGTGTGGAGATGCTGGAAGAGGTAATGACCTTTTTTTTTGAGATCGACCTCGCTGCGGGCTACATTATAGATATCGTTGCCCGGAGAAGTGGTGATCTCCAAATCGAAAAACATCATGCGGCACGATTGCCAACATGCAATGTGGCCCCCAAAAGCCCACGAGTTTGTCACCCCTGCCTTAGAGTATTAAAAAATGCATCGCGAGAGGTCGGTCAGAAATACGCTGTCATAACATTTGATTTAGGCGTGTGCATGAAGGCTTACCCTATTATTTGGAAGAGTCCAGACTTCTATAATGACCACATTGTAATAATAGGATCCTTTTATTTGATCTGTGCACACCTAAAAATGATTGGTAAAAAAATGAATGAGTCCGGATTAGCTGATGTGTTGTTGGAAGCGGGGGTTATATCTGTTGGTTTCATCAATGGTGTGATATCCGGCAAAAACTACAGTCGTGCAATAAATTGCCACAAAGTCATGGCTAAAAGCCTGGAAAGACTGCTTCTTGACAGATATTGGAAAACTAGATGTTTAAAAGGCTTGCCAAGTAATCTGCTACAAGCAATCGATCGTATTAATAATATTATTAGTGAGAAAACTTCAGAAAACTTGCATGCTGCAATGCGAAACAAAGCACTTGCTAATTTTCTTGAAGAATATTCTTCGTTCAGGCAACAGGTCCGTGGCGAAAGCCAGGGTAAAACTGTCCAATTTGGGCTGGCGTACATGAATCATGTTTCGTTGGCCCTTTCGTTGCTGTATGCTGCGGAAATCAATGATTACTATTTGTGTGGTGCTTGTTTAAGTAAAAGAGTGAATCTATTTTTCAGCTTTGATGGTCAAAATTATGCTAGATATCTCTTTTACTTTTCGTTGTTCTTGTTTAACATTGTGAAAACTCACCCGGAGTTGCTGAAATTAGATGCAATAAGTGTGGCAAGGTCATTCATACCAGCGAACAGGTGTGCAGTAGATATAATCATTGAAGAAACATCTATGCAACATGCCAAATCTCAAGCTGGCTCGGGCAGGCGGGGTGCCGACATTTCAGGTCTCCTAATTAACTATGAAGCTTAACGTCGTTGGGCACGTACAGCCCACGAAAGATCGAGATATGTTGAAGTAATGCTCCAGATGGCAAATATATCCAATGATGGTAGTGCCAGAAAACACCGAGATACTCGGCCATCGCAAGTAAAAGAAAAGTGAAAAAGCAACACTTGGTAGGACAGTGAAAGCAATTCAGAATTTCATGGACCCATGCCAAGTAGAGATGAATGATAAACTTTACCTTATTTCTTCTGGTGCTCTGGTACCATTTACATAGAATCAGATATAGTATCAGATATCTGGTACTGAACTGTCTGGTACAGAATTGTCTGCTACAGCAGCAAAGAAAGCTTTTATATGTAATAGCTTGCGAAAGAAAGAGCAGTTCTTTGAGCCAATGAAAATTCTGAACTAAAAACCACTAGCTGTTATGGGGAAGGCATCAGTGGTAAAGGCATTAAGCAATCGTGAAGCTCAGTACAAGCAGCAAGCAAATGTTGCATTTCAATTGTTGGCGCTTTCACAAAAACCATCAGAAAGGATTGATATGAGAGAACTGATGAAATATCCACTCGTGTCAATGCTCGATGGCTACCTTTTGAAGACAGATTAGAGCAGAGGATATACTTATCTCACAAAAGAATTAGATGATTTTACCATGCTGTGAAATGCCAAAACGTTGAATGTTAAAGATAGAAATGCAATTTTTTACTGCATGAAAGAAGTGCCAGCAACATTTAAACAGATAAGCCAAAAAATATACGATGTCAGTATCATGGCAAAGATTGATTTCCTGTTTAGCATTGACATGTGGGCTACAAGAAAAATTCTATCAAGAACTTGGAAAGGACAAACCGTGGTAGTGGTCAAAAACGCATAATTAAACGCGAAAGTACAAAACGACCTGAAAACTGAAAGTCATTTCTTAGCAATGACTCCAACAAACAGCAGCTTGTAAGATTGCTTCCAAAGGTGTGAAGCAGTGATGATTTCGGGAGGAAGCTTCAAAAGAAAAAGGTTATATTTATTTGTGAAGAGAAGGCCTATCTACTTAAAGACAAGGAGAATTAGTAATGATGACAGAGATTCCCAAGTTGGAGTCTGATCAAGAGGAAATATACACAAGGGTTGTTCTATATTGCTCCTATGCAGTCGATGAAGAATATAACTATGTTCGAGTCATAAGCCCAGATCATGATATTTTCTTCATTCTTCTTTATTATGCATCAAAAATAAAAATCACTCTCCTGTTTGACACAGGCTCCAGATGCAAGAGAAGGTTGTTAAATATCTCTCAACTGACACATGATTTCACGCCTCTTTACTAAAATGCTCTGTTGAGTCTGCATGTTTTTTCAAGGTATGACACGACCAGTGCTTTTAAAGGCATTTGGAAAAGTGAAGCCGATAAAACTCCTTTAAAAGAAATCACATTATCAGGCTGCTTTCAAGAGCCCTAAAAAGTCATGGGATGTGTCAGAAGATCTTTTTTTAACTGGAAGAATTCACGTGTTTCATGTACAAGCCCAGAGGTAGCCATTTAACTACTGATGATCTTCGCTATAAAATGGTTTTAAAGAAATGCTGTGGCAAAGAAAATCAACTGAATCTAAGGAAGAGTGCCGAATGGTCATCCCTTCCACCCCCCAGAGCATGCTTAAGAGAACACCTAAAAAGAGTGAACTACCAGGAGGCAATTTAGAAACGATTCCGTATTTCCAAACCAGTTATTCCATTACCAACTGGGAACAATGGATGGATTTTAGTAAACAAAGTTATTGAGCCAAAATAGTCTGATAGGGATATATTCCCAACTCATCTTGCTGACATTTCGGACAAAGCACTTGAGACTAAGAATGAGCATAGACTAGTTGATGGGAGCATAGACAAAATATCCACTATCGATGAAAGTGATGAAGAACCTGAACCTAAAACAGACTATGATAGCGACGAAAAATAAAATCAAAGCACACAAAAAATTTACATAAAAAAGGACTTCTTAATGATTAATAGGCGTTTAAGTTGATATATTTCAGTTGCATAATTTGAATATTTCCTTAAATAAATCAAAACTTACATTGTAGAGCTCTCCAGTATTAACATTTTGAGTGGTCACTTTTGTATTTGTGATATTTCAATACAAAAATACTGCCATTTATGTTTTTATTACCCCCCAAAATCGGAAAAAAATTTTTGTTGGTACAACAAATAAAGTGGCTCAAAACCGATAGTGCGTAAGAGTTTATCCAATGTTAACATATCTAATATCAAAGAGCATGTAAAAACTACCAGAAAAACACAGTTTCGTTTATTGGTGGGGGGGTGCACGGTGGGCCTAGTTAGCCCACGGACTAAACGTTCATCTTTGCTGCAACGCTTCCAAAAACTGCTTTGTTGAAAATTACTCGTGAGAGTTATTGTTGGAAGTGAAGTGTAACATTGTTGCATAAATTTGTAATGCCTATTTGTTTTTATTAAAGGTTGTTATTGGATTAGCGAGAAAAAATTTTAAAACAAAATTTGTTTTTTTGACCAATGATATTATCTCCTACGGTTCTGACGGGATCTGAGGATCCCATCCCCCCAAAATCTACTCCCCTAAAGAGCACAAACATTTTTTTGGCATTTCTGTGATTACGGTAGTTTAATCAAACAAAATCTAGCACTGAAAAAACTTTTTTGAAGAATTTTTTTAATTCAGGACTGAAAGGGTTAAACTTAGTTCTAAAAAATTGATAAGGCCCGCGTCGAAATTTAAAATTTCATATTTGGTATACCAGTAATTAATGTTACAGATACCTACTATAATGTTATAAACTGTTCAGCGGCGATCTATTGTTGGGTTTTATAGGCTACTAAAGTTCGCTGACCTTACATGACTCAGCCAAGCGCAACTGGGCTAAGTAGTCGATTTGACTTGCTGTCAAGAGTGGAGAAGTGAATGAGAAATATTTGTTTCTTTTAAATGAGAACCAACAGCAACTATCAAAATTTGATTTGCGTTTAGATTAAGTGGTTTCTCTTCAACAAGCAATAATTTCAGAAACATGTTAAACACAAATACAAAATAACATAAAATCTTCTTCCGTTTGCAGGTTTAATCGTTTTTTTACGTGGTGTAGTTCAAAAGATATACCCGGTAATGCTTTAAACTTTCGGGGCAAAAACTACCCCACGTTGGACTTAGCACGACGCGAATCTCTTGGGACGAAAAGGATTAAACCTTTTACAACGAGATGTATCTTTGGAGAAAAGAGCATTGGCCTCAGCAATTTTTATAGCAAACTTATCCCAAGCAATTTCAATTTTTTTGCGAAGGCTAAGAATTTCTTTACTCGGTCAAATCTACAAGAAGTCAGCAGCGTTTCAATTTGCTTCCTTAGCACGTCAACGTTTTCTTTAAACGTTTTGACACAGGTTGCAACAGACGAATTTGAATTATCAGCATCATGATTGGTACAGATTGTGAAATCAGCACAAATTTTAATACAATTTTCATTCAACTGAGCAGTTTGGAATTCTAGTAAGCTGCAATACTGAGCAGGAATCATAGGCAGCTACCTAGTCTTATCTTCATATTTAACTTTATCTGACTATGAGGCAATGCTTCCAAGCGAGTTGGTCATTGCCATACATCAACAACAAATATTCCAAAACAGTCATAGAAAAACAGAAGTTAATATACCGTAGCATTTAGTTGGGCCAAAGTTCATGAACAGTTTGAGCCAAGTAATCAGTCAACCTGAGTATGATAAATAAACTGATACTTGAAGTCAGCAACAGAACAAAAATTCACTATTCAATTGAAAACTTGAAAAATGGTATTCACAATTTTCCTGCTTGGCGCTCATCACGACAAAGGTATTGTGGGGAACAAGCCTGCAACTTCGATAGGTACTGTTTGGCAAAGAGGTTTGACGTTATATCTGATGCCTCCATATTTACAATAACAGACAGATGGCGGGGCCAAGCAGGCTACCTATGGTGTGGTGCCCAGTCAAACAAAGAACTAGCAAACAACACTCAACAGCTCATTTAAATGTGCCAAAAACAAAGCATCTAGCTCATACGAAGAGATTAAAACATCCTTTTTGTGCTTAAATTTAATTGGAATTTCGCTTTTCTTTACCAAATATTGTATAATGCAATATTTTGCCTGCAAATAATGTAAGCGAATTACCGTTTGCGTAATGCGAAAAATTACTATTTGCTAGAATATTTTTATGCTATATATACAGGGTGGGCCATAAATAACGCACCAAAGCATATAAAACAATTCAGATAATAATAACAAACGTTTTTATTAAAACAAAACTTAACAAATGAACAGAGAAACACGTACACGCTGGTACAATCACAAATGCTCAAAATGCTCAAAATACCCAAAGAAAAGATATTTACATTATTTCACATCACAATTTATTTTAAATCTTTGGTGCGTTGTTTACGGCCCACCCTGTATTATGCAACCTCATCTCGTGTCCAGGAAGCGAGGATTGTCAAAAAAGTTTTTTTAAATGCTGCACACATCGCTTTGCCTTTTGGTTGATCGTAGCCATAGATCGGGCACTCCAAGTGTTTGGTTATTTTCTGTAATTTTACTGTTCTACAGTACAATCACAGGCAATACCTCTATTTCAAGAACAGTATCAGGTCACCAGTTTGCTGTGCTAATGTGAAAGGAAATGATTGAATGTGCATCGGCAATATGGATTATCCGTTGGTCCTGTTTAAAAGGTGATTAATTAAATATTGAGTTACTGGTTTGTAGCCTACCCTGACAAGGTGTTTGTGTTACTGTGGTCTTAGAGAGACCTAACTTGTATTACCTAGTGATGATAAGCAATCCTAACAAAGACTACAAAATAACACCACTATGGGTATCCCAATTTGAAACGGCTAAATTTTATACTGGATTTTATAGGTTTTAAGTTTGTTTGCTCCAGCAAACAATATTCTTCAAGCTGAAAATATTGACTTATCAACTGAAATGACAGTTGTTGCCGCGTGTGTTGAAAACGTTTACAATCTTCGAACAGGAGAGAAATTATGCGATATATGGGATGAGGTTGCTGCTTAAATTGATGCTCATTCAAGACGAACACAATGTGATAATACATTGCTACAAGACTATTTAGTCGAAGAAACAACCGGAAACAATGAAATGAATAAAGATGAAATGCAGAGATTATTTTATAGCACATTGGATCAAGTCATCAATGAAATGACTTGAAAAGATCAAGTCATCACTGAAATTTAGAGCGTCCGCTTTGCAGTCGGTAGACCTAAGGTTCATTTCCCACGTGGAGTCATACCAAAAGACTTTAAAAAATGATATTTACAGCTTTTCTGCTTGGCGCTCACCACAATAGGAATAGTGTGGAAAACAAGCCGGCAAGTTCGCTTGTTGTGTCCTTGGGCAAGACACTAAACAGGATACCTCCATTTTCATGTGGTAGACAAGTGGTGAGGCCAAACAGTCTACCCGCCGTGGTGGCCCAGTCTAACTGAAGACTCGCAAACCGAGCCTGAGCGCACACGCAGTGTACCGGTATGTACCAGTACATCTCGCTGTATAATGCTCAGAACAAGTAGCTCAAACGACGAAGAAGATCAATGAAATAAACGTGGGTTTTGGCCATCAAAATACAAAACTATGATCTATTGTGTGAGCTCTTCAAACTGAAAATAGCAACTTCTTGGATGTAAAAATAGTGCAATCTTTTTTGGATTTGATAGACGGCACAAGTGTGGAAGCAGAATTTGGCGTTGCTAAGACAATCGTTGCAAAATTCAATGGTGATGAGAAGGCAAAGCCGACAACCAAACTCCTTTCTCAACCTTGTAAAGCATTTAGGCGATGCCTACGGTAAATCTTGCATTGAAACTAGAAGTCACTCTCAGAGCCTCTAAAGCAAAATTTGAGAACTCTTTTTCACATCTGAAAACTATCATGCGAGATCGCAGGTGATCAATGAAGCATGCTCGCAAAGCCCATCTGGTCCAACTTGCGTTTGAAAGCGACTTGACAAAAAAACTAAAAACTGATCGGAAAGAAAACGTCTTTCGACAGTTCAGTACCTCAAATCGTAGACTGCAGTTGTTTCAGTTAAACTCGGTTGATTTACTTTATTTTGAACTTTTTGGTGTTTTTTTTTACAGTATTGGTTCCGCACTTGTGTGTTTTATCTTAAAAAATTCAATATTTTAGCATTTGACAATGCTCTTTTTTACTTATTTAATCGTGAATCAGTGGTTACCAACAGTAGGCTACAACAATATGTATCTTGATACATCATTTAGGCCTACTTGACTAACGTTGCCTATATTAGCAGTACCGGTATATTGAAGTTTTGATACCGGTAGTTTGCAAACATTATTTCACATCCCAAGTTTACATCATTAAGCATATCAAGTCATCAAGTATGGCAAAAATCTCCAATTACGTTGTATTATAAATCTATTTAATCGTCAACAAATGATCAGTCACATCTGTTTTAGGGTCATAAAGGTTCGCATGGTATGCAATTCAAAACATTCTATACCGCATAATGTCTTTTTTTAAGCATAAATACAGAATTTTCAAAATTGCACAAGATTTGCAGCTGTACAAAATCAGTTTAAAGGCTGGTTTCCACTAGGCGTAACTTGCCGCCGTGCATAAATATTTTTTGTTTTTATGTATGTATTGTTCATATTTATCTTCCATTCACAAGAAAGCGAATTGTATCGCTATATTTTGGACGGGACGTTTGCACTCGCTTGGGAGTTGCCATTTCCGAGGTGTCTGGGCCACCTGTCTTCCACACAAAGACGGGGCGTCCCGTTAAGTGCCTTGCCCAAGGACACAACAAGCGAACTTGCCGGCTTGTTCTCCACAACCTCCCATAAATGCCGAGCGCCAAGCAGGGAAGCTGTGGATACCATTTTTTAAAGTCTTTTGGTATGACTCGACAAGGGGAATGAACCCCAGGTCTACCGACTGCAAAGCGGACGCTCTAACCACTACGCCATCGCATCTATTTGACAGAGGTGGGCACTTCCGCAAATCGGTCCGCATATCCGCAAATTGCGGACTCAAGTTTCTATTTGTGGATTTGCGAACCTAATTTCCTATCGCAAATATTTGCAGATTTGCGGTGAAAAATTGAAATTTACCGCAAATCTGCAAAGCAATAGGCAGTGTTGCCTGATCCGCGGGAAAACCGCTTGGAAAAAGTGGACGCTCTTATTTTCTGGGTTGGAGGTTAACGTCCGGGAGTTGATGACCTTTTTTTTTTGGAGGTCAACGTCTGGTCGATGGCAAAATTTGACCTTCAAAAATAAAAAAGGTCATCACGAAGACAAAATAACAGTAAATAATGTGGTCTAAGTTTGCGGAAGTGCAATGTGCATTTGCGGTTGCGGAAGTGCGAAAAGTCACCGCAAACCTATCGCAAACTTGCGGATTTGCAGTTGCGGAACACCTCTTGCAGTTTTGCGGAATTTGCGGTTGCGCAATTGAGTGTAAATTTGCGGTGCCCAGCTCTGCTATTTGAAGTCATTTTACGAGCAAAAATGCTCCGCGCACAAAATTAAATAGAAAAACAAAAAATTTTTACGCGTAATAGAAACCAGCCTTAAATATACGAAATTCGGTTTATTTTAGTTTTCCCTCACTTTCGGGTTGTGTTGCACCACTTCATTTACTCTGGCGACGGCACTAGTGAATACGAGAGAGCCTTTTTCTTCTACTTGCTGTTGCTAAATTTTTCGCGAATTTGCCTGAGATTGAAAGCGGATTATTTTTCTGGCAGATTGACAGTGGTCTACTAATAAAGTGAAAATGAGTTAATTGATTGGTTGAACAACAGCAATAGGTTTTGCCCAGCTTCTTTCATTATTGGGTATGATTAAGGTTGTTATTGGTTGTTTGTTATAGTAAAAGTTGGTGGTTGGTGAATTGCTGAACACCTTAATTTTTCGGCAGTGGCTATTTTGCCGTCGACGGCAATTTGCCCTTGGAGACTATTTTGCCGTTATCATTCACGTGTGTTTACAGCCGTATTTGCTATAATTACGCCAGTGACACTGTGGTGTAGTGGATAGTGTGCTGGTCTTGAGATACCATGGTTGCAGGTTCGATTCTCAGCTGGCAGGGCATTAAAAGAAAGGCAGTGTACACTGAAGGGACAGACCCGGTATGTAAATGTACAGGGCAGTGTACACTGGCAGGGAGTGTACAGGGTGGAGGATATAGACCTGGGGGTGCAAAATTTTTTTAATTGGTTTTTAAAATTGACCAATCAGAAACGACCAAAAGTCACATGTTTAGTACGTCATTTAGATTGACCAATCACAAATATGGCACTCACGGCAAAATAGTCTCTGAGGGTAAATTGCCGTCGACGGCAAAATAGCCACTGCCTAATTTTTCTGTTTGTCAGCAATACCTCCCATAGTACTGGTGTAATGGTACCATACCACATAATGCTAGACATCTTGAAGTTTTGAATCAAGACAAATGTCATTTCACTTCATGTTAATTTGTAGAGCTAAGTGTTTGATTGAACAAGCTTCAAAAGGATGGCATCATCATGTTCATTTCCTGAAGAAAAAAGCTCCTCAACGTCTCAAGATACACCATGTCTATCTAGTAAAAATCCTTGGGGAGTCCATGCAAGGTCACCTGTTTCTTCCACATCATTTGAAGACGTTATGAGTGAGCAGTTGGCAGTAGCTCTGCATTTGAGTGATAGCATCAACATGGCTAAATCTTCAGAACAGGCTGATGTTGTTGGAAGTAGTAAAGGTAAGTTGTTAATTGGCTGAAGTAGCGCCTCTGAGTATAGTGCTGTGTATGTTGCTAACCATCATAGGCCAACTGGATCTACTGTTTGACTTTTTGGCAGGGTTGCTCAATAAATTGAAAATCAGACAGTTTTTTGAGCTGTCAGCAAGCAAAGTACTTTTTCTGTTTTGTTTCAAGTATTGGCAAGTAGAACTATCATGTTTTGTTTTAAAAGGTACTGGTACTTAATGTTTTGAAGATGTGACCAAGATATTGGGTTGATAAGTGTTATTATGTCACGTTTCTTGTTTCTTGTTACTTGAGATTTTAAAAACATTTACTCCATTTTCTGTGGTTGGCAACCTTATCTTGCTTGATGAACCAGCTCACCTACTGATACCCTATCTTAATCATTAGGCAGTGGCTATTTTGCCATCGACGGCAATTTGCCCTTGGAATCTATTTTGCCGTAATCATTCACTTGCGTTTATATAGCCGTATTTGCTATAATTACGCCAGTGACACTGTGGTGTAGTGGATAGTGCGCTGGTCTTGAGATACCATGGTTGCGAGTTCAAATCTCAGCTGGCAGGGCATTGAAAGAAAGGGCAGTGTACACTGAAGGGGCAGGCCTGGTATGTAAATGTACAGGGCAGTGTACACTGGCAGGGAGTGTACAGGGTGGAGGATATAGACCTGGGGGTGCAAAATTTTTTTAATTGGTTTTTAAAATTGACCAATCAGAAACGACCAAAAGTCACATGTTTAGTACGTCATTTAGATTGACCAATCACAAATAGGACACTCACGGAAAAATAGTCTCAGGGTAAATTGCCGTTGACAGCATTTTACCATTGGAGACTATTTTGCTGTAATCATTCACGTGTGTTTATATTGCCATATTTGCTCGTTTTAGCCAGTGACACTGTGGTGTAGTGGATAGTGTGCTGGTCTTGAGATACCATGGTTGCGGGTTCGATTCTCAGCTGGCAGTGCATTAAAAGAAAGGCAGTGTACACCAAAGGGGCAGGCCCGGTATGTGAATGTACAGGGCAGTGTACACTGGAAGGGAATGCAGTTGGGTGGGGGTAGATACTGGGGGTGCAAAATTCTTTATGTATTTATTAAAATTGACCAATCAGAAACGACCTAAAGTCACATGTTTAGTACGTCATCAAGATTGACCAATCACAAATAACTCACAGCAAAATAGTCTCTGAGGGTAAAATGCCATTGACGGCAAAATAGCCACTGCCTAATCATTACCCACATCTTTTACCGTTTTCTTATGCTACATGCATGTTAAGTGATGGCCACACAGTAGAAACTTGTTGTTTTGGTAGACGGTTGTTAAGCACTGAGTGAGTTGAAATTTTAGTGCTTAGGATTACAATGTAGGTAACCCTCAATTAGTTTTTGCTGCTTTTACTATTGTTTATTTGCTCTGAAGTTTGTACATTAAAGAAATTTATGCTGGATTATTGGATTTTTTTTACAAGCTTTGGAAGAACAGCAGTAATGGTCTCAGCATTCCTTTCAGGCTCTTTATTCTTGACAATAGTTGTGCTAAAGGTAACCTTATCCAGACTTTCAAGCAGCATTGCTGCATTTGTTTTGTATTTACCCTTTACCCTATAATGTCCCTTTACTCTGCTAATTAAATCATATACTTTAAGAGTCAGTTTATTTGGAAAAAGCTAATATAGCTCAACTCAATTATCTAATTTTACTCAATTGGGTGATTATACTTTTAGTTTTTATTGACTTCTGTAAATTTTCTCATTTCTGCAATTTTCATACTTTGTTTAGTAGTGATAATAGTTTTTCTGTATTTCCAAAAGTCAGTAATTCCTTTTTTAAGTGAATTTTTGTATATCAGTAATTTTATGTTTTATAGGAATTTTTGTATTTTAGTGTTGTCCTTTAATTGACATGTTGTCAGTGACTGATTTAATTTACATCTGGAGGTGGTCAGTAACAAAGCAGTTCTACCTTATTAAAATATCTAAGCAAGTTTTTCAGTAACAAGCTACTTACTTGAGTAGTTTCATTTTTTAATACTATTTTACTTGAATATATTAAGTAAGAAGTAATGATACATAAATGGATAGAACTTTTACTTGAGTAGATGCTAAATATTTAATGTCTGTTAAATTAGAATGAGGTATGTGAGCACAAAAAATGCTTTAAATTCAAGGTTTTGTTGTTTCCTGCAAATTTTTCATTGAAGTGAACCATTTTTGGTTCGAATTTTGAAAATCGATTGATATTGCTGTTAAATGCTAACTAGGAAATGCTTGGTAAATTATCAGTGTGGCATGTTATGAAGTTTTTGGTTAGGAAAAGTTTTTGGTGCAAAGAGTTTATGCAAATATTTTCCAATGTTTTTATTTTTTGAGCATATGTTGGTTAGTTGACAAACCACCTGCTACTCTTGTCAAGAGAGTAGCTGCAGGGTAAGGGGAGATAGAAGACAATTGTCCTGAAGGCAACAGTCTATAAAAAGAACTTTTTGTTTTTGCTTGAATTCCCTAGTACCACTAGAAAAGATTATTATGTAAGCTTAACCTTAGCCGATATCTTTAAAATTTGCTAAATACCTTTTATTTGTATCAAAATTCTACTAGGCCTCTGAAAATAACAAAAAATGATTATCACCAAAAATGTGATCTTAAATGAAACAATTTTCCTTCTGCCTCTAAATTATTTGCTGACTACACCAGTTTGCTCTCACTTTTACAAGCTAAGTCTAAAATATTATAAAGATCTACTTTGTTTTATGAAGAAGCAAAAGGATATCTGTTTCATCAGGTCACTCAATCTTTTTTACCATTATTAAACAAAAATACAACTATCAAAAATTTAATTAAGAGCCTAAGTAGTAATTAGGTAAATGGTGAGGCAAACGTGTCTGTACCATTTAGGTTTAGATCAGAGGATCTTCATTTATTTGGCATCTTACAATACTTGCAAGAAAAAAATCGATTTTCGCACTGCTTTCTATCATAATTTGTAACACCTGTGAGGGATTCTCAGGTGTCACCCGTAAATTAAAAAATGCTCCTTTTAAAGTTCTTTAACCTAAATTTACGTAGTATTCTTCAAAAGAAAAAGTCATTAACCTAAGCAAAGTTAACCCTTTTCAAAAGTTTTTCAAAAAGAATGTCTACCGAGGCAAACCTCTTTCATAGTAATGCCATTACCTGCACCAAACAGATGGTGATGTAAACGTAAATAAAGCCACAAATGGCAGACAAATTTGCTCCTGTGTCGTATGAACACCCAATTAAAAACCAATGACAGAGATAAGTACAGTGCAATACTGCTAAAAAATATGAAACTGTTTTCTACCTTTGCTACGTAAGTAGTTTATTGCTTGACTACTTTTTAACTTTTCAAGTAAAAACATTTGTCATTACTTTCTACTCGTACTTGTGTATTTTATTGAGTAACTTTAGTTTTACTCAAGTAGAAATTTAGGTTACTTTGACCATCTCTTTGTAAATGCCTTGTAAATGCTTGCTATTTGTGATGCAGAAGAATATCCTAACGAGTTACTAGTGGATGAGCCTGATACATCTAATGATGCTGTCCTTGCTCAAATGCTTCAAACTGAGATGGACAAGGAGTATAATGAAATGTTGTCTTCACAAGAACGTCACTTCAATAAAAATTCAAAGGTGACTAACTGACTACCAGTGTATTGTTGATAATAATTTGTATCATCTTGTGTTAGAAGTTTGCCTCATGTGAGATGCAGCATGCATGATATCATTTAGGTTCTTGATTCTGAATCATTTTGACCTAAATCTTAGCCTACATTCTCTATATTGCCAGTTACTAATATGCCTTTTCTGAAACTGGTATTGCTATGCTTGTAAAATGTGTTCTTTATCATTGCTGTTCTACAAGATATTGTCAGTGGTTTAGTTGGTATTGACCAAAATAGAAACAACTTTAGAAAGTTAGCCTGCGACTTCATGAAAGTTTTAAACTGCTTGCGTAAAACTTAACATTCTTAGCTTTCATTGAATATTGATAATACATTTCTTATTTTGTGCAGGTCAAAGTCTTGTATTCTAATTATCGCACAGATGACATGTTTTTATCGGATGATGATGATGATGAGTATAGTGATGATGAAATAGTATCAAATCATCAACCTGATCAGTGCTCTAATATGTTGAGTTTTAATAAAGAAAAAGGTGTGGGCGGAGTTATTATATTTTTGCTTCCCTGACACAGAAAATCTGTTTGTTAAGCTCAGAGTAACTTGTCTTTTGGCCAACTTTGGAGTTGCTTGTGCTGCAAGCACAGCCCATGTTTGCAGCTAACACTGCAACTCAGCAATACAAATTGCGTAGCACAATGTAACTTGTAAAAAAGGCCTCCAATCTGTGATGCATTTCAACAGAATTTTGCACAATTACTGAACCTGTGTCACAGCTAATTGTGAAGTCAACCTAGATACTGGTAAAACGAAAAGATTGACCAGATATTGCCATTTCATAGATGCTATTATTTTAAATACGTACAAACGGCGTGCTCAACACCTATAATTTGGACATGAAAATTACATTTTAAAAGCATATGATCTGGTGTGATTTATGATTGCTTGCAGAATACGTTATGTTTGGAAAAGAGTATATTACAAAGCATGATAAAGAGATATGTGGTCGGCGAAATACTGTTCGGCTTGAAAAATCTTTTCCTACTAATTTCCGTACTGGTGATGCAACTGGCATGGATCTTAAACTGAATAATAAGATTTTTAATAGTCTAAGAAAGCATGCTTTTGCGGAAGAAAAACGGTAAATAGCTTTGCTCTATTTTTTGAACTATTATGGTACTATTTATGCAATTGATTTGTTTTTTGTCAGGGCTGATATCTCCACTGCATTGTGAGTCTAGTCAAGACTGTTTGTTGGCCTATTTTTTGAAGTTGACTAGGGTTAGCCCGAGAAAATAAACATTTTGGAAACACAAGCTTCTCGGTGTGCGTGCAAATCATTTTAGAATTTTCTTACACATTGTGGTGAAAGGGATAACCCCCGCCCCCTAAATCTGGCCTTTGTGCCTAGAAGAGCGCTTTTTTCATGTGTTGTGCCTGTACAAAACAGATCTATTTGTGTTGAGTCTTGAAAAGCACATTTTCAAAATAGCTATCACCATGATGTAAACAACCCGTTGTGATTAAAAATCTTTTTCAAAAATAACTTTTGAGACATCAGTTAGGGTGACTTACCATCAGGGGATTAAGTACGGAATGGTTTTCCGTACTTCCAAAAAATATACCGGAATTTTATACCTTACTAAAATGCCTTACATGATAGTACGGTAAGGAATTTTTTTGTACCTTTCCGTACCAATTATTTTGCTGAATTTTTGTTCTTACATTACAGCAAATGTGTGCTGAGATAAATACCAGCAGAAGTGGAGAGGCTACGCTAATTTTACTTTTTCAGTAGAAAACCGGGTAACTCAACCAACCTCCAACCAACTACTTCATTTGATAGTAGAGGGCATCAGCTCAATATTATACTTATTGAATTTACGCTTAACGGTCAAAACAGCTACAAACGAACAGATGGTAAAGAAAATTGTTTAAACGTTTTTAAATGCCAGTTCAATTATACTGCAAATGAAAGGTTCAAGTGTTGCAACGTTGAAGCATTATTGCCTCGATTATGTCTTTTTTATGCTCAAGTCTCAACTCATTTAGTATGTGTCTTAAACCTGAAGAAGTTCTTTCCACACTGGCTTGAGGAACTAGTAAAGCAAGAGCGACATTAGCAACCCGTTTGAGATCGGACTCTGCTTGCTTGTTCCACCATTCAAATATGTTGGTGTACTTGAGGAGACAGGCTTGGCTGTTGAAGCACTTAATCATCTGGGTTACATTTTGCTCATCACGTGGTTCTTGTGATGAGCTGGCATTGCACGCATCCGAGGTGGTGGGTATCTCATCTATAATATCAACCCATGCAGGAATAGATCCATTTTCAAATTCTGAGGATGAGTCTAGACATTTTACGTCAGTCGTTTCAACGGACTCCTGCGGAATTTGCAAGCGCCTCCACAATGGTGCCAAATAGGCTTGTGGAAAGGTTTTTTGAGAATATTTTTAGAAGTACCTGATACCTTGGATCAACATAAATTGCAGCCAAAAACACGGTTAGATAACAAAATTGATCCATGGCGTGAAGCATAGCCAATGCCAAAGAAGAAGCATTGTTGCGCTGCAGTTGGACTGTACTCTTCAGCCACTGGCCGAAGAACTCATCAGAAGTTAATTTCTTTTGCTGAATTGCGATGGTCATGTCATGAACTGCTTTTAAACGTTCAGTAAGCTCCTGTACGGCAAACCCATCAACGTCTGACAAAAGGAGGGATTCATTCGCCAAAGCGATTTGACCCAGTATATCCCTAACAAACATCATATTTTCAATCATTAAAAACCTTAAACCCAAACGGATCTCACATTCCAGTCTAGAAAGAGGTTTGTGGTTGTGCCTAAACAACTTTCAGATATTCTGCTTGTGGTTTTTTTTGGCGACATTTCTCACTTTTGACACCACTTTGGCGCTGAAATTAACTTTAAAGAATTCATGCACACTCAGTTGTAATGTGTGAACAGCACACCTGACGGTAATATTTCCATTTTAAGCAGTTGCTACGTCTTCCCTAAGTTCACAGTCGGAAGCTTTAGTTGCATCGCATCGTCGCTCTTTCGTGTAACTCGTTTACAGCTGCCGTGATAACTCGCAAATTACCGTCCACCACTGCTTGCAAATTTATTCCAATAAGATGACGCTTTCTTCGCTTACGCAAGTCTACTTTAACCGAATCTTACTTTACCAGCAAATGTCTGTTTGGTTTCTCTCATCTTTCTCTGATAAGCATCGATAGTCCATGCTCGTACGTTGGAAGCTGTAAGTGTTAAATTCAGCTGATCTAACATCGGAGCAAGCATCTTTGCGATGCCGGATTTTTCAAAGGTGCAGAGAGAAAGACCATTGGTAGTGACAGCCTCAACTGCCATATCTTTGCTCCTTTGGCTTGTGATTGGTTAGTTAACCATTGTTACAGGTTTTCCGACAGTCGCACTGCTTGTTCCTTGTGATTCAAAATAAGAAGTTGTAGTTGACGCCTTGGACTTTGTTTTCCCTTGACAGCTTCGGAATAGAGGCTTGGATGTTTTCTTATCAAGTGACTAACTAAATGCGTAGCATGGACGCCTGAGCCACTTTTTGGTTTATATTCCTTTTGGTAACCTTCAACTGTACAAGTAGCCGTGTTTACTCCATAACGAAAATATTTGTTGCCGATCAAATTCCTCGCTCGACCCATTTAAACTATTCGCAGTGCAGTTTCCACAATAATATACCACCCCAGTAGCCTTAGTTAAAAATAATACTTCTGATCTGAAGTTGAAACATAGATAGGTAAAGATGCGAAAAAAAAAACAAAATTTCTACTTTTTATGTAAAACGCAGCTGACGTGGAGCGAAGCCAAACTGGAATTGTTGAAATGAGAGTTTCAGTTAATAGCTCGTCGATCTCTTTTCTTCCAACGTTAACTTGAAAAACGTTTACTCTTCACTAAGGCGAACGAAATAACACAAATGTATTAAGAAAGCCATTAAACACTTCCCAACGAGAGGAATATATTCCACAAGTACAGCACTTGTCGTTGCCGATAAATTCACTGTAATAATAGTCTAATAATATCCATTGATATTATTTTTCTTCAGTAATCCACTGGCAACACAACTAAGTGAAAAACTCCCAAAATTGCTGACTAAAATTTCAAACTCACCGATGCGAATTGCACTCCCAAAATATTCTCCAAGCAAACTCAGTACCACATTAAGTACTTCTGAGTTCATGACTAAATTCCCTTGAATAAAACTATTATACCGGCGCGACGGTGTAGTGGTTAGAGCGTCCGCTTCGCAGTCGGTAGACCTGGGGTTCATTTCCCTTGTCGAGTCATACCAAAAGACTTTAAAAAATGGTATTCACAGCTTCCCTGCTTGGCGCTCAGCACATAAGGGATAGTGTGGAGAACAAGCCGGCAAGCTCACTTGTTGTGTCCTTGGGCAAGGCACTTAACGGGATGCCTCCGTCTTAATGTGGCAGACAGATGGTGGGGCCAAGCAGTCTATCCGTCGTGGTGGCCCAGTCTGACGAAAGACATGCAAACCGAGCATGAGCTCATACGCGTGAATGAATGAATAAAACTATTCTGTTAGCACTATCCCAGTATTCCACTGGAATCTCACTCGAAATTGGAATCTACAGTCTAAAATATACAACTCCCCTTGAAGTAACGCAATCTCACAAGGATCTACTATCTAGAATCTAGAATAATAAATAATCGCAACCATGCTCTATATATACAAAACGTCAAGTTTTAGAAGATTCAAAAGATAATTCTACTATCACATAATTGTTATACTAATACAAAACAAAAGTGTTACATCATAGAACGAATCTAGAAAATTCTGCAAAGTTATCGTACTTGAAAACATATTGAATATTTGTTGCGTCATAAAATGCAGAGCTCAAGAAAGTTCTAGGTCAGTAAGATCAAACTTGTAGCAATTAATTGAATTTTACGCTATAACAATGCGATTTTTGTTAAAACTATGAAGTTGGAACTTTGTGTGACTTTTGGTTTCAACATAGCAAGCCCTTTGAAGACTCTAGATTAAACCTCTTGGAAGAGTACGGTACAGAAAAATAACACCGTATTTTCGTATCGTTCAGTCAAAATTTAACCGCACCGTACCCATTTCCTGCTGATCAACCAAAGAATGCCGTCAATTTGTGTTTTGTTTTATTACAATGCCCACCTTCAACAGTTGCGGTGTTACCTAAAATATTATTTATAGCTGGTTTTGAACTAAGTCAAGGTTTCTTTTTCCCTTTGCTTTAGAGGCCAGCGATTGCATGAAAACAAGCAGCACTCGACTGCTGAACATGCCGTAGATGAGCGCACTCGTTTGATTTTGCATCGCTTTATCGACCGTGGTATCATCTCTGCTGTTAATGGAATCATCAGTATTGGAAAGGAAGCTGTTGTAGTTCACGCAGATGGCGGAGATGTGGTTACGAATGATCTAGAACCAATCAATAATGAAAACAACAGAGATATAACATGTTCCACGATACCAAAAGAATGCGCAATAAAGGTATATGCATCGTTGGTAATTAGCACTAGCGTGGTTTCAAAAAAGAAGCACAAATGCATACTTTTAAAAATACTACGAGACTGTTTCGTCCTCTCATTTTTCTGGATTTGTTTTCGGTGATAATTTTTTGGGGGTATGCTGTTTGTGGATGCCTTGTAACTTTCACTTTGTTACATTATAGTGTTTGGTAGATTGAATGTGACTGTGTTCGTTATTAGGTTTTCAAGACTACTTTAAACGAGTTCAAGACAAGAGACAAGTACATAAAGGATGATTATCGGTTCAAAGACCGATTTAAAAAGCTCAATCCTCGCAAAATCATCAACATGTGGGCGGAGAAGGAGATGCACAACTTGGTGCGCATGTTCAAAGCTGGTATTCCTTGCCCTGAAGTTGTTCTTTTGAAAAAGCACGTGCTTGTGATGTCATTCATTGGCGAAGGACACCAAGCTGCTCCAAAACTGAAAAATGCAATTTTGTCATCCGCACAAAAAACGCTGGCTTATGAGCAAGTAAGTGGTTGCTGCGTAGAGTGGAATAAGTTCGTAAAGGGCATGTTGAAAACCCCAGCGTATTTGAAAACTAATTTTGGAATGGGGCTGGTAATCTTAATCTTTTCTTGAAGTGTGGCATCTTTATTTGTGACCAACATTTAAAAATATTTTTGTTGACCTTGTAAAAAAGCAATGCTTTTGCCTTCTATAAACTTGAAAATTATTTTTCGAAGATCAACTTTTTAAAAACAAAAAATTTGCGCACCTCTGTCTCTAAACTGACTTGAAATCTCATTTTTGGTGATCAATTTTTCCAAAGCGGTTTTCCTCATATTTTTGCTTTTTTCGAACCGTTTAGTGGGGAGCATAGGCTTTTATCCCTCCTCCAAAATACGCCACTGATTGAGAAGTATTCCGGCTCTTTAGTTCCGAGTAAGAAAACAATCGTTTGCTAATCAGGTGGCAAAAGCTGATGACTCTGACATCTGACTGATAAACGTAGTATCAGCAACGTGCTGGTGTGTACTGTATGTGAGGGAAATGACGAAAACGTTTTTTTTGTATGTTTATGTGTGTTTTGCATTGTTGGTGTCTGTGAAGGGGAAGGGGCGGTTGTCATTTTCCAAAACTCTTGTTGAGCATTTTGCTGTAGAACTACAATTTCTAGTGAATTTGTTGAGTGGTTTGCTTTCTGAATTAATTTTGAAGAACAGCGCCTCCCCCTTCTCGCATACAATATCAAGCAAACTTTTGATCCTAATGATTTCAGGTTGTTGACATGATGAAGACATTGTACAAGAAGTGCAATTTAATTCATGCAGATTTGAGCGAGTTCAATCTACTATGGCACGACGAAACTGTAAGAAATGTGTTCGGCTTCGCGCTATTTTTGCAAACGATTTTGCTTACCCGTTGGCATAAGTAGGATTGGCAAGAATTCCTACTTTGGCATACGTTTTAAATATACAGGGTGAGAATGGTGAAGCTACTCACCCAGCATATCGTTAAGAGAATACAAATTAGAGCAAGCAAGGTAGCTCCACCGCTATTGTAAGCCTGCTCTAATCTGTATTTGTAACTGGTTTGAAATGGACTGCCGATTTCTTTTGGCTTGATCTTGATTAGGTTTGTGTTGTGGTGTTGCTTTACTTTTAACGCCGTTTTTCCACGCCAGGCAATCTGAAGATGCTTTTGTTCTCAGATTCTAAACTTTTTCATGTCTATGCACTTCGAGCGTAGGTCCCATACCCGCAAGCTCGATATATTGTTGAATCTGCAGTATGGCTGTTTGAAAATAAACCTATGTTGAGTTAAATAAGTGCTTATCAATTTGATTAGGCAAACCCTTGTCATAATCATTATTTTCTTTGCAGGTGTGGATGATTGATGTGAGTCAGTCCGTTGAAACATCTCATCCTCACGGTCTGGAATTTCTATTGCGCGATTGCACCAATGTTTCAAAATTTTTCAAACATTTTGGAGTGCCAAAAGTCTCAGATCCTTTAGAGCTTTTTAACGAAGTATCAGAGTAAGCAAGCAATACCTGTTGCTTAATGATGCTGGCAATTGCAGTGGTGGATTAAGGATTTCACGGACCTGAGACAAGAGTTGATCAGGGTTCCCTTAACGGACCGAGGTTTCGATGACCTTTTTTCGTTTTTTTGATTACCGCTATTTTGAAGGGTTGAAATAGCTTATCGGACATCATAGGCGTAGCCAGGGGGGGGGGGCCAAAGGGGCCATGCCCCCCCCCGAATTTTAAGTCAAATTACCAACAGTATCAAAAAAATAAAAACACAAATTTTTTTGCGCCTCTGCAGGTACGTTAGAGTTTATTGTTGACTTTTAGCGAGGGGGTGGGTCGGGCGTGACTTTTTAAGTTTTTTAACTTTCAAATGTTATCAAACAAGATGTGTACGTTTTACACACTAAATATCGCCGAAGTTTTTCTTCTATGTTGTAGTCGAGTGATGAATTGATATTCCAAGTTATGGTAATTGCAAGAAATAAGCGTCTCGCTGAGCGCTTTCTTGTTTTATTGCGATGCGGACTACTACAAAGACGTCGCTTCTTTTATCAGAACGTTCAACCTACCAGTGGGTGTGGTTTCCTTGAAATTCGTTAAATAGTGCGTTATACGTCACAACTGAAGTTGAACCATTAAAGCCGTTCTTGATAAAACTACATTAGATCAGTGAACTCGCATTCGCACTTTCTTAGTGTTGTACAGCAATTTTTATAGTAGCGACGAGCGTAGTTTACAAAAGGCAAAATGCCGTTATAAGTAAATGACGTCACATTAAAAGTTGCAAAATTTGGCCCCCCTCTCAATTTTTTTCTGGCTACGCCCTTGTCGGACATGTCTGGAAAAGGCCCGAGATAGTTGCCTCACTTGCCTCATCCGAAATCCACCACTGGTATTTGACATACGAAGAGATGCGTTCCCATCGCAGACTGTTGTGGGGAGGCTGCCTCTTTCCAGTTTGCGTTTTTGACTGGTTTGGAAGCGATTGCCTCGATATGTTGTTATTGATTACTCGACCCCTTCCGAGGGATGGGGGCATGGCGGAAGACCATGGAGCCCCAGAAGCCGGGTAACTCCCCAGGCCCTGGACCAGAGATCGTAGAGAGACAGAGAGTCGCCAAAGAGCGAGCGGTGCAAAGAGTCCGTAGCTGGACAGTGCAGAATGGGATGAGAGGTGTCCTGGGACAAGTGTCCACAGGCGCTGCAGGAAGGATTCTCGATTCTGCCAATCCTAGAGAGATAAGAACTTAACAGAAGGCTGTGTCCGTTGCAGCGAAGGCGAGAGAGGACACAGCGAGCGTGACGAGGGAGCACAAGTTCTTCGGTGGAAATCGTGGGAACCTGTGTGTCGAAGAATTTCGATGAGACAGTACGCCTCCTGTCCGAGAAAAGACAAGAGTGGATACTAGAGATAAAAGGAGAGAAATTGCAAGGGATTGCGGAGGGCGCAAGTAGCGCTCCCCGTCTGGCCAGCTCATCAGCCGCGTCCCCGGGAGAAACAAGTGTCCGGGGACCCATTGTAGCCTGATAGAACAGGAGGAGAGAGAAGACAGTTCCTGCCAGATCTTCCACAGAGTTTTAGGTAGAAGGAAAGATGGAGAAGAGGACAAGGTGGCGAGGACAGAAGGAGAGTCATAAGGAGAAGAGAAGAGAAGTGGCAGACTTGTTTGTGTTGCCGAGACCAGCAAAGAGCGTGCAGAATGGCGCAGGCTTTAGCGAAAAAACTAGAACATACTGGGCCTGCTGAAAAGGAAAAAGTGGCCTCAGTGCCACAGAGAGAGAGCAGTTGGCAAGTACGCCGGAGCCGCCTTTGCCCAAAGGAAAAGAAACAGAGCCGTCAGTCCAAAGCACCAGATCATGAGGGGGAGAGAGTCAAGGTGAGCGAGAGCCGCATCTTGGCGAGGGAGAGGGGGATCAGAGCGAAAGGGTGAACTCCGCAGTGAAGGAAGGCAGATTCCAAGGAGGAAAAGGAGGGCAAGCAAGAAGAGCCTCCCTAGAAGAAGTAGAAGAAGGCATGAGCGAGTGAGTGGACGCAAAAGCTCTGCAGAGTCTTGGTTTCACTCCAAGTCTGGCCAAACCTGAGATAGGAAACGAGGTTGGGAGACAAAGAGCCCGCTTATAAGATAAAAGAATCATGGTGACTCGTTAGGAGAGGTCAAGAAGCCTCGGAGAGAAAAAGTGGGATAGGGGAGGACGAGAGGCAGCCGGTAAAGGCGCGACTAACCGCTCGCTGGAGGCGTTTCAATTTGGTGATATTGGTAACGCTTAGAAAGGAAACCATCCGGGTGAAGCACAAGTGAGAAGGGGCCGAAGAAAAGATTTATACAGAAGAGAGAAAAGCCCCATGAGGAAGCAGAGATACAGCGTAAGGCCTTGAGACGTGGGAAAAACTTGGCCTTCAGCGAAGGCACATGTTTAGAAAAGGAAAGAGTTCGGTCGAAGGTGACCCCAAGAGAAGTTGGAGTTGGATTGAAACGGAGGCGGGAGTTAAGTAAGACGATTGCCTAGATATCGCGTTTCTACACTCGATTAGTTGCAGTTTTAAAACACTTCTGATTTTATTTATCGATGTTTTATTGTACGTCTTGAGCAATGGTCTGATTCAATAATAATAAATCAAAACATTCGGATACAGTTCCACTGATCCTTTTGATTGTCTTGTTTACGTATGTCTTTTCCTATTAAAGTTATAGCAATTTCAATTGCTCTGAAACAAAACTTCTCTGTGAACTTCTATTGCTTTTTGAGCAACTTAGTATAAATATTTTTGTTGTTTCTATTATGTATTAATTCTTTAGGCTAAACATACCAATTGAAGATGCGACTGCATTTTTGGAAACGATAAAAAAACTTGAAGCAGCTGCAGAAGAACATTCTCATCGAGGAAGAAACAAATCGAAACAAATATTTGATCACCGCTTGGTTCTCAGTGGTTAATCTTGTCGTTTTTGTGTGTAAAACTAGGATAATTTAGGATGAAGTTTTTAGGTACAGTAATTGGTCTTTTGTTGTATTCTGCTGGCTTCATAAATTGAGTTGCCAGCAGTTCATTTTCTTTTCAAAATGAATTTATCACTGGCAATAAAAATTTTAATTCAAGTTGTGAAGATGAATATTGCTTTGCAAGTAGTTTTATTATTATTGACTCACGACAGTATTTTTGAAATAAATAAGCTCTCCTATTGTGTTTGATGGTTTGAGTGCAGAGGAATGCTTTTTAAGCTAGTGCTTGTCAACCGGGTGTTTAATATCGGTGTACCAGATCTTTTGAAGACCTTTTTAGAGATCAACCCTAAAATGAGCAAAAGACGTCGCCTAAAATGTTCAGTCTTCGTTTTACGTGTTCATTTAAATTGAACATAATTGCTATGCGCAAGTGTTGGGGAAAATAAAATCTGCTGTAAGACGGTGAATCCCAAGCGGAAGACTCACAGCAGACATTTCGCTGGAATCTACATAAGATTTTTGGGAAATGCACTGCTTATTGGTCTTGCAGTTTTGGCGAGAAAAACCTTTAGACGTTGATGAACGCAGAACCGCGGGTGGAATCGTTTTTTTTCGGATATCTTCGCATAACGATGGCTGTTTTTTTAGTAGAGGATTTACATTAATCCATGGCTTTAAAAAGGATAAAAACCACTGCCTTGCGATTCTGAGGAAAACTGTAAATTTACGTCTATTTTTATCATATCTTCTCGTGTAGATCTTACGTCGGTTATACTAGAATAATTTTGTTCAGACCACTTTTAAGCGTCCATTCTCCTGGCGTTGTACATTCTTGTTGCGAGCTGAGGAAATCGTCATAAAGTGATTCTTCATGGACACGAAAACACCGTGATTGTGATATTTGAACGCACTGTAATTTCAGATTACGGTCAAACTCCTTTGATCACGTTGCCTACAATGATGAGAACTCGTGTTGATGTTGTTGCTTTACCTCTTTGGGATGGAGGACGGTATGAAACCGTAATCCAGATTCATATCGCACACCTAATCAAGATCAGGCAAGGGGAAAGTGGCAGCCCATTTCGAACCAGTCATGAAGGCAAATGCAAGACTGGCAACCCCACCACCAGCAAGGTGGACTGCCGTTGGTGGGTAAACAAAGTCGCGATTTACGACAAGCGAAGTAGTCTACATTTAATTTATCGTGCACAATATACACAATTTCGAAAGTCTGCGATTTGGTCTTCCCAATATCGCTCATACAATTCGTTGCGGACGTTTCACAATCTAGAGTAGAGTAAAGAACTTTTCAAATGAAACCAAAGCAAGCCTTCGTAATACTCCGGAGGGGACGGAATCCATTTGTTCGGGAGGACCAATGTTTACAAAAAAGCAGAATGCTAAAAGCTGTCTTGTAGTTATCCAAAAATACAGTAGAGTTTCAAAATGTAAATTTTTGCTTCTCCGCAAACAGCATATAACGTAACAAACATTGTTTCAAGAAAAATACACTACATTGATCGCATTTTTAGTACGCACGAATGTTAGTTTAATCATATTTTTATTTTCTGGTCCGGAAAAAACCTTTATACTACTAACATAGCACATATCCGAAACTGAGTGTAAGGGCCTGATTTGAGTTTTACGAACGTTGAAAAAACACGAAAGTACGACGAACTGACTTCCAACGACAACGGTGCATTTGCGAGAAACCAGATGATTCTTTATACACGATACTAGCCGGCAGGGCCTCATCAGTAAGGTCGAGGTTAACAATATCGTTTCACGCATTGTGCGCTTGTGTGAAAAATAACAAAATTATTTCTTATTTACTTCCATAATTCCCGGTACACGTAATGGTGATCATCTTATTTTCCTAATCAAGACTGTATGTTGTCACAAGCTATCACTAATACTTTTTAAAAGTGTGAGGGGAGTTTTGAAACACAATCAAAAATGATGGTGGCACCCAAATTGTGGTGATTTTCGCAAACACAGAAATAAACTATTTAATGGTAAGTCTATTTTACGATTTGGTCCGGCGCCGTTCGCGTTTCTATTTGTGATATTAAGTTCTTTGGCTGCGCTATTTGCCTTGTTTACGGCATAGCGATAATAAGTGGCTATGCCTTTCCAAGAAGCATTCACCATATTCTAGTGGGCGCCCGCCATGCCAATTTGTTTTCAAACAAAATATTCTCTCTAAATTCAGTTTTACAAATTATTAGGTTTACGGTTTTGTTCTGATTTTTTCTTAAACTTGGGATTTTGTTACATTGCTTTGTAGTATAGATTTAGATACGTTAACAGACAGCATATCAGCAAAAGAAAACGTACTTGCTTTGTGGCCTACACTAGATCTGGGAGTCGCCCGGCAGGGCCCCCCATCAGTAACGTCGGGATTGAGAATGTCGGTTCAGCCGGACAAGCCTGCTTCACCCACTGAGCGCGTGAGGGAAGAGTAACCAAAACTTTATACTTTTTTCTGCACACAAGATTTTCACGACTTGGTGCACTCCTTTCCCGAATAGAATTTCTTATTTTAAGGTCCTGCCTATGCCTTAGGTCTATGTGCTCTTCATTGCTTGCGTAAACCCAACGGGGCCTTGCGTATCCCTTAGCTTGGAAGTGGGAAATACATTTTTGATATTAAGCTATTATTAAGCAAATTGCCACTAACATCTTCCAAGTAATACGATTTCACACACTGACGTTGATTTCTTTCGATTTCGACCCCTCAAACTTCCTGAAGTCCCTGCTGGCTACGCATTATGGTTCTTGTTCGGTTTTCCTTGCTTAGGCGTGCCCAGAGGAGTTAGAAATCCCCGCTTTCCCCTAAATGTTTAGGTTTGATCCTGGTTGCTCTACAACACTACTACCAACCAATATAGAAAAAATATTTCCCTTTAAGTATGGTGCTATTTTATCCTGGCAGGGCATGCCATCACCTGTCCCGAGTAAAAACGTATCAATTAAAGCAGTCGCGCCGGCTTTACCGCACAAACACTTGTGAGAGCAGCAACAAGATGTTATAAAAAATATGGGCCATAGTTACTCTGCACGTTATGGTAATCTTAGTCAAGAGTGGTAGTACTCGAAAAGAAAAAATAATGTCACAAACTATCATTCGTACCTTTCAAAAATGTAAGAGGTAAGGGAAGCATAGTCAATAATGATGGTCGCGCCCAAAATCGTGGTGGTTTTTACAATTAAAGACATGAGCTATTTCGTGGTAGGCATATTTGACGATTTGGTGGGCCCCTTTTGTATTTTTATTTGTTATACAAAGTTTTTTGACCAAGCTGTTTGCTTTAATTTGGCCACAGCGAGAAAAGGAGTCATGCCTTTCCCCGATGTCATATAGCCTATTCCAACGGGCGCCTATTAAGATATTTTTAAACAAAAACCTTTCCTCTAAATCCAGTTTTACAAAGTGATGCTATAATTATTTTGTTTTGATTTTTTCTTAAACTTGATATTACAATACATTTTACTTCGGCTCCAATCCAGACCTTTCTACTGTTGAATGAAGATCAGTATTTCGTACCGATACAAAGAGCCTATCAATTACAATTATCAGTGATGGGCCTTACTATTTATGTTTGTTATCAAAATGATAGTGGATAATTTTTCTGCCTGCTGCTCTCCCTATACAATGGTAAGCATTGTGATGTCATTTAAGATTATGACAAAACACTGCGTTTCAACAGGATTCAAAACAGAAGAAAAACACAAGCTTAAAAAAACTTAAATAAATAATTGTTTGTTGCACCTTGATATAGTATAAGTTGTTGTGTAGCAGGGGTGTTAAACTGGTGGAGCGCGTAAGAATTTTGTGACACAGTGCGAATGCCCGGACTCCGAATTCGATCTACGAAAAATTGTTTTTCCAAAAGAAAAAATTCTTTAAGTTAAAATTACGTGGAAAGTAGCCATGAAGCAACGGTCGACAACTGCTATAAGTGGCGGGTGGCATTACAGGTTGCGGCGAGAGAGGTAATGACCTTTTTTTTGAGATCAGCACCATTTTGGGCTACATTACACAATTTCCGGAAATCGTTGACCAGAGAAGTGGCGATCTCGAAACAATGCCGTGGCTGGTGTGCCGCGATATTTTGATCAACTGGTTTCCTGTGTCGGCAGACAAAAAAAGTTTGGGGACCACTGATAAACAATTTTGCTAGTTAATTTTTTTTCAACGGAGTCTGGCCCGTATAAAATCCAAGTATGTATATGTGGCCCACAGCACTGAATGAGTTTGACACCCCTGTTGTAGAATTACTTGTAGCAAAAAGTAACGTTTTATGAAACGCAATCGATCAAAAAACAAAAATATGCACAGCCACTAAATGTCTCCCAAGTTCATTGAGTCTCAGGCAACGTCTTATTTGCCGTTTTTACCACAGGCGTTCTTAAACTAAAACACTTTCATCGGTTAAATTTAGCAAGTGCTTGAAAGAATCTCTTAAGTAGTGGGAGGTGCCAAGGTAATTTATATGTATTTTCACGATTAAGCCATTAAATATTAGGACCGCTACTTACTTTTTCGTTACTGTAGGCGTATTTGAATGAGCTGACGCCTCTAACTGCGCGCATGTTGCTTGGTTTGGCATTAACTCAGCCATGCAGAAAGCAAACTAATCCGAAATAAAGCACTCACAGTTAGGCTTTTGCAATAGCAGTACAAGCATTTGAGGTAACGCCGAGATTAAAAATATCAAATCAGACGGCTGCGTCGGCTTTCCCAAATTGCAAAAGGAATTGCCAAAACATTCAAGTATTTTGTAACAAAAGAAAAATCAGGGCAATCTTAGCCTTCATGCTTTTGTAGGAAGATTACCAATTGTTCACTAGGAGTAGGCTACTGATTAAAATGCTTAAAGACTTTATTTTTCGTGGAATCGTTTTAAAAATTTTGATAGATGATGCCAAAAAACTATGCTTTTGAAAAAGAATAGCGAAAATGTACCTAACAACTAACTTTTTCTGCAAATTGCAATTTTGTGAAGCCCAGCCATTAAATTTTGAGTCTTTTTAACCAGTAGGCTACATTTCAAAATTGCTAAAATCTTTATTGTTTGATGAACCTTTTTGCTAATTTAGATAGATAACTCCAAAGAACCATGCTTGTAAGGAAAATACTCAAAATGTACCAAAGAACCAACTTTATTGAGAAATGCAAGTTTCTTGGGCTTAGAAGGAAAATTGTTCCACTAAAAATGGAACACGATGTTTGGCAACCAATTTTTGATCAGCCATTATAAACTAATCCTTAGTCTAAAGTAATTGAAATAAGATATAGCTGGAAAGCAAATTTCTTGAGCTTTCAAACGACATTGATTGTTAGTACCTTATCATAACGCTATACATTAAACTAGCCTGTTTTTAGTCAGCTTACCACTTTTTTGGAAGAATAAAAATTACAATACAAGTTTCAAATTAGTTCTTTAGCATAAAAATTGATAGCAAATGTCCTTGTTATATACTATCGGAATTGACTTGAAATATCCTTTAATTTATTAAAACATCTTTGAAAATCGGTTCAAGAAATGCAACAGAAATCAGTTTTCAAGTAAACTGATTTTGTAAAAATGCTGCAGTTTTTGAAAAAGATCATTCTCAAGTAGTGATGATCTCTGGTAACAAAGACTTGTTAATCGTACCGGGTAGCATTATGACATCATAGAGTGAGTTGAAATAAGCAAGAATGATTAGGAGGCTTAAAATGCTTAATTAAAGAATCTGTTGTTGCATTGCCAATTGAGCTTTAATTGTTGTCGAGTTCATTCTATTGAAAGCACTTTGCTAAGATCTCCCAAAAAAGCTTTTAATCGCGTTTCTACAATCAATGTTTTTTGAGTAAATTAAGAAAACAAATTTTACAATTAATTGTTGGTTATGACTTCATGTGAGATACTGAAGAAGCAAAATTTGTTGAAGTTGGGTATTGGCTTTTCTTCTAAAAAAACGCTTTCCTCGGTCTAAAAATCCGATTTAAAAACAATTATGTTTAATTATGACGTCATCGTGACGCCACGAACCCTTTATGACGCTCCCCCAAGGAGTTGATTAGCCATGTGAAGTTTGATGCCCTGCAGTTTCGGAGCAGTTAAGACGGACAGACAGACAGAATCGTGCTTTATATGTTAGATGCTGATATTAGCATAAATTGTTAAAAGAAATTCTGAAGTAGTTTCAACTAAATAAAATATAGAACTCCACAACAGTTTTGGTACACGGCTTCTGTATTTAGTTGAATCACGATCTTTGCGCAAGCATAACCAGAGAAAAAGTGAAGTGTAAAAGCATGTCATAATAGAAGGGGTACCACTAAATGTCAAAAATAGCCAATACATAGAATAACGACGGCCTTCATTGAATAACTTGTCTTAAATGTAAACGATACCGGTTGGCAGCTTTACCATCAAGGTGCAATGCAACTGGTTGGTGCCCGATTGTTTCGTGCGATGCTGAGCGAGTACAACCACAATTCTAAAGTGGTAAACTGACACAAAGGCCACAACAGCAACAACTCTACTACAAGTATCACAATCTCATCTTTGCTTGACGTATATTGAGAAATGATCACATATTGCTTTTCGTTTCCCAGCGTTGCTTCGTCTCGAACCTACAGAAAAAAAAGTTAGAAATACAATAGTTTCATTTTGGTTGAGTAAACCAAAAAATATTCATGAAGACCACAGCTTTATTATTAGACCTCAAGGGTTTTGCTAACTGGTCATCGAACACTACCGGAAAGATAAGTGAAACGTTAACAGCGCCAAGAAAGAATGTATAAAACCTCACTTTTTTAGAATTACTACACAGGGTTCCATTAGGATAGTTCAAATAACCATAATTTTTTTCAAAATCACGTTATTACACCCTCAAACTATTCGTCAGAATTGAAAACATCTTTCCAATAACCCAAGTTCCTTTAACTCCGCTATCAAATCTCATCGCGATCAGCGCAAAGCCTGCAGAAAAACAATGCCAGCAGAGCAAATCTTTACATTATTACAAAAGTGTCTGAAACACTGAAACCGAGCTAATGGAAGCGCTGCTAATTAAAAGCCTTAAGCCCTCTTTAAACATAAAACTTGGCCAGTTACAAGAAGCGAAGTCGCTTCTGCACATGTTTCATTAAGAGGTGCTGTGTTAAATCGTTACTACTTTTATTAAATTTAACTTCGGATTTACAGATTTATTTTGCTCTGACAAAAAAATTGCGGTGTCTTATGTTTTGCTAATTTTCTCACTCTATTTTGATTATGCTCATTAAACTACTATTATGGATCTCAGTTTGGTTTATCAAATCTTGTTGGTTGTTTTAAAAAGCGCCACAAAAAAATTTGGCGCGTTTACTAGAGTATTCGCACTGAAAATCAAGGTTTTGGTTTTTTAATCAGAGGAATCCCAACTTCTAAAAATGCGTTTTTTGAATTATTGGTAATTTCATTGTTTTTTAATTTGTTTTGTTTTCTAGATGTTGATGTTGATTCTGCAGATAACTTTTATTTTATATATGACGTCATTTTCTTTTGAGCGGAATTCCCCATTGCAATTATTGTAACTACCATAACCAATTTTCTTTTTATTAATGCTGCGAATAACACTACATAATACGATAAACACAGCTTACATTATGGAAAAAGATTGTGGCTGCGAAAGATAGAATAACTACACAACCAATTAATATCAAAGCTTTAAAACACAAAACAATACAAGCAGCAATGTTGACCAGAACGTAAATCATACCCGAGGTGAAATGAATGTTGAAAAAGGGTCTGCTATTAACAAACAGTAATAAAGTCAGCTTAGACATTTATTTGCCATAAGAAAAATTAATTTCGCTAACGCATCCTCAGTTTCTGCAAAAAAATAATAAAAATCGCACAAAAAAAATTTAAATATTTTTAAACAAACTAATGGTAAACCCGAGAAAAGGCTGTACTAAGATAATACAATCTTTAAAATTTAACAAGAAGCAAAAATATTTATCTGCACAGGGTCTACAATAACAATAAACGAAGTGAAATGATAAACGAAAAGCAGAGAAAAATAACGTTAATTTCTAATGAACTTAAAATGCTTTTTCTTGTAGTCCAGATACTGTTTTTCGATGCTTTTGACGCAATGCATTACATGGTTTCATGGTCGGGTATTACTTATAAAAACGTCTTTGTAGTCTTCCAATGACTTAATACCTTTCCCATCAGTGTCGCTAGTGATTTTGGTGTTTGTAACCAAACTTTTCAATCCTCTTGTAACTCTCAAACTAGAGTCACCGGCTGAGTGCATGGCGTAAAAACTGCAAATCACCATTTGTGAAGTCAAAATACTGGAAAGCAACACTGGCTGCTCATCTGCCCAATCTGGAAATTAATTCTTTGTTGAAATAAGAATACTGGTTTTAGTGGATAGAATATTTTGTTTTAGTTGTTGCAGTATATTTCCAATAGTTTGCGAACAAGAATTTCCTCTGCCTCTCGCGCATGGTTTTTGAAGTACAAAGCAAATGGTATCGGTTCCTCCGTAAGGTGTCACAAATGACGATTCAAAGCGAGAATTACTGTATGTGCGACTTCCGTAAGTTTGGTTAAACCTTGGCAATCTAGCATTTTCTTATTAAATTAAAGATCGTTAAAAGCAGCTTCGGAAGCTAGGGAAGATTGAAACCAGAGTGGAATACAGTCACAAATTTGTTACAGCTTTGTAATTTTTAGGGATCTGCTTGTTTAATTTGAAGTTGCTTACGCAGTTACAATATCTTCAAAAAATAAGTAAATGAAAAAGTTCTATGTTGCTCTGTGATGAGTTCCAGGACGCTGGAAGGAGAGAGAACTTCACAAGCAATTCTTTCTCGATATAAAAAGTGGCCAAGTGTAGCATTTCTTCATAGTCATCCCGTGGGTAGCATGTTAAAAGATACGACTTAATGCTTATAAAAGATGGTCGCACATGCTCTTCTTTGACGCAAGTCGAGGCAGATAATTTGAAGTCAAAACTTGCTATTCTTCAATGGTTGCCAATTATTTTTCAATTGCTGAAACAACTGGACCCATGGACTAGTAGAATCCCAAATATGCATTGGAAAATAAGGAACAGCTCTACCTCAAACATGCGATGGCGACGAACAATTGTACAAACATTGTTCGTACGAACAATTCACAGCGGCTAAGCAGGGCGCCTAGAAGAACACAGACGCCACAAAATTTTGCAGTGTTTGAAGCAGTAGCACCAAAGCACATGACCACACACTTTTCAGTTATTTCCAAATCATCTGGCGTTCTTTTAATGGCTTACGCCTGCCTGTAAACCAGTATTGTGATCGAGAATTCTCATTCCTAAAGGTTTGCGATCTCTGCCCAGCCAAATGTGGTGTTTCTATTTTATCTCCAAATTTTTTCAGCAACTTTTTATCTCTGCGTATTAGAAGAAAGTCAGCGTTAATTTTTTTTTTGAAGGTTATGGACTTAATTTTTTTAATTCCGACAAGCGAACTCGCTGGGCGAGTGTACTGGGTAACTGGGAACTTCGGGAAGGTCTAACAGTCATTTCGACCCAACCCAAATGGGGTCGGGTAACGAACCACGACGTTGAGGCGGCTGCAACGGACACAGCCTTCTGTTAAACCAGCTTACACAGCATTCTACACAGCCTTCTGTTATCTTTGTAGAATAAGCAGAAATGACAATCTTTCTTGTAGTGCCTGCGGTCATCCGATCCAAGACATCTTGCACCGCCCAGCTACGGAATCTGCACTATCGGTGAAAAGGACGAGTCTAGCACGAGCAGAATAATCATCATTGAAGGGAGAAGCTATCAAAAATCGAGGTAAAAAGAATTCTCATGGATTGAGTACGATAGGTGCAAAGATGGAGCATTCTCTTAAATTTGGAAATGAGCCATTTTGCACAACAAAATAAATGTGGCATTTTTTTCCCCATTAATTCAGAATTCAACAAAAGTATGGACAGAAAGTGGACATGGTAATTGGAGGAAAGGAAAACAAGGTATCAAAAAATAAAACGACAGTGGCATTCACAGGGATATTACACATGGAAACTAGTCCATCAACAAGGCCCCCAAGCTACAATTGCATAATGCGATAAACCAAGGGTTCTCAACCTTTACTTTCTCATTTAAATTTTAGCAAATTTCAAAAGTAAAATCTACCCCCCAATTTTTTTTACATTTTACTTCTACAAATGCCTATTGAAGTAGGCAAAAGTGTGAATTTTTTGCTGACAAAATTTTTCCCCAGTCGAGAACCCCTGCGATAATCAAAAAAATGCGATAATACTCTGATGCTATTAAAGACGTATTCAATTGTCTCAAGTTTCTTGGTCGGCAAGGCGTTTTTGTTCGTGGTCACACAAACCATCGCTCTAATGTTTGTGAATTACTGAAACTTCTTGGAAAATACAATTCCAACGTAGTAGAGGAGCTTAACCGTGAAGGTTGTCAATGGTTAGGCCTTGAAATAAGCAACGAAATTTCGAAAAAGCTGGCTTACAACGTAATTCGAAATGAAATTGAAAATGTCAAACAAGCCAAGTGCGACAGTATCATCGCGGACAACGCGACCCACCTCACAACTAAAGAACAACTTTGCTTACGCAGATGAAAAATGAATGTTTATAAATCACTTCTGTGTTTAATCGAATGCGGCATAAGATAATCTCTAACAAATTGACTTCCCTTAACCTTGACCTTCCTTTCTGTCGCAATCAAGGATATGATGACGCTGCAGCCATGGCAAAAAGCCTATCTGGCGTGCAAGCTCGTTTTAAAGAAACTCACCCAGCCATAAACCTGGTGGCACAAGATTGCTTCAAATCCAGTTAACAAGGCCTGCATACATAATTATCAGTGCTAGATAATGTTTTTAATTTCATAAACGCATCTCCGAAAAAACTGAAAAAGTTTGGTGATTTTTTGACGATAAACGAATCTTTCTTGTTTTCATTGCGACCTCTCTGTGCCACACGCTTGGTAATGCAGCCTCCAGTCGTGAATACTTTCCTTGAACAGTATTAAGTCATAATGAATAGGCTTGGCAAGACGTCGAAAATGATGACATGGTTGCTGTCACTAGAAACAAAGCTACCATCCATAAAGCTTTTGATTGTTTTAAGTCCGGCACACACTTATTATTTTATCATTTTTAAAGTCCAAGTTTAGAAAGGTGGAGTAAGAGTTGGAAAGGTTTGTGAGTTGCTGGAAGCCGTCTTATCAACAGTTTCATCGAATGCAACAACAAAAAGTGAGGTGCCTGCGTTTCTAGATGCACGCAAAAAAGTCAGCTGTTCAAATGGGACTAGAGTTGCCATCTTTCCGCGAGGCCTTGGTAGACATCCAAAAAGATCTTCCAATGATCAGCAACGCCGCTTTTCTACTGTAGATGGTTTCCACGAAGGCCGTTTCGTTGGAAAGGCCTTCGTGAAAACCATCCACAGTGGAAAAGCGAAGGCCACAAAGGCCTTATTTAGAATTATCTACGTATCTTCCACGAAGGCCTTATTTAGACGTATCTAAGCAGTGCTCTTCGTCGCTTTTGTCACGCTACTCACAACAGGACAAGAAAACAACCAACGACATCGAAACTATTCTTCTGACTGGGAATCCAACATCTGAAAATAGTACAGTTGCTTTCGAGAATGTCGCTGCCGCGTGCAAAAATAACACAAAAAACCCAACGCTTCTGCGCCTGGAACTGCAAGAACTGGAAGTTTTCAATCGCAAAATTTGTTTTAACTATGTCGCAACTGCATGATGTCCTTGGAAGCAATGAAACCATTCCAATTTTGCCTGTGCTTATTGCAGCCATAGTGAAATTGTTGGCATGGTAAACGAAACGTGTATGAGAGATTGCGTGAGTGCGATGCGATGCATGGCGACGCTTTGCCACAAGGAGTAGAACTGCGCACCAAAATGGACCTGAACGCGTATTCACAGTAAATGGCTATCGCAAAAGCAACCTTGCGAACCATGCTAAATAAAACGCAAGCGAAAAATTAATTGGAAAACGGTGACAATTACACGCTTTAACTTTACGAAACACGCTTAGCAGAAAGCAAGTGAAAAATCAAACTCGGCTCGATAGTTTTTGTGTTGATGACATCTCGTTTAGTAGACGCCATGACACCGCCACTCCTTAAAAAAACTCTTCAAAATTATTTTTTTTCTACCAATTCTTCCCTTTCAATCCCCCCCAACCAAAAAACACTTCTAACAAAACCCTAAATACTTTCCATTAACCACTGCCCAGCTAGCGATCAGAATGCGTCGGGGACCGAAAATTTTAAAAGTGATTTAAATTTCAGCCCAAACGACTGAAATTTAGGCATCGTAAATGTTTTTGATCCTCGATTACACTCCTGGTCATAGCAACACGATCACCGAAAAGCTACTCATTTAACTTACGTCCAGTTCAATTTCTTTCTTCTTTTCTTCACTTTTTCTTTCATTCGTTTCTCATGCTTGACCATAAACTCTTTTGCAGCAGTTGCTTGTTTCAATTGTGACTTCACTTCTACTTCCATGAGCTGATCGTTTAACAAATTCGCTTTTTCGACATCTCCTTTTGAAATTACTTTTTTAATCTGAGATTCGAGTTTTTCCTGAGATCATAAAAACTGATTAATGCTCTACGTGCACATTGCACAGCTAATGTAAAACAAGTTCTACCAAATGCTTTTTTTTAATAAAGTTAGATTGTGGACGAAATAAAGAGGGCAGAAATTTCAATTGCTTCAACCTAATTTTTGCTATAGACATTGTGCTTCACCGGTATACCGTGCTTCACCGGTATACCGTGCTTCACCGGTTATCAGAATAGTGAAGCTGTTTACCCAGCATGTCGTAAGAGGCGACTATTGGGTACCTACCAATTGCAGTCTAACTGTTAATGGTGGGGTTGCCAGCTTAATTGCTTGGTTGGACCACTCATGTCAAAAAACTGAGGTTGGGGGTAAGCAAGGGCATGCTCCCTGTAGAAGAATTTTGCTCCAGTAAATCCCCATGACCAGAAAAAATATACAAATGGCCCCCAGTCCCCGGCAGCTCTTAAATGGGCAGGGGGTGCGAAGAATCTCCGGGTTTAAATCTGAATGTCATGGGATAAGATTTGGAACATTAAATGTGGGAAGTCTTTGTGGAAGGAAAACGGAAGTGTGTGAAGAACTGAGGAAGAGAAAAGTTGATGTGTGTTGCATCCAGGAAGTAAGATGGAAAGGCCAAGGAGCTCGTTTTGTGGGTGCTTCGGGACGAAGGTATAAAATGTGGTGGTCAGGAAATGATGCAGGATTTGGAGGGGTTGGAATTTTGGTGAAAGAGGAAATATCCGGAAACGTTGTGGAAGTTAGAAGAAAAAGTGACAGAGTAATCGTGATTGTGCTAACTCTAGGTAGGGAGGTGATGCGCGTAATATGTGCGTATGGGCCACAAAGTGGAAGACCAGATGCAGAGAAAGTTCGTTTTTATGATGAAATGGGGAGTGAGTGGGACTTGGGAAGTTGTGGTGAAATCATTGTTTCTTTGGGGGATTTCAATGGACATGTGGGGAAATGTGCTGAAGGTTTTGAAGGTGTTCACGGGGGGAATGGTGTTGGGAAAAGAAATGCAGAAGGAAGAAGATTGCTGGAGTTCTGTGATGAAAGAGAGCTGTGCGTGGCAAATACTTGGTTTAAAAAGACAGACAAAAGGAAAATTACTTATAGTGGCGGTGGGTGCGAAACAGAAATTGATTTTGTGCTTGTGGGGGAAAAATATAGAAAGTATATCAGGGATGTAAAAGTGATTCCATGGGAACTTCAGCACAGGCTGGTGGTCGTAGATCTAGATAAAAAGGTTCTAAAACAGGGTGTGAGAAAGGAACGAATCATAAGAAGAAAGATTTGGAAGTTGAATGAAAACCGAACAAGAGTGAGATTTGAAAAAAGAGTAAAAGAACTAGTGAATGCAGATGCACCTGATTTGTGGAAAACTTTTAAGGATGGTGTTCTAAAGGCTTGTGACGAAGTGTGTGGAAAGAAGAAGTCTAGGAGAGATCAAGGAGACATGTGGTGGTGGAATGAAGAGGTCAAGGATACCATTGCAAGAAAGAAGGCGGCATTTAAAGAGCTATGCAGGTTCCCATCAGAAGAAAATAAAACTCAATACAAACGTATAAGAAATCAAACAAGGAAAATTGTTGCTAGAGCTATGAGAAAGGAAGCTAATCAGGAGTTGAATAATTTATATCATAATTCTAATAGTGTTTTCTACTTCCTTAGAAGAATAAAAAAGGAAGGGAAGGATGTGGAAGGAGGAAGGTGCTTGAGAGGAGGAGACGGACGATTGGGTTTTATTGAAGAAGACCGGGCAAAAATTTGGAAGGAACATATGGAAAAGATCATGAATGAAGAGAACGAATGGGACCACATGGTGGAAACTGATGTAGTAGAAGGACCAGTGGAAAAAGTGGCTCGTAATGAAATTGTGGAGGCAATGCAAAGGATGAAATCAGGAAAGGCAACCGGACCATCTGAAGTAAGTGTGGAGATGATAGTTGCAAGTGGCGAAATCGGGGTTAAAGTGATGATGGAACTGTGCCAGCGTGTATTGGATGGTAGAGGAATGCCTGATGAGTGGAAAACAAGTGTGATTGTACCTATCTTTAAAGGAAAGGGTGATGTGATGAGCTGCGGATCATACAGAGGAGTGAAACTGCTAGAACATGCCATGAAAATTGTTGAAAGAGTGCTAGAGAGGCGAATACGAACACTAGTCGATTTGAATGAAATGCAGTTTGGATTTATGCCAGGAAAAGGAACAGTGGATGCGATATTTATTGTGAGAAGAATGCAGGAAGAATATCAAAAGAAGGACAAGAAGTTGTATATGTGTTTTGTTGACATGGAAAAAGCTTTTGATAGAGTGCCGAGAAAAGTGATGGAATGGGCCATGAGAAAGAAGGGTCTATCAGAAGTAATAGTTCGGGCAGTTATGAGCCTGTATGATGGTGCAAAGACAAGAGTGAAGGTGGGATCTGCATATTCAGAGGAATTCGAAGTAAATGTTGGTGTACATCAAGGATCTGTGCTGTCGCCACTATTGTTTGCAATAGTGGTGGACGTTGTTACTGAAAATGCAAGAAGGGGTGTGGTTAACGAATTACTATATGCAGATGACCTTGTTATCATGAGTGAAGACATGGAAGACTTGAAGGAAAGGTTTTGGAATTGGAAGAATGCACTGGAAAGTAAAGGTTTAAAGGTCAACACCAGAAAAACAAAAATGATGGTAAGCGGGTCAGAAGGCGAACTATACAAAAGCAAGATAGATCCATGTGGAGTTTGTGGAAGGAGAGTCATGGCTAACTCAGTGTTGTGCACAAAATGTGAAAACTGGGTTCATGGCAAATGTGCAAAAATGAAGAGAGTTACCGCTAGGTTGGCAATGCATTTTGTTTGCTTGAAATGTAAAGGAATAATGGAAGGGACGATGGATTCGATCGAGAAGTTGTGCGATGAAGTGGAGACAGTGAATGGATTTTGTTATTTGGGAGACAGACTGAATGCTAGTGGTGGTTGTGAAGCGGCAGTCACAGCAAGAGTAAGAATCGGTTGGGTAAGATTCAGGAAATGTGGAGAGTTGTTGCTTGGAAATAGGTTCCCTCTGAAGATGAAAGGTAAAGTTTATTGTTGTTGCGTAAGATCAGCAATACTGTATGGAAGTGAGACATGGTGTCTCAAAGAAAATGAAAAAGCGATTTTGAGAAGAACAGAGAGAGCTATGGTGAGAGCCATGTGCGGTCAGAAAGTGGTAGACAGAAAGACGACTGAAGAACAGATGGATATGTTAGGGTTGAAGGAAACAATAGACCGGTTAGCAACAGCGAATGGAGTTAGATGGTATGGACATGTACTGAGGAGGGATGACGATAGTGTTTTGAGGGTTGCTCTGAATCTTGAAGTGACTGGCAAGAGAAAGCGAGGACGACCGAAGAAGACCTGGAAGAAGCAAGTGGAAGAGGAGACAGAGAAGATTGGTTTGAAGAAGGAAGATGCCCTGAGACGAGACAAGTGGAGGGACGGAGTGCGTAAAATTGCAGAAGGAATGGGGTAAATCCGGCCATCTCTGCTAAAGCGAAAACACCGGATAAAAACTGAATAACTACTACTACAGAAATTTCAAATAGTCTTTAACATTAGTTAGAGCAGGCAACCTTATGGACACACTTTTACTGAACTAAAAGCACCCAGAACCACAAAAATGATTTGCCACAAAACTCAAGGTGGCGCTGCAACTCAAAGTCCATAAATATACCGTTTCTCAAAACACAAGTTTCGTGTTTTCAGCCAAAATTACTTTTAAAGAACAATAACCATTTTTTATCAATTTTTTTGCATTTAGACCAGAAAGCTAATCAAAAATACGTTCTAATAAAATAAATTTGTACAGCATAGCCAGAAAAAACCTTTGAAGGACCAAATTTATTCAAAAAATTTTTACATTTAAAAGAAAAAAGTTTGACTACAATCAATATTTTGCAATAATTTGATGCAATTTTTATCATTTTATACATTTGACATTTAAGTTGAATAAAAGGAAAATCACTTTGAATGCACTTTTTAACTGATCTTATTCAAATATGTTACAGCAGTACTAATAAATTCTACACTTTGAAAAAATCTTTTACACAATAATGCCTTGCGTGCAATCGCGCCAAAGAAGCATAACATTTTTTATTTGAAAAAAAACTTGAGCCTTCAAAAAATTTGGAAGGGGAGCTTCAAGACCGTGTGCCCACCACTGGCTAGATTTATGGAAAAACCTTATCATGACTACTAACACTTTTTCACCTGATATTTGGAACAGGCCTGCAGACTGAGTACAATATTAAATAGAGGCAGTCAATTTACAAGAGGATCAAAAATATTGCAAAATTATCTGTATATATATAGTTAGGTGCAGTGTTCCCTTTAAATGCGAAAAAAAGTGCGAATTTGCGAAATTATGTCTGGCGGATTCGCAGTTAAAATTCAACAGTGCGTAAAAAGTCCGGGGTTTTCGGTAGCTTTTTCCGTTTGTTAAAACTTTTGAAATTTTCAACCAACTGTTTAATGCGTGGGAGACAATAATTTGGAATCAAAGGTTGGCTTTTCTAGAGCAGTTCAACGTCTCGCGTAAACATCGTCCTGGTGTAACGCAACAGCGAGTGACGGCGACTTGAAATATCGCGCATGCCATTACCACACTTCTTTTGTATTACAAACCAACCCCAAAGCACGTACCGTAAAGTAACCGGCCAATTTCTATCGTAGCTAAAGAGCAGTAATAGCAAGTAGCTCTCAAACTTCACTTTAATACAAGACATTAGTTTTCGAGGAAAATTTGAAACTGGAATTGCTTAACTTCTTTATTCTTTCCTTACGCTTCAACCCTAATTTCAATCGTACTTGTTGAGATAAAAAAGCGCATTGCTCTCATTTTTACCTCAGCACAAAAAACGCCATTTTGTAAACTAGAAATAAATAAAGTTCTCTCACTAGCTATTTTTAAAAACTAAAAGTAAAAAAGAGTATGACTTCTAACCAATTTTAGTTTTAAATCCCCTTCAGAATTTTTAAAAATAAAATATTGCTGACAGCTATGTGCTGTGATAGCTTACCAGTCAAGATTGAAAAAAGCCTTGATCGAGAAGAAAAAAAGGCAGAAGTGCAATTCCAATTTCTAGCCTTTTTTTTAATTGCTGTAAAGACAATTTGTAATGCAGTAAAATTTACTTATGACTTTATGGCATTTAAAAAAATTGCTGTTCACTATGTACCATTTCAAAATTGTCTTTTGATCCAACATTAAGGTGTATTATCTAATCTGGTTTGCCGGTGTAAAGAAAAATTATCAAATAGCAGAAACTAACAAAAGGTTGTGCGTTGCGTAAAAAAAAAGTTTTTGTGAAGAGTAATTGTGCGCGCGCGGCTATTGCAGTCTTTTACCTGCACACAGTGGTGCCAGGTAAAATAGGCGGGGTCACCAAAAAGTTTTGGTGCTACTATAGCGTGAGGTCTACCGACATAAGTCACCTACAGAGATGCAGGGTGAGGTCTACCGCTTGACCAGCACCTACCGAGGTGCCAACCGCGTGAGGTTTGGGTTAGAACCACTGCCCTAACCTTAACCCTTAACCCTAACCAATGATTTATTTGTGCCATTCTTAGATGCACGAAGTGTGTATCGTTAGAAAAATTTACCTTTGTGTGTGGAATGTATGTGTGATGTTTGGAATTATTATAGCTATAGTAGTAAGTGTGTAGCTATAGAGGGGTGAGGGATAAATAATTCGGAACAAGTGCAACATTTTCCCCAGTTAGTTATCAAGTTTGCGCTGGTCTTGAAATACCATGGTTGCGGGTTCGAATCTCAGCTGGCAGGGCATTAAAAGAAAGGCAGTGTACACTGAAGGGGCAGGCCCGGTATGTAAATGTACGGAGCAGTGTACACTGGAAGGGATAGTTCAGCCTGGCTCGATCGCCGGCGCTGGGATCAAGTGCATAAATTTCCTCACATGGGGAAATTTATCCACTTGATCCAATAATTCAGTGGTAGACCTCACGCTATAGTAGCACCAAATTTTTTCCAGGGAGGGCAGCCCCCTCGAAAACGCAGTAAAACTATGAGGTCATACATGAATAATATACCTTAATATTTTTTGCAGTCAGTGTCTTTCAGTGAAACCCTGTAGTTTTATGTGTGGTTACAAATATTGACATTTCAGTTTTTCTACTAGACTTAAAAACTGCGTTTACCAAACTCACATATATTCGCGTCCATAAATATCTCTGCTTTTATGCTTCGGTCATGTTTCAAATGCTTTTTGCAAAAATCAGATTTCAATTATAAAGTATTTGGGACCTCTTTTCATAAATTCGGTAAACGGTCAATGACCCTTTACCGTATAATAAGAGCAAAAAATAGCTAGCTACGTTATTGCAGCTATCGTCGAAAGTTCTGTAAACAGGTTTCAAAAGTGTCTCAAACCTACCATTACTTTCGTCACATTACCAAGTCAGACAATAGTGTTGCGCTTTTTTTTGACATCTGGGACAAAACTGCATAAAAATTAACTCATTTGTTTTCCTGCGTAGTTTGTGAAATTAGTTGAGTAGACTTAGGTAAAAGTTGTTATCGTTTATCATTAACATTGCATTATGAGATATGTTTTATGAAGCAACACGCACATAGAATGACTACTGCATCATACTTAAAAATCTTAGATTTTTTCTTTCAAGTTGCGTAGCTTTGGCCATCAAATACTTTCCAATTTTAGATTAAAAGTTTACTTGCAACTGCAAAACCCTGCTGTTTAATTGATTACGATTGAAAAATGTAACACGTTAGATTATTTACCATATAATCAAGCAACAAATGAAGTTCGCTAGTAATTTTTGTTCTTGTGTCATAGTTGTGGTAACCTGCCTAACATTCCATTATTTCATGAAAGCGATATTTCTCATGCACATGTCGGGCTTCGGCAAAGGATTAATTTTATTTAGATGCACTGTTTGCCAGACATTCTGAAATGCATACAAAAGGGTCGCAGAGTTTGGGTGACCAAATTTAACTTAAATTAACATATTAAACAGAAATAGCAAGGTGTTTCGCCGTCGCCTTGTAGTAAACACTTCTGAACTTTAGGCTACTCGTTTTTGAACTTTTTAGGGCTCACATAATCACCTTTATTATTACGTCATCGAAGCGCATCATCACGGTTTTGCTTCTCCCCCTGGCAAATTTTGAAAACTCGGCGCTTACGCCCATGCAATTGCTGTTCGGACTTATTTTTAGATCATCTTCGAAAGTCTTTGATGCACTGTTAACTCGACTTCCTGCTGCGGAAGATGTAGCGTAGTAAGCAAGATACAACTCGCAGGCTGGCGTCTTGATCGGAATAAAAATTGAAATCATTCGTGACAAGAGATGATGGCCTACGTCAGTGATTTTTAATCGGTGGACCATGGTTTTCACCGGGCCAGTACTTTATTTTACCTTCACATCGAATAAAATTACAAAACTCTTTCTTCACTTGATTTTTTTTTTTAGTTCGACAACACTTCTAAAATTTACTTTGATAACTTTTTTGAGGTCGCCCATGAAAACAAAAAAAATATAACCGGGCCACATGATTCGGTGCATTTCGAAAATGGGTCAAATGCCAAAAACGGTTATGAAACCAACAAATGCTCATGAAAACGAGAAAAAGATACAACCGGGCCACATGCCTCTGTGCCTTTCGAAAATGGGTCAAATGCCAAAAACGGTTGAAAAGCACTAAACTAAATAAAAAGTGTCATAATTGCAGTACGTCCGAGGGAAAATAAAGGATGCCGTTTTACATACGTCAACCAAGGTTATGGGCAAACTGTAAGCTGTGCAAAGTTAGCTTGGCATATACCAGTAGTTCTCAAACTTTTTGCGATGCGACGCATTTAAAAAAGCTTGCGAGACTTTGCGACGCACCAGACAGCATCCTACAGTTTAGTTTGCCGTACTGCGAGATAAATGTGACCCATAATCTACATAAATAACTGCCCTATGCAGATGCTCCCGAGATTTTGGATTGGTCTGTCATCTTCAAACGTAAAATTACGCTCTTTTAAGTTTGTAACTCATTTTTCCTGTTTTCGTCCAACATACAACTGAATGCTTTATTCTTTATATATTTTTCGCCCAGTAAGTTAAACTTCTGCAATTTGATTCTTGAATAACAAGTCAACCATTACAACAGTGTATTAAAAACACTATTGTGAAAATGTCAGAAGTAAGAAAGGAATCTACGATCAGAGTTCTTTTGACACAATAAAACCTAGACTTAATGGCACAAAACCAAAATATCCCGCGACGCATTTGGAAAATTGAAACGGCGCACAGTTTGAGAACCACTGTGATATACATTGACTGAATGGCAGTTGGCTACTGCAAGTATCTTTATTTACAAGTTCAAAATAAGTTACTATGGCCGGTGTAATCGTTTGTTCAGCAAGTGCGCCAAAACTTGTCTGGCGGTTTTCGTATATTTGCTAGCAATTTTGCACTTGCACTGGCGGTTAAGCGCTTACCAAAATCTTAGAAGGAACACTGGTTAGGTGGCTAAAGTGAGATTGATATGTGGAGAAACCTGTCTAAATTTCTTTGGAGTCTTGCTATTGTATCTTCTTTACTACAAAGCGCAATTCTGTTGGTGTGTCTGTGTGTGTTTTAACTCCTCTAAAACTACTGGGCCTGCAAACATCAAACTTGACACGATTAATCACCAACCAAGATGAGTGTCATAAGGCAGTTTGTGATGTCATGATGATGTGACAATTAAAGATAAATTTTTAAAAATCGCCTTTGTTGATTGAAAAACGAAGTTTTTAACTTTAAAGAAAGCTACTACCCGATTTACCAACTTCACCAAATTTCATCTTTTTAGGAACTAATTATCATAGAAACGCAATTAAACGTTTTTTTTGGCAGATATTAACTTAAGTGCTGTCAATAAAAAACTCTCTACAACAATTTAACCTGAATTGATGATGCAAAAACAGACTCTTTTTTTTAAGCATTTTATGCCTTCTAATCATGCTTCTTTTTTTCCAGCTGACTAGAAACTTGCTCTCTGACATCATAATGCTGACTGGTACGATCAACACAATTTTTCACAACCAGAGATTATCATATACATTAAAGCACAATTATTTTAAAAACTATTACCTTCAACAAAAATAATTCTGAATCCCCTCGAGAAGAGTTTGAACTTGAGCTTTTATTATTGGCTTCCATTTTTAAGTTTGGCATGCTTTCTTGACAGCCCAATCCACTGACACTCGAGTCACTATAAAATAACTGTCAATAAAGACCTCAATTTGTCGGCTATAAATCTGTAGGCAAAGCATCTCATTTTTGTTTTATTATAGATAAAAGTTTCAGTATTTGTTATCACTGGGATACTTTGCTACACAGCTGTACGACACTAACAAAAGGAAAACAACACTGAGAATTGTATATGTGATGTGCAATACCTTGCATTTACTAATATAATAGCTGTACAGAGATGATGTAGTAAATAAATTAGTTAAGGAACTATAACTTAGCCACAAATCATACTTTGTTTTTAACTGATAGCTAATAACCTTTTAACTTACTTCATGCCAGTGTCATTAAGTTTCTTTGACTTCTTGGAAATAATGACTTTATCTTCATTGGCATCAGTTATACATTTCGCAACCTACAAAATTATCACAGCTTAGAACAACAAAATCACTTTATCACCACAAAACATTGGTATAAGTATCTATAGTTCATAAATGACAGCAAAAGAAACAACTACCCCACAATCCATACAATGTAGTTGCAGCACTATACACATTATGAATATTTCAAATGAATTGTTAATTTCAAGCCAGCTACCAGTAGCTGATCAATTGTCAATTCACAGAAGTATCACAACATACTACAATGTGGTCCAGAAAATTAGATACTATTGAAATGTGGAAATTCCACAGAATTACAGATCAGCTTAGGCATGGGGTAACATTGAGATTATGGTTAAAGTTAGGATTAGAGTTCTGATGAGAATTAGGGTTAGGAATGGTCCATGAAATTTTTGGGTTTTAATAGTATCAAAAAATCAACCTAAACAAACATATGATGCTCAGTGCAACGTTGCAGGAGAAACTGCAGATGGCCGTTTTTAGATAATGCTAAAATATGAAAATCCAAATTTACATATATAAGTGAATTCAAAATGAAGTAAAAAATGACTAAATCAGGAAATACAGAAAATCACATTAGAACAGCTTATTTGAATTGAGTTGAACTGTGCATTTCTGCAAATTTTTGTCTTTCTGCAACATCTGCAATTCAGTCCCATGTTTTTCCTAGTTTCCGCAAGAATTTTCGTAATTCCATATGATAGCCTTGCTCCTAGTTCCAACAACAACATAGTGGTTGTGAGGTTTTAATACCAGAAATTTAATGATGACAACTTATACAACTCATTGAACACACATGGAATTGAGTTTGGAAGCAAGCAAAGTAACTGTACAACCTTTATATCATGCATAAATAGTACAGCATTTATGAACGATAGACAAACTGTAAGTAAAGTTACTAAACGCAAATGATCAATTAATATTTAAAATGCAGGCTTTAAAGCAAACAACAGTTTCACTCAATCACGCTGCATTCCAAAGAGCATATGCATGCACAATTTTTAAATAAAAGATAAAAACTGGAAAATAACTGCAAGAAATGATAATGTCATCAAGTAACCTAGAGACAGTGTGTTTCAAGCAGGTTTTCAATGCTAATTGAATTACTGTGAACATTTACTCTTGGTCAATTTGTGTATTTTAAGTAAAATTTGTGGCCATAAAGTATACCAGTATACAGCAGTAAGCTAAGTTTTCTGGGAAACTATGTCCATGCTGCACGTCCTACAATCCTTTAGTTTGCTAGTTTTTCACCAACCAAGTGTCACTCTCAATCTACTCACCTAGAGCACGATATTACCAACAGCAAGCAATCGTTGCCTTCATATACCTATAACAGTAAAATGGTGCTGCAGCCCACACACCTACTTTAAGAAATTGCCAACAAGGCTTGTACCTTTTCTAGCATGAGTATCAGGCTAATGTTAATGTAAATAACTCACATGTTCAGCTATTTTGATAGACTTTCGTTTAAGGTTCAGTTTTTTTTCTTCTACGGATTTTCTTAGCTCTCCTTCACTTGTGCCGCCTTCAGAATCGCTTTCAAACTCTTCAGGAGAAAGTAAGCCCTTCAGCATCAGTCACACGAATTACAAAAAAGTTACAATCAGCAGTTTAGTGGTCTTCTATTAAGTACTGGCCTAACCAAATAAACGATCATTGCCTACCTTTGCTCCCTCACTCTTAAAACTCAACGACGCTTGAGGTAACGCAGTCGTAGTCAGCTCATGTCAGAAATCGGAATAGGGAACCTCTGACGTTTGGAGAGAATCCACTGATTCACGAATACATAATATTTCTATTTGCTTGACTTCAGGAAATTATCTCCTCATTTTAAAACCGAATTTTTTCCTTAATTTCACCTCACACTTTTATCCAAAAATTCATTTAAAAATGAGTTATTTTTACATTTTTTGAAAACATATGCATGATAAATAAAATAAAATGCAAAGATGAACAAAATTACATAGCTTCAACAAGTCGACTGTTATCAAAACACCGCCATCAAAAATATAAAGAAAATTCAGCAGAGCAGCAAGGTGTGAATATTGAAATTAAAAATGAAATTAGCTCATCCAAAGGCCTAATTAAGGGCCATAAGTGCCTGCTGTGTTCCGTGCACTTTTGTTGAAGAGCTCTGATCGAAAGTTTTTAAACCCCATTTGCATGGACATTTTTTGGCATTTTACAACTTATAAAAGCAGACAAAAATTATTCTGCGTTTATTAGGTAGGCTTGAATTAGTGTTTCTTTTTCTGTTTTTTTTTTTTGAGGCGTGGCAACCGCACATCAACGTGATTTTTTATGAGTTTTAAAAGTTAATGTTGCGCGTCTTTACTTAGAACGTTTGTGGCAGCTTCTTATTTTCGCCTGTTGCTTTGTTACAAAAATATATCAATTCTGTTCAAAGCACTCCACACCATAACCCAAATTAAGTGATATTTTCTCAAAAAAATGATTTTTTTCTTCATGTTAAGTGCCCCATTAATTCCTTGGGCTTTGGCGAGGAAGCACCTTGTAAGCCCCATAAGCGAGCACTGAGACATTTGTCTGATTATGATATTGGATTGATAATATTGCCTCTATTTTATAAACATTTATCTTTACATTAGATTCTAGTAAAAATTAATCTTTGGCTAAGATTTTTCCAAACTACAAAAGCACAATTTATATGCCCAAAGTTTAAACAACTAACCGTGGCAAAACTTTGGCTAATAGTGCCATTTCCTAGGTCAAGAAAACAGGTTGCACTAAATACAAAATGCAGTTAAACACACATTCAATTCAAGTTTAAAACAAGGTTTCCATACTTGTGCAAAAAAAGCAACATAATGTTCCGACCAACTTTTGGTGCGTGTTTGTGCGGTGCCTTGTCACACATTAAGGCAGAAACCATAGCCAATTTAAAGCAAATCATAACATTAGACCTGAAAAACGAATGTGATTTTTCACATTTACGTCCTTCCCTTAGGCTACCCGGTTTGACAAATTTTTTTGAAATTAGCATTTTTTTCAAAATACCGGTACTTAATTTTAAGAAATTTCTCGTAGTCTTTCCTCTGTTCTACATGGACTAACTGTATGTACGACCTGAAATTAGTCACTCCTATCGACAGCTGTCTCAACGTATGGCGCGGTTTCCGATCTCGTTGGCTTGGGTCGAAACGACGGTTAATCTCCCTGAGTTTCCCAAACACCCAGGGCACTGACCATATTGTATATTTTTTTGCGATACTATTCTCTAAATAGCTGCAAAAAGGCAGTCCGTGTCATAGAAAGGCAAGTCAGTGCAGTATTATATTTGCCTCAAATATTAAGTGTGCACGTAGAGGTTTAACTACCTTTGCAGTTCTCACTCCTGGAGTTGTTTTCTTTACTGTAGGCCTATTTCAATCTCTTTTGCAAGATTCGTTTTTACCAGCATTGTGCCTTTGTTTTGGAGGCCCTCTAGCAAGTACATCTCCACTAAAGACTGAAACCCAGCCAACTCTCCTCTCCCAAAGCAGTTCATCCTCGCTTGCTGAGTTTCTATCCTCCCACTGCTTTGATTCTAGCTTTGGAATCTTCTCCAACCGTCTCCACTCCTAACGTTCGTTCTTCACCTCCTGCTTCCTAATCCAGCAGACTTAAATCTATCACATCTTTTTGAAGCAAGCTGTTTTATGTAATCCCGATGCTAGCAATTTTGCCTTTTGTTTTAGAAGTCCAAGGTCTCTTTTAAGATCATTTAAGCGTTCCAGGGAACAAAGCCTTCGAACTCTCTTCTGGATTATATTCAGAATCTCACGGGTACTTCCTTCATCTAAATTCTCCCCAATTTCATTGGCAAACTTATCTTCGGATGAAAGCGCTGCTGGTAATAAAGCGTAACGTGGAACACGACTGCGCGCTAGGTCTAGATTAGGGTATGCAATCTTCACTCTATATTTTGCACTAAACCCTTTTATATTTTCAAGGCAAAAATAAAAATCTTTGTAGTGGTCCTTAGGCTGCCTCCATATCAGGGGGAATAGCGAAAAGCATCGCTGATATTTTTTTGTTCGTTAAGTTTCGTAAGCCACTTGAGCGAGAAGTGCAGAGTTATTGCGCTCTCCACTGCTTATCTTAGTTTCCCAACGAACAATTAAAATAATTTTAATATATTTCTTCAGATCGGACGTGACTGCACGTCGCCGAGCTTTAATCGTAAGGCTTTCACATACATAACATAAGCTTGAACTCTTTTGGCATGATTATGAAACTTTCCTGCTCCAAAAACAGCAAATTGAATCTTTAAAGCTTCAAAAACACACAATCGACTGTGTTACGTCATAAATCGTTTTTCGTTGAAATTGCGTTTCGATGTGGGCGAGTTTTGAGCTTCTGACCCTTTTGCTATGAAATTTTGCGTAGCTGACCTGTCTGATAAGGTCAGATACCTAATTAGCGTATTCTCGTTTGTGTGTCTTTTCAATTATTGTAACCGCGGAGCTATGCTTTGTTCTGCCGCATTGCTATTTTTAGCTAAGCTCGTTAACAGAATTCAATTCCGCTGCATTGCTCTAATTGATTGATATCAGTTGAAATTTCTACTCAAAACTTTTCATCATTGCATTGTTTACCGCAGCAGCAGCAGCAACTAAAGTTTGTTAATGTAAGGCACTATCAATTGTCAAATCAACTAGCATCTTATATTGTATCATTTTTCAGCTATAAGAATTTGTAATTAAATTAATAAAAGTTGTTGGATGTTCTGTCGAAAAACAAGTTGGTAAGTTTCGCATATCGGTCATTTATGCAAGTAACAATTATATTGTATCTGTTACTTTTGTTACAGAAACCAGTTCGCTGTAAATTTGTGGCATTTATTTCGTTTGGTTCATTGATTTCTTCTCGAATTTTCACTGAATAAACTGCGTTTCAACGACATCTCGTCCTTCTCTTGTTCGCCGCAGCGTGAGGCAGACACGCGTGTTGCGACGTAACAGATTGTTACTTCCATACATTTTCAGTGAAGCACAACTACAGTAGAATTCGCCTAATTCGTCACCTCAAGGGGATTAGAAAAAAGTGACGAATTAGGCGAACTGACTAATTATGCAAACAGGTAAAAACTCTATGATGGCGTGTATACAAGGGGCTTGTTTTGTTGCTAACGCAGTTTGTTACGTTTATTATTGAATACAATGCACTTACACGGAACACAAATCATGCAGTACAAACAAAATAATGAGATCTAATCCGATAAGGACTGTTTGTTGTTTGAGATCTCGTGTTGAAATAACCACTGTGACCGCCTGAATTCATCTATCCTGCAGTAACCAACAAAGCTGTGAATACCGCTTAAACAATGAATCGAATCTGCAAATGACAAATAAGACGAACAAAAGGTTTTTCGGGGATATATGGGTGACAAATTCAGCGAAGTGACTTATTAGACGATGGCGAATTAGACGAACTTGAATGCACGTAAAAGATAAGAATTCTGCCGGGACTGACGAAGATGTGACGAATTATGCAAACTGACGAATTAAACGAAGACGAATTCTACTGTACCAACAATTAAAACTATTTAACATAAAAGATCTGAAGTCCAATGCATTGTTATTATCCAGTAGATAGGCTATATAACATATTGAGCAAAACGCGCTGGTTTTTGTTGGTTACTTTTTCTTAGTATCAGTTCAGCCGCAGACGAAATGCCGGTACAATGTGCGCATTGCTTTGCCGATGTCATATGCAACGTTAATGAAATCTATAGTGCGCCATGTTTTTGTAGTTCAAACTTCAAAACTAAAAGATGTAAATACCTCAAAAATCTGATGTGCTGGAAAAAAAGCAAAGACATTTTTTAAATCAGAGTCAAAAATTTGTTTGGAAACACATAAAGCCATCTTCTAATGTACCGGTATTTAAAATTTGCTGTTGACTAGTGTTATTGAGTGATAAACTTGAGCTCTTCTTGTCACGCTCGCTGTCCTCTTGTCCTTGCCGCAAAGGACACATCCTTCTGTTACTCTCTTTTTCATAGAATTGCAAATTTTTTATGCTGCCAGCGAAAAATTTAGGAGGAGAAACAATAAACTAATACCAGTGATAGTTTGCTTAGTCTGTTCTTCTTGAGTCGGAGTAACGTGCTAAGCCTAAGCTGCGTATTCTCTACGCAATCTTTCAATATTTAGCATTGTAATAAGTCTTCCAATATACAAAAAAAATATGTCACAACACCAACGGTTTAGAACAGCAGTTTTTTAGTAATTTATAAAGTAACCATAACACATCACCACTCTGGGCACCGTAAGAAGCTCGCATGAGGGCTTTATCATACATCGATTTTCCACACTTGCTAACAATTTGGTAATAATGTTACTGGTGCTAATGGCGACGTCATTGTGTATATACCAAACTAAGACCTTGCAGTCTTGATTCGGTCATGGTGGTCCAATTTGAGATGTAGTGCAGAAAACGACCTCTTTACCGTTGCCAAAGTAACAGGAACTGTACCAAAGATACGGAGGAACAGACGACTTTATAAAGAAGGCCCAATGCCTCGGTGGCCCCCTTGGCTACGTCACTGCATGCAGCGCATGCTTTCATCCGATTCAGGACACTTTTCATTCTGTCCTGCCCAACTACGCACTATGTACCGCTAGGTTATTGACGACTTTTTTCCAAACACCGTCAAGGTCTTCCGCCAAACCCCAATCTCTCGGAAGGGGTCGGGTAATAACAGCCAATGTTTTCGATGCTCTCCAGTCTGTCAACGCGTTGCTGCAATCAAATTTACAATGTTGTTTAATAACGTATTCAAATCAACATCATATACTTTAATATTTACACCCGATAATTAAATACCGAATCGCCTGTACCAAGCAGGCTCTTCTAAAGAGGTGCGAAATACCAGAGTTGAGTGGAACTCTCGGTTTGTGGTTCAATGGCGCTAGAACAGCGGACGCAAATTTGAAACGCATACAGAACATCAATCTACAACGTGGAGAAAAGTGGCGAAAGCAACTGCCCACGCACGATAAGACTAAGAAAACAGCAAAATAAAACAGAAGCGACGGGTAGACCTAAAAAAGGATCACTCCTTAACGGTAAAGCACGTGAGAAAAATAACAGACCTACAATTAATAGCATTTTAAAATCCTACCAGACAAGCAAATTAATTTAACTAAAAGATTTTTTTTTACAACAGGCATTCAGCATCCACAAAAACTTGACGTTAATCACTACAAAAAAATGCAAGTCAAAACGCACGCTACAAACAAAGCGTAAAATATTCTGCACAATATTAATACAAGTCACACGAAAAATAATTAAAAAAAAAACAAAACCGGTAGTTGAGAAAAGTCACAAGTTATGGTTCTTCTTGAAATTGAATTCCTTCCAATTGATGGTGATTTTCTTCTGTTTGTTGCGGCTCGACGAATCGAGACAGAATCTTTGAAAACAATTTAAATTTTGGGTTTAACTTATCATCACATTTTGGGTTTCACCAGCGTTGTTCTTGGTTTTAAATAAAAAAAGTAAATATTTGTTGACGACAGACCTTTACTCATGCTACACTACTATTCAATAGTAAAGCTTCTCACCCAGAAAGTCACTAGAGGCACTAATGTGCACCTCTAATGGCCCGCGTGGTTGGTGGTGGGGCAACCAGCGTACATAAAGGCAAATTCATGTGCACTGGTTGGAAATGGACTGGCGCTGTCTACAACCCTGACCTCGATAAGGTTTCAGCGCGATGCTGGACCTTTCAACTCACATCGCGCCCCAATCCCATGTGGATACCTGACAACACTCGAGGCAATAATGAAATTTGGTCGGGGGCTAAACAATCCAAACGAATGTCTTTTGTTGTCGCCAATGACGGACTAGACTCATTTAGCTGCTTCCCTTCATACCAAATTAGTGTAACAGCTATCTAAAACCTAAAATTTTAAAAAGTATGTGGAATCAAAATGAATATTGCGTTTACTCAAGAAATCGATTGGCGAAACCGGCAATTTTAAAAACAAGTCTCGCGGCAAGTAGGTACTAGGGTCAATCCGCTAGAAGTTTATAGGACTAAAGCAGTGCAAGCTGCACACTCAACACGTCGTTAAGAGACGGTTAACTGCCTTATTAATTAACGGTAGTACGTATGAAATAGCCATGGTGTACTGGTAATTGGTCCGGAATTCGGAACAAGGCCCAGCAGTTCGAAACTGCATAAGAGCACCATTGGTATTCGCCAGAAAGGGCATCCGAAACTAAAAGTGCTGGGTTGCTCAAAAAAAATTCTGGTTCTAATCCGAGGGTGTAGTGGTAAACATATACTGAAGAAGTATGTCTAAACTTGCGAAAACGCAGGAAAAAAGATGTAAAATCGACTCGCGTTTGAGGTGAGAAATACATCTTGCATAATACACCACGCCTTTGTCCCAAGGAAGAGACAATTATCATTAGCTTAGTCGCAGCTCTCATATAGTGTAAGTTAACCATACACAACATACCTTTTAAAATTTTCAATTTCTTTTTCAGTATCATCCAGTTCTCTTGCATCTTCTTCTTTTACTTCACGTGGTAGAAAGACTTCATCGACTTCATTACTTTCAAGTTTTTTCGCGTTCTTTTTTCGCTGCTTACGCGTCCGAGTTTTTTTAGTTTCAGCACTGAAAGAGGACGATAACGTTCAAACAAGTGCTCCAGTAAAAGTAAGGCCGGCTCTCACATAATGTATTACAAGCGCGCACGCACGTACGCACACGCACACACACACACACACACACACACACACACACACACACACACACACACACACACACACACACACACACACACACACACACACACACACACACACACACACACACACACAGGAGAATCACTTGTTTGTTACTCACGTCATGCTGTTGTTTGGCGTTCACTTTTCTTAACCGCTTAACGTTACAGAATACAGAGGGTGAAAGGTTCTGGGTTATAAGCTCTCGTATATTCGCCTTAACCTGGATTGTGAATATTCTTAGCATCACTATGGGTTTGCCACATGTGTACAAAATAGGCTATGACAGTACGATCGTAAGACCACTCCCGCTTAAAAAGCAAGTTTTGACAATTATGGCTTGGATGACAGCAATCTTTTTTTAGAAAATAATAATGGCATTTGGAGGAAGCTTTAAAGCTCGAGTTATGGGCGAAGGAGTTCACAACGCGACAATAGCATTTTCAATTTTAATCAATTTCTGTTGCAGATAAGCTAATAAAATTTCTTGGAAGGGTACACGAAACCGATTATTCTGCGCATTAGAACACCAATGTTGTGCCTCAGCCAAGTTCCGTTTTCGAGACATGGGAAATCCCTGATTTAATTTCCACCAGTTTCGAACGCCCGGAGCTACCTTAATATGACGTCGCAATGGATAAAAATTACGACGTCGTAATAAGCATCTAAAATCCCATTACGCATCGACCCGAATGCTTTTCATTTCGAAGATGAAAAAATGAAACATCCTATTATACACGCAGTGACCGAATATGTTATCGATATCGTGCAAAGCTTACCCGTTTTCCTTGGTTGTCTTTTTGGAGGCTGATGATTCGCTAGCAATGTTGTTCGTGTGGCGCATGTCGGTTTTTGAATTCGAAGTGCTTTTAGCTGAAGATGGAACGGGGTAGCTGGATGAGTTAGATGCATCTTTGTTCGGTGCTGACTTGCCTTTCGCCTCTTGATGCCTCACTACAGGTTGCGTAGGAGGTTTCTGGGAGTCGGAAGTTTTGTTATTTTTCTTCTTCTGTTTCTGGGTCTGAGTTGTAGAGTTGGAAAGCTCGCCAGCACAGTGTGAAGGTGCGACCGTGACGGCGGACTGTTGGAGTTTCTGCTGCGATTCGCGACTTGATTTTGGTCGCGCGTCGTCGTCTTTGCCGCGCGTCGCTGAATTTTGCACGACGTGATTCGGCTGATTTGACGCGGGATTCTTTCTGTTGGTTACATTTTCATTCTGCTGCTTCCGATTCTGCTTCACTTTTTCACAGTTTGATTTGCTTTTACTCGTGCTTACCTTATCTATGTTAGTCTCAGTTGCAGCTGATTGCGATGAGAGAGCCGGTGAACCTTTTTCTTTCTTGAATATGTTTTTAGAGCTGGGCTTATTGGAACCGGTCTCCGCCTGCAAAATTACCTTGTCCACTGACGATCCATTTGTTTTCACATTCGTGCTTTTTGCTTCATTTTTCAATCGTTCATGTTGGTTTCGAGCAGTGTCGGGCTTCTTTCTATCGTCTACACTCGAGGAGTTTGATTTGTCCAAAGTCTTGCTTTTACACAAAACTCCTGTCGATGGTAGATCCATAAACGCCCTGCCGGTGTTGCTCGACTCCAGATTGCTGTCCTCGCTTTCAGACTTCGTTTGTTTCTTTTTCTTCTTCTTTTTCGATGTTATTTTCTCTTCCGGCTGGTCAGACCGATACAAGATGTTACCTTCGAACAAATCGCTCAATTTGGTTTGGTTTTGCGCTCCAGACTGCTTGGCGAATATCTTCATGAAGCCAAGCTTGTCATCGACGAGTTCAAATCCTTCCAAGGTTTTCTTTTCTTTGCTAAAAGGTTTTTCATTAACTGGAGTTGGAAGCGCCACCGACTGGCCGACTGGTTTCTCGGTTTCTTTCTTTTGCTTCTGCTTCGCTTTCTTCGACTTCTTTCCGCCAGGATCCTGCGCCGGTTTTTTTCCTTCGATAAAACTCAAAAGGCTTTCCACCGATGCATCGGAAATGAAGTTCTTGGAAGTTACCGGATGCAGGTTTGGTTCCATTTCAACGAGCTTTTCGACTTGGTGCCTCTGCTCCACTTTCGCCTCTGCAAATACATCAACGTTACTAACATGAAGCGCTCGAGCCTTATAAAATGCCCCCAAAAATCTGATAACTTCAAGAGGCAACGTTGATTTAACTGTTGCTTACTGTTGCTTTTTTGAAATTTAAAGAACTTTTTCTAGAATGCACAATATATTTCTCACTGTAAAAGCTTTGAATAGCCTTACAGAAAAAAAAAAAAATTATAAAGATACATGCAGTGTCTGCCATAAAACACTACATAATTTTACTTCAACACTATGAACGTTACATAAAAAAAATAACCAATTGCCACATAAAAACTTACAAAGGGCACAGTGAAATTTTTGCAATATAAAACATGAGGTTTTTAAGCCTCGTGTGCTCTCCATGGAGTTCAATGCACTTTGCTAATCTTTTAGGGACTAAGCAGCATACTTTGGAGCACAGCTACCACCGCTATTGAACAACGGCATCGCGCATATGTTCCTCAAGTTAAACGATGCTACAAAGCTTTGCTGTGCAGACTTTGTTTTTGAAAACACCCCACAAGAAAAAATTGAGAGTGGTCATATTTGGCGAACGAGACTGCGACTCCAACGGTCTGCACCTATCAATCCACTGACGGGGAAGGTTGTTGTCCAGCCAGGCTCGCACTAACGTACGATAATGGGCTGGTGTTCCGTTCATGTGAAAGTGTAGGCCCTCTGCAATAACCTGCAGATGCCATCAAGGCAAAAGCTGCTGCTGTGGAATAGCCAGATTAATATGCGCATTGCGCAGGCACTGTTCCGTCGAAAAAGAACGGGCCATCCAAGCCTTTTGATGAAAAGGCAAACCAAACACACACGCCAGGAAGATTTACGAAAGCATTACTTGTAACCATCGGATTCTCAGACGCCAAGTAACACAATTATGACGACTGAAGCAGCCGTTAAGTTTAAAAAGCGCCTCATCCATGTCCAGTTCTCCTTGGTTGACCATTTGAAGGATATGCTCAAAAAATTCGACCCGCTTGCTTCAGTTGCTGCGATCCCTTCCGAGGGATATGGGCACAGTGAATGACCATGAAGCCCAAGAAGACGCGCAACTCCCCAAGGTCCCGGGACCGAAGGTCGTAGAAAAACAAGGAGTCGCCAAAGAGCGAGCGGCTCTAAGAATTCGTAGTAGGACTGTGCAGAATAAGATAAAAGCTGTCCTGGTTCAGATGACCACAGACGCTGCACGAAGAACTCTCAATTCTGCCAATTGTTCCTCAAAAGTTCTTCAGTAGATACTGAACAGCCGGATAGTAAAGGAGGAGGGAAAGAAAGAAGATACTTCCGACCAGATACGCCATGGAGTTTGAAATAGAAGGAAGAACATAAGAGAGAAAAGCGAAGTAAGCACAGAGCGAGAGTGTGTGAGGGATAGAAGGAAAGAGAAGTGGCAGTCTTGTTGGTGCTGCCGAGACCAGCGAAGAGCTTGCCGAATGGCACAGAATAACCAGAAATTAGCAAAAAAGCTTGAACACGCTGGGCGTGTCAAATAGGAAAGGGTGGCCTTAGCGCCACAAAGCGAGCACTTGGCAAGGACGCCAAAGCCTTATTTTACAAAAAAATACGAACAGAGCCTTCCATCCAAATCACAAGACCGTGAAGAGGGAGAAAGGATCAAAATGGGAAAGAGCCGCACTTTGGTGAAAAAAAGGGTCAAAGCAGAGCGCGGAGTAAAAAGACTAAGCTCTACAATGAAGAAAGGTGGTTTCCAGGGAGTGGCGGGAAGGCAATCCCAGAGAGCCTCCCTGAAGAAAGGAGAAGGCATGAGCAGGTGAGTGAATGCAAAGTCTTTCCAAGAAGACCTGAAAGTATAGATTTTACTCTAAGTTTGGCCAAACCAAATATTGAAAAGGAAGTTGGAAGACAAAGAGCCAGCTAAAAAGATGATATAGCGGCATGATCTAGAGTGACTCGTAGGGAAGGAAGTGTCGCCTCAGCAAGAAAAAGTGATAGGATAAGGGACGACGAGAAGCATCCGGAATAGCGCTATTGGCAGCTGTTGTTGTTGTTACCCGACCTCTTACGAGGGATGGGGGCATGGCAGAAGACCATGGAGCACCAGAAGCCGGGAAACTCTCCAGGGTCTGGACATGTGGTCAAAGAGAGACAGGGAGTCGCCAAAGAGCAAGCGGCACAATGAGCCCGTAGCTAGACAGTGCAGAATGAGATGAGAAGAGCCCTGGGACAGATGTCCGCAGGCGCTGCATGAAGGATTCTCGATTCTGCCAATCCTAGTGAGATACGAGCTTAACATGAGACCATGTCCGTTGCAGCGAAGAAGAGGAAACATACAGTGAGCGTGACGAGGGAACCTGTGTGCCACAGAATTTAGATGAGACAGTACGCCTACAGACCGACAAAAGAGAAGAGCGGATACGAGAGATCAGAGGAGAGAGACTGCAAGGGATTGCAGAGGGCACGAGTAGCGCTCTCCGTCGGGCCAGCTCATCAACCGAGTCGTTTTCCGGGAGAAACGAGTGTCCGGGGATCCATTGCAGTCTGATAATACAGGAGGACAGAGAAGACAGTTCTGCCAAAAAGTTTGTTGCAAAAGGAAAGACGGAGGAAAGGACAAAGTGGTGAGGACAGAGCGAAAGTCTGAGGAGGAGGAGGGGAGAAAAGAAATGCAGACTTGCTGGTGTTGCCGAGACCAGCAAAGAGCGTGCAGAATGGTGCAGGCTTTAGCAGATAAACTTGAGCATATTGAACCTGCTGAGAAGGAAAGAGTGGTCTCGGTGCCACAGTGAGAGCAGTTGGCAAGAACTCCGAAGCCGCCTTTGCCAAAAGGAAAAGGAACAGAGCCGTCTGTCCAGAGTACCAGATCATGAGGGGGGGGAGAGAGTCAAGGTGGGCGAGAGCCGCACCTTGGCGAGAGTGAGGGAGATCAGAGCGAGAGCATGGAGAGGAAAGGGTGGACTCGACCGTGAAGGAAGGCAGATTCCAAGGAGAACAGGGAGGGCAAGCAAGAAGAGCCTCCCTAGAACAAGTAGAAGGAAGCATGAGCGGGTGAGTGGACGCAAAAGCTCTCCAGGACGATCTGCAGAGTCTTGGTATCACTCCTAGTCTGGCCAAACCTGAAATAGGAAAGAAGGTTGGGAGACGAAGAGCCCCCTGCTTGTAAGATGAAAGAGTGAAGTGAGTCAGGGTGACTCGTGGGGGAGGTAAAGAAGCCTCGGAAAGAAGCAGAGGGATAGGGGAGGACGAGAGGCAGCCGGTGATGGCGTTCCAATTTGGTAATACTAATAATGCATTAGAAAGGAAACCATCTGGGTGAGGCATATGTGAGAAGGGGCTAAAAAAAAGATTTATACAGAAGAGAGAGGGACCCCATGAGGAAGCAGAGATACAGCATAAGGCCTTGAGACGTGGGAAAAACTTGGCCTTCAGCGAAGATACATGCTTAGAAAAGGAAAGAGTGCGGTCAAAGGTGACCCCAAGAAAAGTTGGAGTGGGATTGAAACGGAGGCGGGAGTTGAATAAGAGGAAGCCAACTCCCTGTGGAGAGGAACAGTTGGGGAAGTTAGGAAAGGAGGAAGATGAGAAAGAAGATCCAGGAACAGAGCGAAGAAAAGAGTACACAGATATAGGGTTAGATTTGGGCGAGAGAGAAGAGCAAGTCGCCAGCCATGCCTCAGCCTTGGCGATGACAAACGAAGTCACCAGTACTCAGACCAGCGCTCCAATCAAAACAGAGCTCCTTGTGTGGCCTCCACCGCCGTAGGGACCGAGGGGGAGGAGGACCAAATGGCCAGATCGTCAGCGTAAAGAGAGCAGCTGACGGAAGAAGGCAGAGAAGCCGGAAGATCATTAATGAAGAGAGAGAAAAGTACAGGGCCAAGAACGGATCCTTGCGGAACACCTCGACGGACTCGAAAGGAACGGCTTTTGTGACTTTGAAAAACCACACAATCATGTCTATCAGAAAGGAAAGATTGAGTAAAGCAAGGAGGGAGGCCAGTCGAAATCAGTTTGTGGAAAAGAGCAGGATGCAAGACAGAGTCAAAAGCTTTTGAGAAATCGATAGTAGACAGGATCGTCCGAGAGCCCGGCCTGGGTTTGCTAAACCCATCCGAAATGGACTGAGAAAGATACAGGATTTGATCGAGTGTAGACCGTCCAGGGCGGAAATCGGCTTGGCGGGGAGAAAGAATGGAATTAGACTCCACAAAGAAGAGTAGACGGGATAGAATGATGCGTTCAAAAACTTTGATACGCAGGAGGTGAGAGAGATAGGCCGGAAGGAAGCAGGAGAGTCAAGAGGTTTTCCCATCTTGTGTATGGAATAATAGAAGATATCTTCCAGATGGAAGGAAAGGAATGCAAAGTCCAGGAAAGATTGAAGATGTGAAGAAGAATATCCATGCCAGAGCGAGGAAGGTGCTTTAGCATGGGATAGGCAACTTTGTCTTGGCCAGTGGCAGTGGATGAGGAGAGGTTGGAGGCAGCCGCAAGAAATTCAGCGGGAGAGAAGAGCAAAAGAACAAGTAAGACTCCTCCGGGAACGTGACTCGGCGGAGCTCTATAAGATAGCCTTTGGCTCTGCTACGCAGGGCCTTTGGCTGAGAGACAGGAAAGTGGGATCTCAGGAAATCAGCGAAGACCGAAGTTGACTCCCTAGGAGAGGAACAGTTGGGGAAGTTAGAAGAGGAGGAAGATGAGGAAGAAGATCCAGGAACAGAGCGAAGAAAAGAGTACACAGATATAGGATTAGATTTGGGCGAGAGAGAAGAGCAAGTCGCCAGCCATGCCTCAGCCTTGACGTTGGCGATGACAGACGAAGCACGTCGCGTAGCGGAGATGTAAGCCCGGCAATCTTTATCACTTCTGTGAGTGGCAGCAAAAGCCTTGCGTCTTTCACTAACTGCTTCTTCCATTTCAGCAGACCACCAGGCTTTAGGAGATCGTTTGATGCGGCCGAAAGGAATGGAAGATTTGGCCGCATTCAGTGCCAGAGAGGTAAAGAGAGCAGCTGCAGAGGAAAGAGAAAGAGACGAGTATTCCTCTGCAGAAGGATAGTGAGAGTCAAAGTAAGAAGCAAAAGCATCCCAGCCAGCTTTCTAAAAATTAAAAAAGTGGTCAAAACGTAGGTCCTGAAGCACCTCCCAGAAACAAGAGAGAAGGAGAGAGCAAAGGAGATGTCAGGGGAGGAACGACTGCCAGAGGATCGAGGGAGAAGAGGTGACCCAATCAAATATTTCTTCCCCACGGGGGTCGAAAGTACCTTTTGAATCCCAAAGGATGTGATGGTAATTGAAGTCCGCAAGAATGAAGAAATTTCTGGAGAAGGGAAGAATGGAGGGAGAAAAGGAGTCAGTCCTGCCATCCGTCGGAGAAGAGCGTACACATTAACCCATTAATGACGACTGGCAAGTTTACTTGCCACACACAAAAATTGAATTTAGGAAAAAAATAACAATGGAATTGTTATTGCAGGTGTTTTATAGTGTTGAAACAAGTATTGAACGTGTACAGAACACGTCTCGACGCGCTGCTGCGTCACATGCCCGCTCAGTTGACCTTGAAAGTTGCTACTGTGCAGCATGGCGTTACTACGTCACAGTTGTCATCCAGTAATTATCGGCATTAATGGGTTAGAAAAGAGAGAGAGAGAAGGAGTTGTTTAGAGAAATGTTGACCTCTGCATAATCAGAGTAGGGGTTAAGCGAAGAAAGAGAGACGCCTATGCAGCATTAGTAGAGGGGGGGTCGGATTCCACAAAGGAGGTATACGTGCCGGAGGAGTCCGAGGAGGGGGGAGTCACAGTGTTACGGCAGGGGGGGCAGCTCCAAGAGTGAGAGCTGCCAAGAGCTCTGAAATTAGATAAAGAAAGTTGTGAGCACCTTAGATAGACCCATTTGGAGCAAGCGCAGCATTGCACTGACTTGCCCCGCCAGGTCACATTTCCAGCGCACACAGAGCAAGGAAAGATGGGGCCGGGGTTAGGATGAACGTTACCGCTCATCAGGAGAAGAAGAAGAATGAGGAGACGAAGAAGGGCAAGAGTAAGGCAGGAGAGAAGAAAAAGTGAGAACCGGCGACCGATTTTAAAGATGCTGTGTGCTGCCCTTCTGCGGTCGTTCAGAGGGCAGCATAGCGAAAAAATGAATGGGGAGTGCCCGGGGTAACTGGGACCCTCGGGAAGACCAACAGCCATTTCGACCCAACCCAAACGGGGCCGGGGACCGCACCACTACGTAAAGGCGGCTGTTGATTGGTGCAATGCCACCACGAAGAAAGAGAGACAGGGCCTATCCTTTTCTGAACTTTCTACCTCCTCTCTTTCTTCGCTCGATCCCTACTCTGATTATGTAGGGGTCAACATCTCTCTAAACAAATCCTCCTCGGTGTCATTTCTTAATGTGTATGCCCCCCCTATTCGCTCCTCCCCAACGGATGGCAGAACCGATTCCTTCTCTCCCTCCATTCTTTCCTCCTCCAGAAATCTCTTTATTCTGGGGGACTTCAATTGCCATCACCCGCTTTGGGACTCAAGATGTACTTCCGACCCCCGTGGGGAGGAAGTATTCGACTGGGTCATCTCCTCAGACCTCCTCCCCCTCAATGACCCTGACACACCCACCCTTCTCCATCGCTTCTCTGGCAGTCGCTCCTCTCCTGACATCTCCTTTGCTCCTTCTACTCTTGCTTTTTCTTGCTCCTGGGAGGTGCTTCAGGACCTGGGTTCTGACCATCTACCAATTCTTCTATCTATCCCTCTCTCTCCGGTCTTTCGCCCCAACGAGCGTCCCCCTTCCTTCAATTTTCAGAAAGCTCGCTGGGATGACTTTGCCTCCTACTTTGACTCTCACTGTCCTTCTGCAGAGGAATACTCGTCTCTTTTTCTTTCTTCTGCAGCTGCTCTCTTTACCTCTCTGGCAATAAATGCGGCCAAATCTTCCATTCCTTTCGGCCGCATCAAACGATCTCCTAAAGCCTGGTGGTCTGCTGAGGTGGAAGAAGCGGTTGGTGAAAGACGCAGGGCTTTCGCTACTGCTCACAGAAGTGATGAAGATTGCCGGGCTTACATCTCCGCTACGCGACGTGCTTCGTCTGTCATCGCCAACGTCAAGGCTGAGGCATGGCTGGCGACTTGCTCTTCTCTCTCGCCCAAATCTAATCCTAAATCTGTACACTCTCTTCTTCACTCAATCGCTGGTTCTCCTTCCTCGTCTTCCTCCTCTCCTAACTTTCCTAACTGTTCTTCTCCCAGGGAATCGGCTTCGGTTTATGCCGCTTACCTGAGGTCTCACTTTTCCGTGTCTCAGCCAAAGGCCCTGCGTAGCAGAGCCAGAGGCTACCTCACTGAGCTCCGCCGAGCCACGTGCTCTGTGGAGTCTCACTCGTCCTTTTGCTCTCCCTTCTCTCCCGCTGAATTTCTTGCGGCTGCCTCCAACCTCTCCCCATCCACTGCCACTGGTCCAGACAAAGTTGCCTATCCCATGCTAAAGCATCTTCCTCGCTCTGGCATGGATTTTCTTCTTCACATCTTCAATCTTTCTTGGTCTTTACATTCCTTTCCTTCCATCTGGAAGACATATTCTAGTATTCCCATACATAAGATGGGAAAACCTCTCGACTCTCCTGCTTCCTTCCGGCCTATCTCTCTCACCTCCTGCGTATCAAAGTTTTTGAACGCATCATTCTATCCCGTCTTCTCTTTTTTCTGGAATCTAATTCCATTCTTTCTCCCCGCCAGGCCGGTTTCCGCCCTGGACGGTCTACACTCGATCAAATCCTGTATCTTTCTCAGTCCATTTCGGATGGGTTTAGCAAACCCAGGCCGGGCTCTCGGACGATCCTGTCTACTATCGATTTCTCAAAAGCTTTTGACTCTGTCTTGCATCCTGCTCTTTTCCACAAACTGATTTCGGATGGCCTCCCTCCTTGCTTTACTCAATCTTTCCTTTCTGATAGGCATGATTGTGTGGTTTTTCAAAGTCACAAAAGCCGTTCCTTTCGAGTCCGTCGAGGTGTTCCGCAAGGATCCGTTCTTGGCCCTGTACTTTTCTCTCTCTTCATTAATGATCTTCCGGCTTCTCTGCCTTCTTCCGTCAGCTGCTCTCTTTACGCTGACGATCTGGCCATTTGGTCCTCCTCCCCCTCGGTCCCTACGGCGGTGGAGGCCACACAAGGAGCTCTGTTTTGATTGGAGCGCTGGTCTGAGTACTGGTGACTTCGTTTGTCATCGCCAAGGCTGAGGCATGGCTGGCGACTTGCTCTTCTCTCTCGCCCAAATCTAACCCTATATCTGTGTACTCTTTTCTTCGCTCTGTTCCTGGATCTTCTTTCTCATCTTCCTCCTTTCCTAACTTCCCCAACTGTTCCTCTCCACAGGGAGTTGGCTTCCTCTTATTCAACTCCCGCCTCCGTTTCAATCCCACTCCAACTTTTCTTGGGGTCACCTTTGACCGCACTCTTTCCTTTTCTAAGCATGTATCTTCGCTGAAGGCCAAGTTTTTCCCACGTCTCAAGGCCTTATGCTGTATCTCTGCTTCCTCATGGGGCCCCTCTAAGGAGTCCCTCTCTCTTCTGTATAAATCTTTTCTTCGGTCCCTTCTCACATATGCCTCACCCAGATGGTTTCCTTTCCTAAGCGCTACCAATATCACCAAATTGGAACGCCTTCACCGAGCGGCCAGTCGCGCCATCACCGGCTGCCTCTCGTCCTCCCCTATCCCTCTATAACTCACCGAGGCTTCTTTACCTCCCCTACGAGTCACTCTGACTCACTTCACTCTTTTTTCTTATGAGCGGGCTCTTCGTCTCCCAACCTCCTTTCCCATCTCAGGTTTGGCCAGACTAGGAGTGATACCAAGACTCTGCAGATCGTCCTGGAGAGCTTTTGCGTCCACTCACCCGCTCATGCTTCCTTCTACTTGTTCTAGGGAGGCTCTTCTTGCTTGCCCTCCCTGTTCTCCTTGGAATCTGCCTTCCTTCACGGTCGAGTCCACCCTTTCCTCTCCATGCTCTCGCTCTGATCTCCCTCACTCTCGCCAAGGTGCGGCTCTCGCCCACCTTGACTCTCTCCCCCCCCCCCTCATGATCTGGTACTCTGGACAGACGGCTCTGTTCCTTTTCCTTTTGGCAAGGGCGGCTCCGGCGTTCTTGCCAACTGCTCTCTCTGTGGCACTGAGGCCACTCTTTCCTTTTCGGCAGGCCCAGTTTGTTCCAGTTTTTCCGCTGAAGCCTGCGCCATTCTGCACGCTCTTTGCTGGTCTCGGCAACACCATAAAGTCTGCCATTTTTCTTTTCTTCTTCTGTCTGACTCTCGTTCTGTCCTCGCCACCCTGTCCTCTCCTCTACCTTTCCGGCTTCTGGGGCTCCATGGTCTTCCGCCATGCCCCCATCCCTCGGAAGGGGTCGGGTAATCAACAACAACAACAACAAGAAAGAGAGAAGAAAGTTCAGAGAAGGATAAGCCCTGCCTGACGACAATGATGACGTCGCCGCGACCGTGCGTGGCATCACGAGAGAGAGAGTGCCAGACCGGGAGTGGGCGCGATTAGAACGCAGAGCAGAGAATCCAGGGATCCGAGCCAGGAGCATTGAACTGCAACACTTTCTTTCGTCCCATCCTGTTGGCCGTATCTGTATCCAGGAATCCAATCTTAACAATCTTAGAGCTAAGATTGAATTCCTGAATACAGATAAGATCAACAGGATGGGGCGAAAGAAAGTGTAACAGTTCAGTGCTCCTGGCTGGAGACCGCCAGCATTCCATTGAAAAACCCTGAGGGAGCCAAGGGGGGGAAAGGAAGCAGGAGGCATAGGACAGCCAGGAGCAAGAAACAATGGTGAGAGCAGAAAGAGAAGAAACAGAATGGGCAGAAGGGGGACAAGAGGTTTGAGGGCGAGGGTGGGGCAGGAGTGCTGCATTAGCAGAAAGGGCAGGTTGAACAATGGAGGTATACAGGTCGGTGGAAGTCACAGTGTTACAAGCAAGGACGCAGCAGGGGGGACAGCTGCAGGAGTGAGAGCTGCCAAAAGTTCTAAATTTGAAAAGGGAGAGACGTGAGCACCTTAGATGGACCCATTTGGAGCAAGCACAGCATTGAACTGACTTACCCCGTACAGCATTGAACGTACTTAACCAGGTCACATTTGCAGCGCACACTGAGCAAAGAAAGATGGGTCCAGGGTTGGGATAAACGTTACCGCTCATCAAGAGAAGAAGAATAAGGAGACGAAGACGGGCATGAAAAAGGCAGGAAAAGGAAGACAGGCGACCGATTTTAGAAAAGCTGTGTATTGCCCTTCTGCGGTCGTTCAGGGGGCAGCACAGCGAAAAAATGGTTCAAGGGGAGTGCTCGAGATAACTGGGACCCTCGGTAAGTCCAACAACCATTTCGACCCAACCCAAACGGGGTCGGGGACCACACCATGATGTTGAGGCGGATGTTGATTTGTGCAGGATTGGCAGCTCGGTGAAGACGTTCCAATTTCATATTGTTGATAACATTAAGGATAGGACACCAGCCGGGTGAAGCATATGAATGAAGTAGCCCGAAGGAAAGCTTTGTAAAGAAGAGCAAGGGACCTCTTGGAGGGGACCCATGAGAAAGCAGAGATACAGCGTTTGGCCTGGAGACGAGAGAAGAACTTCGTCTTAAGCAAAGATACATGCGCAGGAAAGGAAAGAGTGCGGTCTGAGGTGACTCCAAGATAAATTGGATCGGGATTACAGTGGAAAGGAGGGTTGAACAGAAGGTGGGGCTAGAGATTACCTTGGTGGGATCCACCAATAAAAAAGAGTTCTTACATTTGTTCGGTTTTAGAGGATGACACCAGTGCTACCGTGGAGCTCATTATGCAGCCTCTACAGCAGCAGGTACTAATGGGGAGGAAAACTAGATAGCCAGGTCGTCAGCTTAACGAGAACAGCTAACGGAAAAAGGCCGAGACGTAGGGAGATCTTAAATGAAGAGAATAGAACAGGCCCAAGAACGGGTTCTTGCCAACACGTCGACAGAATCAAATAGAGCAACTTTTGTTATTTTGACAATCCACGCAAGCGCGCCTGTAAAAAAGAAATGATTGAGTATATTAAACAAAGCAAAGAGAGAGGCCAACTGAAATAAGTTTGTGGAAAAGAGCGAGATGCTACAGAGAGTCAGCAGCTTAAAGAAATCGATAGTAGCTAGAATCGTCCGAAAGGCCGGGTTGTGTTTGTCAAACACATCTGAAATGGACTGAAAAAAAATTTGATCTGAAATAGACTGAACAGGGTGGAAATCAGCCTGAAGGGAAAGAGAAAGAAGTTAAACTACACAAAGAAAAGTAGATCTGGGGCTCTATGGTCTTCCGCCATGCCCCCATCCCTCGGAAGGAATCGGGTAATCAACAACAACAACAACAAGAAAAGTAGATGGAATAGAAAGCGTAGTCAAAACAGCTTCGAGATGCAGGAGATGAGAGAGATAAACCGGATAGAAGCAAGTGAATAGAGAGGTTTTCCCGTCTCATGGATAGAAATATTAGAGGAAGACTTCTAGATGAAAAAGAATGGCATGTAAAGACCAGCAATAATTAAAAATGTGAAGGAGTAGATCCATGCCAGAGCGAGGCAGGTGCTTCAGCATGGTGTCGGCAATTCTGTCTGAGCCAGTATCGATGGAAGATTGAGAGATTGACTGCAGCCACATGAAATTCAGTGGAGGTGAGCAGAGTAAAGCTGAAGAAAAAGCCTTGAGTTTTTTCCTAACAGCTTCTTTCAGTTCACAAGACCACCAGGCGTAAGGTTGGCGGTGACGCAGCCGAAAGAAATGGAAGATTTGGCAGCATTCGGTGCCAAAAAATTAAAGGGAGCAACCGCAGTTGAAAGAGAAAGAAAGGAATATTCCTCTGCAGAAGAAGAGTGTAAATCGAAAAAAAGAGCAAGTCATCCCAACGAGCTTTCTGGAAATTGAAGAAAAAATGACGCTTATTGGGGCGGAAGAGAGGAGAAAGAGCGAAGGAGAATTAGGAGGTGATCAGAGCATAAGTCTTGAAGCACCTCCCAGGATCAAATGAGGACAAGGAAAAAATAGAGCAAAGGAAATATTAGGGGAGGAGGGCTGCTGGAGGAAGGGCAAAGGGTAAGGGATGTCAGGGTCATTAAGGGGGAATGACCCAATTGAATACTTCTTACCACATGGGTCTGAAATACCTCTAGCCCCAAGGTAATGGCAGTTGAAGTCCTCCAAAAATATCCTGTCACCATCATTAAGGGTGTAGATGAGGCAAGGATGGTGTGGCCGATAGGTTCCTTGCTTTAGCATACGCCTTACGCGCGTTTGTGACACGCTAAGTTCCGTGAATAGCTTCTTGGAAGAGATGGAAATGAAATAAAATTTGTATCAAACTAGAACAAATGCATAAGAAAAGAAAATACAGTTACTTTGGCGGACCCTAGAGAAATAAAATATCGAACTACACATATATCCTACTTAAATATAGTGAACAAATAATCACCTGGATTGTGAGACTTCTTTGACTTGGTGTGTAGTTTCCGTCTTAATCTCTCGCGCATTTCGTTGTAGTTCTTACTAGTAGGTGTAGGAGTCGGACCGCCGTTGCCGAAGAACTCACAATAGCAACAATTACAGTATTTGCAGTTGTTGTTCGCACCTCCACTGCCGTTATTACCGGCGGCCCCATCTCCATGGTCATGCATTTCTCCTTCCTTGTTGCCTTAACAAAAGAGTTTTAGTTTATTTTGCGGTACTAAGCACGTTGTAGTTACCGCTGTATCTAAATTTTGTCTCCCACAAACACCAGCGGGCTTTCACCTTACAGATGTCTGTTGCGGTGAATTTTGATCTATTATTCAGGGAAAGGCTAAATCTCAACTAAGATCTCGAAGCCCAGATCACTCTCACACCGCTACGGTGGTAATTAGACAATACACCGCATCATTATAAATACTTAAAAATGAGACGTAAAAAACCTACTATTAGCGTCGTCGTCTCCTGAAATGTGATGATAGTTGGGAGGATGGGAGTGTTTTGGGGGCACCTCGGGTTGTTGGGCAGGGGGCTTTTCATGAGCACGCGTTGGGGGTGGTTTCACGGGTTGAATAGGAGATTGCTTGTGCTCGTCCACAAAAGGGGCTTCCTCAGACGCAGAGTGCTCTTCTTTGACTTGATTTTGAGGTTGTTTTTGGTTGGGAGACACAGGAGCTACGGACGCGGGAGCGGAGACTTTAAAGCGGTGCTCATCTGCGGTTGCAGGCTGCATCTGCGGCTGGGAGTTTATCGCCGATGTAAGCTGCCCTTGTGCGCGCAACTTCTGGTAATTCTGCACTGGATTGCCGTTCGGCTGCTCATGTTGCTTTAAAGCGTGCAACTGCGGTCGCGGTTGTTTGGAAAGCTTGCTCTGGGCAACCAGCTTCTTCCTTCGTAGAATATGACGCACATGAAGAGAGTTAGCCGCGGTGCTGGCGGGAACAGAATTAATTTGACTGATGGCATTTTGACCTTGCATGCCAGAATAACCAGCAATATCTAAAATATATAAAGTACATTGTTTAGATGTTTGTCGCCTACAAGTGCAAGTGCAATAAAAGAAGGTTTTTAATAAGTAGAAGTACAGCTTTCCAATTCTAAAACAAAAAGAGCAAATCAAAGTCTTATTGCCCCTCTCCTTGCGAACGTCTCTATCAATTGGGTTTTTGACCAAGATTAAGTTCCCAATCATTCAATTATCATTTTTAAATTATTAGACAATATCTTTTGCTAATATACTGTAGTATGGGTAATACGAGAACAAGAGCGATAAACGTTTACCGTTTTAAAATTTTTAGTGCATTTTTAAAAATCTCAGCAGGAATTCTCCACGTGCATTCAGCCAACCAGAGGAAGCCCGTAAGGCATTTTCAATGTATCCGAAACAACCCTAAGTTTTTAAGCTATATTTTTGAGGGCTCTTCATCAGAAGTTTAGCTCCAGAAAACCGCAACATCAAGAGATAGAAGGATCCCCATTACAAGTTACTATGCGTAAAAAGGCCATCATTGTAAAAAAAGGAACAAATGGGCAAGCAAACCAATAAAACACAAAAGAGATTAAGCGAGAGAAGTAGATGAGGAAGCAATTAGTTCGATTAAGCAAAAAGGGAAAATTACCGGTAGTTTAAAAAGTTGAGAATCACTGTTCTACAGCCACGGACAGGACAGTCTTTTCAAAAATGAATAAACAACTTGTGTTGAGGCCCGCTTAGAGTTGCCAGTACAAAGTAGTACTACCAAGAGAACTGCAATCAAGGCAAATTGCAATGAAATGTCTTTCTAAGGGGGCACAACAAAGCCACCACACAATCCCGCGCAAACCAGCACTTTGTAGCGTTGTAGACGATCACATCACCAGCAAGAAAGTTGCTACTTGCCCACAAAAGACAGTTTCCGCTTTAAGCCATTATGGCGAAGTCGTTAGCGAACGCAAAAGTTACCCGTATTTCACCGGGTTAGAATAGTGAAACTGCTCACCCAGCATGTCGTAAGAGGCGACTTTTGGTTACCCACCAATGGCAGTCCGCCTTGTTGTTGGTGGGGCTACCAGTCGGCAATTTTCATTCACGACTGGTTCGAAATGGGCTGCCAATTTTCCCCTAGCCTAACTTAATTAGGTTCATGGCGTGAACCTGGATTGCTGTTTGCGCCATACCTCCATCCCAAGGAAGAGAAGGGGTAAACCAACCAACCAACGCAAAAGTAAAAGAAAATAATTAAAATCAAGATGAGATCAAATGAAGTTAAATTAAAATGGCGATTTTAGTACAGCGTTTTGGGTTGGAAGTTACGTCGGATGGAAGTTCAAGTTCAAGTTTAAGTACAACGTCAATTTCTCATTAGCATATCTACATCTTTGTTGTTAATTTATTTTTGTAAATAACTACTATTTAACTTGAAGCCAATATGTTACATCATTTAACTACCAACATGTCTACATCCTTTTTCAATCTACATGGGCAACATTTTAAAGCTGCATTACATTTTATGTTTCAACCATAATAGCAAACTGGGCATGGAAGAGTCTGAGCGCCTGGAAATCGTGGCTTCCTTGATCAAGAAATGCGAAGCCATCCTGGTCCTGAAGTTTCATGGTCTGCTATTTCCGAAAGGAATTGAGTAACGCACGCACAAGTAAAAATAGAGTTCCAACTTACTGTGAGAAGCTGATGATACAGGAACCGGTTGAAGGAAAGGATTCCTCCGCACACATGATGCTTGACTGAAAGTTGTTGGTGTGTTGAATAGATTCAACGAGTTAGAAGGTCGGTCACCGGATGGAACTGCAAACAGTTGAAATTAAGTTAATGGGGCAATGGTGCTACGACCGTAGAGTTGTACGACAATGTGCTTCACCGGGTTAGAATTGTGAAGCTGCTTATCTACCATGTCGCAAGATGCGACTCTTGGTTACCTACCAACGGCAGTCCGCCTTGTTGGTGGTGGGGCTACCAGTCAGTAATTTGCATACATGACTGGTTCGAAATGGGCTGCCACTTTCCCCTAGCCTGATTCAATTAGGTTGACGGCGTGAATCTGGATTGAGTTTGCGAAGTACCTCCATCTCAAGGAAGCGGAAGGTTAAACCAACCGACCAACCCACAGGCTCAGATCTTTTGCAATACAAGAAGTCATTATAAAAGCTGAGACGAACAAGATACGCAGAACCCTAACGCCTATTGTAAAAGGTCAAGCGCCAGACAAAAAGACATATTTTCTTCATGTCATTGATCACACTAGGAGTGAACACGGCTCGGACTTGATATGCATTTATACAACATAAAAACATCACCATCACACTCGTGCTTACAATGAACTATAGGTGAATTGAAGGCCATGTTGCCGTTGTCGTGCAAGGACAAATTAAAATGGCCGTCTTTAAGGCTGACTGAAGATCCCGGATGAAAGATAGGTTGTGTTGACGGAGGACTTGTTTGCGTAGTAGAAACAGAAGCTGACGAGACTTGCAGCTGGGGAGTACTTGTAGCTGGGCAGCCAATCGAAAACGGAGATACACCAGCAGTGGAGATGCCTGTTATCCCGGTGTGCATGTTCGGGGAGAAGTAGCTGCCGCTTGTAGAAGAAAACACCATCCCGGATGAAGTCAAAGAGCTGGGAGTGTGGCTGGAAGAGCTACACGTGGAGACGGAAGCTGTTGTTGTGGAACTAGTCAATGATATAATTGAACTAGAAGTTGGGGACGTGAAATGCCTGAAAAACAAAATAGATAATACAAAAGTCTGACAAGTTAGCTTTGACGGGGAAAGCTCTTTAATTAAAAGAGCGAATATTTCAGGACTATTTGTTTTTCAATTGAAAAGCCAGTCTACAGTCAGAGCGTCGAATAAATTTCTCGTCTAATGCAAAATCGAGCGGTTAATGGCAGACATGCGCCATATACTGTAAGCAGCAGCAAAAATGACTTACAAAGCCATTTGAATTTAAACACCAGTGTTTAGCCAAACCAAAGCAGTCAGTGGATGAGGCTACATTTCTTAAACAAAGGTTCAAATATCTAGAAATCCGATTACAGTAATAAATATTTTTATGATGCTTTTTGTGCACGTGCGCTGTAGGTAACAGGTGAAGTTGGCATGAAATTGGAGAAAACAATAAAATAGGAGGAAAAATAGGTGGTGCAGTAATTGATGTTGTTGGTGTGGCGCCAACAGTGGCTATGTGCTCAGGCCATTTACGTCCATTGCATTTGTTTGATCATGACTGAGTGAACTCGATTCCGCACTTAATATCACTCATACCGCTGAGCGTCAAGCAAGGTCGCAGATCAAATGAACCCGGGTCTACCGACTGCGAATCCGACGCGCTCACCGCCGCACCATCGCGCCGATTGGTAACTGTTAAATTTGGTTGATAGTTATTCAGTCTTCGTCCGGTGTTGTTTCCTTAGCAGAGATGGCCGGATTCACCCCATAATATTGATAAATCATGAAATATGTGTTGTAATATGTTCATAATTTAAGAAATATTTTTGTAAAATCAACTTCAAGGAGTTAGATACCCAGAGTCAATTATCAAACCCGACTTTTGACCTCGTTCTTTAGATGGTGCGCAAAAGATTAGTTGCTATGACAACAGCTTACTTTTTGTTCTCCATTGATGTTGGGAAAAATGCAGCTGGGTTATGTATGCCAGGATGCGGTAACGAGCTGGCTCCAGAAATGAAAGACGGAAGATAGCTTTGTGCGTTGCTGTTAATGTAATGTCGGAATGCGGAAGCACAGTCCGGAGCCATGAAATGGGAAGGTATCACGCCAGACATATTCTCAGATGCGTTCATCCAAGCCTAAAAAACCATGCGTTCATTATTCCTGTCCTACTGGGCTTGCGAGGAAAGCTGCATAGAGGCTTTCACTACTAGGCCATTTTTTGCAGGGTGGCTTTTGCATGTTGTCCATGTGAGAGATATTAGTGAATAAGACTGAAAAAGCTGCTTAACGCCAAGAAAAATTGAGACCAAAGCCTTTTTTTCTATTTTGCATGAGCTGGATCACTTCACTAAGCTCAACGGCCGAGAGTCTATCTTTTTAGCTCCCCGGAAATATAGTATTCTCTCTGGGTTAATCTTCGCGAAAAGTATGTCGCAGTCACTTTTTAGTGTTGCCATCAAAAAGTGCCTCTGCAGAAAGTTCAATTAGTAATGCAGTCCTCAAACACAGTATAAAGAATGCAATTTTACAGCATTTTACTGTTTTACGGCCGCTTTGGAATAATGAAACCCATCAACCAGTACATGGCAAAGACAACTGTTGCCACTCACTATTAGTAATTTAATTTGTTGGCGATTGAATTACGAATTGGCAATTTGTATTGGCTGGTGCGAAATGCCACTTTTTCCAAGCCTGATTTTGATTAAATTAGCAGGATGAATTTGACGTTCCATTCTTCACTGATACTCCATAATAACAGGCGGGGTGAACAACATCATGGTTACCAAATCAGTCTTATCCTGCTCAGCTATTACTAAGGTGGGCAAAAGTGGTTCTACTGCTACTACTCTCTTCAAGCCAACAGTTTATTCGATTGGACAATTTAACACTTGACGAAACTGATCTTAACTATACCTGATGACTTGCAAGAGACCATTCAGGTATGCTTGTTTGTACTCCATCACACTGTCCAGCAGAATCAAAAACAAGCTTCGGATTCGTTTTTCCGAAAACGTTCCAGTCGGGAGCACCACTAGCAGAAAGATGATGGAATAATCCCCCAGCGTTTGAAGCTGGCTGGCTTTCTTGCGATGTTTCTTTTTGAGAATCAAACGTCTTTTCAGTGTCACTCGCAGGATTTTCACCAGAGCCGTTCGATAGAGGTTCGTGTTCAAATGAAGGAATCATAACACCGGCGGGACTCATTGCCGGAAGACCATACAAGTGAGGATGGATCATGACAGACGAGGTAGGCATTCTCTGGAAAATAATGAATAAAGTGCTCGCTAATTAAAATTTGATGCAGAATGGAAAGTAACGGGCAAATGCAGCCTAACACAAAAAAGAGGGTAAAACGACAATGTTTGTGAGCTGTGCAGTTCCAGATGTGTCGTACAAGCATTTTAAAGCGCATAGGTTGGTGCTCAAAAGACACCTTCAGTACAAATGAAAAAGTATTCAGAATCTGAGAGCTTACTTATGTAAGCTAGATAAAAAAGCAAGTGGTGGGCATAATCTCTATCACACTTGTATCACCCTGTATGGCACGATTTCAACTGTTCAATAATCATACTACATCACGTTTCAATCATCTACCTGCATTGGGTTATAATAGTAAGAATGCAAGTTTGATTCAGTTCGATCGATTGGGTTAAAATTTCCAGAATTTTGTTCTGATTGAGCTGCCAAATAATTCGCTGTTGCCACTTGAAAGCAGTTTGGATATTTACATAAACCACTGGTATCTCCATCAAGCTCAGATGACAGATATTGGTTAGACAAATCCTGCAATGAAAAAGCATAATTATAAAGCATGAGTGGTGATTTTAAAGCCATCATTGCTACTTTGTTGACATGCAACTTTATTATCCAGACTCGCAGGAAACCGCCGGCGGCGATGGACTTCGAACGAGTGTCCGCACCTGCTTCGCAATTTTCAATCTTCTATCATAAATAGCGCGTCCCAACTGAAAGCGCCAGGTTTCTCTCCAGCATCCAAGTTCTTGCAAACTTGGTTAACCGACGTTTCGTTGTTTAGTTAAGTTACTGTACCAGAAATTTGCAGCGCACGAAGTGAATCGAGATCGAAAAAAAGAGCGGCCAAGCGCGCTCCACGACCTCGGGCGACGCGATCGGGAGCCGTTGCTGGAACCGAGAAAAACGAAATGTGTGCTTCACATGTCCTACAGCTACTAAAACAGGAGCTTGCTTTCCAGACAGCCCAGACTTTACAACAAAAGCAACTGAAAACCTCTGGTAGAAATTGCTCTAACCAAGTGATCTTAAAGGGAGAAATGAATTGAAGAGAAGTTGCTCAATTTATCAAATACAAGTTCGCATCACTATTCAGTGACCAAATGAATTATTTATGCTGCTAATTGCAAGACTTCAAAGAATGAGCGATTGGCATAACATCACAAAGTTGCTGAACTCCAGCAAGCCTCTCTTTTCGTAAACCACAAATACTAAAAACTTCTGAGCATCATTCAGGCTTCACTGTTCACCCTCACGTATGCGCTACTAACATTCTTGAGGAAAAGCATCATGAATGTAAAAGCAAGTGGTAAGTCGCAGACACACACTGCATCAGCAACGACCACCCTGTCTAATTCGAAGGATATAATGTAAAACCACGTTGCTTTCAAGTATGTAAAGTAAATACCATTAAATTTCACCACAGTAACAAGCACTTCAAATGAAATATGCTTTACCTCAAATTGAAAGTAGTCATCAACTGGATAACCGCACAGTTTAAGCATCCGTTGACATTTCGAGCATCTGCATGTCTCTTCTGCATCATCATCGTCATCATTCTCATCATCGGCATCCTCGTCATCACTCTGATCCAAAACCTCCTCTTCGTCGTGTTTCACCTCTGAGGGCATTGGAGGACAACTTTCCTCCTTTGCCGGTTCTCCAGAGAGTTTCTGAACAAAGCAGGAATGCTTAGATCAAGACGAGCAACCACACAAACGAAATTAGAAAATTTCTTCATCATAGCAACGTCCAGGAGCAAGAATAAGAAGTGTGTTTCGTCTTACTAAACTACATAAAAACATACGCAAAATTTCACAATACACCAACTAAATATAAAGACAAAAGAGCACCAAACAACCAAAAAGTTTGCTTGTTTGATTACTTTCTGACTGTGCAAACTCCATGGCTATGCCTTGTTAAATGTCTTTGAGAGTAGTCTTAAACCAACAAGCATAATAATATAAAGCATTACTGGTTTATGTTGTCATGCAACGGTGGCTGGATCTACATGTATATGCTAGTTTCTTCCTCAAGTGTGACTGCAAAGACCAATCGCTAAATGACAGATTTGTCAGGTAAGTTGATTACTCTCTCCTTGTCTTGCGCGAAAAAACGCAGTAAATCGAAGAAACCGACCGCAACAGGCACACGTCAGCCGGTTGACACCTAATTTACCGGAAATCGCAGTTTAAGCAGGCGACAGTCAACTAATGAAGCTGCAATGTTTCTTCCCACTATCGAAGCTGATCAGCATCGCTCCTTTATATGTTAGCTTAAAGGAGCTTACAATCCATTACAACCAGCTCCCGATTCATATCCTCACAACAGTAAGCATGGAGGGGCCTCTTTAAGGTGCTTACATGGGATAAAACATGAAGATTCTGTGTACCTCAAATGTCTCAATCCCTTTTTGGCTTTGCTGATTAACCCCACATGAGTGCAGAAAAACTTGTCGTGCTGTCCTAAGAGACTTACTCCTAGTTGTCTGTTCCTTAAGCCTTTTGCTCTGCTGATTTAAATCACGGCAGTCATGCTATCTATTCAACAGTTAGAGCCCTGACAAAGCAATTACTCCGAGCCATAGAGCAACAAAAACTAAGGGGAAACTTTAAAATTGTTATCTTTGAACAAATCCCAAACAAAAGATTTTACACCAAATTAAGTTTTGTGTGATAATCAGAATATTTATCAAAGAAATAATAACACAAAATGTTATTTTTATGGCTCTGTATTTACCTGCTCAACAGCAGCATTTGCAGGGGAAACTGGTTTTGCGTTGGATTTTCCTTGAGTCTTCTTTTTCTTTAACTTGACCTGCTTTTGTCTTAAAACAAAAATAAAAACTATTCAAGCTTGAAAATTGCAGGGGCTAAAACCCAGGAAAGTTTGCTCTACACATCACTATCTCCCACCCAATCTAACAACTCTATCAACCAATTCTCAGGGTCAAGATTTTTGTTAGTTTGAAATTATATATGCACGTGGTATAGCTATAAGCACAAAAATTTGAAAATGGAATTCTAAAAAGACATTTCATTAGGCCATTTTGCTTACACGGTCTAATTAATACCGGTAAACTTTGGAACAAATTACCTAGATCTGATGTTTGTAGTGTTCCTTCCTAAAGACTCCGTGGCATTAGTAGACGAGCCAGATGAAGGAGATGACCACGCATCTTTGCATAACAAGTTTTCAACTACAGTTGTGATGTTTGAAACTCGATCCACTGTGTTCTGTATCATCTGAGGAAGGTCAGCCTTAAAAACAGATTCTATTAAATCTATCAGTTCGTCATGTTCTGATTGTACAGAAACCTTTGAATCAAATCTCCTTCAGGGTTGCTGACCAAGTGCAGCGTTATTTCCACTGAGGAATGTGCAACCAGCAAAAAGAACTGGCAAAAACGCTAAAGACCATGCAGACATCAAATTTACCGCTTTTCTACATGAACTTCAATGCCTTGTCGTGTCGAGTTAGAGCTGCCAAGAAATATCCATAATTTTGAAATTATCCTGGAGTTCAGAACATTATCTTAATGGGAAAAAATTCTTTAATGTTCAGAATGTATTGCTGTTAACCACAGCCTGATGCAAAATCAAGCGTCAATGCTACAATAAGAACATTAGTATCATACAACCTCACTAAAATTAGAACAACAATGCCTTTTTATATTAACCTTGATAAAAATAATGTTATTAAGCCATTTAAAATCACACATTCACAAGCCTTCTAACTTAATATTTGTTAACAAGGCTAACTCGACAGCAGAAAAAAGTAATACCTTTACTTGCTTTATGTCAGATCACAAAAACATTTGAATGGTCATTGCTTCAATGGATCACTTTTCCATTGCACAATATCAATTCAGTAATACTTTGAAATTATCTTCGCTAACTTACCAAAATGTCATTAGCTGTGGAGTCAAACATAGATGGGGTTGGATCGCTTGAATTTTCTTCCACATTACCGTTGGCAGATATACTAGCTGAGTCATATTGCAAACCATCAATCCGTTTAGACGAAGTTGAATCCGAAGCAATATTGGCATTCGACGTCGGAGGAGGCGAGCTGGTTTTGGTTTGATTCGCATTGACATTCCGATGAGATGAATTAAACAATTGCTTTTGCAGCTGATGGAAGTGGTGAGCTTGATATTGAGAGGCGGCGTGGTGAAATGTTGGCAATATGAACGGCCTTGTTCCCGAACTGAAGATGTTGTTGGGTTGTCCGCTGAATCGAAGAAATGAGTTGCCAGCATCACTGTTATTGCTAAAAACAAAACTGTGAGATGAAGTTTCAAGACACGGCTCACTTTTTGTAAGCGAAAACCTAGTAGACGACAACGTTTAAAAAAGCTAATGTGATTGTTGGCATCTTTCGAGGCAAAGCCGCACATCCTGTAAAAGTTTGAAAGCTGAAACGTAAGTGGTCTTGGAGATATGAAGCACTTAGGCACATCGACTTTGATTGTCTCAAAGCTTTGAAAAATTCGCAAGCTGGATGCTAAATAATGACAGATGAGTTTAAGTCTTGTTTTCATTCACACCTTCGTGTGAATATTGCACATTCAACCAAAGAATGCAGGAATAATATCCAGAAAATGAAAGATGCATATGTGCTTCAGTAGTTCAGTAGTGATAGGATGTGAATGCTGCTATCTTAAATATCAAACTTGAACTTTTTCTTTTAGTCTAATCTTCAAAAAAGCCCCTGATTGCAATTTTACCTCCTTGCTTATAAAAGAAATGCGCAGTGCAAGCTGCACGAACAACTCCAAAGTAGTAGTGAATCCTAATAATTTAAAAGTACTGCATAGCTCTGAGAGGATAGGTAACATACTTGGGTTGTGTAAAAGGTAGCTAGCCCACAGCATAAAAGCAGTATACTTACTACGGTTGTGGAGACAATGAGCCTATGGAGTCTTCTTCCAAGTCGGCTGACACAGAGAGACGATCGAGTTTGGTGTCTTCTTCTGAGAAGGACGAGTTGTTACTGTCGTCAGACGAGTCACCCGCATCACTGGAAGGGACACTGGGCGGACGAATGTTTTGAAGATATTGTGTACATAAAAACGGGGACGAAATGTTTGAATTTGAATTTTGCGAAGTTACATATGCTTCACTGCTTCCGTCGCTGTTTAATGGACTGTCAAAAGGAGGGTCAGACTGTAAAAATAACAAGTATTGTTACAATTTTAAGCAATCAGCCTGCTCTTCTGGAAAAACAGCTAACCATCTGCCAACTCCAGGTTTCATAAACAAGGAAACTTTTACACTTTTGAGAATTTTTCAAAGCTTACAACATTGCTACGGAAGGATTGTAATTCAAATAAAATAGGCAAACTTAAGCAAAAAGTAGTACTAAACTACAAGAGGCCAGCGATGCACTTAGCAAACTGCAGACAGTGACACTGTTTCGACTTATCAGGTCTCTTCAGTGCAGTTGGTACCGACAAGTTGTCGGTCACCAACTGCATTAAAGAGACCTGATAGGTCAAAACAGCGTCACTGTCTATAGTATTGAAGAGTATCCTTTGCTGTAGATTTTACACGGATCCCAAATGATGCCAGCGCAGAACGACACAGTTTAAGCCTAAGTGTTCACATAGCCAATTCTTAAGAAAATTATGTTTGATAAGCTGACATTACGTATTTACATAAACTACATTGTATAATCATACATAACTAAACGCTTTGTCGCATAGTTGTACCTCGTCAAGATTTTTATCATGGGGTGGTCCTCTATGACTTTCATCTAGGAAACGATTCCGCAACGTCAGAGATAACTTTGCATTATCGGTATTAGAAACATTTTGAAAACTCTTCATCAAAAACTGAAAAAGTTATCTTTACATGAGCAATATCAGTAATGCAATAAAACTCAGTTCGGCACTCACGACCTCTTTACCATGGTCCAGAATAGTACTTTATCGACTAAAAAGTACTGCATCTTGTACAATATCTCGAGCACCCAACTGACACATCATATGACTGTGATTTGATGGTTTATCAAAGTTCCATTGCTAGTACTTTGGGACACTGAGCTGAGGAAATTTGAAAGTGCTCTGATATTCAAAACAGTTCACCTCTTGCAGTGTTTCTACAAACTTTTGACAGCTCGGTGCTGGCCGAAGACTCTTGATAATAAGCTCAAGACAAACTCTGTACGATTTTAAACGCATGCTTATTTACAAAAAAGATATCGTTATTCCTAAAATGGAAATTTTGCCGTTTTTGTACCAAAGTCATCAAAAAATTTCACAAAATTCAGCTGCTGATAAAGACTAAACTAGTGCCTTAACATAAAATTGGCATGTCCCACATGAATAACTGATCTGCCAAAAATATTACCCTATATAAAACTAGGCCCCCATATACATTATCGATATTCATCAAAAAAGGAGTCCAAAAGTACGTGTACAGTTACAAGAGGTAACATAATAACTATACATCATATTATCAATGTCTAACCTGTACAATACAACAAATACAACATTGCTTTAGCTTTGAAGTGTTAAGCAGGTAATTTAAATACCAAGCAGAACATTACTTATGACATACTGACACCAGTCAAGTCTAGTGTAGGGGTTTTCAAATTGGAGTATGTGTACGCCCAGTGGTAGACAAAAAAAAGTTTGGGGATGCGTAAGCAAGTTTCTCCTAGGGGCACTTTTATGATTTTTGACAAAAAAGATCTTCAAATTGAGAAAAGCAAATATGATTTTAACAAAGGATCTAAAACGAAATCACAGAAACAGCATAAAATAACCAAAACATCGTTTGTATAAACTTGACTCAAAAAAAGGAAAGGAAAAAAAGTCTGTGTAAGTTGAGAATAGCCTGAACAACGATTTTGACTAACGAATTGCAAAGAAATCACAATAACAGCTCAAAATAAGCAAAACAATTGCTTTTATAAATTTGATCTCTGAAAAAAGTCTTCATATTGAGAAAGGACACAGAACGCTTTTTTTCATGGGTACGTCACACATCTAGATTCTATGAAAGGGTACATAGCTAAAAAAAGTTTTAGACTCTGGTCTAGTGTGATATCTGAATATTTATACACGCTGCACAATCATACATAACTAAAAAAAGTAACTTTAGCATCAAAAATATCACAATATACGCTTCTAGTTCTTAAATGCTTGATCTAAGATGATAAAAATTCTTCTAAAATTAATACCAAGGAGAAAAAAGTAAAATTCAAATTTTTATGTGTTGCTGCTAGAACTTTTCACAGTGTAGTTAAGGCCTACGCATCAAAACAGTACAATAAATTAGCACAGAGTTATTCAACCAATGTTCCATGAAACATTTAGACGGGTTCCGTGAGCATTGAGGTATCCGCAACAGTTCCTTCTTCTTTGAATTCATTCGACAAAACATGACCTTATATATATTTGGAGAAGATTTTGGCAAAAACGTAACAACTCTAGAGTAAAGACATGGCGTAATCATCTAAATTGCGCATTTTGTTTGATTTTAAGCGATTTCCATTTTAATTATTATTGCGACACAAATACACGACAAAGCAAAAAGTAGATATAAAGATTAAAAATAGCAGTCGTTAGATGATAGAATACAATACGACCAGATGTTTATGTGGGCAAAAAGTTATGATGCACGTATCGCGACTTAAAATTGGCATGGAGCAGAAGCAGAAATCTTCCAGCCACAAACCCCTTAGTTGAATCTACTCTAGATGTACGGCGTATGCTCAAAAAAGAAAATAGAATAAGCAAAATTCAATTTCACAAAGTTGATTACCAAAAGAAGGGCGGAAGCGTCAAAACATCAGAAAACAAATATATTTCTTTGGCAGAGAGGTAAAGCATTTTAAAATCCACACTGTTGTTAAAGAAAGTAACTTTAATAAATTAAAAGTCATTTTAATTCGTAAAACATCTTAAAATTCGAACGTTTTCGACTTTCATAAAGCCCTTTCCAAGAATTAAATCTGTAAATGTGACGTAATAAATTAAAACAATCAACGATAATTTCAAATAATACACATAATGAAGATATAGTACTTCTAACGGCTGTAAAAACGTAACCAGCTTTAAAATAAATAATTGCTGGGAGAGATCGGATGCAAAAACCTTTAGGCTCATCAAAACCAAAACCAAAGCGTCACAGAAATGGCGAGGTTCCCAAAATTATGCGAAAAATCCAACATGGAATGTCAAGATACAATTACGTGCAGTATGCAAAGTAGTTGTAAAATTTTGTTAATATATGTTTAGCAAAAACGAAGCTCCACTTGCATAGCATTGTTTATTAAGGCTAGGGCTATGACGTTTTGTAAGCAAACCTTCATGAATTTTATTCTTGAATTTATTTTATGAATTTTAAGCTTTGTGAATCAGATTATGAAGCAAAAATTCATGAAGGTTTGCTTACAAAACGTCATAGCCTTAGATTTAATAAACAATGCTATGCAAGTGGAGCTTCGTTTTTGCTAAACATATATTAACAAAATTTTACAACTACTTTGCTTACTGCACGTAATTGTAACATGACATTCCATGTTGGATTTTTCGCATAATTTTGGGAACCTCGCCACTTCTGTGACGCTTTGGTTTTGGTTTTGATGAGCCTAAAGATTTTTGCATCCGATCTCTCCCAGCAATTATTTATTTTAAAGCTGGTTACGTTTTTACAGCCGTTAGAAGTACTATATCTTCATAATGTGTATTATTTGAAATTATCGTTGATTGTTTTAATTTATTACGTCACATTTACAGATTTAATTCTTGGAAAGGGCTTTATGAAAGTCGAAAACGTTCGAATTTTAAGATGTTTTACGAATTAAAATGACTTTTAATTTATTAAAGTTACTTCCTTTAACAACAGTGTGGATTTTAAAATAGATTCCTGTAACACAACAGGCAAAGTAATGGCTTTCGTAAAGTTGATAGTGGAGAATGGGTAAAAGCAACGAGTTTTGCAAAGGCTATTGTCAAAATCTTTGATGTAACTGTATGAGAAACTTGCTCGATCACCCTCAAATTTTCTCTGGCATACTTCCAGTTCGAAAACCCCTAAAAAACGTTTCTATGCAGGAAAAACAGAGCCAAAGCAGTTTTTATGAGTTTACTTGAAATTGTGGTTCCATGACATTTGTAAAAGTACAGCAAGGTCTTTGCGACGCTAAAAAGGTTGAAGAGCACTGAATTAGCACAGATGTCAAGAATGCATACCTGACTTGTTGTGGATGGTTGCATTTTATAAAACTTCCAATTGTCTACCGATTTGGACTGATGATAAGAAGCCTTTTGTCGTTTCTTGCGCCTTCGATCAACTCGTTGATTGTGATAGCTGTCCAGCTGCAGTTGTACGTCTTCCCACTCTTCTGCCACTGCTTGCATTTTCTTTTCAAACTTTTCAAATCTTAAAGGGAAAAACAAGAAATATTACAGTTAAAAGCAGTTAATTACGGATTGCCTTTTTTTCCACTGAATAAATATTGATATATTTTGTTGGCGGTACAAAACTTTAATGTAGCTTTAAAAGTGCAAGCTAGAGCGAAAACAGCTTTTTTGAATAAATGCTGTTATAACATCACCTTGCAAAATTTCAATAAAAGTTTCGTTTTGTTCACTCTTAAGCAGAAAATAAAAAAAACTGTAGAAATAATAGCAATTGCTACTATAAGAAAGCTCTTCAAAAGGGATTTCCCAAAGCGCAGAAATGGTTCCATACGCTTTTATAACCCCGGAGAAGTATCTCATATATTTTAGGAGAAATGATGTCTTGCAGTTTGTAAACAAACATCCCGAACAATTAGTGATAATTAAGCGATTGATCTTTATATTCTTTACGCATTTGTAGACAAATGAATGCAATGCACTTGAAGAAAAATACACTTTAGACAAAAATGAGCTTTTAACACTTTTCTATCAGAGTAGTTATAGGCATTGTCGTCGCCTCCACGGCACCTGGGTTTTAATTCTCCAAAACAGGCCAGACCATTTCATCGCTACTTTGGACAAAAAAACAAAATCAAAGAAATATATACTTAGTCAAAGCAACTGAAAAAGAGTTTTCGCTTTGGTTATCACATTGTTTTTTTCCAACTTCTAACTGATTCAATATTCCCTTAAACTGCTTGTGGATTGTTGGCAAATTGAAGATCATACTATGAAATAAGTTAATATTGTGTTTCTCCCATGTTGCATCATTGAACGAAGATAAATATTCGTTTTCCTAGACAGAATGAAAATAATCACATAATAGTTACACCATATAAGCAGTTGGCAAAACAACTTGAAGTAATACAAGGCTGGCAATCAAAAAGTGACAAGCTCCAACCAGCAAAAGTTTTCCATACACATGTCTTTGGATGCTGCACTTACACCTGTATCTACCCCCGCTAATGACCAATGAGATGGCAATGGTTAAAGCATCCGCTATGTGCTCTGTAGGCCTGAATTCAATTGATTTACTTGATGAGTCACACAAAAGACTTTTAAAATGGCAGCCACAAGTCTCGTGTAACGCGCTCAGCAACAGGAGTAATGCAAAAGGTGAAGTATGTAACTACGTTTACTCAGTCATGATCAAAAATGGTGTAAAGGGCTTCACGGATCTGAGCACGTAGCCACTGTTGGCGTCACAACAGTTTAGTTAGTTGCGCGGTGGTAATGAACTGTTTCTACAGCACTAGTCACTTCACTACCAAGGTGTGCACTCTAGCTCTTTAACGTACAACTGCAAAGATAACTGTGCGATGTAGGTAACGCTATGCCACACTTACAAGTTGATCGATAAACGAAGAAACTGTCTTTGCCGAACTTAAAAGACGTGTATATTCATCAAACATTGCATCAAGAAAAGTCAAGGCCAAAGGAGGTGTGTTATAACCATTTGTAAGCTGTTTCAACAACCGAGTCTAAAGATAAAAAGTTAAAAGAAAGCTTGTCTCTTACTATTCTGCCATGAAATTGGTGTCGGTTTTACGTTATTTTCCCCACGTTTTGCAGGCTCAGACCTGCTGATTCAATGTATGTCTCGCTTGTGAGCCAGACTTTGTACTGGAGCAACGTAGCACTTTAAATTATGGATGCCCTTCTTGACGAATACCAGCGGTTTTTCTATAAAGTTTTGAACTCCAGAGCTTTCGCTATGAAGCCCGCACCAATACCACTACACCACGGCGGCTACCTGTAAATTGATCTAATCCAAAAAATTTCATTTCTAAAGTGCTTTACGCATTTAAGTTAAGAATAGAGACGTATCCAAGCCAAAGTTAAACTTGATGTATCGGCCACTTTAGCACTGGACTGGCATAAACTCTTTTTAGCCGATGCATCGACTAATATTCGTAACTTTTTGTCATTTATGACATCCATTTTTGCCTTTTTTAACAAAGAACAGTTTTCTGGTTTACAAACAAAGTTTCTTCAATTCCAAACAAAAAAGGGTAGCACATTATATAAATTCCTTGAACAAAAATATCCTCCTTAAAGTAAAAAAGAACAAGGGTAATTAAGAATGATATTAATATCTCATATAATTTACATTATCACGTTATAGTAAGAAAAGTTCAAAAAAGTTCTTATGTCTTCTACATAAAGCTTGTTCTGGACCCCTTCCCACCGATACGTCACCCAAATGGTTTCTTTTCTTTGCGTTGGCAATATTACACAAATAAAATGCCTTTACCAAGCAACCAGGTGCACTATCACTGGCTGCCTCTTGTCTTACTTTAACCCCAGCCTCCTTTGCAAGTCAACCGAACTTATTTTGCCAAGTTCTATTAGGAAGGAGCCTTCCATCTACCATCTTCTATTGTCAGGTTAGGCCAACTACAAAGTAAAACCATGACTTTCCAGATTCTCTTGGAGAGGCTTTGTACCCACTCGTTTGCTCACACTCTATCTTTGCTTCGCCAGAAAAGTTCTTTTGGCCTTCTCCTTCAGTTCCTTGAAACCCTTCTTTCAGCATGGAGATCACTGTCCACCTCATGCTTGCTCTCTGACCCTCTTTTTTGTCATCAAGTTGCTGCTTTTCCACACCTTCACTTTCTAATCATAAGATCATGATTTAGAATTTGGCCTCTGTTCTACTCCTTTTGGCAAAGTAAGCTTAAGCGTTCTCACCAATCACTTAGCTTGTGGCATTAAAGTAAATTTTCCCTATTTGGAAGCCCGGTGTGTTAAAATTCTTCTACTACAGCTTGCGCAATTCTGCAAGTTTTTGGTTGGTCTTGGCAGCACAAGATGTCTGTCACGCCTTTTCTCTTCCTTCAGACTCTCACTTTTTCCTTTTTTGTGCTTTTCTCTCCTCTGTCTTTCTTTTTTCTTTAACTCTCTGGCACTTACTTCATAAACTTTCAATACTCTTCTCTTTTTTTAATCTCTGGTTGTCATGAGTCTGTAGTCAAGCATTTCTTCTAAGTGCAGTCAAGCATTTGGACAGGGCCAATGGACTGGCCAAATTCAGTGTGGGCTACAGTCCCTCGTGCAATTTACTTTTTCTATGCACTCAGCAAATCTTTTTGAACTGTAGATGTACTCTCAATAGAATTTTTGAACACAATAAGTCTTCACTACCAAAAGAAGAACTTGTGCTTCTTCATGACGCTCGCTGTCCCCCTCTCATCTGTGCCGCAAGGGCACAGCCTTTTTCACATAAGGAGATGCCCAGATTCTGGGATTCTGCTAACTTACGCCATGCCCGATTCCAAAAAAGGAGAACAACAAAGAACTGTTATCACGTGATACCTAGAAACATGTACATGCAATGTACGTGTATGTAAAAAGTGAGCTCACAACTCAATAATTCCCAACTTGACAAGATTTAAAAAATCAAAATATATTAAAGTGATGCTTTTCTACCGTCTAGACTCTAGAGTCATAAAATATCATAAACATCGGTATCAATACTATGAACAAAAACCAACATCAATACATCTCTACTTCACATGCACATTACTTTAGGTTTAATTTATTTATAACGCTTTCAGTGCAACCTTAATATCATAGTAGAAGGATTTTAAGAAAAATGTAATCAATAACCTATCCTTTCAAACTTGACCCAAAGTTCTCACAGCTTGTCATTCTTTATTTAATGTATGTTTTCTTCATGTTCATGATAACTACTTGCATTGACCATAAAAAAGTTGATTGTCGGCAACAAGATCTAGTGAGACGGAGCGCCGTTTATGCATCAAAAACGCACTCTACCAGCAGCACTGGTTACTACAAAGCAAGTCTGAGCACAAGATGTTTTATGCATAGCTGCATGGAAAACAAGGTTTTTCTTTAACTTAACGAGTAAAAACATGTTACAACACAACACAATTAAAAATAAATTAGCTTGATATAAACTACCTTGACGTTGTTCACATAATTTCTTGACGTGCTATCAAGCTTGCAAAACAATAAATGAGGATCTTTTGCCACCCATCTAAAAGTGAAGAAAAGCAATACATTCAAAACTCGCGTTATGTCATCAGATGGTACAGCACTGACAGCTACAAAAACTAAGGGTTTTTTCTTGAAAGAGAAATACAATCAATCACATCAAGCATCGAGAGCTTGGGATAGATAAAGTGGTTATGGGATAGACTTCGATTTAGCCACGCTTGATAACAGGTTTGAAGCGACAGGTACCACGAGTGATGATGAGTGATAGGATGTGTAGTTGTGCGAAACATATAAAATTTGATTTAAAGTTGATCTCGAGAAAAAGACTTCACCATTTCATGAAAGAAAAAGCTTTACTTTCAACGAAAGTTTTGCACTCAATAAGCTGATGCTTCAATAAAAAAGATCTTCACCTACCCATGAACAAAAAAAATCAATTTGAACAAAAATTATGGTAAAGATCAGAAAGTTTGGCATTCAAAACATAGATGACCCAATAAAAAATGGTTTTCACTTCTACATGAACACAAAAAACCTCAATTAAAGCAAAAATTTTGCCCAACATTAGAAAGTTTTGCATTCAAAAAGTTGATCTTAAAAAAAGACCTTCACCTACATACAAACTGAAAAGCTCAATTTGAGTTACTTGTGGCCATAAAAAATAACGTTTGCAATACTGTCTCTAATAATGAAAAGTTGTTAGCCATTGCTCTATAGCAAAACGCTGATGACCATTGTTCAACTGGTGGTTATAGATGTGGGTTTGAACCCCACCTCCAGCCTTGTTTTGTACAGATTGGGGGTTACAAGACCTAACGATAGAACCAATTATTTCTCTTAATGCAGCAATTTGTGATATAAATAAATTCTGATCAGTTCTATATAACTACATTATTGCCACATGGACTGATTCAGTAATGCCTAGTTGTAGCATAACGGTAATCTAAAGAAACTTGTACAGTTAATTAAAAGGTCTCACAACTTCTTGATAGTTCAGCTGGTTCAAGCCTTCATCAAGGCAAGTCAAGTCACTTATACGCTAAGCTATCTAATTACCAGTCACATAGTGGGATTTTTAAAAGCTTTAAAATAATTCTAAAAACAACTCCTGATTTTTGTGGCATTAAAATGCTTATCTAAAGTTTATGCTATATCTGATGCTTACATGTCAACGGAAGATTTTAGTTCTTCAGAATAGATTTCTGTGAAGACCAGTGGATCAAAGTAAGCACACTGCACTGCACATATCACATGAGTTCTTGCATGTCGCAATCTATTCTTGTGTTGTTCGTGTTCAAAGTTTCTAAAAAGTACAATTAATCAGCACCAACAAATCTAAATTATTATAATCAACTTATTATATATTGTAAACTGACCAGTACAATGTGCGGCCAGCCAGGCTTTCAATACAAGATGCCCTCCAAAAATAACAAAGAAAGTACATATCATCAAATCAAATTTTGTCATGAATAATTTTCTGTAGCAGCTTAAAAAACTTATTTCATCGTTAGGTAACTTGATTCTTTATTCAGCCCAATTTATTTACAACATTTTAAGTGTACGATTGTAAGTGTGATGCAACATTGGCCTGGAGATAGATTTAATTTTTTCAAATCCGGTTCTGTTTACTTTAACAGAGGTGATAGGATTAACGTCATGTTCCTAGAAAGTTCATAAACAGCATTGTGCCACTTTGTTTTGTTGGTAGCATTTTTCTTTTTTTATTCCAATTTGTTCAATGTGCTTTTCACTTGCCTTCTCCATGTCATCATTAGGTCACCCATGCCCTCTTTTACCCACTATTTCAAAATCTAATGCTCATCTTAACAGATCATCATTATCAATCCACAGAACATCCATGCAATTGCATTCCATTTGCATTATAGACAGTCTCTCTGAATTTTCTTGCAAACCCAGCATATCAATAAGTTAACTGCTTCTCTTCTCACTTAATGCAACTTCACACATCGCTCTTATGATTGCTTTTTTAGTTCTCAAAACTGCCCTTTCATTCTCCCTCATACACCATGTCTCGCTCCTGCACAGCACTGCTGACCTTACACAACTTAGATAAATCCTTCCTTTTATTTTTATCACACACTTTCTTCCATGAAGCAAATCCCAACATTCTCTAAATTCTATCCATGTGATTCTTGTTCTTGCTGTGACCACTGCTGTACTTCCACACACTGGCATTCAATCTGTCCCCCAAGCAACAAAAACTCTTGACAAACTCAACCTGGTTATAAAATGATAATTTTTTCAACTAATTCCACAATTCCTTTTATCGCCTCAACAGATCTATCACATACAAAAGCCATTGCCAGAGATGAAGTCACTCTTAATTTTTGTATATCTACCATGCACCAATGTACCATATTTCATGCACGGCACTGAATTTACCATATTCCTTGGGCCACAATTTGCATATGAATCGACTTTGCTCTGGAGTAATTCTGCTTTTGAATTACTCACCATTAAGTTGGTCTTTTCAATTTTAACCTTCAGCATCTTGCTCTCAAATGCCTCTTTCCATTTCAAAAACTTCTCCATACCTTCACTCTTTAAAACCAAGTCACCTCCATACAAAATGTTACTCATCAAACAATCTCTTTCATACTTGGCAATTACATCCACTGCAATTGCATAAAAGCAGTAGTGACAACACAGATCCTTGATGTACATCAACTTGCACACAAAACTCTTCAGATAATTCTGACCCCACTTCAACCTTTTTCTTTGCTCTGTGATAGAGGCCATTGTTCCCTTTAAACGTGAAAAAAGTGCAAATTTGCAAAATTATGTCTGGTGGATTTGCAGTTTAAATTCAATAGTGCGTAAAAAAGTCTGGCGGTTTTTGGTACCTTTTTCCGTTTGTTAAAATTTTTGCAATCTTTAAGTGTGTGGGAGTTAAATGCTGTCTAATGCAAGGGAGACAGTGAATGGGAATGAAAGGTGGGTCAATCGTTTTTTTATGGCAATGCAACGTCTAGCATAAACATCACCCGGCTATGACACAACAACAAGTGGCAGCGACTTAAAATATCGCACATGCCGTTGCCAAACTTCTTTTGTATCACAAATCAACCCCAAAGCAAGTAACATAAAGTAAACCGGCCAATTTCTATCATAGCTAAAGAGCAGTTATAGCAAGTAGCTCTCAAACTTCACTTTAACAAAAGACATTAGTTTTCAAGGAAAGTTTGAAACTGGAATTGCTTAACTTACGTTTTCTCTACGTTTCAACACTAATTTCGATCGTGCTTGTTAAAATCAAAAAGTGCATAGCTCTCAGTTTCACTTTAGCATACAAAACGCCATTTTGTAAATCAGAAATAAATAACCTCTCACTTGCTATTTATAAAAACTAAAAGTAAAAAAAGAGTACGATTTCTAACCAATTTTAGTTTTAAATTCCCTCCAAATTTTTTTTGAATAAAATGCAGCTGACAGCCATGTGCTGTGATAGTTTACCAGCCATGATTGAAATAATAAGCCTTGAAACGAGAAGAAAAAATATAAGTGCAGTTTCAATTTCTTTAAACACGTTTTTTGTTGAAGCCTAGCCTTTTTTCAATTGCTGGAAAGGAAAACTTTTTCTTGAATTGTATTTTTATTTTAGTTGGACAACACTTCTGAAATTTACTTTGATAACTTTTTTGAGGTTGCGTATGAAAATGAGAAAAAATATGACCGGACCACATGCCTCTGTGCATTTCGAAAATGGGGCAAATGCCAAAAACACTCATAAAAATGGAGAAAATGTACATGTATAACCAGGCCACATGCCTCTGTGCATTTCGAAAATGGGCCAAATGCCAAAAACGGTTGAAAAGCACTGAACTAAATAAAAAGTTTCTTCATCAAAGTAAATCTGAGAGGAAATGAAGAATGTTGTTGTACGCCAACCAACATTATCGGCAAACTGTAAGCTATGCAAAGTTAGCTTAGCATATACACTGACTAAATAACAGTAGGCTACAGCAAGCATCTGTTTTTACTCCTTCAAAATATGTTACCAAGGCTGGTGTAACCATTTGTTCAGCAATGTCTGCCAAAACTTGTCCGGCAGTTTTCGTGCATTTGCTAGCGATTTTGCACTCACGCCAGCAGTTATGTACTTACTAAAATCTTAGAGGGAACAGTGATAGAGGCTCGTCATTGCACTTACAATTACTTTTGGTAAACCTTTCTTTTTTACCACCCATTCCATCACCTTTCTAGGAACTCTATCACATGCCCTCTCAATATCAACAAAGTGCAAATTTAACTTTTGCTCTTTATCTCTACAATCCTTCTGCAATCTTCTCACAACAAACAACACATCTGTGATTCCTCCGCCAGGTATATTACCTAATTGCACTGTGTCTACACTCACAAATTTTCAAATCCTTCTTTACAGCACTTTTTCAACAATCTTCAAAGCATGCTCAAAAGCCTTACTCCCCTGTATGCATTACTACTTATGTCTCTTTATTTCTTAAAAATTAGTACCAACACATTTGTTTGCCATTTATCTGCCATTTCATTTCCATCCAATACACATTGGCAATGTTTCACCATCGCACTAGTACCAACTCCTCCACTAGCAGATATCATTGTACATATTCCAGAGTGTCCAGCTGCCTTTCCTTGTTCCATTGTTTTTCTTGCTCTCAACATTTCTTCCCTGGCAACCTTTTCAATTAGTCCCTTCGCCATAATAACTTTTGTTATGCGATCCCAATCATTCTCTTTATTCAAAATCTCTTCTATGTAATTTTTCACAATGCTTTCCTGTCTTTTTCACTAAATCCTAACTTTCAATCTCTTACTCCCATGCATTTTCCCTCTTTCAATTTTTTAATGATTTTTTTTTAAAACTTTATTGGTCTAAAAATGTTATTTGGTTGTTTTGCTAAATTTTGCAAATTCCTTTTCAGTTTCTTTTCACATAGAATTAGCAACAACTTTCTTTCTTTGATTTTTCATTTTCTTTATATCTAGCCTGGTTTTCCTCTGATCAATTCACGCACATATTTATTCAAGTTACTTTCTTTGTTGCATTGCTTCATATATCTTCTAAATCCACCACCATGATTCCCCATTATTCCTTCTGCCTTTCTTCCTTTCACAAACTTAATCATCAGCTTTCAAAATACTCTCTTTTAAGGCATCATTGGGCACATCAATATTAACAAATTCCTTGAATCTTTTTTGAAATCTTGGTTTTATTTGTTTCCCTTCAACTTCTAAACAAATTTTCTACCAGTTCATTTGTTCTTTGCTACTTTCATCAACTTTCTTTGGTCTATGGCTGTGACCACCAGCCAATGTTGCAATTGCTAGGATATAGCTTTCATGTCTTTTTACCACTTGACACCACAGAGCAGCACATCAAGCTGTGCATTTTCTTGTTACATCAATAAGAGTGATTGGCCACTGTTAAGAATATAGGTAAATAGAAACATTCAGCAAGAATTTCAGATTCTGAAAATGCCAAATATTGACTTTGTAACTGTATATTTTTTGACTAGGATAGAAGATTAGTCTGCCAAGCTTGAAACCACTTGGTGTTATTTATTTATTTTTCGCCAGGTTAGGTAAATTTAAAAACCAATTTTTTCACGGACAATTAAGTACTATGCATTTTTTCAATACTTTTAGGGGCCTATAGGTAAAGGTGGTGCTAATAGGTTATCTGGCACATTTGGTAAATCTGCCATGCAAAAGATCTGGGCAACTAAATTATTTGGTCAATCTGATTATGATGTAACAGATCCAACGTCAGAGAGTGATTTGAATAATGCATTTTTATTGAACTCGAGTAAAGACAGTAGTGACAGCAAAGGTGATGATGGCACCGATGGGAATTGTGGAAATAAAGAAACATGGTTCAAGAAAAGAAATTTTGTTGCCGTGTTAGAAATGCAATGTGGCTCTTTGCCTTAAAGGCCATCCACAAAAAAAGCTTCTGAAGATTGCATAGTTTACGATGCTTTAATGACTTTGTTCACTTCATTTTAATCAAAACATAAAACAAATTATCGACTGTGTGTTTTGATGCACTTATTTCAAAAAAAAAGTTTTTAATTTTTCCAGTTTATACAAAAAAAATATGCCGTGGCAGAAGGATGCAAGTATTGCAGAGGTAGCCAGGATCAGAATTTTAGGAGTTGAATCTAGGAGGGTTCCATAAAAAATTCAGATTTTAGATTGGATCAAGAGTGCAATATTTCAAGATTGCCAAGACCAAGCCAGGATCATGAAAGGAAAATTCCACTATTGTCTGTAACTACATATGAATGTAAGACATGCATTGAAAAAATTGCAGTTACTTTTTGGCAATTAGATCAAGATAAGATTCAATTTTCTTGCACACAGCAGGAGCTATGTCAGGATTCAGGAGTTGTATGTTTGAATAAGGATCATGTTCAGATTCTAGAATTGACAACTCCAGCTACCTCTAGTTATTGTCAACGTCTCGTTGGGAAATGGTTAAATACTTTCTGTTTTAACCTGTATTAATGCACACAAAACCGGATTTAAAAAAGTGGATCTCTCTCTATCTCCGCTGTTCTTACCAACCAGCACAAAATCAATCTCAGTTTTATTGCTACCCATACTGTATGTTATTTTCTTATGATCCTTTCTTTCAAAACCATGTGTTTCCCAGATGCAATGCCTTTTCATTGCAAAACTCAAGCAGTCTTCTTACCTCAAGATTTCTTTCACCAATTTCATACCCACCATACACACTCATAAAACCACCAACTTGTCTCTGAACATGTCCATTAAGGTCGCCTAGACTAAAAGCCATTTCACCTGGGTTTGGTAAAGTCCACTTGCATGCCATTTTAGGATAAAATTGATATTTTTTTGCAGTCAGGTCTTCCCACTGGGGATTTATATGCACTTATTACTCTCATAGCTTCCTCCTCAAAAACTAACACCACTGCCAACACTTTGCTTTTTTTAAACTTCTACAACATTCTCACATAGATTTTCTTTCACTAAAATTCCAACACCTCCTTTTTCCATCATTATCAGCAGACCATCATCACTTATACCTCCTACCCTTGACACCAACAAATTGAGTTCCTCATGTTCTACCTTACTTCCTGTAAATAGCATATATCCACTTTTACCTTTCCTGACTGCTCACACTCTTCTGTTCTTAATCCACAAAAACTTCCAACTTCCAAATCTTATCTCAAAATTCTGCAAGTCAAAAATTCTTTGCACCCTCTGCCTAATTAAGACTGGCCAAAGACAGTGTGCCATTTTTCAATAAATTTTTTTATTTCATGACTTTTTGGAGCATTTTTCTTTTGAGGAGCATGGCATCGCCTATTTCCAACCTCAGTTTCCAAACATAAGGGATCCCCAATATTAGTTTGAAACATAAGGCGGTGCTCAGAAGTCACCTCTTATGACATGCTGAGTGAACAGGTCATTTTACTGTGGTGAAGCATGGGTAAGAAATAGTGCAAATTTGCAATTATAACATCATAATAATTCTCATTTTTGTTTTTACTGCAATTTTCTAGCACATCTAGAATATTCTTTGCTTAGTATATGACTAAAATCTTCAGAAAGAGGGAGAGAAATAAATAAGTTGCGTTAATAAGTATCTGCATTAGTACATTAGGCAAACAATAGTTTGTTATTTGAAGCAGTAAAGGCAAAACAGAATTGATAGTTATTGCAGTTGGTAGTGCAATTGAGATTATGTTTAATTGTAAGTATATTTGTCATTGTTTCAAACAACAAGTAGTGTGATCTACAACTGGTAAATTAGATATTGAATTAGTTGTAGTACCAAGCAGGCATGGTAAGCATAGAGCAAACATTAAAAGTTGGGGATAGGGTTAGGGTGAAGTTAGAGTTAGGATTGGGTAGTGCCTGTTTAATACCATCCTTTGAGTGCATATACTTCACAAGCATAGTATAATTAGAGTTGGGATTAGGTTTAGGATCAGGATTGCAATTAAGGTTAGGACTGGTGCACAAAATCAATGGATATTGCCTGTAGTATGCCTATTTAGTACCACCCATAAATTAGCAGCATCTCAACAAAGTTACCAACAAATTGTTTGAGTGATATGTCGCATCACCTCAATTTTAAAGTACTATTATTGAGATAAAACCAAAATTCTATGGTGACAAATATAAGAAAAAATGCTCTTTGAAAAAGTTGATCACTAAAGAAAAAAAACTTTCATGTTTGTTTCGAGACCAAAATGGGCTAAATAACTTTTTTGAAAAAGTTAACCTCCAAAAAAAATTTGTTTGTTTGTTTCTAGACTAAAAGTTTGAGAACCTTGGCATGTAGCTCACAAAAAAGTATTTGCTTGATGTGGCCCTTTAGCTGATTTGAGTTGCCCAGACATGATTTAAAAGCTGAGACATCAAGGTAAAAGCTGGTGGAATTAAAAGTATTTTTGAATATTATGAAGTGCTTAAGTCTCCCATGAGCACTGTTGGTATAGGTTACAAAAAGGAACTGAAATTTAAGGATTTGCCTCCTAATCAAAATTTGATGCTGTAGCCAATGCATATTATTTGTGCCACACAAATATCAATTGCATCAGTAAAATAACGCCATTTGTCAAAAATTAACGTAAATGGCGATGAAATTGCTTTTTTTAAACATATGACATGCTATGCGCAGCAATAATAAGATTAGCCTGTTAAAGTTTAAAATCCAAATTTCAAAAATAATTGAAAATGATATTAAACCTTTTATCAAACCAGGTTTTGTATGTGCAAGTATTTGTAGGATTGCTATTCAACATTTGTTTAGAAAATGCTGATGAAGGTGTATTGGTAGAACTCATCATTGACATGGATCCACTGCTGGAATTCATGTGAAATTCTTTGGAAGAAAGTTGATTTCTGGATGGTAATAATATCTTTTCCTGCACAAAAGTTGTTTTTAGTAATTAAGATATTAGTCAGAGGAGAACACGTACAATTGACAAGGTGCAAAAGTCAATAAAACAATAGTTTACAGCATTATTTAAAGAGTTCAACAGCATTAAAACTAGGTTTAAAAACATTTTACGTTTCACAAGGTAAGCGCTTTTATGTAAAATTGATTTTGCACACAAAAACCATGGCGCAAAAAATGTACTAGGGATAGTGATAAATGCAGAAATTTAGCAGACCAACCCTAACCATATTTACAACCAGACTAACCCTAAATCTAACCCAACCCTAATGCTGATCCACAAATTTATGAGGTTTCCTTAATTCAGTAGTTTCAAATTTTTGGAAACACTTTCTGCAGAACTCCAAATTGGAGTATATCACTAATATCCGAGGTCTTTAATTGATATTTAATGAGTTGATTGAGTATCAAACTATTTGACAGTATGAGATAATGAACTGAGCAGCAGACTATACTTTTTAAAAAAGGCAGTGGCTATTCTGCCATCAACAGCATTTTACCTATGGAAGCTATTTTGCAATTGAACATTTGTGATTTGTCAATTTTTAAGACAAATTACAAAAATTGTGCCCTATTGTCACCTCCTTCCAGTGTACTCTCCAGTACATTCACATACTAGGGCCACCTTTCAAGGCAGTTGCACTACCATTACACCACAGCATTACTGCCAGAATTACAGCAAATATGCCAATTTAAATACATGTAAATGATGATGGCACAATAGTCTTCAAGGGTGAAATGTCATTGACAGCAAAATAGTTACTTCCTTAAAAGAATGCAATGTAAATGCATAAAAGCATTACATTGTATGCAGCGTGGCTGAGCATAACAGTTGTTATGTCAAAGCTTACTTGCACCAACCACACAAGCAGGTATGAGCCATGAACCCCACACGTTTTTGGCCTAAAAATCTTGACTATGACAAAAAGTCACTTTTAATAAGTCATTAAAATTGAACAATCACAAATGTCTGACAGCAAAATAGTTTCCAAAGGTAGAATGCTGTTGATGGCAAAATATGCACTGCCTAAATAAATCACCAGTATGTGAGAAAAAATACTAGTTTCAGTCTTAAACAATTTAAGAAGACTAGGGCCAACTGCTAATTTGAGCATCATCGAGGAATTTCACAGTCTGCCAAACTGACTGTTTTTTTGTCTTTGATAAGTGTTGAATATATTAAAAACATTTCAATACATTTGATTAAATTTCCAAAAACATGACAGTGAATACAAAGTTTTTATTCCAAAATTGAGCAATTGAATATAGCAAAGAAGATATGACAATTTAAAAAATCCATGGCTAGTCATCAAAATACCTGTTTTATTGGTGTCATTCCATTAATACCAGTAGTGCCTTGTTTACTGGCAACTTCACTAGTATTAACTCCATGAAGTTTCATATTTTCTTTCAGATTCTGTAAGTTGATGTCAAGTTTATTTTGAAGTTGAATGCTATTTTCTGCAAGTGTTGATGAAGTTTTCATTTCATTTTGTCATTATTGATCACTCAATAGCCACAATATCTTTAGCTTCAATCTAATTTTTTAATCTATCAGTTGTAGTCTACACAAGCAAACAAAACGTAGCTAGTCGATTTAACAACACAGAGATCAATGACTAGGTCATAGAAAGAAAATAAAATAAAATTTATTCTAGCTAAAACACCTCAACAGTCTCTTTCCCTAGAGCAGAACAGGAGGTAAAGTAATTCTAAAACACAACATTAATATGAGATACTGTGGGTGGAATCCAGAATTAGGGTCAGGAAAAAATACAGAGCTCGAAAATTAAGGTATGGCAAGCTTTATAGAGCTACCTCACTTAAGCGCTGCTTGGTACAACTGGCAAGTGAATGATGGTTGTGCTACCCAAGTAAACAAAACCATAAATTAACCATATTTATGTACTGGTACTCAGATCCTGGAAGGCTAGCTCATTTCCTACTGTTTTGAACACTTAATGCAATACAAACAAAAATCTATGGCTTTTATCTCCAGGTCTGTTTAGAGTTGAGAATAAGCTCTTATCAGGACAAGTCAGGTCACAGGTGTGAATAAACCAAAGTATGTTTATCATCATTGAAAGCAAAGCTAAAAGTGGACTACCCCAGCAAGCTACTGTAACTTCATACCGTATTTCAAACCTTATTTACCTCAAAATACCTCAATGTTGCTTATCTACCGTGCATTGCCTTTTCACCACCACACAAAAAAACAGCCTATAAAATCATAACAAATAAAAAAGAGAACACCTGCTAGCAATCCATTTCTTAAAAAACGGAATTCAAACCTTTTAACGGATAACAACTCAATAAACAGTTTTTGTTTTTTATTAGCGAGTTCGATGTTGAATGAATCTATTCTATAAAGCGCAATTCTCTCTCTCTTTCGTTCTCTCTCTCTGTCTCTCTCTCTCTCTCTCTCTCTCTCTCTCTTTGGGTATTTTAACTCCTTCAAAATTATGAACGTACTCTCTCTCTCTCTCTCCCTCCCTCTCTCTCTCTCTCTCTCTCTCTCTCTCTGGATATTTTAACTCCTCCAAAATTACTGAACGTACGTGCGTCAAATTTGGTACATTGAATACCACATTGGAGTGAGTATCATTAGGGGATACGTAACGTTACGATGAAAGATAATATTTTGAAAACTGCATTTTTTGACCGAGGAACGCGGTTCTCAGCTTGAACAAAAGCCAGTAGTCGACTTATCAACTTCAACAAATTTCATTTTTTAGCATTTCACATGACGATATAATAAACTAGTAATTGTAAACTTTGTTTTCTTAATTTAAGAAATAAATACTGATGTTGTTGTTGTTGTAGGTTACCCGACCCCTTCCGAGGGATGGGGGCATGGCGGAAGACCATGGAGCCCCAGAAGCCGGGCAACTCCCCAGGGTCTGGACCAGAGGTCATAAAGAGACAGAAAGTCGCCAAAGAGCGAGCAGCGCAAAGAGTCCGTAGCTGGACAGTGCAGAATGAGATGAGAGATGTCCTGGGACGGGTGTCCACAGGCGCTGCAGGAAGAATTCTCAATTCTGCCAATCCTGGAGAGGTAGGAACCTAAAAGAAGGCTGTGTCCATTGCAGCGAAGATGAGAGAGGACACAGCGAGCATGACGAGGGAGCACAAGTTCCTCGGTGGCAATCGAAGGAACCTGTGTGTCAAAATATTTGGAAGAGACAGTACGCCCCCAGTCCGAGAAAAGACGAGAGTGGATACCAGAGATAAGAGGAGAGAGACTACAAGGGATTGCAGAGGGTGCAAGCAGCGCTCCCCGTCTGGCCAGCCCGTCCGTCGCGTCGTTGCCCGGGAGAAACGAGTGTCCGGGGACCCATTGTTGCCTGATAGTTCACGAGGAGAGAGAAGACAGTTCCTGCCAGATCTGCCACAAAGTTTGGGATAAGAGAAAAGATGGAGGAGAGGACAAGGTGGCGAGGACAGTGCGAGAGTCAGATAGTAGGAGAAGAGAAGAAAAATGGCAGACTTGTTGGTGCTGCCGAGACCAGCAAAGAGCGTGCAGAATGGCGCAGGCTTCAGCGGAAAAACTGGAACAAACTGGGCCTGCCGAAAAGGAAAGAGTGGCCTCAGTGCCACAAAGAAAGCAATTGGCAAGAACGCCGGAGCCGCCCTTGCCAAAAGGAAAAGGAACAGAGCCGTCTGTCCAAAGCACCAAATCATGAGGGGGGAGAGAGTCAAGGTGGGCGAGAGCCGCACCTTGGCGAGAGTGAGGGAGATCAGAGCGAGAGCATGGAGTGAGAAAGGTGGACTCCACCGTGAAGGAAGGCAGATTCCAAGGAGGAAAGGGAGGGCAAGCAACAAGAGCCTCCCTAGAACAAGTAGAAGGAAGCATGAGCGGGTGAGTGGACGCGAGAGCTCTCCAGGACGATCTGCAGAGTCTTGGTTTCACTTCAAGTCTGGCCAAACCTGAAATAGGAAAGGAGGTTGGGAGACGAAGAGCCTGCTCATAAGAAAAAAGAGTAAAGTGAGTCAGAGTGACTCGTGGGGGAGGTAGAGAAGCCTCGGTGAGTAGTAGAGGGATAGGGGAGGTCGAGAGGCAGCCGGTGATGGCGCGACTAGCCGCTCGGTGGAGGCGTTCCAATTTGGTGATATTGGTAGCCCTTAGGAAAGGAAACCATCTGGGTGAAGCGTAAGTGAGAAGGGACCGAAGAAAAGATTTGTACAGAAGAGAGAGCCACTCCTTAGAGGGGCCCCATGAGGAAGCAGAGATACAGCGTAAGGCCTTGAGACGTGGGAAAAACTTGGCCTTCAGCGAAGATACATGCTTAGAAAAGAAAAGAGTGCGGTCGAAGGTGACCCCAAGAAAAGTTGGAGTGGGATTGAAACGGAGGCGGGAGCCGAGTAGGAGGAGGTTCGGTTGGAGGTTAGCTTGGTGGGGATCCACTGAGAAGAACGAGGCCTCACATTTGCTCGGATTGAGAGGAAGACACCAGTACTCAGACCAGCGCTCCAATCGAAACAGAGCTCCTTGTGTGGCCTCCACCACAGTGAGGACCGAGGGGGAGGAGGACCAAATGGCCAGATCGTCAGCATAAAGAGAGCAGCTGTCGGAAGAAGGTAGAGAAGCCGGAAGATCATTAATGAAGAGAGAGAAAAGTACAGGGTCAAGAACGGATCCTTGCGGAACATCTCGACGGACTCGAAAGGAGCGGCTTTTGTGATTTTGAAAAACCACACAAGCGCGCCTAGCAAAAAGAAAAGATTGAGTCCAATGAGCAAAGCAAGGAGGGAGGCCAGTGGAAATGAGTTTATGGAAAAGGGTGGGATGCAAGACCGAGTCAAAGGCTTTTGAGAAATCGATAGTAGACAGGATCGTCCGAGAGCCCGGCCTGGGTTTGCTAAACCCATCCGAAATTGACTGAGAAAGATACAGAATTTGATCTAGTGTAGACTGTCCAGGGCGGAAACCGGCCTGGCGGGGAGAAAGAATAGAATTAGACTCCAGAAAAAAGAGTAGACGGGATAGAATGGTGCGTTCAAACAGCTTTGATACGCAGGAGGTGAGAGAGATAGGCCAGAAGGAAGCAGGAGAGTCGAGAGGTTTTCCCATCTTATGTATGGGAATACTAGAAGATGTCTTCCAGATGGAAGGAAAGGAATGTGAAGACCAGGAAGGATTGAAGATGTAAAGAAGAAAATCCATACCAGAGCGAGGAAGATGCTTTAGCATGGGATAGGCAACTTTGTCTGGGCCAGTGGCAGTGGATGGGGAGAGATTGGAGGCAGTCGCAAGAGATTCAGCGGGAAAGGAAGGAGAGCAAAAGGACGAGTGAGACTCCACAGGGCACGTGGCTCGGCGGAGCTCAGAGAGATAGCCTTTGGCTCTGCTACGCAGAGCCTTTGGCTGAGAAACGGAAAAGTGGGATCTCAGGTAACCGGCATAAACCGAAGCCGATTCCCTAGGAGAAGAACAGTTAGGAAAGTTAGGAGAGGAGGAAGACGAGGAAGGAGAGCCAGCGATAGAGCGAAGAAAAGAGTACATAGATTTAGGATTAGACCTATGTGAAAGAGAAGTGCAGGTCGTCTGCCATGCCTCAGCCTTGACGTTGGCAATGACTGACGAGGCACGTCGAGAAGCGGAGATGTAAGCTTGTCGATCTTCATCACTTCTGTGAGCAGTAGCGAAAGCCCTGCGTCTTTCACCAACCGCTTCTTCCACCTCAGCAGAACACCAGGCTTTAGGAGGGCGTTTGATGCGGCCGAAAGGAATGGAAGATTTGGCCGCATTCATTGCCAGAGGAGGTAAAGAGAGCAGCTGCAGAGGAAAGAGAATGAGACGAGTATTCCTCTGCAGTAGGACAGTGAGAGTCAAAGTAGGAGGCAAAGCCATCCCAGCGAGCTTTCTGAAAATTGAAGGAAGGGGACGCTCGTTGGGGCGAAAGACCGGAGAGAGAGGGATAGATAGAAGAATTGGTAGATGGTCAGAACCCAGGTCCTGAAGCACCTCCCAGGAGCAAGAAAAGGCAAGAGTAGAAGGAGCAAAGGAGATGTCAGGAGAGGAGCGACTGCCAGAGAAGCGATGGAGAAGAGTGGGTGTGTCAGGGTCATTGAGGGGGAGGAGGTCAGAAAAGATGACCCAGTCGAATACTTCTTCCCTGCAGGGGTCGGAAGTACCTCTTGAGTCCCAGAGGGGATGATGGCAATTGAAGTCCCCCAGAATGAAGAGATTTCTGGAGGAGGGAAGGATGGAGGGAGAAAAGAAATCGGTTCTGCCATCCGTTGGGGAGGAGCGAATAGGGGGGCATACACATTAAGAAATGACACCGAGGAGAAGTTGTTAAGAGAGATGTTGACCCCTACATAATCAGAGTAGGGATCAAGCGAAGAAAGAGAGGAGGTAGAAAGTTCGGAAAAGGATAGGCCCTGTCTGACGAAAATGATGACGCCGCCGCTGGCGTGCGTGGTATCAGGAGTGAGAACGCCAGACCGGGAGTGGGTGCGATCAGAACGCAGAGCAGAAAATCCAGAAATTCGGAAAGAGGAAGAGGAGTTGAGATTGGATTCCTGGATGCAGATAAGATCAACTGGATGGGACAATAGAAAATGAAGTAATTCAGTGCTCCGGGCTCGGAGACCTCCAGCATTCCATTGAAGAACCCTGAGAGAGTCAGGGGGAGGAGAGGAGGCAGGAGGCGTAGAAGGACAACCAGGAGCAAGGGATGGTGGTGAAGGGGCAGAGGAAGGAGATATAGAATGGGCAGATGGGGGATAGGAGGTTTGGAGACGAGGGTGATGCGAGAGTGCAGCATCAGTTGAGGGGGGCCAGATTGTACAGTGGAGGTATACGTGTCGGAGGAGTCCGAGGAGGGAGTCACTGTGTTATGACAGGGGAGGTAGCTCCAAGAGTGAGAGCTGCCTAGAGCTCTGAATTTAGACAGGGAAAGTTGTGAGCACCTTAGATGGACCCATTTGGAGCAGGTGCAGCATTGCACTGACTTGCCCCGCCAGGTCACATTTTCAGCACACACAGAGCAAGGAAAGATGGGGCCGTGGTTAGGATGAACGTTACCGCTCATCAGGAGAAGAAGAAGAATGAGGAGACGAAGACGGGCAAGAGTAGGGCAGGAGAGAGGAGAGAGTGAAAACAGGCGACCGATTTTGTAGATGCTGTGTGCTGCCCTCCTGCGGTCGTTTAGGGGGCAGCACGGTGAAAAAATGTAGGGAAGTGCCCGGGGTAACTGGGACCCTCGGGAAGGCCAACAGCCATTTCGACCCAACCCAAACGGGGTCGGGGACCGCACCACCACGTGGAGGCGGCTGTTGATTGGTGCAGATTAGTACTGAGTACTATAAGTACCGATCGTAGATACGCAATTACAAGCTTTTGGAAAATATTAACAAGGTGATGTCGATAAATAAAAATTCTGCAACAGTTTATGCTTAATTAACGATGCAACAACAGATACTTTATGTAAGCATTTTAAGCCTTTTAAGCATGCTTCTTCTCCTTTTTTCTGCCAGCTTGAAACTCGTTCTCTGAGGTCATAGTGCTGTCTGGTACGATTAACATAGTTTTTCGCTATCACAAATCATATTATGATGACGTTTTCAAAAGTTGCATAATTTTTCAAAATCAGTTTATTTAAGAACTGATTTGTGAACTCATTTTTCAACTGATTTTAAAAATTCATTTAACAAATTAAAGTTAATTTCAAGGCAATTTTGACAATAAATGACATGTACATTTACTAATTGTTTCTACACTAAAAGCATGACTTTCAACAACGGAAGTGTAACTTTTTACCCCCTCAAAAAGATGGTAAGTTGAGTAACAACAGTTACGTTGATTATATAAAGGTTATGATATGTTACTAACAATTAGTGTCGTTTTAAAGCTTGGGAAATTTGCTTTTCAGCAATATGTAGCCTAAATTCAATTACTTAGGATTTAGTATTTGTTTATAATGGCTGATCACAAATTAGTTACTATACGAGGTACATCATGTTACGGTAATTTTTGGTTGAAAAATTTCCTGCTACTCTTAACACGTTGTATTGTATTGTATTGTATTATTCATATTTATCCTCCACTCACGAGAAAGCGAATTGTATCGCTATGTTTTGGATGGGACGTCCACACTCGCTTGGGAGTTGCCATTTTCGAGGTGTTTGGGCGACCTGTCTTCCACATAAAGGTGGGGGCGTCCCGTTGAGTGCCTTGCCCAAGGACCCAACAAGCAAACTTGCCGGCTTGGTGCGTATTGGTACATTTATGTACCACGAGGTGCATTACTGATAGGCGTAGTGGTACATATGGGTACCTCTGCAAATTACTGATGCAATGCAGGATTATTGCCACCATCTGTCAGGAAAACTTCTGAAGTAGCAACCGTAGTAAGCAACTTGCAATTGTTAAAAAAAGTCAGTTTTTGGTACATTTTACTATTATTCTCGCAAGTATCAAACATCTTTGGCATTAAACTGGCATTTTCAAGAAAACTAAGTCCTGCGGTAAGTTTTGTCTTTTCTTTTTTGAAAACATGATTCTTTGGCATTATCTATCAAAACTTTCCAAAAGATTCATCTAAAAATTAAGTCTCTAACAATTTTGAAAAGTAGCCTACTTTAAGCAAAACATTGGTGATCCTCCTGCAAAAAGAAGAGGAATAGAGATGGTCCTGTTTTGTCTTTTGCATATTAATATTATTCTCCAGCTACGTGTTGTCCAAATATTGAAGCAACTTCCTTTGCAATTATGTATTGCCAGCGCAGCCGGCTGATTTGATATTCTTAATCTCGATATTATACAAATGCGGGCTCTGTTATCGTAATAACTTAACTGTAAGTGCTTCATTTCGGGTTAGTTTGCTCTTTGCATGGCTGCGCTTATGCCAGATTCAAGTAACATGCGCGCAGCCAGAGTTTTTAGGTCGTACAAATAGGCATACAATTACATAAAAGTACTAATAATCAATAAGTTATTACTGAAAATACATGTCAATGACTTTTCGCCCCTCCCTTTTACCGTTTAACTTTGAAATTGTGGTTCCATGTACTGCACTTCATAAAATGAACGAATATAACATTTGGAAATGGTTCACTTTTTTACTTGCGAGGAAGTTCACCTTCCAAACACCAAGCAAGGCAAGCAACACATAGCCAGAAACTCAAAAAACTTTCGGAAAAATATAGCGGCGATACACAACCCTCATAATGCTTTTTTAACTTAATCGATTCCCTTTAAAAACAGTTCTTTTGATTTTGAAACAAGAATTGACCATGTCAATAACAAATTATTTTTTCCTTGCTGTTTTCACAAATATCGATTGTGAGAAGCTGATGGAGCCGGTTGAACCGACAGTATTAACCTTGAAATTACTGATGGGGCCCTGCGGGCAATTTGCCCAATTGAAATCGCCCAATGCCCCTTATCCAGCGTTGTACTTTAAATTAAAATTGGTCCTACTCACAAACTCGCTATCATTCCACAATTTTTTTATGTTCCTTCTGATAAGTATAGGGGCAAAAAAGTCAAAGTTGAGGTAGGCGCCGCAATGGTTTTTGTTCTATGATTAAAGAGTTAAGCTACCCAGTGGTATGCCTATGGGCTCTTTCATTACTTGGTGCAATTCCATGGTAACAATATTTGTCACAGCCAGTTCCTTAGCATAACTTTCGTGCCTTGGCCCAGAAATGGAGCCAAAGGAATTGAACCTCTCCCGATTATTTTGCATTCGATCCACCAGTAAGTCAAATAACCCATTATTAAGAAAGCATTTGCTTTCATGGATACGTTGCAGATTTAATTGCTCTGATTTCACACAGTGAAGATCTACCTACGTATTTTTCCCTTGACTTCTCCTTAAACTTTAGAATTCATAAACTGCACCCATTATTTTGACCTCGCGAACAATGAATTAAATCTGTGCTTGCTTGCAAACAGCAGTTAAGTTAACAAACTTTCATAAGTTCAGTTAACCAATTGAATAAGGGCTTAAATTTAAAGTTGTGGAAAGACGTTGAAGGGATCAATGTATTTACAGGAATTAAGCTTCGAAGTAATCAATCTATTACTTGCAGCTTTTTTGCACTTGCAGGCCTACTTGTAAATGTTAAAGCCTGTGGATTCGCGCACGTTCATCGCTCTCAGGCATGAACACAGCCAGGTAAGGGCAAAGTGAGCCGGATACCAGAGTATATTATTAACTGTTCATTTATTATAACAAGTTAGGTTATGGCTTAAGTCAGGGGTGCACAACCTGCGGCCGTAAAATTGTAAAAATATATTTAGGCAGATATTTATGTTAATTAATTTACATTGTAAAAAAGTAAAAAGTAAAAATTGTAAAATCTAATTGTAAAAATATATTTATGCTAAAACATATTTAGCAGTTTTTTAGCATATTTTTTCCGAAATTAAAATGTAGCATATTTCTTTTGGATCTAGCATTTTCTAGCATATTTTTTTAGCATTTTTTTTTCGGATCTAGTATTTTTTAGCATATTTTTTTAATCTAGCATATTTTTTTCAAAATTAGGTTTTAAAATTTGGTAGCATTTTAAATTTGTATGTTTACACTTAAATTACATATTTACATAAAATTTGCAAGTATTTTTATGTTATTGAAACGGAAAAGAACACTAACAGAAGAAAAATGAGTATTTAATTCAAAATGGGAGCAGGATCATCAGCCTTCCACTTTCACTGCATTATCCATGAGGAAGCACTATATGCCAAATCCGTTGCTTTAAATGCCATTCTGAAGGATGGGAATCGCATTATCTTGTTTATTCGCGCAAATGCTTTGCATCATCGACAATTTCAAGAAATTTTATGCTCAAGTGAAACATCTGCTGAGGACACACTTTATCACTTCGCAGTTCGTTGGTTGTCTATAAGAGAAACTTCCCGCCGTGTACTGCAATTGCGAAGAGAAATAGTAGAATACTACTAAAACAAAAACAAAGAGTGCCCCTTGCTCGACAAACACTTTCTCATGTCGCTTGGTTTTCTGGTGGATTTTCTTACCCAGGTGAACTTCCTGAATCAAAGTCTGCAGGGAAAGGCAACGGCAGTTTGTCTTGTGTACAAAAAAGTACAAGATTTCCGTGACAAATTTCGTCTCCTCAAAAGTCATCTGCATCAGCATAACTTTTTCCACTTTCCGCAGATGAAGGCTCTGATTGACAGCAAAGAAATTTGAGTGGATGATATTCCCATCATTCTTTTCTCAGGCGTTTTTAAGGGGGTTTTGCAGAAATTTCGATCTTTTCCAAGACTTTGAGAGGATTTCCGATACAACAAGGCTAGTTGCTTATCCACATCTGGTCGAAACCGAAACTCCAACAATGAATTTTCAAATGAAATTTGTCGAATTGAAGAACGACGAACAGTCTACCCGTGCTTTACCGGGTTAGAATAGTGAAACTGCTCACCCAGCATGTCGTAAGAAGCGACTTTTGGGTACCCACCAATGGCAGTCCGCCTTGTTGTTGGTGGGACTACCAGTCGCCAATTTGCATTCACGACTGGTTCGAAATGGGCTGCCAATTTCCCCCTAGCCTAATTCAACTAGGTTGATGGCGTGAACCTGGATTGCTGTTCGCGCCATACCTCCATCCCAAGGAAGAGGAGGGCTAAACCAACCAACCAACCAACGAACAGTTTGTCAAAAAGTTTAAAAACGAAGAAGATGTGCTAGATATGTGTAGAGGAGCTGTTAAATATCTGAATCTGCAAGAATTGGCCAGAAAAACTCTTGTTCTTTTTGGAAGCACTTAGGCCTACGTGTGAGAAGCAGGATTTTCAAGAATGAAATATTTGAAGAACAAGTACCGAACCCGATTGTCCGACAGCAATCTGGAATGTAGACTACGACTCATGATATCCAGCGAGCCACCTAGCTTCGCAAGTTTATCTGAGGAGGTGCAAGATCAAGGAAGTCATTGCGTACAATTTTGTATTTATGATTGAATAAATTCTCCGAACTTGAAAATTAGACTTTTTCCAATGTTTAGCATGAGTAGTGAAGACAGCATTTACGGCAGTTAAATTGTAAGGCTTAAAACGTAAATTCTTAAAAAATAACTTCAACTAGTGGCAGCCGTTAGTGCATTTATAGGATGTTTTGCGGCCGGCCATAGTGAAAAGGTTGTGCACTCCTGGCTTAAGTGAATGACCTACTGACTACATTTTGTGCTACAGAAAAACATAATGGTTGAAATCCTGCAAGATTTCACATCAAAACTTTGTTCCACTTTGGTACATGTGACAGAAATTTCTTAAGGGTTAAGAGTGTGCCTACTTAGGTGCGGGACATGACCGTACAACAAAGGTATTCTAACGCGGAGTTGACCAACAGTATAGTTACTATAATTTTTGTACTTCCCATTGCTTTATTACAAAACCAGATTTAATCCCAAATGTTAGTGCTGTAATATATAAATGTAGGTTACTTTAACATGAACATATCAGAAATAAGCTTTACTATTTACCTTGATTTCAAAATGAAAGTGGATATGACTGTTGCCTACGACTGTTTTCTCTGGACTGGTACCAGACACCATTGCTAAGAAACAAAGCTATTTTGAAGGGTTCAAGAAAAAAAGGAAAAAGCATGCTGAAAAAATGCTTCAATGGTTAATCGTTTGCTATGTCATTGATAAAGCTTAAAATTATTGGAAAATTATTTTTATATAAAGCACCTTGTTATTATCTTCCGAAAAACGTTCAATTATGTTTCTACGGTTAATATTTTTGGAGAAACAATGAAGAAAACAAATTTTACAGTTACTCGTTATTATGACGTCATTTTAGTTCCTAAAAAAATTAAATTTCTTGGACTTGGTAATTCGGATGCTGGCTTTTGTTTCAATAAAAACTCCTTCCTTCGTCAAGACAGGCAAATTAAAAAATTGTTTTCAATTATAACATTATTATCACTTTATAAAAACCACACAAAGATGATGAACAATTGTGCCAAGTTTCATGCTTGTACGTCAAGTACTTTCAGAGGAATTACATGTAAATCAGACAGACAGAATTGTTCTATCTATAGTATAGATATGAGCCATGAGACTTTGATCAAAATAGCAGGTCGGGGAGTTGAGAACCAGAGCATCCATTACTTTGACATATGAAACATAAATAGTGAACTCATTGTGAATCGTGAAGCGGCATTTACAAACAGTGCAAGCCCTACGATCAATTTTTAGTCTCCCTAAATTTGTCGGTCCGTTACTAACTTTTGCGTCCTCTTTCAAAGCTTCCGCATGAAAGTGTTCCACAGTAGTTCAGATTGGATTCAGAAAAAGTCATTCGCTGAAAGAAACGTAGGAAGCGATCTAATGGTTGATTTCAATAGTAATCTGAGTGGTTACGCTTTTGAGAACATTTCTAAAAACTGGTTATAAGTTTGCAACTCAAGGGGATAAACGAGGCTTAATTAAGCGGCGCCCCTTTCCATTGTCGTGACACTTTGCCTTAAAGAAGTTTTAAGACCAAGGACCTAGTTTGGTAGAAAATTTGGGAGGGGACAATTTTGTGGGGGAGCAAATGCACAGGTTAAAAATTTAACTAAAACAAACACAAATTGACATAAAGTAAATATTCATCTTGCACAAACTCAAGGCCAATGTCCATTTTTTCTATAAATGTGGGGGGACAAAAGGTGTCCAGGTATTGGGGGGACATCTCCCCCCAATAGGTCCTTGGTTAAGACCCTTTATTTTGAGCTGCAGGCAGTGACCTAAGCTGATTAAAGTATTAGTGACTTCCCCCTTTAAAATTTTGGTTGCATACCATTACGCTTGAACATCGTTTCAATGAAAATGGAACTCAACGACACCAGAGCCTAATGTAAGCTCAAATTTAGTTTACAGCAAAATTAAGGAGATAGTTTACTTTGTATTATTTAAGACTATGTCTCTTTAATTTGGTATTACAATAATAACCAATCGGAAACTAGTCATGTCAATCTACTAAATCAATTAAGATAATGTGATTGCAATCTTAACTAAATAGTATTTTGCCAAATGGCGAAGGTAGATGGAATAGGTATCGGTACTAAGAAGCCACAGTTTAGCTGTAGAGGAAACCCAGGCAACAAGCCGTTCTTCATTATTCATAGCTAGCTTTATTAGGCCTAAATAGCCGTGCCATCTCTTGAGTGAGTGGGCACGTGAAGTACACTCGAAAAGTAACGTATCACCGAAAATTTCAAAAAATATCTTGCAACTTCAAAAATTAAGTTTCTTAATGAGAACAACTTTTTACAGGTAAGTTGCTAGAGTGATCTCTTATAAATTGAAGTCTTTTCCAACGACTTAAGCAAAATGAGACAAAAAAGCTTATTGAACACATCGAACACAAGGTTAACAGAAAGCTTAGGTGATTGCGAAGCAGGGGTTCCACTTTGGAAGAAATTTTCTCATTTGGGAAAATTTACTCACAAATTTACAAAAGAGGAAGTTTTCAAGGAAAGGATTAAAATGAGGAAAGTAGGAGGAAATCAAAAAATACTAAAAATCGTTTTCAAGTAAGAAATTTCAACTTGTTATGCTAAAACACAGGAATCCTGTAAAGAAAAAGCTTATGTTTCACTACCTTCGTAATTTTGCCAAAAAAGTTTTACAGCCTTGCCTTATCGTAATGTAAATTGCTTTTTCATGCCTATCTAACAAAGCAGCATAAATGGAGATAATTGTTCGTGATAGCTCGGGATTGTCGATATCTTAAAGTAGCTCCAAGTGGTGGCCGACCAAAAGAGGAAAGCGGAGCCAAGCAGTGCACAGGCTATGCAAGTTTGGCACGTCACCCATGACCATAAGTCTATCTGTCCACTAAGTGCAGACACCTTTACCTTAGGTAAGCGTGTTTTTCAGAAAGCCTAGGCACATCATGCTGCATGCGCGCCTTCTTTTGCAGGATGCTTATTTCATTTTTTTTCAATTCTGACACCATACTGCTGTACTAAATTAATTTATGTTTATTTCTGATGACAGTATTTTCATACGTGTTGAATTGTTGAAGCTGTATAATTAAGTTAACCTGAGTGGGCTATTATAGGAAGTTATATTTTTACATAATTTGTTGGACAAAAGAGTATATGAAAATCAGAGAAGAAATTTGGTTTTAAAATAATAAAATAATTTCTTGCACTGGAGGAAACAGAAAAATTATTTGTGAAAGCACTGTTGCGAAGTGACATTAAGGTCTTCGAGTTAGCAGACTATGTAATCATTGCAGTATGATGTAATCGTTGCACTAAGATTCGTCTTACAAGAGGAAAAATGTAATCGTGGCCGTTTTTTGTCTTTTGAAAGGAAAAATGTGTTTGTTGCTGTATGATTGGTCTCTAAAAAAGAAAAATGTAATCGTTGTCGCACGATATGTCCTAATCTTTGCAAAGTTTTATGCTGTCACGTAGTCCGCGAATGGCACCCCATAGCAGTCAGTTGTTGGTTCCTGGAGTTGCTGCAAGCCGTCGTTCGAATTCGAAACGCCGAAGCGAGAGATTTAATGCAATTACCGGATTCGCTCGGCCATACCTCTGCAAGGCATAACACTGTGAGTGCTCAACCTGCAGTCTTTGGACAACAAGTTCGGCAATTAGTACATCAACACGACACCAACAGACTGCAGCTCAAAACCTTGTCTATAGAGCTACAACACTATTATCATAAAACCGGACCGCCCCCTTCCTTCATTAAGACGCTGTTGGATCAAAGGAAGTTGTCCAATGCATAAGACAAAATTCTGTCTTGAGTTAAGGTAGATGTACACGGTAAATTTCTTTCGACGTTTTTTTCTCATATGGACTTTTGCACAAAGATTTTTATCCGCTTTGTTTGTTGTGTCAAGGTTGCACAGTTTGGTATATTCTTCACTCGTGCATTTTTGTACAAAATTTTCATTTGGTTGGATGTTTATACGGTACCACACAATGGGCTTTTACCTTGATGTGTGAACATTCGGTATTATCGGCAAAATTTTTTTGCACTTTTTTGTACCCAAAAAGGCATATGCTTTCGGTATGTGGGCCACTTTGCGGACAAAATCAGATATTTAAATAACAACACCATACAACTATCAACGCCGATGAAAATTTTAGTACAAAATGCATGGGAGCAAAAAACGTACAAAACCGGCCGAAAAATTTATGCCGTGATCAGCGAATTTTACAAAGTACTGTCTACGTTGTTATACGAAAATCCAGTTTCGTTCGCAAAGTACATACTAAAAGCCAATAGCACATTTTAGGGGAATAAAAAGCAATTTCCCTTCTTTAACGATATGACAGTAGCACACGATTTGAAAAGAAAAAAAGGCTTCACATTTCTTTGGAGACCAAATCAGGCAAAATTGCCAGTTTTAAGAAGTAGATCTCTAAATAGTGTCCATTTTTTGCAAAATGCTCTGCCCCCCACCCCTCCCCCCAATCTTTGTTTCTAAATACACCAATCAAAAGCGTACAGGTCTCTGCTGAAAAAAACGGACAAAACCGTTTCGGTACCTGCTGGCGGACAAAATTCTTTATTTCGACAAGCGTGTCTATAAAAACAAGTAATCTTCAAGATGTCTAAAAAATCTTTTAAATTTATTGGCTGCTCATTTATTTGCCTAAATATCCAACGGAGAGTGGGGCTGCACTCTCCTCAATCAGCCAAAATAAAAAACTTGAAGCTTCTTGAAGTCGTTCCTATTCAGAGATTTTTTCGGGATATTGCAAAGAGTCTTAGTAATCAGCTTCAAAAAAGCTTTCAAAAGACCTTCTGTGATAAATTTAAAGAACACTGTTTCCTTTTTGCAAGCTGTTGGCGTGTATCCCGAACAACACTTAAAGAAAAGCGAAGGTGTCGCTTTTAACGCTAATGCAGTACGAAGTCAATGACAATTGCTGATGCAGCTAAGCAATCGCTATGTCGTTGTGAGAGTATTTGAACAATGCCATTTATTGGCAATTGCCAACAAAATAGCCTGGAGCGAACCTTTTGCTCACATTCGCTTTTATGACATGATGGTAATCTAGAATACCGTGCGCATGGCTTTTGATTGACAGCATGACAAATGCAAAGAGTAAGATATCTGCCGTGGTTGATCTATGGAAGGTTTTGAGCAGGTACAGTTTGCTAATGATTAACGCCGGCATCAATAACGAGGTAGCAACTGGAAGAGCAATCAACACATTCATTACCGATAAACAATAAAAAAGTGATCTACATGTATGTCATCAAAGTAGATATTGGCTATCGTTGTTGTGATCTTCACCTAGGAATTTTGATTTCCCTGCTGTTTATGAAAACCGGTAAAATCTTACACAATCCCGGGATTCCGAACAAAAACTGGGAATTTCGATCATAACGCTCAAGGGGCAAAACGTCTAAAATCAACAAGGCAAAAATGTTTTAAACTTGATTTAACCACATTTATTCATAACTAGCGCGAAGACAACTAGAAGCATCATTGACAGACTCGTTTCTTAACCGTAAACGCACAAAAAAGTTTGCTCCGCACAAAAAATGAGGTCGCTGAGATGCTCAGTAAACCTTTGTAAAAATTTATATTTTCCTTGATCTTTTTGACGTGAAAGCTAAAACGAAATTTAGAGCAATATTTTTGCTTATTAATATAATTTTTTTGTTTCTTTCGGTTTTATTCCCGATTAGGGGTCGCCACAGCAGATATCTGCATTTTTATAACATGGCATTTGTTTTACGGTCGGATGCCCTTCCTGCCACCAATCCTCTCTTCGGAGGGAAAACTGGGCCCCCTATCTTCCACATAAAGGTAGGGGCGTCCCGTTAAGTACCTTGCTCAAAGAAACAACAAGCAAATTTTCCGGCTTGTTCACAACACCAACCCTTTAGATGCCGAGCGCCAAGCAGGGAAGCTAAAAGTAGCATGTTTTAAAATCTTTTGGTACGACTGGACAAAGGGAATGAACCTTAGGTCTACCGACTGCGAAGCGGACGCTCTAACCACTACGCTATCGCGTCGATTTTTGCCAACGATTACCAATAATTGCTTACCATCCGGTAAATATCGGGATTTTGAAAGTAACACCGGGAAACGGAAAATTCAAAAAGACACTAATTTCCGGGAATTCCCGAAACTGGAATCTCGGTTTTCAAACCCTATCTTCATCCTTCTCAACATGCAACTAGGCATCAAATACTCTGCTAGGCAACCTTTAAAAATTTGACTCTTCGACAATATAACTGCTGCTTCTGTGCCAGCGCAGCGGGACCTATACATTTTACATTTATTATTAATACCTTGATTTGTATCGTAGTTGATTATGGATTTCATGTACGTCACGATTACCTTAAAAATGATCTACGTGGGATCAGTACGAGTCGCCAGAAAAGTTAAAACCGGGTAGCATAAACCTAAGATCTGCCTTCAGCATCTCACCAAGATGAAAAATAAATTGCTTAAAACCAATCACCAACATTGTACTGTAAAATATAACAATCTATTGGATGTCAATAACTTGCGATCAATTTCGATCTTATAGGGTTTCATCACACAGCCTAAATCATAACAAATTTGTCATGGCGTACAAAAATAATGATGTAGTACAGAGCAGTACAATGTAGTAATATCTATATCAAAGGGGTCTCATTTAAGGACACACATGCATGATATGGACAAAAAGTCACATCAGTAAGCCATGATAAGGGCGCGGGATCATCACTGGGGCTTTATCAATTTACATTTAATATAGATAGTTGCTGGTGTAATTTCAAACGCTAGCTAGTTAATGACGAGTAACAGATTGTTGTATTGTACAGTATAATTTTGGTGATTGTTTTTCAGCAATTTTTCTTTTCATCTTAGACACATCCGAGATGGACCGTTCTGCATCTTTGCCCCGGACCCGACGACATCGAGTCGGAGGGTTCCTTCAAGCAACCCGCTCAGATCAAATCGTTTGCCAATTTAGAGTTCGAGAATAGGTCGAGGTCGCGTCGACCCCGATCGTCGCGTTCTGGCGCGACGCCTCTGATCGTTCGCTTTTCCAGGCACGATTCGCACAATTTACACGCCGGCTATCCTGAGAGGAACTTCGGCGAGAACCAGCTATCAGAAGGTTCGATTGGTCTTTTGCTCCTACGCGCATGTCGCGCGATCGATTTGCACGTCAGAACCGCTTCGGCCCTCCACCGATTTTTCGACCTGCTTCAACCTGCTCTAGCGTAGTTCACTATCTTTCGGGTCCTCTTGTGCGCTGCGGTCGAAGGGGCGCCGAGAGCCCCTTCACTCTTAATGTGGTGGCAGCACGCGCTTCTCGATCGGTCGGTCGCCCGGCCGTTGCTTCGTTTGCCTTCACTGTGCATTGTATTGTACAGTACAAGTAAAGCTTTCGCTTTTCCTTTCGGCAAGCCATCTGCTCGCGCACGCGTCAGACTCCTCGGTCCGTGTTTGATTCATTCTACTTTGAATTTGATTCAAAGTAGACCGACCAAAGCGGAAACCGGCCTGGTGGGGAGAGAAACTGATGAGTAGATGGGATAGAATAGGTGCTCAAACAGCTTCGAGACAGAGGAGATGAAAGAGATAGGTTGGAGGAAAGCAGTCGAAGCCAGAGGATTTTCCATCTTATAGATGGGAATACTAGAGGAAGACTTTAAGATGGAAGAAAAGAAATGAAAAGACCAGCAATAATTAAAAATGTGAAGGAGCAGCTCCATGCCAGAGCGAGGCAGGTGCTTCAGCATGGTGTCGGCAATTCTTTCTGAGCCAGTATCGATGGAAGATTGAGAGATTGACAGCAGCCACATGAAATTCAGTGGAGGAGAGCGGAGATCAAAAAGAGGAATGAGACTCTTCGAAACATGAGGCCCGACGGAGCTCAGACAAGTATCCTCTATTTCTGGTACACCACGCCTTTGGTTGAGGATGGAATAGACTGGTTTAGGATCAGAATTAGAAGAGAGAGATCAGCATGTTTCGTGCCATGCCTTAGCCATAGCTTAGACGATGACATAAGAGGCATGCCGAGAGACTGAGATGCAGGCCTGGCGCTCTTCATCACTTCTGTGAGCAGAAGCAAAAGCCTTGCGTCTTTTTCTAAACGCTTCTTCCAGTTCGGAAGACCACCAACTTGAAGTTGGCGTTGGATGCGACCGAAAGGAATGGAAGATTTGGCAGCATTCAGAGTCAACAAGTAAAGCGAGCAGTTGCAGAGGAAAGAGAAAGAAAGGAGTATTTTTCTACCGAGGAACAGTATAAATCGAGAAAAAAAGCGTAGTCACTCTAACAAGCATTCCGGAAATTAAAGGATAGATGATGCTTATTGGGGCGGGAGAGTGAAGAAATGAGGGTGGCAAGGAGAGGTGGAAGGTGATCAAAACCCAAGTCCTGAAGCACCTCTCAGGAGCAGAAAAGGGCAAGAGAAGAGGTAGCGAAGGAGCTGTTAAGAGAAGAGCGGTTTCGAGAGGAACGGCGCAAAAGAGAAGGGATGTTGGGGTCATTGAGGGAAAGGAGTTTGGGGGAGATGACTCAATTAAATACTTCTTCCCGAGAGGGTCTGAGGTACCTCTCGAGTCCCATGGGGAACAATGACAGGTGTAGTCGCCCAGAATGAAAAAAATTCTAGGGAAAGGAGTAAAGAGGGAGAAAAGAAGTCAGTTCTATTATCTTCCAAAGAAGAGCGAAGGAGCAAAAACATTTAAGAAAGAATAAAAAGAGAAGTTTTTCATGGCAATGTTGACCCCCACATAGTCAAGCGAAGGGATCAAGCGAAGAGAAAGGAGGTGGAAAGTTAAGAAAAAGATAGCCCCTGTCTGATGAAAATGATTACATCGCCGCTAGCGCGCTGGTCATGAGGTGAAAGAGAGTCAGATCACGAGTAAATACAATCTGATTGCAGAGCAGAGTGTTTAGGGATACGGAAAGTGGAAGAAAAGTTGTGGTTGAATTCGTGGATACAGATAAGATTGACAGAAAAAAACAAAAGAAAACGAAGAAGTTCAACACTTTTGACACTCCGTGTCATTGGAGAATTCTGAACGAGTCATGAAAAGAAGAGGACGTAAGGGGCGTAGAACAAGAGCCGGAAGTGGAGGGGGATTTGGAAGAAATTCAAGGAGGGGTTAGTAACAGAACAAAAGAAAGGTAGGAGGTTTGTAAGCGAGGATGTGGGGGAAGAGCTACATCGGCAGAGGTGTAGCTGGTTGGGTTGTTGTGTGCTGTGGAGGTATATGTGCCGGAGAAGATGACACGGCTTCGGTGGACTGGAAACCCCCAGAAAAACCTGAGATGGATGAGGATATTCAGATTGAAGAGTAAAACCTGGAAAGGGAGCTAAACTCCGAAGAAGAGTGAAAGGTGCATCTTGAATGCACCCGTTTGGAGTAGGAGTAGCATTGCACCCATCTACCTTATAGCCTAAGTCACATTGTGGGCGCGCACAGAGCAAAGAAAGATAGGCCCTAGATTTGGATGAATGTTGCCGCTTATCAGAAGTAGAAGAAGAATGAGTAGGTGAAGAAGAAAGAGCCAGAAGAAGCCAAGGAGAAAAGACAGACCACCGGCTGTAGAGAGAGTGCGTGCTGCCCTTCTGGGATCGTTCAGGGGTATCACTGCAAAAAATATTTGGTTCGAATAGAGCCCGGGATATCCGGGACTCTCTGCGAGGCCAACAGCCATTTCAACCCAACTTTGAGGGGTGGGAGGTCGCACCACTACGTTGAGGCGGCTGCTGATTGGTGCAGCGTAGGGGTAATCGTTTTGTATTTCGAGACAAATAGTCAGCAGATCAAAACTTCATAAAAGAACTATTGGAATCCGGAAGTTAAAGTGCTGTATTGCTACAGTAAAAGTCATGATCTAAAGCGAGTGGGTACTGCATGATGATAAAATATACAATAGTACGTTATTGATTTAACACCTTTCTTTTTAGCTTGCAAAAAGCGAGAAAAATTTGGCAACAACGGAAGGTTTAGCTTTTTTTGATCATTTGGAGAGAAATGGCCCACGAAACTAGTCAAGAACCGAAGAAACTAATTCCAAAAACGACTTTTTGATCTTCTCAAGCTAACAGCTAACGTTGACGCTGTTTTGTTTTTGCGTCGCGTGGCACGTGTGTGCTGCGTGGTTTTGCAAGAAAAAAGCTTTTCAAACGAGTTCAGACAAGCGAGAAGTGGTGCAATTTATTTGAATGCATGGTAGCGAAAAAGAAATGGTGTTTAGTTGAAAGAAATGTAGCGGGAAATGGGAATCAAAATGGAAAATATTACGAAGAGATACAAGCAAAAGAGATTAGATAGCTCGAGTAGTAGTGACAATGGTGGATTTGAAATCAGAAATGCTCCGATAAAAAAAGACAGATTACGTCATTCTTTTGACAAAATCACTTTGAAGACGTCGTTACCTTGGAGTAGCTCTGATAAATTGTCTCTCAGAATTGATAAAACGAAACCAAAAAATCGAAGGTTGGTGTAGTTTTCTTTTAGTAAGATTGTTTAAATGCAATCTTGAAGTTGCCTATTTATTGTTTATTCTGTTTCTGTATAAACTCTTCATTGATAGCGGCCTAAAGCTGTGTGCAAGCTGACAAAAACTTTTCCGAAGCGAATGCAATACCTTAGATTGTTAGAACTGATAAAATAAAGAACTCTATTTTGTATTCAAGAAATAAATTAATGTTGGTTTTTTGCATCAGTTGCATCAGCGACAAGTTTTGTCGGTCACCAACTGCACTGAAGAGACCTGATAGGTCGAAATTGTGTCACTGTATGCAATTTGCCAAGGTCTATTGTCTTTAGCCTATTTGCCAGTCGGTCTTTAGTCCATTTACAGTGACGTCGCAGCAGTTCGTAACACCTGGGGTGGTATTGAAAAGTCGCACCCATTAAAAATTTTCCCATAAGTTCACAAAGCTTTTTTAAAAAAAGTTCATTCTAATTACATTCCACTTTCGTCCAAAAAAAGGAAAACTGTTCTTGAAAGTGTCATCTCTAAACAGTGTTACTCCTAAATAGTGCCGCCCAAGACCGTCTGCCCTCTAGTGACGTTGACCATCCGAGATTTGCTCCTCTTCAACATTCTACTGCCAAGGACACAGCCAGGTATAACGAACCATTAAAAAATTCTTAACTACATCAAGGCCGAAATAAGCCTGCATCATATGGCACAGGCGAATGCATGTATTAACCACGATCTTCAGATCCACACATTATGGAATCGGATGAAATTTACCCTCATTCTTGGTTTGACCCTACCCACCTTCCCCCTCCTTCAAAAAATGCTTGACGCGCATCAGACTGCATTCAGATCTCAAATTTTTTTGTGTGTTTGCTGATTAGCTCAATTCCATTAAAGAACCTCACTGTTAAAGATGTTTTTGTAGGTACAGCGACTCCAGTCTTGCTGTATTGGCAATCAATGGCCTTGATGCTAAAAAGAAGTGCGCTGACGACAGTAACTGCAGCGACAAAACACCATTGACAAAGAAACTCTTGGGAGTATCGCGATGGCTAAAGCTGAAGTCAAATTCCAGTAACAAAAACAACGCGTTCAAGGGGAATAATCGAAAAACAACAACTTCATTCGAAAACAATGATTGCGTCATTGGACAACGAGCAAAAGTTGTTAGGCCAAGTGCGACAAAAACGGAAGTCACTGCTACTAACGTTTCTACGCAAATGAGAAAGTTACGTCAAGCGAAGCAGAACAACATAGTTGATGAAACTTCTGGCAAAATAGAGCAGCTGTCGCTAAAATCGTCTTTTCTTATTCCACCTGCTGATCAAAACGCCGTGAAATTACGAACATTGTGCGTAGAGCATTACACCGATGTCGAAAGCAGTCAAAGCTCGAAGCAGTCCTTTTTACGGAATGACGTAAAACACTACCCCAAAACAAGTTCTGTCACTGATCCTGTTGAAACAATTTTACAAGAACCGCCGCTTCTTGCTCCAGTATCAGGACAGCTTTTAACCACAGAGGTAAGATAAAACCTTACTTTAAATTACGTGATTGACAGCCAAGATGATGCGTGGTCAATTTTCTTTGTTCCTGTTTTCGAATTTTCTCATCTTGCGCTTCGGTTAATTTGCCGTGAGTTATTGAATATCGACCCCATTACAGACCATTGCAGAAAAAAATCGTGCTTTGACATACTAGTCATTTTGTCGCTTGCAAATGCACAGTCTTGGGTTTTAAGACGATGCGTTTATGAGGCGTTTCGTTCTGGATATTAAGTAACACTTGATCGCGAAAATGCTTCAAAAACGACTAACAGTTTGTAGATTTTATTGCTTACTGGAAGGTAGGTATTAAACTATTGTGGACCAGTCTGGTGACGAGCTCCACTCAAAACAATTTTTTTTGAATTCTGGTGCTTTCCGTCAGCATCTTATTTACTCACGTTTTTGGGTCGTTGTCCATTGTGGCAATTGTCTTGCCGAATGGTGTGTTTAGTTCTGTTTTTAGGTTTCAACCAGGAAACTCGCCCTCTTTTTCTGGGTAGTATTAAATGACAAAGTACTATCTTGCTGGCTGAAGCTTTTTCTCAATTTTACTCATTAACAATGACGTAGATATGGGGTGTGCGACCAGCGGTCCGCCACGAAAATTTTGTGGCCCGCGGGAAGATTTTGTGGCGCGTGAATTGGATGCCAAACCTGACAACTACGTGTTGCTTAAACCGATGTCAGAAAAAAAAAGCGTCTTGATCTTTTTTTTGGTGAAAACTGCCACTAGCTTGAGCTTCGAATGCTCATTTATGCTGACAAGCAGTGTGGATCACGAACTCTAACTAGCCCGCAAAACTTTTAAGCAGTTTAAACTTGGCCCGCCTGCAAAAAACGCTGCACAACCCGGCGTACATAAAAGCCTCGCTTTTAAAATCAATTTGCTGAAATTGGATTTGGTAAACAAACTCAAATAACAAGAAAATTCTGATTTTTGCGCTTTTTTTCGTCAGAATAGCATATTTTGAGACATTAGGATATTATGCTCTTATAAACCGATCACGCGATAAATTGTTTTTACGAATACCGGCGGTGAGCATTTATTGATATGTCACCATGATTTAAATGCCCAATCATAGGCTTTTATTACTCAAACTGAGTTTAATATTCCGGTATGAATCATATTGTTTTGGTCGTTGTTGCTCAATTGCGAAACAAATTGACTTCAACTGCAAAACGATGTTGATGGCGAAGAGTTGTTTTTTTGAAACTTAAATTTTAATATTTTGACTTGCACTGCTTGATGACAGGCTTCCCTTGCAGCTTGTGTTTTGGGAGCATTCTTTCTTGTTTTTGGTGATTGCGCTTGGTGCCAGGCGCACAATCATGATTTGTTAGAGCGGAAAATGGATTGATCAATTGAGGCAAAGTGTCATGGCTAAGAAGGGGGCCTTCATGCCCCTGTTTACATCTTCATTTGCTGCTCACTAGAGCTGACGCTAATCTGCAAAAGGCGAAACCAACATTTCAGTGTATTTTTGGGAGAACAAGTTTTAATGTGGTTTTGAAAAGGCAGTTTAGCGAAAATGCTGGTTAGTGATGCGCGCTTCAGAGGCGGAAGCTTTCGGCAAAACCTGGTTTCAAAGCTTGTGTTCAAACTCAAACGGCAAGCACATCCGCCATTGCATTTAAAGGATGGTGTTGGGGTGAATAAAGGCACTGACTCGTGCTCTCTTCACTAAGGTACTGAACATTTTTAAAAGGCATAAGCTAAACTTTAAAAGGCATAAACTATCAGCTCAGAGAATAACTTTTATTTGTAGAGACCATTGAGATTTTTGTCAAAAATGAACGATTTAAGCTAAAATTAAGGTGAAGACCTCCGTTTTAGCAGCTACACTCACAAACTCGAATTGAGCTGATTTTTTGCTTTGTTGTCAAAATCAAAGGGGGCCATGCACAGTATCCTCTTAAATAAGCTAGTCCTCCTTTTGGCCTTGACACTAAACCAAAAAAATCACTTTAGTATTGCGAGTGCATTTTAAAAAATGTGGGACCGCACCTTAATTTTACTTCAAAAATTTCTATTTTTTTGAAAAATTTTAAATGACTCCAGAAAAACAGGTATTCGGTGTAGTTATGCCCCAACAATCCTCAAATTTTGGTACAAAGCATTATTTCTGAGTATGGTCTTCTTTCATAATGGTTGATGCGCTTCTTTCAAATCTTTTCCTTTCGCAGTCAGTTACGAATTTGTGTTTTTGTAATCGTACACTTCGTTAAGTTTTGTTTCTTCTGTAAACCACGTTGTTTTACGATTGCAGAAAATGGATCGCGTTATTTTACGGCCGACTGCTTGCAGATTCAATCCTACACCAGCCACAGATAGTATTAAAAAGCCTTCGTATCTCTGTCGAAAGTCCTGGCATTCAACCACTGGTGAGTCAATAAAATGAACTAATGATTGACCCACTCATAATAGGCATTAATTAGAGTTGTGTTTGTTTTGCCGCTGCTGATCCTTGTGGCGCGTCTAAACCTGATTGACTTTGTGAATTAAAGATTGTCAATCTTAATTTATTTGCTCACGAAAGCAGTTTAAAAGGTCTTTAGTCTTATCGCTTGTATTGGACTCCGACCGGCATACGCAATTAGTGACTGAAAAGAAGTAGTAAAAGTGTTGCGAGTCTAGACAACGTTAATCATAGGCTTAAAGCTAGGAGAGGCTGAGGCCCCCCACCAAATTCTTATCCGGCCCACACTGATATTTGAAAAATGGGCAAAAAAAGCAGCAAAGTAACATTAACATCACTCAGAAAACTTGATTACTAAAAAAAAACCTATTTGAATTTAAAGTTAAAAATGACAAAAACCTCGCTCCAAGAATTTGATATTCAAAAAAGTCTTCACTTGAACTTGGAGCTGAAAATAGCAAAACCTTGATTTCAAAAAAAACAAAAGTTTTCACCTTTTCATACTACAAAATAAAATATTCACCCATGTTGTTAATGATCGTAATCCGAGATTCTTCACTTTGTGCATTTCGCCGGCAGAATTGCTGAATCTGAACGACTGGTTCGAAGATCAACTTCGTACGATTTGGTCTCAAGACCTTAGGTTAAAACATGATAAAAACTGCCAGGCTATTGCCTGCTTGAGTATTATTATATTCCGCAAAAAGCTTTTGTCGCTTTTCAGACACATGTAAATTTCTATCACCAGCTTTACTTACACTGCTACACATAAACGGTACACCCTTATGTTTACGAGCATTTTAAGGTTTTCAACCTAGATGGCTACTTGATTTCTTTTTCTGCACTGCGCGAAAACTTGGTAGCCGAATGGTTAGCTTTTACTGCGCTAAATATAGCGAGCTGACCTCCGACCAGGTTAGCTAAGCGCGTGCAAAACGATGAAGAAACTGTAACAAAGATCTGTTTGCGGCATGCAATAGACGGAGCGTGATAAATTCATTTTTCTGACCATGTGATGTGAAATGGCCAAACGCAACGTTAAGGTTTCGAACTCAGGCTTCGGATGAGACTTGGTGCGCACGACCTACGGTGATGACAGGGTCACGTCACCTTTGTCGCAATCAAACGGGTAGAAATAGCTTAGGCAAAACAATGCACAACCACCTGCGACACTTCCCGCCAAAAACAAGGACAGCTAAGCGTTTGTTTTCAAGATGTTGTCGGCGGCAATTTTTATCTTTTATACCGAACAGTTACACTTGTTGTTTTTATCGTTTAGAACACCATCCATCGTTGAACCTACACACACCTTCGTATCATTTTTTAATGTTATCACAGCTTTCATAAGTTATTTATATCTGATTTCTGCTTCAATGCGTTTTAGAGATATATTGACCATGAACTTATTGTATTGTCCTGGCATCAAAAACAGATTGTGTGTGTGACAGTTGGACCATATCGCATTTGTAATCATTAGTAAAGAAAAAGACCAGCTATACTGCACAGTCTTGGTGAAGAAAGCAACTCTGGCTGCAAAGTGATTCCCAAAGTTTTGGCAAGCAGTCAGCTGTTACCGCTACATCAAGAGCTGTAAAACAGCAGACTGATTGGGCAAGAAAATTTACCTTGATGTTGCAGAAAAAGCTTTTTCGATTGTTTAAAAGAGGTGGGTATGTATAAGGTCGAATTATTGGGTGGCTAAAGCAAATAATTTCTCAAAATTATGTGATTTTACTCGGTAGAGGAGTGCGGAATGGTTTGTGCCACCAGAGATTTGAATCATTTACGTTATATCAAAATCTACAGACAGCTTTGTGACGTCATAATCACCAGTAATTTAAAGTACTGTAATCTTAGCTTAATAATGTTGTAATCATGCTAAAGCCAAAAATTTCATGGAGAATCGCTTGATGTTGTGACAAGTTTACCACCAAAATCTTCATTTTACAGCAAAAAGTAAAATTTGAACTTTTTCAATTGCGACCTTCTCTGATAAAGTTGTTTTCTTTGGGAGTTGTTGCAGTGATTACAGAGTTCTTAATATAAGCTATGCAGCAGTGCCACTGGAGTGATTTATGTTTAGCAGTCATAGAGAAGCAGGCAAGCTGGTGTAATGGAGGCAATGAAGTAATTTAAGCCACTGGCATAAGAGAAGTGATAGCCGGTCCTTTTAATAAATAGCTGCTCAAGTTTTATTTTTATCTGTTAAATGTTTTAGTAGACTGCAGCGCTAACCTATTTAACGTTTTCAACAGTGCAATAGGTCGTATTAATTGATTAAAATAGCTCGAAAACATATCAGAACTAATCAAGCATCACCGTCTAGAGAGGAAATGTTTCTGGGCGTAAACGAAGTTAAAAATGAAAAGTCTCACGAAGAAGCACCTAAAGAAAAAAATAGAAACAGGGCAACCCTTGGGCGTTTTTTAAAGAGTTTGTCGATTCAGAATCTGAAGGTAGATACAATCTCTCAGAGAATATTGGCTACGCCAGAACATTGCTAGAAAATAACTTTTTCTTAGAACTAGAAAAAGAGCTCGTTCTACTTATGAAAGATTTAACAATATATTTATGGGCTAACCAAAATAAAATGTCTTTAATTTGCCTTTCTAACTTGCCAAGAAAACTAATCTGGGCTCGAAATGTCGAACAGTTAGATTAATTCAAATTTGGCTGGAGTTGACTGGTTTGAAGGATTTTAACACTTATCGTTTTGCAAACCAGAAGTAGCGTCATTGGGAAGAGCAACTACGTTTAATAAAACAAAACTTGGAGAATTTTTTGACAATCTCGGTAAAAGTAGTCGTTAAATACAAGTTTTCACCTCATCAATGTATCAAAAGTAGTTGGATCTACTTTGGGGTCTTCTAATTCTCAGCATGTTAGGTGCAATACTGGGAATTGAATTGGAACCCCTGTCTACACCAGTCGTCGAACAATGGTCGTGGCTGATTGGTGTGGACCGTGACTCGACCGAAGTCAGCCCTTCACCTATTTGGCCATCTCTGGTTGACGGTTGATGAAAATAAGGCCAATATAAGAATTTACGATTCTCCTTGATTGCCGTATAATCTATATGATATGTTGAGCTAATATGCAGGAATCCTAGTATAATCTCAACTAATCTCACAGCTTGTTGTAGCATAGGCTACAAGCAATTAGTTAATCAACCTGCCTAGCGATATGCCAGGCAGAAAGTTTTCAGCCAATAGGATCAACAATGTTGATCAAACAGGAATCGTAACTAAACAGAAACCTACAGTAATCGTATTGTGACGGAAAAGCAAAGAAAGAAGTGGGTCGATCACATCTGCTGCAAGAGAAGAGCTCGTTACAGTCGTTTGCGCTGCAAGGGTTAGCATACCTCCTATGATAATTTTTCCAAGAGTAAGGTTTAAAATGAAATTATAAAACATGGACCAGCTGAATCCATTGGTGAGGCAACTAGATCTGGTGGGATAAATAAGGAAAAATGTTCACTTTATTTAAAGCATTTTACTGGGAATTTCAGATCTTGTTCATCCTAGCCAACACTTTTAATGATGACTAACTAAGAATCTCATGTTTCAAGGGCTGTAACTAAACTTGCTTGCAAAAATGGTGTTGTGTTGCAACCACAGCCACTAGATGAGGCAGTTTATGGTCCGTTGAAAAATTTGTTTTACTTGAGCTGTGGATGTGTGGAAATCACATTTATGATATTTCTAAATGTGCAAAGGAAGCTTACTAGAGCGCCATCACGCCTAGAAACATAGCGACTGGCTTTGCTTCGACTGGAATATATCCGTACAACAGAAATACATTTGACAAGAGTGGTTTCGCGCCATCGCTACTCAGTGGCAGGCCTGCACAGACGAAAAATAACAACGCATCGACGGAATCTAATTTTGCCTACACAAACACGGCAGCTTCAGCCGATGGTACTTTTTGTAAAAAGCGGTTAACCTGTAGAAGGATCTGTGACAAGTGTGAGCCCTCTTCGTGTGAAAATGTGGTCTGATGCCTTTAGATCTTTATCAGATCGCTCGAAAACATTTACAAACTTTATGCCCCTAAAACAAATTATGCCTACACCATTAAACAATCAAACGAGGGTACAAAAAAAAATAGAAAGCGAGTTACAACTTCCGTTTTAACCAACCCTCCCGAAAGAGATACATTAAGAGAAAGCATATTTCGAAAAAATAAAGGATACTAAAGGCTATTACCAAAAACTGATTACAAAAATATAAAAACAGAGCGCACACAAGCAGGCATTTCCTGAAAACTCAAGCGCGGAAGACAACGAATCTATGCGTATTGATGACCGTTTGGATAACGTGCAAGAAGGTGAAGAGCGCATAAATAAGGGAGACAGCCCTAAAGATATCGTAGCGATCGACTTTGTGGTTGTAAAATTTAATGCTGGCAATTGCTGTCTTTATGCATCGGTTTGTTTGTCAAAGTATACGGCAGTGAGGAGGAACTTTAAGCACGTTTTTAAAAAAAAATTTTATCAACTAGCATGTTTGGAAAGCAAATTTTTATATTTAAAGAAAATGATAAAGAAATTTTCCCATATAGCGACATCGTGATAAAGTTACCTCAACCTCAGAAAGCAGGAGGAACAATGCGAAGAGAAAGTGACTTTGTGTTCCCTGCAGTTATACAAGAATTCAATTTCCAGTAAACATTTGTTTGTTTTTCCTTCATAGAAATTTGTTTCGTTTTTTGTTGCTCGATCTTCCACACGGATGAATCTATTTTTTTAAAATTTCGTATTTATTTTGTTTCTTCTTTTCACTTTTCTATACACCGAAGCAAGATTGTACTCGGCATGTTTAATTGCTCAATTATCTTTCGGTTCAAACCTTTTCCAAAAGTTTGAACCGGAGATAATTAAGCAATTAAATCTCCTTTTCCTGTAGTTTAAATGAACCCACATACGGGGTGATATCAAACACTTTAAACGTTAGTTTATTGGCTTACATTTTTTAAAAGGTATAGGGATAATTGCTTATCGAATTTGTTAAAGTCCATGTTAGTGAGAAATTGATGAAAAGGCTGCTGGAAAAAAAACTATAAACAAGTATAAAAAATGTTTGAACTACCTTACTCTCTTTTATATACGCTTTTGCAACTCTTACGTAAACCTAGTTAATTTCCTATGTGCAGTTTTGATTACGCACCAGTAGTTCTTTAGATTACTATTTATGACAGTTATATGAACCGCTTTGGTCATGGAATATCTTCGATTTGATATTTACTGCCAGTTTGCCATGTGCTCATAATATTTTGTCAATGCAAACAGGAGACTGTCTGCATACGAATTTCTAACGTGTTTTCACAGGGGTAACGTACGAATCGCAGCAGCAAGAATCAGCTTTGCAATTAAAACCAAGACTTTCCAGTGAATCAAACAATTCCGATTCAGGTAACATTGCAGTAATGTAGCGTTCAGTAGTACACCGACGAGTTGTAATGGAGATGAGAGGGACAGCCTTTTTGTCCCCACTTTGGAGTTAATTTTAACTATTGCGTATGTGTTCAGATTGGGAGCCCTGCATTCAGCGTATGCTCTTTGATTTATTGTTTGGGTTTTTTCTTTGCAAAAATGCCTCAACTTTATTGTATTGGTGATATTTTTGTGGAGTTTTAAGTTTAGAACCTTTTTCCACGATGGATCTGGTCTCTTTGTCCGGAGCACGCAACTGCGGTGTACCCTCACTAGTACGAATACAAATTCTCTTCCTTTCCGAACACAATTTTACAGAGCATTTTGGATAATGAATTTTATGTAGGTCGTCATTCAATCTCCAGCTTACCTAGCCTTGTACCTGCTCCTGATTCTTATTGCTCTGCCTCAGAAGGTTATGAAAGTGCTCGTGTATCTTCAACGACGCAGGCTGTCGTGCAACACTCACTGAACAGTGACGATTCTCAGCCACTTAAGTTAGTGAAAACCGTTGTTGACAAGTCTATTAAATTACAAACACTTGCTAAAGTATCAAGTACAGTTCACATTCCCAAACCATGAACCAAGCTGAGCTGAGTTTGGATGATTTTTGCAATACCCAATTTAAGCTGACGTTACGTGCACAAATCAAAATGCCCAGCTCACTTTCTGAAAGTGCAAACTGGTTGAATGGTATTTGAATATGTTTTTAAAATTTTGTGACGAACAGTTTTCCAAGTAACATAAGGTTTTTCATGTATCTGAAATTTGGAAATTTATTGAACCCCCACCCCCTTTCTTTTTATATTTTTTTGCTAAATAGTGGAAAAGTTTAGGATGAAATCGATTTTATTCCGTGCATTGTTTTCTGCCCGTTTAACATGTTTGTCTTTATACAGTCCAATGGTCATGCAATGATTTTTCACAAAGCCTTCTTGTTTTTGCAGCCCCATAAAATCAACTTGTCAGGATCAGTTCAAACGTCATTTTAAGGTTAATCTCTTCAGAAAAACTGAAAAGCATTAATAGAAAAGTGAATCACACCCACGTGTTCTCTTTTTTCCGTGCCCCCTGGTTTTGCGTACATTATCGTTGAAACTTGTTGTTCAAAACATTGCTTGGCCTGTTTAAGCTGTGCGGTACGGGAATTTTCATAAGTATTTTTCTCCTTAAGTTGTCTGCAAAATGTAATCAAGCCGTCCATGGGTTAAAAGCTATAATTATCTTTTTAACGTAGGCTATTAAAAATTGATGACTTGTCTAAATTAAGATAAGAATTTATTTTAAGTCTACAGTTTTCAATGTTGATGAGTAACTTTTTGGATGTGTTTTTTGTACCAGTATTATTTTTAATCCTTTTTCCGATTTAAAGAAAACATTGAAAAGAGTGTTCAGACAAGTTTTTTTTTGATAGTTCTACTGTTGTGTTGGTTCAGTAAAAGAATGGAATATCTGTTTGAGATGGAACCGCTAATTATAAATCAACAAGGTCACGACGTTTTTTGTAAGCACAGTAAAGTCGCTCATATACAGGCTTTGAACTCGCCACTTTTCGATGGCAAGAACTTCAAGCGCTTTTACGATATTTAGCTGATGCTTCTGAATGATTTCTTTGGAAAAAACATGTTTACGTACTCACAAAGCTTGTTTTGTCACGTTTTCGGGAAATTTATCAACAAGGAAGTAAGCGGTCGGATTGTTAGTTTTCCCACCCAGGGATCTTAAATAAGTCCTCGGCTTGTGAAACACAAGTTGATGGTACTTGATTGATGACTGTATCTGCCCTAGATGCGGAATCTCCCCCTTGCCGTTGCAATTTCGGAGGACTCTTACACTAGCTTTGTGGCAGCCGAATAGTTTTCGCAATGTGTTATCAAAAGCATGTTTGTACTTCAAGTCACTAATTTATAAGCTACTAGCTTAGGTTTTGTTTACGCCGCTGTAATGCTTGTGCAGAATACCAAAGGATTACGAAGAGGAGAGAAACGACTTGACATTTCAAAACCGCGTTGATAAGCATGGTGACACGACATTCACTGAAATGGTAAGATCCAAGTCTCAATAGATTGGTAGCTAAGGCAAGTCGGCAGCGGTCTTTTGCGCTTGAAATAACGTTGTGCCTGAAATAAAGTTGCTAAGGTACATTGACGGAACGATGCGAATTATGACAGCGATTTCCAACCATTTCCCCCTCGTGACCAACTTTTACTGATCTGGTTTTTGAAAGCCACTGTAAAAAAAAACTTGCAGCAAAATGACTGTGCAAAATTATGATACGCGACAGAAACAAATTGCTTACAGCAAGTGCAATCTACTGTTAATGGGAAAACTCGTCCAATCGGCTGCTTCTTTATTTGCGTAAAATAGAATTGCTGTTTTTCTTAAACAACAATATTTAGGAAACCGAACTTTTCTTTAAAGTCTTGATTAATATTAGTGAATACGCTTTGAAAAATGTTACGTTTTAATAATTCTCTCTGGTAAGATTGAGTGGGCACAATATGTTGTAGCTCTCTTCAGGGAATAATGCCAGACATGTCGGGTTTGAAGTATTGAATTTTTTTATTAAAAACTTCAATAAAGGCAAACCGGATATTTTTACAATAAGATTTCTGTACCATTATACCTGGGGAATACCGAATTGTCAGCATTTGTGAAGTTATGGCTGAAAAACGATGCAAATCGATCAAACATCAAATGCCGTGGTATGAGCAGTCGTATAATTTTGTCAATCGTTTTTTAAACCTTCAATTTTAAAATAAACTGTTTATTTCGACGGAAAAGTTTGTTTTTTCACTTTTAGTCATACGTGCAATTTCGAATTCTGCTTAACATTTCTCTGTTGACTTAGTTGTAGACGCAAATCTTTACAGTTGACTTTGCACATCCTTATGTCAGTAACTGGCTGTTGTACTTCTACAAATAAAATTCAATTTCGCGATTTTTGTTCTCCGGTAGAGGAGGGCAAAAGTCGCGAAAACTCTATTTCTATAACAATAAAACACTATTTCGCGATTTTTGTCCTCCTTACCGGAGAACAAAAATCGTGAAATAGGGTTTTATTTGCAGAAGTGCGTAGAACAGCGTCTTTGGACTTGAATTGGAGTCGTTGGTACTGCGCATCAGTAGCGTATCTAGGGTAGGAGAGGGGAGGAATTAATTCTCGGTTTTAAGAAGTGGATCTCCAAGAAAAAGGCCTTCCAGTTCACAAATATATCGATTTGAAGACTCGTAAAAATCTTCCGATGTTGGTCACAAAGTCGTGGAGATGCCTCACTTCATTATAAATTCAGATTAATTAATAATAAGTTTCATGGAAAGCTGTCTTGCGAAAAAGCGAATGTAGGCTGCTTGAAGTAGGTTGCGCAACACTTTTTGAACGGGAAAGATGTACTTACGTCAAGTTCAAAGGAAATCTAGAGTTAGAAGGGTTGAGAGGTTGATCCACGGACGGTACCAAAGTTGTTAGATGTCAAAACCAGTAGCATAAAAAGATTGAGGGCTTGCGCTGAAATGAAGCCTTTTGGAAGCGAATTTTGTACCTATTTTTGCGCTGGGAAACAAGAACAAATTTTCCAGACCCGGGTTCGTAGATACTCGCTTAACCCCTTCAACAAATGGCAGCGTGCGGCCGCTTTTCCGGATTCATGTATAGAGCTGCCCCATCGACGCGTAACAGCTCAAGAACGTAGAAGCCACCCTACGTTGAGTGGAATGCTTGCTTGATTAAGTATAATTGGTTCGATTCCAAGCCAGGCCATTCCGTTTGTTTCAAAATGTTAAATTTTTTTATACTTTTTCAGCACTCAAAAAACTTTACTAATTACTGTATTTTTTTCAGTTTAAAATGTCGAAACTTTTGAAGCTTGCCCACCTCGTATCTAACCTTTAAATTCATTACTAACTTCGTAACACTTAAATGCTATCGAGAGACACTCTTGGGATTTAGAATTTAATAACATAAATGTAATCTTTTTAGTTTTTAAAAAGCTTAAACTTCGGAAAGTGTAGGAGATGATCAAAAGGTAAAAAGTTGTTCGTTGAAAAGAAGATTAAATTTCTTGTTTTGTCAATTTCAGTCCGGCGTTCAGCCACAACATAAACCTACAGAAACAAGGCAAGACTATCAATTCAATCTACTTTATGAAGAAAATGAACGTTTGCGTGAAGTTAATGAAAAGGTAATGCTTTGTATTCAAGTAAAACACCGATCGATAAGGCTGTTTATATCCTGTATCGTAGTAGGTTTTAGAGATTTTAAAATCAAAAAAGTTCTAATTCATCTTCGATACGCGAAAGATTCGTGCGACACTACAGTAATGTGATAACCAGCCAGCTTATTCTTGCAAGTTGAAATTGAAATGCAAAAGTTGAACGTTTTTTGTATTTTTTAGATCATGGTTCAACTATTTACTCTTGCCTGGCCAAAAGCACACTCGCATGAGTTAAATTTTTTTGAGGTAATAATGGCAAAATAGTCGACTGTACCAGTAACCATAGCCACTCGTAGAAGCTTAAAAACTGTTAAGTTTTCCAAGTTTCAACATCCCTACCGGCAACGGTTTGATGATTTGTGTGTGAGCGGTCCAACTTCAATATGCACTTCCAACCCAAATGCTCAACTTTGTTTTCAATTTTTGGTCAGTGCGGAAACTGACCAAAGGCTTTAATGGGTTTCTGGGGCAATGGGCTACCCACCAACATTTTAAAAACACGCTTTTGCCTGCGGAGTACTGATAAACTTGATTTACGTATCGGTTTTAGGCAGTATTCTTTTTAACATGCGAAAAAGTACATCAAAAGAATTAAATTATTTGTCATGAAAATGCCTAAATTTTAAGACTTTTTGTTTACTTTGCACCTTATTAGGAAAAATGTCCATGTTGAAAATCCAGCTTTCATTACTGAAGTGCTAACTGCTAATAATGTAGTCCCGTTTATTTGCAAACCCTACTAACTTGTGTATGCCTCTTTAAGATATTTTCCGAAGAATTTACAAAATTAATTATAGTTCTCGATCTGAAAACTGTTATTATCTCATAATTTGCATTAAATCATGCAGAAAATAACAGTTATAGCTGATCAATGAGTGTGAATTTCACGCTTACCGTACTCACACTTCAAGATTTGATGCCAAACTGTTTTTGAAAATAGCATGCCTGTTGCCACGATAGTTTGTTTAAAAGCTGCCAACTGTAACGTTTTGTGCTGCTGAAAGAAATACGCTTATCTCCGTTGATAGGTCCACTCTATAGCGCATACCTGGGTAACTATTTTTATTAAGGAGCCCCATCGAAAATTGTGTCTGGTGTGCCTGGCCAAACGATGTTAAATCTATTGAACACTATTGCTACATCTTCGTCCGAAAACGGCTTGCTATTCGTAGCGATTTCATGGGCTATCGCAAAGCTGGTCTTCACTGCTGCTTCCATGGACGCGTGAAGCTCTGTAGACACATTCTGTTGTTGTTGTGGTTACCCCTCCTTTTCCTCAGGATGGAGGCACGGCACGAACGGCAATTTAGGCTCATTCTGTTGCTTGCAAACATTTAAGAAAATCTTCAATATTTCTCTCTCCTGCTTCTTTCTCAAACTTTCTGGCACCATGGGGGCGATCTATCCATCCTTTCCTCTTTCTCTACTATCCGGCTACAAATGGAACCCCAGTCACTCATTTCTTCTGTTTAATGGCACGGCGGATGCGGTGGCCAGACAAGTTGCGTTGCTCCATCCATCTACAGTCTCTTGTTATCTTTCTTCCTTCTCGTGTCCACTTATCTCCTTTTTTGGATTGGATGCGTGCCGTTTCATCAAATTTTCCGACACGCAAGTCCTTGCAGTATCCTCTGAAGAGCTTTGGCTTCCTCGTTATGCTCCCCGTGTTTTTTCTCTGGTCACTGCTGCAACGAACACTCTTTTTTGAACTCTTTATCTCTTTAGATTCGGCGGGACTAACAGTTCTTTGTGCAATGCCTGTGGCCATCTAACTCGGGACACTTCTATTCTTATTCTGTCCTATCCTTCTTCGGAGGCGATTGCATTGTGTTTTTAATCACAGAATTCTGTTTTCCACATGCTAATTAGAGCATTTGTTTTTATTTCAATGAAGAAAAAATAAGGTAGCCGACGCGATGGTGTAGTTATAAAAGTGTCAGCTTTGCAGTCGGTAGACCTGAGGCTCATTCCTCTTGTCGAGTCATACCAAAAGATTTATAAAAATGGCATTTATAGCGTCCCTGCTTGGCGCTCGGCATTTAGGGGAGGTTGTGGAGAACAAGCGGGCAAGTTCGCTTGTTGTGTTCTTGGTCAAGGCACTTAAAGGGACGTCCCCACCTTTATGTGGAAGACAGGTGGCTCAGTTTCCCTCCAAAGAGAGGGTTGGTGGCAGGAAGGGCATCCGACCGTGAAACAAATGCCATGTTATAAAAATGCAGATCTATCCGCTGTGGCGACCCCTAATCGGAAATAAGCCGAAAGACGAAGAAGAAGAAAAACTTAAGATGCCTCGTTTAAAACTTCTTCAAAATGCACTTTTTCAAAGAGCATATCGTAATTTAGCGATGTAAAATATAGTAGTTATCTTTCAAAACGGCATTGTTTATGACGCGAATTCGCCTACGAAGTCACCTTTTGCTCATTGCATACATTCAAGCATAGGCTTAACACTTTGTATGAGGGGAAGAAGTGTCAAAAGTATTTTTTACCCAAAACGATTTTTTTAAGATGAAGTTTTTAGATTAGATTTTTTGTTATTTAAACCTTCTAAACACTGAAACGACCTTTCTTTTGGCGATAAAATAATTTTCACCTCAAAGTAAAGTGAAAACCTTGTTTTGGAGATCGGTATTTCAGAATGTCTTTTTTGCAACTTTTCCGACAATTATTGCGCGTTTCTAAAATTGCTGGAAAGGCTGCAAACAGGCTGAGTTTGTCTAATATGGCATCTTCTGTGTCGTCAATTTGCGTAAAACGGCACTCTTTATTATCCCCAGACTATTTTGCTTGTTTATAACGGCAATCCAAGTCATCGTTTCAGCCACAAAAAGTGATTTTCTTTTAATCCCGTTAAGACTCAGCTTATGATTCGTCTTTTGTTTACTTTGCTACGTCCTTCATAGCTGCAACTCCAGTTCTTTAATTGAATGTCAAAGCACGCCACTGATCACCGAAAAACAAATTAAAGTTTGCTCGATTAGCGATTTTCTCCGGGGCCGAGGATTTATCCTCTTACCACCCCGGGGCTGTTTTTTATCTCTCTTTGTGGTTATTAGCCTGGTCAGTACCAGTTTCCGTGATCCACGACAAGAAGTTGACTACATGGGTCTCATTGAGACAACAAGCTGGCACAAGCTGGGACGTTTGTGCCAACCCTTTGCGTAGGGCAACTCTATACTTGCTTCATTCTGTCACTGTGTACTGCGCCCACCTTTATGCCCCAGCGCCTACACCCACCTTATTGGCATTGTAAACTGGATGCTTGAGTTTTACTCCTAAGGAGTACCTACCAGTCCTCGTCGGCATCAAACCCGCCGAGCTTTGTTGCAAGGTTGCAACATTTCGACTAAGTCGCCTAGCAAAAGATCCTGACCACTTGGTTCACTAAAGGGGGATTATGGGGAATTTGCAAAAAAGACGCGTTTAGCATGCTAAGATCGATGTTATGTAACAGGCTAAATACCCGCTCAAAAATAAATCTGTCACAATTTTTTTCTTTTTTTGTTGTTGCCATGGTAACCAAGATGTGTCCTTTGCCATGGCAACAGACGAGGAAACTTTGGCATGCATATCTCGGCCCCTGCACGATGGAATTGAAGGGTTTTGGTGCAACTTGATCGTCGAACACTACTCTACGCAATCACGTAGCAACTTGTACATAAATTTAAGCTGTCATAATATATTGGGGCTTGTCAAAAATACCATTTTTTTTCAGTGAAATTTTCACATATTTCCCAACAAAAATATTTATAGCGAAAAAAGTACAATAGTTAGCCCATTTTCACTTCGTCATTGCATTCCTAAGTCTATTAGCTAGCTCTATGCGAAATTTCATAAAGATTGACCGTACAAATTCAGAATTACAAATGCCAGAAAGTTTATAGTCATCATAAAATCGCGATTTTGAGAAAATCCATCTAAAAGTGCACATACACCGATTTACACTTCTAACCTGAAGAATTATACATTTCTAATGTTTCTATATTTAAAGTAATCTTCAATTAGCTATTCCTGTCCCATAAACGACTCCTTCTTTTTGAATTAACAATTCTACAGGATTAACACTTTCGCTCCCCCGTGAATTGCGAGAGAAATGTCCGCAAGGTGGCAGAGCGAAAAACTGTCATACTTTGTCATAATCAATCATAATTAATCATCATAAAACACCCAAGTTTGTTTGTAAATCATTACTCATCTGTTTACTTCTACATCAAGTGTAATATATCGTTGAAATCTCTGTTTCTTGAGGATTTCAAGTATAATAAAAACAAAAATTTTCTTTTGAATATGTAAATTTTATGCAAATTAGCCCCCCCAGCAGGTGCTGAGTTGTCTTTAAAGTTAAAGTACCCTTACCTCAAAGATCACTACAGATTTTATTTTTCTACCAATTTCTTTAGAAATGGTCACTAGATGATGCTAAGGAAATAAGCTTTCAAGGTACATCACTCAAAACTTATCAAAAAGCCTAGGTTTTCTACAGTTTGCTACTTTCTGAGGCCCATGACCTTTTTGTTAACCGGTACTGACCAGTGCCAAATTTTCTTAGTCAAATGTAGTATCTAAAATATGATCAGTTATTATCTGCTACAGGTTAGCCTAAACCATGTAACATTAAGTATTTTTGAACAGGAAATTTCTTCAAGATTCAGAAAATATCAAGTTTAAATAGAATATGCTGTCACTAACGTGAAAACAGCAGCTTGTTTACACCCTTTCCATGTGTTGAGAAACAAGGGGGATACAGCAAACTTTGATTTAGAGAAGCCAAACTTCTGCTAGCTTTTAAACTTGTATTTCAGTTTTTGTCTCCTTGGAAACTTGAAACAAAATGTCAATTTTAGTGGTAAAATGTTTGAAATTTATTTTATCTTTTTAAAGGGTGTAGTTTTTGTAAAAATGATAATTTAGTGAAGGTAGGTCAAAAAATTCTTGAGGGTTTTGAACTGATATGATGTGCAGTACCCATTTTTGATCAGTAAATGTCATATATTGCTTAGCTTAAACTATTTAAAGTTATATATTGCTGAAAAGCAAATTTCCTAAGCTTTCAAATGAGACCTGTATTTAGTAACATATCATAATTTTTACGCACTAAATCTACTTTTTTTACTTATCGTACAAATTTGTTTGAGGGAGTTTTGAGACCCCTAAAAAATTTGAAAATTTTAATAGCTAAATTTTATTAATATTGCTTAAAATTTTGTCAAATTATGCTCCAAAAGAGTAGTTTTCAGACTGTGTTAATGCTAAAGGGTTTGGTTATGTGGTAAACCAGGTATCTTGATTTGAATTCAAGGTAATTGGCTCTCGCACGTGTCTGCTGAAAATTTTAAATTTTTGTCGTCTGCAACTGGGTTCTTGGTCTTTTTAACCGTTTTTGGGTGTGAAAATCCAAGAATTAGAACACAAATTGTACATCTTTCGATGCGTGAGGAATTTAAAGATACAATTTTTGTTAAAAAAATATTATGGCCAAAATTTTCGAAAAATGAAAAAACGAACCCCATATTCCCCCTTAAAGCTTTACTCACCACCTCACAAGCCATGCCGTATGCTGAAGTCATGGCACTCGTTTGTGCGAACCTGTTGTTGTGGTTACCCAAACCCTTCCAAGACATGGCGGAAGACCATAGAGCCCCGGAAGCCGGGAAACTCCTTAGTGCCTGGACCAGTGGTCGTAAAGAGACTGAGAATCGCCAAAGAGCAAGCGGCACAAAGAGTGCGTAGCTGGACAGTGCAGAATGAGATAAGAAGAGTCGTTGGACGGATGTCCGCAGGTGCTGCATGATGGATTTTCGATTCTGCCCATCCTAGTAAGATAAGAGCTAAACAGTAGGCTGTGTCTGTTGAGCGAAGAAGAGGGAGCATACAGTGAGCATGACGAGGGAGCACAAGTTCCTCAGTGGAAACCAAGGGAACCTGTGTGCCACAGAATTTAGATGAAACAGTACGCCTCCAGTCCGAGAAAAGAGAAGAGTGGTTACAAGAGATAAGAGGAGAGAGACTACAAGGGATTGCAGAGGGCACGAGTAGCGCTCCCCGTCTGGCTAGTTTATCAATCGCATCGTTTTCCGGGAGAAACGAGTGTCCGAGGACCCATTGTAGTCTGATAGTATAGGAGAAGAGAGAAGACAGTTCCCGCCAGATCTGCCAGAAAGTTTGTTGTAAAAGAAAGACGGAGGAGAGGACAAAGTGGCGAAGACAGAGCGAAAGTCTGAGAGGAAGAGAAGAGAAAAGAAATGGCAGACTTGTTGGTACTGCCGAGACCAGGGGAGAGCTTGCAGAACGGTGCAGGTTTCAGCGGAAAAACTTGAGCATACTGGGCCTGCCGAAAAGGAAAGGGTGGCCTTGGTACCACAAAGTGAGCGGTTATCAAGTACGCCAGAGCCGCGTTTTCCAAAAAGCAAAGAAACAGAGCCATCTGTCCAGATCACAAGGTCGTGAGGTGGAAGAGAGTCAAGGTGAGCCAGATCCGCACCTTGGCGAGAGAGAGCGGGATTGGAGCGGAGCATGGGGAGGAAAGGGCGGACCCTACAGTGAAGGAAGGCAGGTTCCAAGGAGGAGACGGAGGGCAAGCAAAGAGAACCTCTCCAGGAGAAGTGGGAGAAAGTATCAACGGGTGAGTGGACGCAAAAGCTTTCCAGGAAGATCTGCAGAGTCTTGGTTTCACTCCAAGTCTGGCCAAACCTAAAATAGAAAAGGAGATTGGGAGATCAGGGGACCGCTCATAAGAAGGCGGAGCGAAATGAGTCAGGGTGACTAGTAGGAGATGTAGAGATACCTCAGAGAGGAGAAGTGGGATAGGGGAAGACGAGAATAGCTGCTAGCCGCTTGGTGGAGGCGTTCCAATTTGGTTAAGTTGGTAACGCTAAGAAAAGGAAACCATCCGGGTGAAGCATGAGTGAGAAGGGGCCGAAGAAAGGTTTATACAGAAGAGTGAGGGGGCACCATGAGGAAGCAGAGATAAAGCGTAAGGAGCTCCTTGTGTAGCCTCCACCGCAGCAGGAACTGAGAGGGGAGGAAAACCAAATGGCCAGGTCGTTAGCATGAAGAGACGAATTTTACTGTGCTTTTTACGCAAACTCGCTTGTTTGACCCAAAATTTATTCGCTCATAAAAATGAAATGCGCTCCCGCGTAATCAACGGATTCGGAAAATATTAAGGGATTTCTTGATAGTTTGTCTATAACGCAACAAATTATGAATTTTGTAGTGAAGTTGAATAAATACACGTCTGTTTAAGAGATTTTGCCAACTCTCGCGAGTCAGATTAAAACGGGCCACGGACCGTAAGTTGCCCAGGTCTGCTATTGTAGCCGGTTGGCGAGCACCTAGTAGTGGGAGAAAAGAGGACGAAAGGGACTACTCTGCCAAGAGTTGGTGATAACCTTGTATACTGGAGAAATGATCACCTTTTTACTGTAGCAACCATCTTGAAAAGTGAGTGAAGACCTTTTTTGGCAACTTGTCCATGCAAAAGTTGGCTAGATGATAAACTCACCCCCTTCCAAATTTTTTTGGCTGCTCTATTGGCTTGCAGTGTCGCACCTTGCCTTTAAAACAAAAGGGTTGAGTTTGACACGATTGGAATGGGCAACGTGGAGTGAGTGTGCTGACTTTTTGTTTTTACAAAACCATGATTAGTCGTTAAATCGCATTTTTGAAGGTACGTAAATCTAAAGTTTTATTGCGAAATGGAAACGAACATCGTTTACTTTTTAGCACTGCAACTATATGTAATTTGTAAACGATGCATGACGAAGTTATTGATTTTCTTTCAACCTTCTTTTTCAGCTATTATTACGAATTTCTTCTATGGCCAATGAGCTTGAGGCTACTGAAAAGTTGCGAGTAAGGCTGGAAGAACACGAAATTGAACTGCAGCAAAAACTCGGCGAAATTTCACTTTTAAAACGTCAAGTCAAAGAAAGAGATTCGGAAGCAAAAACTCGCTTTAATGAAATACTTGCTCTTCGATCGAAAAATCGTGAATTAAGTTCAAGATTGGATCAAAGCGAAGCGAAATCTTCACGGTTGGAAAAAGAGGTAACCGCCTCAGCTTTTCCAAGTTTATCTGCAAGCAAACTCGATTTTCCATCAAGTTGTCAGGAAACACGTAGCCGCACAAACAACAGCTACGTTCATGGCCCTTTTTTGTACCCTGTCTTTGATGAAAGCAAATCTAAAAGGGATTTTTCTTTGGAACAGAAATCTGTCTTGGCGGGTCGGTTACATGTTGCGGAGCAGAGATGCGTTGAAACAGAACTAGAGTTTGCGCGGGAAAAGCAAAAATGGACCGAGGATAAAGCAAAAGTGCTGCGATACCAAAAACAGCTGCAAGGAAATTACGTGCAGATGTACAAGCACTCTTACGTCCTTGAGCGGCAGGTACAGATCTTAACTGCTCAACTGCAAGACATTGGCGTTAGCGCAGTGGTTGGAATTGATCCTGACACCAATCAAGACGAAATGCCGGATCTTTGTTATCCGATGGACATTTAGTACAAATGTCTGAAATGCAACGAGATTACCCTCAAAACTTGAAGAAAATTTTTTGAATGGGTTAGTTGCAACTTTAACTCTGTTAAAAATTTTGATGCCTCCGATTTTATAAGGTGCCCTGTCCTAATAAGGCCAACCATATCGTTTTTTTCATTATTACAATTAAACATATAAAAATAGGCCATTCATTTGTTATATTTTAGTATCTTTAGGGCAGTTCTATGAGTAATTTTTGTGATCACACTTAGCACAATTGACAATTTTTCTATGAGGGTCATATAAAAGCACTATTGCCTTAATAGTGCCCAGCCCATGAAAATCAAATTTCTAGACATGGAGTTACACACCTCACGCACCACTTAATGGTAAAAGAAAAGTCCAGCAGACATAATTTTTTTACATGTCACGGCTGCTTTATCAAAGTAATTGTGGTACTGAATCATTTCAGTAAGTTTGTTTTCGCTCAAAAGTTTTAATGAGAGCTTTAATTGAGTTTAATTGTAAATTCATAGTCATCTTTGTGGTATTGAGTTAAGCAATTTTTACTTCCTCATGTCCCAAGGGTCATTTTTTCAGCATACTGTGTATTATTAAACTACCGCACGTAAACGATAGCTTTTTGTGAAAACTTGTATTTAATGGGTTTAATTAAGGCAACTTGACTCAACACAATTCATTTGATAGACCTACGTAGATACATTAAAAGTCCATGTGCATTAAAAATTTAAGCCGTTCACTATGGTAGAAAGCTCTGACAAAGAAGAAAAATACCACTTTACCAAAATATGAGGACTGATTTTAATACGAAAAAAAGTTTCACCCCTGCAAATTGCTGTCACAAGTTTATGATCACGCTCTGCTGGAACGAGGTCGCTTCAAGTATAACAAAGTTCACGAGTTTCACGTGACTACGAGAACTAACCAAACTCAAGATTTCTTTTTGGTATTTATTTGTTGTGGGGTAGACCTTAGTGGTACAGGGTACCGTTACCTGATCAGTTTCTATATGTCACGCAACAATGCTAGTCTTCGAGTCGAAGTGCTTCTTTTCAATTAATCTATCGCGCTTTTGCCTTTTTATTGTGAGTTGATGATTCAACATACGCGTGTTATTAACAAATATCTTCGCTTCGATGTGAAATCGTTGTTGTTGGCGGACATCTGATGAAACCTTTTTATTTTTGTAAGTGGGGGCCTGGGTCAAAAACCGTTGAGTGATGGGATGACGTTATGATGGGTGCTTGTGTAGTTTTTGCAGTCTTTCATTTTGTTTATACAAATTTGATTCGTTTTTCTTAAAGGTGTGTTTTCATTTTTATTTTTGACTACGTAGAATCAATTTTAATAATTCTTTAGGCTTTGAGCGGGGCTGGATTCGCACCAAAGAAGGGCCGGAGCACTCCGTGTTTCGGAGAATAGGGCCTTACTATGACAAAAAAAAACGAAAAATTAATTTCAAGGTCCGCAGATTTGGTTTGTCAAAGCCAGTTGTCAAACTTAGAGTATGTTCCAGTTAATGAAGTGATCTTCAAAGGCCTCAGAAAGTCGAATTCCCTCTGATAAAGGAATCTTTAGAGCTATTACTCTCTTAATTATTAAATCTGGCATTGGTTTCAAACAAAAGATTTTTAGAAAATGATTTTCAGCTGTGTGAAAGAAATAGTATTCTCGTAAATGTGGTTTCTTCGTATTGCCGGAGGAGTTCCAAGTTTCCCCTAACATTAGGGGCGGGCACTGACGGGTGGTGCAGTGAATTTTTATTGATTCTCTTAGCGTTCCTTGTACGCTTTCTTTATTTGCATGTGAATGTTTTTACTATGTTTAAAATACAAAGTTTGTGATTTGTACGTTTGTGCGTTGAATCATTCCAGCTTGGCTGCACAATTTAAAAGAAAGCGACACTATCTGTTCAGTTGTGTATATGAAGGAAGCTAGAGCTACAGTTTTTTATAACGCCCTTAAATCAAGATTGTTTCCGAAAATTGTTGAGCATAGCCCCTGTCGTCCTGAGAACTTATTTCCAGGCTTAGTTTTAGTGTTATTATACGAGGAAAGGTAAAGCTGCGTTGACACGCAAATTTCGCTGGCAAATGACATAATTGACCAGTGCAAAGCGCAATTCGCGTGATCCGTAAAGGCGGTGTAAAATTGAGAACTTGTAATACAGTCAACTTCAGATATAAGGGATTTTCGCTTATAAGGGACTACGCAAAAGGTCCCAAATGATTTTCAATATAAACTAATAAGTCGGTTATAAGAGACTGATTAAGCTGGTCCCGGCGGATCTCTTATATCCGAAGTTGACTGTATCAATACTCAAGTGCTTTTTCACGAAGTTGCAATGTCGTGGTTTAGTTTTGAGAAAAAATATCGAGGTTTGCGATTAAAAACAATCCCATATTGGAAAAGAGAGGTAGATCAAACAAACGGTAGAATGTTGTCAGAAAGGATATACCTTTACCGTACAAGGTCAGACGTTGACCGACGCGACATACCTTTACCGCAGCCAGACGTTGACCGACGCGATGGCGTAGTAGTTAGAGCGCCCGCTTCGCAGTCGTTAGACCAGGGGTTCATTCCCCTTGTCGAGTCATACCAAAAGACTTTAAAAAATGGCATCCGCAGCTTCCCTGCTTGGCGCTCGGCATTTAGGGGAGGTTGTGGAGAACAAGCCGGCAAGTTCGCTTGTTGTGTCCTTGGGCAAGGCACTTAACGGAACGCCCCACCTTTATGTGGAAGACAGGTGGCCCATAAATCTCGAAAAAGGCAACTCCCAAGCGAGTGCGGACTTCCCGTCCAAAGTATAGCGATACAATTCGCTTTCTCGTGAATGGAGGATAAATATGGCAAATAAAACAAAACAAAAAAAAGGGTATGGCGCCGTGACAGATACTCTAGATCGTAAATTGCATTGTCATTGCTCAATGCAACCATGGTTTGAACTCGCAACCGGTTATCACAAGTGCTACAAGCTCAGTCCACCGCTCCACGTTCATGGAGATGGATGTAGCAAGAAGCGGCTAACCCCTGCTTGAGCGGGGGATTGATTTGGTATGGGTGGTGTAACAAGGCAAAAAAAGCTGCTGGTTGTTTCTTTTTTGCCAAGAGGTAACAGTTAATGTTGCCACCTACAGTGAGCACAAACTAGCAACTTCTTTCGCTTTGCAAGTTACCACCAACCACTTAACTACAGGCGCTGTATACGTAGCATGCTAAAAGGAAAAGGAATCCAAATAAAGTTAAACCTTTTATTAAAAAAGAATTGCAAATGCGCATAACAAAGCAGCGAAACCGGACCGACTTCAGCTCAACGGCAATCCCTGCCTTAACTCAATGGCACCTTTTGAGGCGAAAACATAATCTATTGATGTAAAGCTTCTTTACCATCATGCAACCGACGCTTGACGGGACGACGATGATTCCGATGGCAAACCAAACAACTTAACAGTTCCAGCATCTCGGTTGTACTTGTCTTTATCATCGCAAGCAAAAGCAAGAAGACGAAATTTAGGATGCCACGCAACAGTGAAGGTCGGTGCATCACATGGTACCTGATAAAATACTTCATGACCAGCAGAAAAATTGATTAAAAGCTAACAATGGGGAAGGAGAGTGTCGTGGCGTTAGTAAAGAAGGGCCAGAAACAATTTACTGTGGAAAAAACAAATGTTGATTAGTTTGCAAAAAATTTGTGGCAATTGAAGCCAATCAACTTTCCTCAAAAAAAAATTTACAAGCATTTTTACAAAAAACAGAAAATGTTGCAAGAATCGCGAATGGGTTTCGTAAATGAACTTTACCGTATCAAGAGAATAATCGATCTATCTCTAGATGAAATTCGAACCCACATCCACACCTACCAGTCGAGTAATGGTCACTGGATTACTTATAGGTGCAAAGCCTGACTTAACAGAAGTTGGCGTTTTAGCCACCTGTAGTTGTTGTGTTACTCAACCCCTTCCGAGGGATGGGAACATGGCGGAAGACCATGTAGCCCCAGAAGCCGTAACTCTTCAGGGCCTGGACCAGAGGTCGTAGAGAAAGAGTCGCCAAATAGCGAGAGGCACAAAAACTTCGTGGCTGGACAGAGCACAACGAGATGAGAGTTGTTCTGGGTCGGATGACCACAGGCGCTACAGAAAAGACTCTTTAATTCAGCCAACTCTAGAGAAATAAAAGCTTAACAAAAGGCTGTGACTGTTGTATCCACGACGAGGGAGGACAAAGCGGGCGTGACGAGGAAGCACATATTTTTCAGTAGATAACGAGGGAACTGTGTACCAAAGAATTTAGATGAGACATTAAGAGAAGAAGCGGATACGAGAGGTAAAAGACAACAAGGGACTGCAGAGGGCACGAGTAGCGTACCCCGCCGGCCAACTCATCAGCCGCGTCGTTCCCTTGAAGAAACGAGTGTCCAAGCACCAACAATAGCCTGATAGTACAGGAGAGAGAAGACAGTTCCTGCCAAACATGCCAGAAACTTTGAGATAAAAGAAAAGACGAAGAGGAGCACAGAGCAAGAGCCTGAGAGGACGAAAAGAGACAAAGAAATGGCAGACTTGTTGGCGCCACCGAGAAATTGCAAAATGGCGCAGGCTTAAACAGAAAAACTTGAGCAAACTGGGCCTGCCGAAAAGGAAAGAGTGGCCTCAGCGCCACAAAGTGAGCTGCTGGCAAGAACGCCAGAGCCACCCTTGCCTGAAGGAAAAGAAACAGAGCCATCTGTCCAAATCACAAGATCGTGCGATGGAAGTGAGTCAAGGTGAGCGGGAGCCGCACCTAGGCGACACACAGAGAGAAAAGGATGGGATCGGAGCAAAGCAAGGAGTGAGCTCCATACTCAAGAAAGACGGGTTCCAAAAAGAGAGGGAGGGCAAGCACAGAGAACCTTCCTACGAGAAATAGGAGAAAGCATAAGCGGGTGAGTGGACGCAAAAGCTCGCCAGAAAGATCTGCAGAGTCATGGTTTCATTCAAAGTCCCGCCAAACCTGAAATAGGAAAAGGAATTTAGGAGACGAAAAGCCCGCTCATAAGAAGACAGGGCAAAATGAGTCAGAGCAATGAGAGGTAGAGACGCCTTAGAGAGTAAAAGTGGGTTAGGGAAGAAAGAGAGGTAAGCGGAGATGGCGTGACTGGCCACTCGGTAAAAGCGTTCCAACTTGGTAATGCTATAGAAAGCATAAGTGAGAAGGGGCCGAAGAAAGCTTTGCAAAAAAAATATAATGGACAGCATAAAGGGGCCCAGCATGAAAAAGCAGAGACACAGCGTATGACCTTGCGACGAGGGAAGAACTTGGCCTTCGGTAAACATACGTTTTTAGAAAAAGAAAGTGTGCGGTCGAAGGTGCCCCCATTGAAAGTGGGAGTGGGACAGAAGCGAAAAGAAAAGTTGAATAAGAGGTGGGGCTGGAGTTTACCTTGATGAGGATCCACCTAGAAGGAGGAGGCCTCAGATTGGCTGGGATTAAAAGACACCAGAGCTTAGGCCAGCGCTCCTGGTGTAATCTCAACAGCAGGAGGCAGACAAGGAAAAGTACCCAAGACTTTAGCATAAACATATCAGTTGACGAAAGGCAAAGCAGGAAAATCAATGATGACAAGACAGCAGAGAACAGGGCCAGGAGCAGATCTTTGCGGAACAATAGGCAGACTCGAAAGAAGCGGCTCTTATGATTGTAATAAACCAGGCAAGCGCGCTGGTCAGGAAGGAAAAATTGAATGCAACGAGTAAAGCAGAGAGAGGCTAGCCGAAATAATTTTACGAAAAAGAGCGGGTTGCCAAGAGCGGAAAACGAGCTTTCACCACTTGGGCCGCCCCGTCTTGACGGCTGATGAATGACGAAACAACCATAACTTGGATCTTGGAATAAAGATTTGATATCTCAACATGATGGGGGTTGTAAATTTGTTAGATATTTTGAAGTTTATCAAATTATTAATTCTGTCGATACAGTAACTTGTGCTAAGGATAAATTGATATGATTTATTATATAGTTAGTTAAACTGGTTGATTTCGTAAATGTTCATAACATACTGGTAGCACACTACACCGCTGATTTCATTAATTTCTACCTTTTACGTTCTTCCACATCAAAACATTTCTGACGACTTGTTAAGTCCACTTCGTAAATAGACAACCTTTTTACCACTGAGGCCAATAAATTTTTAAAATTCAACCAGTGATCCGAATGATTATTAAGTAAGTATCAAGTTTACACGATTCAATCACTATAACCTCGAGCGATCCCTACCACAATCAGCAATTATTTCTAGTTGAACTTAATCCCAATGGCAATGGGAACAATATTATGAGGTAATACTCTTTGTTCGGCTGCAGTGCATCAAAATGCCTTATTAGTTTGATTATGGCTATTCAAAGACAGAACATTAGGTGTGCGCTTAATTAAGTGAGATCTGCGACGACATTTCTTTTTCATTACGTTAATCGGAAGCTTAACTACACTTTAGTAGGTGGAGTCAAACAGCAGCTGCATCCGACGCAAGGCATCTATAGAAATAGGTTTTCGGTGTCAAATCGATGGAAGAGAAAATCAAGAAGACATTATGCGAGCGGAGCAACGGGTAAATATTTGAAAAAAGTACCAGTTTTTGAAGAAAAGACTTATTTATGGACAGCCATCGCACAAAAACACTTAATTCTTCAAAGTTTATTTTCTTAATGTAAACATAATTGGGGTGTACATATTTTTCGGTACGAAAAACAGAGTCTACTAATTAAAAAAAACGGTTATATTATTTGTATACATAGCAAAACGGCCGAGCCGAATGAGGTAACAACTTAAACGCCAAGGGCTACTGTAAGTCACGATATAAAATTCATTATGACTGCCATAAAAGTTGTATCAGCGCATTAAAACGAAAATCACCCTACTATATAGTGCCATTTTCGCAGTTTCTGCTTTTCATGATTGAAAGGAAAGCAAACAATGTCCCTGATTATAACCATTTTTCCGTACTTACAAGATTAGACGTTTCTGATTTTTATCGACAGCTTCCTACTTTTGCATCCGAGTTTCATTGCAAAGAAATTCAGATCACGCCTTTCTCGATGAATACCAACGGCATTCAGTACGACTTAAACTACGCGTTTTTAATCCCGAAATACATTCACTGCAGCATCGATTTGCTACCTGCTCCAGTATTTCACAGTTTCATGGCTTAGTGAATGTCAGTAAGTAAATAAATATAACAGTTCAATTTACAGTAGGTGAGCTTACCTCGCATATCTTATCACCAGTTTCAACACATGAAACATCAATAAAATGATCTTCGGACGCTGACGCCAGCATCGCTCCATCGTGGCTAAAACTCAACGTTCGAACCGGCCAGTCTAATCTGAAATGTATAACAGTCTAAATGTGGCTGTACATAGCATTCGTTTTTGTCCGGTTTTGTAGTTTTTTGCTTTCAAGCATTTTTGTTCGGAACTTTTCATCCGCTTGGATATTTATATGCTTTACAGCAGAGGTGTGCAGCCCGCGACCCCGCAACGTGAAATTCTGTGGCCGTGAATGGCAAACATATCAATTATACCTTCGCATGACTGATCTCAAAAAAATGATCCACGCACGTCAAGTTTGAAGAATTTGGCGTAAACATCGTTTCAAAGATATTGATTTCCAAACAGAAAAGGTTTTCAATTTCATTTTGGAAGAACACTGCTACCAGCCACTGCTTGAAGCGTACTTGAGCGCAAGATCTGTGACTGACCCACGAAACTTTTATGAAGTGTGAAACTGGCCCGCCAACAAATTGTATTACGTTGCAAACCCCTGTTTTACGGTATATGTTGCTGACCAAACATCCGATTTTGTGTGCAAAGTAGGCTACACACTAAAAGTGTATACGTTTTGGCGGACAAAAAGTACAATAACATTTTTCCGAAAAAAACCTGATGTTCACACAACAATGTATGCTGTGTAACATCACACAAAAATCCAAGCGGATGAAAATTTCCACATAACAATGCTTGAGAACAAAATGCGCAAAATCGGACTAAAAGCGTACAAAAGTGCATACCGAAACGTGTAGCTGAACAAGGTTCAGCTACATAATCCAACTTAGTTTGGAAATGAAATGGCGATAACACGGCCTACCCATCAGCTGCAGATAAACGAAGAGTGGCACAATGCCCCCCTCCCCTTATTAATACGCTGGTAGCTGGGCCATGCTGCATGCAATGTAACATCATCAGCGCTCAACCAGCAAACGTTTGACAACAAATATGATTCTCAGTCCATAGCGTCTCGCTGCGGAGTGGGTTAAATTTAGGAATCAAATCTGTTGCGAAAAACGGAACAAAAGATTGGTATGAGTATCAATTAGGTAAGTCCGGCTTAAAGCTTCTAAATTCCTCAAAAAATGCACTGAAGAAGTATGATTGTAGTTTTCAAACACTTGAGAAATGCAAAGAGCAGTGCCCCAAAGGCATTTTTAGGCACATTGACTTCACCTACCACAGCTGTCAAACTTGTCGCTGGATTTTTGTTGCCATAAAATAACACAAAAAAACTTGTTATTGCAGAAAATGCGAATCACCCCCGAAAAACTTTGATCAACAAGCCAGGCAAACAATACATCAAAGCACAACAAAAACAATTTAGATGCAATTACGAGAAATTTTCTTAATTACCATTCAAAATAGTTTGTACCATAGATTCGAATATCCGTTGAAATTTGGTTTCAAATTTTAGCTATTTGACACTTCAATGAGCACCTTCTAATAACAACTAAATTTCAATAAACCGCACATCACCCAGCTTACCTTGAAAAGGTACGAACAGCTACTAGTTCAGAAAGATCCCACAAGTTAACAAGCGCATCAGCACTTCCTGTAGCGAAATATTTGCCGGTTGGATCAAATTTGATGCAAATACAGTTCGCTGTGTGGCCCTGAAGAGATTCAAGAAGACGAAGATCAGGATAACTGCAAGTAAAGCAAACGCTGAAGCAATGCAAACATCAATTTTTTATTTAACGCAGAGCTTAACGTCGCAGATATGAATTACGTCAACACGTAACCACCAGACCAGATTGACTTCGATTTGCCAGCAAACCTTAATTTTGAAGTGTTTTGCTACAATTCCAAACTAAAACATTTACAACGTTTTGGTAACTTTTTCTGAATGAGTCCACTTCACACTATGCACAGTTAAGACGGCAATTGTCTGTTTCAACCAGACTTTACGTGGTTAGATAAAATAGTGAAGCAGCTTACTCAGCGTGTGTTAAGATGCGACAATTAAGCCCCCGCCAATGGCAGTCTGCCTTGTCGGCGGTTAGGCTTCCAGTCTAACTTTATGACGGGTTCGAAATGGTCTTTGTACTAACTCTATCAACGTGATTTCACTCGCTTGATTTTGTGGTATGAGGTATGAATGAGACGTTTCGCAGTGTTCCTTTATGCCAGGGATGGGCAAACTACGGCCTGCGGGCTGGCCGTTGGATCATTTTGTGAAGCCCGCCAACATTTGTAGAAATTTTCATACATCTAATTATATATGACATTGCAAGAAGGTATAGCAAAATTCTAAGCTATTGCACTACATACAGCTATTGCAAGACTTTAAGCACTGGCCCTCGGCCAACTCTTAAATGGTCAATGCTTCCCTATGTCTAAAAAGTTTGCCCACCCCTGCGTTATGCGAAGGAAGACGTAAGATAATCATTATCGTCACAGTCTATTTTACTGATACGTTCAGTGAAGAAGCAAAGCAATGACAATCACTGATTACCTGTGTATTTGAACTGTACCAAGTCCAGTAGTTAAGAAAAAAAGATCATTTGAATTATTCCACGAAATTTCGTTTACCTGTATTTAAATGATATTACAAACATTTTCACAAACACTTTTTGAGTGGATTAAAAAATACGAATTTAGTTTTCTTGTCACGCAATATTCAGGCTGTCCACCAAGCCATCACGAAAAAAATGGCAGCAGAAAAACGAAAAATATTGCAAGCTGTAAAACATCGACATATCTTGTACGTCTGGTCTTACTAAAATGCTGCATGAATAAATGCATGTAAGTAACCAGCAGCTTGCAACGTTTAGCCTCATGCTACTGTTAGCACAAAACACAAAAAGTGACAAAACACTACACCAAAGTTGTATTTGCAAACTACTAGAACGAGAACAAACTATGCAATGTGCTTAGAAAAACACAAACAGCAGAGCACAGCCAGATGTGCAAGTGCTTCTTTAAATTTTGGTTGTTTATGATTTGATAGACAGTAATTCTTAGTGCATTTTTTTCTCAAATCTTCCGCTCAGATATGCAGTTTTAATCATAACATATGCATTTGGCAGCTTCGAAATTGTAAACATAATATTAAACACTATATAGTGAATACAAATCCTAGATGTTGCTGCGTAACAACAAAATATGACTAAATTTCCAGGAAGTTCTAGTTTTGCGAGCTGACTTGCAGTCAAATCAGCTGCGGCTTCCTTTTTCAAGTCGCATCATCACAGTACGCAGTTGACTAACTTATTTGCTAAATTAATGAATCAATGGGCCTTCAGCTTGAAACACTCCAAGATATTTCTCAAAGTGCTGGGCAACTACAATTGTGAAATTTATCTCGATGAGGGTTGTCTTCTCATGAGCACCAAGACAGGACTTGATCCTGTGATACTTTTCATTTGAGTCCAAAACACGTTGGCATTTCTTTTGTTTAGCCAGGTATTCCAAAAATACGCCTTTGCATCATTCCAAAATACGAACCAAAACACATGAGAGAGTGAATCACCTAGTTAAAACGTGCCGAAGATAGAGTGACTCGTTTGACATGATTACACAATCACATAGATTTTTTGAAATCTATTTTGCATGGTTTATTTTTAAACCAATTATGAAGGTATGCTAATTCCAAAGCACGCGCACCCTTCCAGTGCTGCAATATATAATATATTTTAAATGCAATGTGCACTATGTGTAGTGAGCAGCTACAAAAAGGAATGAGCTCTTCATGTCCCATTTCCTAAAACGTTGCATTCAATCTACCCCAGATGGCTTTGCTGATGTTCGGTCCATCACAAAATATGTTGAAAGATGCTCATACGGAAGCTTACTTTTCCCTTGATAAACCATTATTTCTTGAACAATATCTGCAGCAGTCGCCCTTCCAAAAAGAAAGAAGTCAAGTACTTAGTGACTACCTTGTATGTGTCTTCACATCAAAAACGAACGAGCATATCCATTTTTCTCTTCCTTTGCACAGTAGTGGTTTCATCAAACATTAGAATAAACGCACCTTCTGGTTTTGACAAACTGCGACAACGATCATTTTCAAGAAGAAGCTCAATTCGATTCTGAATCACGTGCGAAGCTTTTTGTGAAGCCATTGGAAACTGTTTTGCTATCTCACTATCACTAAACATGCTCTGAAATGTATCACTCAAATGATCGCAACTTTTACGAGACAGGTCTGATTCAGCAAGCTTAAATATCCATTTCGCTTTAGCAGCTGCAACTTTTTCTGAAAATACTGGGCCTAATAAAACGATTCTTTGGCTAGTTGTGGGCAACTGATCGCAAACAGCTACAGCTTGAATAAAACCATTTTAATATCTCTGGCATGTTGGAAAATCTGTCCTTTGACATTGTTTTGTGTCTTTCGTTGGCTGAATGCTGCACCAAAGCTTGAAACCCTAGGTTACTGTACTTTAGCTCGCACATAACTTAATTTTTACATGATTCTTATCCAACTTCTCCAACCACGTATCTGACCTATTAACCAGAGCAACAATAAACCTACAATACCAGCAATCCTGAAAAAAATACTAATAAATTACTAGAAAAGTAGTAAACTATATAAATAGTTTCTTGTTCAGTAGCTGACAATGTTCCTTTGCAACACAAATCACTGCATTTGCTGCCTCTAGTATATATACACAAACAGTTTGGGCAGCACCAACAAATTTCAAAACATGCTTTTGAATGAACTTTTGATTAGACAAAATCAGACGAAACCCTATGTGCTTGATCTTTAGCAGCACTGTAACGGTTACAGTCATCACGTTTGTCATGAACTGCTGTATACAAATAGCATACCAACATAATACAGTTGATGTATAAAAATAAGCTACTGCGCGGTTAGCATGGCAAATAGCAAAAATGATTAAGCATGTATATTTTATTTCTAGTAAAACTAAAAATTTTATCCAAACTGATACTAATAACGCACACAAATTAACAAAAAAAATGAAAATGACCAAAAAAATTGATCAATGTCTAAAAAATGACAGTGGACAGGCCGAATATACTGTAGTAGTAGTAGTAGTAGTTATTCAGTTTTTATCCGGTGTTTTCCCTTTAGCAGAGATGGCCGGATTTACCCCATTCCTTCTGCAATTTTACGCACTCCGTCCCTCCACTTGTCTCGTCTCAGGGCATCTTCCTTCTTCAAACCAATCTTCTCTGTCTCCTCTTCCACTTGCTTCTTCCAGGTCTTCTTCGGTCGTCCTCGCTTTCTCTTGCCAGTCACTTCAAGATTCAGAGCAACCCTCAAAACACTATCGTCATCCCTCCTCAGTACATGTCCATACCATCTAACTCCATTCGCTGTTGCTAACCGGTCTATTGTTTCCTTCAACCCTAACATATCCATCTGTTCTTCAGTCGTCTTTCTGTCTACCACTTTCTGACCGCACATGGCTCTCACCATAGCTCTCTCTGTTCTTCTCAAAATCGCTTTTTCATTTTCTTTGAGACACCATGTCTCACTTCCATACAGTATTGCTGATCTTACGCAACAACAATAAACTTTACCTTTCATCTTCAGAGGGAACCTATTTCCAAGCAACAACTCTCCACATTTCCTGAATCTTACCCAACCGATTCTTACTCTTGCTGTGACTGCCGCTTCACAACCACCACTAGCATTCAGTCTGTCTCCCAAATAACAAAATCCATTCACTGTATATATCAAATATATATCAATATATTAATATATATATATATATATATATATATATATATATATATATATATATATATATATATATATCAATATATATCAATACTGTATATATCAAAATATACTGTAGCATTATGATTTACTTGATGAGTTCATTTGAGATAGTTCTTAGTCTTTTCAATTACTGGCATCACAATAAGCCAAATGAATGCAAAACCACAAAAAAGAGTTCATTGATTTTTTTACAAAAAAGCACATTAGTTTTTTAAAAATAGTTAATGTTCCTCTTTCAGACTGAATCTTTTTTTTCCCATCAAATCACTGTTTTTGTTTGGTGAACTGGCGCACAGACATATCGCACAAAAAAAGGCGATGTAGATTAGTTCCACAAGACACAGGTGACTGGGGAAAAACTGAAAAACGCCTCAAAAGGTACTACCAGCAAACCACCTTTTCCAAAACATTCGGTTATCATTGTAATGTTGCCATGTTATATAAATGGCAATTTTTTTGGCAAATTTATTTGAAAACACCAACTGTTTGTCAAGCTCAGCCTTACTTCTACTTTGAATTGTTCATAAGCTTTTGCTTTATTTGTTTTGGTGTCAATAAAAGTAACTAAATCTTCTTTGTTTCCAACTGCGATGCTTTCACCGTTTGGACTCCAGCAGATGTTGATATTTTCACCTGCAAAATAATAAAATGATTACGTGTCATCTATGAATTGCTGCCAATCACGCAGTGTTGCCGATGTGTTTTATGCCCGTAACAAAACTTCTATATGTAGGTAATTAAAAAGCTTTTTAATTCTGTAAGTAAGATAGCCAGAAAATCAAACAAAATCTGATAAAATGTACAAGATTTGAATTTTAAAATGTGTGTTTTAAAACCTAATGTACTTCTACTACATTAAATTACGACAAAACGTTACCTTTTGTGCTGATGGTAGAAGAGGATTTTCCACTTCTAGCATCCCATATCCGCACCGTTTTATCTCCCGATGCAGTAGCAAATACTTCAGTATTAGAAGGATGCCAGCATAGCTGATCAACGCTATCTGTGTGACCTTTGCAGCTGAAATCTCGACTCTGAAACAATAAATTAAAAGGCTAACGTATAACAATCCTACATAACAGTACTTTAACCCAGGCATATATACCAAGTGTTAATTTTATAATACACTCAAAAGTTTTAGATTGCTCGATCAGTTAAATAAACCTGGGCACCTAATTGCATCAGATATCTATCCTCCAGATTCACATCACAGCAGCAGTGGCACTAAAAATAAGGCAATTGTCAGATTATCTTCAGAGTTTCCCATAAAATAGGCTTATCAATAATGGATTTATACAGTAAAACGAATGCATTTCAGCAATTTATAATTTGACGAATGACTGACTAGATGACAAGGTGCTGGTTGACATGAAATAGTGCAAAAAAGTTTGTTCTGATATCGTATATGCTGCATTTATCCAAAATGCTTTTATCTTTTCAAATAAAGATGCTTACATGCATTTTGCAATGAGTGCCTGATGCACAAACATTATTGATAATAAATACAAAACTTCCTTACTAATCGATCTCTGTCCAATACAAAGACACTGGCGGTTTGATCATATGAACCTGATGCTAGCTTGTGGCCGTCTTGATTCCAGGCAACAGAATGGACTTTAGAATTATGAGCAGTATGCTCTTTTGTTTTTCCGTTCTGCTTGAAGTACTGCCTCCATTGCTCTACTAGGCTAGGCATGGTATTTCTGTTGGCAGTGAAACTTACACAACCTGTAGCAACACTAAAATATCAGCACAATTTTATTGATGCAACACTACTTCGATTCAAAATACAAAAATATATCAATATAAAGATATTGGAACAAAATTGCTACTAAACGTACTATACTAACTGCTCAGCAACACGATAAAATGCCATTTTTTAATCTATTACATCAATTTAGCATTTGCTGATGTATTGCATGTCGATAACTGTCCACTAATCACCTGCTACAGCATAAAGTTTGATTAACAAGCAATAATACCAGATATTTGCCAGTTTAATGTACCTTTGCAGTGGTAATAAAACTTACTAACTGAAAGTGACTTTGACATAACAACCCAGAAATTTTTTCAGCATTATTGCAAAGAGCATCATTTACCAACCAGCAAATATTACATGTGATGCAATAAATCCTTTTCACAACCATCTCAGTGAAAGGCAACAAGACATAATGTATTGAACATTAAACTTGATAAAAAAAACTGCGAAGTTCAAGAAAGTTAATTGTGCAACGTATTGTCAACCACAACATTATAATTGCTTATTCAAAAATAAATGGAATGCACCAGGTCAGTTCACATTTTACAGACGAAACAAATCGATTTGCAGGCAATTTTCAAAGCTTTTCTATTAGTTTATTCATATTGAGCACTTACAGCACCAGCCAAGTACACAATGTTATTGATTGTTTATACCAGAAAAGGCTTATATCTTTAACTGGTTTTGCCTATAATGGAAAAACTTCCATAAAATATATTAGCAATAAGTACTAGATCACTCTATTTAAATACTAATAAAGCAGGATGTTATAAAACGCAAAATACAATAACTTTTGAAATAGGCAACTGCTGCATTTTATTTGCAAAGGCTAACCCACACTTGATCCAGAGCATTGATCAGAATATAAAAAGTTTCTCCATCTGTCATTTCTGTGTCGCTGAGTCTAATATGGATCAGCCCAAGCAAAATCATATTATAACTAAGTGTCAGCTTAGGTACGGACCATTTGCTTGAATTATTTTTGCACTAGCATCAAATGACTTAAAACCTTGATTACAAATAAAATTTTTGGAGATTGCAACATGGAAATGTGGTGTAGAACAATCTTAACACCATATATTTTATTAGTGTCCCATCTTTTTATCTGATGGATGAAAGGAGGTCTAGTGGTTTTGAATGACAGAATATTTAAGTGGCTGCTTAAAGTATGCTCAAATACTTAACCCAACAACTAACAGTGTCCCCAAATAAGAATACTTGAAAATAATCTTGTTTACTAAATCAAACCACCGAATGACTGTTGTAGCAAGATAAATGAGCCCATAATTAGTTGTCAGCAGCATTTCTTGATTTTTTTCAGCATTTCACGAGAAAATTGAACTCCGGTTTACCAAGTACAAAACAGATGCTCTAGCCAATACATTATCGCACTAGTTTACAGCTTTCTTGCTTGACACTCAGCAAAAAAAAGATACTGAGGAGAAAGGCCAGTAAGATAGCTTGTTGCATCCTTGGGTAATGCATTTAACTAGATATCTCTATTTCTATGTGGCAGACAGTTGTTGATGACTGTTTGGCCAATCACCTGCAATTGGATTGCTATGATTGCAAAAAGCAACATAATTGTTGCATTGCCAATGTACATAATATGAGCATTACATATTGAGTGACTGAATAGACATTATAACATGAGAATTTCAAGAAAACGTGCAACCAGCGATGATGATACAATATTAGCAAAACATAAACGCAGTATGAATTAAACAAATCTGGCTGTAAACAAGATTGAGTGCTTAAAATTTTTTTTATGTAAAATGAAAATTGTTGACCGTAAGTGCAAGTCTAGTTCTTTGAACAGGCAGAGGGCAAAAGTATGCCAAGCATTACAGCATAAGAGTAAACATGCAGTTGTATAGAAAATGCATTTATATGTAAAAAAGAAGCACCTCACTAAATTACAATACAATATACCATATTAACAGTAGCACTTTTGAAACTTAAATATACTCTTGCTTTTCATACTCATCTGCTTGTTGATCAGACGATTGTAAAACATCAGCATTAATCAAGCTTGGCCGAGTCACTTTAAGGCGAACAATTCTTTGATTTTTAATGAGGCGTTTCTTGGCCTGCTTTTGAGTTGCCATTGTCACATCATACCCATTAACCTGCAAAATTTTGTCCCCCATTTTTAAACCAGCTTTATCTGCAGGTCCATCTGGAATCACTCTTGAAACAAAAATTCCTGGATCATTTGGGACAAATGGATTTTTGCTTGCATCTTGATCAATACCACCTCCAATAGCAAAGCCTAAAATTAAATTTCCATCTTGTACATCCTTCACAATTTCAATGCATTCACATAAAACCTCACTTTCAAAAGTGTCAACATATTGAGCCATAATACAGTGCAAAAATTATGTACAATAGCTCTCTATAAAGCAAACACAGAATTAGTGTACTAATTTCAAAATTAGTGTTTTGTTATTAGTGAGGTGACTTCCAAGGGTCCTATTAACAGTATATGTCCATGATACCCATGATGACGTCTTGTGATGTCGAATAACACTTAAAGTACCATGGTATAGTAATAGGTGCTGAAGTTCTATATAAAACTACCCCAATGGCTGTCCAGACCATGCGTTTTCTCAATGCATTTTGCTGTACTGTTTTTTAACTTTGTTGCACATCAATAAATATCCAAGAAACTTAAACCAAGCTTATTAATTGTCAATTAATACCTGCTGCAACTTCAGCAAGTTGAGAAAATGATAAAATCAAATAAAAAGCAAAAATAAAAAACTTTCTAAATTGTGTTTGATAATTTTTTAAGTTAGTGTACCAGGATATAAAAACCTGGACAAAACTTTATATACAATTTTGCCATTTTCCAGTAAATGTACCTTTAAGTGGAGGGTTAAGTAGAAAACTCTAGTAGAAATGAGAACTGCTGCTACTGTTGGTCTTTCTTTTCTTTACAAACCATTAGCCTTGGCATAGGTGGGTAGTGTCACAAAAAGATTTCATTAAAATGCCTTTTTCAAAGAATGCTACCAAAACGTAGAAACTCATTGGACTAACTCTAATCCTAACTTCAACCATGATTACCTCTCCCTCTAGACTTTTACCTTAATTCTAACTTTATGCTTAATACCAAACGTACTGGCAACACTAGTCTGTAATTCTACAGAATTTTCCCATTTTGGTAGCATCCAATTACCTGAAATATGTTTCACAGAATTCAGCATTTTAGCACATTGCTTTTTCAAAGCTCAGCTTTGAAATGTGCAGGTTGTAGGCCAGCTGTTGTCTGGCATTAGTCCGACAACACAGTTGTGCTTTCTTAACCTGTCAACAGATGAATTGTAACTGTGGTTGGCTGATCATAATGCTATAAACTGATACACTTTAATTGCTCAATTGATATCTGTAATATTGGCAAATAGCTTAGCCTTGGCTACCATAAATAGTAGGCTAAAACATAAGAAATTAACTTTCACTTGCCTTAAACAGTGGGCTACGATAATAATGATGCAGTATTTATATATCACTTGGTATCAATGACAAAGACTGTCCTTAGAATCTCAGAGTGGTTAAACATACCAATGAATGAAATGACATGCGTACAGCAAATATCCAAAAATAGCTCAGCAAAGTAAGAGAAAAACATAACCATAAAAGTTACTTAAGCAGACTGAAAAAATTATGAACAGTAAAGGTTATATAAAGACATAAAACAGATTTCAAAACTTTTTGACTTTCAAAAACAAGGTCAAAAAAATTACTTTCAAGATCTTTTAAAAGATTTGAGTAAAGGGCAGAATCACAATTTAAGTGGAGGTAAATTCCGTGTAACACACATTCTGTAAGATGGGCTATAGTTTAATGAAAAGGAGAAAACACAAATGACCAGAGAGTGTTACAATGAGGAACACAAATATGAAATAAAATTCTTAAATTTACAGGAACAATATCACTCAAAATTTTGTACACAAGGCAAAGTTTGTAAGCTACGGCAGTGGTTCTCAAACTGTGCATTGTGATGCCCTAGTGCGTTGTTTCAATTTTCTAAAGGCATCATGGGATATTTTGGTTTTGTGCCATTAAGTCTAGGTTTTATTGCGTCAAAAGAACTCTGATCATAGATTCCTTTCTTACTTTTTTCTGACATTTTCACAATAGCGTTTTTAATACACTGTTGTAATGGTTGACTTGTTATTCAAGAATCAAATTGCAGAAGTTTAACTTAATTGGCAAAAAATATATAAAGAATAAAGCATTTAGTTGTATGTTGGACAAAAACAGGAAAGATGAGTTACAAACTTAGAAGAGCATAATTTTACAATTGAAGCTGACAGACCAATCCAAAATCTCGGGACCATCTGCATAGGGGCAGTTACTTATGTAGATTATGGGTCACATTTATCTTGCAGTATGGCAAACTGAACTGTAGGATGCTGTCTGGTGCATCGCAAAGTCTCGTAAGCTTTTTTAAATGCGTCAAAAAGTTTTAAGAACCACTGAGCTACGATATTGTATGTAATCATCAATAGGCAATATGTGACATTGTTTGTAATAAGGAAAAAGAGCCAGTGTGACTGTAAATGAGCAAACAAAATGTAAATCTAAGGCTGGCATTTAGTAGCTTACTACGGTACCTTTAAATTATTCTAATCCTGTGGCACTCACAATTATAGTAATCTAAATGAGATATTAAAACATTTCACCAAAACAATTTCAATTTCTTGAAATAATGACTTAAATTTTTTAGTTTACTTAACTTGAAAAAGCACTTTCTGCATGCTTTATTTATTACCGTATTTCAGTGAAACTGAATTGATCATTCGGTAAAATACTCTACTATTTGGAGCAGATTACAATGACAATTTTTGAACCATCTTGACTTAATTTGTTGGTTCCACTCAGCTCAGAACTATGAGAATAAAACCACAGTTTATGGTAGAACTGGAATTGGCAACTTTAATGTTTGACAAATAATGAGCATGAAAAGCCAAATTCATACTTTTTGATAAAACCAATTAAGGGATCCAGCCAAAAAAACGAATGCTCGTAAAGAATGAAACTAATATTTATCAAATAATCACTCACAAACAATAGGGTAGTGTACACAGTTGATAATAACTCTTTGGTATCTCTAACTCATTTTGCCCTCATCAGCTCATGGGGCTCTTCAGGCAAATGGAAAAGCAGATACCGTCTTTTTTATTATTCAAAATATTGTTTTGGTATTAAGTGATAAGATAGCGTACAGAATATGAGAGTTGAAGGCCGTACCAACCTACAATTAGTCCATACAAGCAAAGATGAAGCTATTTGTGATTTACTAGTCTTACATAGATACCTATGAACGCCTTTAGTTTTGCTCAGTGTTGCCACTCTTGATTTTACGAACTCCAAAGGTTTAAAGCTGCAATATCCTAAGATTTTTTTATTTACCGTATATATCCTCCATTCACCGGAAAGCGATGTATCACTATGCTTTGGACGGTAAGTCCGCACTCGCTTGGGAGTTTCTATTTCCGGGTTACCTGTCTCCGACATAAAGGTGGGGTGTCCCCTTAAGTGGCTTGCCCAAGGACACAACAAGCGAACTTGCCGGCTTGTTCTCCACAACCTCCCAAAATGCCGAGCGCCAAGCAGGGAAGCTGCGGATGCCATTTTTTAAAGTCTTTCGGTATGACTCGCCAAGGGGAATGAACCCCAGGTCTACCGACTGCAAAGTGGATGTTCCAAAAACTATTTTCCAAGTTTCGTAAACACAGGCACAAAATTGTATGGAAAACGATTGTTTTTCGGGGATAATTTTGACCAATTTTCTTACGTTTGTTACCTGAATGAACATGAAGACATTATCTTTTTTTGAAATCTATGGTTCTCTTGCCCCATTGTTGGCACTCAAACACACTTTGGTTTGCCAACAACGCAAGACGACCTTTTTTTGAAATCGACAGACAACAAAACCTGCCATCCACCTATAGTGCCTCACGACCCATAAACTCAATTTCGTTTTTAAAACATTTTCCCAAATCCCATGTTTCGCAAGATCTTGGGAAATTCCCCATAGAAAAGCAACACAGATGCAGCAATTTCCCAAGATTCATCAATTATTAAAAAATTTTTTCCAAGATCCCAAGGTAGGCGATAAGAATCTAAAATCTTGGAAAAGCAAGGTTGGTTTTGGTAATGAACAACAATTATATAGTCCAAGGAAGATGTATGCTCACAAGAAAAAATTAAAAAAAAAGTGCTTAGAATTTGAAAAATCTTCCAAAAAATTTGCTTCTTGCATTCTGGTCAAAAAAGCTTAAATTACTGTAAAATGTTTTTTATGAGAAGCAGCTTGTTAATATCTCCCGAAAAAGCTTTTGACCGCGTTTCTGTAGTCATCATTTGTTGAGATAATGAAGAAAAATAAATTTGCAATAAACCGTTAATTGTGACGTTTGTTATCGTACCAATGCCCATTTTTTAACTCACCGATAATCGAACTGCAGCCCTGAGAACAAGAGTCTTATTGCACGTATTGTTTTGTCGCACTTTACTTTGTTACAATTATCTATTTCTACACTCTGACCTAAGCACACAAAACGCGTGGCTTCAGGCTCTTACTAATTATGCATATAAAGAAAAAGAAGTTACTTCAAATTCTATTTTTGGTTTTTGAATGTTGCTAGTTCAATCGTTGTGGATAAAAGTCTAGTCAATTTTCTCGCGCTGGCCTATTCGAAGTGTTTTATTGTTATTTTTTCAATATACCCATTGATTTTACTGTTTGATTTTAAACTGGTGGTTGGATAGAGAACAGTGCGAGGAAGGTCCTGGCCGTCCGCCTGTGACAACTATAATAGAAGATTCATCTCCTTCGAGTGGTGAATCCTTAACATAAAGAAATTGACTAGACTAAGAAATCTTCCGAAAGGTGATTCAGGCTCGTTACTCCCTTTCAAAGATTCGCGTTGGATTCTTTGAACTGGTGGAAAAGTTTGCGCGATTTGGGAAATCTTCGGCTTATCAACATCTTCAGTTGGAAATTCACGATTCAAAGAAACATCTTTACTTCAAGTTCAATTGGAGCGTTGCAAGGTACCGTCTGTCAGTCATTTTTATTTTGAAACTGACGTCAAGGACTCAGCTATTTTTACTTGGGAGACTGACAGACATCTTATCTTGGCTCTTCTGCAAAACTGATTCTGCAGGAAGTTGAAGTCACTGTGCAATTCCACTTTTTTGCGAAGAATTCTCGAAGATCTTTGGTGCAATTACGTGAGATCAGCGACATCGGATCTTCAGCGCGACAGTTCTTTACCGAAGACCTGGATCATCCTTTCCTTACGAACGGTTGGAATTTGTTTTCATTGATTACTTAATTAATTTTTATATTTAACCTACATACTAAAGTACAGTATGTCTTCCATTTCTAACATTAAGAATTGCGAAAATAACGCAATTCAATTGACTTGTAATGGAGCCCCTCCCGCAGGGCATGTGGAGGGTGACCAAACTGCTACAGTTGGGGAACTAGGCAACGACCTTGCATCCCAAGCCTACCCGATCATATCAGAGGTAAATACTCGTAAACTTTTAACGACAAAGCGACAACTTTCCATGCGTTTAAAGCGATCGCGTGATGCCCTTGCAAGATGTTCATCACACGAACATTTTGCCAAAGCCCTCGAACAATTTGATGAAATTAAAATTGACTACGTCAAGTATAAAACGGCTTTAAACGACGTCTTAGACCCTGAAGTTTCAAACGAGCTTCTAGAAAGTGTAGCTGATCTGTTTAACCAATGCTTTGATCTTTATGAAAATGCTAAACGGGGTATGTTGACCTCACCCAGGAAATTTTCAGTCCATTATGAGGACAATTGGTATCATTGATGTCGAGCCTGAGGATAGTGTATCGCAGGTTGCTGAAAGTGTCAGCGCGACATCAAGTAGCACCTTTATAGCCCGGCACCTTTATAGCCCGGCACCTTTATAGCCCGGCAAGTTAAATTAGATAAGAAACGGGCTGAACTTGAAGCTAGACATGTATTTGTAAAAGCGGAAGCCAAACAAAGACATGCTCTCGAAATTGCAAAAGCAGAAGAGCAACTTAAAATCGCTGCTGCTGAATTAGATGCGGAAGAGAGGCTGATTGCGCTTTCAGAAAGGGGTTCTTCAGTGGCTGTCTTAAGCAGGGCAGGCCCCAATAATTCCTTGAATAACTTATTTGGACGGCGCTCAAACTTTCGTGAGGCGTTTCGCGCAGACCTAAAACCGCTCTTAAAGAAAATGCAATTAGCCAATTGTGCTGGAGAAACAAGTTCTTCTTTGTTAGAAGGATCGGTAAAAAGAAATATAGTTCGAGTTAAAAATAATACAGGCTTCTCGCGGGAAAATTCTGAATTTCCCAAACGAGAGAAAACTGTTTAAAATCGGCTGTTCCTAACTTTCAATCGGCGTTAGATCGCGTTGTGACTGATCGAAATGATTTTCCTATAAACGGTAGCAATTCGCAAACTCTAGTGAAGTCGCTTGTGGGCCCTGCTGTTGGAGATGGCGAATCCTTAAGGCGGCCTTCTGTTGCTCATGGTGAACCGGCATTACGCGCCTATATCGAACGCCAAGACAGAAATGAATATATAAATCTTGCCTCACAGATAGGCTATGACGGTAGCAACATAGACTTCGTATTTTATGAAAACCAAATTCGGAGGCTTATGCACGAGAGTCCCTATGATGAACGTCGGCTCGAAGTTTTGAGAGCCTCGTGCATTGGTCAGCCTCGGGAAATGGTCAATTTGGTTTTTGCGCCTATGAGAAATATGAGTACCTCTAGGCGCATTGAAAGAGCCTTGGACCGTTTACGTCAGAGATATGGCGTTTCTGGTGGGCTTACTTCGGAACCTAAAATTGCGAAAATCCGTACCGGACCTAAGGTGTCAATGAGCATCGCTTCATTAAAAGCGTTTGCTTAACACCCTTGAAGTGTATGCACATGCCCATGACGAGCTGGATAAGCTATCTGGGCAATTTAATGTTGGATACCGCAAATCGGTTACCTGGCGTACTTAAACGAAGATACCTTGACTACCTTGACAAAAAGAGTATCAATTTAAATCAACCGGGATTTGAGTCTTTGCGCGAATTTGTAGTGCATGAACTAAACATAATGACCTCCGATTATGCGCAGTCGTTTTTTAAGTTAGATGATAAAGATAAAGCAAGTGGGTCTTGCAATGGACATATGGCTCTTCGCGTCAGACAAGTCGCTGTAATCGGAGAACGTCCTGGCGCTCGCTCAGCAGAGACCGTTGGCGAAAGCTCGCGTAGCTGTAATAAAACTCAACATTCTACTAAGCCTCCCCCGGTGTGTTTTGTATGCAACGACCCGCGTTCAAAACATTTTTTAACTGATTGTGAACAATTTAAAAGCAAAACTCCTGAGCAAAAGCGTAAAACTGTTATTGATGCTGCTAGATGTTTTAATTGTCTTTCTTTGGGACATTTCTCTAGAGAATGTACTTCTTCGTCGAAATGTCGCTTATGCGGGCCACATTTTGGCCCTAAGCATTCTACCGTCTTGCATGACCTATATGTTAGGTCAGACTCGGTAAACCTTGGGGCCGCCAGCGCTGGGCATTGCCAGACTTCGGTGACACCTGACGCTGGAAAGAAGCAGACAGACGCTGAACAAACAGTTGTGAGAAAACTGACCTTTAATAACGATTTGGTGATGCTTCGTACGAGTGCCGTAAGGGTTATAAACCCTGTGACGGGCAAGTCTACTTTGGCATATGCACAGTATGATACTGCTTCTCAGGCTACATTGATCTCAGAGAGTTTGAGGGACGAGCTTGGGCTCGCTACTAAAACAGATCATGCAATAACCATTCGCACCTTAGCTGAACAAACTATGCGCAGTGGTGGTCTTACAAACTTTGAAATTGAATCACTTTCAAATAAAGAAACTTTTGCTATAAAAAACGCTTTGGTTGTCCCGGACTTTATTGATGATGAGAACGTTTTGCCTCATGCCGTAAATACGCAAAAGCTTAGGCATTTCGAGGGGGTTAAAATTCCCACTATTCCTCAACGGCAAAGGATTGACATTTTGATAGGACAAACTAATAAAGAGTTGCTCACGATTTTGGAGGAAAGAGAGGGTGTAAATGCGAGTGAACCTAACTACGTTCTGACTCGACTGGGTCCTATAGCCAGCGGTGGTCGCGTTGGGGTGAGATCGGATTCGCACCAGGTCTTGAAAGCAAGAGTAAACGTTGATTGTGACACAAACGAATGTGAACAACTTAGACAAGAAATTACTGAGCTAAAGGCGGCTTTGCGACAAGTTGAATTGGAGAACGAGGAGACTCAACCCTCTAGGAATGAGGAGCTTGCGTGTTCGTTGGTGGAACCTAACGTCAAAGTAAAAGATGATCGTTACGAGATTCCGGTTCCTTTGAGATCGGATATTGTTAAAAAGATTCTCAATAACTTTTCAAATGCCTTAGAGCGTACTATGTCTCTGCATCGGAAAGCTCTAGGCGATCCTACTTTAAACCGAACCCTTACAGACACATTTCAAGAGTTGCTTGCTGAGGGTTGGTTGACGCATGTGCAGAAGATAAAAGTTGATGGGCCTACTTGGTATTTGCCTTTCTTTGTGACGAAACAAGAAAAATCTCGTGTTGTATATGATGGTGCAGCCACATTTAAGGGAATGTGTCTTAACCATGCTGTTTTGCCCGGCGCTAATCTTTTGAATAGGTTGACTGACGTTTTGACTCGTTTTCGTTTGGGTAAATTTGCGTGTATGGCCGACTTAAGCAAATGTTTCTTTCAAATTTCTATTCCAGAAGACCAGCGGGATCTCTTTCGTTTGGTCTGGTTTAAGGATAACGACATAAAACTTGGTGAAACCGAAATATTTCGGTTTTCTAGACATGTCTGGGGAATAAACTCCAGTCCTTACATTGCTCTTCATGCAATACAGCGTTTGATTGATGAAAATCCTACCAACGCAAGTGGATTGACTTTGGAAGCTATCGAAAACAATCAATATATGGATGACTTACTCATTACTGCCGAATCCCTGGCTGATGTTGAGGTTATTTCTCGAGAGTCTAAGTCACTGTTTGAAAGCAGAGGCTTCAGACTTCGTAAGTGGTCCGCGAATCACTTGGCTAAGCCAGTTTTGCTGAGTATTCTCAAATGCGATCTCTGCTCTAATATCCGAGAAATTGACCTTGGTTCAAACCCTATGCCAGACTCTAAAGCATTGGGCCTAATATGGGACGTGGAAAAGGACTGCCTCAAGGTTCATTGTAATAAAAATTTGACTATGCCAGCTAGACTCAGTCGTCGCGAAATGCTGCGCTTTCTTGCTGGCCATTTTGACCCACTGGGTTTTGTCGCTCCTTATCTCTTGGGAGGCAAGTTAATTCTTCACCGAGCTACCTGTGCTGGTATTGGCTGGAATGACGAGCTTCCGAAAGACATGATGATCGATTGGAGTGCATGGCTTTGTCTTTTACGGCCTATTTGAGAAGTTTCGATCCCCCGCTACTGCTTTTGGGAGGCCGAAACCGAGACCGGCGATGATGAAAGCGTTAGCTATCAGCTTCATGGGTTTAGTGATGCTTCGAATGATGCCTTGTCCTGTGTGGTCTATCTGAAGCGCTTAATTGGGCGACGATCGAACGTCGCCTTCGTGCATGGCAAATCGAAACTGGTTCTGTTATCTCAGACGATTTGGACGATCTCTCGAAAAGAATTGGAAGCGGCTAGGCTTTGTTCTGAACTGGTGTTCGCCGTGTCTAAATCGTTGCAGTATTTGTCTTGCAGCTTTCACTTGTGGACAGATTCACAAGTGGCACTTAAATGGATTGTAAACCCGGATCTTCATCTTCCGCGATTTGTAAAACGCCGTGTAGATAAAATACACCTTATGACTTCGGCTTGTGACTGGAATTATGTTCAAGGATCTTTAAATCCCGCTGATGTTGGTACACGCGAAGGCAGCGTAAGGAACTCTGATTCCTTTGCATTGTGGCTTAGAGGACCTCCATTTCTTTTACAGGGATCTTTGGAACCCAAGCCCGTGAGCCCCGCCGTGGTTGTTTGTAGTGCCAGCATTAATTTAGATCTTTTTTCTCTTAAAAGCAATACGTGCCTGGATCGGATAATTGAAAGCGCTCCCGATCTATACACATTAAAAAAGCGTGAATTAGATAAGTAGATAAGCTTATCTAATTGCTTTCAAACAGTATATTGTCGCTAAATCACAAAAGTGTAACCTTTGTAAACCGAAACTTGATGCAGACTACTTGGATAACTCCTTCATGGAAGTTGTAAAGTTTGTTCAGAAAACCCATTTTAGGACCGCGATTAAGCTTCTCCAGGAGAAGTCATCAGATGCTTATGATTTGATTTTAAAAAAATTAGGTAATAGCTTGTCAGATTTAGAACACGTCCGTCGTGTCTCTGAATTAAAAACTCTGCGAAACCTGCGCCCCTGTGTGGACAATGACTTGATGTTGCGTGTTGAGGGCCGCCTTGAAAACGCTGATCTCCCAACAGACACTAAACATCCTTTAATGCTCCCTAGTAGACACCCACTTACTAGGTTAATTATCTTCGATGAACACGCTAAAGCTGGACATGCAGGTCCATGTTATGCACTAATGCATATGCGTCAGCGTTTTTGGATTGTGTACGGAATTTCGAGAGTTAAGCGTTGCCTAACGGAATGTGTGGAATATGCTATGCGAAAAGGAACACCTGTTCGACAGCTGATGGCCGATCTACCGGCTTGCCGAGTAACTGCCACAAATAAGCCCTTCAAGTATTGCGGCGTAGATTATCTTGGACCGTATTTTTATCGCCAAAATCGTAGTAATTGCAAATGTTGGGGTTTACTGTTCACATGTTTATGCACTCGTTGCATACACGTGGAAATCGTCACTAGTCTTGACTTGAATGAATTTTTGCTCGCATTTTCTAGATTTACAAATCTTCGGGGAGCAGTTGACATTGTTTATTCGGATAATGGCTCGACGTTTCGGGCCGCTGCTGATCGGCTTTCCTCGTTGCTTGGTTCGACAGAATTCTGTAATTCTCTTTAGAAAGCGTAACATTAATTGGGTTAAAACCCCTCCATACTCTCCTAGTCAAGGAGGCAGTGGGGAAAGTATGGTGAAGTTATTTAAAGACGCCTTTAATCGCGTTTTAGATCAATCTCGACGTAAGCCTTCACTTATTGAAATACAGACTTTCACTTCAGACGCGGTGCGCATAGTAAACGATTGCCCGCTCACTTCGCTTAGCGATAAACCTAATGATTTGGCTGTAATCACTCCTTCGTCTTTCCTGGGGCAAGGTCTTGCCCCCAACACACCTCTAAGTGCATTTCATGATCGGGGGGACTTACGTCGTGACTTCCTTTATAATACAACTTTGGCTCATAATTTTTGGCTCTGTTGGATGCAAGGTTACCTCCCTACTCTACAAGGTAGAAATAAGTGGAGAGTTACTCGGAATAATATCTCCACTGGCCAATTGGTCCTGGTTGGAGATGCTGAGGACATCTCAAGGCGCGGGGCTTATCGCTTGGGCCGTGTGCACCGGGTGCACCCTCAGTGGCGCAACGGAAAAGAGTTAGTCCGTCGAGCAACTGTTGCTGTGTTGAAAGATTGCGGGGATGGTACAAATAAAATCAATACATCCTCCGTGATATATCAAAAATTGCTCCTGTATAATATTTTATTGTATTTTATCTTGTGTTTTTATATTCGTATTTCTCCGAGCATTATTAACATTTTTATGCTTCAAAATCTGTAATTTTATATCAGAAAAGTCGGACTTGGCCTTTAGCATACGTGTTTAGTCACTTTTTCCTTTATTTATTGCACCGTCTATATGAATGTTAATGATGATGGTGGACTACCATCAAAAAGGACTTCGTATACCTGACCACTGCATCATTGTTCTTTGAATATATTAGTTAATCTTATTATTGTAGCGCCTTGGTGCTTTATGTATTATGTTTTTTGTTTGAAACTTCACCTTGTGTTCTTGTTTCAAAGGGGCCGCAATGTTATCGCACCAATGCCCATTTTTTAACTCACCGATAATCGAACTGCAGCCCTGAGAACAAGAGTCTTATTGCACGTATTGTTTTGTCGCACTTTACTTTGTTACAATTATCTATTTCTACACTCTGACCTAAGCACACAAAACGCGTGGCTTCAGGCTCTTACTAATTATGCATATAAAGAAAAAGAAGTTACTTCAAATTCTATTTTTGGTTTTTGAATGTTGCTAGTTCAATCGTTGTGGATAAAAGTCTAGTCAATTTTCTCGCGCTGGCCTATTCGAAGTGTTTTATTGTTATTTTTTCAATATACCCATTGATTTTACTGTTTGATTTTAAACTGGTGGTTGGATAGAGAACAGTGCGAGGAAGGTCCTGGCCGTCCGCCTGTGACAACTATAATAGAAGATTCATCCCCTTCGAGTGGTGAATCCTTAACAACATTAAAGGGTTAAAATTTTTGCCACTTGTTAAAAGTTTGGGTTGGCTTTCGTTCGAGCAACAAAACTATTTTTCTCGGTCAAGAAGCACAAACTTAAAAAAATTATCTTTTGGTATGACGCCAACATGACTTCACCGACCCTTCTGACGCACACCAAAGTCAGTGATTAATCGAGCCAAGTACAAGTTAGAACGCCCAGATCAGTTTCTTAACAAACACACTTACGAACAGACAGAGCTCTGCATTATGGGTGTTGGCTTTCAAAAAGCCAAACTGAATGGGCTGTAAACTTCATTACTAACAACAAATTTTGGAATTTTAAATCCCCTCAATTTTGTTTTTTTTTGTGCCGGTAGCTACCATGATAACTATTCATTAATTTATAAAAAGACCTGTCGATAGTTTTTGTTACTGATAGCTAAAGTTTGTAAAAGAGTAAAAAACACTGGTCCAGTGCCACGGAAGGCGCTTTGGAGTAAAACATCCTCTCAAGTTTCTACTTGTGTCTTCTTAACCAGTCTGTATGCTTGAGAGTGACCTATACTAGGTATGGATTTTGGCGCAAGTCAAGCTTAGGTTTTGTTTGTTTATAAAATACGGTCGCAAACCAGGTTGAGCTGGCGCAATTGAGTTTCGTCATGACTTGAACAAGCTTGCCCCCACGCTCAAAATTCTATTCTCAAGCTCACGCCTATTGCACAATTTGCATAACATAACTTTCCAGACAAAATGTAGTTTTGATATTCTCAGCTGTTTAGTAAAACGTTTTCGGCAAGAGTAAATGAATGGGATAAATGATATTAATTTATTGAATATAACTAAGCTTCGAAGGCTCCTAGTAATAAAAAATTGAGAAAGGTAAAATTAAATATTGTTGCTTAGCTTTTGCAAATTAAAACTTTTCAGCACAGAGCAGATAATATCTTTTTAGGACTGAAGATATTCTAGTTACTGCATAGAATTGCAGATGTTGTTGCAATGAACTAAAACTGAGGTCCGGAAAAATTGATTTTTTTGTTCTAGTTTAGACTGCCAGTAGACCCAGCCTATCACTATTCAAAACAGTTTGACAAAATGACGATTTAAGCTAGTAGGCTATAAAAAATGAAGCATTGAGCAATTTGGCAGTAGGCCATATTAATCGTGTGGCAGTGGACTGAGCATTATATCTGATTCTGCTAACATACCGGCAATACCGTGTGCTGATATGCTGTGAAAATTGACTGTGGGAGCAGTTTGTTGCTATAGATCAGTGATTCTCAAACGTTTTTTAATTAGTGCCCCCCTGAACAACATACCGACTTTCGAACGCCCCCTTCGACAAAAAGTAAAAACACATTTATTCGACTTTCATCTCAACAACGTAAAATCAAACTCAATAGCTTTTTAATGGGATGGATGAGGCAGGTGTTTTGTTATCAATTCGTCAATATCAGGTTTCAACTTAGTAAGAAACAGTCTCAAATCTCCACGGTTGACTGTTTCAAGACGATTTCCTTTGCTGTCCAGAAGCGCTATCACCGCACTAAATGCACGCTCTACCAAGTAAGAGCTGGGAAAGGCAATCAGAAAATGTTTGATCCAATCCCACACATGAGGGTATCTTTCTTTAATTTCTTTTTGCATCCAAAACGATTGCTACGAAATCTTGAACTTTGGTTTTAGGTCGTCACTTTTCAATATCATGAGTTCCTTCTCCAGAATTCCATTTTCAGAAATAATATCGCAAAATGGGTCGATTATCCAGTCAAGGACTTCCAATTGAAATATATCCTAGAATCGCACTTTATGTCTGCCTTTAATTGCTGAAGATGTTTGCTGTACGCGTCTATGTCATTATTGTTTATAGCACTACCACTGCGAGAATCAAGTTGTTGCAAGCTTGCGAACTGACAAAAATCTCGTCTAGCTAAATTTCGCTGATATAGTGTGAGCTTGTTATTGAATTCAGAGAGTGCCGACTTCACCTTGATAGGTTTATTTCGTTTCCTTGAAGGGATTAGTTCAGTTCTTTAACTTGGTCCGATAAGTATGCAGAATCATGTCCGATAAGAACATGTCCGATAAGTATGCAGAATCATTTCTGATGAGCATAACTTCTTGAGCGAGACCAGGATCGCAACTCTGCAAAAATTCTCTAACAGTATCAAAAAGCAAGTTAAAACGTGCAAGGTAGTTTCCTTTTGAAAGCCGTCGTAGTTCGGTATGAAGTAATAAGTGCTCAAAGGCTTCATCATTTTCATTGCACGATTGCTTAAATAAGCGTGTGTTTAGTGCGTGGGCTTTAATTTTATTAACTGCTTTGATAACAGCTTTCAAGGACTGGTTAAGACGACCACCAATACTTTTGGCTACCAAATGCTGCCCATGAATTACGCAATGACATATTATCACATTAAAGTTTTCGGATTTCAAAAAACCGTTGAATCCACGGTAACGGCCCATCATAGATGGTGCACAGGCGATGACATTGGTCAACGGAATTGCATTGGTTTCAAAATAAGTTTTGACTTCCTGAAATACTTTTTCTCCTCGCATATCAGTATTCAGACATAAAGCAATTACAAGATAATGCAATGCACGTTTTAACGTGCACGAAACAAACATAGCCGAGTAGTAGTAACTCATTACCAGGCAAAGTTGACTGGTCCAGTTGGAGGCAAAATTCTGTATTCCTCAGTGTGTTGCATAACTTATGTTCTGCATCTGCCGACATCTCATCAATGCGTTTTTGTACGGTATCATTACGCAAAGGAATTAACTTGATTACTGAGGAACAAACCTTGTGATGCAAAACAGTATTCAAAACTTTTTTTTACTGCAGGCAACATCAATTCTTCACCAATCCTATTGGACTCGCCTTTTTTTGCAATCATCAAAGACAGATTGTGAGACAGCTTGTAAGCCAGTAATCCATCAACACTTTACTGTGAAGAGCTTGCAAGCATCGAACCAATAGTTTTTCGTTTTTTGAAATTGTCGCGTTTTAAATAATATAAATAGAACTTTTCGGTTCCATCTCAATCTTAAATTTCTTTTAAAATTGAGGCGACGTATGATAATCGCTCCGATAATTAGGTCTGACTGCAACTTAGTAAAACTTGGAAAAGATTGGCTTCTACTAAAAACACCTTTAACCACGTTAAGAACAGAATAATGTATTCGCAGAAACAATACTTCACGACTTCAAGCTTCTTCGCTCAATGATCTCAGAATTAACCACTTTACTACACAATCAGGAAAACCGCCAAAACTAATTTCACCAATAACTGCTCAATACTCGCCACGTCAACAGAATCCATAATAAATTATCAAAAAAACAATTGCCCTTCTTTACTCCGTCAATTAATCTCCCTCTCTCCCCGCTACAATGTTTCTCTACACTCTCTGCTACTATCACCAAAAAAAAATGTATACATGTATATAAATCGAAAAAAACAATCTAGAAAACTCTACAACGAAATCACGTGAAAAAAGAAAAAAAAGCATTACTAGTTATGTAATCGGTTATCAAAATTCTTCGAAGAAGCTAGAATCACTAGATCAATCTGGAATTTTACTATGCCGTAATGACAATTGTGACGTAATAAAGGCGTACTTACGGCAAATCAAATTGCGAGGAAAAAAGGTCCTTTTTTCTCAATCAGTAGCCGAGCGAATAAATGATACAGCACTTCACACACAATGAAAACTACTCTTACGAGGCAAATTTCCTTACTCGAGACAGAAATTATCCCAAAGGCACTCAAAAAATGTTGCACTTTTGTCTGCTTTATCTGGATGAATTTTTGTTAAATGCTCAGAAAATCTGGATGGTTTCATTGGTTCATTAGAAAATACTTTATTGCACAGCAAACACATCGGTTGCAACTCAGAATGAGGGGCTGGGATGAATCCATATTGGAGGTAGCTGACGCTGTATTGCCAACATTTTCGTTTTGCAGAACTCATTGTTGCTGTAGTATTTTGCTTTAATTTACTTTTTCAATCTAAAAATGCTCACTATTTTTAAATTAAAGATTTTATAAGAGCAATTGTTTGAGCTTGAAAATAGCCTAGCCCCAGATGAATAAGGTTGGGTAAATACATCAACAAACCACGCTATCTTATTTTAGTTTCTAACTTGTATGAAAACAAATACCAAAAATTAAATGTTCAAAATGAACTATTTAAGCTAAACTGCAGAACACCAATTTAAAGTGGCTGACACCTTGTTACAAGACACTTTAATTCTTGACTTAATTGTTAGATAAGAACAAATACTGACGTAGCAATTGGTGAATTGGAATCTATTTGATGTTGCCAAATTTAGTGTGCGATAAATTTATTCAATGTTGAAAAACCGCAAAAATATTAATGGACGGTTGCACCTTTAGTTGTTGTGCAATCACATTAATGATGTTGTCACATTAAATATATTAAAATTACACATTTCAAGGTGTTATGAGTTACGATACTGACGAACATGCCAGATCCTGCAAAACGCTTACTTCGATAAGTATCTGCAAGAAAGTCACAAAAGTCATCTTTTTTAAAAATATTATCATTTTGTTTCCAGAGCTGCCTCAATTTAATTTCAGCGCCCTCCAACTGCCCAATTTGTATCCAGCACTACCCACACTGTATCCGGCGCCCACTTTGAGAACCAGTGCTATAGATCAATGGTTCCCAACCTTTGTAATGGCCCGCACTCCTAAAATATTTTATTAAGCCCTCGCATACTGGTACTTTATACAGATTAAAGTAATTTTGTAATTACTTGACTAAAATTTTTTTGCCATTGTGTAAAAAGTAATATGTGTCAACTGGGTCCTCATGTACAACTTTTCAAATTACGCTAATTAGGCCAAAAATTCTGTGGAAACGTTGGTGACAAACTTTCAAGATTAACCTAAATGTTGTGCCCCTCCAAAATATCGTTTTGCATCCTAACTTGCTGCGCCCTGACACCGAGTGTGATACAGCATTTTTCTAAATTAAATTTTGGTGTAGTAACCAAACGTATTTCAATGTGCTGTAAAGATACTTGTGGTTTGTTTCGTTGCCGTATGACGCGCAATAAAAGTTTGGCTACATCTCAATTGCAATTATTATTAGGCATGTACAACTGAGGCGACGTAATGTATCGCTCAAACAATTTCTCTGACTACAACTGTACTGAGATTAGATAATTCAATATTGAAATATCTTAACTATTAGCTGTAGATTCACACTCTTTCTTGTCCGGAATAACAAAAAATATAATTCCATTTAAATTTCACTTTAACTGTTCTGCGAACTTAACAAATCCGGTTTCACTTGGCCTTTTACTCCTTCAGTCACAACAAGTTACTCACATAAGCAGATGCACATTATCACTACTTATCCATTTCTCTCTCTTTACTGATTTGCGGTTATATGTACTGGGCGTCCACAAATTATCGCTACAATTTCAAAACTTGTAGCGATAATTTGTGGACAGCCAAGCCCAGCGAAACTCAGAGGCAAATATGGAAAAGAGCCACTTGCGAGGTCTACCACTCGATCATGGCACGAAAAGTTTACGGAGACTAGCAGTGTGTAACAAAGAAAGCTGGCCAACCTCACACATCAAAAGAAGAAATTGAATCAGTGCAAGCGGCATATACCAGGAGTTCTACAAAGTCCATTCGCAGGGCTCCCACGCAATTATATTTACTGCACTTTTGCGAGTGCAACATCAGCTGCGCATTAACTTATCGCTGAAGCAAATACGCTTTCAAAACCGTAGATCTGGATCCAGTCAGTCCAGCATGCTTACTGCGAAATCTTTTCGTAAAAGTTTACGACTTTGTACATATCAAATGCAGTTACTACTGGCCCTTAAGCTAGAAGATAGGCAGCGACGAAAAGATTTCGCAGTACGCATGCTGGACAGGCTAGATCCAGATCTACGTTTTTTAAAACGTGTTTGCTTCAGCGATAAGTAAATGTGCAACTGATGGCGTACTCGTATAGAAATATACCAATACTTCTAAAAAACTTAAAGCATTTTCCGTTTTTACAAAACAAATTGAATAAAAATTTTGTTGAATTTTTGAAAATGTAGCAAAAGTTTATGGACACCCTGAATATTAAGCGAAGAGGTTGTAGATGTGCTAGAGCTTGAAGATTGAATAAGGCAGGAATTTTCCATTAGTCGAGTGTAGTGGTCTCATAAAAAGTTACAACCGCTTTCTCGACAATTTATTTATAAACTTAATGACCTCTCTACTTTGCAATCAAGGAGCTTCCTCAAAACATGGTTGACGTTATAACTAACTTAACGCACAAACTATTAAACATAAAAATATTAAGTCAATTAATAGGCTAATCATTTAACACCAAAAATGATTAATAATAAAGCAGGAAATTCTGCAACAAAAAAATATTATTACATTATAGAACCATGGGTGAGCGCGAGTACAATAAGCTTTTTTAGCACAGGGGCCAGTAACGACGTAGTTCCACCTAAGTAAGTTTTCATTAACGAGCTATCTACTTGAGTAGTTTCGTTTTCAATTAATTCTACTTTTACTTGAGTCAGAAATAACGCTACTTGGGCAATTATAACTAGGGTCATTTTTTTGACCTAAAAAAATACATTTTTGACTTTATTTTAGCAAAATTTTGACTTTATTTTGACCTAACCGCTTTCGCCTGTTATTTACGTATTGTTGCACTTTTTTGATTAAAAATATTTTATAATCCAAAATTTACATAAGTTTTTAAAAAAGAAAGTAGCCTACTTTAAACATTTTCTCAATCACTCAGTTTTGAAGCTAATGCAACAAAGCGACGCATGACATCAAAATCTAGGATAACGAGCCATTGTGTGTACCGGTATCAATTAGTGTGTAATACAAAAATGCGTTGTTATCGCAACTGTACTGTACATTAACAGTCTGACTATGATGTTTTTAGTGAAAGCCACACAGTATAATTACCAGGACTTTTTGTTGTAATACAGTATGATATGTTTTTTTAAGTTCTTAACATCAAAATTTCTGTCTTTTCTCAGTGATTTACTGAGCATAGAAAACGACCTCTCAACAGCAGCAGAGGTTGGCTGGGTTTTTTGCAATAGTGCGTAGCTTGTTGGGTCAATTGTCAAGTTGGTACAGTTTATTATTGTTTCTAAATCAGAGTTGGATAGTCGTTTTTAATGTAATTTTTAATTGCGCACGGATCATCATCGAATTGCATATTCTTCAGCAGTCCGTATGCTTCGGTTATCGTGCAGGCACTTCCTTCTAAGAACTCTACGTTGGCTGCTAGAGTCCGGTATTGATTTATTTTAATCAAGTCCGGCACCAAATCTTCCACATTGATAGCGTCTTTTGCTCTGCTGACTAAGAGACCTGCACTTGTCCAATTGTTGACAATGGTACGAACAGCTGGAAGGTTCTCACTGTAATATAAGGCAGCTCTAAGCCAAATTGCCCATCTTGTAATTACAGAGTCAGGAGGAAATGGCAGACCAGCATCACGAAGATCTTTCTTGCGATCTTTGTTTTTGATTGTTGCTGCCTTGATCGTTGCAATTATTTCATCAATATTTTTAAAATGAGCACGCACATGCATAGCGCAGTTATGTAGTAAGTGCGCAACACAGGTGACATGCATCAAAGAAGGGTATAATTCCTTTAATGTCTTTCCAGCCAAAGACATGTACCGAACAGCATCAGTCAAGAACAATGAAAAATTCTCGCGTTTTATTTCAAGTTGTCGCAATATGTCATCCACAGTGTGCAGAATAATACTGCTATTAACATTGCTACCGTTGTCAAGTGGATGGCAATCAACGAGGAATGTCTGATTTGGGGCATCTAAGCTGCCCACAAGCACACTAATATACTTTTGTTTAAAAAAATGTTTTTGTCACGAAGTAATTCTTGAATTTGTTCTTCTTTTTGTGATGCTAATTTAGCAACACATGCCCGGGCTGCAGTCTCCGAAGGCAATACTTTTCCCATTGTAGTATAGCTACTTCCTGATAAAGAAATCAATCAATAAATCAACAACCAGCTTTATTCAGCTACTCGTTCTAAGTTATCCTTCTACTAACTCACTGGCATACACACAAAGAAAACAAAGCGTAACAGCAGCATTATTTCGTCATAGCGACGTGGTTAATGAAGCAAAAAGTTACAGTATATTTACAACGATCAATGGTCGCCACATGGCCCCCTCCCAGCAATAAGGAGCGGCGTGCTACGTCATTGCGCAAACATAGTCAGTGTTCAAATGTCTGGGAAATCGACGTTGTCTTCTGCATCTGGTAGGGTAGGCGGTTGTCATGGATGGAGTTTCATCGTGTGACGGGTGATCGGTAGGAATAGGTAATGTTGTTTTGGGGTCCATGGTGGAAGAAGTGGCGACACTAGGAGGGGAATGGTTTTCAATGAATGCTGGTTTTAATCGATCGACAGAAATTTTTTCTTGTCGACCGTTAATGTCGAGCACAAAAGTTTTGTCGCCGGTTGAGATAACGCGAAATGGTCCATCATAGGGACGCTGTAATGGTTTTTTATGGCTGTCAACACGTACGTAGACAAATTTGCTTTGCATGAGTGTGGGGGGAATATATGACGATGGCTTTGAATGGTGAATGGCTGGTGTTGGTAGTGATGTATGCATTGCACGTTGAAGGTGACGAAGAAAATCTTGAGAGGGTTGGGTATTTCTAGAATTTTGTTGGTCGACGAATTCCCCTGGAAGGCGAAGACTGGAACCATAAACCAATTCTGCTGGGGAGCATCCCGGTTCTTCGCGCCAGGCCACGCGGATGCCGAGCAGTGCCAAAGGAAGGTGATCCATCCAATACGGGTCTGTGGTCCGAGCTTTAAGGGAGCTCTTGAGTTGACGGTGTAATCTTTCAATCATACCGTTAGCTTGCGGATGGTAAGCGGTGGTGGTGTGTAACTGCACTCCAAGGACTTGACCAAGTTCGGTCCACAGTGAGGAAGTAAACTGTGCGCCTCGATCAGACGTGATGTCTTCTGGGAGACCGAAACGTGATATCCAGTGTCTGATCAGAGCTTGGGCGCATGTTTTGGCTTTGGAATCGGGAAGGGGGATGGCTTCTGGCCACCGAGTAAAGCGGTCAATGATGGTAAAGAGATACGTCATTCCTTCGCTGGGGGGCAACGGACCTACTAGATCAACATGTAGGCTTCTGAAACGACCTGATGGCGGTAGCCTGTGAGTAAGGGGTGCTCGGACATGTCGATGAATTTTAGACGATTGGCAGGCGTGACATTCCTTGCACCATCGTCGGATATCTTTCTTCATGCCGTGCCAAACAAAACGGTCTGCCACGGCTCGTTGTGTTGGGCGTGGGCCAGCATGTGACAACGAGTGAATTGTTTGAAACACTTTGAATGTCCATTCTTTTGGAACAACGGGACGTGGTTTTCCTAAAGATAGATCGCACAATAAGACAGTGTTGTTTAGAGGGATGTCTTTGAGGGATAAACTGGCGATAGCGGTACGGTAAGCTAAGATTTCGGTAGAAGTTGCTTGGTCTTTTGCCAATTGTTGGAAGTCAATGTCTTGCAGTTCTGCGGTTTCTATTCTAGACAGAGTGTCTGCGACGACATTGTATTTTCCATGAAGGTGGCGAATGTCAGTGGTGAACTCAGCAATATAGGAAAGATGTCGTGATTGCCTGGGAGAGCGGTCTGCTGAACTTGCAAAGGCAAAGGTTAGGGGCTTGTGATCTGTATAGACAGTGAAAGGCTTTGCTTCCACAAAATGACGAAAGTGCCGGATGGCTGCGTAAGCGGCAAGTAGTTCTCTGTCAAATGCACTGTAATTTCGCTCGGCGGAAGATAATTTGCGAGAGAAGAATGCAATAGGGACCCACGTGTCTTCATGCAACTGTTCTAGTTGAGCACCCAATCCAACGTCTGACGCGTCTACTGTAATGCTAGTGATCGCATTGGCCCGAGGGTGGTGAAGTAAAGTGGCGTGAGCTAAAGCGGATTTTGCGCAATCGAATGCCTCTTGGCAAGACTGTGACCATTCTATTGACTTTCCTCGACCACTGGACGCGAGGTGCAGTGGAGCCAGCTTATGGGCAATATTAGGAAGAAATCGATGGTAGTAGTTGATGAGTCCCAAAAAACGTTGGAGAGCGGGTCTGTTTTGAGGAATCGGAAAATTTTGAATAGACTTAATGCGGTCAGGTAAAGTTTGGATCCCTTTAATTGTGACTTTATGGCCTAGATAGTCGAGTTCGGTAACTCCAAAAACGCATTTGGATTTGTTGATGACAAGACCGTTAGCAGAAAGGAGGTCAAAAACTTGTCGAAGGTGGTCAAAATGTTCATCATCAGAAGAGCTGGCTATCAAAATGTCATCCAAATAGACAAAAGCGAAATCAAGCTGACGAAAAATGCCATCCATAAGTCATTGAAATGCTTGTGCAGCGTTTTTTAATCCAAAGGGCATTCGGAGGAACTCCCATAGTCCAAAAGGAGTGACAATTGCGGTCTTGGGGACGGAGTCAGCTGCCATGGGAATTTGGTGGTAACCACGTACGAGATCAATTTTAGAAAAAATTTTAGCTCCTGCTAATTTAGAATTAAAATCCTGGATATGTGGGAGGGGATATCGGTCATCAACTGTTGTCTGGTTAAGACGGCGGTAGTCGCCGCAAGGACGCCAACCTCCATTGGGTTTCGGAACCATATGTAAGGGGGAAGACCACGGGGAGTGGGAACGCTGTATGATGCCAGCTTGTTCCATTTGAAGGAATTCCACTTTTGCCTGTGCCAATTTATCGGCGGGTAAACGACGAGCACGAGCATGCACAGGTGGGCTTGTGGTAATAATATGATGTTCGACGCCATGTTTATTTGTTGCAGAAGTAAAATGTGACACTAATATTTCTGGAAAGGATTTCAGGAGTTTGTCGAAACCGGTGGGGGTAGACAGACTCAAACCTAAAAGACTGGCAGGTTTGGGTTCGCGTGTGGCGGGGAGTGTTGATCCATGATTCAAATCTATAAGACGCTGGCCACGCAAGTCAATCGCTATATTGTTTGCACTGAAAAAATTTGCTCCAAGGATAGGACGCGTGACGTCAGCCAAAAGAAAATCTTGTGTATAACTGCGGCCGTTCCCCAGGTGAACAGAGAGTAATTGGTGGCCCCACGTCAGAATATTGGAGCCATTGGCAGCGATGAGCTTGCAACCTGGAGGTCGGGTCTTTCTGTCCCTGGGGGAAGCTGGAAAAACGCAGATGTCGGCGCCTGTATCAACAAGGAATGATGTTCCATTTTGACGGTCCCACACAGAGAGGGTGTTGATGGAATTAATGCCGGTCGCCGGTGTCAATGACGACCGGCTATCTCGTTTCCCTGAGAGTTGGGATTGGTGTTAGTGGTTGTTTCCAAAAGCTTTGCAAACCGTCAACCTGGACGGCAAGTGCGAGCATCTGGACCAAATCGCCTGTGGAAGTAACAGATAAAGGGTTGGTCAGTCACTGGGCCGGAACGTTTAACGTGGTTGGTTGGGGTTTTCCGGCGATTGATAGTGTTCACCTTAGGTTGAGGTAAGTTATTGGCTTCAATGATGCGATCTGCTGTTAAAGCAAGCTCGTGAATATCTGCAAAGTTCTGTGAGGCTAAAATAACACGAACTTGGGATGGAAGTTGGGCTAAGAAAAATGCCCGCCGCAAGGTGTCTGCGTCGTTATTAAGGGATTCTATTTTCCTGAGCAGACTTGATGGTTTTCTGTCTCCAAGTCCACATATACTAAAGAGTTCATTGTCTTTTTGTGTCTGTGATTTGCCAAACGCAGAAATGAGAGCTGTTTTAAGGGCGACGTACTGGTTCTGTGGTGGTGGCTGACAAATAGTTGCTTTTACTTCAGCCGCTGTGCGATTATCCAGTGCCGTTACCACGTAATCAAACTTTATTGAATCTAAAGTGATGGCTCTAGAGCGAAATTGAGCCTCTACCCTAACAAACCAAACTTCGGGATCATCTGTCCAAAATTCTGGCAGTTTGAGGCTGACTGCGTGAATTGCTGTCAAGTCACTGTCTTGGTTTCCTGCTGTCTGGCTGTTTGAAAGCCTCGAGGAAGCAGCTATGGATGTGCTAGCACTAAGGTTACCAATCGCCTCAGCTAACTTATTTAAGGTTTCATTTTCTAGTGCCATGTTCAAGTCTGGGGTCACCAATATAGCTACTTCCTGATAAAGAAATCAATCAATAAATCAACAACCAGCTTTATTCAGCTACTCGTTCTAAGTTATCCTTCTACTAACTCACTGGCATACACACAAAGAAAACAAAGCGTAACAGCAGCATTATTTCGTCATAGCGACGTGGTTAATGAAGCAAAAAGTTACAGTATATTTACAACGATCAATGGTCGCCACAGTAGCAAACAGAGACTTTAAAGAAGGATGGTTGAGTTTATGAAGTGGGATATCTGCAGCTAAGAATGAAGAGACAACCTGTTCCTTGAAGTTTACTTGATCGAGTTGTAAAAAGGTTTGCTTACATTGGGATTTGCTCTTGATCTCCAATTTTCTTTGGTGTTGCTTACTTTTTCGGTGGCTTTCCACAAAAAACTTTTTGTCGCATTTGACTAACACGTCGCAAAGGTTGCATCGCAAGTCGCGGGCAGGAGTTGCCGAAAACTCATCCGGATATTCCTGGCAAATTTGCCTAACTTTCGCTGTAGAAGATTTGGCTTGTTTGGGAATTCTTTGCTTTGCAAGCTAAGACTTAAAAAGACCACGTGTAAAGAGCGCAAAGGTATTATAGGAATAGATTAATTGTCAAAGAATTATGTGTTTATGCATCGACAATGACGATTTGATGCATAATAAGTGCTATTTCCTTCTCAATTACCGCACACATTTTTACCATTGCAACTATTTGAGAAGTTTAAAATCAAATAAAACTGCGCATAAAATTTTAATAGCAGCTCAAAAATTCAAAACAATATTAATTTGTTCGTTTTTGTAAGGAAATTTTTGATGAAGACAATTTTGACAAGTTTTGGCTTTATGCAAAATTTTGACTTATAAAATCTACCAAAACAGACTCCTGAACACCTGAAACGAACGTTAGTACACGTTTGATCATGTAACAAGGTCCTGAAAAAATTTTGACTTTACTGACTTTATCGGGCCCTAGTTATAAGTTTTACTAAAAAGATGCTAAAAATTTCACGTTGCATCGGAAATGCGATATGCTAGCGTAAAAGCAGGGTATTGAATTTGAATTTTACAATGTGCTTGTTAATCCTTTGTTAAAGAGGATCATTTTTGATTGGCAATCGATTTGGAAAACTATCTGCAAGGCTTAGACCTACTACATTTAATGCTAACTAAGTAAGGTGCGATGAGTTAGGCTACTATCACTGGGCAGTGTTATGCCTTTAGTATTCATTACTTTTTCACAATCAAGTGGCATAGCTCACGTCAAAAGTAGCAAAGTGGGCAATTAAACTTTTTCCCGCAAAGTAGCAAAGTGGACAATTACCCTCCCAAAAAATTCTTAAAATTTTGATTTTGGCTAAATTCTTTAGTGCCCTCTAAAATGTTATCTTGTTAGCTTAGCTACAGCACTTTGAAAATATGCTTAATACCATTGATTCTACTAAAAATTTTTTAGATTTTTAGAAATGATGAAAAAAAGATCATCACCAAAAATGTAATCAAAGATATAAAAATTTGCCTTCTGTTAAAATTTCTAGCCGATTAGGCCATTCTGCTTTAGTTTTTATACGAAAAAAATTTTAATGTGAAGATCTAAGTTTCTTCATTTACATGTATTTAGAAGTAAAAGAACATTGGTTTTATCAAGTCGCTCCACATTTGAATGACTTAAACATTATCAAACTTTGAATCAAAAGGTGAGCTTATTAACCCTGGGTTCAACAAGTGAGGACTACCGTACCTGCATATGAGTTCTAGAAGCTTCCAGAACAAGCATCAACGGGAATTACTGTTATGTCATAAGTACAAACCTGCGCAATTCCTTGGCGGGGAAACTATGACGTCATTATTACATTCTTACCATCAAAATGTTGCAAACGAGTTTGGCAAAATAAGAAGTTAAAATTACACTGCATCGAAATAAAGGTGTTTAAAGCTGCTACAAATTATTAGTTGTGGCATAGTTTACTGGCATCATGGTCTTATGTCATATCAACCTAGCTAAATTTTTTGAAAAACATTAAACTGTTTCGTCTCTTTTGATTACGTTTCAAACGACGATTTTCGTGGGGTAAAACTGTTGTATAATATTCTCGCTGTGCTGGGGGTTATAAATTGCACTTTATGACGACATAAAAACTGCATCGATGTATTTGATTTTAAATTCTAACTTGAAATTTTGTTTTAAAGATTTTAAATTGTAACTAAGATTCAATTTTCGCGAACATATCAAACATCTTTTAAGACATAAAAAAGTAGTCCTAGGTGTATGACTACTACCAACGGCAGGGTTTTATATGCCTTAAGACATAACGGGGCTCTGTTTTAACTGTTGTTGCTCCCAGGTCACCCTTGGGCAAGGTGTAGTATTTGATCCCTGTTAGGATTAAAATATGACAGTTTTATATACACAGGGTGGTCCATACGTAGGTGGACAGTAGTCAAAATTGGCTTATACCTAAATTAGGTGAATATTGGTAAAAAAAAATATTTGTCGGTTATAGTTTGAGCATTTACGTTGATAAATAGTTTTAAAATTTATTCAATTTGGTCTTCTATTTTATCTTTTGTAAGTAAACGTGTGATTTTTAAGTAAAATTTTTTACTGTCCACCTACTTTTAGACCACCTTGTATAATGTTTTTTGCGGTATCTTATACAGGGTGTCCATAAAGTTTGTGTGCACTTTAAAAAATTTATAACTTTATTTGTATCTGCGATAAAAATAATCTGTAAAAAGAATTAGAAAGAAGAAAATCTACATTTTTTAAGGTCTTAATGAAATTTTATTTAAGTTTCCACATTTCCTCCATCATTAGGAGTGCAAAGGGAAATACAATTTCGCAGATCACAGAAAACTTTTGCCAAATGATTTACAGTAATACCCGAAATCACATTAATTATTTTAACTTTCAAATCTTGCAATGAACTAGGTTTGGTTGCGCACACAATTGTTTTTACATGTCTCCATAAAAAAATGTAATGAAGTGAAATCTGGCAAATGCGGAGGCCAAGAAAATGGTCCGCCCCTTTCGATCCATCATTTAAGAAATTCTAGATTTAGAAACTGTCTAATATGCAGATCAAAGTGGCAAGGAGCTCCATTTTGTAGAAACACTGTATTAGTTGAAACACTGTTTCTAATTTTGTGGTAACGAATCATTCAATAACTGCACTTAAAACTAGGTAGACGAAACTTTGTAACACTTTTTACAGATTATTTCTATCGCAAATACAAACGAAGTTATAAATCTTTTAAAGTGCACACGGACTTTATGGACACCCTGTATATGTATATGCTTTTTTCGTGGGTGTTACTTTATTTTGCTGCTATGTTGCAGGTGCAATGGCTTTGCCACTATTTATAAACACATATTTCTTTTTGGTTGTCAACGTTTATCCTCCATTCACGAGAAAGCCAATTGCATTGTTGTCTTTTGGACAGGATGCCCGCAGTCACTTGGGACTTTTCCAAGGTACCGTACGTCTTGACTTATCTTGTTTTGAGATTGATTTTTGGAGTAGCTTCTCAAAAGATGAGCCTCTCATTTTAATCAAAGTTGGTTTCATGAACATGTTTTTAAAGTATATTGTTTTGCCATCATCTTCTATTTTATGTACGTACGTTTATCAAGTGTTGTCAACTTTTTATGGTGATTTTGGCAAAAATATAACGAATGGAAGTATCATTTTTTGAAATTATTGCAAATTTGTTCATGCGTAAAACAGCTGATTTTAAGAAGCAACGAAAATACAGCTAAATTCCTATTTAGTTTTTAATTGAAGTGAAATGTAGTTAGTAAGTCAGTATGGTAAATTTATTTTTGGCCTGCTGAACGCGCGTAAGCAAAGAACACAACAAACAATAGCCAAAAGTAGGAAACAGCAACAAACGCTATATTTTCCTGGAGTACATAAACAATACTTTCTTCTTTTCATGAGAATGCAGGGTAGTGTTTTGTCTGCAGGCGTGCTTTTATTTGTTAGCAAAACATCCAAACATCACTCTGTTATAGACTACATTAAATCGAAAAATTCAGGTTTGAGTTACAAAGACTTAAAGTGTGGGAAAGACAGTTTTTTTCAAGACCAAAAACATCTACCTTTGATGTGATCTTATTTTGTTGCACAGACTGACACGTAGAAGAAGAAGAAGCTTTTTTCTATGTTTGTGAGATCTGTGGTAATAAAGAATTTGCTGCATTGTTGAATGGTGATAGCCGTATTGTGAAAGTGTTTTTTTGTGATAGAGACTCTTTCAAAACAGTTACTCTAGTACTTGTAGTGCTGGTATTTTGCACGTAACCACATACTGGTACCAGTAAGTCATTGTGTTTCTGACAATATTGTTCTAATGGTTTAGCTGTTCATGCTCATACTGTTACCCTGGCATGCTAATTTGCTGCATACTGGAGGTAGCTGCCTATGGTTGCATCAAAGTGCTGTGGTTACTACCATTGAATTGTGTGCAGTACAGGTTACTTGATATGCTTTTAATTTTGTGTGATTGCTTTGTCATGTTACAGGAAGACATACATATGTTAAATTATAATCATAATGTTTAAGGCTAAAATCGTAGTAATTGGACCTTGTGAGGTTGGAAAAACAGTTTTATCAAATTTTTTGGGAGATCAAGTAAGCTATGCTACTCTACTAAAAAATCAGCTGTGTTGCTGTAAATACCATAACTTTAATACTGATTCTAACTAATTAACCCTATTTCCAACCCTAAATCACTTATCTGCAATTCTACGTTTTAATAGTATCGAATTCCACATATTCAGTAATATAGCTAATTCGTTATTAGATCCAATTGTTATGGGATGCACGGTATAACACAGTTTACAATAGCTCATGAATTTTAAAATATTCTTTATATTGGTTACTTCAGTTTTATACAGTATCATGATTGAAGACAATGTTTTTATGCAGAGATCGTTTTTTTGATAACATGTCAATATTGTGCCTGCTATTTCACAATTATGGTAAAATATTTTTCTGTTACAATCTTCAAACAAACAATTTGTAAAATGTATTGTTTTTAGACTTATGACTCACAAGGCACCTATCACCCAACTGCTGGTGTGAGAATTTTGGAATTTGAAAGCAATACTGATAATGCTAAAGTGGATGTGGAATTATGGGATTGCAGTGGAAAAGAAGATTATGAAAGTTGTTGGCCTGCAATGGCTTATCTAGCCGATGGTGAATCAATATTAATTAAAGTTAACTATCCATGTATCTGCTGAATTCATGTTCATTTGAGGCTGTTGTTTTGTAGAGTTGTATGTGTAGGTATACTTAACAAAGCTATTTATATTGTGTCACAATTCAGTAAATTGGTAATATAAGGTGGAGAAAAATGGGACTACAGTGAAATATGTGTTTGCTGTTTGTTTACTTGCACACATGTATATTGGGTCTATGTAGAAGTTTTCTTCAAACAGATGCTGTACATATATATATATATAATGTTTAACATTTTAAACCAAAAGTAAAACAGTTGGAAGTTTTGAATACAACGTGTCCTGTCTAGCCAATTAGTGGTAGGAGATAAAATGTCTCTGTTTGCTCATAGGTAACCAGAATGGCTATGACAAAACTATTGGTTTAATATTCATTACTGTTACAGCATAATGCAGTTCACTGTTGGGATGATGTGATTTTTTTTGTGCCAAAGTGAAAAAAATAGTTTTATTTCAGCATCAAGAGAATTAATTGTTGAATCTACCTCATGATTTTGTTACATCAATCTATTAAAAATATGGTTGCATTGGGTAACAAACCCTCTTTCATACTAATTAATTTGATGTTGGCGGTTGGGTCATAAATGAAGTAACTGTCCCAGGCTGTCCACTTTGGCCAACCCTGATCTCTGATTGCCATGGCAGCCAATAGACTTGTTGGATGGTGGTTTCATGACAGCTATCATGCTACAAATGTTCGTGCTGCCAAAATATGTATTTTCTATGTGAATATATTGTTTAGTTCTGCAGAAATCCACAGATGGTTACAGTTAATGGTTAAAGGTTTGGAATTAAGGATATACAGAGTGATTGAATTGCTTACGACCAAAAACGACGACAAAAGATATTCCTGCACTAGCTCTTTTAATGTCTTTTAAAGTTGCTATGAGAAAACTAGTTTTCTGTGGGTGAAATGCGTTAATTTTCCTGCAAAAAAGATTATTGTTGTTAGATTACTGTGATGAAATTACCATGAAACCATATCTGTGGTAAGCATTGATTTACCTCATTCAACATGAATAAATTAAGTATCACCTGATTGGTCATATATAGGTTTAGCCATTGTGACCGATTGTGAATTTTGATGTATTGCTTGACAGTCCAGTCCATTTTAGCATGTTGCAGGAGCTATACCAAACAATGAGTTATTTTTAGGTTTTACATGGTGTAGCAATACAATTATAGTAAGTAAAATTACGTGTTTTTTCGAGATGTATAAATATGGTCATAACAGGCGACTTGAAATATGATTTGTTTCACAGCTTTTTCATTTTTTACTAAATGATTTGAAGTTTTTTCCTTTTTTAGCTTGGTATCTTTGCTTATTTTTCAGGAGTGATAATTGTTTTTGATCCATCTCAACGAAAACCATATCCGTCGGTTCAAACATTTTACAATAATTTTGTCATCAACAAAGGTCTTAAAGAGAAGCACTGTATGTTGTTTGCCAATTGTAAGCAAAAAGAAATGTCCGATGTTCAATCGCCAATTCCTTCTGTTTCTTTGGTATGTTATTGTTCCAGTTTTCTTTTTACTTTTTGTAGATAATAATTAATAATTGTAACGCTATATTTAATGGATAAAGCGCTTGATGCAGTCGTATTTAAACTTGAAAATTTAAATGGCTTTAAGCTATAGAATTAATTTTAATAAAATTTTATACAAAGTTGAAAAAACGCCAAAGTATTTTGGTTATCAGTTTCTTTCTTCAGAGTAGTGTAAGTTCACAAAGAATGCAAAAACATTTGGGTTTTCACCTTATTCCACAGCATATCCACCTTTTCTCGGCTGTTCACAACTTAAATTGATGTTCATCCTTATCAGGTAGTAGGAGAACTATTTTGCTAGATGTGTGAAGGGAACACATTCTGCAATGCTGACCAATCGTAAGTTAGTTTATGCACAAGTTACCCAGCTACAATTGTCTTCTATGATAAGTGAATAGTCGTATACATGGCAGAATATTGAGATTTAAACAATCAAGTAAATATCTGCGTAATCATAACCGTCTGAACACGAAGTAAGTTTACATTACGCCTGGGCATGCACTCTCCTTTTCATGTATTATATGTCTTGTTCTTTTTTTGCAGCATTTGCATTCCGGTACAGTGAATTTTTTCCTTCTTCAATTAAGTTATGTTCAGGCCCGCTTTGAATTTATCAATTGGTTGCGGCTGATTTCTATCTTCTGCAAAGCAACCGAACAGAAAAATGCTGAAAGTATTTTTCTACGGTATATCAACGTACAGTCACCATGTAATTCAGGCCGAAATAACACGGCGCTCCAACCCATTCGATCACGTTGTTTAATTGGTAAAAATTTTGAATCAAATTCAATTACATTCGCTGTGTAGAGATAAAAAACAACTAGCTCCTTTCCAAATAGATAATTTACTTCTTTTTTTGTTGAGTAGGCCTGCCGTACTGCATTTTGCATGAGGTAATTAAATTTGTTTCAAATACTTGTTGCTAATGCTAACGGCATACTTATGCTTTCGTCGAGCGACATTTAATTCGAGACCAAAGCTTGGCGGATTCTAGATAGCTTTAAATGAAAGTTTGGGGTAGCAAAACGGAGCATCTTTCGAACAGCGTTTGCGTCACTGATCAAAAACACCTCTCGCCTCATTCTGTCTCGTCCTGCTACGCACTCTGTTGACAGGGATGCAATGCTAAAAAAGAATTGTCGCAACGCATCGAGTAGAAATGTGCATGTTCCAGTCAGGTTAGGGTGAAACTGTGTGGCAGTTCCCACACCACTACACCCCTGTCTGTACGCTATGTCACAATCTTTTTGACCGCTGCATCTATTTACCGCCTATCGTCCAAGCCTTGCGGAGCTGTCTGCCTCCTGGTGCTTCATGGGCTTTTGCCATGCTTTCATCCCGATGAATGGAACCGGGTAAAAACTGCAGAAGAAAACTTATGCAGCTTGTATCTATATAGTTTCCACAAAAACTAATTAATTTTTTTGAAGTAGGCGAAAGGGTTTACTTTGGACTTAATTTGTGTTGCTGCATTTGCAGGTTGTTACCAATGTGGAAAAGAATCAAGAGGTTATTCGGGATTCGTTCCAAAAACTTGTTCGCAACGTGCTTGACAAACTTTCAGATTCACGAGACCAAGAAGAGCTTAGTATAATTGCTTAAGAGCAAAATTCTGTATCGCTTGCGCAATAATAGAACACTAAGTTCCAACTAATGCCCGAATGAAGAAAACCAGAGGATCCTGTCAAAACCTGTAGCTTTTTCAAGTAAACTTAATCCTTCCAAAGATCTGATGAACCTGTTGTGGAAACTTTTCTATTTATTACTTTCCGCCTTCCAGTTCTAAATGCAGTTTCTAAATATGTCCTAGTTTTACCATTATCAAGTTGGTCCAGCAAGATGGGATTCAGGGAGTTTTTAACCTGACGAGCGTGGTCAAAGTAGAACAGATTTTCTGAATTACCAATGACGAAACAGTCTTAGAAAAAAAGTTTGGTTTTTACAAATTGTAAGTGTGGGGTCACGGTCTGTCAGTCTCGTTTTGAGTTCATTCCTGTAGACGATAGTTAAACAATAGGCCTAACGTTCGAGCACATGGCATATTTAGAAATTGGTTTCGATGTTCTTAATTGGTGTAAAGAAAATGTTTTCATTTTAAAGCTGTCAGATGCGAGATGCGTAGCCTACAATGTTCTGGAAATGAGAGATTTATTCATTGTAGTGTGGGTGGAAGAAGGAGGTTGATTTCCTGCTCCTCTTTTTTAGTGAATTATAGCCTTATGAGTTGTTTGACGGTGACGTTGTGAACTGCGTTGAAGCGATGTGTATGGCAGCAAAGGTCGTGCGTTCAAACCTCATGGTGGCTTCGTTATTACGCAGTTTGCCGTGCTGGCAGTACCGGTAATTTAACGTTATTCTTGTGTGACCGACAAAAGGTTTTTTGTAACCGGCGAATAAAAATATCCACTCGACAACTGCGGGCCAAACAGACAGTTCTACGTAGTTATGCTGCTTAGTTAACTGAATCTATCTAACCCTTGAAATACAAATGCGTGTTTTTGTCGTTACAGAATTATTGGTCGTTCGCAGCATTTACAATTGCAGCTTTTAGCACTGTGTTGTTCAAAAAAAGAATTGCTTTAACAAATCAAATGTTGAGAAATTTTCAACTCATCGAGCTTAGGAGGAATGAAAAGTTGTGTGCTGGCTAAATGCATTTACGATTTTTGAGAGTTCAATCGTCCGTACATGTTGTGCTCGGGGGAAGACATAGACTTGAACACGAAACATAATTTTGAGCGCTATTGACTGTGCCGTTTGGTCATGCCGCATGCTACGCTATGATATAAAGCGATCCCCGAAGACGTCAAATACGTTGATAATCATTTCATGAGGCCGCGCTGCGAACTATAACTAGTGTCACCAAGCATATCAGTGTAGGTAATAGGTATTAAAATCCAAAATCTGATTTTTCGGCCAGGAGAATGGACCCAGGGCTTGTGAAACCTTTGCGAGGTCGGCAGCCATTCTGACCCAACCCATCGACCAGTAACCACACCACCACGTTGAGGCCGCTGTTTATTGGTGAAAGTCTTCAGTCACTGCCGCACAAAGTCCATGGATTGACTGCATCGCAGGTTACGGCACTGGTATCTTTCTCCAAACTCAGTCAAATAAGCTTTCAATTAACCCTTACCAAATTAAATTTCGGTATTTCTTCTGCTTGCTCAACTCTTCTCATCGTTTTAAAGGTTTTTATCCCATCTTCATGCTAATCTGTCTTGCAGTTCTGCTCTTTATCCTTTTTTCTAAACCCATTTTTTCGCTTAAGGACAAGGTTTCCTCTCGTCTTAACGCCTTGTGCAGAAACTTTCTTTCTGGGGTCCACAACAAGAAGTGCTTTCTCTACAGAGCTTTTCTTAAACCCGTTCTCATTTGCATTTCTCTCCAATAATTATTTTTTGTGCGCTTCCCAACGTTAAATTGCAACTTGGCCAGTTGCATCATTTCCGTCTACCTTTAATTTTTTTAGGATTTTTTATTTACTCGAGTGTAATCCTATTCTCCTATGAGCGAGTTTATATTCATTGCCCTGCTCCTACCTCAGAACTTTTGGCTACAAATTGAAACTAATGCTTGAAAATCAAAAATCCTGGAAAAGGCATTGCTTCCGCTCGTGCTCGATTTTTCCCTCAGGGAGGGTCTGCTTGCTTAATTTCCCGTTTTCTCTTGTTTACATATTATTTAAATATTTTATTCACGCTCCAATTCTCTCTTCTATCGAAGTCCCGCGAATTTGACTGATAAGTGTTTTTTTCCAAGCAGCAAAAACGGCATTTCGTGCGCGCTTGTCAAATACGGTACGCTGTCACATGTCAAGTCACCTTTCGTTTTTTGGAACAACCAATTTACTCGAGTTTTTATGCAAAAGTTCTCGCCATTCAACAAGCTGTACAGCAGGTTTGAAAGCGGCATCAGATCTATTTCTTTTCTCTCTCTTTCCTTTAACTTTCAATCTGTTTTTTCTGTGCTTTTTATCTCTTCCGTCCTTTTGAATTATTGCTGTTATATTAGAAGCTCTTCATCTTGTTTTCATTGCTCTCAGGCTGCAATGGGTCCCCGTTTACTCATTTGTTTCGGTCCAGACAAGCACACAAAAGGGGCAGATGGGGTGCACAGCTTCCGCTCCACGCTCACATCAAAACTTTCTCCACATAAATTCGTTCAGTATTTGTCGAGAACCTTATTTCTTCGTCACGCTCGCTATGATCTCCCTCCTTGTTTTCGCTATGACGGACATCCAAACAAGTTGTTGGATGTAATTCGGCTTTGTGCCAACATAATTCTTGCTTTCTTAGATGTAACACTTTGTTTTGCATAAAGTGTGGGGGGGACTGCAGTCAAGTGAAGACTCTTTTTTGTAATCAAGCTTTTCAGAGAGAATTTTTTGCCATTTTTCGCTCCAGCATTAAGCGAAGACTCTTAAGGGAACCAAGTTTTTCATTACAACTTTTGGCTTTTGAGCTGGTTTGAACATAGTTTTTTGCCGATTTATCATATCTTTGGGATACTAGCAATATTTTGAAAGAGGACCTGAAAATAGGCTGGGAGGCTTTAGTCCGCCTGGTTTTGCGCTTCTGCTTGCTCTTATTCAACAAATTTGTGCTGAAGTTAGATTCGCCATTTATGTTATCCTAACGCGTGGGCTTTCAACTTTTTTTCTCGTTTACCCCTTGCTAGTTTGCAGAAGTAAAGTTTACCCCCTTTTTTAGTTAATACTGTTCCAACAGCAGCAGCAGCTAACGATAACTCTTATTGTGAAATGTTATACCTTATATCAGGGGTCTGCAAACTTTTTACACAGAGGGCCACATTGATGATATTTTAAAGACCCGTGGGCCAAAGCCCTATTTGAGTGGTTAAACTTTCACTAGGTAAATGCTAAATGTTGAATGTGTGCTGAGCTGGAATGCAAAATGCTACCATAAAAAAACAGTTTAAAATTCAAGTTTTTATTTGCCACGAATTCTCCATTGAAGTAGGCCATCTTGGCAGCATTCCTTATTGCCCCCTAATAATGTAAGCTTAATCTTAGCAATTATTAATAAAATTTGCATTATAACACTGATCTTTACCAAAATTATTAAGAGTTTATTAAATAATTAAAAAAGGGTCATCACCAACAATTTTGATCCAAGATATTAAAACTTTGTTCCTTCTTTTTCTGATATTTACAGCAGACTAACTCCATTTGGTATTGTAGGTTAAATTTTAAATATAATAAAGATCAAAGTTTTTTTATTTGGAAGTAAAAGGACATTGGTCGCTCCATGCTCTTACAACTTTCAAGCATAAACGAACGTTTAATCACAAGCACAACAACTACAATGATCAAAAATGTAATCAAATAGACCTACAAGAAAAAGTAATGATTAGGCCTTAGGCAAACATATCTATACTATGCTCTACCATTTTGAGCTAAATCATTGGATCTTAATTGATTTGTCATATCGCACCCTACGCAAAAAATTTTATTTTTGCACACCTTCCTAATACCATCTTTGTGGCACAGAACCAGGCGCGTCAATTTATGTAAAACTTTGAGGGAATCCAACTTTGCCCAAGAAAAATTTATGTATGATGTAAGTCGAGCTCCGTACAAATTTTACTGTTTTTAATACGCCTTGTCTGCCAACAAAGCAAAACAGTTTAATTACAAGCGAAATTATTGGGGGACTAAATTTCCTAGTTCCGCTCCGGAAATCTAAGCCCCGGATGAATTCTCAGTGTCAACCCAAAACAAAAAATTTCCTTCGATAAAAGGCTTTCAACTTAACTTTACAAAGTGTCGTTTAAAAGAAAAACTCACCCACCTAAACAAAGGTAAACCCTTTTTGAGAGTTTCCCAAAATTGCGTCACCTCCTAACATAACGCCTTTCAAGGTGGACTCCCTTTTGGTGACACTATTGCCTTTACCACACAGGTAAACCTTCAACTTAGGCGATGATGTAAATAAAGCACAATGGCAGAGACGCTCGCACTTTCAGAATTATTTTCGAATATTTTGTGTGGTAAGCCTCCCAATCGGGAACCACTCGTCGTCAAGATTTTGGATAAAATTGCTAAAAAATTAAACTGCTTTCTACTTTTACAACATAAATGCGGTACTTTAATTCGCAACTACTGTTTTACTTACTCAAGTATAATTGCAAAAATACCTAAGTTATCAATAATTTTCACTTTTACTTGAGTGTTTTATGGAGTAGGTAACAATTCTGTTACTGAAGTACAGTTTTTAGCTGTTTTGACCGCTTCTGGTGACAGTTAGTCACTTTGAAAACGGCAACCAAAAACGTTTACGCGTTGTCTGGTTCGTCACAAATTCAAGAAAATTTTCTCCTAGGGTCGTCTCAAAAAAAGTTTGAGGACAACTGCCATAGCCTATGGTCATTAGTGGCGTTGAGAGGAGGGCCGAGGCCCTATGCGGCAGTTTTTGAAGGATGGAAGCAGTGGCGTAAAAGGATGAATTTTACTGGTGAAGCTAGCTGTGGTCTTTTTTAACTTGAAGATTTTTTCGGAGATCAACTTGCCGAAATTAACTTAGCTTTTTTTTTCGAGTTGAATATTTGTATCTCATAAGAAGTTTCAATTTCTCTCTTTTTTGCTCTCTTGAGTTTAACGTGCATGCCTCTCTGGCAGTTTCTTTTTTATCATTTTACCATTTGTTACAGCAGCCTATGAAATCAGTTTTTGCAACACTGAGGCTGCTGAGACAGATGTATAGCCGAATTTACGCGCACTCCAAATTCTCACACTTCGAGCCGATGTTGTAAAATTTTACTGTATTGAAATGGTTATTGACGTGGCGGAGCGCGAAGAAGTACGGTCATCTGAAACACGAGATAAATTACCAAATGAAGCACACTCAAGTGAGATCAGAATGCGGGTTCGATTACACACAAGTTATGCTCAAATTCCTTATACACAAAAACGGGATTAGGCTACGGATTCAATTATTACACGAGTTGTTGTCAAACTTCGGATTAATAATTTAGATATCAAACAATCGATGTAAAAAAAAAACCAGCGGCATAAATAGGTAACAACTAGTATTACAATTGAGCTTACCGAACTATGACGGAACCGATCCAAATATATATAGAACGTTCAGTATACTTGTAATCCAAGCAGCAATGGGAATCTCAAATAGTTATTTTCTACAAATCTTTCAACAGTTACCGGCACTTTACACAAATATTCCGACAGTTATTACATACAAATATTTCGACCGTTTTCCTAGTTGTAAATTCTCAATTATACTGGTTCGCATACATTGTTTTGACTTTTGTCTTCGAATTAAGCACACGTAAACTTTGGAATACTTGGGGCAAAAAGGCTCAAACTGTAATTCCTAGCAGCACGACGTGAAGAACTGAGTGTTAGACTTATATCGTAAGACTGTGAGTTTAAAACTCAGAACATTGCATATAAAATTTGAACGTGTAAATTCAACACCATTGATTCCTTTTTTTCGTAGTGTCGTCAGGAGCGTTAACCGGAAGTACCTTTGGTACCGGGCCCGGACTTTTTTAGGGAGCATGGAATTAATGTTGGTACAGTGTTGCCAGTTGTTTTTCCCCAACAAAGTCTGAAAATTTTCCTAATCGAAATCAAATTTCCCCGAAGAGGAATTGTGGCCGAAATTTCCTGATCCGTGAGGCAAAACATCCATAGACGTAGCGATTGACTGGCGATGACCTTTAATTTTTCGGAAATCAATCTCAAGCACATGCCCAAACTTACCTAAAACGTGAGTCGAGACATCCACAAGAGCAGCGATTAATCAGCAGTGACCTTTTTTTTTGGAGATCAAGCTGAGGCACTCGCAGACTTTGGTCTGCATATCGATAAAAAAACTTCCTCAGCAGGTCCAATTTCTCATTTTCCACCACTTTTGCAGCTGTTTTGACAATGGAAACTTACCTTTTTCTTTCTGTACCCAATGTAGCCTACTTTCGACATGTTTAAATTTCCCCATTTTTCAAAAAATTGAAGATGAATTTTCCCATCTGGCAGCACTGTGTTGGTACCGGGCCCGGACTGTTCTCTCAATGGCCCTGAGTATTGTGTTGTTGTTTTGCAGTTCGTGCCGTAATAGGTGAAAATAAAATACGGACGTAGGTTACATAGATACTCGAAAGCAAATTTAATGTTCTTTATGCAGGTGAAGTAGAATAAAGAAAGGGCACATCATATTTTTAGGGTGACGTAACATCTCCGAAAACTTCGAGCCCAAAACTACATCTAGAGTGTTCATAAACACATGCTGGAACTCTTTTCTTAGCGCTGATGCTTATGTAGGCATATAAGAAGTACAATGGCGCAGGTTTTGTCACTCGGCTTTATGCAACCTCTGGTCTAGATCGTGGCAAATTTGCTTCGCTTCTGTGACTCTATGTGTTCCTTCGTGCACTTATCCAAAGGAAGAGATTGGGTCACAGCAACAAGCCAAACTTTTCAATTGCTAATTCAGTTGGGCTATATATATGACATGGGCTAAGGTTAGGCCATACGAAAGTAACAGAGTTTTCCAGCCAATATAAATTTATTCTAAAAACGTCTTTCCGAGAAGTTGAATTTGGGTCTACTTATCTTTCATACTGCAGTAGTTCCTAAACGTTTTAGATGCTGAATCTCTTCGAGTTTCTAAAATAATGGTGGACCCAAACAACTTTTAAAGCATTGGTTCTTAAACTGGGGTCCATGAAGATGTTACAGAAAGTTAGCAGGACAGCAACATACATTTTTCGCGGAAAAACGCGATGAATTTGAACAGAAACATCGAGACCCTGTTTTTGGAGATCACTTTCTTTTCGGCGTTGATTTTGACTTATTTTCACACATCTTTTGCCAAAGCAACAGGAAGACTTTTTTTTTCATTGTTGATTAACCGCTTGTCGACGCTGATTTTAACGTAGGTTTTCTCGTTTTTTCCCCAAGGCAATACAAAGACTTTTCTGAGAACGAAGTGATTCAACAGTTCTCCATTCTGAATTAGACTGCAAAAGTGTTCACACAAGCCAGAAACTTAATTTAGTGATCTGTGTTAAAAGAAAATTTAAGAACCACTGTTTTAAAACAAGCAATGTTAAAAAGGTTTGCTTAGAAATTTCAAATGGGATTTCATGGAATGCCTCGACTAAGGATTTGTTTTGTTTTTCAAACTAGCTTTGAAAATCAAACTAATGTCGTTTTAAATCTCCTGGTTGTGTTGATATAAGTCTTCCCGGGTCGTTGCGTATCAAAATGGCGCATGGGTTTACTGAGTTCCACAGCTTCCACACCATTTCTCTTTTCTAATCTTAACATTACAAACAGTGCGACAAAAAAAAAGATTGAATTGTATTCATGTCACACAAATTGAAATAAAAGCTATGCCTTAAGTTAATCTTCATTATATTTTTATTTCTAAGTCATAATCTCATAGGTAGAAAGGACTATCAAAATCTTGTATCTAGGAATTCAAGATAAAATAAAAACTTTTGCTCAAAAAATGATCACTGTTAATTCCTTTCGGTGGGCCTGCTTACCACTGGTTAACATAAACTCTGTAAACGCGATTCCTGACTTCGATAAGAATATATTGTCCTTTTCCGGTTTATTTTGATTTATTCAATTTCATTCAATTGCATACAATTCGTTTCTACAGCACACGATTCGATTTACAAAAGTTTTCTTTTACAGGCGTTCACAAGCCTCTTTCACACTCGTCAATTACTTTTAGAATGATTTCACAAACAGAAAACAACACCAGTAAGATCTCAAAGTTTTGATTAATTATCTGCCAACTACAGCGAAGGCAGCCGCAGGCTGCTTAAAGTGAGTAAATCACATTTAACAAGAGAACAAATAACGATCAGAGAACGCTGGTTCGTCTCTACCGTAAATACAAATTAAAATGCGAACAAACGCTGCATTGACGCAACGTAACAATCGCCAACATCAATCGATACCATACAATAATCTATTACATCATGTCAAAAACCCGCGACCGGTTTCGAACTTATTGGGTCCCATTAGGCGGTGGTAAAAATACATAATAATAAACATACTGAGAAATGATAAATTTGTCATTGGGTACAAAAGAAAATATGCAATAAAAAACAATATAATACAGCAATACCTATATTATGGACGTCTCATTTAAGAACATCATGACATGGGCAACAAGTCACATCGGTAAGCCCTAGTAGGGGTGTAGGATCATTGTCATATTTTGCAAAATAAACAAGTTGGTAACTGCTAATTGGCTATTTTTAAGGCGATCTCCTATTAAGAAGGATCTGCCTCCAGCATTACACTAAGGTAAACTAGAAACTTTTGCTCAAAAAATAATCACCAACATCATACGGTATCATACAATATTTTATTTCATCATGTTAATATATTGCCAATTGGTGACTAGCAACTTCTATATTTTGTAATCGAGAGATTCATTTAGACCAGCCTTGCATTCAAATTTTTCAAAAATTTGATTGGTACAAAGCTTTGCTACCACCCTGTGGACAACTGCGATTTCCCGCCATATAATTCCATCGGTTCAAAAACTTTAAACCACTAGTACTTGTTAGGCTAATAAAAAGATTTATCAGAGACTGAGTAATGATCTGGTGCGTGAGTGTCTTACCTTTTTGCCGACCAGCCGATTCCTGTATCTCAGAATGCACTGGTTAGGAAGGATCACAAAGCTTTTTTAGGTTACGCTACAACACTAAGATTCTTCCTCAAAACAGTGAGATCAAAACTGCAACAAATGAAAATTTAAACTCGTCAGGAGAATTGAGCTAAGTAGTGTAACTAGGGTTGCCAACTATGGAAAATTCAATGAAGGACATAATTTAAAAACATATCCATATGTTTTATGTAGGAAGTGGCTATTTTGATGTCAAGAGTATTTTGCCTTTGGAAGTTCTTTTGCCGTCACCATTCTTAATAGCCATAATTGTTAAATTTTGCCAGTGATACTGTGGCGAGGTAATAGTGTAGCTGCCTTGAAATGCAATGGTTATGGGCTGGAATCTTGGCTGGCAGGAGACTAAGACAAAAGATTTTAGTGTGACCTATCTGCGAGTCAAACCCAAACACCCACTTTATGTGCCTTAAACTAAGGGTGTGACCTATCTACTGGTGCAACCAATATACTAGCATGTATGGTAGTTCTTTTACTCTTTTTTTCAAGTCTTATTCTTGTTTGGTTTGTATTTGACTTCCATATCCTTGTTCTAAGTCATGATTTGTTTCTTTTTCACAATCTTTTTTTGAACCTTTTTATTTCAAATTTACAGCCACCAGCCTGTGCTGCAGTTCCCATGAAATGACTTTTGTATCCCTTACATACTTTCTGCTTTGCCTCCCCACAAGCACAAAGTCAATTTCCATGTCACATCCACCTGCACTATAAGTTATTTTTCTTTTCTATTTAAAACTATGTGAACGGCTCTTTTTCATCACAGAACTCCAGCAATTTTTGTTCTTATTTTATTTCCCAATTCCATTCCCTCCTTGCACACCTTCAAAACCCTCAAAGTATACTGTTCTTCCCTAGCCTTTGGTTTATGGCCCACATCCACATTATTGTTGCATCACTTTTTTGCCTGAAGTTAGCAAAACTGCAATTGTTGCTTTTTCTACTAACTTCCATAATATTTTCTCTTGTACCAAGGTTGCAAATTCTCCAGATTCTGTGTGATTTCCTGGCCACCACAGTATCTTTGTCCCTGAGTACCCTCAAAATAGCTCCTTGGGTTTTCCATTTTGCTTTCCGCTTGCAGGACACATTAGCTCTTTTCATTCTTAGTTTCTTGTATGCTTTTGTCTTCCATGAAGATTTCCCACATTTAATAGACCAAATCATATTCCATAACATTCAGATTTTGATTTGGACCCGGAGATTCTCTACACTCCCTGCCCATTTAAGAGGTGCCTGGGACTGGTATATATTTTTCTTATCATTGGGACACCTCCCAAACATTGAGGGCACCTCATGCTCATATAGCAAATGCTCATATAGCAAAGGTGGCCAACCAGCAGCTTATGAGCCGCATGTGGATCTTTGAGTCCTGGACTGCAGCTCTTTTGGCTCATTTTTTGTGTTCAGTGTTTGAGCATGGTGATGTGCAAACTGAGCAAGGCATGTTAAATTATGTAGCTGGTGGAAGGTCACACAAGGTTGATATTGTCTTTGAAAATGATCTCCGAAAAAAGATGGTCATCCCTTTGCCTTTATGATGATGCTGCAATGTAGTGAAGAGTGATCTCCAAAAAAAGGTCAGCTCCCACCACTCAAATGGAAAGTGCAGAAGTTAATAGTAAAAGTATAACGGATCTTTCAGTGCTGGTCTCTATCTATTCTGGCTCTTTGTACAGCACAGGTTGGCCACCCCTGTCATGAAGCATTAAGCTTTATTTTTTTATTTTTTCTACCACTGGTTCTCAACCTTTTTCATTCTGTGGCCCATTTCGAGGAGCCACAAATCTTTGTTGCCCAGTTTATTGCCAACCTTTTCCATGTGCCGTGGCCCACCTCTAGGGGGTCACATATTTTTGTGGCCCACTTTGATTACATCTGTGATGTGATGATGACAAAGTTGCTGGGATCAGCATCAGAACTCATGGCAGTGGAGGTAGTCTCAAAAAACAAGGTCATTGCCTCTCCAGTGCTGAGGATGGCCGGTTTAAAGGTGGAATCAGAGCTGATTTACCAAGGAAAATAAGGTTGTTGTGCCTCCAATTCATGGGTGCTGGTCTATATGACTGTTTATATGCCCTGGTATTTACCAACCTCATTTGGCTTGCAAACCCATTATTAAAGTATGCAAGTGTGTGTGGCTCACATGCTTACATGCTGTGGCCCACTGGTTGAGAACCAGTGCTCTATAGTCTATACCTATAAAATTGGTTAGTACTATTTCTTAAATCTGGGACTACCTTGGATATAACCACCTGCATGAGACAGAATGATTAGCAAGCAATATTGGAATAATGCTGCTAGACAATGCTTATACGATTATTTAGCTGTTAGCCAAGGAAACTCAGACACCTAGATACCTCCAGCAGTCAGGTGAAAAGTGCACTGAGTGAGTTTCTGAAACGAAAACTTGACCAGCCAAGACTGCCTGGTGATGCTCAGTTTGCACCAGATATCAAAGTATTTTAAATATATCAAGTAATGCATGCAGTACTGTAATGCCGATGTGGATTGAATTATATACAGCCTGTTATGTAAAACTAATCTGGTAGGCTACTAACTATTGGGGCTAAGTGTAGTAACTGGAGATCTGCTTAGATGCTCAAATAGTTGTTATTTGAACCTATAACTAATATGGTATATGTCACCTAGGCTTAGCTCATGTATGTGAAAGTTTTCTAAGTTTTCATGTATTTTCTTGGATATAAATTGTTTCACTTTTTATACATGTTAATGCTATGTTTATTATTATTTAGTGTAAAATTGCCAAACATTGGTTTGTCATCATCATGCCTAGCACTGCTATTGTTGTGTAATGTGTAAATTAGTGTTGGTGAGACTTGAGTGAGTAAAGTTGTAGAAAAAGTCTTGACTTGACTCTGTTCTTTTGCAGAAAGACTAACTAGCTGGATTCGACATCAGTTATTCAACTGACCCAGTAATAATTAAAATTACTTTGCATGAGAAGTTTTCTACCATGTGATTTCTATGTGATATACAAGATAAGAAATGGCAAAAAGCACATTTATATTTCCACAAAAATATCAAGTTATTATTTTATGTGATGTGGCACTCAGAAAATGATCAAATGCAATTTCTTTATGATATGCAATGTTGTACAGCAATGCCAAAGATTAAGATTTTCGTGTGATATAGCCAGGGTTGCCATTTTGTGCTTATTTTCAAATGCACTGTTTTGGAAATAAAAGTGTGCTTAATGCTTATATCTGAGAAATGTGCTTATTTTTGACTTGTGTGCTTGCTTGGTTTTAGAAATGGTTTTTGCGTTAGAAATTTATTAGTTAAAATCTGGACATTCCAAAAAAAACAAAGGTATTCATCATACACATGAAGTAAAAGTGTGTCAAATTGATATTTTAAAATATTAACCTTCATAAAAAAGTTTTCATCTTATATTGGGTGTGAAAATCTTAAATCTGCATGCTTATTTTTTTCTAGGGTGACAGTAGCCCTGGGTGTCGCCTACAAGAAGTAAAAATAATGCAGTTTTGTGTGCTAAATCACATAGGAAACCTCAAAAAAACATTCTTAATTGATATAACACATTCATTCATTCATGCCTATGAGCTCATGCTCGGTTTGCATGTATTTCATCAGACTGGGCCACCATGACGAGTAGACTGCTTGGTTCCACCACCAGTTTGCCACCTGAAAATAAAGGCATCCCGTTAAGTGCCTTGCCCAAGGACACAACAAGCAAGCTTGCCGGTTTTTTCTCCACACTATTCCTATATGCTGAGTGTCAAGCAGGAAAGCTGTCAATGCCATTTTTGAAAGTCTTGGTATGACTTGACTTGGGAAATAAACCCCAGGTCTACGCCCTGTGAAGCGGACACTCTAACCATTATGCCAGTGGTCCCCAAACTTTTCAAGAAGCAACCCCAATTTAAAAATACAATTAAGTATGGCAGGTACTCACGACCCTAAAGTTTGTGCAGACTGTTTGCATAAAAATAAAAACATTTTCCAGCAATAAAAACATGTTCCAGCAATTTAATATTAACACTGGTGTGAAGAATGCGCCTGCCTAGTTTCCACAAATTTCTGAAACCATGGCATGATTTTCCTTAAACTCAAGCGTAAGTCATGTTCCACATCTAATCAGTTTCGGTGCTTAGTTTTTAACACACTCATTGCACTAAATGTTGCTTTACAGAGCCAGGTAATCGCAAACGAAATCAGTTGTTGAATCACTTATACTGACACAGCCAAATAACTTGAATGTATTGAAACACAAAAGTTAATATTCGTTGATATTTTTGGATGTTTTTCTTTAAACGAACTGAAAGGAATTTGGCTCGCAGGTTCAGCCGTCATTTTCATAAATTCTTCTGTAACACGGAGAGGTAGTTCTACCAAATTAGTAACGTCAAAAAGATCAAGTATCCAGTCTTGTTTAGTGGTTGGTGCTACGACATTACTATAATAATGCTCCATTTTTTGCTCAGCTTCTCTAGGTGTCGGATTATGGCGTCTTTTACAATCAATCTTTTTCTAGCAATATATTTTTTCTAATTCAGGAGGCATACTAAAGTCATCTCTATCTACATAAGTTTGCTGCATGATAAGTTTTTATAATAAGCGGTAATTTTGGCAGCATGATCAGTATCAGTAAACCCAGTGCTCTACATAGATTGATTCAGAGAATTTAGTGAGTTAAATATGTCAGCCAGGTATGCAATGTTTGTGATAAATCTTTCCCGGCTAAACTTTTAAGACATTTTATAACACAATTCAGTGTATCATGCAGTTCCTCAGATAAACTTTTTGCTACAAGTGCTTGTCTATGGAGAAAACAATTCATTCATTGTACATTTATTGCTTTATCTTTGACTCATTTTACTGCTCCTGAATTTATGCAGTACTTGCTGCTGCACCGTTGGTACAAATTCCGGCACATTTATCCTAAGATATGGAATTATCGTTAAAGAATCCATCAATAATTTTAAAGATGTCTTTACCTCTAGTATGCAACTGCAGGGCTTTGCAAAACAGCTTTCTAATGCTCTTTCCCATTGCTGATATATTGAATAAATAGAGATAGCTGTGGTAGGCCTGCAATATCTGGGGATTCATTCATTTAAATTGCATAAAATGGAGAAGTATTCATATGATTAACAATCTGTTTAAGAACGTCATGAAACAAGTCTAAAATCCTTTGTTTTACTGTAGTGGCAAATGGTGAGACTGAATCTAATTTTTTTCTTTCACTTTTTCCAATCATTATTTTTACCACATCATTCATTATTGGTATTAATAACTTTTCGCCAATGGAATAGGGTTCTTTTGCTTTGCAATTTGGTGGGATGTGACATACGAAGAATAAACTGCATATTTATTGGCTCCTGTAAATGTCATAACACTTTTGTGTAATGCACAATCGATTGCAATTTACATTCAAAAAAGTGGACTGGTTTATTGACGCAGCCTGGATGATTAGTAGTTAAATGATGTTGTAGTTTATTTTTCTTCAATGATTTTTCAGAAAGAATTTTTGAACAAATGACCCATTTCGGCTTGCCATTTAATTCAGTAAAGCCAAGCTTTAAAAAAGATTCATCATATGATCTTTTGCTTTTGTTTTTAAAAGTCAGTTTTATATAATTTAGTCACCGTCGGTCACAAAAATTTAGTGTAAACCTGAAATAATCAGATTTTGCAGTTAGTTAAGTAGTAGTAGTAGTTATTCAGTTTTTATCCGGTGTTTTCCCTTTAGCAGAGATGGCCGGATTTACCCCATTCCTTCTGCAATTTCTCGCACTCTGTCCCTCCACTTGTCTCGTCTCAGAGCATCCTCCTTCTTCAAACCAATTTTCTCTGTCTCCTCTTCCACTTGCTTCTTCCAGGTCTTCTTCGGTCGTCCTCGCTTTCTCTTGCCACTCACTTCAAGATTCAGAGCAACCCTCAAAACACTATCGCCATCCCTCCTCAGTACATGTCCATACCATCTAACTCCATTTGCTGTTGCTAACCGGTCTATAGTTTCCTTCAACCCTAACATATCCATCTGTTCTTCAGTCGTCTTTCTGTCTACAATTTTCTGACCGCACATGGCTCTCACTTCCATACAGTATTGCTGATCTTACGCAACAACAATAAACTTTACCTTTCATCTTCAGAGGAAACCTATTTTCAAGCAACAACTCTCCACATTTCCTGAATCTTACCCAACCGATTCTTACTCTTGCTGTGACTGCCACTTCACAACCACCACTAGCAATTTTAAAAGAGTAAAAATATTGTTGAGTGGTATTAGCAACATTTCATACATAAACTGAGACATTACTAAAGGCCTATTTACAATCTTTCTGCACTACTACAGTTTTGTTTCAGGCTCACAAACTTATTTTTAGTTTATTTCATTTTCTTTCAGCTCGAATGATCGCACGTAGCTTGCTCAAAATGCTCAGCCAAATGTCTGTGTAGGTTTGAAAATTATTTTGCTAAGCAGTGATTTGGTTGTCCCTCGCGACTATGTGAGCCTGGTATTTTGACAGTTGACATGATTTTTTCTGGGTACTTTTATGCTTGACCTGTTTTGCTCGTGTTATTTTTGCACAGTGTAGACATTTTGTGGCTTTGGGCTGATACTATCATTTTAAGCTCGCTCTAAACCAATTTGTTGTGTAGACTGAAATTAAGGACAACAAGAAACTGCTGGCATATGGCGACCCCAGAAAAGTTTAAGGTGACCCCACTTGGGGTCACGACCCATAGTTTGGAGAACACTGCTCTATGCCATCATGCTGCAAATAAAATAAAATATAACATATAAGAGTTTTAAAGTATTTGTTTCTGCATGTTTTAGCTGAAAACATCAAAAAGTTGCCTTTTACAACGGCACTCCATGATTTCATTAAGCTCTCTTGTAACATTTTGCATGCTTCAACTGAATTAACAAAAAATTGCCAACTAAGCTGAAGTATGAAGTACTAGACAATTTTGTCTCTCAATTATCAAGTTTCAGTTTCGAGTACATTCTGTAAATCCAAAAATTTTCAGTCCAAAAGCTATTGGAAAATATATGTTCTCTTGGTAGAAACATTGGTATTTAGCATTTGCAACGTAATATAATCTTTTTGTGAGATTTTGTATAAGACAGTGTACAGTATATTGGAAGGTTTTTTGTGATCAGTTAATTTTTGAACAGATGCTGATTTGTGTGGAGCAAAATTTAAAGATTGCTCAAGGTCACATATTTGCAAAGCTTTTTGTCCTGGAATATACGTTGTGGAAAGTTGTAGAAAGGTAACAGTGCTTTTGTAGTCGAGAGGAGGTAGCTGTTTGGATGACTGCTGAAAAACAGTGGGTTTGTGTCTCAGAACAACCTTCTCGCTGAAGGGTAGTCATTAACAAAAAGCTTTGGAAATATGCTGTTTCAAGTTAATTCTAATTGAGATCATTAAATTTTGACCGTAAATAGCTTTGATTTTAAGTTTTTTGTTTTTAAGTCAAGAGATATGAAACCTATGCAAATAGAAAATTACCCTTGTGTTTATTTACTGCATGAAGGCCACTGGTTTAGCCAAATGTTCTTACACAAAAGACTATTTTGAGACAAGATTTTAGTAGTGAGATGATGATAAACGATTGGTTTTTTATTTGCTGTATGGTAGTAGTGCTTCACAAGCCTTTACCAAATAACAGCTATCTGTGACATGATAACCAGAAATCATGTTAGAAGGCGAGGTCTGTGTCAGTGATGATAGCTTAGTGTGATAGCATTTTGGCTGTGTTCGATAAGCTGCAGGTACAAACCCTCATGCATTTGGCACAGCTATGTCCTTGAAAAAGACACTTCTCAGCAATATCCCCTGTATGTTGCATTGATTTTGGTTAAAATAGGCTGTTTCTATAGACCACTCACTTAACTACAATTATTTAAAAAATCACTGAAAATTTTACACTGGCAATTAGTGTTAAGAAACTTGACTTGATTCTAGTGATTTTAAAAAAATGTCTTGACTTGAGACTCAATTCTAGACTGCTCTAAGCAGCTCGTTCCTGACACTTGTGTAAACCCACAGTTGTCACTGTAAATTGCTTGATTGTATTATCTTACAGTGTAATTGTTTGCTTTATACTTGGGTGTTAAATTGTTTTAAGTCATAGTGAGTGTCTCCTATAGCGTTGTTGCTTGGTTGACTTCACGATTTCCTTCCAACTAATTTTTTGTCCAATGGGCAATTTATATATGTACACAACAACATTATGTCACAGCAAATGTTCGAAAACAGCGGATGCACTTCTTAAACAACAAGCAACGTTTTCTGAAGAACTTGTTATTATACGCACTAAATTTTGGTTGATAGTGAAAGGCTGTCAGGCAAGTAATGCATGAATGTGCGTGATGTCCACTGAGCTGCCCTGTTAAAAGAACAATTGTGTGCGTTAGGCAATTTTTCAGTTTTTTTCAGCCATTTTACCGTTTTACCCTCTGTCCTAAATATTGCTTTTTGGCCAAAGCAATAATGTTTTGTTTGGGCAATCAGTAACATGTAAAAATTGGGTACACCTGCTATTCATCACATAGTTAAGATTTTTAGGCACTCACCAAGTTGTCAAAACGAGGCAGAGCACTGGTTGGCTCACAAAAGTGCTTACATAGGAAAAATTTAGTTTTGTATTTTTCATAAAATAATTGGAAAATTAAACAAAGAATTCATAATTTTTATTCCTTTGCGCAGTGGTGTGTCCTTGAAATTTCACTACAGCTATGTTGCCTTTAGGTTGTTGTAACATCACAATAGATGAGTAAAATGCAAATTTTTTTATTAGATTACGAAGTGATTTATATTTATACTATTAGGTGATTAAAAATTAGTAGTAGATTGAAGAGTTGTTTAGTCATGGCACTTCTTATGACGGGAACCAAAACAAAAATTCTGGGCAAGTTAAGCTCTAAGATTAATATTTTTTATTGATTGGGAAAAATTGCTGCAAATTTTTTATTTCTGGAAGCATAGCAATACAATACTCACGTTGGTGTTGTACTCATAAACTGTTTATAGTGAAAATAGTAGTTTAAAATTGGCCAAGAGTTTTCTGTTGGATAGCTAAGCCTGTTTAGTCCTTAAAGGTGTTTCCAAAGTGTTGTCTCTAAAATGCTATGTTTTTTTGTTGAATGTAAGATGTTTCTCAAGGTTCATAACCGTATTATATATATATATATGTCAGGCAATTGAATGATCTAATGACAGACAATTTAACTTTTTACTAATTTTGGATAGACTTGAATATTTTTGCTTTGTAGGTATTCATACTTTTATCTGCATGTAGTAATAGCTATAGAAAACATTGTTTATGATGACAACTGATGATTTACAATTGCCAGATGATATTGTCATTCCTCCTCCTCCTCATGTGTATGGCACAAGTTCAAGTGGTGATCCACGCTTAATAATTACTCACATTGTCAATCGTGATTTCAAGTCTTATTCTGGCACTCAAGTACTAGGACCATTTCACAAAAGCTTCACTGCAATTGTGGGTCCAAATGGAAGTGGAAAATCAAATGTAATTGATTCAATGCTGTTTGTTTTTGGCTATCGTGCAAATAAAATTAGATCTAAAAAACTTTCAGTTTTAATACACGATAGCGAAAATGCCAAAAAAGCTGACTCTTGTTCTGTTGAAGTTCGTTTTGAAAAGATTGTTGATCTGGAAACGGGCGAGTACTGCTCTGTTCCAGATAGCAAGTTCTCTGTAAGCCGTCGAGCCTGCAAGGATAATTCTTCTCAGTACTACATCAATAATAAGAAAGTTCTCTTTAAAGATGTTGCTGAGTTGCTTCAGTCGAATGGCATTGATCTGAATCACAACAGATTTTTGATATTACAAGGAGAAGTGGAACAAATTGCTTTGATGAAGCCTCGTAGTCAAACTGAACATGGTGATGGCATGCTCGAATTTTTAGAGGATATAATTGGATCTTCTCGTTACAAAGAAGCAATTGAAAAGCTTGGTCAAAAAGTAGAGTTATATGATGAAGAAAGAAAAGACAAGTTATCAAGAGTAAAAGTTGTTGAAAAAGACAAAGATCAGTTGGAGCCTGTACATCGTGAAGCTGTGCGATACTTAAAAAAGAAAAATGCCCGCACTAAGTTGGAGCATCACTTAACCCAGTACTATATTTACAATTGCAAGAAAGAAAGTGAGACGTTAAAACAGGAAATGGAACAGATAAAACAACAATTGCAATCTACTGAAGATGAATTAAAAGAAAAGGAGAGTGAAAGAAAGTTAAAAGCAAAAGAAATGAGCAAGTTATCAAAAATCGTTGAAAAATGTCACAAATATCATGATCAGCAAAAGGATCGAATGAGGGAGCTTGAAAATACAAATGTAAAAGTGTTTGAAGAAAGAAAATACAGAAAATCGAAAGTGAAAGAGCTAACAAAAAAGTTGCAGCAAGAGGAAAAAAAGTTGGAAAATTTAACTAAATCAATTGAAAAAGATACTCAGAGCATCAACGATATTGATGAGGACAAAGCAGTGCTACTAGAAACGAAGAAGGAATGGGAACAGAAACTAAATGAAGCATTGCATCAGTTGAAACCTGAAACTCAGCAACTTCAAGATGAAAAAGGAAGCGTTGAAAGTTTACTTTTGGAAGAGTTGAAAGATGTAAATGCAGCTAAAGAAAGACTGGATGTTGCAAAACTTGAACTTCAAATTTTGAATACCAATATGCAAAATGCTACTGATGCTTTTGATCAGTGCAAAAAAGAAATAGAAGACGCTGGCAGAAATGAAAAAGCTGCCACCACAAAATTAGCAGAGGAAAAGCGTTTAACGCCTAATCTAGAAAAGCAAGTCAAAACGCTCTCCGAGAACTTGCACCAACTTAAAAAAGAAGAACAATCATTGCAACGTCAAGTTGAAAAATCACGTGACAGTTTAGCAGAAGCGAAATTAAGTTCACAAGTCAACAGATCAAATCAAAGTGTGTTTAAATTTATCATGCAGTTGAAGAGTTCGGGAAAGGTGAAAGGAATATACGGACGACTGGGAGATCTTGGTGGGATTGACGACAAGTATGATGTCGCCATATCTTCGTGTTGTTCTGCCCTTGAAAATATTTTGGTGGATAACATTGACACTGCTCAGAAGTGTGTAAAGGCTCTTAAAGAAAATGATGTTGGCCTAGCTACTTTTATAGCTCTTGACAAAATGGAGAAATATTCTCAGCCACTACAAGCAAACAAAAGATCTCCTTTGTCGAGATTGGTAGATTTGATAAAGCCAAAAGAAGAAAAGTTTCGTCTTGCATTTTATCATGCTCTTCGAGATACTTTGGTTGCAGATGATTTATCAAGTGCACAGAAGGTCGCGTACAACAAGGCCAAACGTTGGCGTGTTGTGACCCTAAAAGGCGAAGTGATTGATACTTCTGGTACTATGTCTGGTGGTGGAAGTAAGCCGTCTAGAGGAAGAATGGGAAAGCAATGTGTAAGTGAAGAGCTGAGTGCTGCTGATATTACCAAATTGCAACAAAAAAATGATGATATTGAAGCAAAATTAAGAGACATTCAAAAACAAGTTTTACAGTGTGAAGAGGCTTTGTCGAAAGCAAATAATAACCTATTGGAGAATAAGTCCAACGTCAAGTTGTTGCAACAAGAGTCGTCCAGTCAAAATGCTTTGCTTTCGAGGTTGCAAAGTCGTTTGGTAGAATTAAAGTCCGAAGTGGTTAAGGCACAGCCTGATCCAGCTGTGAAAAAGCGGCGTGAAGACGAAGTGAAAAAACTCGAAAAAGCTTACGAAAAAGTGTCGGAAAAAACTCGATCGTTAGAAGCAAAAAAAAGCAAAATTCAAGAAAAGATAAATCAAATTAGTGAAAGTCGCTTGAAACCAATTCGAATCACTTTGGAAAAGCAAAAACAAAAGCTTGATGAATGGGGAAAATCTTTGACTAAGTTGAAGGCAGGTGTGTCGACGGCAAAGAGAAACATGGGAAAATGCGAAAAAAATATTGAGTTTGTATCGAATGAATTAGAAGAAAATACCAAGGAAATCGCATCTTTGGAACAACAGTGGAAAGATCTTGAGACGGAAGGTGCTGAAGTTATGAATGAAATGACTCAAGCAAAAGAAGCTGAAGCTGAAAAGACTGAGTTGTTAAATCAAATGCAGTCTCAATTGAAAGATCTGGAAACTATCGAACTTGCTTCTAAAGAAAAGCATAAAAAGTCACTGAAAGTAATTGAAAGTCACAAAGCAGATTTGAGCGTCAAGTTAGATAAAGAAAAGCAGTGGACCGACCACCTTACAAAACTAAAGCTGCATGAGATGGAAGATGATGAAGAGGAAAACGAGTTGAAAATTTACACTGAGGAAGAATTGAATGACGCTTCTGAAATGGAACTCCAAGCTCGCATTCAAGTGATAGATGCTGAGACAGAAGGTCTTCAACCTAACATGCAAGCAATTGCTGAATACAAGGAGAAGCAACAGCTCTATCTTCAACGTGTAGCTGAACTTGACGAGGTTACCACAAAACGTGATGACTATCGCAAAATGCATGATCATCTTCGTAGATGCCGCTTGAATGAATTTTCCGAAGGCTTTCAAGTGATAACAAATAAACTCAAGGAAATCTATCAGATGATAACATTAGGAGGAGATGCAGAGTTGGAATTTGTTGATTCCTTGGATCCCTTTTCAGAAGGGATTATATTCAGTGTTAGGCCTCCTAAGAAGTCATGGAAAAACATTTGTAATTTGTCCGGAGGGGAAAAGACGCTGAGTTCCTTGGCATTGGTATTTGCCTTGCACCACTACCGACCGACACCTCTCTATGTTATGGACGAGATAGATGCTGCTCTTGATTTTAAAAATGTGACAATCATTGCGCATTATATCGTTGAGCGTACAAAAAATGCTCAGTTCATTATTGTTAGTTTGCGCAATAATATGTTCGAAGTTGCCGATAGATTAGTTGGAATTTACAAAACTGATAATTGTACCAAGAGTGCCACAATCGAACCTTCTCTTATCGCCGCTGCTATTGAACAAAATAAGACACAATCTGGTGCTTAAATAGCTTTGATATTTTCAAATTTTGATGATGGGAATTTATTTTTATTTTGCGTTCTAATCGATGAGTTATGTGGTTGTGCAGAGCATAGCTATATACCGTCGAATACTTCAATCAACGTAGAGATCGAAAGGCAGCCATTAAAATCTAGCTTTATTATGTCTACACAGGTAGCTGTATTTTTGATATGCTTACAAGGTCAACTTCTATTACTACTTTAAGGATAATTGAAGTTGAATATCAATTTTACATTGACAAATACATTTAATTGGGGAGTAAATAAAGTTTTCAAAATGTGCGGTAATCTTTTGTTATTGCATTTGTGTTTGGTATTATCTGTGCTTATTTCTCAAAAATTAGCTGGATATCGAAGTCTTGATTTTTGCAGTGAAACACCTTAAAATTGGGGACGGTGTCTGTGTTCTACGTCATTTTGAAGTAGGTGTGCTTGTAGTCGACATTAATTCATTCCAGACTTGCATTTTTAGTAAGTACCAGCTTTAATAACTACACCCAATTGTATTTCGTAATGTAGCGGTATGCAGATCGGGAAAGCATTGCCTTATAGTTTTTCAACTAATAGTAGCATAAGCTTCTCAGTTCTCATTCAAGTAGATATTTTTCATTTTTTTGCCAAAATGGTTTGTTTATCGCTTGTTTCTATGCTATACTGAGCATTGTACAGTTAATTTTATTTGTTGAAATATTTATTTCGCCATTTCAAACTTTTTATAGCTTTTTTGCATCTCCATCAAACTAGTTGTAATTTTGAGAATATTTAATTCATTTTTAAAAGGGACGATTTTTTGACTAGTTTGTAATGAACGGCAAACACAACCTATTTTTATCGATTTTAATACTGTCATTGAATGGTTGGTGTTTTTTTGACATTACCAATATGTGTGTTTTTACAAAACGTTTGGACCGAATGACTTATTTCAATTCGTGTTATTCATAAAAATGTGAATTTTAAATCACCGATATTGCAAATTGACGCATTATTACTCTATTTGTCGGTCTATTTAAACCTTGTGTAGTTCAAATAGCTCAAGTGAGGCTGCTAGAGTAGTTCAAATTTTACAATGCAGGGTAATGCAATAAGCTTAATTGCTGTATATTCTGGTGAGCAGCTTGGTATCAACAAGCTTTTGTATGGAATGCTGCAGAACAAGGTCGGGTATAAACACTAAAGGTTAAATTCAACCCAGTGTTTAAATGTTTTTGAGAAAAACATGTCTTTTAGACGTTAGCTGAATATTTTTATGACTTTGATTCGAGTTGAATTTCTGAAACGTGTTTTTGTACATAGGTGTTTAGGGTATATTAGGCAAAATAATTGTAGAATGAGTTTGTCTCAAGCTATCAATTCCTATTTGCTCAATGGCAAGGCATCATGGAATGACCTAGAGTTTTCAAACAAGTTTGCAAGTTGCAAATGTGAATTGTATTCTGTGATCACGTCTGAAAAATTTCAAGAGCGCTTTCGCCATGCTACTGGCTTTAAATTAGCCGATGCAAAAACCTTTGTGCTTGGAAGTAAAGCAAACAAGACCGATGGAGTCGAAAGCAGTTTCAAAGAAAACGGTCATCCTTTGCAACTAGACGAGGATTATTTAATTCCTGACGACGCCTTTAAAGCAAAGTTAATTTTTGTGGATTTACTTTCAGCACAAACTTTTCTTTCTTGCTTCATTCAGCTCCAGTTAGAAACTTTGCTGCAAACTTTGCCATTGCTGATTTTATTAGATAGGAATTGTAACAAGCAGAATATATGTATGTTTTATTTAAATGCTGTGTCAAGTGACGGTAATTTGCATTCTCGAAGACCTGAAGTACCAAATCTAACTATAAAAACTATAACCTGTCTTGGGCCGTTATCCAAAAAAGCCTGGGAAGCAAAATTAACCAAAGAAAGTGAATGGCAAGAGGGTAGTTTTGTGGAAAATTTGGCATATCAACTTGCTTTTTCTCCGCACATGTTATCTGCTGATGGGAGTTTATCTGAAAACTCAGCCATCACGATCAAGTCCTTTCAGGAACATGAACTGTTTAGTGACAGCGACAATCTTATGCAATCTATTGATCAGTATTCAAACATTGCAAGTATATCGTTAAATGTATCGTGTAACACGGTAGGTCGACATTTGTTTTGGGTTTAGGTGCTAAACTATATATGATTCAATCAGTTTATTTTGCTAACAAACTTAGAAAGAAAACGAAGTAAAATAAATAAAAAACAGTGTAGTGTGTTTTTAAAAGAAGTAAAAATGTATAGAAGTCAATCCATGAGAACGAAAATGGCATAGTGAGTGATAAAGGTAATTTACATTGGTTGGTTTTAAGAGAATATTGTAGTTTCAAAGGGGCTGGCTATTCGAAGGTGGTGACTGGTTAGTAATATAGTGTATATATTGTGTATCAGCATCGTCTAACCTTAAAAACGGTATAAAACGATGCTCTTTGTAATAACGAATTTTTGTTGTAGAAATTGACTGTACTTTTAGTGTGCACTGTACAGTCTGTTTGCAGGTGAGCAGTCTTTTTTCACTGGATGCTCCTCACATTTCTCACGTCAGTGTCCGAATCACACCTGCACCTGGAGACGCGCGAAGCCCAGCGCACAATTTGTTTAAGGAGGTCGCCGTATTAAATGGTAATTCCAAATGCTGCTGGTTACGTCTCATGCAACTGGATGCGTTTTTATTTTTAATGAGCAGGAATATATGTAAAATGTTCGTATCCGAAGTTTAGGCTCAACATGCCGCTATGTTGTGAGCTAGCATCTATTGAAGTTGTTGTTATTGTTGTGATTACTCTCCTCTTCCTCGGGATGGAGGTACAGCACGAACGGCAATTCAGGCTCATACCATTAACGTAATTGAAATTAGGCCAGGGGAAAGATGGCAAACCATTTCGAACCAGTCATGAGTGACTGGTAGCCCCACCACCAACAAGGTGAACTACCATTGGTGGGTACCCAAGAGTCACCTTTTACGACATGCTGGGTTAGCAACTTCACAATTGTAACCTGGTGAAGTACGGGTAGGCCACCTGTCTGCCACATGCAGATGGATCTTCCCGTTAAGTGCCTTGCCCAAACACACAACAAGCAAGCTTTCCGGCTTCTCCACATGATTTTTTATGCTTTTTTATGCTGAGCGCCAAGCAAGGAAGCTGTTAATGCTATTTTTTAAAGTCTTTTGGTATGACTCGACTTAGTGAATGAACCCCAGGTCTACCGACTGTGAAGCGGACGCTTTAACCACTAGGCCATCGTGCCGGTATTAATTAAAGTTCGTTATGACGTTCGCTGTCAATCTCGCAGGTACATATCTGAGCAACAATGATTCAACCTAATGGAAATTAGATTGCTGTGTTTTGTTATGTGCTCATCGTCGGGCAGTGTCACGTAATGGGTTAGAACACCGCACACATTGCAGCTTTGTTCGAGCATTTAAACCTAATAGTGGCTGCGTGTTGTTTCTTGAAAATGGCACTTCAAGGCTTGTTCCTGCTTGGCTGCACTGCTACTGGTAGAAAAGCGCTGTGCAGTGTGCCAGCAGTTTGGAACACAGATGTTTAAGCATACCGATACGAGGTCTTCTTGTGACAAGAGGTAAAAATATGTAACCTCATTTGTAAACGAAATGATTCAATTTGTTTTGCGTCAAACTTTCACGTGGTGCTCATTAAAATCTCAACACTAAGCATTAGAAATCTTAGCTGCAGATTTAAATGGAATAATGTGTGTTGCCATTATACTATGACATGAAGCCACCAACTAAAACTTTTTGTTTCAGGCCTTTTACGTGCTTTTGACTGCGAAGGTAACGTGCAGTGGGCTGAATGTGCAGACGAGGTGGGTGTATTTTTTATCTTCATTGCATTACAGCAGTTGTATCTGTATGTATAAAGTTGGTCATCTGGCAGTGGGAAATCTTCTAGGCTATCTTTTTCAGACCATTTACTAATTTTTTGCTCTGCAGCCACAATCTTTTCGTATGAGCTAGTTTGTTTTTGCCAAGTTCTAGGTTCTATTCTTTTATCTACCCTGAACTTTTGGGTGAGCCATACGTTAAACGAATGTGTAGCAGTCATTTTTTCTTGTTGGTAATGCTCATACCATGTGCCCCATTTGGAGATGAATGAATGGGGCATCACTAGATAGTATGGTCAGAGGATTGATCTTCTGCTCCCCATTATCAACTAGAGAAAGTGCCAGTTACTGGTAAGCTGCAATTGAGTAATCGTTGCGTCTAAGCAGGAAAAACGTGTAAAGTGTCTTGTACTGCACAATAACGCAGAAGCACTTGGTTACCACTAGGAAACGACCGGGGCAACAATTTTGGCCGGGGCGCTGGTCGGAGCTGGAGTTTAATGTCTGCCCTGGCCTGGGCCGGGGTTTATGAAGGTACTACAGTACTATATGTACATTTAAAAAGACTTGATGCACAATATATTCCCATTAAAAGTTATTTAAAAACACAACACTTCAGTGTTATCCTTTAGGTGTAATATTTAATATCCGTTTATCATACTTTCAAGTTTGCCATATCTACGAAAGTGCTGTAATGGACTAATTTCTACCATAATTTGAAATAAAGAATTAGCCATATTTTGTAAGAAGTAGAATTTTCATTCTATTTTTGATTTTAAATCGTGAGAAAATTCTCAAAAATCATGCAAACATTAATAACGAGCCTACTATGCAATGCAAATTGCTTACAAAAATATTTGAGCAGTATTACAAAATTTTGCAATTGCTAGCAAAAACATTTTGAACTACTCCAAAATAAAAAAAATAAGGAAAACAAAATGCCTCACAAATCTGCAGTGTTTAATAGTCTACACTCTATGGCAAAAAAAAGCAAGTTTAGAAATGTTTCACTTTATTAAAATAAATATGCCAGGAAACAATAATGAGTATACCACCCAACCAATTTAGATGAGACCATCCCTGGACGCATTTTTGTCCTTTTGGACTCATCAGCAGGGCCCGTCCCGTCACAAGCAAAAGTAACCCACTCATTATCGTTATCCTTAAAAAAAATACAACTATGCACATGCAGAAGCACTGAGACTTCAACCGACGACGTATTGCATTGCTTAACAGCACGGGTTGACAAATTAATTGATTTTGGCTGCATATCCACTGGGAGATCAGTTTACACATTGATCTGAAAAAGCAGATTAAACGCTGCATATATAGCCTAGCGCCTTGTCTTTGCAATGCCATCACGCTCGCGGCGAGTGCATTGACAATTCCCAAGGTGGAAGCCGGGCGACCTCTGATGACGTGTCAAGCAAATCCATGCCAACGAATTTTCACTCTATCTCACTTCGCAGTAAGCCAGGCCTCCTAGAATGAAACGGGCAAATCCATGCCAATGGGCAAATTCCTGGCATATTCATTTTGATAAATTGTTAATGTCCCTTACGCCCGTATGCTGCTTTGCCAATTAGGTGCAAGGTTTACAATTTCCATCTTCGCCTATAATTTTCAAATGTTTCACTGTTTATAAGTCTTCATCAATAAACCATTCCTCAACTTCAGTCTGTAACTGCTGACAATCTCGATTACAGTCAAGTATTTCACCCTCTGGGAGAGTGACAGAATTGTACGATATTGCTTTTAAGTTGTATTTTAAAAGCAAGAGTTTTTGGACATTTTGTGGCCTCAGTCGAACTCTGTTTCCATTTGCAATATCTCTTGCGACTTTAAATTCACGCTTACTAGAAACAGAGCTGACTGAAGATAAAAAAAAAATAAGGAGTTTACAATGAAAAATAGCTGAGAAATATATTTAGTCAGCAAATCATGCTGTGGTCATTCATAAGCTGCATGATGACCATACTCTCAATCCCAAAGACAATCAACTTGAAACTGATAAAAGACAATATTTGTTTGCTTTTCATCAGCATATGGAGTAAATTGCCTTTTATCCTCAGTCAAAAGCATATTAAATTTCCAGTCAAAAGTCAAGAATTGTTAAAATTTATTGTTTGTTTAATTATCCCCGGCCCCAGCCACTTTTGATAGTCACCCCGACCGGAGCCAGTTTGGGGCAAAAATTGGCATCCCCGCCCAGGGCCAGAGCTGGGGCTGGGGCCCCAGTCTATCCCTAGTTACCACACCCACAAGCTCAAGATTGCGAACCAGTGTAGTGTCGGCATTGAGTTGCTTTGCCGCCTGCCTGTCGAACATGCGGGTGTCAAGTTGTAATGAAATGTTATTTTTATCCAAAAAGAACTTAGAAGTAGGGTGGCTAAAATCCGTGCCAGAAAAGTGGAAATTGTACTCGTTGATTCTAACGTCTTAGCGACTAGTGATGGAATAAACTTCGAATCCGACCATTTTTGTGAGCTCTGGCTTCGAGCCGAAGTTGAGAGTCGCTCCGGCCTGGAGCTGGAGTGATGTATGCTAGATTACCCCAAATAGTTTATGCTTTATTAAAAAAAATTTTACTTATTTCTCAATTTTAAATGTGAACATGACTTTTCACTTGTAACCTTCTACTAGGTTGTATTTTCTATTTTAGTTAGTGCAATCATCAGTCAAAAATAATTAGCTTTCTAGTTCTTAATCCAATCACCATTTAGAAGTCCATTATTATAACTTAATTGGAAGTTTTGCCCTGTGGCCAAAATTTTGGCTCCGGTGCATCACTAATCGCGACCCAAACTCCGTATTCATTGTGCATTGTTTTAATGTACAAAGGAATGAAATGGAATGAAAAGCAGTTCTTCCCGTGATCATTATGTAATTCATGCCTTATTTTCACTGTGTTGTACCCTTGGAAAAGTCCCTCTGCGATGATCTTCTCCGATATCTTGTTTTAGTAGGCAGTTAATAATTTACTAAAAGTAATAGTGCAGAAAACTGAAACACGATAGGAGGTTTTAACTTTTGTTAGTATAGTGCCATTGTTGCTCTCCTGCAAATGTGAAGGGTAATAAATGCATTACAAAACCATATCTGTATTTAACGATTTCACTGTAGTATTTAATATTTATTGTTAATCACCCTTTGTTGTATCATTAATTTGTCGTATCTACGTCAAACTGTTACAACTTTTATTACATGGCCACATTGTAGCCTTCAGGCTTGTTGAAGTGCGTCTAGATCTGTACTTGTTAACCTTTTTTGTAGCAATACACCCAATTGCACTTTTTGAAAAATCTGCTCATCTCAATCATATTAAATAAACAAGGAAAAAGAAATTGAAACAATATTTTATGTGATCGCTGTTTCTCATTTTGAGGTTGATCTTTAAAAAAGGTCTTCACTTTAAAATATGATACACCCAATTGTGGATTAAGGATTTTGGAGGCCTGAGGCAAGAATTCATGTGCAGCCCTCTAAACTGCTGAAGTTCTCGATGAAAACTTTTTTTGAGGTCACCACAATTTCGTAGGGCTGAGGCAGCTTAACCGATATATCTGGAAAGGGGGACCGCGAGCCAGCTGCCTCACTTGTCTCATCCTAAATCTACCAGTGGATGCACCTCATCGCAGTACAGCAAATTTGGGGTAAACATCGATGTGCATTATACCCAATTGACAGGCACTAACCCGGAAACGTAGTTTTAATTTTTACATAGTCAACAACGCCCTCAAACGTAGGAACTTATTACTACCAACCGTAGTCTGAATGTATGAATTACGATGTTCTGTTTGCTTTTTTGTTGTTTCAATTGAGTGATTAACAACACTTTTTAGAATGCAAGTAAGCAAGATTATATGATGGAAAAACTAAAAGAAATATTCACTCCCAGGGTTGCATCTTATGGCAACAATATGGCTTCTAGCTGTGGTAAGTCTTGTTGCTAAGTTCGCAATCCGTGTGAAAATTTGAGTTTGATTTTGTTTTTGTGTCCGAATATTGTCTTTAAAAATAGTTTTCAAACTGCGCAAATGCGTTAAGTGCTCACCAATGGAATTAATGCGTAAAATTTTTTTATTTAGTAGATACTAAGCTTTAGTGGGAGTCTGTATGGCCGCAGTTTAAAAGTACGCCAAACGTAGACTTTGAATTTCTTCCCAAAATTGAAAAACAACAAATTCATCCTCTCTTTGGGCTGAATATCTATTATTTTTCCATCACTTGGATTTTATTCCAGACGTTGCTGTTGAACTTTTTAAATTCTTTATCGTCTGCTTTAATGATTTCCTCGGCATTTACACTTCCTTCACCTCTACGCGATAAACAAGCAAGTAAACCGACCCAACGTCAAAATCAGATAGCAATTCAAGTTTGAAGTACATTTTATAGGCTTCACTGGAGAGAGAGAGCGACTTTTTTAAATCCGATTTTGTCTCCGTTAATGCTGGTAGCCGGATTCATCTCTTGTTTTCAGAAAGTTCGTAAACACCATCACGCCACTTTGTTTTGTCATTGGCATCTTCCTTTTTCAGTCCAATCTCCTCAGTATGTTCTTCCACTTGTCTTTTCTTCGGTCACCCACGCCCTCTTTTTCTCGCCACTTCAAAATCCAACGCTCTTCTCAAAGCATTACCATCATCCCTTCTCAAAACATGCCCATACCATCGTACTCCATTCGCCCTGGTTGGTCCATCCAAAGTATCCTTTAAGCCCAGTAAACTGGTAAGTTCTCGGCTCCTTCTTTTCTCAATCAACTCCAATTGATAGCACTTTGCTCTCAACCTTGCTTTTCCAGTTCTCAAAATTGCAATCTCATTCTCCCTCACACACCATGTCTCGCTCGCTTATAGCATTGCTGATGTTACGCAACTCTGATAAATCGTTCCTTTCATTTTTAACGAAATTTTCTCCTGTAAAGTAACTCCCCATATTCTCTAAATTTTATCAATCCAATTCTCGTTCTTGATGTTACCGCTGCTTCACTTCCACCACTGGCGTTCAACCTGGTCAAAAAATGATATTTTTTCACCTGGTTCCACAATTCCTTCCATTGTATCAATACATAGTTCACAAACAAAACCTTTTTGTTTGTTCCTTGTACCCATTTACCACACTTTGTGCACATTACCGAATTTGTCATCACCCTCTTGCCGCCTTTGGCACATGGATCAACTTTACTCTTGAGTACCTCACCTTTTGAACTACTCACCATTACTTCGGTTTTCTTGAGGTTCACCTTCAGTTCCTTGCTTTCAACGCCACTTGCTTCAAACGCCACATATCATTTTAAAAACTTTTCTTGCAAATTCTCTTTACTTTCACTCATTAAAACCAAGTCATTCGCTTACAAAATTTCATTCATCAATCCTTTTGCGTTTTCCGAGATTACATTCACTGCACTTGCAAAAAGCACTGGCGACAACACAAGTCCTTGATGTACATCAATGTGTGCCAAAAATTCTTCATATAACTCAGATTCCACTCAAACTTTCGTTTTTGCCCCGTGATTGAGACTCATCACTGCTCTTACAATTACTTCTGGTAAACCTTTCTTTCCCATCGCCCACTCCATCACCTTTCTTGGAACTCTATCTAATGCCTTTTCAATATCCACCAAACACATGTACAACTTTTTCTTATTGCTATATTCCTCTTGCATTCTTCGCACTACAAACAATGCGTCTGTCGTTCCTTTTCCAGGCATAAAACCAAACTGTATGGAATCAATATTTACTAATTCTCGAATCCTTCTTTAGCACTTTTTCAACAATCTTCATAACGTGCTCTAACAGCTTTACTCTTCCGTAAGTATTGCAATTGCTAGCATCTTTCTTTCCCTTGTAAATTGGTACCAGCACACTTCTTTGCCATTCATCTGGTATTGCTTTCCCATCTTAGCACGCGTTGGCAAATTTCCACTATCACACTAACCTCTACTTCTCCATTAGCAAATATCATCTCTCCACATACTTCAGAGGGTATAGCTGCCTTTCCTGGTTTCATTCCTTTTATTCTATCGCCATTTCTTTGCGGGTAACATTTTTGATTGGTCCCTGTATCATACTAGCTTCTGTCACGTGGTCCTAATTATTCTCTTTATTCATGATCTCCTCCATGTGATTTTTCCATATTCTTGTCCTGTCTTTTTCACTCAAACCTAACCTTATTCTTTTTCTCTCATGCATCTACTTCCTTCAGTATCTTTCCCATCTTTTTTCATGAACTTCACCAGCGTAAAAATGTTATTTGGTTTTTCGTTTAATTTTGTTAACTCTTTCTTAGCTTCTTTCCTCTTAGAATTAGCAACCACTTTCTTTGTCTGATTTTTGATATATCTACCCCTGTTTTCCTCCGATCGATTTTCGCACATCTTTTTTATGTGCTACTTTCTTTTTTTGTATTGCTTCCTTCACTTCTTCATTCCTCCACCCCGTATCTTTATGGTTCCTCCTACCTTTCTTCTTTCCACATACTTCATGACAAGCTTGTAATATACCGTTTTTAAAAGTCTTCCATAAATTAGGTGCATCAACATCAACCAATTCCTTAACTCTTTCTTGAAATCTTGCTTCCAAACCCTCCTTCTAACAGTTTGTTCGTTCTTCACAACTTTTTTCAACTTTTTTTTGTCTATGTCTGTTACCACTAGCTGATGTTGCACCTCCCAGGGGATGGCTTTCACGTCTTTTAAATGCTTTATGTTGTTTTTCCAATCAATATAAAATCAGTCAGTTTCATTTCCACACATGCTGTATGTTATTTTTTTCTGTTCCTTTTTTTCAAACCATGTATTTGCCACGCACAACTTCTTTTCATCGCAAAGCTCGAGTAGTCTTCTTCCCTCAACATTTCTTTTGCCAATTCAATACCCACCATGCACACCTTTAAAACCATCAATCCGTCTCCCAACATGTCCGTTAAAGTCCCCCAGACCAAGAACCTTCACCAGGGTTTTACAATTCCCACTAACCTGCCATGTCATAAAATTGATCTTTCTCGCTCTCTGATCTTTCCACCTGGGGAGCATACTCACATATGACTCATAACTTCCTCCAAAAAACAAGCCCATTGCCATCACTCTGTCATTTTTTCTTCGGATTTTTACGACCTTTTCGCAAAGTTCTTTCAATAAAATTCCAATCCCTCCTATTCCATCTTGATTTCTATACCACCACAGCTTATATCTTCTACCTTTGATACCAACAAATCGAGCTGCTTGCCCTTTCCATCTTCCTGTAGGCATGACATATCCACTTTTCTCCTTCTTAACTGCTCACACACTTCTGTACCTCTTCCATAAAAACCTTCCAACATTCAATCCAAGTCTTACCTCAAATTGCTGTAACTCGGAGATTCTTTGCATCCCCAACCCATTTAAGAGCTGCCGGGGACTCGGGCTCAATTTTTAGCAAACTTTTTCGTAAAGTAAGTTTTTGGAGCCTTTTTCTTTTACGGAGAGCATGCCCTTTCTTATCTCTAACCTCAGTTTTTAGACATGAGGAATCCCTAATCTTATATAAAAACACAGGCTGGTGCTCAAAACTCAAAAGTCGTCTCTTAACTACATGCTGGGTAAACAGCCTCACAATTCTATCCCGGTGAAGCACGGGCCACTAATTTGTTATTTTTAAGATGATGATGAAGTTTTCAATTTGCTTGCACCTCGTGTGGAATTTGATTTCACTGAAAATGTGTGGAATATTTTAAAGGTTTGTACTTTGAGTGGGAAAATGCACGACCGAAAAGAATGGTCTTTCGGATTGACTTCTTAGCTCAAATTACCACTGCAACGACACTCAGTACAGAGCTATAGCAGACTGCTTGCCGTTGTTCGCAGTCTCCCAGTTTTGGGTTGATTTGAGCCCAATCGCTTTCCGTCATTACGTTTCGATGACGATGCTCAGCACTTTAAGGCTACTGCTTAGCCTACTACGCGTATAGATTGTCATGATTGCGCTTGAAAAATGCATTTTTGGGTATTATTTCTACATTGCGGATAAAATGCGCGTAACTGGCGGCACTGTGAAATCCGATGCTGGTGCCATCCATTTGTTAAATGTAGCTGTAAAGGTTTCCCTGTAAACGGAGAAAAAATGCAGTATTTTAATTTTTGCTACATGATGTTCAAATCTACAGGGTGTTTCATCTCAATATGTCACTTTAGAAAATCTCATATCTCAGTAACTGGCAAAAGTAGCAGGATAAAATTGGTTTCGTTGGAAAGGTAAGATCTCCAATTTTGTTGCTGCGGTGGTTTCGCCAGACCATTGTCACGTCACAATCAAGGTTTAAGCTTTTTGCGTAAAATGCCGTTTCTACCGATTTGCCTCTTATTTGCTTAAAATGTCTTTTACTGGAATGGAGAAAGCGTTTTGTGTTTTGGAATTTGATAAAAACAACTTGTGGACATGTGTTCAACGTAAATTTCGGACAGGATTTTCAAAGCAGCCACCAGACTGACGTACCATACAGAAATGGCACGCGAAATTTAAGGAGGAGGGATGTTTGTGCTCCCGAAAAAGAATTGCTTCATCATCTTCAACTGAAACGATCGAGAGAGTTTGAAAAATCTTCCAGCGGAGCCCCAGGAAGTCAATCAGAAGAGCTAGTCTTGAACTTCAGATGCCTTCAACAGGCGAGTGGTAAGAAAACACCTGCTTATGATATCTTATAAACTGCACTTGCTCCAGTATTTGAAAGACACCGACAAATCAGCTCGCGAAGACTTTTGTACCTAAATGCAGGTGCTGTTGGAAGAAGATGGATTTAATGACCGTCTTGTGTTTAGTGACGAAGCAACCTTCCACGTACTGGCAAAGTCAACAAACACTACACACGCATATGAGAAACTAAACATCCTCATGCAATACAGGAGCATGTGCGAGATTCTCCTAAGGTGAACGTGTTCTGCGCCGTATCGAAGAAGTGTGTGTATGAGCCTTTCTTTTTTGAAGGAACAATGGTCAACAGTGAAGCGTACCTTGCTATGCTGCAAAATTGGTTGATGGAACTTTTGTTTGAGGGAGAGCGAGCAGACTTTATTTTCCAACGGGATGGGGCACCACCTCACTGGAGTCTCAAAGTAAGACAGTATCTGAACGCTACTCTGCATAACAAGTGGATCGGACGTGCCTGAAATGATGATTGCGTGCTCCTGCATTGGCCCCCTAGATCTCCAGACCTAACGCCGTGTGACTTTTTTTTCTGGGGCTATGTAAAAGGCTTGGTCTACGTTCCTCCTCTTCCAACGTCAGTGGATGATCTGAAGACTCGGATAACTGTGGCCTTGAAAGCCATCGATCCCGATATGCTTGTTCGAGTTTAGCAAGAAATGAAACACCGTTTCGATGTGTGCCGTATAACCAAGGGCTCGAATATTGAACATTTGTGAAAAGTTAAATAAAACGTCTATTTCTTTGATTTTTGAGTTCAAATTTTTGCTGCGTAAACTTAAGATCATTAGTTTTCAAAAAAAAAGTTTGGCTTTCATATCTTCTACAGTTATTAAGATATAAGTTGTCATAAAGTGACATATTGAGATGAAACACCCTGTATTTTCAGTACTTATAACTCCCTATCTGTCGGAAAAAAATTGAACCCACATCCTTACTGACCAGTTCAAACAATGGTCATTGGCTTGAAGGTTAGGGATAGGACTTAAATAAATTGTGATCAATTTTGCATCACCATCGCTCTGGGGCTGATTCGGTAACTATTTGTAGCGATTAAATTGACTTATTATAATTTTTCCTGTAGAGCCGCATGATATCAACAGATGCTCGGGTAGGACAATTGCCCAAACCTTTAGAGTTAGCAATTTTCAACATTCCACTTAAATTTTTTGGTGATTGCTTATATTTTGCGCTTGTTTTAATCCGTCAAGCAAAAGCCGTCGTTGCAAAGTTTCTTTTGCTGTGGCAAAACAACGGTCATTGTGGTGTTATTACTTTAAACAAAATGTGCAAAACCAAGACGCGTCTCTGTGCGATCTTACCTCCGTTTTTCCTGTTCTGTGTAATCATAACCAAGACCTATTGCTTGATGTTCTGACTGACTATCTGAGCAGCCATCCACTTGATTGTAGGAGTTATGTATCTTGAGTATATTTTCAGCACGTACAAAGTTTCCAACATCTGGTTGAAGGACTTCAATTTATATTCAAAGAGATTGAACGTGGAAATACCAATCATTTGTGGCTGCATGAAGATGGGCAATCCATTCTCGCTACTGCAGTTCAAGACTCATATCAGGTATTTAGATACAATAGTTTGTATTTTAGCCGATAAAAATTTTACCTGAGTGACTGCCGACTAGAAATCATGAGGTCGTCACACCTTTTCTCTTGTGTTGGGCAACTTAAGTTAGTTTTTAATAGTGATGGACGTTCACCGCATCAGCAATGGCCAGGTGGAAATAGTTTAAAATTAGCTTTTTTACTCGTTTTTTTATCTTCATGTTTTAGTCAGTTAAAGTGACTGGCAAGCTTTCTATTTTTAGGACAATGTCACCAAGCTCTCACTTAGCGGATTGACTTCTTTGCAAATTCTTATCGAAATTGGTCTTGATAAGCTAAAAAGAGACTATTTTAATTTCTTCATTTCACATCGGCTCAGCATCCCCGCTCGATTGAATCAGTTCTTTGAAGTTGATTCCGAAAAAGAAGCTGGCCAGGTTTTGAAATCCAAGATCCAAGCAATTGAAAAACTCCACCATGTCGTTGAACTCGCGTCACTTTGCCACAGTTTTCTTCATTTACCTCTGACTCTAATACACAAGATCGTGCGGTAAGCATCTTTCAAACTTTTGTGCGGTTTTGATGCATAATGGTCTAGAATTCCCAAAAGTCTTTTCTATGATAATTTTAGGTTTGTAACCAGGTTTGGTGTTGTTGATATGGTGTGTGCCAACTACTAACTACAAGATTTTGCATCGCACTTTTTAAAAGTGAACGATCAGGTTTGGTTTTTATCAACTTATAATGGGATATCTTATTGCTTGATTGGAGTCGTCGCTGGGCTTTGTTTGATTTATGTCCTTCGGTCGTGGGAAGATATGTTTTTTCGGTTTTTAGTTTTCGGTTCACTAGAACAATGCTGGGCTCAGACTTTCTTCGGAGTTGCTAGTACTGATGGCACAGCGTGGTTCCACACAAGCCTGCTACCAAGCAGGAGGAATTGCCGTAAAAAACATTTCTCTCTAGCACAGCTACGTGCCCTTCTTGAGGTTTGAATTTCCGATCATTGTCGCCATAAGCAGCGCTCTAATCACCTGACCATTCTGGCGATCTGTAGTGTGCTTCCTGTCTTCGCTTGGGCGATGTATTTGAAAAAATGCACCAGCGCCTATGGCTGTTGAGAGTGAAAAGGAAACCATTTACTTCAAATCAATGACATCGGTTTTTCCGATCCAAACTCACAGATGCGCGTTGCAAGACTACGTTGACGTGAATGTTAAAGTTGAACAGAACAAAACGTTTTCCTTCGCCGTTCCATACAATGACGTTCGCAAACATCTTGAAGATTCCACTCCATGCACTTGGAAACTAGAAGCAGCTGGTTCCAACACCAATGGCAAAGTGAGTACGACCTGGCACAGTTATCAGCTAACGTTTGATTGGATGGTGCATTTGTGCTCTAATCCATGAGCTTGATGGTTTTAAAACGAGAAGATAGAGACAAAGACATGAACGAGAATAGTAAATCTGCACCAATCAACAGCCGCCTCAAAGTGGTGGTGCGGTCCCCGACCCCGTTGGGTTGGGTCGAAATGGCTGTTGGCCTTCCCGAGGGTCCCAGTTACCTCGGGCACTCCCCTTCATTTTTTTCGCTATGCTGCCCTCTGAACGACCGCAGAAGGTCAGCACACAGCATCTACAAAATCGGTCGCCTGTTTTCACTTTTTCTTTTCTCCTGCTCTACTCTTGCTCTTCTTCGTCTCCTCATTTTCCTCCTTCTCCTGATGAGCGGTAACGTTCATCCCAACCCTGGCCCCATCTTTCCTTGCTCTGTGTGCGCTGGAAATGTGACCTGGCGGGGCAAGTCAGTGCAATGCTGTACCTGCTTCAAATGGGTCCATCTAAGGTGCTCACAACTTTTCCTGTCCAAATTCAGACCTCTTGGCAGCTCTCACTCTTGAAGCTGCCCCCCCTGCCATAACACTGTGACACTCTCCTCGGACTCCTCCGGCACGTATAACTCCACTGTACAATCTGGCCCCCCCTCTGCTGATGCTGCACTCACGCCCCACCCTCGTCTCCAAACCTCTTATCCTCCTGCCCATTCTATATCTCTTTCACCACCGTCCCTTGCTCCTGGCCGTCCTTCTACGCCTCCTCTCCTCGCCCTGACTCTCTCAGGGTTCTTCAATGAAATGCTGGAGGTCTTCGAGCCAGGAGCACTGAACTACTTCACTTTCTCTCATCCTATCCAGTCGACCTTTTCTGCATCCAGGAATCCAATCTCAACTCATCTTCCTCTTTCCGGATTCCTGGATTCTCTGCTCTGCGTTTTGATCGCACTCACTCCCGGTCTGGCATTCTCTTTCCTGATGCCACGCACGCCAGCGGCGGCGTCATCATTTTCGTCAGGCAGGGCCTATCTTTTTCTGAACTTTCCACCTCCTCTCTTTGCTCGATCCCTACTCTGATTATGTAGGGGTCAACATCTCTCCTAACAACTCTTCCTCGGTGTCATTTCTTAATGTGTATGCCTCCCCCCTATTTGCTCCTCCCGAACGGATGGCAGAACCGACTCTTTCTCTCCCTCAATTCTTCCCTCCTCCAGAAACCTCTTCATTCTGGGGGACTTCAATTGCCATCACCCCCTCTGGGACTCAAGAGGTACTTCCAACCCCCGTGGGGAGGAAGTATTCAACTGGGTCATCTCTTCCGACCTCCTCCCCCTCAATGACCCTGACACACCCACTCTTCTCCATCGCTCCACTGGCAGTCGCTCCTCTCCTGACATCTCCTTTGCTCCTTCTACTCTTGCTTTTTCTTGCTCCTGGGAGGTGCTTCAGGACCTGGGTTCTGACCATCTACCAATTCTTCTATCTGTCCCTCTCTCCGGTCTATCGCCCCAACGAGCGTCCCTCTTCCTTCAATTTTCAGAAAGCTCGCTGGGATGGCTTTGCCTCTTATTTTGACTGTCAATGTCTTTCAGCAGAGGAATACTCATCTCTTTTCTCTGCTGCTGCTCTCTTTACCTCTCTGGCAATGAATGCGGCCAAATCTTCCATTCCTTTCGGCCGCATCAAACGCCCTCCTAAAGCATGGTGGTCCGCTGAGGTGGAAGAAGCGGTTAGTGAAAGACGCAAGGCTTTTGCTGCCGCTCACAGAAGTAATGAAGATCGCCAGGCTTACATCTCCGCTTCTCGACGTGCCTCGTCGGTCATTGCCAAGGCCAAGGCTGAGGAATGGCAGACGACTTGCTCTTCTCTTTCACCTAGGTCTAACCCTAAATCTGTGCACTCTCTTCTTCGTTCTATCGCTGGCTCTCCTTTCTCGTCTTCCTCCTCTCCTAACTGTTCTTCTCCCAGGGAATCGGCTTCGGTCTATGCCGCTTACCTGAGGTCTCACTTTTCCGTTTCTCAGCCAAAGGCCCTGCGTAGCAGAGCCAGAGGCTACCTCACTAAGCTCCGCCGAGCCACGTGCCCTGTGGAGTCTCACTCGTCCTTTTGCTCTCCCTTCTCTCCCGCGGAATTTCTTGCGGCTGCCTCCAACCTTTCTTCCTGCACGGCCACTGGTCCAGACAAAGTTGCCTATCCCATGCTAAAGCACCTTCCTCGTTGTTCCACAAGGATCCGTTTTCGGCCCTGTACTTTTCTCTCTATTCATCAATGATCTTCCGGCCTCTCTGCCTTCTTCCGTCAGCTGCTCACTTTACGCTGACGATCTGGCCATTTGGTCCTCTTCACCCTCGGTCCCCACTGTGGTGGAGGCCACACAAGGAGCTCTGTTTCGATTGGAGCGCTGGTGTCTTCCTCTCAATCCGAGCAAATGTGAGGCCTCCTTCTTCTCAGTGGATCCCCACCAAGTTAACCTCCAGCCCAACCTTCTTTTACTCGGCTCTCGCCTCGGTTTTAATCCCACTCCAACTTTTTTCGGGGTTACCTTCGACCGCACTCTTTCCTTTTATAAACATGTATCTTCGCTGAAGGCCAAGTTTTTCCCACGTCTCAAGGCCTTACGCTTTATTTCTGCTTGCTTATGGGGCCCCTCTAAGGAGTCCCTCTCTTCTGTACAAATCTTTTCTTCGGCCCCTTCTCACCTACGCCTCACCCGGATGGTTTCCTTTCCTAAGCGCTACCAATCTTACCAAATTGGAACGCCTCCACCGAGCGGCCAGTCGCGCCATCACCGGCTGCCTCTCGTCCTCCCCTATCCCTCTACTACTCACTGAGGCTTCTCTACCTCCCCTACGAGTCACTCTGACTCACTTTACTCCTTTATCTTATGAGCGGGCTCTTCGTCTCCCAACCACCTTTCCTATTTCAGGTTTGGCCAGACTAGGAGTGATGCCAAGACTCTGCAGATCGTCCTGGAGAGCTTTTGCGTCCACTCACCCGCTCATGCTTTCTTCTACTTGTTCTAGGGAGGCTCTTGTTGCTTGCCCTTCCTGTCCTCCTTGGAATCTGCTCTTGTTCACGGTGGAGTCCACCCTTCCCACTCCATGCTCTCGCTCTAATCCTCCTCTCTCTCGCCAAGGTGCGACTCTCGCCCACCTTGACTCTCTCCCCCCTCATGATCTGGTACTTTGGACAGACGGCTCTGTTCGTTTTCATTTTGGCAAGGGCGGCTCCGGCGTTCTTGCCAGCTGCTCTCTCTGTGGCACTGAGGCCACTATTTCCTTTCCGGCAGGCCCAGTATGTTCAAGTTTCTCCGCTGAAGCCTGCGCCATTCTGCACGCTCTTTGTTGGTCTTGGCAACACCATAAAGTCTGCCATTTCTCTTCTCCTCCTGTCTGACTATCGTTCTGTCCTCGCCACCCTGTACTCTCCTCCATTTTTTCTCTTATCTCAAATTTTGTGGCAGATCTGGGAGGAACCGTCTTCTCTCTCCTCCTGTACTATCAGGCTACAATGGGTCCCCGGACACTCGTTTCTCCCGGGGAACGACGCGGCTGACGAGCTGGCCAGACTGGGAGCGCTGCTTGCGCCCTCCGCAATCCCTTGTAGTCTCTCTCCTCTTATCTCTCGTATCCACTCTCGTCTTATCTCGGACTGGAGGCGTACTGTCTCTTCGAAGTATTTTGACACACAGGTTCCCTCAATTTCCACCGAGGAACTTGTGCTCCCTCGTCATGCTCGCTGTGTCCTCTCTCGTCTTCGCTGCAATGGACACAGCCTTCTTTTAGGTATTTATGTCTCTAGGGTTCGCAGAATCGAGAATCCTTCTTGCAGCGCCTGCGGACACTCGTCCCAGGACAGCTCTCATTTCATTCTGCACTGTCCAGCTACGGACTCTTTGCGCCGCTGACTCTTTGGCGACTCTGTCTCTACGACCTCTGGTCCAGGCCTTGGGGAGTTGCCCGGCTTCTGGGGCTCCATGGTCTTCCGCCATGCCCCCATCTCTCGGAAGGGGTCGGGTAACCAACAACAACAACAACAGAATAGTAAGTGCTATTTTTAAAGAGGATAGTGAATGCTATTTTTTAAAGTCCTGGTATGACACGACTAGGGAAATGAATCCCAGGTTTACCTAGGCGGACGCTCTTACTACTGCGCAATCGCGCCGATTGTAATATTATAATAACTGTTTATTAAATTTAATGAAGCAGTAATAGCTGTTTAACGCTGGCGCTGTGGGTAGAGCATCCACTTTGCAGTCGATAAACTAGGGCTTAATTTTCTTTGAGAGACTTACCAAATACTTCAAGAACGGTGCTATCAGTTTTTCTGCATTACGCTCAGCACCAAAGGAATTGTGTGGATAAAAAGCCGACCAGTTTGCTTATTGAGTTTTTGGAAATAGCGTTTTCATGTGGCAGACAAGTGGCGCAGTTAACCCGTAGCCAAGGTCTCGTCAAGTAGAGCGTGTGCATGAAGAGAAAGGACTAGCTCCTGCGAAGAAGCTGCTTAACGGCTGTTTTTCTGTGACTGCTATTACCCTTATTATTCTTTCTCATCCTCTTTATCGTTGATTACACTTAATTCTTCATCTCAAATATCTATAGTTAGTCGTTTCGCAGCAACCTGGCTTTCAATCGATTGATTTCATCCGGTCGGCCGCCAGTTCACTATTTTTAGTGAGATTTAACAAGACCCGATAAACCTTTTGCTAAATTATTGCCGATATCATTCCCAGTCTTAACACTAGCAATTTTTTTTGCGGTTTTGATTTTTGTCGAGCAGAAAAAGCGTATTACTGTTGCCATCCTACGTAATAGAATTGTTTCTTGCCACCACATCACTCGAGCAGTTGTTTCGTGTCGTTAGTCATCTAATCCCGGTCACAGGAAAAGTTTTGATAGCACATTGTTACCTAGCCGGAAAAAGGATGTGACGTCCTTCTCCTGAGGCTGTTGCGACGCAAAACTCGGGTGATTGTCGTTGCTAGTAGTAAACTTCGTCTTACGTAATGTCATTTATCTGTTTTCAGTGTCATGGTTCTGCTTGTTGGACGTTGAATTATCCTTTTGAAGGATTGTTCCCATCTGATTTAGTCAGCTTTAATCTGAATGAGTCGTCTTTCGCGGAGAACGAAGATGACGAACTTGCGAAGTATTATTTAACATCTGCAACGCACTCTTTATGTCCCTTGTTTAATTAAATGGCCGTTGGCACCAACGCTGGAAGACAAAAGTAAATTGAATTGTCACTAAAAACGTTGAAACTCCAGTGCCTAATGCCTACTTTTGGTTTGAAAAAAGTGGCAACATTTAGTCTTCCATAAAATAGCTTTGTCTATGCTTTCGTACATAAACAACTCCACTAGCTTTCCATCTCAAGTAAACGTCAGATGTTGAGCGCAATTGGTTGCACTTGCATGCACTATTTATTAGGTTGTCCACTTTTCTTCGGAATAGTTTGTTCTCTGTAAATTAATTTATATGATTTGTAGTCAACTATAGATTTTGTTTTGTATAAATTATGATACAAAATTTTTTTCATGTTTATACTTCGAGGGCAGTTAACGTATGTTATGGTATACAAAGCCTAAAGTTTGCCATAACTTAATGACCGCACCACAAAGAAAGATGATTTATTACGAATTGAAAGATTGCTTGTTCCATATACGCATGTGAGCACGGGCCGTTAAGCGTGTATGGGCCAATGTGGGGGGTCGCTGTGACGCAACATAATGATTGAAAAGTAAAGCCTTTTTTTTGTTGTTTTGCTTTTGGTAATGCGAGGTTTTTTTGGTGTTTTTGAGTAGCGGCGTGCAAGTATAACTGTTTATTTTTTCGGAACGATTTTGTTGCAACAAGCTGTCATGGCGACAGTCCCTACAATTTTAACGTGACGAGTTTGAGAGTTACTGATGTTTTAAATAAATACAGCGGCGATGGTGATGTGACAGTTTGGCTAAAAGTAGCGCATTTGGCCAAAACCTTGTTTCAATTGCAAGATTTAGCGGAAATCATTCTTCTTTCTTCACGGCCCAGCGTTCTCTGTCTGTGATCAGTTATATGATGCAGAAAAGCAAGATGCTAACAAAGTAAATGTAGCGTTGAGAACCGCGTTTGCTACTGAAAGTTCATAGCGTGCGATGAATTTGAAATAGGATGTTGAAAAACGGTGGACCAGTAAATGTATTTTCGGCTGAAGTGCTTAGCGCCTTTGATAAACATTAAATTTGAATGTAACGAGGAGATTGTGATGCTTGTAAGATTGCTTGCGGCGTTGCTTTGGAAATGAGTAACGGGGTTATTGAAGACAGCCTAGTTACGAAAGGCTGAAGATGGTCCACTCGTAAATCTGTCAGAGTTGAATGTTTTTTTGATTAAAGGAGTGTAACGACTGATTTCGCTGCAGTTCGTTCGTAGATTTGATCAAACATGTTAGTGTCGGGCCTGGGCCATTGAAACGTTAGTAAAAAGAAGGCTTTAAATACTTCTGGAAATGCTTGAGGCATATGATGTACCGTGAGATATCTATCTTGTGCCTACATCCAAAAACAACGTTGCCGCTCATCAAAAGCACAAGAAAAATGAGTAGATGAGGAAGAAAGCCAGGAGAAAAAACGATCCATCGATTGTAGAGAGTGGGTGCTCCCCTTCTGCCGTTGTTCAAAATAGACCTGCAAAAAATATTTGTTTTGGAAAGAGTTCGGGGTATCTGAGATCCTCGGCGAGGCCAACAGCCATTTTAACCCGTCGGGAACAACACCAGCACATTGAGGCGGCTATTGATTGGTGCAAAGTATCGGTAATCCAAGAATCATTTGTTCAGATAGCACTGTGTCCGCGTTGTGACGCAGTCGGAAAAACGACTTCACGATATTTATCGTTGCGGATAATAGAGCAAAAAAATGGTTTCCAGTGGTGGCCTGCGAATGTAAAACCTGGCCTACACTGAAGCTAAAAAAGGTTTAACCACGTTTCGCTTCTATGCCAATCAGGCTTTACTTGATTGGGAGATTTCAAAACTTAAAAGCTCCAAAGAGTTATTGGTAACTACTCAAAGCTTTCTCTCACTATCACTTCCTTGCAATTTTGGAAAATAATACAAAAAATTCTGAAACCGTTTTAGGATTTTGTATGGGTTTGATAAATGCTCTCTGGTTACGAGGAAACGTTAACCATTTTGACATCACCATCAAATCATCTACGTCGCTCAAAGTCCATCGCCGATAAAACAATCCAGTCGCCGGTGAAAAAAGAATTAATGTCAAAAGTAAATAAACATCTTTACAAATCTGCAAGGGCAATTTACTTTTATCTTGCCTGGCAATGAACAAAGACTAAAAACGGGGTTGGGAAGGGTGCGTTATGAGTTCATTTGTCGCAATAAAATTACGAGTCAAGAGCCAAAAGGTTATCAATTTGCAGGCGACAGCAAAAGGTATTTCGAAAAGTTTAGCAATACACACAGAGACTCGAATAATAAGAGAAGTGCCCTATCGGTATATTTTTCCTCCTATTGGCCAAGGAGGTGCATCAACCTCAGCAACTTTAACTGGCTCCGGCTTTTTTGCGAAGGCTCACTTTTTATACGGATGGCTCTGTGTGGTCAAGTTTTTTGCTGAAGCCAGTATAATTCGCCATCTCTTCGCTGATCACCAACAAGTCTATTGCTTCTCTCCTATCAGACTCCCGCTCTTCTTCTTTGTCGTTTGAGCTATTTGTTCTGAGCAATATGCAGGAAGATGTACATGCACTGCATGTGCGTTCAGGCTCGGTTTGCTAGTCTTCAGTTAGACTGGGCCACCACGACGGGTAGACTGCTTGGCCCTACCACTTGTCTGCCGCATGAAAATGGAGGCATCTCGTTAAGTGCCTTGCCCAAGGACACAACAAACAAGCTTGCCGGCTTGTTCTTTACACTATCCCTATTTTGCTGAGCGCCAAGCAGGGAAGCTGTGAATACCATCTTTTAAAGTCTTTTGGTATCACTCGACTTTGGAAATAAACCCCAAGTCTACCGAATGCGAAGCGGATGCTCCAACCACTACGCCATCGCGCCGGTAGACTCCTGCTCTGTCCTTGCAGCACTTCTTCAGCATACTCTTTATTCTCACACCCTTGCACATCTACTAAAAACTATTCATCTTCTTCTATGTTGTCATGGTACATTGTGTCTCAAGCCAGTCATGCTTGATTGCGAACTTACGAATAGGCCATCAGATGGAATGAAACAAAATGGAAGATGGGAGGAAATATTTTGGTGTGGAAGATGCCAAGAATGAAAAAATGGAGATTTAGATAATGGAATGGAAGACAATTTTTGATCATTCAATTTCAATTCCAACATACAACTTTTTACCACGGACATACAAACTTGGTGAAACAAATTACATGAAAGTTTTCGTATATTATCATTACTTGAACTGAAACAATACATTTACTTTTGTTTTGAACCAAAGCGATCTCCGACTGTTGTCCATTGCCAACAACAGCTTGTATTATTTTCGCACATCAGTAATTTCACGCCAGTTTTGTGATTTAAACGGAACTGCATTGCTGTCCATACAGTAGATTCCGCTTAATTGGGCCGCCGGTTAATTGGGTCAGCCGTTTAATTGGGCCAAATTGTTAAGAACGAAATCCAACCATCGATATATCCGCATAATCGGGCCACTATTCCGCTTAATCGGGCCACAACTGTACCCAGACATACACCGGTGTATGTATGTATTGTATGTATGTATTGTTCATATTTATCCTCCATTCACGAGAAAGCGAATTGTATCGCTATATTTTGGACGGGACGTCCGCACTCGCTTGGGAGTTGCCATTTCCGAGATGTCTGGGCCACCTGTCTTCCACATAAAGGCGGAGGCGTCCCGTTAAGTGCCTTGCCCAAGGACACAACAAGCGAACTTGCCGGCTTGTTTTCTACAACCTCACATAAATGCCGAGCGCCAAGCAGGGAAGCTGTGGATACCATTTTTTAAAGTCTTTTGGTATGACTCGACAAGGGAAATGAACCCCTAGTCTACCGACCGCGAAGCGGACGCTCTAACCACTACGCCATCGCGCCGGTTAGTAATTACACCATCGCGTGTAATTGAAAAACCGTCTTTGTGATGTAATAGTACTCAATATCACAAAGCCAACTTTATTATGTGACAATTGAACAATACAGGCGCAACTTATTTTGTGATTTCATGCCTTTGGACATAATAATTGATGTGCTTTGCTGCGAATTTTGTGAAGACCTAAGCAGAAATGCCACGAAAAAATTTAACAATTGCTGAAAAAATTGTTGTTCCCAGAAAAATTAGAGAACAACCTCCAAACAATGTGCACAATGCATGCATATGCGCATGTGTTTGTTTATTGCCATCAAGACAATGACGTTATGTTAATTTCGGATAATCGGGTCAGCCGCTTAATTGGGCCAAGTGATGCTAGTCCCGATGTGACCCGATTAAGCGGAATCTACTGTATTTCAGCCAGTGTGAAGACACTGAAGACTCAAAAATACCAGGATTACGTCTAGTAATCAAAACAGAAACTTTTTGATTAACCTAGCATGAGGTGACCATTTATTTAACTGATGATGCTTTTAGTATAAAAGCGAAATGTTTCAAAAAAAAGTTTACCAGCATTTTGACTATATTCTTTTTACTAAGAATTGCGAAGAAATCCCATTTTTATGCTCCTGGTTTTATTGAAAACAGAAACTCTTTGACTTTGTGTTTGGTTGGCAAAGGAGCAGAAACATCTCTGGTGGACAAATTTTGCTTGGCAATTGGAAATTTCAAATTTGAATTCATTACCGTACGTCTTTGCTACAGTTTGCTTGCTATTCACCATAATAAATTGCAGAATTTTTTAATACTTTTCATCAGCAAAACCGAAATTGCTTTTAGATTTGTTTCATGAAGCTATCTTACCTTTAAGCCAGCGATTCTCGACCGGCGGTCGATGCAGCATTTCAAGTAGTCTACCGAGAAGTCCTTCCGTGAAAACGAAATATTTACTATAAAATGCATATTTTACTGATCTACGTGAGTCTCTCTGTCATTTTCAACAATAGACATCACTAGTCTACTTTTGTTTTTAGGCTCACGGTTTATATATTAAGCTATCTGTAACAGCTGTCAGCGTTGATGAGGCGAAACCGTGGCAATGACCTTTTTTTTTGGAGATCACCATCGTATTTTGGGCTATTTCGCATGATTTCTGGAGATTGTTGCGATTTGCCGAGAATTGTTGTCAACTGGGTCTTTCCTGCTTAAATTTCTTTAACAGCTTATATGTAGGGAGTTTCAAAATAATGGTCCAACGCCGTGAACTGTAGATTATCTTTCAGTGGTCCATCGGCTCAAAAAGGTGAGAATCACTGCTTTAAGCGAAAACAAAACAGCAAGCAGCTCCTGATAAGACAAACTGCCTATATAAGTTGGAACTTCGCAAATTAAAAACGGAGATTACATAACTAGCTATTTTGTTTGTCTTGAGACCTAGACAAATTTAGACAAATTTATTTGTCTTGAGACCTAAAAAATTTTTCAAACTACAGCTTGAAAAACAAGGAAATCTCAAAACTAACCCACCAACTGTGGTAGGCTTCGGCTTCGAAAAAATAAATAAGCTTAAATTTTTTTACACAAATGTGGTAAATTGAAAGGAGTGAATTTGCAAATTTCATTTACAACGAAGTCGATAGAACATCATGCACTAAAAGACACTTATTTAATCGCTCCACCAAATCCAAGAAAGCGAAAAAGCACAGACGCAAAAAAGTAGCGTCCCGCTCATTTAGTTTTTTTAGAAAGGCACTTTACATTAAGTTATTTTTTTGTTACAGCGCTAGTGAAAAAGTGAGCTGTACCGCAGGGATTTACATCATAACTGACTGACAAGACCTAGAATAGATCACTTCAAAGAATACTTGAAAGCTTTATTTTAACCGTCACGGATTTTTAAGAACAGAAAGATAAAATTCTAAATTAGTTGTGGCTAGTGCTGCCAGCGATTATACGGTAATTTGAAAAACTAAAGACAACACCCTATAAAAAACCAAGATTGGAGCAGAAAAACCAAAAACATTCATCTATATTATTTACATACTTTTCATTGCGGTAGTGCCTTTGCCTGTTGGCTTGTAGGTGGTGATCTCCAAAAAAAAAGGACTACGTCTGCGACTGACCTGCAATGTTCTTTTGATTTTGCTACCGCAAACCATAGTTGGCCTTTGGAAGGTGGTCTCCGAAATCACCGTCTGTGACTATGCATTCAATCTCACAAATTACGAATTTGTCTCCGTCTTCACTCAATTAGCGTATAAAACCAACATTCCATTAAATTAGTAAAAAATCAAGAAACCTAGCTTTTGGTAAAAATAAACAACATCTAGGTTTAGGAGCCTAGTGTAGAAAATAAGTTCTTTTGAGCAAGAGCGTGCTGACTGAACCACAATGCCAGTCACAAGGAAGGTAGCACGACAGCAATGTTTTTATTGCATTAATGTTCAGACTCCAATTAACGCAGTTGTGGCAAACAATCAAAATCACGTCCGTCCGTCACGAAGTTCAGCGATGAAAAAGAACAAAAAATCTCCGATCGCATGGTCGGTAGCAAAATTCGGACTCGTCACCAACAACTAAATCGCTGCACCCGTCTATATAAACCAAGTCACCGCGCACCTTACATGAACAAAAACAATAGACAAACAAGAGACGGCGGGAAAGGCCAGCCGGTCAACGAGCTACCATGAGAAGAAAAAATAAGCATTATCTAGCCCCAATAAAAAAGAAAAATATATGTGTGTGATTTTAGACACATACAATAATAACACACGAATACACCTAGTAAAAACTAGAATCACACACAACGGCGGTAGTAAGGTGCTGAGCCGCCGAAAGCAAACTAACAAAAATAACAAAAAGAAACGACAAAAAGATGTTTGGCATGGTAGCTCGATGAAGTGCGAGACGCGACACGCTACACTACCCTTAGATAAAAAAACAAAGATCTTGGTTCGAAAACCTAGCGCTGGCAGCCATGGTTATGGCATCACAATGTGTAAGAACCAAAATTGTTCTGTGCTGATAAGGAGTCTACGCCGCACGCTTTTTTGCACATATTTCTCGGTTTGGCTACCGACTTCGGTTTCAAACCATGCCAATTTGCTCGGGAGGTGGGGTTCTGTCCCGAGACAAGAGTACGGAAACAAGAAAGTGACCTGCCCAAGATGATACTGATTTAAAGACAACACTTTAGGACTCAGCTTCACCTTCATTCAGTACGGTAATTGTTAAAAGCATTATGCCCACCAACATTTCTTTAATCTCTTTTTTCTCTTAAACGATGGTCGCACAGCAAACAGTTTCTAGGAGACAGCCAATGTGTTTATATATAGCAAAATCCAGACATGTATAGTAATGCAAGAGGCCAGGGATGCACTTAGCAAACTGCAGACAGTGACACTGTTTCGACCTATCAGGTCTCTTCAGTGCAGTTGGTGACCAATAAGAAGCTAGAGGCTTTTAATAAAGCATAGTATAGTATTTGGACCTAGTATTTGGTCCCACAAGTGTGACGGTCTAAGCTATGCTTTATTAAAAGCCTCTAGCTTCTTATTGGTCACCAACTGCACTGAAGAGACCTGATAGGTCGAAACAAAATCCAGACAGTTCTACAAAAAAAATCAGGAGCATCGTTGGTTTTCTTGATAACAACACACAAGATATAGGCTACCTAAAATTTATACAAGTCATAGATTTCGACCATGTAGCGCCTACAGGAAAACCATATAGGCCTACTTCTACTCGAAGAGTTGATTCGTGGTACAGAATTCAAAAATTGCAGAAAGTAGAGTAATCATTCTCGAAGCTTTTCGTCTGACACTTTTCAAGAAAATTCATCAGAAATAGAGAGAAAAAGATGAAGTGAGTCACTTATATAAAGACACAATTGACGAAAAAGAAAAAAAGGAGAAAGTTCCATTGTGATTAATGGAAGGAGCGACCAATAGAAAAAGCGGAAACTAATGTGTGATTTTTTGACCATAAACAAATTCCTTTTGTTAGCATAAATTTGGTTTGGATGTTTTGATGTAAGTGGCTTCAAGAGTGGAAAGATGAAAAGAAGTACGGCCACGAGCAAGAATGGAAAATTTGTTATCATTGTATTCATGTGCGCATGTAGGATTTTGTAAGAGATGTTGTCCTATGGCAGAAAAGGAAGTTTCAGCTTCAAAGCTTCTGATTGGCTTGCAAGAGCGGGCCAATGTGCTTCGGTCCTGAGAAATATGTCCCAGAAGAATAGTTTTAGGCACATGCTGCTTGATCTTCTGTTGTAGCCTTTGAAAAGTACGACCCACGTACCGACTATCGCAGTGGCACAGAAATTGATAAACAATGTTGCTTTAATGTAAAGCGGGTAGTAGGCTATGTCCTTTTTGGCTGCAGGCAGAAGTTGTCTGGTGGTGTAGACAATGCATGGTCCAACTGCAAAGTAATAACGCTTGACGGCTGTTTTAATTTGCATTTCGTACCTCATCGAAACATTGCCCAGCCATGGAAAGTGAAGATAAACCGGGCATTTCTTCGGACCTATTTCCGTTGGTCTGCGATACTCATTGATTTTCTTGGTGCTTCTATTGATACTTCTATTGGTAATTCTATTCAATTAAAACAAAGTATTGTAAATAACAGCAACCAGTTTTAACTAAGCTATTCGCAGTAAAGCTTTATTTTCTTCGTTTAGTTCAAATGATATTTATTCGATATTAACATCTTAATTTTCCGTATTGCTTTTTTTTGCTACAGAGTATATTTTGCTGGCGTCACTTGGCATTGCATTAGGCATTTTTAATGTAGAAAATTGCCGAAATTGACGCTTTGGAACCAAAAATGGCGCCATTGCCGAGCTACTGTTAAACCAATGCGCTTCACAACTTGTATCTTTGAGTGACATTGGGTGGAACTAGATCGGATTTCGGAACAACTGTGCTTTCGCCTGCTTTTTCCCTGTTTCCACATTAAAAAATGACTGCCGCGCGACGGAAGGTGCCAACGACATTCAAGACAAGAAAAATGAAAGGCGAGAAATTTAAAGTACGGTATATGAAACAGAGCTTAACTTTTTAATAACCAAGTTTCTGTTAAACAGACGTAGTTAAAATTATGTATATTACTTGAAGTTAATTTTTCAGGTTATTTAATAGGTGTTGATTTGGTGTTTAGTGTTGTAATGTATAATGGATGGTGCTGGCCATTCTGTTCAAATTTCTTCCGATGCAATGAAGCGCAAAGCAATTATTGCAAAGTTAAAGGCATCTGGTCTTTCAAGTAAGTAACCCAGTTAAAGCAGTCTAACTGCTAAATACTATGTTTAATTGACCAAATTTTATTAAGTACCATGCTACATGTCTGCAATAGCCCTGATGTGCTCAATGTACACGACAATTTGTTTAGGATCAACAAATCTTATGGTTAACCCAAAATCTAACCCAAATTTTGCATTGGGGTGTTGCAACCATTGCAGGTACAGAACCACAGTAACTAGGCCTACACTTCTAGTTTTAATTGCTATTTTTAGGGCAACTTCTTCATAGTGTAATTAAACTTCAGTAACTACAAGTTGTCACATAAGTGTGAAAAGTTCAAGTAGCATTGGTAATCCTGCACTTGCAAGCAACTCAAATTCTATCCCCTGTTAAAAGAGTAGACTTTTTGGTCATGCTATGCTTGCATATAATTGCAAGCTTCCCAGTGAAATTATGTCGGTCTGAACTAAGATAGCACCAAAAACTTACCAATGCCAAGACCACCTTAAAATCCAAAATTTGGAAATCTAAAAATTTATAGTAAAACGTAGAATTTCTGAGTCATAAAAATTTGCACTAAAAAAAATGGAAGAATTCAAATATAGAAATTCATTGTAAAATAAAATTTCTGATATTTGAAAATTTGAAAGCTAGCTAGTGTTGTCGAAGAATTAAGGAAATCGCAGATATATCACAATTTACACTAGTCAATAAAATCTAAAAGTTTTTAATAGCCACCCAACTGGGTGAATTAGATAATTTAAAGGAGTTAAATTTGATATTTTTTTTATGTTTCTGTTTGTTTTTTTTGATGGAGTTGGCGTTTTGTCCAAATAACAGTAAGAATTTCTGTACTTTTATATTTTGGTGTTGCCTCAGAGCCACTTTGACAGTTTATTCTCTTTTTTGTGAGCTTTGCATTAAAGCAGGATATAAATCCCTAATTACTTTGATAGCATTAAACAAATAAAAATAGGTGCACTAACAAACTTAGCAACGTCTACATAGTTTACAGTAAGTTACATTAGCACAACTGAACAATAGTACAGAACCATATTTTTGTTTTTGAAATGGCACATCATTATCATTTCCTTTCTTTAACTTTAGACCAATGTGTAGTTCTAAGCTAAATGTACTCTTCTTATATATCTGGTTAATTGAAATTAACATGACTAAGAATAACTGATTAAAATGACTGAAAATAATTTTTCACCAATATGCTTTAGAGAAAGTGACTGCATGGACATAGACATCACATGCTTGCATTATGGTGCTTTTGCGAGACACCAACTGTGAATCAAGCTTCATGAGAAAAATTTTGATTATTGTTGTAATTAATTTAAGCAGTAGGTTTATTTTTATCATTTCAATGCTGTTCACAGTGACAATGATTGTGCATTGATGAAATCTTGCAGTGGGTCAACAGCTTGATTGTTGAGCACATGGAAAAAGCACTTTTCAACAGTTTTTCCTGCATGATTGCTCTTAACTTCAGGGTTCATTGTTTCTGTCAGCTGAGCAATGCATGATGTCTTGGTTGACACAATCACGCTCTCTAAACCATAATTATGTTAGCAGCTATTTTAAATTATTTGAGTTTTGTAACTTGTCATTTAAAATCATCAAATTTACCAAAGTAGTAGTTTAGATATTATTGACTTGAGGTACCAATACTTGATAGAGCCTGAGAGAAAAATGCATCTGCTGCTGTTTGGAATCATGTGTTGTTGCATATAGTAGGCATGTTACTAATTAAAGTGGCAGTGTTTTAAAAAAGCTAACCACCAAGAAACTGCCTATTGCATGGGCTTGCCTCTGATGATTTTGTAAATCAACTTTTTGTTACAGTTTTCCCATTTTATCATCAATACTACTGAGCAATAACTGCATTATTCCTTTTTGGATCAATGCTACACATATGCCCAATTATTGTTAATTGTTGTGCCATTTTGAAGTAGTAACCACTTTTCTGAAATCTTATATTCTTGTTGTCACCCAACAACTACAGAATTGTTTCAGATGTTATCAATTAACATTTTTTCATCCTTGAAAAATTAAACTACTGCACTGATGACGCAGTGCAGTAGTATTGAGATGGTTCAGAGTTTCCTTTAAATTTTTGGCAACGTGGCATGTGCCTAAAGCTAGAATAAATTGAAAATTATATCAGTTACATGTTCATGTAAATGGGAGCTTCGTTTTTGGTAACAATATTTGTCTGTTAAAACCTTGCCATGGCAATTTTTTTACTAAGTTGAACTGCTTGAGGTATAAATGCCCTGTACCAGCAGTACAGGTATCTCCAAATTAGATCTGAACTCAACAATATTCTAATATAATTTTTAGAAGGATTTCTTTTGCTTGGAGCATAATAATTTATTACAAAAAAGTGTGCCCGGTTTTCACATGTAGCAAATTTTTGAAAAAGAAGATGGTTGTATTTGCCAAAATGTAAAATTTAGTGTTGGATGGTAAGTGCAGCAGAAAATATTGCCAGGTGGTCAGTGGTGGATATTCAAAATTGGGGGCCTGAGGCAAAATTCTAATAAGGGGCTTTGAAAAATTGATGTAGCTATAAATAATTGCAATCAAACAATGCTACTGGGTAGGCTATAGATTGTTGCAACAGAATTGATGCAGATACATTAGGATATATTCATAATCAAAGCCATACGTTAGAAATGTTAAAATGCTTTTTTGCAGTGACTAGTTACCACATTTCCCTCAGTTAATCATCCTTTAAAAAAAATTGGAGTAATTTGCTATCAAAAGCATTACTATAACAGCACAATTATAGGGAATATTCAAATGATTTGCTGCACCATAAGTGCCTTAGAAACTTGGTGTGACTTTAATTGTCATGAAACACTGGTATCATTTTCTGTTTCATCAATATACATAACTTGGATGCTTGAAAATACACTTGTTATCTCTCAGTTCTGTAGTAGTAGTAGTAGGGCTGTTAATTACAATAAATCTATCCATTAGACTTTTGCATCATCCATGTTCCTACTTTCTTCCTTTTGCCTTTGTTTTGATGCTATAAACCAACGTGATGGCGTAGTGGTTAGAGTGTCCGCTTTGCAGTTGGTAGACTTGGGGTTCATTCCCCTTGTCGAGTCATACCAAAAGACTTTAAAAAATGGTATCTGCAGCTTCCCTGCTTGGTGCTCAGCATTTAAAGGAGGTTGTGGAGAACAAGCCGGCAAGTTCGCTTGTTGTGTCCTTGGGAAAGGCACTTAATGGCATGCCCCACCTTTATGTAGAAGCTAGATGGCCCATAAACCTTGAAAAAAGGCAAGTCCTAAGCAAGTGCGAACTTCTCATCCAAAGTATAGCGATACAATTTGCTTTCTCGTGGATGGAGGATAAATATGGCAAATAAAACAAAACAAAACTATACTTTCATACTCTCTATTTAACCGATGCACTAAAACTGTCTGGTATAAGGTAAGGTATACAGCAAATCAAGGACTACTATCTTAATTGAACTGATAATTTACAAATGAATCTGAATAAACAAACCTTTTTGATAAATATGATTGTAGTAGACTTCATGTTTGGATGAGTCACCAGACAAGTAAAGCGTTAAAGCCACTAAAATCTTTTATTGTTTTACTATCATAACCAAAGGTAGTGGCATATACCAATCATGAATAATGACTTAACTAATTCTCCTTTTACAAATTCTTCTCAAAAGCTAAATATGAGAATGTAGCAAATTTGCCGTTGAATCATTGGCTTGAGCAGAACACAGCAAGTACAAAGATGCCAAACAACTAAAACTTAATGTTTTTAAATCTTGCAAAAACTTTTTGTGCTTGCATATCTCTGATATTATTTTGCACCACAAACGCAACTGACTGATTATTCTTTCAAAGCAAATTTATTTCCGCTTTCATCAGTATCTCACTAACATCAATAAACCGCTCATAAAAAGATGAATTAATTAATTCACGTTTTGATACAACTGAAAGCTGGACCGACTTCATAGATAAATTATCACAGTTTACAGGCAAAGTCTGGTCTGCTCAAACTGCTAAAAATACAAGTTGTTCTGATCACATCAGTAAAATGAGGTTCCACCCTGAAAAATATGTTAAACCCACATTGTCACAACAGTTTCTGTCAAAAGAACTGGAAAACCTTCAGCCCAAAACAGTAATACAAAAAACAAATTTTAGTGTTTGGTTTTTATTTAGGCAGTGGCTATTTTGCCGTCAGTGACATTTTACCCCTGCACTATTTTCTGTTGAATGTTTGTGATTGGTCAATTTTAATGACATATTAAAAACGTGACTTTTAGTCGTTTGTGATTGGTCAATCTCTATAATGTATTAAAATTGACAAAAAGTGATTTGACAAAAATGGAGCTTTCAGCTTACACTCCCACTCATATCCACAAACTGCCATCCCCTCCTTAATGTATACTGCCTCTGTTTAAGTACCCTGTCTGCAAAGATTCGAACTTCTACCCATTTTATTTATAGTTAGCATCACTATCCAAACAGTAACTATGAGCACGCCAAAACAATACTTATGAGCACTGCAGCAAATAAGCCAATTTTGAAGACACACAAACGTTGAACGGCAAAATAGCTTGCAAGGGTAAAATGCAGTCAAAGGCAAAATAGCCACTTTTAGTTTGCACTTCCACAGTTGTTAAGACCAAGGACCCATTTCAAAATGCCACAAAGTAGCCTAAAACTACACACGCCATTTTTAAAAGGGGGGGGGGCCCTTGACAACTCAAAAAAGGGGGGCCTGAGGCAGCTGCCTCATTTGCCTCACCCAATATCCACTACTGCAGGTGGTTTAAAAAGTGCAACTGTTATAGTATGGAAAAGATGTACCTTAACACAAGTATTGTGTAGCCTTAGTACACCTAAATGTATTGCCAGTTCACCATAAGAAAAATCCCTAGAGGAACTGTTGTCACGATATACGGCAAGGTTAGTGTGAATCATTCAGTGATCTTATAAAAGGATAACATTAGTAATAAAGTATTTTTGTAGTACTATTTGCAAGATGTTGCTTTTTATTTTTTAGAAAGAAGAGATGATAATGACTGCAGTGAGGATGAACAGGAGTATAACTTTGAAAAGCTAAAAACGTTTCATATCCCACGGAAAAAAGAACAACAAGAAGGAAAAGGTAAAAGATAGATTTCACATAATATGTAAGTGTTGCCAACAATTTGACAACTTGGTACGTTCCTGAAAATCTTGTCTATGAACTGAACATTGCTGTGGTCTCACTTTTAATAAGCTAGTTAATTTTTCGAGGATGAGAGGTATTTTTTAAAAATTTTATTGAAGTTGCTCTCAAGTGCATCAAAGGATATGAAGAAAAAGTACATCTGCTGTTTAAGAACATGTGCCCCAATGAATTGCTAATAAGCTGAAAAAATTGATCTCAAGTAATGTAACCCCAAGGGATACACTGTAAATTGCGACTCTTAGTCAACTCACTTTTTATTTTTGATGAATTGCATGGGCACCAGCCCTAAAAGTTTTTTTCACTGCACAGTCTTCATATGATGAAGTAGTTAAGGGAACATGAACTTAGAAGTTTTATTGACTGTGCTTCATTACTTTTAGAGCTGTTGACGGATTTGTCTTTGCATTCACGTGAATACACGCACACTCTATATCCAGAAATTAAGGCGTCATTTTTGTATCCACAGTCTTCAAGAAACATTAGTGTTCAGAAAGTGGAGTTAGTGCACAATCACACTTTATTAAAAGAAGTAAGTTTTCCAGTTGTCATGTGCTTGTGAAGCTTATTATTTTAAATGTATTTTCTGTTATGTAAGAAGATCGAATTAAATTTTTACTTGTGAAATAAGTTTTTCTAGTTTTTATGTTACTCTAACATCAAAACTTTGATTTACAACTTTGCAGTAAATAGTAGCTAGGCATAGCTACCATGAACAGCAAAGTTGCAAGTCTTCAGTTGTGAAATACTTAGGACTAATATTCATAGAGGCTATTGTTACTCAGGTTCAGACTTTTGTGCTATACGTCCTGCCATTCTGTTACATTCATCTAGTTTGGAGTAACTTGAATGGTTTGCTCTCTTTCAAGTACTTTTATGTGAGTTATTCTGCCAAATTCCACTGTAGCCTTGTCTGGAGGTCTAATGAATTCTGAATAAGTTTTTGATTCTTGAACAGCGACGTTATGGTGCACACATTTTCACCAAAAGAATTCTTTTTCTGTCATGGGAGCTCCTTTTAACGAGACTGTGTTTTATGTACTTGCTGTTGGTTTGTCTTGGGTATCAACCCCCTGTGTTGTGAGAGAGGAGACCTATACAAGACTGGCAATATCTTTTACTGACACAAACAGGGAAGTATGGCTATGCACAGTGGCAGTATTCTTTTGTTTTTTGCTGCTTGCTTTGATTTATCGGAGACTGCAATTGATATTTTCTTGCAAACTTGTTAATGCTGAGCAGCATAGTCAGCGACTCAGATTTCCAATGAAATGTTGCAGGACTTGAACTCCCTTTTGCAGGTGTTCTTATTTTCGAGTTGGGTACTTCAGTTGATCGCTTTTCCAGCCCCAAAACCATCAGTCTGTAGATAACATCTATAAGAATTGTTCCATCTTTTATTCATCACACACACAGCCCAGCCAACATGAGTGCTGTTATCTGAGCAAGTAAAACATGCTAGATATTTTTGCATTTTCCAAGTACATCCAATAACATACATTTTTCAAGGTGACATTGTTCATGACGATGGAGGGAAGGTCTTCTGCGTTTGGAGCACAGACTTTTTCCTGCAGGAGGCCACACTATCAACAACATTAATGGAACCATTGCATACTTGCTGTTGGGCGTGCCTATGCTGCGTATGACCTACAGCCTGCAAAAGCCTTTTGGGCAATCTGAAATGAATGAAAGATGATATGAAAGTTGTTACAGTTCAAGCAAAATCATGTTTAGAACCATGATTAATGTTAACAATTTTTGTAGCTTTTCTTCTCCCACAGTTGAGCACAAAATTAGATATTTCAAACATAATTTTCAAAAAAAATATTAGCACTGAGAAAGTAGTTTGAGTCATTAAAACTAAAATCGTGTTTCAAATCAAGTAAAATTAGTTCAAAAAATTGATCATGAAACAAGGTTTTCAATTTCATGTCAAGAATGTAGTAAAATTTATGACAAAAATAAAAAATTTACTTGCAATCAGTTATTCTCCCAAAAAAAATTTTTGAAATTATACTATAAAGCACAATTCGATCTGGCTGTATTAACCCCTCCAAAAATACTGGGCATGCGAACATGAAACTCAGCACCATTGATATCTCCTTAGGTGAGTATCATAAGGGGGTTCGTGATGTCATTGGAAAGTTACAGTTAAAGATAATTTTTTAATATTTACATTTCGTAGCAAAGGAAAGGATTTTTTGCTAAAACAAAAGCTAGCAACCAACTAACCATTTTTAAGAAATTTTACTCTTTTAGGAAGAAAGATGACATCATGATTAACGATCAATCGTAAAATTTGTTTTCATCATTTTCTCCAAAAGACTGGCACTAGAAACGTAGTTGAAAATTTTTTCGGAAATATTAACAACTTGCTTCTGATCAAAATAATTCTCTAACATTCAAAGCTTCATTAACAATGCAGCAAGCAACCGAGCTTTTAAGCGTTTTTTAAAGCATATTTCTTTCTTTTTCTTCTTGAAAGCTTTGTTTTGTCAAAATGTTAAGTGACATCATGATGCTGTCTGGTACACTTGGATAAAAATGGTTGCAGGCAGCAGCTATGCTGTGCTTATCCACAGTCATTTTAAAAGGAAACATAAATGGCTGTTTTTTACTGATATGCTAGCTCTTAATAGTAGAATGACATATTGCAGTGCTAACCTATTAGACTAAATGTGGTATTTTAAATAAATAATTAATGTAATGGCGAGTATGAAAAATATTCTATTTCCATTATAGATGGACTCCACTTTAGAATGTCTTTGTATCACAGTCATGTCGCACGCCTGACTACTCGTCACCTTTAAGGCATTTTTGTCATATGTAGTAAAGTGAAACAACATGTTTTTGTGTGAAATCTCGCTGGATTAAAAAAAAAAAACTATTTTTATCCACCAAAAGTTGGTTGGTGGGTTATCAACTTAAGCCGCACCAATATTGTACTAACTCAACTATTAGTGCTGGACTATGGGCTCCAGGATGCCTTACCATTTCCTAGCTGTGTTTATGCTGGGAGCAAGGAACATACGCGCAACCATAGGTTTTAACATTTATACGTAGACCTACAGTTGCAAAAAAAGTTGTAAATGTTAGAAAAGCCTGTTACTCAATAGCATAATTCTTGTAAATACATCAATCACTTCATTGATGTATTTAATTCTTGTTGATAAATCTTCACAACTCTGAATTTATGCCCCTATGCACATAGTCAAATAACGCCTGAAATTTTGTGAACTTATCTGCTGTTTTTAAGTAGGCACAGACTTAATTGATTAGTTGGAAGGTCGGTATCATGGAAATAGCTTACAAAATCCAAATTTTGACGGGAATCACTAGAAGACATGTAGGCCTACACCACTGTAAAATCACAGTCACCAAATATTCAATCGTGTTTATGGAGGTAAATTTTTTCTTGAAAACGGGTCATTAGGCCAACTGGATGGTCGGATGAAAGAGATTTGGGGAAAGGTGCAGCTCCTTTAGCTCTATTCTGGAAGAAAAGCACATAGGTGCTGCCAAGGAACTTGTTGTTGCTAGTATCATTACGAGGGATGTTGCACCAAATTGTGAAATAAGTTTGCCATCAAAAAGCTTACTTCTGTAATCGCAAACAAAAGCTATTACAGCATTTACCCGAACGTTGACTTTGTGATCGTGTACTTATCGGAAGAAACAGACTTTGTGAAATGATTGAGAGTTTGTAGGACTAGTTTTGATTCTAAGTAAAATAATTGGGATTTGGAGCGATGCCTCCGTTATACAAACTTTTTGTTACCGCTCTCAGAAGTGTTATTTAGGTAAAATCGGCACAGTTTGCTGAACCAATATTTTTATCCATGCATAACTAACTGGTAACTTTTGTGGGTGACTCCGGCTAGTAAGCTGTAAGAAACGATCTTGGCCTGCGGCTTGTGCAAAAACATTTGGCTGTAGTGGCCCTTTTGCTGTGTTGAGGTGCACAGGCTTGCTGTAAGTGTTAGAAATACACTAATTTTTTCTTCCTTTCTTCAACCTTTTCGTTGGCTTAGATTTGCTGGTTTAGTTCGCTACCACTATTCACTCGCTTTCAAAACCAAACTTAGCTGGATTAAAGCAGGATTTCAAATTCCGTATACCCTTCCTGATGATTTAGTCAATAGTACTTTAATGGAATTTTGAGCTCCAGACTTTTCGTCCTGGGTCGGGAACGATTATCACTACACTGCAGCAGCCTCTTTACAAGGCTATTTTCACACAGCATTAAAAAAGCTGTTGAAAAATTTTTTTGCATTAGTTACTAGCGAAAAGTTATTTTTTGATTAATGAAAAACTAATAAAAATTTTTTTCACTGCTACTTTAAATTCTGTACCACCGGCAAGTTACAAATGTATTTCAATTGGTTATTATCTTTGTAAGTCATAAAGTTGGTCTTTAACTTTTAACATGAATTGCCTTTGCAGCTTGGAGTGGTTGATTTGCTATGACCGAACGGAGGAGTTTTATCTGGAAAAAACTAACCTGCTGTGCCAGTGCAACATATGTATTTTTTGCCTGGTTAAAGTTCTTAATTTAGTCTGTTACAGATTTATGTTCATATATCTTTTACATTTTTAGTATTTGGAAAAGAAAAAGAACTTGAAAGATGAGGGCAGAAGTGAAAAAGAGCTCATGGAAAGTTTCGCTTTTGTTCAATCGTCTAAAAACGAGGTATGAATGTGTTATAAGTTGGGTGATAAGTACAAAATGTAGTGTACATTAGATTACATATCGCTGTAGTGAAAAAATTATATCTCTAATCTGCTATTAATGAATATTTCATTTTTGAGGCAATCTTTTGTTATCTACAAATAAATATCATCGCCGATAAGGCTATGGGATGCTAATTTACAGCGAGAAAAAAACAATAAGCTTTCCTGTGTGCTGTTGTCACATATTTGTATTGCGCTAGCCGCTAGGCTACTCTGTGTTAATTATTGCAGTTCAGAGTAGAGTTACTTCCTGTTGCCAAGTGTATCACTTTTGCGACTATTTCTCTGTCAGTAGCTTTAACGTTTGTGGTTCAATATTTTACCGTTTCTTTTTATAAGCGTTTGACATGCATAATTGTTCGGCCAGTTCATGTGAAACGTGTCTTACTGTACACGAACTTCCTCGTTAACCTTATCTGCTTTGTTCCAAGGTTGCAAAGATTTGCGAAAATGGTTTATCGGTTGGCAATACCGGACTTGTGTCTTTGGGCAAGCCAAGCATGGGCGTATATGTGTGTAAACATGCAGATGTGATATCATTGGCTCCGTTAACTGGATCTGATAGTGGATGTTTGGTTGTTTTCAAAGTGATCAAGGTATGGTTGTGTCCATTTTAATGTGCGACTTCACTGAAAAAGTGGCAATGTTTGATGTAAAGGTAACATTGTATGCTCATTGAGCTGTTATTTGATTAAAACTGCTCTGCTAAGGTTTTTTTTTTTTGAGCAACAGCTGTCAGTATAATAGACTTTTTTATATTTAGCTTTGAGGTCAAGTTTTCAAAAATCTATCATAAACTACAAAAAATTAATGAATATCTTATAGTAATTTGCTTACTGATAATACATCTATTCTTTCAAGTGCAATTCTGTCTGTGTTAACTCCTCCTAAACTACTGGGCGTGCAAGTATGAAATTTGGCTTGATCGATCAACACCGCGAGTTGAGTGTTGTAAGGGAGATTGTGACGTCACATGACATCAAAATATCAGCGATAGTGACGTTGAAACCTACGTTCTAATGGCGTCACAATTGATTATTTTTAAGTTGCATTTTGCTCAAACCAAATCTTCCGACTAACCAAATCCAAATAACTTCATGAAGTAAAATAGTGTCATAATTAAAGATTAATTGCACAATTTGTTTTCTTTATTTTCTCAAAAAGTACTGGCTGTAGAAACGCAGCTGAAAGTTTTTTGCCGGAGACATTAACAAAGGACTTCTGATGAAATGAGTTGCTGACAATTTAAGCTTTATCGACGACGTAGCAAGCGATAAAGCATTAAAGCGTTTTTTGAAGCATGCTTATTTTTTGTATTTTGAACGCTTCAAAAAATATTGTTTGATCATATGTTAAGTGTCATGATGCCGTGTGGTACCACTGCAGCAGGCCTGCAAAACTCAAAACAGCAAAAGGGCTGCAGTCGCCAAATATTTCTTTCTTGGGCCGCATGCCGAAATTTCCTGTTATGGCTTATGCATATTTGGTGTTTGGAAATTAATTTTTCGAAAAAGAATTTTATAATTTGAATCATAAATTTTGTTCACATTGACAACTTTTACTGTTTTTGATGATGATGAACAGTTTTTGAAGATTAATTTCAAAACATGTGATTTTGTGCTTTTGTGAGAAGGAAAGCTAGCAAAAAGGCTAACGTTAACATGAGTCTTACCATAAATTTGTTTAAATTGGGACGTTTTTTCAAATTATTTGGTGGGAAGTAGAAAAGGATTTTGATTGTTTTCAAAGTGATTTTGTTAGACAGGCCTGCATGGCAGTGAAAGTAGTAGCAGGAAGCAGGTGTGCTTCGCTTATTTACTGTTATTTTGAAACCGCGCGTAAATGTTTCAAGTCAATCACTAATATGCTGCCTTTTAAAGTGGAGTGATATACAGGGTGTCCATATAGTCTCTTTACTCAAATCTCAAATTTAATTAAGACGTCTCATTGACCGCTTTTGTAACAACCTATTTAAATTATAAAGAGACTTTATGGATACCGTGTGTTACAGCACTACCGTACCGGTTTGAATATGTTTTTTTCAATAATGCAATGGAGGGTATGAATATCACAGTAACTGAACTCTAGGTGGATTCCACATTAAAATATTTTTGTGGTACAGACATGTCCTGCGCGTGACTATTCCTTAACCCTTAAGACATTTTTATCACATGTAGCACAGTGGACGAAAATGCCAAGTATAAAGTGAAATCTTGCTGGATTTTGAAAAAATTATTATTTTTTTTTATCCACATAAAGTTGGTTGGTGGTTAATCCACTCAACCCATAACCTACTTAAACAGCTCAACTATTGGTGCTGGACTATGGGCTCCAGGTCACTTAACCATTTCCTAGCTGCGTTTATGCCGGGAGCAAGGAACATAGGCGCAACCATAAGCTTTAACATTTAAACGTAGACCTGCAGTTGGAAAAAAGTTGTAAATGATAGGTAGGCCTGTTACTCAATAGCATAATTCTTGTAAATGCATCGATCTCTTCAGCATCTTTGAACAACTTTGAATTTATGCCCCTATGCACATAATCAAATAACGCCTGAAATTTTGTGAACTTATTTGCTGTTTTTAAGTAGGCACAGACTTAATTGATTAGTTGGAAGGTCGGTATCATGGAAATAGCTTACAAAATCCAAATTTTGACGGGAATCACTAGAAGACATGTAGGCCTACACCACTGTAAAATCACAGTCACCAAATATTCAATCGTGTTTATGGAGGTAAATTTTTTCTTGAAAACGGGTCAATAGGCAACTGGATGGTCGGATGAAAGAGATTTGGGGAAAGGTGCAGCTCCTTTAGCTCTATTCTGGAACCAAAGCACATAGGTGCTGCCAAGGAACTTGTTGTTAGTAGTTGTAAGATACTTTACGCGGCTCCTGGTTAGCCCCGATATCCTACGTAGGACTGCAACGAAACGCGGTGGTTCACTCTCATCAGCACGACGAGTTAATTGTCTCTCACGTAAACAAGCGTATGAGGCGGATGAACGAAATTGGTTTCGTTTATTTTTGAACCAGGATTCCTTGATGTTACTGCTAGTCGTACAAGTATTAGCTAAACTGAAAAGTGATATCTTTACATGAAATTGGTCACACAAAAAAGTAATTAGGCATAAAAACGTTCCGATGATTACACTAAATGCGGCGTTTAAGGCGTGCGTGATTACTTGATAGTAAGTCTTGGCATGTGTGAAACAACAGCTTGAATGGCCCGGATTCGAGGCTCACTGGATACTGGATACGACGTAACACTAATTGGGAAATAAGTCTACCATCAAAAAGCTTACTTCTGTATTCGTAAAACAAGAGCTATTACAGCATCTACCCGAACGTTGACTTTTTGATCGTGTACTTGTCGGGAGGAACAGATAGAATTTGATTGCAAGACCAGTCTTAATTCAAACAGTTGTAATTTATTCGGTATTCATAAACAGATAGACTTTGTGAAATGACAGAGTTTGTAAGACCAGTCTTAATTCTAAGTAAGATGATTGAGATATGGGGCAATGCCTCCATTACACAAACTTTTTGTTACTGCTCTCAAAAATGTTATGTGGGTGAAATGGACTTTTGTGGCTGAGCTGATATTTTTGACCCGACATAGCTGATTGGTAGTCCTAGTTGCCGACAGAGCCGGCTAGTGATTTGCGACAACTTATATACAAAATTTGCTCAGCTTTTAAACTCGGTTGTCTTTGTCTTGGCGTGTAATCTCATTTTATGCGCATGCGTTAAGCAGTATTGCTAATTATGTCTATTGGAGTGAACTTCAGGGTACAGTTGGTAGAAACTTTAACGCTAGGTGGCGATGTTTACTTTTTCTGTCGAAGCTCTTTGCAGTTACTTTGGTTTTTTGTTGCTAAGCACCGTTCAGATTAAGCTTTGAACCATTTCCGTCTGGTTTATAAAGCAGCTTCCTTTTTAGCGAACTTACTGAACCTGTATATTAATGCACATTGTTACCAAAGTTAGGGTATTCTATGTGTGCTTTCCTTCTTTTTTAGTTTGAAGAGAACGGAGTAATGTAGAATGTAGAAGCGTAAACAGTTCATGTTTTCCAAATTAATTGATACATTGCTTCCGTTTTTCTCGTTCCTCCAAGATATAAGTCTTTTATCTTGTCACTTCAATAGGGTTTATTCAATAAGGTTCAATGTCTTGGATAAAGCCTTTAGCACTTTAACTTTAGCCGTTTGTTAATGGTTGCAAGGTAAATTAGGTTAGGCTTTATAGGAGTTTTGGATTCGCTTTACTGATTGTAGTCTACCGGTAGCTATTGACGTTGTTTCTATCAGGTATAAGCTTGTGTTCTCGTGGGTTTGTCAGGTTGTATTGGCACAACTAGGACTTCGATAGCTATCAAATTATGAAGTTTGTTATACAAAATCTTTGAACTTTGTGCAACAAAGCTTAAAGTTGCGTGATAAGCCTATAAACTGCACTTACAGACAGACAGTTTTCAACGTGGTCATTGTTTAGGAGATCAGATGCTAAAGAGCTTTTTAAATCGTTATTAGTAATAGTTTAGAAATGTACTTGGTTTACTGCTTTCCCGCGCTTTTGCGGGTAAACGAATGGCTTCCAATGCTGCCATGTATTGCATCGTGAGATCGAGATTGTTTTTTTAGAACAGCCGCACTACATTTGTTGACTTGCAAAGCAATCAGCTGCCAACTGTGAGCCGTTCGTGCTAATAGTGGACAACGTAGTACTGTCAAATTAATTAGGCCTTTAATAAAGCATGCGTGAGTGCTTGCTGACTATCCTGTTGTAAGCGCATTCCCTCAAGCAATACGCGAAAAAAACAAGATAGAAAATAGCACTCTAGCGATTGTATTGTACACTTGTGATAGAAAATTGCAAAAAAGGCCACCATACCTTACAAACTTTGTTGTTATGGAGTACAAAGAAATATTCACAAATCAAGTTTTTTGATCAACGGCAAAAAATGTCGAAAAATGCAAGAAAAGTTTTCTTTGCAAGCATTCTCGTGTCGAGGAAGTGCAGGTAGCTCTTTTCATCGTCCCTTCTGCGCACGCGCACCAAGTCAGATTTAAAGATTAAGTTGCTATTGTTTAAAGGGTCAACTTCAGGCAAAGTTAATAACTAGGGTTTGAGAAATAACCAATATGTAGCTTTTCAAGTGTTGTATATCATTTATGGACTTGATTTCATGGTTTCCAAGTAGCAGAAAGGATACAGTAGAAAAGTATTCAATTTATTGTTTTTTCCAAGAGTTCACTTTGTAAAAGTATTTAATCTATTACCCATTCTTGAAAAATGCATTTGGAAAATTACTTTTTATCTACTTTCAGTTCTTAAAAGTATACTTTGGAAACGTATTTAGTCTATTCCCCATTTTTAAACAGTATGCATAGGAAAAATGTTTAGTCTATTGCCCATTCTTAAAAAGCATACCTTAGAAAATATTTAATCTGCTGCCCTATCGTAAAAAGTACAGCAGTTGCCAATGTTAAAGCTTGATTGACTTGAATGGTGTAGGCTACAGCTTTGTCACCAATTGTACAAGCGTTTTTGGTGTTTATGCAGGGCAAAGCCAAAGTAGTTACCGAGTGCCGCGGCACAAGTACAACGCAAGAACCGACGCCTTTGTACGACTGTCACATCACGAAATTCACAAATGAAGGCTCCAAAGGAAATCACCCACGTGCCTATCAAGCACTGCAGGTTTGTGCTGCGTGATGGTAAAGTTTAAGCTGGCTATTATTTTAAGACATCCAAAACCGTTTGGTACTTGCTGATGACAACTTTCATGAGCTTGTTTTGCCAATTGCCAGTTGGTAGACAAACAAGTAATTCTTTTTGTAATTGCTTTAGGTTTTTGCAAATATCTAAAATCGTTGTAATTTGTTTGACAATATCTCCCGATCAAAAATTGATATTCACTCAGCTTAGATCTGAAGCAGCGTTAGGTATCATTGCTGTTTCGCATCAATTTTGTTCCAACTGCTAGTTGCTGCTACAATAGGATCTTATGTTTCCGGTGTGTGTGCTGCAAGCTGAGGCAACCTTGCTCGGGAAATAAAACAAACAACAGCTGGCTTGGCAAAAAGGTCTTCAACAAATAGCATCCGCTAGCTAGTACTCGTCTTGGTATTAGCTTAAATACGCGATCACCATGCGTGCACAGCCACTTCAATGCAATCGTGTGGGCGATGGTCGGTTCATCTAGAGGAGTACTAACTCCACTGCAAGCTGGCGAGACAACCGTAATCATTTTGATGAATGCAGAGCATACAACCCTCATAAAAAGTGCCATCTGTATTGGCTAAGGGAGGAGTTTGGCTCGCTGCTGATAAAATTGTGATAAAAGAGCAGATGGTTAGCGTACACGTTCACAGCAACATGTAATTCTGTATCATACGAAAAAATCATGAAAAGAAAACTTTTTAATTACTTGTATTTTTAGTACTATATGTACGAGTACGGTGAATTGGATCTTGTAAACAGACCGCGTCAAATTTTGCCTTATGCGGTAATTCATTACAAATTTATTGACACAGATAGAGCGCATCATCGTAGAGAAAGGTGAGAAGAATTTTGTTGGGTGCTGATAGAATATTTTTATGATGTGGTTATTGGCAAATTGTTACGGTTTAATGGAATAGCCTTACATTCGCTTTCACACACGTTTTAGAGTTTGTCGGTGACCTCAGCATAACTTTCAATCATTCGTGCTCTCATGGTCTGTTTGCAAGTCTTTAGTCAAACAGGCCACCGGAACGGGTAGACTGCTCGGTTCCGCCATCTCCGTCTGTCACTTGAAAATGAAGGAATCCCGTTGAATGGCTTTCCCACCGACGCAGCAAACAAACTTTCTGCTTTTTTATTACTTTACATACTGAGCGCCTAGAAGCTGTGAATACCTTTTTTAAGAAGTTTTTGAATGTCCCGGCTGAGGCTTAAAGCTGTAAACTGCTGCACTCGAGGCAGCCGTTCAACCATTACACCATGGAGGCAGAGATTTACAATCACAGCATGGTGCATTATAACCACGCTCAATGCAATATTAGAAGCCGATATCACAGCAATCTACCCATGCTTCACCTGGTTAGAATAGTGAAGCTTCTGACTCACCATGTCATAAAAGGCGACTCTTGGGTACCCACCAATTGCAGTCCGCCTTGTTGGTGGTGGAGCTACCAGTCGGCAATTTGCATTCGTGACTGGTTCAAAATGGGCTGCCACTTTTTCCCTAGCCTAATTCAATTAGGCTGATGGCGTTGACCTGGATGGCTGTTCGCGCCATACCTCCATCCCAAGAAAGAGGAGGGGTAAACCAACCAACCAAAATATCACAACAATGGTCGTGGGTTCGAACTTCACGATGGCTGCGTTGTGGTGTCCGAAGAAAAGGCACTTTACGGCAATTTTCTTGTGTGGTTGCATGGCTTGTGGTAGAAACGCACTTTGCTGGTCAGTTGCTTATTGTTTACTTCGAAGCAGGTCTGAGCACAAAGCTCTGCTGGTATAATCGACGAAAAGATTTTCCCGCGATCGCAGGGTAAAATGTGGGTCAACAACAACACATTAGCATAAAGCAAGAACAATTTCTCGTGTATGAGGTCATGCCCTGTTTGCGTGTCTTTAGTCAGACTGACGGGGCGACCACGACGGTTACCGGCGCGATGGCGTAGTGGTTAGAGCGTCTGCTTTGTAGTCGGTAGACCTGGGGTTCATTCCCTAAGTCGAGTCATACCAAAAAACTTTCAAAATTGGTATTCACAGCTTCCCTGCTTGGCGCTCAGCTAACAAAAGGATAGTGTGGAAAACAAGCCGGCAAGGTTGCTTGTTGTGTCCTTGAGCAAGGCACTTAACGGGACGCCTCCATCTGTATGTGGCAGACAGGTGGCCTACCCGTACTTCACCGGGTTACAATTGTGAAGTTGCTCACCCAGCATATCTTAAAAAGCGACTCTTGGGTACCCATCAATGGCAGACCGCCTTGTTGGTGGTGGGGCTACCAGTCTGCAATTTGCATTTATGACTGGTTCGAAATGGGCTGCCATCTTTCCTCTAGGCTAATTTCAATTAGGTTGACGGCCATGAGCCTGAATTGCCGTTGGTGCCGTACCTCCATCCCGAGGAAGGGGAGGGGTAATCACAACAACAACCACAGTTAGACGACTCGATCCCACCACCTGTCTACCACATAGAGATGGAGGAATACCGTCGAGTGCCTTTTCAATGGACACTAGCGAACAAGCTCACATTTTCTCCACACTAACCTTTTGGTGATGAGCGCCAAGGGGGAAAACTGTGAATACCTTTTTGAAAGTCTTTTGGTATGATTTGACATTTGAATTACTCCATGATCTACCGACTGCGAAGCAGATGCTTTGACACTACACCGCTACCGGTTGCATGATGTGTAGGCAGTAAACTCACTTTTTCACCAAAAACACCAGCCTGTAAGTAAGCTATTTCTGTCAATTTTCCATTTTACAACGTAACACATTAAACTAATAGAACTTGTTGTTCCCTCTGATATGCAATATGCAGGAGTTGTACGTTTTATCGATTTTTGCTATTTTGGTGGGCATATGTTTTTAGATAACTTTTCCGTCATTGATTGTTCGCCATTTTTAGCACATTTCATCTGTATCATTGGCTCGTTTAGAACTTAACAGACTAGACGATCACAGTCTAATTCATCAGCAACGTTTAATCAAATTTAACCTGAAAAAAATGTGTGTAACATGTTGCTATTTGTTAAATATAATTCATAGTACTGCATCCTGCATCATCTTCTATTCCGCACAAAACATTTTTGGTTGATAATTGTACGAAATGTTTGAGATCTAAATTGAGGAGTCCTGCCAAGTATACGAGTAGTGGGTACAGGTTGTTGGCCGGTTTAAAACTTTTTGGCAACGCGCTGTCGGCGTCCATAGCTCTCCAGTTTGACATTCTCTTGAGTACAGTGTGGTTATGATTTTGGGAAAAGCACTTTTTCATAACTTGCTGCTTGGTTGTGAACTGTCTATATTTGTGGTAAAAATGCGCTATACCGTCAGTACCATAGTGGATGCTCACGCGAGATGTCTCATGCATATCCCTGAACATTTCCCTTGACTGCGTAATAGATCTCGCAATCTTTACTAAACCCTTGCAATTTAAAAGTTTAAAAAACTTTGTTGGTGCAGCTATTCCTCGTTGTCCGATCCGTCAGCTGTTGACGCCGATCAAACGAAGTTAGCTCCATCGGCCACTGCCGGCGTCGGTGTCCGGACATTCTGTTTGTGGAAGGGAAAGCTACTGGTGAAGGGCGGCACGTTCTGTAACGTTGAACTTCGCACGGAGAACGATGCTGCAGTCAACAAAGCTTTTCTGTGAGTCATCCTCGCTATTATTTTTTCGAACCAGAACAGGTTTTGTGTGTTGTTGACTTTTTCGGTGTTGCGACAAATGAAATAGAATGCGTGACGCAACTCTGCAAAACTACTTTTCAATGATTTTATCGGATAAAGCACTTTGAAAAAGCATCATTGCTATTTGACAGGAAGGGAATCCAAAATTTAAAGGACTGCGTTTGCTCCAGCAAAATGTCCAATTCGAAAGCGATTTGATGTAATCAATCAGCATAAGCACGCCTAAACCAGCAAGAAGCGTGAAAAAGCGCGTGAAATCAGGCAACAGCAACATTAAATAAAGCACTTAAAACGAGACGTCTTGTTTGCTTACTCTTGTTAAATTTCTTAATACAGGGACAGCAACATAAACGTAAAGATATTCCTCTCAATCGGAAACTTTTCCAAGCAACTACCTCCAACATTGCTAAACAAATCCGGAAAGAAGCACAACGGTGAGACGCTGCGTTGCTGCTATTTGTTCGTCTTGCTCTGTCCCGGCTTGCGATAATTGGCATCGTTTGCGAGCCAGCTGGAGCGCTTCACTAAAGACGACCATGATTGATGTCGTAGTCGTGGGAATGGCTTTAACGATGATTTTCTCCGCTCAGCGGGTTTTTAACAGAAAGTAGAACCGAGTAATTTAAGCGGAATGGTGAAACTTGTAACTTCGCTGAAGGTTTTTGCAGTTGTCCGATGCGTAGAACCCTTGCCGCTCTGCTGCGAGTCTGAGATTGTAAATATGTAATGCTAAATAAACTCTGCCTACAGCTTGCATTTAGTTACAAGTGTTTTCAGGCTTTTGTTACGAGAACTGTCTTCGTTATGACAAGCTTCCCTTCAAATGACTCAGTTATAATAAATAAGAAATTATCTTCTAATCATACTACGATTTGATGTTTCAGTTGTGTATCGAGGTCGCAACTACAACATCTTCACTCTTGTGCCTTCTGACGAGACTGGGTTCGGCAAATTCCGCCAGCTGATCGCCCATCTGGTGCAGAAAGAAGCGGTCGCAGTTGTGCCGCTACGGATGGCCAGTTGCCTGTATCTGATACCGAATAGCAACTTGACCGTCAATAAAATGGGCCTGGCCCCTCTCAGTGGAACTGGAGAGAAGCCAAACACACAGTTTTTGCACGTGTTGATTGTCACACCGAAATACCTCTCAAACAAAGTCAATGGTGAGTTGTGTATTGTTGCTGTTCTTACTGTTACTCTTCTTGTCAGTCGGGTGTTTGCAAGTTGACTGATTGTAGCTTCAATGAGGCGAGACCACGTGTAATAACTAAATGCAAGCTTAACATACTATGGAAATTTGCCCGAGGCAACGGTAGAAAGAAGCTTACATACTCAACATTATTACAAGCTAGTGTGTGTAAGTTGCTGCTGAAGATCAGTTTGCATTCTAACTTATCTACGCTAGAAATTTGTGTCTATTTTAAACACATGTTCTCGCTTTTGGACAAAAACAGTAATACTACAGTGTACTGTAGGCTTGTGTGACAACCGCTTTTTACTTTCATCATATAAACTCCCTTTTATTTAAAAAATTTTTTTCTGAAAGATTGCATGCTGCAAAAACAATAGTTTTGTTAAACCCTTATCAAGAAATAATTACTTGTTAAATGGTAGAATTTAATATCAACGCTGATTTTGTTTATTTAAAAACAAAATACTTCATATTATAGGAAGCTGTTCGATGTGATGTTATCCACTCCACCAGTATCTCTTTCAACTGTTTTCGTTTTCCTTGGAAACGAAACCTGCCGGCTGCAAACTGAAATAATTCAGTTTAGAAGTTTTTTGCGAATAAGTGATCGTTTCCAGGTTGCCTGGCAAAAGGATTTGGCAAGTGGATGTTTTTGGTGGCCATGCTTTCATCACTTTATGAGTCACCATGTTTCTTGCCAATTTTCTCTTTAAAATTTATTTTTACAGATCAAAAAATCTACAATTTGGTGACAGTGCGTAAGCGTAGAGATACGCATAGTGAAAGCCGTGTACCTGAGGAATTAGATCAAAAACTGCGCTCAATGAACATTGAGACCATTTCTGCCGTGTCTTCCTTGCAACCTGAACAGCATAGCAAACTGATGTATGTGCTGAAAGACAAAAAACGGCTTCAGGTACAGTATCTACAACATATATTGTTTTTTTGATATCTTGAGCTGTTAGTGGATGTTTGGTGATTTAAAGCTACCGTACTTATTCGATTATGAGACGATTCGCTTACAAGACGGGTCCCATCTTCACCTCATATCTGCACAGTTCTGAGTGAACTATTTTCTATCTATGTAGACCTCGCCTATAAGACGGGCCCCCCAATTTGAGTCCGAAATCTCGAGGAAAAATCCCGGTCTTATAAGCGAGTAAATACGGTAATTGAACGATCAGATCTTAAAGGTACACACTACGCAGTTCTCGACCCTTCAAGGCTACGTCCTACATGAGCCCTAGGTTTGCTTGGTCTCCTCACTACTTAATAGCGCAACAGGAAGTACCTATTTAATTATTTATAAAATCAGCTATCTGGTTTGTTAAAATATATAATCGACTTCACCTTGTCAGACCGTGATGAGTTGATTGATCACGGCTACAGTTGTTATGCGAAAAGCGTTAACAAATCATTTGATGCAGTTTTAAACGGCTAGTGAAAACGTAGGATCAGCTACGCATTGTAATGTCATGTGCTGCAATAAATAACATTTGTTGGCTACGTCTGCACTGGCTGTTGCTGTGACCTGTATTTTCCACCAACTTCCTGCACAAAATTTGTTAGTAGAATTTATGGGGAATGCTTTTAATTTGTGGTACCTATCAAGCAAAGTATCGGCACAGAAATTATTTTCTAGATATCAGAAAAATTATTACACAATCACTATAAAGAGCCAACTTCATTTTTTTCGAATAAAACTGCCTTTACGAGGTATGCTGATGCTGTGAAACAGTTGTGGGCGGATACGAGTCAGGCACGGTTGGATTATTTCAAGCCAAAAGAAACCAAAGAAAAGGTAAGTGTTGTGACATACTTGTACTTTTGACATTTTTGCTATCTTGCACTGGCACTTTTAGTATACGTGCGTTAGGATCAGTGTTTCGTCTAAGAAAATCTTACACTGACCAAATGCTGGTTTTAGTGAGCGTGAATATTTTAAGGCTGAGTTAGCAGAGTCCTAGATTAATTACAAACTTCGTGAACTTTAGAATAACTATAAAGTCTGTTTGATATACGAACAAAGTACACGTTGAATTCAAAATGCTTCGTCTAGTTTTCGTGCTTTTTCAATGTTTGTGCTCTTTGTGTAGGTTTACTGCTAAATCTTGATCGGTAGTTAATTCATATTTCCTTCATCATATGTTTTTGATGCTGTAGCCCGACAGTCTCGACCATCATGAGTTGGCCCAGAAGATATTACTCTAGCTTGCACTCGATCTTTGTCTTGATTCTGTTCATGAGGATGAAGCCTCTTTCACAGTTGGCACTGGAGGCTTGGAAGAGGAAGCGCATATTTGAAGGAGGCGAAGGATAGCTTGTGTCTGGAACAGATTCTAACCAAATCACTTAAGCCTGCCCTGCTGCTTGCTTCAAACGTTTCTTTTGCCGAAACTTGAAGTCATTGTCGCTATTCCTAGGATGGCTTTCATTTCCAAGGACACGACAACGAGAGAAGCTGCTGAACGGCTTTGAGAGCACTTTTAACTCATTTAAGCCAGAATCAAAATCGGCTTGTTTTATGCAGCTATAATCAAATATACACCAACAAGATAGTTTGCTATCATCTGAAAATTGCACTTCAAGTGGATACAGACCCTTTCAATAAATCTGACTACTTGAACCATTTCTTGCGTAGTTACTGTTGATCTATTAATCATATCTTGGACAGTTTCATTTCGATGTTTGTTTTCTTTCAAATGCTACGCCTGAAGCTTGGTAATCTTGCTGTAAGCGACTGCTTGTATTTCCACAGGAGCTGTTTTGCTCTTGAAATGTCCTTCGTAAATCTGCAAGTTCTGTTAAAATGTCGTTTAGGACAAACCACGGAACTTTAAGTTGCACTGATTCCAGTTTTGCAACGCGCTAAACTGCCACTGGATCACGAGGTCCTTGTTCTTAGCAGTGTTCAAGAAGTGCATCATAGTTTCTTGCCAGTGCTTGTGGAGTAAAACGACGAGACAGCCACCTTATATCAAGCATGGGTTTGAAAGAGATTACGATATGACCAAGTGCTTGAGCAATAGCCTGCAAGCCTTGCTTTTTTACTGAGGATCTGCTGAGGATCTATCTGCTTGTTTACCCATTCCACTCTAAATTCAATTTTCTTGAGTAGCTTTGTTTCCTCCGATAGACATTTTACTTGCTCGTCAGATAAAAACTTCATTACATTGCCTTTGGTTAAAAAAAAGCTTATTTTGGTAACCTGCAAAATAAAATTTTATCTTGAAATTTACTATCTGAAATTTTAACTTACTGGCAGCGTCTCAGTGTATTGAGCTCGCTGTTGACTTCTTGCTTCTACAGCGAGCGATTGAAGAATAAATGCCTTTTGGCCAACGTACTTAGTGACAATGAAACACAACTGTTTACTTCACACTGTCTAAAAGTGACAAAGCTTGCTTTCTTCTAATGGAATTGATTAGGTTTGCTACAGTCGTTTAGTCACCGGATTAATTAATAAATTGATAACAAATCTTAAAGACCACGATTTCATTTGAAGGCGAGCATTTCTTTTTTCTATATTTTACAATTAGATGATCTGCAACATTGACACCAATTTTGAAAATTGCTAGTGGTCTAGAACGAGATTCAACTGCGCAGTTGCTCACCTTGGAGGAACATTGGTTCGGATATTTTCTCTTTTTGTTGTTTTGCTCAAGGCACGAGCGATGATCGCTATGTTAATTACCCTTCTGTTGGCATTCATCGTCGTTCGCACGAAGCAATCAGCAAGGAGGTAGTGCGTTTTGGAACCACGTATTTGTTGAAGAGATGACTATTGTGGAAAATGGCATATGCCAGCCATCACATGAGAAGGCAGGAGATGACTGTTGTAGATAGTATGGTTGGCCGTTCGTTCCTCAGTACTGCATGCAGTAGAGATTCTCACGCCCCGCATACCATGCATGGTTTGAAGCGGCGTGTAGTTTTGGGAGGTCTGATCCGTGTTAAAGGGTGGGGTAAAAGAAATGTCGGGCAAGACAAGGCGTGAAGCTAAGCTGGGTGGAGCACTCTATTCCTCGATTCAAGCACTCCTCATTCCTTTGGATGAACACACAGTATGAAGAGGAACATCGAAGTCTTATTCCATTAACTCAATCCGGCAAGTGCAAGCCTGCTTGTAGGGTGATAGGTAGCCGCCATTTTGAACCAGTTGTTACTGTCAATTGATGTTTGCACGACGAGCGGACTGCCAATGGCGGTAGCTAAAGCCTGGTCTACACTAGAGTAAGGCTGAGCGTTGCTTGATTCTTTTTGTTTTTTTTTTTTTTTTGGTTTATCCTTAGTGTAGACCAAGGTTACTAGTCGCCTCTTACGACCTGCTTGGTGAGCAGCTTCGACACTGCAATCCAATGAGGCATGAAGACAAGTTAAAGCAAGGTCTTCTTGAATCTAAAAAATGTCCTCAACCATATAAAGTGTATGCTCAAATGATAGCGGCATTGAAAATACTCTTTAACATAGATTGCACTATAGAAAATTTTTCTCTAGTTATTGTAATCAGCGTTGTTTCAGTTCGCACATTTTAGGATTAAACTATCGTCTCGAAACCAATGTCAACTTTAGTCTGTGAAATTTTTGTGTTATCTACATAGGAAAGTTACCACTACGATTTTTCGTTCCATGAAAGTGTAGTTTAAAAGTGACCCTGAAACTCAAGTCACGTTTGGCTTGATGCCAAAAACTGCGAGTGCATTACTAAATTTTTATTTTACAAATGAAAAAGCTTTTTAATTAGTGCAGATTTTACTCTGTAGTGTCAATTCAACTGTTGCTAATATTCAAGGCTTTGACGTTATAGTAGTGATTTTGTGTTAGATTTTGGCTTGCTGATGCTTATTTTAATGTTTTTGATAGTAATAAGCAGTAACAAAGTAATGCACTTTCAGTGAAAAAATAAAAGGCTTAATTGTTCGCCAGTTTCTGAAATCTTCAAATGTAGATCAAAGCTGTAATGTCGATACAATGTCGTAAACTATTGGTTTTATTTTTTAATAGAAACCAAATGACGATGATAAAGAGCAATATAACAAAGAGCCATGTCTTAAAATTTAATTTTACTTGCTCGGATGATGTTTCAGAATCCGGTCTTTATGAAGCCATCATCGTGGGGATGGCCCCAGATCCGTCTCAAGTTCTTCGCGATTTCAAAAACAGCTTTGTGCCGCTTTGCTCTTTTGCTGAATTCTTCTTTTCATTCAATCTTTTTAAATCTTTCTCACGTTTTCTACATCTCATCTTTGTTCGTTTTCATTTAAGCATTGCAAAATGTAACGCTTTTCTGACCATATCATCACCATTACGGATGCTGACAGGTCATGTTGTATTTACTGCATATCATCATTATCATCATCATTCCTCTTCAGAACGTGCCCATACTATCGCACTCCATCCACTTTTGCAAGTCTGTCCACAGTTTCTTCTAACTGGGGCGTATTCATCGTTCTTGACCATTATATGAATCAATTTAACACGGCGCATTCTTTGCTGTTTCAATTCCTCTCAAAGCTGCCATCTCATTTTCTTTTAGACACCATGTTTCACTGCCGTACATTATTGCGTGCACTACAAGGTTAAAATAATGAAACTGCTCACCCAGCATGTCGTAAGAGGCGATTTTTGGCATACTTACCAATAGCAGTCCGCCTTGATGCTGACGTTACAAGTCTGCAGCAGTTTTCATTCACGATTGATGTAAAATGGACTACCGCTTTCCTCTAGCCTAATCTTGATTAGGTTTGTGATGTGAATCTGAATTTCCGCTTCCTGTCGTACCTCTATCCCGAGGAAGAGGAGTAGTAAACACAACAACACTTCACATGACTCCGATTGGCGGTGTGTTAAATCTTCTTTGAAGCTTTTTCCACTGAAACAATTTTTCATGTTCCGATAAATTTTATTTATCCTTCTCTCTGTTCGTGCTGTCGCCGGTGCCTCGGTTTCAGCTATGGCATTCAATCTCTGCCACAAGTTACAAAAAGTCTTCACAAACTCTTCGTGGTCATGAATTTGTAATTTCTCACCTAGTATCTCCTATTTCTTCCATTATTTCGTATCATCTTTCAAAAACTAAACGATTCCCAGACAGGACGCTTTCTTGATTTTTGCACATTTCATGCACAGGACTGCATCAACTATTACCCTTTTGCCACTCATGACCTTCAAAATGATTTGTTACCGAACTCAAAGCGTTATCAATGAGGTAACTGGAGAAAACGATTGATATTATTATAAATTTTAGAAGCCTTATTACCTCCGCTTCTTGTCGGCGTAACGTGATCCTTGGTTTCTATTCGAGCCTCTACTAATTGTTGATGAAGACTTCACTGACTTATCCCCTTACATGACCATTTGATGAAGGCACTTTAACAAGTTGTAGCAGAGCTAGGCTTCACATTCAATCGTCCCGATTTTATACCATACGGGTATAACAAAATCATGGCTTTAAATTTGTGCGCCTCAATAATTTCATCATGTACCACCCCCACGCTTCAAGAACCACTGTTCTAAAGAGCGAATATGATACTTAAAACTGCAATTTGTACTTTTTTATCTGATCGACAGGCTGAAAGGTCAAGCACCAATTATTTTTATTGCTAATACAGCTTTAGAGTGACATTCCAACCCAATTATGTGTTTTTTGAACCAAAAAATTGCCATTTTACAGACCCCTGGCTCGCAACCCTACAAGTCCATCTTGAAGTCGGATTCATCATCTTTAGAGAAGTCCCCTCGTGGTCGACAAAAAAAATCACCTCACACTGAACTTGGCTTCGAGGTTGACGGGGAAGCGACGTTCAGTGACGAAGATGGCAGCGATTCGGAAAACCGCTCCAAGTCTCTTTCCGGTCGTTCCAAATTTTTGGGATCCGCATCTGCCTACAGTGAGGCCGCCGAAAAGCGGAGAAAGTTAGAAATGGAAAAGCGAAAAATTCCTCTTGAAATTGATCCAAAAGGCACGCCTCCACCGATCAAGATGTCGCGACCTTCGTTCAAAGCTCTAGTTGAAATCATTCTGTCTGCCAGCATCGATGAATTAATTCTCCATCCTGACTTCGTGTAAGGTTTTGTTTAAAAGTAGCGTACTCTGCTTCGCTTAATTAGTGTAAGAAATTTTTCAGTTTAAATGTAACGTCTTTTGAGCACAATTCTAACTTCAGTGCTTTTAAAAAGCGTTTTTGAACATCAGTGCTTGTCAAGAAAGGCTCTGGTGATTAATGGCGCCCTTTCGACCCGCTGCAAAGCAGATGGCAAGCGGCAGACCGAATATACCGCACCAGTCACATACAGCCTCGCATTATGTTATGAAAATGACACCTTCACTCATCTATGTTTTCCTACTCATAGGTTCAGCGAGCGTTTTGAGAAGACTCATCGAGTGACGAAATGCGCTGGTTTTTCCGATGTTTTTGATATCGAGAAAGAGAACCAGATAACCGTTCAATTTCGACAGCAGATACCTTTTCTTACTACAAAAGACTGTCCATATGCTTATGAAGATGATCCCATTGTAAAATCAATGCTACGTGCTTTATACGGGTGAGCACTGAAATGTCTAAACGATTTTATTGGTGCAGTCACGTGGTCAAATCTTTTAATTCCAATCTCCTGGGATTTTACTCTCACTTCCAGCAATCTTTCGCGTAAAATTCGAAAAATAACATAATTGTTATTGCTACGGGCTTGCATAATATTACAGCTAAGTGTGACTGCAAGTTTCAATTTCCTTTTTGCTGGCTTGGGGAGCTGCAACCTTAGTGGTTTTCTGTACTTTCACGATTTCCTGCTTTACCTGTTACCTCAATTTTAGAACTATGTGTTCTGTTTTATTTACTGCAGAATGTGGGAGGAGGAAGACAATCCGCTTGGTGTGCAAGAAAGGCAGAAGGACAAAGATAAAGTGAGCTGGGTGCGTGAAGTTCTCCACAAGAACAAGCATACTGTTGATTCAACACAGAATGCTGTCAATGAAAGCGACAGGACCGTGTCTGATGAAACAAACTCCAATGCTTTAAAAGGTAATGAATGTTTAATACTTTCCTGGTGAAGTGAATAATTATTTTGGTTTTCAGATGGTTTAAAATTGACCACTTTCATAGCTTCCTTTGATATTCATTGAAAAAATATCTTGAAGCGCTTGCTAATCAAAATCTGATGCTAAACCCAGTAGAGTCAAACCCTTCAATATAAAGAAAAAAATGACTGAAAACGTCATTGCTTTCGTACGCATGGAAGTGTATTTGCGGGTTAAAATATACCTTTTTGACGTTGTTGATTTACCCCTCTTCCTTGGGATGGAGGTATTGCGCGAGCGGCAACCACGTTTACACCGTCAATCTAATTGATTTAGGCTAGAAGAAAAGTGGCAGCCCATTTCGAACCAGTAATGAATCCAAATTACTGACTGGTAGCCCCACCACCAAAAAGGCAGACTGCCATTGGTGGGTACCCAAGAGTCGCCTTTTGAGACATGCTGGGTGAGCAGCTTCACAATTCTAACCCGGTGAAGCACGGGTACCGTTTTGACGTTGCATCAGACGTTGGAATAAACATCAAAATTAACGCAGCCTGGAATCATACATGCCATTCTCAAGTTATAACTCTAATATTTCACTTGCCCAAAATCTGCCTGCCGGTGTAAGGGTTAGAGCCTTCGCTTTTTAGTCGATAGACCGGGGTTTAATTCCCTTGACGAGTCGTATTAGAAACTTTAAAAATGGCAATCACAGATCTCCAGCTTGGTGTCAGCAACATGAAGAAATGGAGGGTAAGGTATGAGTCAATACGCGGTTGTTGTTGTTGATTACCTGACCCCGTCCGAGGGATGGGGGCATGGCGGTAGACCATGGAACCCCAGAAGCCGGGCAACTCCCCAGGGTCTGGACCAGAGGTCGTAGAGAGACAGAGAGTCGCCAAAAAGTGAGCGGCGAAAAGAGTCCGTAGCTGGGTAGTGCAGAATGAGATGAGAGGTGTCCTGGGATGAGTGTCCACAGGTGCTGCAGGAAGGATTCTCGATTCTGCCGATCCTAGAGAGATAAGAACTTAACATAAGGCTGTGTCCATTGCAGCGTAGACGAGAGAGAACACAGCGAGCGTGACGAGGGAGCCAAGTTTCTCGGTGGAAATCGAGGGAACCTGTGTGACAAAAAATTTAGATGAGACAGTGCGCCTCCAGTCCGAGAAAAGAGAAGAGTAAATATTAGAGATAAGAGGAGAGAGACTACAAGGGATTGCGGAAGGTGCAAGTAGCGCTCCCCGTCTGGCCAGCTCATTAGCCGAGTCGTTTCCCGGTAGAAACGAGTGCCCGAGGACCCATTGTAACCTAATTGAACAGGAGGAGAGAGAAGACAGTTTCTGCCAGAGATTATGGTAAAAGGAAAGATGGAGGAGAGGACAGAGCAAGAATTAGATAGGAGGAGATGAGAAGTGAAAGACTTGTTGGTGCTGCCGAGACCAGCAAAGAGCGTGCAGAATGGCGCAGGCTTCAGCGGAAAAACTTGAACAAACCGGGCCTTCCGAAAAGGAAAGGGTGGCCTTAGTGCCGCCATAGAGTGAGCAGTTGGCAAGTACGCCGGAGCCGCCTTTGCCAAAAGAAAAAAGAGCAGAGCCGTCAGTCCAGAGTACCAGATCATGAGGGGGAGAGAGTCAAGGTGGGCGAGAGCCGCACCTTGGCGAGAGAGAGGAGGGTCAGAGCTGGAGGATGGAGAGGAAAGGGTGGACTCCACAGTGAAAGAAGGCAGGTTCCAAAGAGGAAAGGGAGGGCAAGCAAGAAGAGCCTCCCTAGGAGAAGTAGAAGAAAGCATGAGCGGGTGAGTGGACGCAAAAGCTCTCCAGGACGATCTGCAGAGTCTTGGTTTCACCTCTAGTCTGACCAAATCTGAAATAGGAAACGAGGTTGGGAGACGAAGAGCCCGCTTGTACGATGAAAAAGCGAAATGAGTCAGGGTGACTCGTAGGGGAGGTAAAGAAGTCTCGGAGAGAAGAAGTGGGATAGGGGAGGACGAGAGGCAGCCGGTGATGGCGCGACTGGCCGCTCGGTGGGGGCTTTCAAATTTGGTGAAATTGGTAACGCTTAAGAAAGGAAACCATCCGGGTGAAGCATATGTGAGAAGGGGCCGAAGAAAAGCTGTATACAAAAGAGAGAGGGACTCCTTAGAGGGCCCCATGAGGAAGCAGAAATACAGCGTAAGGCCTTGAGACGTGGGAAGAACTTGGCCTTCAGCGAAGATACATGCTTAGAAAAGGAAAGAGTGTGGTTGAAGGTAACCCCGAGAAAAGTTGGAGTGGGACTAAAACGGAGGCGAGAGCCGAGTAGGAGGAGGTTGGGCTGGAGGTTAGCTTGGTGGGAATCCACTGAGAAGAAAGAGGCCTCAGATTGAGAGGAAGACACCAGTACTTAGACCAGCGCTCCAATCGAAACAAAGCTCCTTGTGTGGCCTCCACTGCAGTGGGGACCGAGGGGGAGGAGGACCAAATGGCCAGATCGTCAGCGTAAAGTGAGCAGCCGACGGAAGAAGGCGGAGAGGCCGGAAGATCATTGATGAATAGAGAGAAAAGTACAGAGCCGAAAACGGATCCTTGCGGAACGCCTCGACGAACTCAAAAGGAGCGGCTTTTGCGATTTTGAAAAACCACGCAAGCACGCCTATCAGAAAGAAAAGATTGAGTTCAACAAGCAAAGCAAGGAGGGAGATTAGCCGAAATAAGTTTGGGGAAAAGGGCGGGATGCCAAACAGAGTCAAAGCTTTAGAGAAATGGATAGTAGACAGGATCGTCCGAGAGCCCGGCCTGGGTTTGTTGAACCCATCCGAAATGGACTGAGAAAGAAACAGAATTTGGTCGAGTGTAGACCGACCAGGGTGGAAACCAGCCTAGCGGGGAGAAAGAATGGAATTAGATTCCAGAAAGAAGAGAAGACGGGATAGAATGATGCGTTCAAACAGCTTTGATACGCAGGAGGTGAGAGAGATAGGCCGGAAGGAAGCAGGAGAGTCGAGAGGCTTTCCCATCTTGTGGATGGGAATAATAGAAGATATCTTCCAGATGGAAGGAAAGGAATGCGAAGACCAGGAGAGATTGAAGATGTGAAGAAGAACATCCATGCCAGAGCGAGGAAGGTGCTTTAGCATGGGATAGGCAACTTTGTCTGGGACGGTGGCAGTGGAGGAGGAAAGGTTGGAGGCAGCCGCAAGAAATTCAGCAGGAGAGGAAGGAGAGCAAAAGGACGAGTCGGAGTCCTCTGGGTGCGTGGCTCGGCGGAGCTCAGAGAGGTAGCCTCTGGCTCTGCTACACAGGGCCTCTGGCTGAGAAACGGAAAAGTGGGATCTCAGGTAAGCGGCATAGACCGAAGCCGATTCCCTGGAAGAAAAACAGTTGAGGAAGTTAGGAGAGGAGGAAGACGAGGAAGGAGAACCAGCAATAGAGTGAAGAAGAGAGTATACAGTTTTAAGGTTAGATTTGGGTGAAAGAGAAGAGCAAGTCATCTGCCATATCTCCTCAGCCTTGACGTTGGCGATGACTGACGAGGCGCGTCGAGAAGCGGAGATGTATGCCTGGCGATCTTCATCACTTCTGTGAGCGGCAGCGAAAGCCTTGCGTCTTTCACTAACCTCACTTTCCACCTCAGCAGACCACTAGGTTTTAGGATGGCGTTTGATGCGGCCAAAAGGAATGAAAGATTTGGCCGCATTTAGTGCCTGAGAGGAAAAGAGAGCAGCAGCAGAGGAAAGAGAAAGGGATGAGTATTCCTCTGCAGACGGACATTGGAAGTCAGAGTAAAAGGCAAAGTCATCCCAGCGAACTTTCTGAAAGTTGAAGGAAGGGGGGGCGCTCGTTGGGGCGAAAGACCGGAGAGAGAAGGACAGATAGAAGAATGCCTAGGTGGTCAGAACCAAGGTCCTGAAGCACCTCCCAGGAGCAAGAAAGGGCAAGGGAGGAGAGGGCAAAGGAAATGTCAGGAGAGGAGCGATATAAAAGGTGGGTGTGTCAGGGTCATTGAGGGGGAAGAGATCAGAAGAGATGACCCAGTGGAATACTTCCTCCCCTTAGGGGTCGAAGTACCTCTTGAGTCGCAGAGAGGTTGATGGCAATTGAAGTCCCCCCAGAATGAAGAGGTTTCTGGAGGAGGGAAGAATTGAGGGAGAAAAGGAGTCGGTTCTGCCGTCTGTCGGGGAAGAGCAACTACGGGGGCATACACATTAAGAATAGAGAGCGAGGAGGAGGAGTTGTTAAGAGAGATTAAGCGAAAAGAGAGAGGAGGTAGAAAGCTACGAGAAGGATCAGCCCTGGCTGACGAAAATGATGATGCTGCCGCTAGCGTGCATGGCATCAAGATAGAGAATGACAGACTGGGGGTGGGTGCGATCAGAACGCAGAGCAGAGAATCCAGGAATCCAGAAAGAGGAAGATGAGTTATGATTGGATTCCTAGATACAGATAAGGTCAACAGGATGGGACGAAAGAAAGTGAAGTAGTTCATTGCTCCTGGCTTGAAGACTCCCAGTATTCCGTTGAACTATTCCAGTAAACCCTGAGAGAGGAGGCAGGAGGCGTAGAAGGACAGCCAGGAGCAAGGGACGGTGGTGAGGGGGCAGATGGAGAAGATACAAAATGAGCAGATGGGGGATAAGAGGTTTGAAGACGAGGGTGGGGCGAGAGTGCAGCATTTGCAGAGGGGGGCCCAGATTGTACAGTGGAGGTATACATGTCAGAGGAGTCCGAGGAGGAAGTCACAGAGTTACGAGTAGGGACACGGCAGGGGGGGCAGCTCCAAGAGTGAGAGTTGCCAAGAGCTCTGAATTTGGAGAGGGAAAGTTATGAGCACCTTAGATGGACCCATTTGGAGCAGGTGCAGCATTGCACTGACTTGCCCCACCAGGTCACATTTCCAGCGCACACTGAGCAGGGAAAGATGGGGCCAGGGTTGGGATGAACGTTACCGCTCATCAAGAGTAGGAGAAGAATGAGGAGACGAAGACGGGCAAGAGTAGGGCAGGAGAAAAGAGAAAGAGAAAACAGGCGACTGATTTTAAGGAAGCTATATGCTGCCCTACTGCGGTCGTTGAAGGGGCAGCATAGCAAAAAAATGAAGGGGAGTGTCTGGGGTAGCTGGGACCCTCGAGAAGGCCAACAGCCATTTCGACCCAACCCAAACGGGGTCGGGGACCGCACCACCACGTTGAGGCGTCTGTTGATTATTTTTACATACATTTATTTGAAAGCAGCCTTGGTGGCAATTTAACCTTGAACCCCAATCGATGATGTAATTCTGCGCATGCGCAGAAAAGGGACCATAAAAAGTATCGAATTTTGAAACGTGGCGAAGACTTTGTACATAATACATACACAAGCTATTCTTTGCTTGTGATGTAAAATCATGATAAGTAAAGTACCTTAAAACAGAGTAAACGAATGCTACACAAACATCAAATTATCGGGTAAGCGATCACATTTTTTTGCATGTAAATAGAGTTCGAGCTATAACTAGATTTTACTTCATTTCTTCCCCTAATGCGGACTTGGACGCTGTTGTTGGATGACTGGATTGCTGCCACAACCCATTTGGTTTCAAACCACACTTATTATTCGAGCAGCACAGCTTTTCAAATCGCGGATGCTCAGTTACCCTGTGCCCATTCTTTCGAAAAAATTTATTAAGTTGTTGCACACGAACAATTAAGGAGCACCAGACCGGTTTCGCCATTGTTGGGGCTCTTCAGTGACGCGTATCCGACTAGCAGGGAACCGAACTTTAAAGATAGTAGTAGACAACTATCACTTGACCACTTGGCTGGACGCCAATGCTGATGTTATAGTTGATGTTTGTAATTGGGTGACTGGATGAGCCCCAATAATGGCGAAACTGGTCTGGTGCTTCCATACTGTGTTCGTGTGTGACAACTTAATTATAATAAAAATGTTCACTCTCTGATGAAAAAAATTAAAACCGAAAAATGATGTGGCGTTTGAACTTTTCCGGGTTTATTGATTACTTACTTCAAGAAATTCACGTGTTCAAAAGTTTTTTTATCATGCACTTGCATGTCGGTGACTATGAATTAGATGAAAGTAGATTTAAAGCTGTGTTTTTTTTCTCTGTTAATTGATGCAAACACGAATGGATAGCAAGAGGCGTAGATCGCTTATCAATCAATAACCAGCATTGAAGCTATTTAAAGTTGTAATCAGTTAACTGGTTTTGAATTGAGCCTGTGTTTGCTGCAGATTCGTCTCCTTTGGTGGCTGGGGGTTCGAGCGCTGACAGTGGTTTCACGTCATCTTCCACTACAACTACCCCCAACGCAGGTGACTTGCTGAACTTTGAACATAAATGTTATTAGTTTTCACCATCACTGGAACTTTGCCATTTACCAGGTTTTTGTTTATTTTCACGACTACCGTTTTGGCTGCACTCTTCCCAATGTAAATCTTTTCATTTTGTTTGGTTTCCTCTTTTAAGGCTGGTTTCCATTAGGCGTAGATTGCCGCCTGCAATCTACGCCTATTGGAAACCAGCCTTTTATGCTTTTGCACGTAATCGACATCGATAGAAGGTACAGCTGGGAGCTATCATGAGGGCCTTGGTTCAATCCTTGGTCGTTCTACCTGGAGGCAGAGTTGCCATTTCGTGCTTAGAAAATAAAATTATATTGATTTCTAGGAAACGTGCTTATGTTAATCTTAAAAAGTATTTTTGCTTTAAAAATTTATTGGATAAAATCTACACTTGCAAAGCACATCAAAGTCTTCACAATACATGTGAAGTAAAATTATATCAAATTAGTTTTTGAAATATTGACCTACGAAAAATGAACTTTACCTTACATTGGGTATGAAAATCTTGAATTTACGTTGAAAACATCGTTTTACCACAGGCAGATGGTAACCATGCCTAGGGACTTGGTGTATCTCTACTATTTCCAGAAAGTCGTTCGAAGTTTGCTGCTGTTGAATACGTGTCACACTCGTGATTAACCCTAAAATTTTAGCAAGTTTGACGAACAAATTATAGCGTTAAGAACCATTTTCACCACGTATTTGTTGATAGCTGCCCAACAAACGTCGACTTCTGCAATCCAAGATATTGCCAACATGCTCGCCACCGCTCTTGCCACGCCTCCTACTGACGATGCAACGGCGCCATCTGGCGAAAGTGATGTGCAATCTACTACTCAAAATATCATACAGGTAGCGCTTGTGATAGTTGATGTAGTAAAGTTTACAAACGAAAAGTTGAATGGTAGAGAACATTTAGTTTACATATGATTTGGCCTAAATGACGAAAACCTATTTAACCCATGAGCGCGAGATGAACGTCGAGTTTTGGGGGTATGCGAAGTGATAGTACGGTCTTGAAGTCTGCGGTTGCTTATAGATGTTGCCGTGGGTGCGAGCCGTTGTTTAAGCTTGTGAGGTGAGCTTGAGAGCACGCCGTGTTTTTGCCGAGCTATATTGCACGGAATGTGCAACTCAACTCGCCAGATTTCCGCTGACAAGTTTAACGCGCTGTCAGTGACGGCTGGAGAGGAGTCGAAACAGCACGAAAAACTTGAAATTAGTGATGTTGATATTTAGTGATGTCGATATCAGTATTAAGTGCTGATGTCTCTCAAATTTTTAAGCCTTCCATTTGATTGCTCCACTGTCGATCACTCTCAGTGCCTGCCAGCTTCGAAGCCGACCGTACGCTACAGTAAATGTTTTGATGTTATCAAAGGATAAGATAAAATACAGTATCGTGTAGGATGTAACGTAGATTGCCATTCTTTTTAGGCTCTTGTCAAGACTGTGAATGAAAGTGGGCTAGACATACCGGGAGAACTAAGAGACATCATGAATGAATTCAAGACTGCTGCAGATGAGGTAAAAGCAGAAATATCTAGTTTGTTTCCTTGGTTATATTGCAAAGCGTTGTATTGTTTGTCAGTTTTTCGTTTTTTTCATGTTTTAGGCGTTGTCAATATTTTTTTACCTGATTTCTCTCCCGGGACGAGCAACTCCTTAGTACCGATGGGTGTGGATCAGGTGTCGTATTACAGACTTTGCTAACAGTGTTGTATCTTAACAGGATAGTCGAAGCCAGAACCGAGATTCCTCTCCAGAGCCTGGTTTATTGGTAAGCTCATATTTTGTTGGATCTTTGATACCGTTTATGAATGTGCCATGTTACGATTATAAATTCGATGCGATTTTTCTTTCGATTTTTGCATCTATACTTCACACCACTACAATGATCTAATTGTATTAACATTCAGATGTTCAAAATAGCGAATAAGCATGACGAAATATATCTTTTCATTATATCGTCATTTTACATGTCACTGACTTTCCTTTTTCGAAAAATCCAGTGATGCGCCGCTTGATCAGAACAAGTTTAACCAGCAAATCGTAGCAAGTGGTCGTAGATTTGAAATGTTTCCAAAAACAACAGCGTACTCGAAGCTTTTCGTGACGCGTTTTTCAGTAGGCGGCATCGAGAAAGTTCTCGGGAAAATAGCGATAAAAAGTTTTGTATCATCATTTGATTTGCATAATTCTCTTGCAGTCAAGTTCGTCTTCTAACGTGACGCCTTCGTCTGATTGGCGCGCCGGTGGTTTTGCTGAAGACTCTACGGCCAAGTATCACTCGCCCATACAACCACAAGGTTTATCAACCATGTATGGATAAATTAACAGTGTCTTGTCGAATTTAAAACGAAGTTAACGTATATCATCAAGGTTTTCAGCACTGATCGAAGTGAGAAGAACATACCACGTCAATTGAGTGTAGACTGCGGACAAGATGATGAGTTAGCGATATTTCTTTTTGGATGTTATTGTTTCTTAGTAGACGTGTAAGCTGTTTAAACAGTCCATTTGAAAGCTTGGTAGCGTTGTTAACTGAAGATCACTGCAGGACAGCCTTGCAGTGATCTATTGCTAAAAGTGCAGCAAAAAGTTTAAGTTTCGTTCCAACAGAATCCAGTTGATATTGGAGGCGAGGTTGTAGGCAGTCTGATTGGTGTTATTTGAAGAAAAAGTTGATTGTTTTAGATATTTTTTAGCAAGTGTGTTAAGTGAGCAAGAGCCAGTATAGTTCTGTACGACAGATTTCGAATAGTGTTTGGTGTGTTGTGATCATTTTTTATCGAATTATAACACGATTTTCGTTTCGCAGATCCTCGTCACACAAGAGCCCTATATCAATCACACCACCGCCTATCCCTCCAGAACTACCGTATGCCTTCTCCGGGGATGATGGGGACCCTTCCTCCCTCGAAAGGCAAGGAAGCAGTGACGAAATTACCCCTGCGTTCTTGCTTGAAGAAGCCCCCAGAGACAATCAGAACAACTTCCGAAGCAAGTCGAGCGATGCCGAGTATGACTCAAACTGGCGTTTCCATGGCGACTACGAGCGTGGCCGCTCAGTTGAACCCCGCTACAGCGACCAATCGCGGCCCGTACGCGCCGATGAGCGCGAGAGATGGGGCGGGAACGAAGAAGCCCAATCGCGAATCACAGACGAGTACCGCGTTTACTACAAGCGGCCTGCAGACGAGCGCCTTGCTTACCCGGTTCGCCACGACGCTGAACGTCCCCGGTTCATACCCCACACGGAGCGGAGAGAAGAACATTGGCAACATGAGCACCGCCGAGCTCAGCAGCATACTTCGTCGACTCGGAGTAACACCAGCTACAACCAGCCGCGCCGGGCAATCCTCCCGACCCCTAGATGGCGCCCTCAAGGCACCTGGCATCCTGAAAGAAGCGTCCGGCCCGAGTTCTGGGACTCTAGATGCGAGTGGCAGGACCGGCCCAGGCGGCCCAATCAGCAGTGGGCAAATGATCCGTATTATAGATGACAAAAGGTTGCTGATACCCTCAAAGGACATTAGCTCTGCGCCGCTTGGTTTTGATCGTCCAAGTGCCATTTTGTCTAACAAAATACCTTCACAGAGCAGTGCCAATGCTAGAAACTTTTCGCAAGAAAATTTCAAAATAGTTATGTCAGTCGCGTCTAACACCGTATGCAAGCCCGACTTAGTTCCTGTTGTTCAGCCAGAGAAAGCTACTACCACTGCAAGTGATACTGTTTCCACTTCTCAAAGTTTGCCAAGCAATGCCCCCGCCCAATCAGCTGATAGCCAAGCTGCATGCACGCCCGTAAGTAGCGCAGCAAACAGTGTTAGCTCAGCGACAATGACCGGAACCTCTCAGGTTTCTGGTTCCGACAAGTCTGCTGGTGACGCTCAAGCCTCTGCACAGTTGCCCGACTCGTACATTCAGAAACTGCACAAGAAGTACAAAGAGCGGAAAATGCTGAAGGGAGAAAAGAATGGCAAGCCGAAGGTGGCTGGTCCTGCTCGTTTGGTTGAAGAGGCAAAACCATGTTTGTCAAGTTCTGCTGACGTTAAAAGCACCCCAACAACGAAAGAACAGCAACCTACTGAAAGCACTGATGAACCGCAGCCGGATTTAAGCCCAATAATCTTCCCGCCGATCCCTAGTTTTGATAATTCGCTTTCAGATGCAGACCTGTCTGCCACTTCAGCTCATAATCCAAAAACTACGGAAAAAAACGTCACGCCGCATGATGACAATGCTTTGGCCTCGAGGTTGAGCAGCAAAAATTTACAGCAGAAGCCTGTTGTGCATCACGAAAATATGCCGAGCGTTTCCAAAAAGCCTCTGAAAGCTTCTGAAGATGCCGCTTCCAAGAAAATGATTAGCAACGATGTCCCTAGTTCGACGCCCGCTGTGTCCGCTTCCGAGCCTCAATCAAAAGATGTTTTCTCTAAAATAAACACTCTGCTAAACGATGTGCGAGACATCCAACAAGGAAAAAGCTCCACTGATGCTCTGTCGTCTCGCTTGCTCGAGCTGGCTATGCAGCTCCGGGGTTCCCCTAGCGATATTGTTTCACTTGCTAACCAGGAAACACAAGCTCTTAACACTGTATCAGTATCAATTGATTCGCAAGCCCATTTGCCAGCTACCGAGGCAGTTTCGACCGTATCAATTAATCGTAAAAGTACGAGTGCTCACGTCAGCGGTTCTCGCAGTTTGGAAGCCGAAAAAATCCCTGCTTTCGGCAATACAGAATCGCCTGCGCAAACGTTTGCTTCTCGGAGTACAGAGTCTTCTGCACCGCTGCAGACCAGAGTGCAGGTTCAAAGCAAAGTTGTCGATGTTTCTGTTAAACACGAAAGGCATAGCGAACTCAAAAATTCTTTTCCCACCCCGGATTATCAACGAGAAACACATACGCCTACTTTGGATGATTCCTTTGATTCGAATATCCATGCAGCGGTGCAAGACAGCTTCTCCCATTCGTACCAATGCTTCAAACCCCTGTCAAAGCTCAGCACGTCGAAAATGAAATGGAGTGCTAAACTTCAAGCTGTAGTGCAAGGCATCGAAAGTGGATTACTGCAAGCTGCTATGTTGAGAAAACGCGCTGTAGACGACCTTAAACTAGCCGAGGATGCTGCAAATATAAACAAGGACGTACCAAGTACTTCTTCTGGAAGGCCAACCCGTACAGAAATCGATCAGTCGTCCGATGCCAAAACAGCAAGCTCGAAAACGCAGAAGATAGCCCACGTCAAACCGCAACCGTTTGCGGCCCGTAAGATTCCGATGTTCCACGTTTTCAATCCACGTAACAACCCTGAATGCGTCCGCATCTCTCTTCTGCTCACTCTAAGCGGAAAACAGTTTCCGATGAAAAACATCGCTGACGCAATCAGTCAGTCAGCACCTGCTGGCAGTGATGATGGAATGCTGGTGCCGGTCACCAAGAAAATGATCGAAAAAGCACTGGGAGAAGAAGTGCTCTGGATCGTGATCAGGTGAGAGAGATTGTTGTGTATTGCTCGGATTTTGCGCTGTCTTGACCTTTAAAGGATCATTAGATTCTAATTCCTAAAATTTGAGACAATTCATTAATTATTTGGTAACAACAAAATTACAGTCAATTTCAGAATAATGGTTATTACGTCATAATGATATAACAATTAACAATCATGTAACATATGTCTTACATTATCCCTCAAAGGGTTAAGGGAAAGCGAACTCGAACAGCAGCCAGAATTTAAAGAATCTCCTGATCAAAATCTGGTGCAAAAGTAGGTGCTTAGCCGCAGACATAGTTCATCAGCTATGTCAAACCTTGTGTCAATGTGGAACGTCAAACAACACGTTTTCGCTGCAGATCTGCCGACATTGAATTGATGCCAGCACTGCCGTTCTTGTCCCTGCTCAAGTGTGCTGGCCCGAAAGTAAACTTCGTGACGGCCGACAGCGCTGATGATGTGAACGCTCGCAAATACACCAACGTGATGGCGGGAGAGTATGGGATTCTGATGCCGGTATCGGTGGCCGTGCTCACTCAGAACAGAGGTACGATTTTCGGTGTATTCCTGAAAAACTACTAATATATTGTATAAACAAAAATAGATTGTGTTTTGAGTAGACCGATCATCAATAGGTCATTCAATTTTCTACTTGAAAATTGTATCACTGCTTTACCTACTGCCACTGACAACAAAGAAGCAATGAGTCGTTTAACAACACGATTCTGCTGAAACTTAGTGACTTCTCAAGCAATAACTGCGATAGAGCGTGTTCTAAAAAGTAAAGCAAAGGCTTCACTAAAGGTAATTTGAAATTCTCACCACAGCGATAACTTGTTGCAAGGGCAATTTATGTTAACAAAAATCAGCCTTGGTGGAGCAGGCTTTTCAGCACAAGAAGAACCCTCTGCTCCGCTGGTGGTAATTTCAAATTGTTGCCAAAAAATTATGTAATGAACCTTGTCGTTTTGAAACTATCGCTGGTGGAGATGCGTGGATTTTGTCTAGAGAGAGATGAGCCTGTTTCATTTTCATTTGCGTTTAAGGCCTGGCGATCATTTCTATTATCAGGGTCTACCTGTTGTCTACAGTAACATCTCCGCTTTTTAAAGATGAAAAATATTTTTAACAATTTTAAAAATTTTGATTTTCGAAATGTAAAAATGTAAGTCTAATTTGTAAAAATTGTTTGAAAAGCTTGAACGGTTTACATTAGCCTGCTGGCCACACAAACAATATCGGACATTTGTAGAGCAATTTTGTATGCTCTTGCAGCTGTTGCCAAATCGGTAAATTTAGTTGAACACTGGCTTGTTATCTTATACAACACGAGTTTCGACATTACCAACTGTTGCCTAATAGTATCAGTGACAACCTTGGCCCCAGAAGCTTTAAAAATTCAGCAATTGATTGAGCGATTCGATTGTAGATGAGCAAACCTCAGTTTTATCAGTATTGTTTCTGCTTTATTAAATTAAGTTTCAGAGCCTATAGGTCTATTACATTGATGCGAAGAAAAGTTATTGCTATGTTTTGCCATCGAAAATATATTGTTCATGAAAGTCATGTCAAATAGAAAAAATTAATTTTTTGTAGTTATATTCATGATTTACAGAATTATCAAATTTTTACGTTGTCCAAAGACTTTGTCCGCACCCCGTAATTGTTTTAGTGTATTTTCCGTAAATGTAGGAAGAATATCCGAGCAAAGTTGTGTTGCTCTGAAATACATTTTTTTTTTGAAACTCGATCCAAATTTCAAGCAAAATTGCTGTCCTCAGTTTAATTCTTTTTCTACTGCGTCTGTTCAGCAGTAGTTTCCAGTCATTAATGGTAGGTCTACTACAATGGTTGCCTTTCCAGAAATTGATCTATTTCTGCCAATGCATAATTGATCTTTATAGATCGCGTTGCTCGAGCATACCACAAGAAGTATTTTCTTACTTCCTCCGCTGCTTTTTCGTTTCTCTCCAGAACACTTGATTGTTTTACGCATAACTAAACTCTTAATAAAATAATGTCCTTCCATATTTCGTTAACTAGCAGAATAAACATTATTTGCTTATCTTTTTTAGAAAGTAGTATTTTTGTTTTCCTGACATCACAGGGAAAGATCGACATTTTTCGCAGGTGCCTTTAGGGTGACAATTTCAGTGGTAATTTATCGAAACTTTTTGGTAAATTGTTACTAAAATTATCACCACAATTATTTCTGACTGTTACTTCACCGACAATTTTATGGGGCGCCATTTGTTCACCGCTGATTACACATGTTTTAGGACATTTATGACTAAATCAAATGCATTTGTTTAAATGCACAAATACATTTAACATTTGTTTAAATGTTTATAACATTTGTTTAAATGTTTTTAACATTTAAATACATATGTCACTCAACCGTATCATTCACATATGTCACTCAACCGTATCGTATCGCTCTTTAAAGGGAATGTACTGCAAATAACGCTTTTCCAATAGATTTGGTCATTGGACCATCACGTGATAGGTTTGCGACAGACTCGTTTGAAATGGGCGACAGGCGCGACATAGTTAAAATTCTTAAAACATGTGGTCTGCAGCAAATTAAACCACCAACCGCAAAAGTCCGAGTCTCTTACTACAAGATGTCTGCTGGATAGGATATAGGATGACTGCTGGAAGGAAAAGTGCAACATAGGCTGTATAGATTTATGCTGTTAGTCAATGAACTCAGTCTGCCAGTTTCTTGCAGAAAATAATGATACTTATGAAAGACTATATATGTATGTATATACATCATAGGTAGGCTGGCCATTTTTCGAAATGCAAAACCGGGACGCTTATTGCAGACTGCTATTATGACTAGGTAGGGTAGCCATACGTTCCGATTTAGGCGGGACAGACCTCCAATTGAGCGTCCCGTTTTTGCATGAGCAAATAACGGGACAGTGGATGGCCACCTTTCACGAAGCCAAATACTTGGGCTTACTATAGACTCTAGATCAAAATCGGGACGCTCAAGACCGCGGTCGCGCCTACGGTGGGGTGGATCTCCAAAAAAAAAAAGGTCACCACCTATTTCGCTGCCCGTTTGTTGTCATTTTCGGTCGGAATCATCATTCAGGTAGGGTTTGCTGCCAACATGCCCTAGTTTATCACGGCTAACTTTGGCATACCCTAGGTCAAGCTGTGCTGCATGACTGAGCGAAAACACCAGACATTCCATAATTTAACTGGGACAGGCCTGAAAAAGCGGGACTGTCCCGCCTAAAACGGGACGTATGGCCACCCTAATCATAGGATAAAACATTAAAAAAACTTTTTAATTTTATATCCTATGATGTATATTTTCTTTATTATCTTGTTTAATCAATTTACTGTAAATGCCGACTCGTTTCGGCCATGCTACATGCAATGTAACTGTAAGTGCTAAACTCGCAGTCTTTTTATGAATATAAGTTACAACATCTTTGAGCGATTTATCATTCGCCAAACTTTTCCTCTGCTTTTCCTCGCCCATTTCAAGAATTTTAACTATGTCGCGCCTGTCGCCCATTTCAAACGAGTCTGTCGCAAACCTATCACGTGATGGTCCAATGACCAAATCTATCGGAAAAGCGTTATTCGCAGTACATTCCCTTTAAAGAGCGATACGATACGGTTGAGTGACATATGTGAATGATACGGTTGAGTGACATATGTATTTGTACATTTCAACAAATGTTGAAAACATTTAAACAAATGTTAAAAACATTTAAACAAATGTTAACATTTAAACAAATGTTATAAACATTTAAACAAATGTTAAATGTATTTGTGCATTTAAACAAATGCATTTGATTTAGTCATAAATGTTGTCCTAAAACATGTGTAATCAGCGGTGAACAAATGGCGCCCCATACAATTTCAAATCAAATCATCGCTTCGTTACAATTTTCAGTAACAGTTTTAGCACTTCCAGTGATAATTTTGAGGTTACCACCGGCAAAATTATCACCAACCTGCTCCACCAGTGTAAATTTGAAACTAATACCGAAATTTGGTGTAAAGTGATATGACAGTTTAAAGTTATTACCGCTGATGGAGCCTAAGCAATAGCGAGAATGTGCGCCCCAGCTTACCTCTAGAGCAATACTGTGTTGAAAAAGTGCATTTTTTAGTTGTTGAAAAAGACCATACGTTATGTGCAATCACTTGAAAGGGAAGGTTTTTATGCTTTTCTGATTGGTTTTGAACCCACACTAACTACGTATTTGATTTTTTTTCTAACATCATCTTTGTTTCAGCATCCTTCGTTGAGCTCTTAGCTTGGATGATTGCTTTAAACAGGAAGACGAGCAAAGCGCTCTGGAGACTAGCTCTACCGAAGCACATTTTGAGGCAGTTGACATATTACAGGTAGAACAACAACAGCAGTCATAGTGTTTGAAGTACTTACTTGCTGCGGGGTTGCATGTTACTGGATTGATGCGCGTCTACCTCTAAATGTTCTCTTTATTTTTTACGTTTGCTGGTTAGTTAAATGTGAGGGTGAAGAAGAAATCTCGAAATATAGCAAAAGCAATTAGCAAGAGGCAGATGAAACGCTGGATTGGCAACCTCTAATCGTATAGGTTTACGTTTCAAAATTGCTGTAATTGCTCGCACGAAAATCTTAAAACAAATTGATATTAAAAGATTGATTTATCTGCAAACTTAGCAAAATGCTGTTTTTATCCAGAGATAATTCCAGTGTAGAGGCGTCTTTGAAACGGTCGGCCTACCTTCTGCTTGACGTCATCGAGAAACACTCCAACGTGATCATTGACGTGACAGTGGCAGATGAAAGCTCGAACAGTTGGAGCACCTCGGATGTTTTTGATGCTGCCATCAGTTTGCAAATGCGATACGTGGATCTTACACGTCATGTGGTGATATTAACAGGTAATTGCAAAAGAGCTGCGTTGACCAAAAATGGTTAACAAGAGCGCTTGCTTAGTGGACTGAATACTTATCTCAAACGCTGAAGCGGAAAAATCTTTTGTCGGTTGCACTTAAAACGAAACAGCTCTTGTTCAAATCCACTTCGGAGTTACTAGTGCTACTATGACAATGCATTTTTGCAGAAAGCGTCGAAACCCTGTTGAAAAAATTACCATGAAGTGCCTTTTGTAAGTGCCCAACAACGTGGCCATTATGAGTTTTGAAGGCACAAACGAATGGTGGTTGCTATGAAACAGGGCCCCTACCCTCTCAACGGTATTGCTGATGGTTGCGATGGATATTCGTTATCGGATGTCACCCATAACTTGTAAACTTTGATTCAGAAAATCAGGGAACCAATCATTGGAACACACACAGGAGGGCCGGCGTGGCCGTTGCAACTGTGGGGCAGTTCGTGTCTGCCATTATCGACAAGAAGGAGAAGCTACCCGCCAACGAGCAAGACGTTTACAGCCCGCTGATACACATTTATAAAGTTGAAAAGTGAACAGTTTGCGGTTGCCGGTAGTGAGCACGGGAAAGTGCTAGTTTTTCGTAATCCTTTGGTACACTTAGAAAAAAATCTTGTTTATGTACAGAAATGGCCTGACATTAACTTGCTCGTTGTATAAAAATCATGCTTGCTTTGGCTTAAGATGGCGTTTTAGCGATGGCTGCTGACGGGTTAGGCTTTGCATTAAAAGTTACTCGTGTATTAAATCCAAGTTTTTACTTAATTTTTGTCGCGTTTTCACTTCATAATCGCAATCTCCCTTCGCCCCAAGTAGCAATAGTTTTAACCTGTAGGTCCAATCTAAGAAAGCTTTTTTTTTGAGATTTGGTTCCGCTTTTAGCCTGATAATTACAAATTGGAATTGAGTTAGGTCGGTGATAAAAACGCATATCTGTTGTTACTCTTATTTTGTGGGAAGAAATTGATCTGTTGGTACGTTTTGAGAATAGTAAAACAAAAGTGCTACTGTGCATGCTTCTGGAGTACGAGTGGGGGCGCCGTTCAACATCTTTGGCGTTGCTTGCAGTTTGGCTTAGCGTGTTTTCGGGTGCACGTCAATTTTAATCTGATAATGAGTTTGATAATTTTTTATAAACAAATGTTGCGTTCGCTATTAATTTGATGCCATCACTTTTTTATGGAGTGCGAAGCAGTAGTGCTTATTTCTGGTAATTATAACAATTCGTTAAATCAGGGTCTTATTTTCGTGTGCTAGTTCAGGTGAGTTCAACTACTAAGCATTATAAAAAACCAGAAATCATACAAGTAAATCTCTGTGTCTTAAGCAATTTCAAACAATATTGTATCAGCAAGACTATATCCATGGTCTGTGAAAATTTGCACTTAAAATAGGTTTAACTAAAATCTCAAGTTTTCACTATGTTCAACGCTTACACGAAGAGCTTTTCATTGCTTTTCAGGAATACTGCATTTGCGGCATCTGAATACTATCCCAGGGTGTTTCTCTTCCCTTATGCAATAGGTTCGACGTAAGAGTTACCGATACAAAAAAAATTTTATAAACATTGATCGCTGCAACTAGTTAGTCCCGCAACTCTACCACCTTGCATTCAAATGATAATCCTCCAGTGATATCACTCGGCAAGGAAAGAAGAGCTTTTCTTTATCGCCATCCTTAGTCTGGCGTCCAACTTAAAGATGATTGTCTTTATTTAATGCTTGCTGTCAAGGCTGCCTTTCAGTTTAGAAACATCGGGTGTGCCTGGTGAGAAGAATAGGTTCACTGGTTCAGCCGGTTTTAACCAAAAATATTTGTGAGAACAGTAACAAAATGTTTGGTCAAATGGGGTCATTACACCTAATTTCAATCGTCGTCCCGGTGTTTTGAATGTAAACCGGTCCTAATCACAAACGTTCTATTGTTTCACAAATTCAATCTGTTTTCTGTAATGATCGAAGGGTCGCAAAATCAAAGTTGAGAATGGGCGACGTTAGTTGCGTACGCATGGGAGGAGGTAGGTTTGGGGGTTAAACCCTCATAAACATTGATTCCATTCGATATTTTAATTTGATAAATAATCTATGCAAGCATTAGCCTAAAACTTGTTCAAGAAAATGCTAATTTAAAAAAATTTTTCGAGAGGCATGCCTCCCGACCCCCTTGGATAAACGTGCTCTCGGCAACCTTAACGAGAAAACCTATCTATTCATAACGAATTTCGGCGTACGCCAATGGGCGACGTAATGACTTTATCTTACGATTGCAGAAATAAATTTTTGGTAGTAAACTTACTTCAGGATAGGTGAATATGTGACTCCTCTTAATGATATTTGTGATACCAAGTTTCCGGAATAGAAAAAAAGGGAGCTGTACCTGTCCAAAATTTGTTGCATAGAATTACCACATTTAAGGAAAAATTTCTCTGCATCTGTAAGATTGTGTAATTGGTGACTGTGATTTTACACAGTGCTATTGACCTACTGACCTATTTGTTTATTGATTTCTTCTCCAACTTTGAATTTCTTGAACTGTGCCCATATTTCCGACCTTCCTACTGATGAGCTTAAAAAAAGCAAACTAAGATCTTTCATTTGACTGAGTGCATAGGCAGGGCCGGATTAAAATATCGCGGGGCCCGGGGCAGATAAGAGTGCGGGGCCCCTAAATTATGGAACGGGAAAACAACTTAGATTTGGGTCGCGCTCGAAAATGGTTGGGAGCCACTGATTTAGTAGATCTTAATGATAGAAGACAAAATAAGCTCTTGCCTTCCGGGAACAAAGTGTTCCAGAGGTAATCCTTGGTATTTAAAATGGGTGAAGTATAAACGGGTTAATTCAACTCGACAGTATTTATTTTAAACTAAAAATTGATTTTTTTGCGTTATTTGTGTTTTTGTTTGATAGAAATTTAAATTAAAATAAAAGAAATTATTTTAATCAAAGAGGTTGAGCCTAATTTGTTATTTTGATTTGTTAAAAAAAGTAAATTTTATTAATTTTGTTTAAAATTTACTTTGAAATTTATTTTGAAAGGTTAAATATAGAATAAAATTTTCGCGCTGTTTCATTAACGGGGCAAATATAAACAACACAGAAAATATAATAAACAACACAGAGAGTGCAACACAAAAAAAACTAAGGCAAATAATGTATTACAACTGGTGTTTTCGGCATTTCGCTACTGCAAATTTATCAATAATATCCTCAAAGCTCATAGATTTTGTGAATCTCTTTTCGATGGCTATAATACAGAAATCACAGACGTGATCCGGGGTCAGGGATGAGCGCAAGTAGTTTTTCATTCTTTTCAATGCCGAAAAAGAACGTTTAACTTCCGTATTTGCAACAGGCAAGGTCAGATATATATTAATACAAAGAATAATAGCCTCATTTGGAAAAGTTTCAATTAAGCAGTTCTTTTTCAAACATGACAGCTGTGCTTGAGCAATATTTGTCTTCGAACCAAGATCAGGATATGAGCGTTAATGAAAAGCAAAGTGCACAACTTCTGAAGGTAAGTCGCAATCCAAAATTCTTGCATATACTTTTAACGACTTACTTGCAGCGTTTTTTATATCACTGATAGCCAAAGTGTTCAGATTCAGCAAAAAATTAAAATTCTGTTACCATATGCAGTACACAAATTTTCGTCTTCTTACTTCTGCAATTAATAAATCAATGATTGGAAAGTAAGTTCCAATACGAAAGGATTGTCGAGCATCTTCCAAAGCTCTAGTGTATCCAGTGTCCTCTCCTCCATAATCAAAAGTCTTCTTCGTTTTTCGGTTGCGTTTGTTTGGTGACACATAGGTTTTCTGCATACCGGTTGTGAGTTTCAAACCATTTTTTTCAGTTGTAACAAATTCACCCCGTAAATGCTGGCAAAAACTCTCGATTCCATTGTAAAGTGCTGCGCAACTTCCTAAAGTCATGTCAGCACGCTGCAGACTTTTACTTGTACTGTGAAACCTTTGAAGAATTTTGAGCCATAAAACACATAATATGGCTGTTTCTAAGGCATCTATACTTTTTTTCAAATACGATGAATCTGATTTGGTTTGATTTGTTTCATTGTCGTCCAACGTAAAATCTTGTAGCAGTTGTCACAACTCAACAAAATTTTTCTTGAGGGCTGTAGTGGCATCTAAGATTTCTTATAACTGCTCTAACATTTGACAGTCGTTCGCAGCCATTAATTTGAATGCTATCATACCCAGGGATGTATTGGAGGGGGATCAGGGGGATCGCCGTCCACTTACTTTTTTTAGAAAACGCTTGACTGAAGGAACATTTTATTAATATTCAAAATTTTTTTATTTTATTGTTTCTAAAATATGTTTTCCAATATACTTTTATTTAAATAAATTTGTTTTAATTAGTATACCCTTTATTGCAAACAGTTCGATTACATGTTGTCTATGTTTCCCGCCTTGCGTTGTTGCGAAGTTTGCCGTTGTGCATGTCTCTCAGACCATGAGGTTTGGAATCAGTTCCAACCGTCCACCTACTTTATTATTTAGCAATAACCACTGATTTTACCAGTCTTTACTGTGACGTCACAGTTACTTTGTCATTGAAAGCCTGTTTATAATTTTTTTCGTACAAATAATAACTGTACCGGTAAGCATAGTTGCCATTTTAGATTATTTTCATCTAAATTTAGATGTTTTTGTGACAATCTAGATGTAAGATTATACAATCTAGATGTTAGATATTTTTTTAGATTACTATAAAAAATATCTAGATGTTTTTTTAGATGTTATTATTTGTAGGCACGTGTCAAACCTCGGTTGTCGAACACAATTCGCTCTGGAAGGCTGTTCGAAAACCGATTTGTTCGAAAATCGAAACATCAGAAATAGTGAAAATGAGATTAATTTGTTCTGTACACCAAAAGAATACAGTGAAACCTCGGTTTCCGAGGAACTCGGAGTTCGAGTGATCCGTCTTTCGAACAAATTAAGAGCAAGAATAACCTGAACCAAAGAGAAACCGAGGTTTGGCTGCACACGTCGTGACGAAAGGAGCCTTTGACAGTTCGTGCAGGCGCAAATTTCTACCGGCAAGAGGGTGCTGACCTTTTTTTTTTTTTTTTGGAGACCACCATGTCCACGCGTGGAATAAGGTTAAGCCGAGGAGTTCTCGTATAATTGACAAAACGTATTTTGTGAGATGACAATGTTTTCCACCAAGAACTTGACACGAGAACCTACTACAATTTGTATTACATTTCTTGATCCTTCAATATGCCAAAACAGACAAAAAGTAAAGCCTATGAACAGAAATTCAAAAAAGAAAGGCTAAATCATCCCATTTAGATTATTTTTGGATGTTTTATTTTTCAATCTCGATGAATCTAGATGATTTTTGAAGTCAATCTAGATTATTTTAGTCAAGGAAATGTGGCAACTATGCCGGTAAGTAGATATTTTGATTCTTCTGTTCAAGTTTGCTGGTAATGTAGGTTATAAGGCTATAAATTTATTTCAATTCAATTCAATAGTTAATAGCGCTAAAAAGCGCGGGGCCCGGGGCAACTGCCCAGTTTGCCCATTGCTTAATCAGGCCCTGTGCATAGGGGCATATAATTCAAAGTTGTGGAAGGTCGCTAAAGTGATTGATGTATTTACAGGAATTAACCTATCACATAATAAGCCAACTACTTCAAATTTTTTTTGATTGTAGGCCTAGCTGTAAACCTTAAAGCCTCTGGCTGGGCGTAGGCTATGTTCCTTTTTACTGGCATAAACGCAGCCAGGGGAAGACAAAGTGACTGAGAGCCTAGCATGTACGTACAGAGGAATTACCACAATAAGTTAAGGCTATGGATTTAGTCGACGATCCACCGACCAACATTTTGTGATAAAAAAAAGATAATTCTTTCTAAGTCCAGCAAGGTTTCGCATCAAAACTCGGCAGTATGTTTCACTTTGCTACGCGAGACAAAAATTTCTTTGGGGCCCGAGTTGTCAGACGCGCGACACGACTGTACGACAAAGATATTCTAACGCTAAATTCTCCTACAATTCACTTATTTTAATTTTCACACTTGATATTGCGTGATCAAATGAAACCTAGTCAATCCGGTGTGTTGGTGCTGTAAACCAAAAATTTAAAGCTTTTGCTCGTAAGTCAGTTTTACGCTGTCTGGAGGGGGCGATAGAGTGTCGTTCCTATAGTTTGGACTGACAACAGTCCTAAACATCAATAACCTCATCATCATAAAAACCCAAAAGTTAAATTTTCCTTCTCAGTCCCCAAATTTGTCTGATTACTTATTTCTGGTAATGATAATAATTTGTTAAATCACAGCCTGGTTTTATTAGCTTATTCAGTCGAGTTCAGTGGCATAGGCAAAAGTTTGTCACAATGAAGATTGCTTTTCTCATTAAAAGAGCCGAAAGCACGATTGTTATTGGGGTTCGGAGGCACGGTCCCCAAAGGATTTGAGAAAATTTTTATGCTTTCTATGACAAGTTTTGGCATAATGCTCTCATGGTTTTTCTCCTGCCCGTAAACACAGCTATCAGTGTTCCGCCAATCCCCACGTAGTTTTTTCTCAGCGACTTGACTTCATACAGCGTAGTCTTGTAGGAAATAAGTTCCTTGAGCAAGAGCGTGCTGACTGAACCCCAATTGCTGGGAACTATGGCAGTCACAAGGAAGAAAGCACGACAGTAATATTTTATTCCATCAATTCACGCAGCTGTGGCAGATAGTAAAAAATTACGTCCTTCTGCCACGACGATCAACCACGAAAAAGAAAAATAACAGACAACCAGAACACGCCCGTCCGCCACGGCGATCGACAAAGAAAGAGAGCACAAAATCTTCGATCACATGGTCAGTCACAAAATACTGCACGTGTCACCACGAATTAGATCGCTGCACACGTCTATGAAACCAGAACACTGTACACCTCACATAAACGAAAACAACCTAATGGCGGGAAAGGCAAGCCGACCAACGAGCTACCATGAGAGGACAAAAACATAAACATATCCAGCCCTAATAAAAAAAAAGAAAAATAAAGGTATGTGATTTTAGACACAAGCAATAATAATAAACGAATAAGTGTTGCAATATCACGGCTAGATTGCCGGAAAGCCATACAGGCTTAGATTCCTGGCGTGAGGTTACATCGCCAGGCGTGCGGACTATAGGAGCACGATATACTTTAAACGGAGATAGCCGAGCGGCTACAAACCTGACGGTAGATACTTCGTCAGTTAATATTACTTCATCAGTAAAATCGTAAGGCAAAGCAGCAACGGTGCACAAGCTGGGCGTCAAACTGGGGATGCGTGAAGTTGCAAACTAGCAAACACAGGTCTTACAGTAAACAACTAGAATTACACACATCGGCGGGAGCGAAGTGCAGAGCCGCCGAAAGCAAACTAACAAAAAAAAAAAAGACATGGCATGTGTGGCATGGCATGTCTGTGGCATGGCAGCTCGAAGAGGTGCACGCTACAGTCTCTTGAAAATGTGATGCAAAGACTTTGTAAGCAATTTCCTACAAAATTGATTGATATTGTGATAAATTAAGTGATCTCGTAATGTTTTGTTAGAAGTTTTGGTAAACATAGCTTCAAATTAGACCCCTACAGCAAACCGAACAATTAGCCTCAACTGAGAAGTAGTAGACGTTGTAACCGGGCCTCTTACGGACAACTTCTAAAAACCTTCCTTTGTTATATTGTCTTTCTTTGGTCTTTGCCCTGTGTTTGAATAAGGCCAGGGCCGGATTTAGATAATGAGAGGCCCCTTTCTATTTTTAAACTCAGAATTTCTTTCTAAACAGCATAACATGTCATTGCTTAATGCTAAAAATATGAGTGCATTAAACTGTTCGTTCTTTTCATACTCCCCACATTCATGGGTGCAAATTTTTAACTAAAAAAATAAGGTTTAGCAAAGATAATTTTGCTTCTAATTTTAATTTCTTTATCAAACAGCCGTTACAATAGTTGTAAAGTTTATTTACAAGGACATAAGTAATAGTTACAGCCATCAAATAGAGTAAGGCTAGGCTATCAAATTTTTTTCTAGCTTTTGTCAAAGCAAAATCATGTAAAAATTCATCAAAATTTATCTGTTTAAGTTTGTCACTCTCAATGCATAGAATGCTTAGTACAGACAATCTTTCTTGGGACATGGCAGATCTCAGTTCATTTTTGATGCTTTCTAGCCTTGAGAAAGATCTCTTTCCTTAGCAGTTAGTGACCATTGAGCTTGAAAAGTCTTAATATTGCTTCCACATTAGGAAAGGTAGTGTGAATTTTTTCCTTGCAAATAATTTGATAAAGGTCTCCATAAGACAAGGAAATAGATTGCTCTTCTGTAAGCCTCTGGCTTTGTGTTTGTCTCACGTACAAATAAAAATGCAGAAGTTCATCGGTAAGTTTCGGGTCAACATCTTCTGGATACGCTTCTTCTAAAAGTTTTACGCCTTGTGCAATTTCAAGCCTAATTGCTTTCTGATTGGCAAGAAAGAGGTACATTTCTGCAATGCCACTGTATACGATAGCTCTTCTTAAATTGGCTTCTAGCATAGAAATAAAGGAATTCAATTTAAACTTATCCGTGGAAGAAAGTTCACTTAAAGCGTCAGGTGCATTTCTTTGTCTCCTAGTGACAGCTCTGTAGTTAATATTCGGCAAGGTAGCTTTTGCTTGCTGATCAAACTAATCAGACTCAAATCTAATTTCGCTTATAAAGTCTACAAGTGAACTGTACAGTTCGGCACAGGTACTTAATAACAAATCAGATTTCTGAAGGGCCTTGTTAACCCTGTGAAAACGACCTAGCACTCTTGTCCGAATATGCAGCATAAACACAAATTCCAATTTTTCTATTTTTTGCAAAAGGTTGTTAGCATGAAGCCTGGTATGACCCTTCTCACTTACATCGAAGTGCAAATGACTGAGAGCATTACTGGTGGCACTGTAACTTTCCAAAATAGTTTCCGAGGCTTTTGCATGTACATCCCGCCTAGTATCTGATAAATGTTTAGGTACCTTTGAATGAGGTTGCAAAAATGATTTTAGAACTGCCCACCTCTTTGCGGAAGATAAAAAAAGGGTGTAAATTTCATTGATAATGCCAAAACAGTTTACTGCATCAAGACTGCCCTCGGCATTTATTAAAATCAAGCTAAAGCTCAGCAGTGAGATATTTATGTTCCAGATCTGCCATACCCACCCCAGAATGGTGTTTCAGCTCAAGAAAAGTTATAAATCTCTCACTTGGTAAACCGTTTACAGGAGACACGTTTCTTATAATCAAAGTTAACTGATCGGTATGTAAAATATCGGAAGTAGAATCCACAGAAAAGCTGAAATATCCCGCTTTTTCCACGTCAGCCACAATTGACTCCTTAATTTTTTTGGCCATGAGCTGAATCATCTCTTCGCAAATAGTTTTTGACAAATAAAAGGGATTTCCTGATCTCGAATTTCCATAACGATTGATATGAGCAAGTAAAAATGAATCAAATTTTGCTACTAGTTTTAAAACCTGGTGCTGCCGCACCAATCAGAAAGGCACATATAACATTCAATTAAATTAAGATAGGAAAATTAGTTAAAAGCAACATGCAGCTCGTGTTAATGGTGAGAATTATAGGGAAAATAATTAAAGCAAACTGAAAAACAACCAACATAATTTTACCAATGATATAAATTTTCTTTTCAAGTTCATAGTCAAACGCTTGTACACCTAACTTTATCAATTTATCAGTCAGGATTTAATGGACAACGAATTGCACAGAATACGTCATTCAGAGTCTTTATCAAAGGGAAAACATATAATGCGGCAAGGACTAACATGTTGAATACTGCCAGATGAAGCAATTGCTATACAGATACCAATTGGCATATTGACTATACATCTCTCATCATAATAGTGGAGAAAATATGCCGTGTTAGGTGCAAACCATGGCATTGTGACAAATAACATTAGGTCTAGAAATATGAAAAGTTGGAATCTTACTATTTATTAAGTTAAAAAATTGTGTATCATCAATTTTCAAAAGGGGGAGGAGAGGGGATGACCTTAAACCCCCTTCCGTATCAACACCGCTGGTTAGGTTCACGTATGTACTGGCTTTTTGAGATGACAGAAGTAGTTTGAAGTCTAGCCAGTTGATCTTGGTATTTCTACTTGAATTACTCAAGCGATTACGAACAGTGTTGTTTTAGTGAAACATTGGTCAATGACAGTAACGTCACTCCTATACAGTTTTATATAAAATCCTGCTTTTTCAAAGTGCGTTTCCTCAGTTAGCTTTCAAGAATAAAGAATTTGTCGCATCTGAACACTACACCAGGAGCTAAACTCCTCCATGTTCAATACCAGTATCAGAGAAAAAAGAGAAAAGTTGAGGGGAGAAGCAAGCCTATACTCTTCAGGAACTTACCAAATTGTTTGTAAATGGTTCGTGCACGCATTTACATGACTCCACATGAAAAGGAGAGCTTGCGTTCTGCAGCTATTCTGTGGCATGGCACCTCACGTAACACAACTACCGGTATCCTTTTTTTAATATTGGTTTCTGGTATATTTAATAAGCCATGGAGTGTTTATAAAGCGCTACAAAGATTCAAATGTTTCATTCTCTTGTGACAGAAGCAATAGTTAAATTCTGATGATGTAAAAATGCACAAAGAAAAAAAATAGTCTGAATTAATAGAGCGTAAAGTATGCGGTAAATGAGTTGAAATATCATCTTAAGCCAGACCAGGCTTGAACAAAACAAATCGTCAGAATGTTGAGTGCGTTAGATAGTACAAAGCTGAAAGTCTCTTGGATAATCATGATTAATGTGTGACATTTCTAGCCTAGACAAGTAAAGTTGCTAAAAGGCGACAGCTGCTTAGAGTTACTGAGCATCAACAGATTTACAGAGTTCATACAAAAAGTTTGTTTTGAGCAAAAAAATGCAGTATCAGAAAGCCGATAGCTAACAAAGACTTCGCTGACCTTGACATGCAGTTTTTATCCTTTAAAGTAAAGCAGAAATAGCTTTCGGGTCCAAACTCTACCTAAAGTTGTTCAAAGTAATTACGAAAATTTATTGTTAATGTTTGTTGTGAAGAGTATGGATAAGCAGTTTATGAATATAGTGATCTGAGACAAGGCAATAATAATTACATAAAGCATGCCCTGAAGGCTAAGATAGTTACTTAGCCGACAATTTCACAGCTTTTCTTCCAAAAAAGTGAGATAGCTTGACAGCCAGTTTTGTCTGGTGAAATCGTCTTTCAAGTGCAGAGAAAACTAGAATAAGCAATATGTCCCCTTTTGCTTATCAAAACATTACTCAAATCTTCTGTAAAACATATTGAGACGGACCAATATATTTTCTGAATCATGGGGCCGGTGCTTTAGAGCCGAAGTCCTTGGAACAGTCCTGCCCTCGTTATCGTATAGTTTACTGAATCAATATTTGTAATGTTGGTCAGTCTGTGTTACAGACGTAGATACAATTGCATCGAATTTACGTAAAACTTTACGTAGTGTCACCACATAGACCTACTTTAGCTTTGGTCAATGTTTACGACCAGCTCACCGGAACCAAAAGAAGAAAAGGAAGTTACGATTAAGGATTTTTGTAGAAACTGAAAAAGAAGTCATGCCGAAATCTTTGAAACCGCAATATACCGGCTCACGGTTACTCAGCTCATCGAAGCAGCATGGCAAAAATGCTGGGCGACGCAAGTCAAAGAATGTTAAAACAAGTTCACACAAATGGAAAACTATTTCTGCTGTCTTGACCCGGTTATTTTTTCTTTCACACACAGCCGTGGCACTGTGGAGAGTGTCGTTGTCATATCCGTTCAATTATCTTTATTTTCTCGGCATTGGTGTTTTTTGCCTTCTCCTCGAAACTATTTTCACTGTAGGAGTGAGAAAAGGAAAGGAATACAAATGGTAAATAGTGGTTTATTTCTATTGAATATTCAGGCTAGGTATTAAAAAGATGTATGATGTGTGTTAGTAGCAACGTTACCGGGGAGAGGTTGGTGGTCGGCCGGACAAGTTACCTTCTCCTTTAACCCGAAAATTTGACCTCGCAACAGTCCTAAGATGTGGTGACGTTATCAAGTTCGGTACAGAGCTAAATATCGTACCCCTTATTTTTTGCTGGGTATACGCCAATGCTTGTGGGAAGGAGTTGACCCTTTTTTTAACTCAATTGTTAAAGTTTTCTCTTGCTGATTGTAGGCCCAATTCATAAATAAACTTTGATTTATGGTGCTATTTAAATTGGAAAATTGGCATCTATCATTCAACTATTATAAAATTAGTTTTTGAAGCATCAAATAAGGACGGTTTGAGTAGCTTTGGATTTCTTCTTCAGATCTCATGAAAAAATATAACGTCGAATCGATTCAAGTATCGCTGCGGTTCAGGTTCAGCACAATCTATTTTTGTCGGTTCGGTTCAATGCTTCAACAAACTTGTGGTTGAGATTTGGTTTGCGTTCAGGAAAATAAATGCTTTCGGTTCGGGTTCGATTAATACCGGTTTTCGGTTCCGGTTCGGTTCGACGCCGTGATACACTTATTTCCAAATCGGGTTGACCGTTTTTCTTCGTGCATTTTAACTAACGAATCAGGACTCCGAGACCTGTTATGAAATTTGGTCGTGTTAAAGGTCTCCGGAAGTTGATGTAAACGAATTGTGAAGTCGACTAAAGGAAGAGCGATTTGTCCCTTCAAAACATGCAGGAATTCCCTTTACTTTTCCCACTCCCGCATCTGGCACAGTTCCGAGACACCTGCTGCTCCTGATATACAGTATTTCAAAACTTGGACAAAACAAGATGTTCGTGAACGCGCGCGACTTTCTATTTAGCGTGGTTAAAACAACTTGCTGTGTTTTGGTTTCGCTGCTGGTTCAAATCGATCGTCCGCTTTCATTTAATCTGTTAATGGTTTGATGTGACGCAGGTGTTAACGCAGTCTTTCTTTCATGCAATCCAAAATCGTTTGAAAACAAAATTCGTTGCAATGAGCGCGAGTTGCAACTTACATACGAATACATGAAATTATGAACAAAATATACTCGCAACCTATCCGTGACTTCGTAGCCCATGGTTTGAAAAAACTCTGACTACAGATGGGGTCGTGTGCACGGGGGATGGGGATTGGGGATCAAATTCTCAGGAATATTGATGGTATACAGTTTTTAGACTTAATAAATATAATTTTTAACTTCATAAAAAATTCACGCAAGCATTTGGTTAAAATTTCTTCTAGAAAGCAAGAAAATGCTTATTTTTTAGAGTAATTTTCTAAATTTTTTTTCCGGGGGAGCACGCTCCAGAACCTCTTGGAGTATTTGTGCCTTTGACATTTTTCATGGAAGAAATCAGACTCCCATCACAAATTTTTACGTGCACCTCTACCAACAGATAATGTAGATCGAAAGCTACACACTTTGGCGCTTTTTGTCTTTCGTTGTTTATGCGCTCAAGCCTGGAGAAAGTGCACGTTGCCTCTCTCTTGTTTTGGCGTAAACGATATTTCTAAATAGTTGGAAACCGTTCCAGATGGAACAGGCCAAAAACTCCAATCTTTTTTTATAAAAGTCGTCCCAACTTGAAAGTTATTTTGAAATTCTTCCAATTTGCTCACGCTAGTTTTCCCTCACTCAAGTGTTTTTCTTTTCAATTTTGATTCAAGTTGTAGGTTACTGCTTTACCAATTCTAACACAGTTGAAATATTGGGTTTGGCCCATTGTTTAATCCCTCGGGCGTTCTGTGATGTGCTTTGAACTATGTTTAATTTTAATTTTAAAGCTAGCTTTGGAAAGGCAAAATCGTTAGAGCTTATTTGTACTAAGTATATCTTAGCCTAAATAAGTTAAAGGTCATTTCAAAATTGTTTGTCGTCATTCTACAATTAATCATGACTTTAAATGACAATTATGAATTACGTTATTAAAACAATGAATGATTTCGACCAATATTCATCCCAATTTCAACTAGGCTTGACATTTGGTCACAACGTGCGCAGTTTACCTCCAAGTTGTAATGTCGGCAGCAACGTGCAAAAACAACAGATTGGCTTCCCTGCAAACAAGCTCAGCGGAAGTTCATGTAAATGGTAACGATGTAAAGGTTTTCCGCTGCTTTTCTCAAAATTGGGGGTCCACAAAAATCTTCCGTTCGAAGTAAAGATTCTTTTTTCCCCTACCACGAGCGTGGTGCAAGTGCAATGAAGCCTACAATTTATGCTAATTGATAGGATAAAAATTTTCAGATTTTTTCCAGTGCTTCTAACCTTTTGTTGTTGCTGCTGCCCACTCGGGATGAAGCGGAAAACTGTGAAAGACAAGGTGTGGGGCAACTTCACTTGGCCTAGACCAAAAGTCGTAAGCCTATATAAACAAAGAGTTGCCCAAAAGAAAGTTGCGTAACAAATCTATCGCAGACCAAAACAAAAAGACTGGTTCGGAGTGGGATGACCAGTGACGTTGACACACTTGCTAGTTCGGAATGGGATGACCAGTGACGTAGCCATACTTGCTCGCGCTCGCGTATGTATCCTGAGCGCGGAATAAATACAAAAACCTTCAGGGCCTAACTTAAATTTGTTGTTAGGTTTTGTCCAAGTGTCTTTTTCTACCTTCTCAGTGTTGTCCCTTGCTTGTGGTTACTTGAACTAGATCATTTGAACAAATTCAAAAAGTATGCAATCGCAAATGGAGGATGCAATGTTACAGTGAGTGCTTATGTTTGTATATTGCGGTCGCTTATTTTATTTTTTCAGCTAATATACAAGACCAATAAAACGACGATATTTTAATAATATTGTATCAGTTATGCATAATTTTTATCAACAGTACGCGTCACAGTACGCTTGCGTGCGTGTGTTGCTGTTATAATCTAACAAGACTGTGAATCTCCGAAAAGAGACTTAAGTTTTAGGACAATTGCGTTGAAATTGTTAGAAACGACTTATCAATACACAATGAGCATTACTTTCGCAATTGAGTGCCCTCAGTTTAATTCCTTCTCGGGTTGTGCATTGTTGTGGCTTAGCAAAAACGTTTTGAGGAAATTTTTTCTACTAGATTGCTCTGCTAATGATTCCGTGCAGCAATGACAGCAGAAAGCAATTTTTCCGTGGTTTGCTAACGGTTAGCTATTGACCAAATATATTTTTCTGTCACGACAGAAAGGTAAAAACCCTGTATATAATAAAAATAAGGCGTGTATTTGATAGACCATGGCCAGCTGCAGCAGACTTCTTGTTTCGTATTCCTTTCTATTTCAATCAGTTTTCAAATATTAAATTTGTTGACAATATCAAGAAGAGAGCAAATTAATTTAATTAACCTTTTACTTAATATATCTGCCACACCTTTACAAGAAAGCTACTGAGCAAATATTGGTCTGAAGTAAGAAATGGTTGCTAACTGTTGTGTTTATTTAGCGATTTATACTCGTAGTTGACCAAGACAAGTTGGCTTGACTTGGAAAATTAACTGGAGTTTTCCACTTATACTTTGCTAACAGATTGTGGAGCCAAATATTTTGCCCATCACTCTGACCCATTTCCATTTAAAAACGAGCAAGCAGCATGAGCTGATATGCATGAATGAGTAAATAAACCAAGATAGATCTACAAACTTATAACCAGGGATGTTTATAAGTTTGCTTCCACTCCTATCCGCTTCCACACCTATCGCTTCCGCTTCCACCAACAAAAAACGAAAAAACGACCGTTGACAATTTTTTTAACTTTTGTGGGTCTGTAGCCTGCCTTCTACATTTATCATTTTGAGGAGAAAAAAACCTTCATTTATTGCTATTACTTTACCTACTTTGCTTGAGCTTATTGTTCCGAACTACTCTGTGTTTCTTTTTCTTAGATATTAGAACTCGTGTTGAATGTAGAACAGTGCTTTTCAACCTTTTGTCATCGCGGAACCTTTAATGTACTTTCGCGTTTGACACGGAAGCCCCACTAACAAAAATTTCGAAATCACGAATTGCTTGCAAGAAAATCAAATATTTCGTTACTACAATTCAAAAATTAATTAAACACTTCAACAAATAGACAGTTATTACAACCACTTTTACAACAGTTAACTTAATGCTTCTCAGATCTAAACCGTATGACCACATATTACAGCTCTCGACAATAACCTGTCGTCACAACAACAAATTACACCACCGTATAGCGCTGATTTTCCCTCTCTATCCTCAACTGACTCTGACTTTGAGTTAACTTTAACTCTAATGATCATTACGGACTTTCTGTCCGTTCCCAAAACACGTATTGACTCCGATCTTTTTGGATAGCAAAGAGCGAAATTTTTGTCGTATGTATAGTATATACATGTAATGCGAGCAAAATTGAACTGCACCAATCAACAGCCGCCTCAACGTGGTGGTGCAGTCCCCAACCCCGTTTGAGTTGGGTTAATAAGGCTGTTGGCCTTCCTGAGGGCTCCAGTTATCCCGGGTACTCCCCTCACACAAACCATTTCTTCGCCGTGCAGCCCCCTGAACGACCGCAGAAGGGCAGCACACAGCCTCTTTAAAATCGGCCTATCTTCTCTCTTCTCCTGCCTTTCTCTTGCCCGTCTTCTCATTCTTCTCCTTCTTCTGATGAGCGGCAACGTTCATTCTAACTCTTGTCCCGTCTTTTCCTGTTCAGTGTGCGCTGGAAACGTGGCCTGGCGGGGCAGGTCAGTGCAATGCTGCACATGCTCCAATTGGGTTCATTTAAAGTGCTCACTACTCTCCTCTAGATTCAGCACTCTTGGCAGCTCTCATTCCTGGAGCTGCCCTCACTACTGCGTCCCTACTTTTTTTGGAGATTTCACACTTACCAGCACTGTGACTTCCTCCTCGGACTCCTCCAGCTGGTATACCTCCACTGCTCCATCTGGCTCACTTCAGCTAATGCAGTACTCGCACCCCACCCTCGCCTTCAAACCTCTTATCCTTTTTTCGCCCACTTTGTATCTTCTCCCTCTGCACCCTCACCACCGTCTCATGCTCCTGTCTGTTTCTCTTTACCTCCTGCTTCCTCTTCCCCTCCCTGACTCCCTCAGGGCTCTTCAACGGAATGCTGGGAATCTCCGAACCAGCAGCATTGAAATGCTACACTTTATTTCATCTCATCCCGTTGACCTCATTTGCATCCAGGAATCTAACCTTAATTCATCTTCCTTTTTCCGGATCCCTGGATTCTCTGCTCTGCGATCTGATGGCATCCACTCCCGTTCTGATATTTTTCTACTGATGTCACAGACGCTAGCGGCGGCGTCATCGTTTTCGTCAGGCAGGGCTTATCCTTCTCTGAGCTTTCTACCTCCTCTCTTTCTTCGCTTGGCCCCTACTCTGATCATGTAGGGGTCAACATCTCTCTAAACAACTCCTCCTCACTCTTATTTCTTAATGTTTATGCTCCCCCAATTCGCTCTTCTCCGAAGGATAGCAAAACCAATTTCTTTTCTCCCTCCATTCTTTCCTCTGCAAAAATCTCTTTATTTCTGACATGCCTTCTCTTCTTCATTGCTCCTCTGGCAGTCGCTCCTCCACTGACATCTCCTTTGCTCTCTCTTTTCTCTCTCGCCCTATCTTGCTCCTGAGAGGTGCTTCAGAACCTGGGTTCTGATCACCTACCACTTCTACTCACCATCCCTTTTTCTTCGGTCTTTCGTCCCAACGGACATCTCCCTTCCTTGAATTTTCAGAAAGCTCGTTGGGATGACTTTGCCTGTCACTGTCCTTCTGCAGAGGAATACTGGTCTTATTTTTTTTCTTTGCTGCTGTTCTCTTTACTTCTCTGACACTGAATGCCCTCCTTACGATCTGGTGCTCTGGACAGACGGCTCTGTTCCTTTCTCTTTTGGCAAAGACGGCTCTGGCGTACTTGCCAACTGCTCTCTCTGTGTCACTGAGACCACCCCTTTCTTTTGAGCAGACCCAGTGTGCTCAAGTTTTTCCGTTGAAGCCTGCGCCATTTTGCACGCTCTTTGCTTGTCTCGGCAGCACCAACAAGTCTTCCACTTCTCTTCTCTTTTCCTCCTATCTGATTCTCGCTCTGTCCTCGCCACTTTGTCCTCTTCTCCATCTTTCCTTTAACCCTAATTTCTGGCAAGAACTGTTTTCTCTCTACTCCTGTTCTATCAGGCCACAATAAGCCACCGGACACTCGTTTCTCCCGGGCAACGACTCGGCTGATAAACTGGCCAGACGGAGAGCGCTACTTGTTTCCTCAGCAATCTCCTGTAGTCTCTCTTGTCTTATCTCTCGTATCCACTCTTCTGTTTTCTCGGACTGGAGGCATACTGTCTCATCTAAATTCTTCGACACGCAGGTTCCCTCGATTTCCACCGAGGAACTTGCGCTTCTACGTCATGCTCGCTATGCTCTCTCTTGCCTTCGCTGCAACAGACACAGCCTTCTGTTAAGTTCCTGTCTCTCTAGAATTGGCAGAATCGAGAGTTCTTCCTGCAGCGCCCTCGGACACCCGTCCCAGGACATCTCTTATCTCATTCTGCACTGTCCAGCTCCGGACTCTTTGCGCCGCTCACTCTTTGGCAATTTTCTGTCTTTCTACGACCTCTGGTCCAGGCCCTGGGGAGTTTCACGGCTTCTGGGGCCTCATGGTCTTCCGTCATGCCTCCATTCCTAGGAAGGGGTCGGGAAACAACAACAACAGCAAAACTGAAATTACAGATGCTCTATTACGTAACAAAGGAAGTTAGCAAATTCAGACGTTTTTAAAGTTGTAAACAGAATTACGTCACAATCTGCAATTTGCTATCACAAGATACCATTACTATTTACATACACGGAACACCACTACATATAAGAAATCAATACACTGAAATAAGAAATAAATACTAGTAATAAACGAAGAACTTTCGCGGTCTCCTTGCGGAATACGACTGCATGTTTTGCAAAACCCCTGTTAAAGAGCACTGATGTGGAATGATCCAGTTGTTTCCGTCGTGAGTAATTTCTTTTTCAACATTTTCAACCCCCTAACCAAGGTTAGTTAAGTTTAATCAAATCATCATTTTATTAGCTACGTTTCATTGTCCAACTATCTTTTTCTTACCCGTAATCGATATAAAATGTAATGCTAGTTATACTTTTTCTTGTTCTTTCGCGCTACTGATATGGCACGTTCAGTCAGACTTATAGTGCAACTTCACATTTAATCCACATTGGGAAATGGACAAAACTTTTTCGCCAAGTTACTCTTCAAGTCAAATAACCTATGTGGAAGCGGAAGCGGTAGAATTTTCGCGCTTCCGCTTCCACAGAAAAAGGACCGCTTCCAGCTTCTGCTTCCACATCCCTGCTTATGACATCAGCTGCAGAGTAAATGTCAGTTTCGAACCCGCCATATTTGATCTTACAGCTTTTCATGCCGCCGCATTTCAGGAGCTGATAATCGTAACGTCACCTCATAAAATATTCCAAACTTTTAACCAAAAAACCTATAAACTGTTTTTGAAGTCGGTCTTGGTTAGGGAATGATTTCGGGAATATGGGAGCAATGAGAGGGCAAACACGAACAGTATAATTAGACCAATGAAACAAAAGGTTTTCTCGATGTTTCTATAGCTAGTATGGTCTCACTCCACAAATAAAAGTTTTTGCTAATTTTTGTTTGTGTTTATATGTCTGGTATTTGTTGCACATTTCTCCCAACATCTTTTAACATCGTACCCAACATAGACTTCGAAAGATCTGCAATAGAAACCCTCCATGCAGTAAAGACATGGAAACTCACAAAAATTAAACGTAGCAGCCAACGCGTCAAAGCAAACGTCCAAATCAATATTGGCCTTGATTTTCTTAAATCAGTCAAAAAATATTTTTACCAACATCATAGACGCAAAAACTTTGCAATAAGCTGACTTGCGTTTTTTAATAAAACTTAAGTAAACTTATTTGGTTTACGAAAAAACAAACACATTTATTTCTTTAGTGCATATTTTTTTAGGAAGAGTCCCCTACCATGTTCGTTTACGAAGAATACAGTACCACTGAAGAAAAGGATAGGACGCAACGGGACTTGAACCTGAGGTTACAAATCATGTCCAACGCTATCGTGGAGAATAGAAGTAAACGAGGTCTTGCAAATGAAACGCTACCAGCCAATGCAACCTCCCATAACAGCACATCAGACGTTACATCTCCTTCATTGTCGGACGCGTCTTCTGACACAAATTCTGTTTTTACCACCTTAAAACTACCAGATATTCAAGAAGCAAGTACAAGTTCAAAAGCATTGAAAACCACGTCGACTGCCGACACTGCTCGCGATACTACGATATCAAATATTACTGATGAAAAAGAAATTGTAACTAAAGTTGGAAACACAATAACAAAATTTGGAACAAAAGCATTTGAAAAAGTAGACGATATTGTAAGTTGGTCTTGCTCAGAAATTTGTAGGTTTTGATATTGGAAAGAGGTTTTAGTTACCCAGAGTTTTTCACATTTCGAGGTTTTGAAATCTGTTTAAAACAAGAAGTGGTTTTACGTAAAATCGAGATTTCAAAGCATTTTTTTCCAGAAAGTAGAGCGATTTTGGAATAATATTTTATGAAGAGGAACGCATTCTATGCAAACTGTATGTAATCCACATTTTCAATGCGGTGCTACTTTGGGTTTGCACTGGCACTGATGCAATCCGAGACTCTTCTTTGGATTCTGTTGTACAGAGGCTCCCAAGGGGGTCGGCAGAAACTTTTTTAGGGGGAGAAGGCATAACTATATAAAGTGCTGTAATTTTCTTTCCATTTGATTAAGTTACTTTCCATAAAAGCGTGTTTAACATAGGCCATTTTGATTTTTTAAATTTCAGGGGGGCCATGGCTCCCTTTTCGACGTCCTTGAGGCACGGACATTTTACACGTTTTCAAGGAATCTCACAGTGATTGGTAGACCACCTTACCCCTTTTGGCTGCCAATGTATTGTTTCCCTTGAGAAGAATTTTTGCGCAGTGTGTTCGATAAAATTTTGCTGTGGAGCTGTATAGGAGCGCACTTAGAATTGTCGAGCAAAACATCGTCGAATTGTTGCGCGACATTTCGACTCAATCGTTCATTTGATGATATTGATTTTTTGCTCGTTAGAGTATACTGTGTTTAAATCATAGCGATGTAATTGCTAAATTATTGAATCACGATATATTTATAATCTAATCTGACACAGATAAGAATGATTGCATCAGAATAAAGATTTTAGAGACTTTTTGAAAATCTTGAATGCAAACATCAGAGGAACCATGCCGGCATAAAACCCGCTTACTTGGGTTTGATTGCCACTCTAGTTCAGACAGACCTGGCGTCAAAATGTTACGCTTGACGCATCTGAAACTTTGTAAGTAAGCATTTGTAAGTACAGTTTGCTGTCTCGATAAAAGTCACTTTGATGGCTCTTAATAATGCAGAAGTGGAATGGAAACACAAGCTTTTGTTAGTGGATTATTGCACTGAGGTGCTTCCAACAAACTATTGCTTTGGACCCTATTGCTTCCCAAAGTACTAAACCCAACATCCAAAACACCACAGTTTTGCTAATGTCTCAACCCTTTCTCATTACTTATCCAAATTCTCTTTTTCTACTTTAAAGCCACCAGATTTTCGAGAGACAAATACAAATTCAAAGACGTTGAAAATCACTCTGCCTCCTACCACTCTAGCTAATATCAAGTCATCAGACACAATTGATGAAGAAGAAGATCATGAAATTATAACTAAAATCGGAAATAAAATAACAGAATTTGGAACGAACGCATTAAAAAAAGTGAACGATTTTGTAAGTCGGGTTTGAAGATTTTGATGTTAAAAAAGGTCAATGACGATTGGTTAATTCTATTTTCCTTCTTTGGTCCGAAGGAATATTTTATTGCTACAAAAATCGCGTTTGTTCTATCCTCATTCGGAGTTGTATCGTTGTGTTTTGTGACCGTTGTGATGAACAACATTTGATAAAATAAACTAACCTGAAGTGAGCTAGAATCTTGAAGCCAGTGTTGGAGTCACAACCGTGGGTTTATTCTCACTTCAGCCACACCAGTCTTTTTCAACCGCCAAGATCTTGCACTTGGGCCTCAGAAACATTTGAAAAACCGTCTTCTGTCTTGATTAGTTTTTAAAGTTCTGAATCCACTTTGAAAAAATGAGATTAATAAATTTCATGTGGCACTAGATTTTTTTGGGGAACGAAGCATATAGCGTAGCTAGAAATAAGTCAGCGAGCCGTGTAGTTTAGCGGCAAAACGTTTCCTAAAGTGCCACGGCACTTTGCTGCAAAGTAAGTTTATCAAAGCAATTCTTTGCACAGTTTGAAAATTTTGACTCGGACACGTGGATGTTGACTTTGCATCAAGTTCTTCTTTTCGTTCTGGTAATCGGAAGATGGTTATTACCCAAGGGAGATATAACACGTGACCAACTTTCACAACTTCTTCTCGTTTTTATTGGAGTTGGAGCAGATATTTTGGAGTTTGTCACTGGTAACTTTGATGTGTTTTTACCAATAAAATTATTTGTATGCTGAGCTTGTAAATTCTGAAAATTTTAAACTTTTTAAAGTTTCTGTACATTACGTCTTACCACCAATAGGAGACTGCGTCAATTGCCGGAATTCCATTTCAATCTTGTTCTTTAAAACCAAAAAGTTATCTTTTGCGCAAAAACGTTATTTTTTCGGAAATCTTTATCATTGAAGATTATTAGCTTCGCGAACTCAAAGAAACAAAGTGTTGCAGAGTTTGCGAATCACCGTTGCCTAGTTACCATTTTTGAGTCACCGAGACTCATCAGTCAAACACTGTGAGAGCTAAACCAGCAAACTTGCTTCTACAAGTTTAATGCTCAGTTCATTGCGTAACCGCCATAATGAGTTTTCACTTCTGGAAATTTCTTTTACTAACATACAATATTCGGCCCGTTGGATTAGCTTCAACTTATCTCTTAAATTAATCAAGGTTGCTCCTCTGATGACCAGTCACTTTATTAGCCTTGGAGTAGATGAACCCTTTAATATTGATTTTTACAGAAACCATTGACAATGATGTATCAGCGGTACGTTGCAATTTAGTTCTTCATTATATCATCTACGGGGTTTGGTCGTGGAGTCTTATGCAGGTAGATTTCTAATCGAGAGATAGAATTGTGTTAAATGTGGTGTACACCAAGGCCTTGTCCAGCAGTGGCGTATTTAGCAATTTGTTTTGGGAGGGCTAAGCGGTAACTCAGCTCAATCAAGTCACAAATATATGCAAATTTGGGATTAACTAATGGAAATTTTTTGCTAGGTCGCTTGTTCAAATTGATGTTTTTTTCTTGTTCAACATGAAAACCTTTCTTCGGAAATCAGCTGTAGCAGTGATTGTAGATTTTTTTTTGCTTCTGCCATATCGTTTCGACGATCACCGCCTTTTATCCCCCTATAAAATACGCCACTGCTGCCAAGAAATATAGTCAGCAACGGATCAAGAAAAATGTGGGAGGAGGGAGGAGCGCAAGACTTTAAATATTTTAACTAATCTAAACGTCGTTTTTCAGCTCTGATAGACAGGGTAAGCCAACGTATTCCTTTCTTATCGGGATCGGGGAGGATATTTGAAAGCCTATGCTCTCATGCTACTACCAGTGGCGTACGCATGAATTTGTCATGGGAAGGGTTTTGGTTTCTCTCATTAAGAATGCCAAAGGTGCAATAAATTAAGGCGCATGCCCCCCCGGAAAAGTTTTAGAAAATTTCACTAACAAATAAACGTTTTCTTGCTTTTTAGAACAAGTTTTTAGCAAATGGTTTCATACATTTTTTTATTAAGTTAAAAAGTTGCCTACCGAAAGTATTCTTGGGGGGATTGACCCTCAAACCCCCGTCCGCACACCACCAAATACTGCTAGGTTTTATCATTTAGTATATTGTAATTAACAGGGCTTTAGTTAAGCAAGCACAGTCAAAGAAAAAATAACGAAAACCACAGCAAAGTTGTAGGCAGAGCATAAATGCTTTGTACAGGCAAATTTTATTACTAAACAAAAACAGAAACGTAGCACAGTTTGAGATAAAACATGGTTTATTCAATAGGAAACAATTAAAATTTTGACGGTAAAGCTGAGTCAATAGAAAAGCATTTGCTAGCAAAAATCACAGTTCACCCTTCAGCATACTGTCGGAAAGCAGTAACAGAAATTGAGACAGCAAAAATGCACAGCACTAGGCAATGGCTATCTGCTTAAGTCCATTTTAAGGTGTAGCAGGGTAGCCAAGATCCGGAGCTTTGACTATTCACTCAACTCATGTTGCAGCCGAATTCTTGCGCAGTTATCCAATTCAATCACAAATAGACTTCCGTTAGTTAGTGCAGACCGTCCAGTGGTATGTGTTGACGGTTTGCGTGCACTGCTTAATCTTCATTCGTGGCTTATTAGATTCACCCTACAGGTCAAAGCACCAATGAATAACGCAATACTAATTTAGCATTCGAAAAGGTTGACTTTTGCAAAGGCACATAATTTTTACATTGAACTGTTGCATCCAGGGTTGTCTCACAGCAATATCGTGGTTCACGCTGCACCAATGAATTTAAGTCTAATTCAAAAACGAATTTATCTTAGCCCTCGTCATGAAATTAACTTTTTTATGCACTTCTTTCTTGCAAATGTGTCCAGCACTTGTTTAATTACCTATCGTTCGTCTTCCCGTGAGCCGCTGTGAATATACATTTTGGAAAAAATTCGTTTAATCTATTTTGACTCCTGGTATTGCTACGATAACTTTTGATTTAACAAAGCGTTGACAATGATCTTTCGCCACTGGCAGTTGAAACTGGTAAAGTGGCAAATGTTGGAGGCAAAATTTTACTTGAAGGAAAATTTTGAAGTGTCGACAAAGCATCTGAAGAAATAACCGCATGGTCTTTCCGCTTCGCTCTTTTTAATTTGAATTCTGCGCCGTGATTATTCATACTATTCAAAATGTGGCCAATCAAAAACTTTTCGCAACAGAAAAGAGCTGGTTTTAAATCTTCAAATGTAGTTTTTCCAAAGCAATGAGGAACCAACTTTTTATCTTGCCCTTTACTCACCCCCCCATATTTTCCGGTGGTCGTGGCTGTTAATCAAATTACCTGGTTGAGCATTTGGAGTAGGCTAAACTGTTTTGCAAAAAGTGATATCAATTTGGTATGTAAATTTCCGAGGAGAAGAGGGGCACGTGCCCAGGTGCCTCCCCCTTAGATCCGCTGCTGGAAATAGTGCATTGATGGCAGTGTGATGGTGTAGTGGTTAGAGCGTCTGCTTCGCAGTCAGTAGACCTGGGCTCACTCCCCATGTCGAGTCATACCACAAGACTTTAAAAAATGGTATCCACAGTTTCCCTGCTTGGCGTTCGGTATTTAGGGAATGTTGTTGAGAACAGGCCGGCAAGTTCGCTTGTTTTGTCCTTAGGCTAGGCAGTTAACGGGACGTCCCCACTTTCATGTGGAAAACAGGTGGCACAGACACCTCGGAAATGGTAACTCCCCAACGAGTGCGGACGTCCCCCTCCCCCCGAAAGATAGCGATACAATTTGCGTTCTCGTGAATGGAGGATAAACATGGACAATACAATGTGCAATCTCGCCAATTGCATGATTACTCATTTTCAAGCTGTAGATTTTACGCTCCATTGCTTTAAGTGACGTGCTCTACGTTTCAATGACTTTCGTTGATGCGCTCTTCGTTGGGCTTTCCGACAAGCTGTGATTGTTTGGTTAAACAGCCTGTTTTTCGCGTTTGATTCGTTGCGAAACAGTTTTTCGTTGCAAAACTGCACTGCTGTTGTTTTTTGCTCACAAGGCGCTTTCTTTTAGAGCAGAGGTGGGGAACCTTTTTAGTCGGAGGGCCGCATTGACCATTCAAGAGTTGGCCGAGGGCCAGTGCTTAAAATCTTGCAATAGCTGTATACAATGCAAGAGCTTGCGATAGCTTAAAATCTTGCAATAACTTGCAATGTCGTATTACAGGGCATTGAAAATGATGGTGTCAAAAAAAAAAGAAAAAAAGGTCATCACTCTCTATTTGTCGGAAAATGCGTCAATTCGAACTAAGAATTGCGTAGCGACTTTTTCAATGATGGCTGCTATCGTTTTTGGCTCTTTAGTACGGCAAGTGCGGCCCCCTGTCGTATTAAATTAAATGCATAAAAGTTACTATAAGTGTTGGCGGGCCGTAGTTTGCCCACCCCAGTTCTACAGAATGCTGATGAAGAATTTTTCTTAAAAATTTAAGAATTTTACATATTTTGCTATACTCCAATGGTTATAGCCCAGTCTCCCTCAAGCAGGCTTTGCATCAAAAGATCATTGCTTTATGCTCAATTGACACATGTCTTTTTGTCCGAGTTGACCTTGATTTCATTATCAAGGCTTTAAAAAACATTAATCTCTGCAGCAATTCCAAGGCACTTAAGCCTAAATTACTAATGGCACCGTTCACCGCAGACTACGCATAGACTTTTTATTTACCGCAGCTTATTTATCTTACACACTGGCACAACAGCGGCAAAGGCGGAACAATTATCCAGATGTTTTAACATTCGGTTTGAATTGCTGCCGTTCCGCAAAGCAAAGAAAATTATCGTAAATTGCTTTCTCTCTGTACATAATAATTATTGCAAGGATTGAACTTGTAGACTTTTGATTACCGTCGCCGTAGAACTACCGCTGCACCCGCTCGACCACGTTAACAATAGAAATTGATATTGTAAATCCGTTATCATTTGTCCAGTTCACTCTCGTACTGACCGCATCCAAATCCCAGAAGACTCGGTTGGGATTTTCAAGTCATCAAGATCACGCCACTTTATTGTCCAATAGAAACGGCTGCTGTGCCAACTCCATTTTTAACAAAGCTGACCTTTGGGGAATCGTTGTTACAATGATGCTGCAGGTAACCTAGTTTTCTTCTTGTCACAAAAATCTTGCATTGGATTACCCCGCGCGCTGGGCTTCCATTTATGGTGATACTATTTGTTAGGAGCGCGGGAGCAAAAGTTGAACGCAGTACCGACACCGATAAGTACTGATTTAATCCATACGACAGTATTGGAGTGGAGAATTTGGGAATTGCGAGGAAACCTTATGGTCTTCGAAGCAATCGTCATCTATACAGTACGTGTTGCGGTCGGCGAAAGCGGAAACTCGAGCATTTATGCAAGCGCCTTTTCCGCTAGGCTATGCCTCATGCAGCAAAACTATGTGAGCGCTCAACTCACAGCCTTTCGGTGGTAAGCCCCACTCTCGGTTATTGCGCCAAGCTACCCATTAAAGGTCTCATGGGTCTTCGCATTATTGGCTGTGTGACCTGTAGCAGTAAACCCAAACTACTTTTTTTACTTGCAGGATATGCCTTTCCTTGCTTTTCGCTTGTACGTCATTATTGTTTATGAACAAGTGCAACAAATGATGATATTTTTCACAGGAAAAAACATTCTAGTGGTATGCTTGCAAATATACAGACTGATTGTTCTAAAGGTAAAGAAAAAATTCTCATCTAGTTCATTATGTCAGCTTTGGTTCAGATTGCATTGGGTCCAAATTCATCTTTATACAGGCCAACTGCAGATTTTCTGTTTAAATTACTGTTTTACTTCGTCAAAAGTTCATCAACAAATGACTGAAAGCAGATTAGCTAGATTACCGGGAAGTTCTTCAATGCTTCTTGGCCGATCAAAAATTAATTATTATCGTTTTGCTGCGTAAGTGTTGTTTGCGGCCAAACAAATTCAACTCTCTCACCATTCTGCATTACTGTAAATTTTTGTTTTTTCAGGTAGAAAATAAGAGTCCTGAAGTGGAAGAAGTCTCTCGCTCCGAACTCCAACCGCTGAGAGATACGTTGCAACGAATGGTGAGCCACAGCAGTGATGACGCCTTACCAACGCCATCTACCGTAAAACGTGAGTGTAGTAGCAGAACAGCAATGCAGATATTGATGTGAAATGGTGGTGCTGCTTAGGAAATGCGTGTTGTTCGCTTTTTACCAAAAAGTGGAGTCAAAACGAACTCGCCACGTTTAGGTTCAGGATGGCACGTCCTGTCACCATTTGTCGTGCTCTATGCAAAAGCTTTTTTGCTGTGGTTAAGCACCCGGAAAGTTGTGCTCTTTGCTTTGGTCGCATGGTGGGCTGTGACACGAGTGTCATAATGGGTTTTCGTCGCACGTTGGGCTGTGACACGGGTGTCACAGTGAGTTTTGATTGCACGGTGGGCTGTGGCATGGGTGTCACAGTGGGTTTTGGTCGCACGATGGGCTGTGGCATGGGTGTCACAGTGGGTTTTAGTCGCACGTGTGTCACAATGATAATGTCCATTAGCATTTCTTGAAACACGGCCGCAGATTATTGCTTTCCTCGGCGGAATTGTTTGTGCAACTGATCTTCTTACAGTTCAACTGATCTTTTTACAGTTAAAATAACACTGCTGAATGAAGCGTTACCACTAGCTATATAGCCTAATAAAACTGTGATTTTCCAGGAGCATCTTTTAAACGAAAAAATGATGGTAGTGTCACTGTAAAACTGCATTTAACTGACGAAAAAGATCACTTCAAATATCCCAACCGAACGTGACAAAAGGAATGGGCAAAATATGCAAGAGATATTATCAACCAAAAAACTGACAATCGTGAATAGGAGCGCCGACAGAGATTTTCTGAATGTCAATTGTCAATGCAGCTGATCGTCTGTGCTTAATTTGCATTTTTTTACATCATCAACCTTGTTGTTTGCAGAAATTTTTTACTTTTACCTCGATAAAATGTCAGTGTACTTGAACTCTAGAAGCGCACCAATGATGCAGAAGGGAATGCTATGAAAAATGTTACAGATCGTTTAAATTAAGAACTTATGACTAGGGTTTGTGGTAATGGAAAAAAATTACAAATAAAAACTAATCCTGTCGTTTAACTTTGGTAGAACCAAATGTAGAATTTGGAAGTCAAATTAATCCTACGAGAACTATTCTACTAAATAAATGAAAGACCTCTCTAGCACAGAGTTTCTAAACTTTCCAGCTCGCAATGCACTTTCTAATGCGCTAATTTTCCTTTTTTTGGAGGAGGAAGGGATCACTGTTTACTTCACGATACTTTTGAAGATAAACTTTACGGAAGCAATTATTTTGCTCACTTACGTCACGGAAGACTTTTGCTTACGGAATGTTTGATGCTTCCTGCCTTGACGACTTTTTTGTAATAATAATCGACAACGAAATACTTCGCAATCCACGGTTTGGAAAGCTCTGCTTCAGCGCAGACAATTGCACATTCCTTATCACTTACCTTGCAATTACCTTAATTGAATCCTCTCCTAAAAAGCTATTAACAATCTTCAGTATCAGTATCACGAGAGCGTCCGCATCGCAGTCGGTAGACCTGGGGTTCATTCCCTAAGTCGAGTCATACCAAAAGACTTTAAAAAATGGTATTCACAGCTTCCCTGCTTGGCGCTCAGCATGAACCAGGGATAGTGTAGAGAGCAAGCCGGCAAGCTTGCTTGTTGTGTCTTTGGGCAAGGTACTTAACGGGACGCCTTCACCTTTGTGTGGCAGACAGGTTGTCCACTCGTACTTCACCGGGTTACAATTAAGAAGTTGCTAACCAAGCATGTCGTAAAAGACGACTCTTGGGTATTCACCAGTGGCAGGGCTACCAGTCACCCCTGACTGGTTCGAAATGGCGCGGTGGTGTAGTGATTAGAGCGTCCGCTTCGCAGTCGGTAGACTAGGGGTTCATTCCCCTTGTTGAGTCATACCAAAAGACTTTAAAAAATGGTATCCACAGCTTCCCTGTTTGGCGCTCGGCATTTATGGGAGGTTGTAGAAAACAAGCCGGCAAGTTCGCTTGTTGTGTCCTTGGGCAAGGCACTTAACGGGTCGCCTCCGTCTTTATGTGGAAGACAGATGGCCCAGACACCTCAAAAATGGCAACTCCCAAGCGAGTGCGGACGTCCCGTCCAAAATATAGCGATACAATTCGCTTTCTCGTGAATGGAGGATAAATATGAACAAATACAAAAAAATGCCATCTTTCCCCCAGCCTAATTTCAATTAGACTGACGGCGTGAACCTGAATTGCCGTTCATGCCGTACCTCCATCCCGAGGAAGAGGAGGAGTAACTACAAACAAACATTTTCGGTATCAATGCTACGTCATATCTATCAACCTAACAAGTTGCATTGCACGGTTTATCAAAATCACAAAAGCCGCTCCTTTCGAGTCCGTCGAGGTGTACTGCAAGAATCCGTTCTTGGCCTTGTACTTTTCTCTCTCTTCATCAATGATCTTCCGGCTTCTCTGCTTTCTTCCGTCAGCTGCTCTCTTTGCGCTAACAATCTGGCCATTTGGTCCTCTTCCCCCTCGGTCTCCATTGCGATGGAGGCCACACAAGGAGCTCTGTTTCGATTGGATTGCTGGTCTGAGTACTTGTGTCTTCCTCTCAATGCGAGCAAATGTGAGGTCTTCTTCTTCTCAGTGGATCCCCACCAAGCTAACCTCCAGCCCAACCTTCTTCTACTCGGCTTCCGCCTTCGTTTCAACTCAACTTTAACCATTCTTGGGGTCACCTTCGATCGCACTCTTACCTTTTATAAACATGTATCTTCGCTGAAGGCCAAGTTTTTCCCACGTCTCAAGGCCTTACGCTGTACCTCTGCTTCCTCATGGGGCTCATCTAAGGAGTCCCTCTCTCTTTTGTAAACAGCTTTTCTTCGGCGCTTTCTCACTTATGCTTCACCCGGATGGTTTCCTTTCTAAAGCGTTACCAATATCACCACACTGGAACGCCCCCACCGAGCGGCTAGTCGGGCTATCACCGGCTGCCTCTCGTCCTCCCTTATCTCACTTCTTCTCTCCGAGACTTCTTTACATGCCTTACGAGTCACCCTGACTCATTTCACTCTTTCTTCTTATATGCGGGCTCTTCGTCTCCCAACCACCAGAGACGTAGCAGCCGCCCCCCAAACCCCCCAATTGGGGGGGCCCAGGCCAACTTTGGGGGCCCAAGTTAGTCTGAAATTGCTTTTTGGCTACGTGACTATTTTCAGTTCAGCAGACTTGTTTACAACCGATTTAAACTGTAGGAAGAAATTGGCTTGTGACATTATAAGTGAATGCGACGTCATTTTATCTCGCAGAATCTAGAATATTTCGATTTTCTGGTAGAATCTTGAATATTCGATTGACGTAACAATGCCATTGTTACGCAACAATCATAGAATGGTCTGGAATTCTGTTTGGCTATAAATACCGGGACAATATATATACACTGCAGAGTGCAGATAAAGTATTTTATTGACATTGTATGGAATGAAACGTTCAAAAAGTGGTGCTCAAAAGAGAAAAGAAGCAGCCACTGCTCGAGATGCTGTAGCGAAATTGCCCAAGATGACAGATTTTTTCAAGATTACTGAGCAGAGTAGACCTGGCACTAGTAACGAGAGGGATGAAGAAAACTATAGTGTACAAGAAAAAGAAGACTATGACGATCAGCATCAAAGTGATTGTGAATTTCCAGAAAATGTAAGTTGTGATTTACCTGCCAATACGCAACCTTCAATATCAAAAATATCTGAATCTCAATTTACCCCTATCCCTGATGACCCATGTAAATGGCCTGAAAGTATTTCTGATGCTAACGATGTGATATAGTAAAGCGTGGACCACATCAACTAATAATGAATTTTCCATATAATAACACAACTCCAAGGCGACGTTTTTCCTCCAACCATTATAAACGTGTGTTACCTAATGGTGAAAGTGTTTCACGGTCGTGGCTAGTTTATTCTGGGGAATCAGATCAAGTTTTTTGCTTTTGTTGTAAGCTATTTGGAAAAACACTAAGCCCCTTTTGTAGTGGTATAAATACATGGGAGAGTTTTTCGAAAAAACTGAAAGACCATGAAAACGGCATTTCCCACCAAGAATGCTGCAGTCAATGGATGTTGCTTGCTGAAGGGATAAGAAATTCATCCACTATCGACAAACGCGAGATGAATATTTTTTTCAATGAAAGACGTTTTTGGAGAAATGTTTTAGAGAGACTTATCGACATTGCCTTGTTTCTATCGGAAAGGAATCTTGCTTTTAGAGGATCTGAAGAAGTCTTAGGATCTCCTCACAATGGAAATTTTCTGGGTATATTTGAGCTTTTGGCAAGAAGAGATCCGATCCTAAAAGAGCTTCAAGACAGATTCAAGAATAAAAACACTAAAGATCACTATTTGAGTCCTACCATACAAAATGAACTAATTGAATTGCTAGCGACAGAAGTTGAAAAAGAAAATTTACAGCAATTGAAATTGGCAAAATATTTTTCTATAATTTTGGACTGCACTCCAGATATGTCACATCATGAACAAATGTCTGTCATTCTCCGTTACGTACTATGTAATGAAGAAGCTGCTGTTGTTAAAGAAACATTTTTTGGCTACTTGAGAATAAGTGACAGTGCTGGGAAAGGCTTGTTGGACGCTTTCTTAGAAAAAGCGACCGAACTGCAACTCGAATTGTCTGATTGTCGAGGTCAGTCATATGATAATGGTGCTAACATGAAAGGAAAACATTCTGGGGTCCAAGCAAGAATGCTAGACATCAATCCCAAAGCTGTTTACGTGCCCTGTGCAAACCATACCCTTAACTTAGTTGTTGTTGACAGTGCTAATTGATCGACGGAAGCATTGACATTTTTTGGAGTACTTACGAGGTTGTATGTGCTGTTTTCTTCCTCTGCTCAGCGTTGGGAAATTTTGAAGAAACATGTGGAGCTGTCCATAAAGTCACAATCTGATACTCGTTGGGAAAGCAGAATTAAATGCATCAAACCTCTTCGATACAATTTAAAAGAGGTGTTGCTGGCACTGAAAGACTTGGAAGCCATTTCCATAGAAAGAAAAGATGGAAGAGCTGCGGCCTCAGAAACAAAATCGTTGATAGCTGATTTATCAAAATGGAGTTTTCTTTTGTCGGTGTTTATTTGGTATGATATCCTATTCCAAGTCAATAAAGCAAGCAAGATTCTTCAATCGTATGGAGTCTCCCTTCATACAATGGAAACGGAAATCCAGGCAACTAAAAAGTTTTTGCAAAACTATCGCACAACGGGTTATGACAGTGCCGCAACATCTGCTGTTGAAATAGCACAGGAATTGAATATTGATCCTTCTTTTCCTCCGTCGAGAAGTGGAAAGAAAAGAAGATTGTTTGATTACCAAGGTGAAGAGGAACAACGAGCTACTCCTGAACTGAAATTTAAAAGCAACTTTTTCTATCCATTAGTAGACCAGGCTATTATGTCAATAAAGGAGCGCTTTAATTTGTTACGTGAGGTTTCTTCCGCCTTTTCGTTTTTGTACACACGAGACAAACTTTTGCTTGTGCAACAAGAAAATGCTCTTCTTACTTGTTGTAAAGAGTTCCAAAAAAAGTTCGGTGACATTGATTCTGATGAAATGAGCGCTGAGCTACAGCGGTTTGTTTTAATTTTACAAAAAAAACGCAATCTCAAAACGGCTCAAGACTTTCTGAACTACCTTCTAAAGACTCATTTATTTGAATTGTATCCGAATGTGTACATCGCACTTCGAATCTTACTAACTTGCCCCGTGACTGTTGCCAGCGCTGAAAGAAGCTTCAGCAAATTGAAACTGATCAAAACTTTTAATAGAACGTCTATGACAGACAGTAGACTATCTTCATTAGCCATGTTGTCAATCGAAAATGACTGCGCCCGATCTCTTGATTATGACAATGTCATAACAGCATTTGCGAACAAAAAGGTTCGCTCCAGACTATTTAAATGATACTGTGTTTTTATAACTTTTTCATGTTTTTCAGCGTCATTGCTTTCGTTTCGCAGTGTCTGCATAAATGTCCTACTGAACTCTGGCATCGGTGCCGAATTTTTTATGACTTGCACCTTCGGTATCGGCATGCTTTATTCGGACATTAGCCTGTTTACTTATGTACAAATTGTGGTGTATTTTCTTAATGCAGCTTTTCAATTTTACACCTCTAAAGTGATATGACCTGTGCGCAGGGGCTCTTGCGCTTACTTTGGGGGGGGCCCGAAGTTGGAGTGCTACGGGACTGCCAACCACCTTTCCTATTTCAGGTTTGGCCAGACTAGGAGTGAAACCAAAGAGTCTGCAGATCGTCCTGGAGAGCTTTTGCGTCCACTCACCCGCTCATGCTTTCTTCTACTTCTCCTAGGGATGCTCTCCTTGCTTGCCCTTCCTTTCCTCCTTTCTTCACTGTGGAGTCTACCCTTTTCTCTCCATGCTCTCGCTCTGATCCCCCTCTCTCTCGCCAAGGTGCGGCTCTCGCCCACCTTGACTTTCTCTCCTCCTTCAAGATTTGGAACTCTGAAGTGACGGCTCTGTTCCTTTTCATTTTGGCAAGGGCGGCTCTGACGTACTTGCCAACTGCTCTCTCTGTGGCCACTCTTTCCTTTTCAGCAGGCCCAGTATGTTCAAGCTTTTCCGCTGAAGCCTGCGCCATTCTGCACGCTCTTTGCTGGTCTCGGCAGCACCAACAAGCCTGCCACTTCTCTTCTCCTACTATCTGACTCTCGTTCTGTCCTGTCCTCTGTCTTTCCTTTTACTTCGAACTTTCTGGCAGGAACTGTCTTCTCTCTACTCCTGTTTTGTCAAGCTACAATGGGTTCCCGGACACTCGTTTCTCCCGGAGAACGACGCGGCTGATGAGATGGCCAGACGGGGAGCGCTACTTGCGCCCTCTGCAATCCCCTGTAGTCTCTCTCCTCTTGGACTAGAGGCGTACTGTCTCATCTAAATTCTTCAACTAAATTCCTCGGTTTCCACAGAGGAACTTTTGCTCCCTCGTCACGCTCGCTGTGCTCTCTCTCGTCTACGCTGCAACGGACACAGCCTTCTGTTAAGTTCTTATCTCTCTAGGATTGGCAGAATCGATAATCCTTCCTGCAGCGCCTGTGGACACTCATCCCAGGACACCTCTCATCTCATTCTGCACTGTCCAGCTACGGACTCTTTGCGCGACTCTCTGGTCCAAACCCTGGAGAGTTTCCCGGCTTCTGGGGCTCCATGGTCTACCGCCATGCCCCCATCCCTCGGAAGGGGTCGGGTAAGCAACAACAAGTTGCAATAAGAGTTCTCAAAACCAGACGAGGATAGCAATTACATTGATGTTATTGAATAGCCTGAAAATAGAAGTTTATACCACGAATAATTTCAAATCCTACAGAAAAAACTATGCGCCAGGCGTTGAGGTTAATAAAAAAAATCGATTTGTTTGAAAATTTTCCTTTTTGTTCGTTGAAACACCTTCAATTTCCCAAATTACTTAGAAGTCAGGCATTGTTTGTGGTGCATTGCATAACTTTGCACACAGCCGAATACGTCAGCCTTGAAGCTCTTTCGTTATTTCTGTTTTGATACAATCGATCACGCTTGGTTTCGTAACACAACGCGCTAGTGTTTTTAAAATCGTATCTTCGTCGCTCGTCTCAGCACGAAATCGCTTGCTTTTGCTACCATATTGAAATTCATCCAACAGGCTATGCCAGTGGTTAATTTTATGACAGGCATGCTTGAAACAGTATCTATCTACTTCACGACACTGTACGGTTGCCAAAGGCGAGTTGGCGACCTTGCAGCAAGTGCAGTTTGACTCGTCTTGCTCTCCTGCCGCACTAGGAGGCGACTGTGAACATCCAGAACAAGTTCCTGCAAAAGCTTTCACGGCATTTTCAAGCAAAGTCAAATTTTCGCCACGATTTGTTACGTCGCTCGCGGTCGGATTGAGCCAGTTCTGAATGGCTGGTTTGAAACTGTCCCGTGACTGATGCGACATCAGACAGCCAATCAACATTCGAGTTATAGCTTCGTTTACTCTTTGCTCACAGTCGACATCCTGTTGAAACAAACCAACTGCAGTGACCAAACGTTTTACCGTTGTTTAGTACTTCAAACCTGGTGTTCAGACTTGCTTCGGAGTTATTAGTACTGATGGCACAGTCTATTTCTACCACAGGCCTACAACCAATCAGGAGAAATTGCCTGAAAGTACTTATCCAGAATACAGCAACAATGAACCATTTGAGCTCTGAACTTGCAATCGCTCGAATTTGGAGCCAGAATATTGCTCAGCTCAACTAGCTGCCGACAGATGTCTTGCTTTCAGCAATTGCTGGTAAGCGTGCAGCAACCAGTTACTGAATCAGTTGTCTAGAGATATGCCCGGTTATTAAAAAGTGATCACAGGTTATTTAATCACATTCCATTACACCCGAAAAATTAACGTCTAGATTTTTCAACTACGTTAATTGTTGCGGAATACTTGAATCCCAGCCGCAATAGCGAAATAGGTCACGAAGGTTACATCCAAACCAAGATGATATCGACGTCAATGTCAAAAATTAAGAAAATCTAAAAATGATTTCACAGTTTAGTACCCTATGCCAATTCGGCAAACGACGACACGTTGCAATCCTTTCGCAACAGACAGCATTTATAAAGCGTTCTTAACTTGGCCTTTTCTTCCAAATCAAAACAGTAAATTTTCAACACTTCTGCATTAAACGTGTAACAATCATTGTTTCTGTCCAAGCAGTTTTCTCGTGCGAAACCCACAATTTTTCACAGTTATTGACTTTTTCGTAGAAAATATGCGACTTACACTCGCGAACCAGGCGTTTACACTCAGGCTGAGTTCTAAGTTTTCCACAAAATGCCACCAATGAGTTGGAACAAACAAGACGTCTCCTGGATTAAGAACAACCACATGTGGATGAGTAGAAGAAAATCTAAAAATAATTGTATATCAACACACGTTGAGGCGTTGAGTTAGAAAGATGCAATACTATTGAAGTGAAGCTAGATGAAACAATCTTTTGTTCAAAATTCTAAGATCATCAAAAGCTATCGATCTTAGAAAATTGCAACACTGCTTAATAATAAAAGCATTAACCCGGATCAGTGTAAGGCTAACCACGTCACATGAAGTAATAGGAACTTCTATTGAAAGTAACTAGCCAAAGCGGCCAAAAACGCGATCAAGTTATGAAATAGACTGAAATTTTACTCTCATAGCGTAGTTTATCTTAACTTCTTCACCGCATCTAGCAATAACGGCCTACATTGTAAGACGAATTTGTGGTATAAGCAAATGGTAGCCAATGTGCAACACTAGAATAGTTGCAATAAAAGCGAGTGCGCACAAGCAAAGTAAGCCTTACCTAGGGTGTTTGGAAAGGTCTGGATTCAGAATATTGACTTGACTAAAAACAGTTGATTCCTCATATGGAATGCGAGTTGAATACAAATTATCAAAATCGGACGGTGGGAACAAAATCCATCGCTTTCGACCACATATCTGCCTTTTTAAATAAAAACAAACACATAAGGCAACCGGTCGTAGATGAAAACTGTAAAAGCATTACGCAAAAGTGAATTTCGGTACTTTCAAAAGTAGTTCGGTTTCGGCTCGCGTTTCAAAGAGCATCAAATTACTCCAGTCGTACTCGGCTATAGCACTTTTTCAATTTTGATCAAGAAAAGGCACAATATCGGTGTTTTTCAAAAAAATTATTCAAAGCAGTAAAAGACGACTTTAATGACCATCATATTTGAAACTATGGTGTGGAACTCAACATCATAATGTACTACAGTCAACATCGGATATAAGAGACACGTTGGGACCAGCTCAATCAGTCCCTTATATCCGGATATCCCTTATAACCGAATGTACACAGTTTGATTCAATACCCTAAGACCACAAGTTTTAAACGTTCAAAACACCGTTTTTGAAGCTTTTCATACATTCCCCGCAAAGAAACTTGATGAAAACAAGCAAAACAAACTCAATAAACAATTTGGTCAAATTTCAAATGAATTTAATCCAGTTTTAATCGAAAACTTAAGTTCTTAAGGTTTTTTTCTGTCTACCCCACCCAATCAGTCTTTAAATGCCACCTTTCATTCCTACTTCACATATCGTAGCCTACGATAGACTGACACGACGTAGCGTTCTAAACACCGTGATATCACAAGTGAAGGCATTACGTAACAAACGTCGCAATGGGCATTAGACTTCTACCGTAGTTAAAAGCCGAAAGGCAGCTACAGTAGCACAATCAGCCTATAAAGCTGAATTCGACATCTCCCAGACAGAAGTCCCGTGGCAGAATGGGCTATCCCTTACAACCGACTAAAATTACTATAGAAAATTATGATTGGGACTTTGAAACTGTCCCTTATAAGCGAAAATCCCTAATATCCGAATCCCTTATAAGCGAATACTTTTTGTGCTAATTCAAATTGAAAATCATTGGGACCATTTGAAACCGTCCCTTATAAGCGAAAATCCCTTATATTTGCATCCCTTATATCCGAAGTTGACAGTATTAATGGTTGTGCAGCTAATGATGCAAACTCTATTTCGTAACGCTTAACAGAAGTTACATGCTGAGGCGTGCATTGAACAAACCTGCATAACGATTTATCGCAGAACTCAGTTAAAAAATTTGTTGCGCCGGGAACAAAAAATCCGGCAAGACAATAGGTCACGTGGTAAGGTTGAAAGTCAGTTGCAAAGATTAAATAGAAACCGCCCTTGGTGTACTCCAATTAAAACTGACAAGACTTTAAAAAATATTTGGTAATAACTGCCGCCTTTAATGCAAGGTCACTCTACTAGTGCACTACTGGTATTGTTGCATGGGGATTTTCATACCCCTCCCAAAAGTGGGGTTTAGCATTAACGATTAAAAAGGTTGACAATTGGGGGAGTTAGCCAAGCGGGTACAGACTACAGACAATCGAGGTTGATTGAAAATATTAATTAGATGACAGATAGCACGCTTTTACATACACAGCAAGGATTTGAAATGAGGGTACCATCAAATCAGCGGTCAATGAGACCAAATCCAACAACAAACGCCTTAATTGACCCTCTCAATCAGTTCATTCAATGAATTTCCTCTTATCAAACCCCCAGTAGCCAAGTTGACCACTAAGAGTGAATTTCTCTCGATGAACCACCAAATTTCTACAAAACCAATGAATCAACCCTTCGATTATCCAACAACTAGATTTAACAGATAGAATTTCTTCCCAACGCAACTCACCCACCCACTTGCCTGATTTCCTAATAGATTGCCTTGCCAACTATATGATAGAGCCCAAACTAACATTCCTCCCTGACCATCCTTTATCTTTAAGTAGCCTCCTCATATCACTTGACAAACCCCATCCAATAAATGCGCACATCACTCATGAAAAACCATCTTACTGGTCTACCGTCACACCAATAAAGTTAGATAGTCTGTTCAACAACGAGGCAGAATAAAACAAATATTTTTTGGGCTGGCCACACGTTTTTAACTTTCCTAACCGACTGGTCAGACTAATTGACTAGCTGTACTGTTAACTTTCAAAATGCATTTCAACCTTTGCACAAGATAATTACTTTGTTTCAACTTGGCATCGAGTAGCCTATAACTGCTGCCGCACAACACCACCATAATAAGAAAACATAAAATCAGGAGTTGCATATAACATTGACAAGTAACTGCGCTGCTGTTGAAGTGTTTTTGTCGCTCACATCTTTTTGGTTCAAGCCAATATTGTTAGTTTCCTTTCACTAAAAGTTTGGCTATCTCAATTTATGCCGCCAAATATTTGTATTAATACTTTGGTACCTGTTTACATTTTCATATTTACCCTCAGCACCACTACTCAAAAAATCAAGTGGGAACTGCTCAGCTGTGACACACTATTTGTACCCGGTAATGTATGCGAGGCAAGTTGGTTGATGTTTATGAAGCCAAAAATCTAACCAATAGCATTTGTGGTGGCACAATTTTTATTATGGTAAACAACTGGTTCACAAATAGCTTGTATAGAGCAATAGCAGTAATGAAATAAACTTTTAATTGAATTTGAAAGTCAACTGGCACTATAATCTCAGTATTGCAAGGAGAGCTCATCTTGAAGTGGTATGTGATTACCATCCATCTGCATGTTGAAGCAAATATGCAGGATCAACGTTTTCAGACAAAATTAATCTATTTGGTTGTTACATATAAAGAAACAGCAACATGGTTTAAGGCCAATTAGTTTCAATTTAACCAGAGTACAATTTTTTTCCGCTTTTCTCAAATTTCTACCTAAGACAGTACTACCATTTGACAACAAAGAATAAAACATTGACAACAACTCAACAACCTATTGTTAAACAAGGGATTTCACAAATATTAACACTGACAACTTGGGTTTAGACTCACCATGAAGTTGGCAATGTTGTCAACATAATGCAATTTAATATAGTGAAAACAGCAGCAAGCAGAGGAAATGATCAAAATGTCTTTTCCAAGGGCACAATAATGTGAAAGTGGTGTAGAATTTAACTGATAATCACACAGTAGCAAGCTAGCTCTTTATCATGCTAATCAATCATCTTTGACAAATGGTTTTAATAGATATTTTCAAAACTCCTTACCTGAACAACTATATTATATCCGTAAGTGTCATAGTGACACAAAGTATGAGCACCTGTAGAACCCATCCAAATTGCCATATCTTGTCCTTCGTCTTCATTAAATCCTAAATCGGACCATTTGATTTCTTTGAAAACATCATAGTTTGGAATAGAGTCAAATAAATCCTTCACATAAATGTAATCAGCATAAGCCCAGTGGGTTCTGTAGTTAATGCTGGTTAAAGATCCACTAGGTTTTTTCCCATCTGTCCAGTTTATGAACTCTTCCAGGGTGGTATAAACAAACTGACAGTCGCCTTCCCATTGCACATCTTAAAACAGTTCAAAGTCATTATGAATTTATAAAGTAAAATATGTGAAATTAAACCTCATTCAATATCAGGTCACAATAACAACCAACTTTGTTTCAGATTTGATTTGTGCATTTTTATGAAAAAAATCAATATTTTTGCCAGGTAATAATTTTGTCACACAATATTTTTTTCAGCCAAAAACGTCCAACCAAGGCCTGCAAAAATGCAGTTTTTTGCTGCCATAGATAAAAGCACATTAGCGCTAGAGATATAAGGTTGCCAAAGATTTTGTACTTTGAACATTTTGTTCAGCATATTTCATTCCAAAGTTAAAATCTAAACTCCTTGGGTAATGATGAAGAGTGACCAGTAAAATTTTTATAAAGTTTGTGCATTCCTGTACCATGCAATAAATGTGGAAAGGTGGATCGGCATTTTAGGGTTGGATCTAGAGCTAGTGAGACTTGCAATTAGGGTTGACATTAGTGATAATTAGAATAAAGATTATTGATATAAATGTTCAATGTGAATTAAGCTAAAATTAGGTTTAGTTAAAGCTAATGCCAACTGTACAAAATGTCCCTGAATGAAATGTTCCACCATAATTTGCTAAACCAAATCAGTGATATTTGAGTTTTAGGACTATACAACCATGACTTTCTTAAAACTTTAGGTGACAAAATATTTCCTGCGTTGTCATTTTTCCAGAGAATTTGATTGAAAACTGCTTTTTGCTGTTACAGAAGTAACAAGCAGCATGTAGTAAACTTAACTAGAGCAAACAAACAAACATAAACAAATACCTATTGTAGAATTGTGACTTCCAATACGTAGTTTTATTTTCTTATCCTTCAAAATTCCTGCTAGTTTCTCAAAAGTCATTGATGAAAAACTCCATGCAATAGTTGGTGTAAAATTATGAAACACAGTTGGTTTATTCAACTTCTTTTTTAAAATATGTTGTTTTATATCACAATATTTCATTCTTATAAGCCACAAAGATAACAAAGGTAACCCACTGAAATTGTCAAATTAAATTTAAATCAAAATTCAATTGTCAACATTCACAAGCCACAAGATTCAAATAATTTAACGAATCAAAAATACTGTATAATAACTCAAAAAAAGTTGGAAAACACTAAAATTTATAATGAATACAGGAATTACTGAATCACATTACATAGATGGAAACTCATGTTACACATGGAATTACTGAAATATGCAAATATATTTAAAAAAGGAATTCCTTACAAAAATACAGATAAACCACTGGTACCAAGTAAAAAAGAAGGTGCAGAAATATAGAAATTTATGGAAGTTAATGAAAACTAAAAGTGTAACCAATCAATGCAGTAAAATTAGATAATATAATTGAATTTAACTATGCATACCATAAATATCTGCAATTTAATTGTTTTTCCATATTTCAGTAAGAATTTCCATATTTTCATAATTCCATAAATTTCTGTAATTTAGTGTCGTTTGAAAAATTGTCCTTCTTTTCCAAAATTTAAATATAATGATAATAATTTAGGTTGTCTCTTGGCACTGTTTCTTTGCATGCAAATGAAATAGATAACAAGTTGAACTGCAGTACAGAATAATGCACGAAAAATATTCTGATTTGAAAAATATTATTTGATCTTGCTTGGCAGGGCACTTAGACAATTATTTTTTATAAGGCAGTAGCCATTTTGCTATCAACAGCAAATCACGTATTAAACATGTGATTTTTGGATGTCTCTGATTTTATGATCAATTAAAAAAATTTGCAATTAAAAAAATTTGCATCCCAATGTAAAAGCTACTTTTTCCCAGTGTGCACTGCCTCATACATCCACATGCCAGGTCCACCTCCAGTGTACACTGCTTTTGTCTAAGTGCCCTACCAGCCAAGATTCCAACCCAAAACCATATCATTTCAAGGCAGCAGTACTATCTACATGCAACAAGCCTCTGCCAGAATTGTAGCAATTATGGCTATTTAAGCACACATGAATGGTGATGGCAAAATAGCTTCCAAGGGTAAAATGCTGTTGATGGCAAAATAACCACTTCCTATAAATACTGGTAACTAGTAAGACCACATCAATTAACTTTAGGCAGTGACTATTTTGCCAAGAGTTATTTGTCATTGATCAATGTTAACCCATTAAACGCCATTGGCAACTTTAGTTGCCAAAAAGACACCACCAGAAAAATTTTGATTGCTGTGCAATAGTTAGTCATATTTTGCAAGTGTTCATAGCAATAAAAAGCTGATTTTATGCGGAAAATGTAACAGTATTTTAATTAAAGTTTCTTTTTAGTGGAAACTCTAAAATGACTAAATAAAAATGGGCAACTTGAAAAAACGGTAAAAGTTGCGTTTGTGGTCAGGTCGGGTTACTAATAAGTGACAGAAAATAGATGAAAAGAGTTTGGAATGATAAAAATCCTTAAATTATGAAAGATAAATGCTTGTTTGGTTTCCCGAATCTGTTTTCATACAATTGTTGCTTTTTATGACAAAATTAAAAGGGCCTGTTTGTTGCTGGCAACTAAACTTGCCACTGGCGTATAACGAGGTCAAAATTTAAACGTATGCTAAATGCAATCAACATATTAAAAAAGCCAGTTTACTTCCTGGTGTTGTTTATGTCGAAAGTCAGAGTGACAGTACTATTGTTTTATATTTTGATTTTGAACAATTCTTATAGCCCGATACCCAACTGCAATAACCTGTTATAGTCTAGTAGGCCTATCATAGGTCTGTGCTCATAACTAATTTAGTGCATGACTAAGAAACCCTCAAAATTACTGAGAAGCTTTGCTCAAAGCGTTCTATAAATGGTTGTCAATCTTCTGAAAAAGTTATGGAAAGGTAGGTACTAATTAATCATTTGTTATTCTTCTAGCATCAATTATCTAAGGTTTTGCTCGCTGCTAGCCTCGTGTTTTTATAGTTGCAGTAGGCTATCCAGGTGATTTATTTTACTGATTATTTTAATCTCATTACCATCATGCAAACACAAAAAACACGTAAGAGAGTAACTTCTGGCAACAAAAACTAGAGTAATGCTTATGACATTTTTAGTTGAGGTTTCAAACTTCTTGATGCAATAATTTGTGCCTTGCATTTTTTATTTTTTGTGCTAACTGTGGAATAATAGTCAGCATATTGAAGTTGTTTATAGCCGTGTGACATTATGACGTATATATTGCACATAATTTTTAGTTGCAAGTGCTTACATCGACTACTTTTATTGTTCAAAAATATAAAAATTTGGATTTTGTGGTAAAATCAGTAAGCAGTCTTTTTATGTGTAGTGATTGTTAAAATATGTGACTGGCTGAAGTTGGTATATTGTTAAAAATGTTTTTGTGGATTACACCAAATCTATTCACTTACCAGTGTATAATAGTGTACAAACTAATTTTTATCTAATAAACTGGTGCTGCTCACAGCAACACTAAAAATGTTGAATTAGGCAAAAGAAGGAACTGCATTGGACAGTGATCTACAGTTAATTTTTATTACTTGGTTTAGGTACACATTGAATGATGCCCTGGACATGATGATGGATCCTGACATTGATCTTTTTTCTAACATTAACTCGGATGCTGAAGAAACTACTCTTGTAATGATACCTCCTCTAGAAAGAGCAAGCACTCAATCTGACCAACATAGTGATGCCTCTGATGACTCAAATGAAGGTCATGCTTATCACTTGCCGAAGAGTTTGCTCAACTCAGCATGCAGTTTAAATATTGTAGAAAACAAGTCAAGGGCATTTACTCAAAGCGAAAAAGGAGGTGCATGTAAAAAAAAGCACAAAACAAGTAAAAAAGCTGCTAGAAAATGGAAGAAACAATTTTTGTTACCTAATGCTAAAGTAAAGTTGTCCGGCTCCATTTCTATACCATAACTAACTAGAGATACTGTGAAAAGCCCTTTGGATTGTTTTTATTCCATGTTTTCTCCTGACCTTCTAACTTACATCACCAGCCAAACAAATCTCTACGCTTCCCAACATGACCAAACTTTAAATGCAGATGAAAGTGAAATTAGAACTGTAATTGCAATCATTTTGCTTTCTGGATATTGCAAAATGCTGTATCGTGAACTATATTGGACAGTTTCTCCAGACATGCACAATGTGGCAGTAGCCAATGCAATGAGCCGAAATCGATTTAGAGATATATTTTCAAATTTACATTTGGGTAACAATGCTGAAATAAATGCTGACTGATATTACAAGATGCGCTGTCTATTTGACACGCTAAATTCCAACTTCAAAAAGCACTTCAGTGCTAGTGACCATAGAATCGATGAAACCATGATTCCATACTTTGGAAAGCATGGAACCAAACAGTTCATACACGGCAAGCCAATTTGGTTTGGCTTCAAGTTGTGGTGCCTTGCTTCAACTGATAAATATTTATTTCACGCTGAACTGTACTGTGGAGCTGACACTAAGCTGTCAGACACTGGCCTCGGCCAAGGTGCTGATGTAGTGTTGGGTCTTACAGACAAATGCGGTTTGTCAAGTGGTTCCTCTGTTACCTTTGACAACTTTTTTACCTCTTTTCCTTTGCTTGATGAGCTTTCAAAACGGGGCATTGGAGGTCTGGGCACTATTTGGAAAAATCGCTTGGAAAATGCAGCAATTCCATCAAAGCAAGCAATGAAGAAAACTGAAAGGGGCTTTTATGACTGCAGCACCGATACTCGTGGAAATGCAATTGCAGTTTGGCATGACACAGCTATTGTCGCATGTGCTTCAAATTATGCTGGAGCTGAATCAGAAAGCTTCATCAAATGGTGGTCAAAAGCGGAAAAGAAAAATATCAATGTGCTGATGCCATATGCTCTGATGTTATACAATCAAAAAATGGGAGGAGCAGATCTGTTTGATCAATTTCTTGCTACATACAGAGCTCGTATTCGATTAAAAAAATGGTGGTGGCCTTTTTTTGCATGGAGTCTTAATGCTGCTATGACCAATGCTTGGTTGCTCTACAAAAAAATTCACGGCAAAAATATTCCAATGCTGGCTTTTATGAGGGAAATAGTTGCCACAACGCTTGCTTCATCCAGGCAAAAAAAGTTGTCTAGTTTGCAATATGGTCAGCAAGTGTTGGAAAACTTATGTACAGATAACTTTGACCATGTGGTGATCAAAGGCCAGCCAAAATACAGATGCTGAAAAGTTTGCAAACGTCGCTCAGTATTTATATGCCAAAAGTGCAAAATAACCCTGCACCCATCAGACTGTTTTAAGCGCTTTCATGAAAGTAGCGCTTTGTAATATTATTTTTGCAGACAAACTAAAGCAAGAGATTGGAATAAAAGTGACTTCTAGCTTTACAAAGGCTAACGTGCAAAGAAATGTGCATTTTTGACAAGTTTCTGCTTTTGTTGATAATGTTTTGACCGGGCAAAATAAATGTTATTTGATGTCTATATTTGCAATGACTTAAGTCAATAAGTTGCAACTTTTATCAACAAATAAGTGGTAAAACAGCCATAAACATAAAAGACAGTCAAGAAAAAATAGGTTTCTATACATGCTCTGCACGCAAATAATTGTTTTTACCTGGGAGCATATTTTGTAGAGTTACAAACCAGTCAACAAAATTATTGTTTTTTGACTCCATTAATGGACGTTGGCAACTTAAGTTGCCATTAAATAACAAAAAAGTACCTGGCAAAAAAAATTTTTTTTTTGTTTTATGACTTAGAGTAGATAAAAAATCAACTACTTAAAAGGATTTCCAATTATCATCAATTTTTGACTTTGGCATTTAATGGGTTTATGATGTGTTAAACACTGTTTTCTTTTAGTTGTTTGTTTCTGGTTGTTTTTGAATGGTTGTTTCTAATTGGTCAACTTTAGTGATCAATTAAAAAAGTTGCACCCCCCACACTGTACATTCCCTCCCAGTGTATAATACCCTGTACATTCACACATCAGGCCTCCCATCCAGTGCCTTTCTCTTAGTGCCCAGCCAGCCAAGATTTCAACCCATAATCACTGAATTTCAAGGCAGGTGCACTATCACCACACCACAGTGTAACTTGCAGAAAGGTAGCACTTATGGCAATATAAACACACATGAATGGTGACGGCAAAATAGTCTCCAAGGGTAAAATGCCGTCGACGTCAAAATAACCACTTCCTTAACTTTATATTCATAAAGAAACCTAAACTATGCCTCTAGGGCTATAAGCCTATATAACAGAACAAATATTCTTTGAATCCAGAACTAGTTGTTGACTGAATAGTAAACCAAACTATTTATTTTTCATACCGCAAATTTCCAGGATTCTTCCACATTTCGGGTGGATTTTCCCGATATGACCATATGCTTGTTCGCTTTTCATACAAGCTCCTTATTTTCTTTTTTTCATTTTCACCTAATGGCACATTTTCAGATTTGGTGGAATTACACCACGATATACAATTTTCATAATCATTTTTCCATTGTTTACAATCTTTATTGTGGAAGTGGCCAAATGTGTAGAAATGGTAAAACATTCCACGCAATCCCTTACATTCAATGTACTCTTTTAAATAAAGCTCACAATGCGTAACATTGCTGTCCATCTGTGTATAAAGTATAGACACATGAAGTAAAACAAATATCTTCAAATAATATTAGCTTGGGACATACTGTAAATGCAAACCTTAAAACTGGAAAATGGAAGCCAAAACAATGCCCAAGTACTGCGTGTCCGCCAAATCACCAAGGTTTTTTTGTGATTACTTTTAATTCAACTACGGACATACGGTACCAACCTTTCCTCAGACCTGATACCAAGTTACCGGTTGCCTAATATCGGAATAGCAAATTTTTTCCTCATGGAGAGCAATCAAGCCGGAAAATTGCTACAAAGTGCTTTTCCTGAATGCTTAAGAGATACAGTAGATTCCGCTTAATCGGGTCACATCGGGATAAGCACCATTTGGCCCGATTAAGCGGCTGACCCGATTATCCGAAGTCTTGCAGTATCTGTGCCAGGGTTGTCCTTGGTACACCAGTTATCTCAGCTAGCTGGCGATGACTAATGTTTGGAAGTTGCTCTCTAATTTTTCTTAGGACAACAACCCTTTCAGCAATTGTTAATTCTTTTTGTAGCATCTCTGCTTGGGACTTCACAAAATTTGCAACAAAACACAACAATTACCATGTCCAAGAGCATGAAATGACAAAATAATTTGCGCCTGTATTTTTCAATTGTCACATAACATAGTTGGCTTTGTGATATTGAGTTCTATTACATTACAAAGGCGGTTTTGGAATTAAACCAGTGTATGTCTGACAACAGTTGTGGCCCGATTAAGCGGAATAGTGGCCCGATTATGCGGATTTAACGTAGTGCATTATCTTTGATTGGATTTTGTTCTTAAAAATTTGGTCCAATTAAACGGCTGACCCGATTAACCGGCGGCCCAATTAAGCGGAATCTACTGTAGTTACAGAGAGGCTCTGGCGCTCAATCAAAGCCAGCACAAAAGTCGCTCTAACTCGTTCGTTGGAATTCGAATTCAAAAGGTTGCAAAGAAAAAATATCGAATATATCGTTCCAAATTGAAAAAGAAATTCGGCAGTATTTAATTAAAAATCTTCCTACAAAATTTCGAAAAATATCTAATTTTGCGGTAGCTGCTTGAGTTTCGAAAAATACGGCAATTTTTTTGCTTGATCGTGGCTGTATGGGGAAATGAAACTTCAATCACGTCGGACTCCAAAATTGTGGGAATCGTATTTCAACAGCACGTCTGACTCCAAGAACGAATATATTGTAATCACAACACAGCGTTGAATGCACGAATCTTGATTTAAATTTAAGCGAATCGAATTGAATTGAAGCCAATGAATTTGAATTTGAATTTTAATCGAACCAGCTCTCTCTGAACGAAAATAGCAATGCTTCTTTTTATATAGCCCACTTGTTTACTAGGTCACTCCGCCGCACGTCACACGTAACCACGCCTGGCCATACGGCTTAGTCACCCAGTATTGTTTCATCATGATATGTAATTATGGTTATTCTTTTATGACCTGTTTGTAGGCCAACGGATGATTTATAATAACGATTACAGTACAACAACGAGCGCACGAACAGAACGAGAACGTTTATGAGTCACCCACATAATTTCAGCAAAACATCAATGATCCACAGTTTGTATCCCGTAAGGTCGCCATAGTTGCATTGCTTGTGATTAAAATGCGTTGTTCCAGAACCAGCAGTTCTGGTAGCTTAACTTTAAAGCAGGGTCCACTCACAAAATTTTGCGTTTTATAACTTAAACAGGCCTATGTGCGCTGCAGAAAACAAGTAAATTTAGATAAATTTTTGTAAGTTCAAACTTTCGTAGACTTAGACTTAAAAAGATTCACGATTTGCTCGTTTTGAGCTTTAACACTAAAATTACCGCGAGCGGTCAAAATGACCGTTTGCTTAATTACTAAAAAATGCTTAATAATTAGGCATTATTTTGTGGCGTGAGCTACTGTTAACTGTTGTGTTAGACCTAGAATGTCTTGAATGATTGTAAGTGGGAGTTCAACGATTCGCAAGCTCCATTTTGTGTTGAAATAAACTGCATAGGTCCTAATCTACGAAATGAATCGTGGGCCTTTAACTGTTTTTTAGTACGTTCGGAGCTTGTAATCCACTTCTCGATTTTGAAAAAAATTTAATGCATTTCAATCCTGCTTCGTCATTAGCAACCAATGCAAATCAAATCCCGCTGTGTTGGACGTAAAGTGCCTAATAACTATCACTTAGCGCTTGCGTTGCCTGCTTGCATCAACATTGTCACTGTCTCACTGCCAAAGCATACAAATCTACATGATGCCGAATCAGTTTGCTGCGCGTTATCAATAGCAGTCTCTGAACTAGCTTCATTTGAAAAAATGTTTCCCTTGTAGGCCTAAGTTGAACCGAGTCTGACTGTGCCAACCCCCGATGAAAGCGTAACATAAAACCATAAGCGTAACATAAAAGCATAAGTGTAACACTTGCTTTTGCATGGGTAGAGAGCTGAGAGCATTTCTGTCTCAAAGAAAGATTGAGGACCTGTGTTTATTTGGAGATCAATATTTTTAGAGTGGCGTTTTTCTATTTTCTGGTCCAAATAAAGGCGAAGACTTTTTTTTGCAAATATACTTCTCAAAAGTGAGTATTTTTCCCAGTTTTAAAATTTCTATTACGGGGCTGAAAACAGTCTGGAGGCTTCAGCCACCAGTCCCCGTACTTTTACCTCTATGTCGACAAATGTATTTATCTTTCGCACTGATAGGTAACTTTTACCTGTAGTGCAGTTATTGTTGCAGAATTGTTTCAATACAACAGCACACCAAAAGACTCTTTAATTGCCAAAATAATTTTAATGATGAAAAAATTAGTTGTTTCTGTGCACGGTCGAAATGACCGTTGGCGGTAATTTAAGGTAAATCCATTGCCATCCCACCCTCTGCTCATTGCGATGCAAAGCAAATTGACATGCCAAAAGTTATCCGAGATTTAGGGAAAGCCAGGAAGTTTCAGTGTTATTGCACGCATCTGATCAGAGATATAAACGATTAAAAATCAAAAACGGTTAAAATGACCGCTCCGGTAATTCTATTGTTAAAGGATTTGGCCTTTGAGGGACTCGGACTCGAACCGAGGATCCTAAAAAAGGATTTGGATTCGACTCATTACGGTTCAAAAGGACTAGCACTTAAAGGTTGTTGAACTGGAACTGACTCGAGTGCTTCAATCGCTGGACTTTTTACAACGTTATATCAAAAAACGGCAAACGTTATATCAAAAAACCAATAATTTTGATATACCGGTAACCTTTGCCGTGACCACAGAGCAAAAAATAAAAGCAAAGGCTACGCCTCATTTCAACGTTGCTCAGCGTAATAAGCAGTGATCATTGAAACCTGTTTAACTTATTGAATACGAAAGGAACCGAGAGTTTGGGAGAGTGCAAAGCAGTAATTTAGCCTGAAGCAATTCTTCTTTACCGGGGATGGGGAGAGGGAGAATGTGAAATTTGTTAAATAACATTATTTTTATTGTGGGCGGTCAATAAATTTTGACTCCACTTTTGTCTATTCATAACTCAAATTTTTTGGATGACCTTTTTTTGAAAATCGACGTCTTGCAGTTGTTTTAACTAAAAACATTTCTATTCCTTAATTGGATTCAAAACATTTTAGGAAAGCATGGGCCCTGCGGATAGTTTTTTAAGATAGCCCAATGATATTTACAAAGTTACAGTTATTGAGAATTCAGTACCCGTATCTTTGATGTATCCATGCTCAGCTATCGCAGTGATGTGATCTAGTTTATAAATGAGCACAGATAACGTATTTTATCACAAAATCCAATGATAACGCAATAATACCAACATCATCTTGAATTATACCGGTGTGTGCAAGTGTTGAAGTGAAGACCAGCTCGTTTGAGAACAATAAAGCCGGTCTTGACCAGGCCCTACAAGATTGGCATATATGATCTATTACGAAATTCTGTTAGGAAAGGTAAAGAGATTTTGTACCCGACGACTGATGTCACGTGATCTGTACTCAAGGCACTTAGATCGCTACAAAAAAAGAACGAAAAACTTTGTTAACTCTTAAAGAAGTGTTGAGAAAAAATAAAAATCTGTCCCCGAAGCAAAAACTTTTTTGATTAATGTATTTTGGCCTCGAGTCAGAGACCAAGCAGCAAGACCAAGACATTTTGCTTTCATCATCAAGACCTTGAGTGATGGCTCGGGACCAGCACCAAAACTAACACTTCAAAAATGTGGTATCGAAAACTACATCACTAATATTTGCAACAAATGGAGCCATAGTGTGAGAAGAAAACCAGTCGCCAAGATTGTAAATTGATATCAGTAAGCCTATAGCTTACAAGTAAAGGATTAACCGATAATCGATGAAGAATTAACCAACCAATGCCGACATAAAAGAAAGGCTTAAAATTCAAATTTAAAAGAAGGCAGGGTATTGAGCTCACTTGAAATGTAGAAAATGGTCGAGTGAGCTGAAGCTTGCTCAAACATCATTCTGTGATGACAATAACTGCATGAAGCCAGTGGCGTGCAGAGGGAGGGGGCGAACGGGGCAACGGCCCCGGGCATCCAAGGTCGGGGGACATCAAAAAAGTGAAATTACAAAAATTGTATTTTATTAAATTGCTAAAAATGTGTGTTTTTTGTATCGTAAGTCTATTAACACATGCTGCATGGACCTGATGGGATCTTGCTTGGAAGCATGGTGTCATTATGTTTCGTAGAAAATCTTCTGCAGTGTCAGCTTTTGTACTGAAATTATTATTTACAAAATTTCAATTAGTTTGCTATGTAGTGTACGAAAACCAAACATTACCTTTGATTTTGTTATGCTTCTTCGAGCTAGAGGAAATGCAGTTTCCCCTAGTCCTAAGCATGCTCTTGAATGTTTAATGCAGTTTGGGAGGGATGTCTTCCCAATTTTATGTATTGCACATAGGTTACTGCTAACCATCGGATTTTTAATTGCTAGCTGTGAGAGGTCATTTTCAAAGTTGAAATTGATAAAAACATCTATAAGATCATCTATGCTACAGGAACGCCTAACAAGTTTGGCTTTAATTAGCATCGAAAGAGAATTTTTTTCAGCAGATGTGAAAAATGAGGTAGTTCAAATATTTTCCGATAGGATAGCTCATATGGGAAGAGAAATCGTAAAATGTAAGTGTCTAATTGATTTGTTCACATCATCACATATTCTAGTTAAATAAAAAGAGTTACTTCTTTGTCTGCTATCACTAAACAATGTTTTTAAAGCATTTTTATTGTATAGCTCACAAAAATATTACGGACAGCAAGACAGCAATACATCAAATTACATGGTTGCGCTTGTACAATTTTAGATACTATTTGTGATAGAAAAAATAGACAACTCTATCTCCTGTTGTGCCTTACGAAGTTATATATATAATAGATCATTTTGGTGGGTCTATTTGATAATTATTTGCATGCATAAACACAAAGTTTCCTCAATGCATACCCTTCACCAAATGAATTTTTCTTATTAATGCATGCCTTAGCCTTTAATTAACACATTAAAACAAAATGTACTTTTTGAAATATTTTAGTTTAATTTATCGAAATTTTTTTCTCAACACTAGCTTTTACGTATTTCAAGTGTCTGTCTTTGTGACATTCTTGAGTACTTGACGGTTTGGGAGGGGGTCATACAATTAAGCTGTTGGCCCATGGCATTACCAGACCTCTGCACGCCACTGGATGAAGCTAATACATATTGACCGGAGATGTCCAACCTGCGACCCGCTTAATATATATTTATGGCCTACCGACGCGATGGTGTAGTGGTTAGAGCGTCCGCTTCGCAGTCGGTAGACCTGGGGCTAATTCCACTTGTCGAGTCATACCACAAGACTTTGAAAAATGGTACTCATAATTTCCCTGCTTGGCGAGGGATGTTGTTGAGAACAAGCCCGCAAGTTTGTTTGTTGTGTCCTTGGGCAAGGCACTTAACGTGACGCCTCCACCTTTATGTGGAAGACAGGCAACCCAAGAACCTGAAAAATGGCAACTCACAAGCGAGTGCGGACATTCCCTCCAAAAGACAGCGATACAATTCGCTTTCTCGTGAATGGAGGATAAACATAAACAATAAAAAAAATGTACTCAAAAGTTGGCTTGAAAGCGCTAGATGGATGCATTGTTTAGCTGAAAAGAAGATGAAGACTCATTTTTTGGTCGTCGTTTTTTCTGAAGCAACCTTTCAACTAGTTTTTTCATATCAGAAGCTTTTTTTTTCATCGGTGTTTTGCAGATGCCTTCGGTTCCAAAAGCTTATACCAAAAATTGGTACAAAAAAGTTTTTATGCAAGTGCTTTTGTGGTCTGAAAAAATACTTAAATTTCTGATTTGGCCCATTGGCACAAATGGTCGGACGTTTCTGTCATAGACGGTAAGCTGTGCGTAAAAATTTCAGAAAGACTGCGTTATTGCGACATTCAATAAGGCAATTTACTGAGCTCTTTCTCGCAAAAAAAGCGCCATGCCTGCGCAAGTTATTTGGGCTGCACCAGATTTCCGGTAAATATCCGATATCCTGCCGAATCGCAAGCGGTATTCGACCGGATACTGGATAGTTACTGGTGAGAATATTTTTGGTTTGCATTATAGATTTTTTGTTATAAGCACTTTGAGTTATAAACCAATACATATAGCTGATTTTTTGCGTTTCACACAAAACGCTTACATTAATTCTTTCTACTTAATAGATTTACAATTAACAAATTAATTACGAGTGGCATTTTTTGGGGAGATAAAGGGAGATGACTTTACAATTGTATAAGAGTAGCAAAAATGACAAAGATTTTCGTGTCTGTAGTAGGACTAAAAATGGTTCTTGCGCCAAATTATCGTTCAAATTAGGCTAAATTCTCGGTTTCAAAAAGTTATTATTCAATATAAAATGCTCTTTGCCAATATAAAATGTGTCCAAATCTTACCCCCCAAATATTGCTTTCTGAATACGCCACTTCTAATTATTTGCGGGTTTTAATGAATTAATAAAGCAACAGGCCTAAAAGCTTGTTTATGCTTGCGTCGTTTAACCTACAAATACAAAGTTTAGTATGTTTTTTAATGAAATGAAATGTGAGCAGACAAAACCAAATCTAAAGCATAAGTGCTCATTCGTTGTAATACATTGAAAATAGAAAACCTAAACCATAAATTGTACAATGATTTTTCGTGGGTACAATAAACTAAGATCGAATTACTAGCAATTAATTTTCGCCCAAAGGAAGAAAATTGTATAAAAAAGATTTTCTGGTACCAAAAAATTGATAACTCCTAAAAAATAAGCTTTATAAATTTCAGAAAAAAAAGAAAGCTTACCAACAAAATTTGACCTTACATTAGACAAGAGTAACGCACAAAGCGTTGAATGCAAAATCCTTTTTGATTTATATGGCAAAAAACTAATAACTATATAATAAATTTATTTGACTTAGTGTTTCAATTGTCCTACGTTATAACCTTAAAATAAGAAAAGTATTAGTTAAACCTGGGAGTACACTAGTACCGTGTCTGTTACTTAAATTTTATTTGGTTATTTTTGAAACTTGCGTAATGAGAATTATCCAGCACAATCCGACGCTCCCGGATATCCGGTATCCGGCAGTCAAGGCAAATTTGCTATGCGGCACATCATTAGTAGTTATGCTGGTGAATCCCCAAACTATGTAAATACAAACTACACCACGTGCAACCGATAAAAAAATTTTTGCGGCCGAAAGATAAACACCAAAAAAAAAATATAAGACAACAGATCATATTTTTTCTTTTCCTCCTCTCTTTTTCAATATAAACTTATTAGTTTCGGTTTCGAACAAAGCTAAAGCCGTGAATCGAATTGGGCACAAGCCCAAAATGAAACTACCACAGATAGCTTTGTAATTAAATATTATAATTTATTAAACTCACAAATAAAAGCATAACAGTTATAAAAGATCATAAACAACACTTGAATTGCACTACAACCGGTTGAGTAGAGTTTGATACCGTACTCGCATTAATGTCGTAAACATAAAAAAATCTAGTGGGCTAAGGAATGATAAATATTATCACACCATCGTAGTGTTGAGATTGGGATCTGCTGTTCCCCAATTGACATAGCAAGGAACAGTGAATCCTGAGGAACCATCAATCAAGGATACCAGAACAGAGTAGGTGGAAGCTATCCCTCCTACAATGCCGATTAGAATAATTTCGATTAGAATTACTTTTTCATGCAGAGGAATATTGACTGTTGTCCACGAGTTGTCATTACGTGACGCTAGAGAAACATCTGACAACTGGCCAGGAAGAGAAGACGAATCACGCCTCACGCTTTCAGCTTGCTGAGACGAATCAAGGTTATTTGGTTTGACAGAAGTGTAAACAGTATCTGAAATGTTTTTTTGAAAGTCTCCCTGTCCGTCTTGCGGTGTTTTCTGACGTGACAAAAGAAGATAGAAGAGAGGAGGGAAAATAAAATTCGAAGCTGTCACGGTAGTGCCGCCCACTAATGACAAAATAACTCCAAAATGAGGAATTGTCAAACCAACAAACAACATTGACATCATAACACATGTGCGTAAAACGCAGCGTTTCCAAGTAAACTCTGAAATATAGAATTCCATCAAGCACTTCAAAAAAGTATCGGTAGTTTAAATCTTTAAATATCCATGGAACGGTGATTGTTGTGGCCGCCTATGCACTATTGTACCCGGAGCACAGAGCTGCTGTAAAAGTCATTGCTGCAATGGTGGCAAGTCTATGGAAGGACTGTGCACCTAATGATCTACTTTTTTTGAGGAAATTTACGTCCAAAGCAGCAAAAATATTGAAAAATACCTTTTGCGGTTTCTGGTCTGAGTTGATTTCGAAGCAAAGTCTTGCAACTTTGCAATCTACGTTGTTATCAAGGTGGTATTCAGACTAGTTTTAGGAAAGAAGTATCAAAAAAAGCTTCGAAACGAAAAATCATTGCCTATTGGAAAGGTAGTGGAGTTGCTAGAAATGGAGTGTGGCAGTTCACTCCAGGTGACATCACTGTAGAATATTACACTTTAACTGCCTAGTTAGTACAAAACTAAAGTCATGTTCAATTTGCAGTAGACAAAAGTAATCTTTCATTAAAATTTGGGGCACTACAGGTGGTTTTAAACTGTAATTAGGCCACTGCAGGGAGGTCCAAAATTTTTGAAAAATTCAAATTTACACCCCTCTCCTTTAGTATCGTGCCTTGCCGGTATCATATCAGATAAATAAACACACTCACTGTTCGGACATTTGAAAAAACCTTCTAGGTCTTGATTTATGGGATTGGCAACAATAAGGACTGCCATTAATAAATGAGAGGTGATCAAGATAATGACCGTGTACAACATCCAGTTATTAGCTAGCTCATCCAAAATGTTACTGCTTCGCATTTGATCTCCGATGACAATAAATCCTGACATCGAAACGGGAATATATAGGAACAGAACAGCTGAAAGAAGATCGCTGTTGTAATAACATAACTTTATTCATGATCTTCTACCTTAGTCGGCAACTACAGATCGGAGACCCTTATAACTTTTGCTTACCTGATCAAACATCTTGCCCACAAATAAACTTACTGCACCAAATGCGTCAAGAGCAGGAAGAGAGGTAATTTCTTAATGTTGGGGCATTGATTGGGAAAACAGGCAGTGCAAAACATTTTCTGTTTGGTAGTTCAAATAGTTTTGTGCTAAAACTATATTAACCAAGTGTATTGGACTGGATCAACAGCGAAATTTTGATGACAGATCATACGGTATGACATTTCACCTTGGGCTTCTAAAGAACAAAACTAAAAACAAAAAGAAACTCACTCGTGATTCCAATGATAACAGATAAAGGAAACTTATCTGGCTGTTCCATGTCAACTTGAATATTGGGAAAGCAGCTGGCTCCTCCAAACGCAAATAAAATTGTTCCAAAAGAGTTAAAAAATCCAGTAAATGAAGGATTTGGATGCTTGATTGGAGAAACAACATCAGGAGGAGTCTAATAGTTTTTACATTACTGGCTATAAAAAATTTGAAAGAAAGCTTTTGATTATTAATTTAAAGAAAAATATTTATTTTGAAAATTTTTTGCTGTGGAATAGACTGCAAAAAACCGTTTAGAGTTGCAGGTCCTGTTGTGAGTAGCACAGCGTTTTATTTTACAAAAAGCGTTGTCAGCAGTCTCCTAGTATTACCAAGCCTGATATGAATTCGAAAATAAATAATCTAAAAAGTATTTGTTTTAGCTGAAGGCGAACCTATGTAATTGACAAGACATTTACAACTATATTTAGGAAAACAAAATATAGAAAAACATTTTTGCTGTTACATATATACAAAACAAATTGCGTTCAAACCCTCTTTTGATTACATGTTAAATTTACCACTGCTAAGCTGATCACAACGATTATGCCTCCAATGGATGTCGTTGTAGCTGCTATAATTCCCGCTTGCCAAAAGTCCTTGGGAGTTCCCAGCCACGTTAAGGGGGTCAGCGCTGCAACCACAATGACTAGCCAAATGCAAGTGTGAAACTTTTTGTGTCCTCCACTTAGACTCTCAAGCAAGTTTTCCAAATTTCCAGCAACCAAAAGTAAAAATACAGTAGCTGGAATAAAACAAAAACAGTTTGTGTTCGTGAGGCATTGAGTTCTCAACATAAAGATTTATGAAGTTGTTCACTTTAGCTATTTCTTTTTTGATAATTTCTTCTGGATAGCAGTCAACAAAACACTTTCGAAATATTGTTTTTTGAACCATTTTTAAACTTTGTTACAAATTAACTTAATAATGAAAATTTTTACTGTTATTTTCTTTAAGTATGAATTCCGTTGATCGTATTTTTACCAAAAACAAACAAAATACTTCACAGTACGGTGGTAGAGTAAACAAGTGAAACCAAGCTGGTTGACAAATAAACTGATCAACAAACAAACAGATTTACAAACAAACTAATTAACTAACAAAACGCAGACATATTTTTTGGGTACGAACGGCAAGCTGCAGACTGAAAAAAGTTTGTCGCCTTCAAGGCCATATTTTAACACAGGATTCAATCCCTCCCCAGAAATGAATAAACTCTTTGTTTTTCAAAAGTTGATTTCAGGTCACTATTCTAGGAAAAATACTTTTTCATTGCCTTGCCTACAGCCCACCATACCTCCTCCAAACAGGGTAGCTAAGATTGCAACTCTGGTCGCTACCCGTCCCCACTTTCCTGCCGCCCTGAAGCCAATTGTCGGATAAGGATCCGATATATACCGGTTGTTATATTCGGGATATCTTTGCCTCACAATTGTCCAACATTTTCCAAGCACAGTTCCAGTATAGGACGATATCATACCGCATAGAATTAGAAGAGGCAATCCTAAAAATAAATGAGCTTGTCAGATAACCGTAATGTGTTTAGGATGAAGATGAGTTTTATGAAAAGTAGCTTAATCTAACCAATAAATTTAATAACATCAATGGCATTCATTAAAAGATATGATATAGAGTCAATGAAAAATGTCTGTCTAAGTGGTGTTACAATTATGCCCAGGCGAAGGTATTCAACATTTTGTCTGCTTGGTGGTTTGCCATCCTGATCAAAATTGAAGCGTAATTTAATTCTTGCTCTGTGAAGTGTCGCTGTTCTACTACGAAATGAATTCGTTATAACTATCATTTATTTTCTATATCGTTACTACACATTAGGACAGAAAACAAAAAAAACAAAGATTGATATGAGTTGACCAAGTAGTCTCCGATAAGCATAGCGTATAAATACTTTGACTCAGGCTACCTGAGTCCTACCTGAGTCCGTGACTACAGGACTGCCTTCCTCAAAAAGGGAAAGGTCTTGAAAAGTGTCAACCATTTTGAGAATGTTTTTCAAAAAAAATTTTCTACCTCATTATGCCAAAGTTTTGCCCGAAGAGTTATCTAAAAACGAAAAAGTTGTTCTAGTAGGGTGACCTCTTTGTATTGATGCAACTGCAGTAAATGCATTCAGCGTACTTGAAAAACATTTCACATACGCTCTCACCCGACCATCCACAATCGACCAAAGCTTTCGGTAAAGCAAGGATCCCACTTCCACACATTGCTCCAACGATGAAGACTGCCGCTACAGTAACAGAGAGGCGTTTCTTTTGCTGAAAAGATTCCGGTAAACATTGAAGACCAGTGATTAAAATCTAGAAGCTGTTGATAGTTCAAAGATCTATTTTTCATTTGTACTCAAAACCTCAAGCACTTCTTCTTCTTTGTCGTTTGAGCTGTTTTTTGTAAGCTTTATGCAGGAAGATGTATATATAGGCCACACTACGTTAGCGCTCTCGCTCGATTTGCAAGTCTTCTGTTGGACTGGGACCATCACGACGGGTAGACTGCTTGGCCCCACCATCTGGCTGCCACATAAAGACGGAGGCAAGTGTCTTGCCGCTAAGTGTCTTGCCCAAGGACACAACAAGCAAGCTTGCCGGCTTGTTCTCCACACTATTCTTATTTTGCTGAGCGCCAAGCAGGGAAGCTGTGAATATCATTTTTTAAAGTCTTTTGGTATGACTTGACTTGGGAAATGAACCCCAGGTCTACCGACTGCGAAGCGGACGCACTAAGCACTACGCCATCGCGCCGGTACCTCAAGCACTAAAAGCAAGAGAAAAGAGCGCTGTGACTCTCGCACTTTCTCTTGAGGGGCAGAATACATTTCGCCAAAATATTTTCTTAACGCAATCATTAGTAGTGTTATGCGTCAAGTTGGTTTTATTATTGCCTTGTTCATATTTCATAAAAAATGTGCTTGTGCTTGCTCTTTCCATGTAACATCATCACTGATAAGAGCATTTACGGCCCCTGAAGAATTATGACAAGCTTTTGATAAAACCGCTTTTTTCAAAGTCTAGTGGCATCCATCAAAAAATCATCTGAGAGGTAAGATCTTTAGGATCCAAGATCCCCAACTGATCCCGGCTTTGGAGGATGTTTACCGGTTTCTTATAACATCGGGGACTTGGCATAATGCTGTCCTAGTCTGTTGGCATTTTTTACAATCAAGGATAGTTCAGTCCGTTAAAAGGCTATGGCAAGTTAAATTGCGAAACGGATCTTGCGTTGTGGTGTCCAAAAGAAAGGCACTCTACGTCAATTTCACCCACTTGATTGCATTGCTTTTGGTAGAAACGCACTTGGCGCCAAGTCGTCAACGCTGGCAACTTCGAGAGTCTTAGGACAAATTGTTCAGCAAAGGATTTTTCCCTGGATAGAATAATAGGTTATCTGTTGATCACAGTAGCTACGGTTTATGACTTACTGCAATTCCTAACGCTAATGCCACATCGCTTGTATCGTCGAACTCGCTGCTAGATAATATTTGCTGCATATCATCATTGGTCGGCATTTTTCATTGGCAGATAGACGCTATTTCAAGTTCAATTTGAGTTCCTTACAAGATCATAAAGTTACACCATAAAATCTAGCAAACTGCATATAAAAAAATAGTACCTCAATCATGTACACAGTACAGCAATGCCATCTTTCGGAAAAAAGATTGGATAAATTTGTCGCTAGGATTTCTTCTTTAGAATATCTCAATTTTTTCGCTTTTGAGAAAAATTAAGGCTTATTTTTCTATCTTTGTGCCACATGACAGAGACACAGAAAGCGGCCTAACCTTCCACAATGTAAATTCGCTTTAAATCATAGTCCTATAACTTAAAATTGGGTGGTTAAGAAAAAACTATCGAGATCACAATTCTTTAAAGCTTCTTCTATTTGATTTTTTCTCCAGAGCCATTTAAAAAAATATTTTTACCCCCTACAAATAAATTTCATACCATCCTACATCACTGCAAGAAGACAAATAGTTTGTTTTTTCAACTTTTGCTGTAGAAAGCTACTGGCCGACGTCAGCCATCAAGCGCTTAAATATTTTACAAGCGTTCGTGCATGAAATCGGTCGCCAGCGACCCATGGCTCTACCGCTCAGCTTTGTCACCTGTTTGAAAGAAAAGTCATGACTTCGAAAAAATCAAGCAAGATCGTTAAGGTTGAGTAGGCTCGTTCACAATCAACCGCGAATTTGAGGGCGCGGTGCTTTTGTGGCCCTTTTTTTGGGTTTAACAATCAAAAAAATTAGCTTACTTTGCAATTGTGAATAAACTCTAAAAAAATAAAGGTCTGCCCGGTAAATTTGCTTTGAAAATCAACACTTCCGACAAAATTTTACGTAAAATAGGTCTTTACTAGATTAGTCAATAGTTCATGGCCTTCCTTCAAAAGCTCTGGATTCGCTAGCATTGACAATAAATATTACTTTGCCGCTTAAAGTTAGGGTACCGGTAGTATATAAGTTCGTGATGAAAGTCCAAACGCATCTTTTTAAAAAACACATTCATTAAAATGCCACACACTTTATTTAATGTGTAGAAACCAATACTCATTCCTCGCATTTGACTGCAAAATTAAATACAACATTTTTTTTTGAAATCTTACCACGCAAAATATTTTATTTCAACCAAAATTATCAGCTACAGCTGAATTTGTGTCAGTAGTCACCGTTTAGTTTCCTAATGTTGCAGTGGTTTACCCCCACATAGCTATTGTCTTTAAATTGTTTTCGAAAACTACTGTCATCAAATTAAAAATGCAAGAACTAGCCAGAGGCATTATTACAGCTTGTGGCACCCGAATCCTGGCACTGCAATCGAAGAGTACAACCCTAACATCAAAAAATCCAATCAAACAGTGTTCTCTTAAGAAGCTGTTTAACCTAAATTCAACCCAAATTTACAGAAAGCGGTCTTCAAAAATTGGAGTTACCTTGGAACCTTTCCCCAGTGAAGCCATATTGTAGAATTTGATACTAAAAAGTGCATTTGTTCAAAATTGCTGTCAGATGGTTTGAGGCTTTCATCAAGCGATAATAATATCATCAGGCCAATCAGAAAGCAAAGAGAAATAATTGAGAAAGCCGGACGTCGTTTCGATTCTTTGCTTGCCATAATGACATCATCTTGCTGTTATTTTGTACAAAATCAAAATTTCAAAGGTGAGGAAATACGGCTCCTTTTGTCTCTTTTACGGTTATGTCGCGTAGCTCAAGTAGACTTAAGTCTTGCATCAATCTGCTATCTCATGTTGCTTTAAGATGACAATATATGGATAGTTTCCATGAGCACAAAATATTGTGGGATGCTTGATATCGAAATTACATTTAAATGAGCTTTGCTTTGATCTATAAAGACATAAGCTATAATGCGAACTTCACATATTTTGTTAGGTACATAAAAAATTAGCCTACAACCATATGGCTCATACACTCATGTGTAGGCTCAAGCAAAACAAAATTTAGGTCCCTGGGGACTCGTTATATGGACTGAGCTAATAAAGCTTATTCCATCATTTCTCTACTACCATCACCATACCTTTAAATAACCTTTAAGACAATAAACGATATAAAGCAACAAATTTATAAGAAAAAGAAGGAAGCAGCTAAACCAGGCTTACGTACGAACGTTGTGTGACATGTAAATTAGTCGCTGAGGTTGAACAAAGAGAGAGCGCCCAACACTGCTAAACTAATATCAGCTGATATGCACCATTAGTTGCGTTAACGTCGCAGGCGTAACACGTTATTTTGTATGGGGAGCCGAGGGCAGGGTCATGGCAAAACATAGAGGAAGACTATTGTTTTCGGAGAACAACATTTTGAAAGCGATTGTTATTTTACCTGTTTTTTGAAGCTAAAAGTAGAGAGTTAAGGAATGTAGTCTAGAGAACTACAGCTCTTACCTTTTCATTTTTTCGCCAATCATTAACAGTATTGCTGCGCCAATATCATAAGGGCAGATTGCATTGCTATCTTAACCCTAGCCTGCTATTATACACAAAGTGTTATGTTGTTCCGCTATTTTTGGAGACGGAAGATATTTTTAACAGCTATTTAAGGAAAGGCTGAAGTAGACTGCCTGATCGAGTGCAATACAGCCCTATTTTTAAGGAAGCAGTAATCGAGCAGTTGTATCCCTAGGAGAGGGGAATTTTCCATGATGTTTGACGAATTTTGACAAACCGGCAATGAGTTTTCGGAAGCTTTACTAAGCAACAACTCAAGCGCAATGTTGAAACTTAAAAACTCGAAAAGAAGTTTAGATAGATGTCCTGTACTTTAAGATGTTGCTATTCTGCGAAATTGATGAAAAATAAAAATGCATTGCTATTTGATTCAATTCAAATTTTTCGAAGGTTCACTCTGATTCACGTCATACCATGACACAAAAATAACCAATTTCAATGCGTTCGTCGTTTTACTATTCCTTATCCTATTCTCTTTCGATTTTATTCTACTTGTGATTATGCTATACAACTTATCAGCACCTTAGACTATCTTTTTTGCTTACAAAGACATTCAGTTTTCTCGACACTGCTATATCGATGGACAAATGAACTTTGCTTCCAGAAATATTTCTGCACGTGACCGGATGTAGCCAATCAAAAGCATTTGACGCAAAAGATTTCTTAATGTTTCCTAAAAGCGTTTTTTTAAGAACAATCAAATATAATCAATGACATGACTTAAAGCTGGATTAAATTTTAAGATGATATTGACCACCTGAGTACTGAGAGGAATTTTTGAAAATTGCTTTCCAAGGCGCGATGGGCAAGTTGAGCCAGTGAGAAAAACTCTTCAAGAAATCTACTGCACTACTAAAAAAAATTCTTCTCAAAATAGAAAAAACAAGCAGTTTTTGCTAAATCACACACTCGGAGTACCAAGAAACTCGGTCCTCGAATCTTACACTATAGAAGGGGCAATGCGGGACACACAGAGCGGAGGTCTGTAGTCATGACGACCAAATTTGCAATTGAGTAAAGATCTTAGTTTTGCAGGTCCTTCTATATTTCCTTCTCTTTTTTGTCAATTGAAATGCTTTACATATTCGGGAGGCTGCAGTTGCGTTCGCTTCAAAAACTTGGATACATAAGTTTATAAGATTAACCTTATTTATTCCCTACCACCACTATAGTGCAAAAGCAGTAACCTATTCAACGTTGAATAACAAAAGATATCCTCTAAACCAAAAGTTCGCGATCGGTAGGCAATGGCCCATTAGCGGACCGTACGTTCGACAGGCCATCGCTTTTTACTTCAGTAACACATATATATTCAGTAACACAATAAAGAGCGCATTACTGACATTGGAAAAAAAGATATACTATTGCTGCGCCACAAACCTCTATTTGGTGTAAAAGTTAGTCACGTGCTAAAAAAGTTAAGAAACATTGTTCTAAACTTTTTAAAATCAGCATTTTAAGCAGAAACCTGGTGAATGGTAATTTTTGTGTTTGGTTGGACTGACAGAGCCGAGAGTTTTGTCTGCCGTTTTCACCCTTAACATTACCAAACAAGCCCCACATTACTACCTAAGATTACAACTTCACATTCATAAAAATTTTCGAAAACATTTCGTTAATGATTTACAGTAAATATCTACAAAATCTAGCCGCTTCCGATTAATTTTAAGTCCGTTGATCAACAAATTTCTTTGCAATCCTTGAACAAGGAGGAGATTGGATTTTTTACTGCCTGCAGATCAGTGCTGTCGCTGAATTCACAATACCAGGGGCTGGTTTGAAAAGAGTCGTTCCAAATCGAAAAGTATTCCTTACAAAAAGGTCTAGAATCTAACTTGCACCCGATTCTGAGGGCGTTCTTGAAAAATTGTTTTCTGTTGCAGACTGCCTGCACCCCTAGTAGCACCACTGCTTCAGATCCTGCTACCGCAATATAAACAAATATGTCTTAGTCTTGATTAGTCATTTAATTTCATTATTTTCTTTTTTGCGCGCATATCATCCTTGTGGTAAGTAATACTGAAGGCAAATTAATTCTCGAAGCATAATTTCTCTGTTTTTTATTCAAATTTTTGAATTTTGTGATAATCGTCTCGCAAATTCACACCAAACTTTGTTTCTGTAGTGCCTGCTCTCTAGCTATCTATTTACGCGAGAAACAGTCAAAGGCATGCATTGCAAATTTCACGTGATTGGTAAATCATTGAACAGGTTTTATTGGCAGTGTCAGCCTGTTGGTTAAGAGGAAGTTGGCATTGATCAACACACTTTTCCTTTCTAAGCTCATTTTTGTGAAAGGTTAGAAAGTTAAACAGCTAACATCTTTAGAACATGAAATATTCTTGCTTTGTCAGGACTGCAGGATAAATTTTATTTAAAAGCCTTTTTGAACTACTCAAAGCATTGATTTAATCCTATTTCAAGTCCTATTTTGGAAAAAAGAAAATAATGCCATGCCGACTCTTTTCCCCTAGAGTTGAAAAATCTTTTCCAGATGTTGCACCTTCATTGCTCTTTTAGAATTTTTTCCTTCTTTATTAAATTACTTTAGTTCGTAATTTCTGCTGACGGTCAAAAGCAGTTAAAGTAAGAGCACAGTTCTATAAACGAACAAAAACATGGTATTGTTTCCAAGAAAACAAACAAGTTTTATTTAAATGGTCAACGGTTATAAAACCGGTCTTAGGTTGAATATAAAGCAGACCAGCCTTGAGAATCCCTAAGAGCTGGTCGCCCAACGCTTTAAGGGGTCATTAGAATGCTTGTTTTTAGAGAATGGTCCTTCCAACTTTTTTGTAACGTCTGTTCAAACATAAGCCCACAATTAGCCTCGTGTAGTATGAGTATTGACTACGCCATGCTCCTGTAGCGAAGGCGGTATGGACCAAACCCAACAGACGATTGTTGTTTTTGCCATACACAGAACGACCTCGCAGTACGAGTTTAAATCGTGAATAGGTTGAGCTCGTATTGCAATTTACTCGTATTACGAAGCAATTTTTTGCATTAAAATTAATATGTAAATAAATAATCCGTTCCATCTCCAAAATGTCGGTTCTTTTGTTTATTTTTTAAACAAAAAAGGTGCAACCAGAAAAAAATAAACAATACTGTACATGCAATATGAATAATAGTCATGTTTTATTACTCTACTAAGCTTAAAACGGAGACCATCTAAGCGTACGGAAGACAGTAAAGCTGAGAAGAGGTTATTGTCTGTCATGAGAATCCATGTCCATTAAAACGTCAGGTGGAACAATTTCTGATGTTTTAATATTTCTGTCATCATCATTTTGGCATTTTTGGTCCCACTTGCGTCACTTTGAGCACTTGCAGATCGTTTCTTGAAAAACCTATCAATAGTAATCTACCTTGTTCTTGAATTTAAAATGCCACAAAAGTAGTCAACACTATTGCCATTAAACAAAGCAGCCGCACGACATGCACTTAATTTTTGTGGGTGGTGTTTTTTGACATAGTGTTGCACTTTTTTGCCGCATCGCAAGCATTTCTTTGATATCGCTTGTAGGGAGCAACTCCGATATGTTTCCCTCTAAATCTGGTTCCTTAATCTTTTGCATCGCATTCGTGTGCTGGTGCTCCTGAAGCAGCAAAAGTTCCTCTGTCGTCATTCCTTCTTCACCCTCGCCAACAAGTTCGTTAATGTCCTCATCGTCAACCTTGAGGTCCAAAGACTTGCCAAGAGACACTACATTAGCGACTTCGGGTGCTTCGGTGGCGAAATCGGAAAAGCCACTGTTGGATACGTATTCAGGCCACAATTTCTTCCATGCAGAATTGAGATTCCTCTTCGTCACACCCTGCCAGGCCACATCAATGCTGCTGAGGGAATTCACAATGTTAAAGTGGTCTTCCAAAACTCACGAAGGGTCAGGTTGTGTTTTCGGTAACATCAAAGCACTGACGGAACATGTGTTTGATATACAATTTTTTGAAATTAGAAATCACCAGCTGATCTATTGGCTGCAAGAGGGGGATGGTATTCGGTGGTAGGTAAAGAACTTTAATAAATTTAAAATTTTCCAAGATTTCATCGTGAAGGTTTGGAGAGTGTCCTGGGGCATTATCAAGAACGAGTAGGGCTTTCATAGGAAGACCATTCTCCTTGAGGGACGTGTGGACTTGGGAGCCAAAAATGTCATTTATCCATTCAATAAAAATTTGCCTTGTGACCCAAGCCTTCGAGTTCGTTTTCCACATGACAGGTAGCTGCTCCTTCTGAATTTTATGCGCCTTGAACGCTCTACGATTTTTTAAATGATATAGTAGCAGGGGTCTAATTTTCAGATCCCCACTCGCATTAGCACAAAATGTGAGGGCTAGTCTATCTTTCATAGGCTTGTGACTTGCCAATCTCTCCTCCTCGGCGGTAATATACGTTCTTCTGGGCATCTTTTTCAAAAAGAGACCATTTTCATCGCAGTTGAACACCTGCTGAGAGACATATCCCTCTTTTGCGATAAGCAAACTAAACTCATTAACGAATTTCTCGGCAGCCTTCGTATCAGAGCTGGCTGATTCACCGTGCCTCACGACGTTGTGCTCGCCAGTTCGCTTCTTAAATTTGTCAAACCATTCCCGACTGGCTTTAAATTCTTCTGCGGGTGTCTCTTCTGTCGATGTTCTTGGGCTCTGCTTCTGGAGATCCCCAAGCAGTATCGGGGCTTTATCAGCGATAATCGCCTCTGTCGGGGTATCGCCTGCAAGCAGCTTCTCGTTGATCCAAAGGAGAAGCAGTTTTTTCATCTTCTCATGGATATTCGTTCTTTGTTTGGACAGCCTGAATACACACTTTGCTACTGCAACGCCCTTTATCTCCTTCTTCTTCTTCAGGATAGTGCAGGTCGTTGATGCTCTTCGGTTGTATTGCTGCGCCGAGTCCACAACACGCACTCCCGCCTCGTGTTTCTGTATTATTTCTTTCTTCACTTCTATCCTGATAAGCTTTTTCTTCTTAGCATCAAAATCTTTATTACTCACTTTCTTCATATCCATGATAACCACAAAAAATCAGCACAATAAATCTAAAAATGAACGAGACACAAAATTAATAAGCACAAAACGCTCGAGATCTTACTGTTACGAGATGAACTTGTGAATTGAGTGTGCGCAGGCTACTTTTAAGCTACTGCAGACTACCATTAAACTTAGAAACAGTCTTAATGTTGCTTCTATACTTTCCTTGCACATACTAATTTGAGAAAGGTTTAATTTTCATTAATAAAACGTAAAATTTACCACATTAAAAGTAAGCAATACATTGTCTAAAAGTTATTTCAGCAACATGTCAGCTACCAAAACTATTTTTTTAGGGAGTAGACAACTTAATAACCTTTTAGCTTCTAGCAGAATACGCACAATACAAATTGCCTTTATTATGATGCAAAGGACGTAACAATAGCTGCTTATAGCGTAGTTAAAACCAGTTGAGTATAGACTTTTCTAGTCCGAAAAGCTTAATACGTACTGTATTTACTTTAGGTAGGTTTTAAGTTTGTCAAGTTTTTTATAGAATTACAAACTTCGAAATCGAATTTCGAGGGCCCTGGACGTTAAGGGCCTACGATCGCTCGTAATAAGAATTTTTACTTGTCGTGTGAGGCAAAATTTTTGCGAATAGCGTCACAATGACGTCACAAACGAAAATAATTTTTAATGCGGATTTCTTGATGGAGGACAGCCGTCTTTTTTCCATAAACAAAAGCCAGTACCCAACTAATCAACATCAAGAAATTTCATCCGTATAGAAATTAAGATGGAGTCATAATTACCGATTGATCGTAGATTTTGTTTTCTTCATTTTCTCGGCAAGTACTGACTGTAAAAACGCGCATGAAAGATTTTGCGGGAAATACTAACAAGCTTCTTCCAAAAAATTAATTTTTTTTAACAAAGTAGGCTTTGCCGACGACATAACACTTTGGCGCTTTTTAAATCATGCTTTTTGATCAACATCGGAAAAATACTTTTTGAGAAACAGCAGAATAAAGCATTAAAGAATAAGTTTAAAATATCAATTTAATTAGTTGATATTAAGGCATATAGGCTAACGCAATCAGTTGAATAAAATACCACTTCCACGACCGGTTTCGTTCCTATTAGAACTCGTCAGGTGGACTCAGGTATTGAACCGACGATCACATGAATTGCTTCATGCGGTTTATACCACTCGGCCAATATCAATTAATAATGACGTCATAGAACGAACTTTGCATAGGGGCATATAATTCAAAATTGCGAAAGGTTGCTGAAGTCATTGATGCATTTACAGCAATTAAGGTACGTAATCGGCCTACTCATGACCTTAAAACTTCTATGCGTATGTACCTTGCTCCTGGCATAAACGCAACCAGGGAATCTAGGTAAAACTAGGTAAGTTGGAGCCCAGAGCACAGCATCTAGAGTTGAGTTATCACAATACATTATGTTAAGGCTCAAGTTTATGATCCACCGCCCAGCTTTTTGTGCTAAAAAATGGTATATTGTTTTAAATTCTTCAAGACTTTACATTAATACTCGTCATTTTGTTTCACTTTGCTACACATAATAGAAATGTCTTAGGGGTTAAGAATACTCAGGCGCGCGACATGATTGCACTACAAAGGTATTTTAAGGTAGTATCCTTGCAATTATTATTTTCGTACTTGCGATTGCATGGTAAAAAAATCAAATTTAATGTGGTAGGCTATGTTAGTGCTGTAATATATCATTGTACCTTGACGGGCAGCATAGCTCATACGTAATATGTTTTACTATTTACGTTTGCTTTCAAAATGCCAGTGCATAATAAGTACAGCTGCTGCCTGCTGCTGTTTTCATTGAATGGCGTTTTTACGAAGGCGTTTCTTCGGTCGGTTCTTTTTGAGAGAGTGATGAAAATAAATTTTGTAATCAATTGGTAAGTGTGACGTTTTTTATTTTTAAAGGGGCAAAATTTTTTGAAGTTGATTTGGTGAATGCTGGCTTTTGTGTAAGCAAAAACTGCTCTCCTTTATCAAAACATGCACATTAAAAAAATTGTCTTTAATTGTGACGTCATTATTACATCACCAAACCCTTGTGACACTCATCTCAGGATGATGATCAATCAGAGGAGTTAAAAGGTAGATAGACAAATAAGTAGACACACACACACACGCACACACACACACACACACACACACACACACACACACACACACACACACACACACACACACACACACACACACAGAATTGAGTTTTATATTATTGATTCTACTTTACGACACCTTATATCTTAATGATTGTTGAAGATACAAACCACAAATTAAATTTTTTGAAATTTAACAATTTCAAGTTTTTGAAGTGACAATTCGGCAACAAAAATGGAAGAAATAGATGTTTTAATAATTTTTTTATTTTAATGCGGAAGTCTTTGGTTACGCGCTACGCCTATCTGAACGGTAGGGGCTGGTACTCAATTTCTTGCTAAACACAATTAATCAAACATCGGGATTGATAGTTACCAAGGCTTCAATTACTTCACGCATCAGATCATACATTGCCATTGGAAGAGAAAGTAAGTGCACGAAGACACGGAGTTATCTGGTCTTTCTGATTGATTTTTGAGGAATTGCTGGAAAGTGCTTCCAACTAACTCAATTCTTTCAATTGAAGCTAAAGGGCATACAGATCTTCTTTAGAGGCATCAACACTATTTGGTTGGTATCATAAATGGCAGTTATGCCTTATCAGTGGTCGTTGCATGGGTGAGTTTGGGAATCGATCTCGTACTCTACAGGTCCTCACTAGATATTTCTCCACCGCTTTTGTTTGAACGTAATGCAATGTTGGATTATTGTGAATTTAGAATTCCGAAATGTATCTTATTTTTTCTTCCATAAGAGATACGTGTGACATGGTAGTTACAAACAATACGGCTGTCATCCTGCAGATCTTTGTATCATTTATAATGTAGAATGCCAACAATAGAATTAAAAATTTTCTTTTATGCGCTTTTTTATTGCCTGTTTTTGTAAGGACCCGAAGGCAGTCATATGGCAGCAGAGCAAAAACCGACCCGACGTGTTTCAATGACAAAAGACACAAATGTAGTGTATAAGAATTGCTGCTGACGTAATTTGTACAAAAAAATAATTTGGCTTAATTTGCCATTATGATTCTTTCCGGCTACTAAATCAACGACAAGAACTTAGTCTAAAATTGCTATTGTTTAAGGCCACAGCCCACTATCGTGTGAAGTGACCATTTTCTTTGGTGATCTGTATATAATAAACACATTAAACAAAGAAAAGTGGTCGAGGAAATACTTAAAGAGATTAGAGGTTGCTTCTCTCCAATGAAGAAAATCGTGGGAACGTAACATCATCGTCGATAGTCCAGTTAGGTACCAGTGGGACACTTATCCTCTTCCTTATATTTTGATGCCACTTCCATAAGGTACGGTTGCACAGTGGCCCAAAACAGTTTATAAAATTTTTCGCAGCAATTTAAGAGGGTCAAAAAGCGACAGCACTGCTTTCTTTGCATAAAAGCCATAATTGGTCTGGAAATATCCTTTCAGTTATACTTTTTTACTGTTACTTTTGTCTCAAATGTAGCAAAGATGTTTAAATTGCAAAGTAAAATAATGGCAAAATACATCCTGGTTAAAATGTGTTTTGGATCAATTTTCAGCACAATTGTTTGAACTCTTTTGTTATCATCTGCCAGGGTATTAATTAGACGCCACGGGTCAGGCGGAGACAAAAGATTTCTTAAAACAATGTAAGAAAACGCTACACCGTCTTTCTGTGGTGACGTAAAACAATTACAGTGGACAAGAGAGATAACAACAAAACGATTTCTTTTTACATTGTTATTTGTAGTTTAAGTTATTCCATCACGCTTCATGTTGCTACAAAAAGCAAAATCGTAATTGGAGATATTCCTAACACATTTAAAGGTATAGTGAACTGCCCACTTTACTTTGAACAAAAAGGTGTTTTGAAAAAGTTTCAATGAATGAAGCAACTGCACACGACGATGGATTGGTAATTCATAAAAGGACCTTGAGCAAACCTAACTGAGATTGCACAATGAGTTGAATGTATATTGAACTAGTCTTAGACGAGACAAAGGTTATGAAGTTTCTGTCAAAGTTTGTCAGCACGGAGAGTTACATGGTCAGGTTTTTCTAAAATGTCAAAGAGCATCACAGCTTATAAACAGCAATCTCACAGTGTTTTTATACCTCCTGCTTTATATTGATTTCGTAGGACACTTTGTTTCGATTTGCTAACGCCTTTAGAAAAAACTTTTACACTTACTTACACATGGGGTGTTCCACAGATCTTTGAGGTTCTAAAATCTTTAAAAAACAAGAAGTAATTCTCGTTAAACCAAAATTTCAAAAGCACTTTGGTTACTTTGGAATTATTCTGGAAGAGGAACATGTTCTAAGGCTAAGCAAACTTTATGTTATCAAATTTTCAGTGTGAGTCCCATTTTGATTTGCGCAGGCATTTATGAAACTTTTTTGACTCTGTTAAACAAGAAGCACAAATTCTGTCCACGATTTCAGATCTCATCGTGATTGTAGGACTAACTTGCCTCTTTCTGAAATCAAAGATTAGCCAAGAGTTTTTGCGCAGCGTGTTAGATAAAATTTTGCTTTAGAGGTTTATCCGAACGCACTAGAAATTTTCTAGCAAAATGTCGGTGAACAGTTGTGCAGTCTTTTGGCTCAAATCACTATTTGACAATTTTGAGTTTTGCTTTTAAAATAGCCCATGCATGATTTAAGGCAATACAATTGCTAAAATATCAAAATCACAGTATATTCATAATATAATCTGAAGCAGAGAAAAACAATAGCATTAAAATGAAAATTTGGGAGGTTTTTTTAAACCGCAAAGAATTGTAAAATATTTTGTAACAGAACAATCCAGTTTGAGCAGCTAGGTTAGTCTGTTCAATCGCTACCCTAATGTGAGGTAAGATTATGGGTTCCGTATCTAAACAGGGGCGATTCCTGATATTTACGGCAATCAAGTTCATACTTTTAAGTACTGGTCGGTCATTTGACCATTTTGGTATCGAAACATATATGAAGGTCTTTTTTTATTTCGGAGGTCCAATTTACTTGAAACAGGAAATCCCCAACTATTAATTAGTTGGTGCTAAAATTACGGACATGAAAGCGTTTTTCAAAATTACTTGCTGTCACAGATTTTAACCCCGAAATTACGGACGTATGTCAACCCTGAGCAAAACAATATAAATGTGAATTGACAAGTTGTATGAATCTTGACTGCCTCGGGTTGGCCACGTAAAAAGACTAGCCCGAAAAATTTTACCAAAAATTCCTTTAAAGCTCCAAGTAGAAAAAGATTTGAAAAGCAATCTAAAGATCTAAAAGTAAAATTGTTTTCGGGACTGACCTTATCGGAACTTGCGTTAAAAAAATATTGGAAATAATTAACTAAGCCAAGAAAGCTTTGAAATAAAAACCTCCAGAAAGCAAATGCGAATTTACAAATTACATACATGTATGATAATTTTTGTGAGCTTTAGAATAGTTGAAATTTCTTTGTGGCGTTGGGTTTTTGAAAACTCTACTGTTTTGCTTGCCAATTATTTTCTTTTTCAGTAGGTGTTGTCTATACTAAAATAGGAGTGCACAGAAAGCATCATCTTTACATTTGTTAAAAAAGAGATACAGGTAGATTGCTACACTTGATTTCCGAGAACCCTTAACTTCGCTTTGTTTGATTTAAAGCGCAGCCAGTTTGTTTGAATTGAACCAAAGCACGAGCCAACTGCTTGTTTATTTATTTAAGTGTTGAATCAAATCAACTGATGCTTTAATTTCTTTATTCTTGCACAACAGCTAAAAATATATAAATTTGAGTGGCTTACTATTAAATTTTACAGGCTCTGTTACAACCTAAACTAACTTGGAGCCATGAATGACTGTTCAGGCTAGTGTTCCCACTAAATTGGTTGGGATGCTGTGGGAGCTGTTTTGGTTTTTGTGAACAGCAGTGGAGCGCAAGCACTTTAATCAAGTAAACATTTTGAACACATCAATTCGAATAAAATGATGAATTTGTCTCCTACCGTAAGATAATGAGTTTTCAAAGTTACCGATTTAATTGCATCAAGTGTTGAATGAGCATTTGCCCTAAACGCAAAAACAACATCGTCACTGCTTGAGTTAGGTTTAAAAAACTAAAACGTAGCAGAATGGATTACGCTTGAAAAACTGTTTCTTTTGCTATTTTTTTATGTTTTGTCGCAATTTTTTATTAAAATTGATGTTATTGCTTCAGACAAAAGAATCGTTTTTGGGGTCCTTTGTAACATCAATTATTTGACACCCTCTTTGACACAAATCTGCTCAAATAATATTTCAGATAGAGAAAGAATAAAAGGGCAGGGAGAGAAAAAAGTTTTCCATACAACTTACTTTAGAAAACATGTCTATATTTAACGCTTGTAACTTACAATATTTTTAGACAAAAATTTTGTAAAGGTGGAAATCTGCGTAGCAACATGACCGCTGACATTAAGCCTTTTGTTGCGTCTCTTAAACAATCTTACGTCACTAAAGGCAATGCCTACCAGCAAAGCTTGTATGGAACGTCATTGACAGAAACATATGGCAAGGTCAAACGTTCGACTGCTACTCATGGGCTTGGCAGTAGAATCAGAAGCGCAGCACAAGTTGAGCAGAACAGTCAAGGCACTAAGGAGCAAACTGGAGCACATGTGTCGTACACAAAGTTTCGTCCGGTGTCGTCACAACCCTCCACAACTTTGCTTGCCTCTCTCTACAAGCAGCAATCTTTTGCAGAGTCTCGAAACTCTCAAGCTGCTGCCAAATTGCCAAACATCCTTCAGAGTCGAGCTATCGGCCGTTCGAGCAAATCTCAACGAGAACTAAAACCATTTGTAACCCCAGTTTACTCCGCCACAGCTCCAACCCTAAACAGCCACTTCAGCAATAGTACTTTTTCACAGACGCCACCGAAGTTCTTAACTCGACCTCCTGTCCCTCAGCAGCAGCATCCCGATGAAAAAATAGAAATCAGACGGGCGAGCGCTACATTTAAAGCTGTTCAAGAGTCCATTTCAGCTAATGGCCATGGCATATTTCACGAAGCGCCTCCCAATACTACCACTCATTTAACGGCCAAAGCCCAAGGAGCGGAAAACCCAAAGCGTTCCTCTAACAGGCCGTCGGTAAATTATGTTCCGTTTTACGAGGTTAGAGGTCGAGGAGATGGTGCTAGTGTGGTAGACATTCCGTCTATTGACATTGAAGGAAAGAAAATTGAAAAGAAAGATAGCAACATAATTCAACAAGAAAAATCACCTCACAGTACCAGCAACGTCACGAAATCTTTTCCTTTCTGTTCTGCTAAGGCTGGAGATGAGGGAAACATGAGTAAAAAGAGTGACGAGCAGTCAAGTGCTAAAGTTACTGGAAGCAACGAAAAACTCCAGACACCCGCTCCACTGGCCTCATCATTTCTACGCCCAAGCACTATTAAGAGTGATCTTGAACAGTCTGTGAGTTCCACAAAAGTTGAAAAAAAAGTAAGATTCAGTGGGACTATTACTACCAACAAAATTTCAGAGGAGCCATCCTACACTGAAGCTCTAATAAACTCGTTGCATAAATCGTTTAAGCATCACAATTACCTGCGCACCGCGCACCGCACAATCAAATCAACGCTAGGAGCGACAGAATTTCGCGACCTCGCACTAAGAGGTGAAAGCACGTCCGTTGGGACATCGTCTGCTATCACCGACGCCGAGGATGATCCAACGTTTGTAACACCCATCATGAAAATTGTGGTGACTAAAAGAGAAACTCCCGCTGGCGCTGAACGTCGAGATACAAATCTGTCTCCTTCAAGAGACGTTCAACAGACCAACCCCACTTCACATGAAGTGGCAGTGGCTGCTTCGAGATTAATCAACACACAAACAAACTCTGCAGGAGATAAGGAAGCACAGCCACGACTCGAGCCTCGACCTCTCACCACTGCTGAAGTGATACGAAAGGGAACACAAGCAACACAACGCGCATCTACAGCTGGGTACACAAGAAACAAAGAGGCGATTGCAAGAGTAGTAAGACTGGTACCCAAACGACAAACGGTAATTATGCCCAACTTCTCAAAGCAGCAAGCTTGGTCAGCTCGAAATTTTCCACAGCATGGCAAAAGCTCAAAGTTTGTTACAAACGCTTCAAATTCGCCAGAATTTTCTGCGTCAGTACGAGGTAGTCCTCCGCCGAAAGAAATTAAATACAAAAAAGTAACGACGACGAGCACAAAAGAAAACTTTCGAAGTCGCCTTACAAACGTTGGAAAGTATTCTAGCAAAACTGACAACAAGCATATGAAGCAATCTACAGAAGAGCGAAAAAAGACAATAGAGAACGAATTAGCTGCTACACCCTTGATTGCTTTGCCAACTACGGAAAACGTGTCCCAAGTGGCCATGCTTTCTCCTCGACTTTTTACAGATTTTCAGCCTATTCCGTCAATGCCAGACCACATTAATTTCTGCGATCCTCGAAAAACGGAACTTATTTTACATTGGCTGGAGGACGTCAACAGAAAAAGAAATATTGAGTCACGCCTTCGTCGAGTAGGTTTATCAAAGTGATGTTTTCAGAATATATTTTCGGTTGAATTTTAAACTTTTCGGTGTCCAAGATTAAGACATGTAATAGAGATAATACAAACTTTTTAAAGTTCGCGTGGAATAGTCGAAAATTGACACGGTAGATCCACTTTTCCGAATATATTGCCATCAACTAAATTATTTAACACTTTGTCTATAACATGTATAGGACTGAGCTAATTAGAAGCTATGACAGACTACAAATATTTTATTCCAAAACGGAAAAAAATAGGCGAACTGAAAGAACAAAGTTACAAAACATTTTCATTATAAGCAAGTTAGCACAAAGTATATAACTGAGAATTTCGACTTTTACTTAGATTATGATCTAATTGTAAAGCACAAGCAATAAACGGATCAATAGACAAAAAAATTGGTTTTGTAAATTTTCCGCTTTTTGGATTGAATGAAAGTTTATGTCGATTAAATGTGGAAGAAGTGATGGCACTGCCGGTGAAGATATTTGTCGCTCATTAAATTTTGATTGAATTTTGTTTATGCCAGCATGCAAATTTTTTTCGAAATGTGGAGTGTTGCTACCTTTGTGAGGGCTAGGCCGAGTTTTTTTACAAAAGCATTTGTTTATATTCGTTTTTGCGCATGACCTTATGCTCTATTTGATGATTTTTGGTCACATTGATCCACAATGGCTGGTAGTCCGTTTGACACCACTATTTGTCATCCCAAAAGATGATGGAATCCCAACGAGTACCTTTTACAATAACGCAACAAGCGAATTCGCCGACTTTTGCTCTACGTTGTCTCTTTTGTTCCGAGCGCCAAACTAGGAAGCTGTGAACACATTTTTAACAAAAAGTTTTTGATGTAACCTGGGCAATTAAACTAGCAGCATATGGTATTTGAGTCGGATGCTTTAACTAATATGATATCGATGCAATTTTACTAAGTATATGAAATGCTGTAGTTGAAATAATGATAAAGCAACTTCATTGAAGAGTCCATCTAAATTGTGTATCACTAACACATTACGTGCAATAAAAAAATTTCTGAGATTATCTTGCTTATATTGTTTGAAAAAAATACAAGTGATTCCTCATTCACGTAACGTAAATACTATGTTGTAGGATTGGTAGATTACAGCGATTTCAAAACACTAAAAATTGTATGAATATTGCCTGAGGCATGGATATGAACTCAAATTCGAAAGAACTTGATTACTTTGCTGGAATCGAACTTTAAAATAAAAATCCCTGAACTCGAAAACAATCAATCGCAAACTTGGATTTCACGAATCGAGTGAAAGAAAAAATAAAACATCCCAATTCAAGGGCAATATCCCGCGCTAACTAAGCAAGAAAATTAATTGTCAATCCGATTTTGGAATTAGTCATCTTATAATTGGATTTAAACTTGAAAAAAATTGACCAACTTCTCTAAGCTTTGCATCGTAAACAAGCAACTCCCTTTATCTTCAACAGTTGACATCAAATTTTTTCTTATATCACAAAATTTTTCAGCTACTTCAAAGTAAGTGATCGAAATGTGTGGGCAAGAACCGAAGCGTTCCAGTTAGCTGTGATCAGTCAAGAATAACTTCATTGTGCGCTCACGGGCCCCCAAAAATAGCCATACTTCTTGATGCATCAAATAGCAACCAAGCGATTCGAATTGCTTCGAAGTGATCAGTACCACTAGTGGTCTTCCAATGGGTGGGCCGAGAGCAAAAATTTACAGGAGGTCAACTTTCTGAGCTTTATCGTAAAACTTGCATAGTTAATTCACTCCTCATGACAAGGACTGGTAAATTTATAACCACTTGAAGAGACGAAATAATCTCGAAGCTAATCTTAAACTTATTGATCGTAGCACCACAGAAACTAAAATCTAGAAACATACAAAAATCGACTGAAGTATTTTTTTTTTCTTTTCAATTACTGAAAAACAAGACATGACCAAATTCAGCAGCTCAAAATGAGAAAAATACACAACTTCATACTACTTACGCGCTAACTTTCATACTTAATACAAAAGCAGCCAATCAATAAATTAGATACATTTTCTCAGTTGACAAAACGTTGAATATTGTTCTATGGCAGTTCATTTACGCGTATAAACACATACTCTGTGAGCTAATTGTTAGACAGGTTGAGTCCCAGCGACGAGTAGACTTCTTAGTCCCACCATCTACTGACCACGTATGCGGTTGGTGGAGAAATTCCATTGAAATGCCCTTCTCCAAAAATAATCAAGCGAAACGACTTTTTCTCCACATAATCTCTTAGATGCTGGGCGTAAAGCAGGGAAGCTAAGAATTCCATTTTTTTGAAAAGCTTTTTCGCGGGATTAGAGGCTGCCCTACAACCATTAAACTAAAGGTGCACAACCTTTTCGCTATAGAAGGCAGCATTACAGACTTTTATTTCACTCGTGTCCACCGGCGAGACAAACTGTGAATTTCGCTATTTGTGTAAAGATGAAGATTTTTTGAGATTAATTTTCTGAACGCAAATCTTTCTGTTTTTTATCAAAATTAATGTTCAAATTGAGGTTTTTTTCTTTTTTTCGGGGATTATTTTTCTGATCACGAAAGTTTTTTTTTTTTTTTTATAATTAATGTTTAAGTTGAGTTTTTTGGTCGCACACGAGGTAAAAATTTTTTTTCGAAATTAACTTTCTGAGGGCAAATCTTACCCTTTTTCTGTTAAAATGATGCTCTATTTTGTACATCAGAAATGGGCAACGTTGATGCTAGAGAAGGCCACAAAAATAATGTTGATTTTTAAAAGGCCAAATTACAAAAGCTGCTAACGATGTTTTTGTCCATTTTGAAGTTGAAAATATTTTTGTTTTTTTGAGATCAATTATTTTTTACATAACACTCGAGGCTGGAGCCCATTATTTGTTGAGGTTGTTGCCTGTTTTCAACTTGAAGTGCTTTTTTGAGATCGACTTTTTGAAAGCAATTATTTTGCCCGAACTCGTGAGGCAAGCCCGTTTTTTCTTAGCGTTTTTTCCAATTCTCAAATTAGAGATCTTTTGCAAAGCGCAGAGCCTATGAAGACACAATTACTAGTTTTTCAAAGATGACTTTCGGGCTGTATTTGATGAAGGCGCTCATCGCTATTTGCTCATACCTGCTGTACATGTAAAAGTGGTAATCCACCTTCTTTTTTTTGGGAGACCTAACGTGACATCAAATCTAAAAACATGTTCACGTCTTCACTACTTATCACTCTGGGCCGAAGGTTGTGCACTCCTGCACTACGCAATCCTGACGGTTGTATCTTTGTTAAATTAAACATAATAAGGTGAAGTTTGCGGCTGTACGAATTTGATGTCACAACAGGCTGCAAGCCCACAGCTACAATTTGACCAAGATCGAAAAAAGAAATAACTTATGTAAAACAAAATAGGAAATGACGTGATTGCCTCCAGAAACGTTACGAGGAGGGTTTTGAAACAAGTTCGGGTAGAGTCGAGAAGGTAATAAGCCGGGGACGGAAATGTAGTAGCCCGCTCGCTGACCCCGAATATTGGTGGCGGGGGCGCTGCTTCTTGAGCAATGCTGGTCGAAATGTTGGCATTGATATGCGAGCACTTATGGACCCAGAACAGATTATTATTTGCATTAGTGAGTTAAGTGGGCGGAAATTGTAAAAATTGAATATTCCAATGGTCAACATAGGCTATTGAATTTTCAACATGTTATCCTTATATTCTAGGTCTCACCCTTGCTCAACAATATCATAACCTGGCTTTCACGAGCGAAGAATCAAATGGTACTTTGCCCATATTTTTTTCTGGCTACAAGCCAGGCCTTGTTCACGTTTCAAGACCAACAAATGGTATAGAGCAGAAACCAGCATGATTAAACCACTCGGAACCGACACTGACTCTAGGATAAAAACCTAGAGGTGCTGCAGCACGAGTGGAAAATCAATTTTAAAGATAAATAATTGAATTATTTTATTTCAGTGTTTGTGAAAGACATAATAACGTAGATTAGACGATATCACACAAAAGCGATGGCAAAGTAGTACGTCTGCTCACCCCAAGAATCCATGAAGTGTCTAAAAGTTCTTTGTTCATGCAAAGTGATTTTATGTTACTCTGAATCTGTGAGTAAAAGCAAATACCGACTTGATGACCATGAAGGAGAGGCCTCGCAGCAGTTGCGGCGGCACTTCCTGATTGCCTAATCTTTGTTTGAGTTTGCAGAATAAATCTGGATTTCCGTTTCATGTTTTGCCTTCTTTTTAAAAAAGGAGGTGTAAACGCCCACGCACAAGCAGTGCAACCAAGCAGATATGATCGTAAAATGGCTCTCCCGAGGGCGCAGCATCGCAAAAACCACACGAGTATTGATGCCTAAACCTCTTTCTTTCGAACCAAATTTTACACTCAACAACACTACCATAGTATGATGACGTCACCATGACACGCACATAATAATCAAAGTTTTGCTGCAGCGCAAATTCTTTTTCTGCCCAACAGCCTATTTATATCTCAAGAACAAAAATTATGGTTGAAGAGCGAACGTCGTCATCACAAATGAGAATTAGTCACCAAGATTTAAAATAGCTTTCGAAAAAACAAAAATCATACCGAAAATGAAATACAGTTTTGATCTTTTGGCACGGGTTTAAATAGGTGAAGGAGGAAAAAATGAAACAATGTTTTACAGTTACCAATCAATTAACTTGCATTAAATCTGCGGCTTAACGCTGCTGTACAAATAAATCCTTTGTTTGCACAAACAACTTAATCTGAACGAACGCACCACCAACCTTATAACAAATTTGCTGGTCAATAGCGTAGCTTCACATAGTTGATCTTGCAACCGAAAGGTAAAAGAAGAAACTGATAGTGCATTTGGCTCATCAATTAACAGAAAATGAAGGTAATAGTAGCTGGGTTTTCAAAAACTGGCACCAAAACGTTAAACGCTGCGTTGTCCATCTTGGGCTACAAAGTGTATGACTTTTTGGAACATTTTTGGTACCACAGACGTTATTGGAACAAAATATTTGATGGAAAAGGCACCATAGATGACTTCAAAGAGATGTACGAAGATGTGGATGCAGTGATGGATGCTCCTGCTAATCAGTTTTGGGAGGAAATTCATAAAGCATTCCCAGATGCAAAAGTAAGAATAATCTATATGCTCAACTCATTGGCATATTAAGAATTCTGTATGTTTTGGGAGGGAGACATAAACTTTTAACCCGGTATTGATCTCTTAGGGGTTACTTGGAATTTTGCAAAAGTAAAGATCATTAGGATAAAATTGAGCGGCAGCCTTTTTTGAGATCGCTCATTATTGCAAATTTAGCTGATATTTTGCTTTGTGATCTAAGCCCAGAGAAGGGGAGAAATGAGGATCATAAACTCAAGGCGTAATGGCCCCTTTCAAAACACACTAATGCCAAGACTAAATCAATAAGTAGCCATTATTGTGACATGAAGTAACCCGAAAACATTACTGTTTAAATGAAGTGAAGCTTAAGTCTACAGTATTAGCAGTGCTGCTGTCACCATTCTTTGTAGGGCAGAGCCAGGGATTCCCATGGAATTTGTATGTGGTTCAATACACTTCTCGGTATAACAGATGCCGACAACCTGTTTTAACTGTAAGAATGATAAGGTCTGATCATCCCACCAACGTCACGAAAATCACACGAGAAAATGCGAATGCTCGTCGACAAATCACTGATCATACCAGGTTATATCCTATTCTTGAAAATGCTTTCTATTTGTGGATATCAACTAGGTCGATGAAAGAAAAAATGCTTTTCAATTTTTTATGTATTTTCTACAGCGTGGAGGAACAGCGCTTGCACAAGACACGAATTTTATCCCTATGTTGTCATCCGTTCTGGCTATTTATGTTCACAAAAAGATAGCTAGGTCGCTTCACAACTTGTCTGCTGGGAAGAGCCTGGGTATTTGCAGACTGTGCCCCTAAGTGATTCAATATCTTCAACAGAAAGAGTCCGCAACCCATAATAGCGAAAAGTCAGTTGGACACATTTCTACCTCATGGCAATCTCCTCGGAGCCGTGAGATCTACATCACCCTGAACTCTAATAAAATTAATAAAATGACGGCGTTTTTATTTGGCCTCTTGCTGCGCTTTCTATAGCACTTTGCTATTGCGAAATCTTTCTTTGGCGTGCTTTGCAATACTAGCGCTATTATTGGCTTGTCTTGATTGCCTTACGTTCAAATAAATCACATAAAGCACTTACTCATTGTACTGTAGATCTTTCCTTTTGACGCGATACCGCCACTGATGAGAGCATCACGAAAACCTTATGGCTCAAACAGCTTTTTCAAAGCTATACTAAAATGAAATTAATCAATAAAAACCTGCAGCTTTCGCCCTGAGAAACTAAAGATAACTTACTTACTTACTTCTACGAGTGCAGCCAATATTTGGATAGGGTAGGGAGAAAGTTTAATTCTTTGCTTGTTGCAATGATGTCTTTATATATTAGTAAGCTACTGGTCAAAACAGGTGCGAATTGTCTATACGAGGGACTTTGGCCAATTTTAGCTGCTGGGCTCCTTCAACGCAACAATTGTCCCGGGATGTGTGAAACTTAAGAATAAACATAAAAACGCGACCAGAGCATTGATACCATGCAGTCACCTGTCCTTATGTCTCTACGTTAGGTCAAGGTGTAATCATTTACTTGCGCATTTTGAAACAAAATCATTTTAAAAGGCTTGTTTTCCTGAGTTTCGCATGACAAGTCATTAATGTAATCTTTCAAGTTTTATGAACGCTACACATCCGCAATAAACACATGGAAAAGCGCCAATACTGGGTTTTTGTTCCACTCTGTTTTTGAGAATTTGTTATTTTCTTCTCTGTGATCTTTCTCCGGTGCGATTGTCAGCCATCAAACACAATTAAATACGAAGTGCAACGTGCACGATAGCTGAAACAACAACAACATCAAAGCCTTTTTAACAGAGACAGGCGTAAACAATTCGAGCGAGATTTGTACCGACGCTCTGCCCCAATTATGACAGGGCAAGTTGCCAGGGCCGGCGAAACCACCCCCGGTATTTCATAAGCCTGGGGGCCCAGCTCTGAGCGTAAAAACGATAATTTTTTTACAAATATCAATTGACCTACGCTGACCGACTTAAACCGCCAACACTTTTGGTTGACCACTAACTTAAAAGTTTTCCTAAAGGGGGAGATGGTGCCGTCAAAATGGTAATTGATCTGATCGTAATCTAAACGACCATGTTTGGGACACAAACAAAGCGTTAAAACGTGAATGTGACTACACACCTATTCGCCTTGTTTCAAGTTGTTTAATTAATTCACTTTATTTCATAACAAGTGAATGGCTTCTGGAGTTAGGCAGCAATAGCTGCAGTTGCAGTTCCTTTAGCTGCCTTAACATTAGAAGCGAATTCGACCGAAGTCAGAAAAACTGAAGTAGATAAAGAGTATAAACCAGGGATTCCCAAACTTTTTGCTTCACTGACCCCTTTTTACGAATCTGCATTTTTGCGGACAGAAATTTAAACAGAAATTAAAGTAACAGTGGAACTCTTCAAGAAATATCCCAATAGTGGTTACAACAGTGGGATGGCTTGCGCGCGTGAAATTGCTGAAGCTTTGCAGATCGATAGCGGGTTTGCGGAAAGCAGATCCAGAAAAAAAGAGTGTTTGAGTATGAAGCAGAGGGCAAAAGTTGTGAAATGTCACAAGAAGACTAACTGGCAGTAAATCTTTTTTGCCATTGATAAATCATGCAATATGCTGTTTAATAGACCGCTATGAGGAAATGAATACGGTGGGAGCAATTTTTGATTTTCTTTGTAATTACGAAAATCTTTTGCAAGAGTACGGGCACAACCGTCTTCCCAATGCATGTCAAAATTTTTACAAAACTATGGGAGAAATTGAGCCTCTGGAAATGAACGATGATTGGGAACCACTTGTGGTCATCGTAAGAAAAAAAAGACGACCTCAAAACAACCAATGATTTTCTGATCTATATACACGTATATCGAAAACAACTTATGGAAGTGCATTCAAGCTTTTGTAAAGCTTTTCTAGTTTTGCTGACATGCCCAGCAGTCTCGGTGGCAGGTACTGGTAGAAGTTTCAGCCAGTTGAAACTAGTCAAAACTTTTCACAGATCCACCACGACGCATGAAAAACTTACGTCATTAGCAATGACCTCCATCACCGTCGCGATGGTGTAGTGGTTAGAGCGTCCGCTTCGCGATCGGTAGACCTGGGGTTCATTTCCCTTGTCGAGTCATACCAAAAGACTTTAAAAAATGGTATTCACAGCTTCCCTGCTTGGCGCTCAGCACATAAGGGATAGTGTGGAGAACAAGCCGGCAAGCTTGCTTGTTGTGTCCTTGGGCAAGGCACTTAACGCGACGCCTCCGTCTTTATGTGGCAGACAGATGGTGGGGCCAAGCAGTCTACCCGTCGTGGTGGCCCAGTCTGACGAAAGACATGCAAACAGAGCATGAGCTCATACGCGTAAATAAAATAACCTCCATCGAAAGTGGGTGTGCGCGAGATTTAGATCTTGATCACATAGTAAATGCTTTTTCCGCTGAGAAAGCTCGTGGTCAAACATTTTGATAACAAGCAGGAATCTTTTTCAAGTTTTCAGAAACGTGTTTTTTTGTTGTATGTTTTTTTTATTATTCAACTACTTCAACAAGGGCTAAAAATATCATTGAATTGTTTTGAAGAAGCATGACTAACAGTTTTGGTGGTATGTTTTGAATGTAAGCTACTTTTTAGATTGTCTTTTTCAGATTTATTTTCGCAGAAGCTCCATAGAAGCTCTATAGAACGCGCTAAATTATGCATCAGCCACAAATTGACCTTGTCCATTTTACTTGCTCAGCAAAAGTGTGAAGAGGCCCCGGCGCTGAGCTTCGGGAGGCAGGGAAACGATTTTTTTTTATTTGCCATATTCATCCTCCATTGACGAGAAAGCGATGTATCGCTATGTTTTGGACGGTAAGCCCGCACTCGCTTGGGAGTTGCCATTTCCGGGTCACCTGTCTTCCACATGAAGACGGGGCGTCCCGTTAAGTGCCTTGCCCAAGGACACAACATGCGAACTTGCGGGCTTGTTCCCCACAACCTCCGATAAACGCCGATCGCCAAGCAGGGAAGCTATAGATACCATTTTTTAAAGTCTTTTGGTATGACTCGACAAGGGGAATGAACCCCAAATCTACCAACTGCGAAGCGGACGCTCTAACCACTACACCCTCGCGTTGGTTTAGCACCGGCACTGAGGACAAGCTAGGTTCTGTTGGAATCACTTTACCAGGATAGACCACTTTGACCGACACAAACCAATCATAGTTGAGTAAAATTTGCATGTCATCTCAAGTTTTTATTGATAGCTAATCGCTTGGACAGTAGTTCATACAAATCACTTTTAGTTTCGATCAGTTAGCAATCTATGCCAGTCATGAGATTCCGACAGCTTAGCCAAACAAGCATTCTAAGCTTACACAGGCTTATAAACCAGGGCATTGGATTTGAAGTTGGGGGTTTTAATCTTGGCGTTGCAGTTTTTACAGACAAACCCAAGTTACTAGCGCACTATCTGGGCGTAATTTCCATATATATTTAGTATTCAACTGAGTTCAGGGGAGCTTAAATTTGAGTTGGAGGAGGCTTAACCTCCCATTTTCGAACGTTTTGATCATAGCCAAGGGCGAATCAATGGTAGACGGTACTCTGAGCGAATAAACAACATCTACATCACAAAACTTTTTAAACATCTTATTCATCCAAACAGTAGTAATATAACCTTAATGGTTTAAATTTTGAAAATAGTTTCAAGGTAGCGAAATTGCAAACAATAGAGTTAAATCAAAGTCGTTTTTGGGGAGACAAAAGAAAACATTGAAAACTATATTTTAATTTTTGCTCTGCTCCAAAGGATGGGACAAGTGAGACGCTGTAACAGAGTTTACCTCACTCAGGTAAACGTGTTCGAGACAGGTTACTTTAACCAACGCACACGAACGATCGTAGTTAAGTGAAATTGGTATATAAATACTCGAGTTAATATTAAAAGCCAATCGCTAGGACAATAGCTGATAGGTCTACATATCACTATCAGTTATGATCGCTCAATAGGCAATGCTGGTAACCATAACGAATCCAGAAACTTTTCCTGGGAGAGATGAATGAAGTGCTATAAAAGCCGTTATCGCACAGTTTGTAAGTAGTTTCAAGCCTCTTCAACTCCTTCAAAACTACTGTGGGTACAAGCGTGAAACTTGGCACGATTGATCACTACCTCATGGTAAGCGCCATAAGATTACGCGGACAGCATTATGACCAGAGCTGGGGACCCACTGTAAAAGAGCACTAGCTCCGGCTCCAGCTCTGGAGCTAGCAAGTACTCACCCATTAGCTCCGGCTTTCCAGCCCAAGTCACTTAGGTGTTTAAATCTTCTTGAACTACCAACGTCATCCTTTAGAAGTTTTCCATAAACTAAACGACGCTTTGCTTTTTACTTTTTTCTATATTTTGCTTTTTACAGCTTCATGTTATCAGTTCATCATTATATGATTTCAAACTAAAACAAGTTTTTATTAAAATTTCTCATGATTAACCCTGGAGCTGGAGCTAATAAAATTTTTGTTGCTCCGGCTCCAGAAAAATATTAAAAAAGGCTCTAGCTCCGGCTCCGGAGAAAATGGTTGGCTCCACAGCTCTAGGCTCCGGCTCCCCAGCCCTGATTATGACGTTACCAACTTTAAAATTCGCAAAATAAAAAAAATAAGGAAAAGCCATGGTTTCTTTTCCCTGCTGATTACGCCTACACAGGAAACAGAGAACATAAGCCAAGGCGTAGTCGTAGACACACAAAGTTTGGAAAAGATCAAAAGAAAACAGCACTGATAAATGCAGTCGCACCATGCACATGGAAAAAAAAATTGTTAGAAAATACTTTATTAGGCCTACCGCAGTCAAAAAAATTCGGGAGGAGGCAAGACTCTTGTCTCCCCCTGGCTACGTGTGTGCAGAAAAGAGAGTATATACGGCTTAGCCAGGAATTTGAAGTCACCAATATAATTACGAAGAAGAGCAGCAAATGGCGAAATAGGCCTACTTTTTATTATTGCATTTCTGTAGTTGTACAAACGAACACTACTTTTGCATCCCCCCTCCTTACTGTGACTTTATTTATGCTTCCTAGGCTAATCATTTATAGAAATAAAAAGATCGAGATGATGAAAAATTGGGCCTATGCTTATCCTTCCCATAATGGTTTTAACTCGATTTCCAGAACGAGAGTTTGCTGTGTGGAAAACAGTAAAATTTTCGTTGCTGTTTGCAAACTGCTGGTTGGGTAGAGTCGACGAGACCGGTTGAAGTGATGTTTTTAACCCCGACGTCACTACGGAAGCCCTGTGGGCGACGTTTGGTCGTTCTGTCGAAAAATCAACGCTGTAGTGTACATGATCACCGAATATAGCCCACTATACTACGCAATGCCAAATGCTGTGCTGCTTGCGTTGAGAATTTCCTAATGAAAGTCAGTATTGAATTACTTGCTGTATCGTAACGCAACATAAATGCAAATTTTGCAAGATCTGTACACTTTGCTTCAGTCCTGTCCACACACCCGTTACCGTTTACTCCGTCTGTGGTTCAAAGTCAAAATTTTTGGAGTAGAATCTGGCAATTTTGCTTTCCACACCCTGGCTCGACTAACTTTACTTGCATTGCAGATTGTTCTTACGGTACGAGATGAAGATTCCTGGTACAAAAGCTTCAAGGCACAGGTCGAAAAACTAAAAGAAAATACCACTTATACAATGGTGCAGTATTTTACTAAAACTGGAAGGGAATTGTTTTCAATGACGAAAAAAATGGGTACTTCAACGTTTTATTTATATTCTAGCGCAGAGGTGGGCAAACCCTGGCACGCGTGCCGAACTTGGCACGCGAGCACTTCTATCCGGCACGTGAGCGAGGCCTCGGAAACGAGATCTTTCCCCCTTCAAATAAAAAAGTAAACAACTTACAAGTCGCAGTATTGCCGTATGGAGCTCCGTGTCCGTTTCTTCATTTTTGTTTGTTAACAATTTTGTATGATCTATCTTTATCCTCCACTCACGAAAACGCGAATTGTATCGCTACATTTAGGACGGGACGGCCGCATATGCTTGGGAGTTCCCATTTCCGAAGCGTCTAGGCCACCTGTCTTCCACATGAAGGCAGGGGCGTCCCGTTTAGTGCTTTGCCCAAGGACACAACAAGCAAGCTTGCCCGCTTGTTCTCCACAAACTTCCCTAAATGCCGAGCGCCAAGCAGGAAAGCTGTGAATACTATTTTTTAAAGTCTTTTGGTATGACTCAATAAGGGGAACGAACTCTATGTCTACCGACTGCGAAGAAGACGCTTTAACCACTACATCATCGTGTCGGTTAAACAATCCGTTATTTAATTTGACCCTTTTTGTGCTTTTGATGCCGTATGGCTACAAAGAAATATATTATGACGCAACAAGTTGGTGAGTTCGCAACTTTAACAAATTTCCTCGAAACGAGCGTAATAGTCATTTGACCAAACTCTTACGCAATATTGTTCATCTGCGCCGCCATGTTTTCTTCATTTCAGCTTGGTTTATGAAGCTGTAGACGCATTAGAGTTGCTTGTTACTGTACTGTCATAGGTTAATTTTGAAAGAAATATAAGTTGCAACAGATGAGTGGAAGGTTTCATCAGATTTAAATTATTGTAGTATTTTAGGCTTACCTCTTGTTTTTCAGCAAAGAACCTGATTTACCCTTTGAGGATCATAAGATTCTAATTGATAGAATTTCAGACAATTCCTTAATATTTGGTAACAACAAAATTACAATAAGTTTCAGAAAAATGGTTATTACGTCATAATGGCATAACAATTAAGAATTATGTAACATACGTGTTACATTATCCGTCAAAGGGTTAAGTTTCTTTTTTGCCCTTACAAATTGTGCCTAATGTTAGGACCATCAGCTAAGAAACGTCGTTCCATTGAAGATGTCAGAGTATTCCAAAAATACTGGACTGAAAAGTTTTGTGTGATTGAGAAAGACAATAAAGCTTTATGTATTTTCTGTTTTAAACGGTTGTTTGTAGAACATCTTCTGTAAAAAGGCACTTTGAAAGTGTTCGTAATAACACAATAAAACCGAAGAGGGAAAAAGAGAATTGATTGGTGGTAAACTCAGCAAAACAAACAACAAGCTGATAATTTTATGAGCTTCATCTCAGGCAGGCCCAGTTGGGTAGTTATAAATAGGCATAGTAGGCATAGTACAGGCATAGTAGGCATAGTACAGGCATAGTAGGCATAGTACATGTATAGTAGGCATAGTACAGGCATAGTAGGCATAGTACAGGCATAGTAGGCATAGTACAGGCATAGTAGGCATAGTACAGGCATAGTAGGCATAGTACAGGCATAGTAGGCATAGTACAGGCATAGTAGGCATAGTACAGGCATAGTAGGCATAGTACAGGCATAGTAGGCATAGTACAGGCATAGTAGGCATAGTACAGGCACAGTAGGCATAGTACAGACATAGTAGGCATAGTACAGGCATAGTAGGCATAGTACAGGCATAGTAGAGGCATAGTAGGCATAGTACAGGCATAGTACAGACATAGTAGGCATAGTACGATGTGGCGATGATTTTTAGTTGTTGGAGTCCGCCTACTACTAAACGTAAAGGACAAAATTTGAACTTTACATTACATGCTCAAGTAGTTCACCAAGCAATGAAATGAAAACGGCTGCTTGCGGGACCTAGGAAACAGATGTTTAGGGATCTTTGCAACACTGTGTTGCAAAATAAAATTTAACAATCGCACGTGGACATGGTGTTTTCCAAAAAAAAAAGGTCATCACCCTCGCTTCGGGCGGAAAATGCGTCTATGAAGACTGTCGAGCACTCATGTCACATCGCTCTCATCTCCAAACTTCCACATCTGCATTTGAATGAGGTAGTATCAATCCTTGCTTAAGACAATTCATGAGATATAAAAATGGATTCTCTCCAGAAGCATTTTTGAAATCCTCCACTTCAGCCCAAAATTTCTCTGTTCTGTGTTTTCAGCCCAACATTATGTTTGAAAAATATTAGATAAACTCACTAATACAACATTAGCCTAACAATATTGCATAACCTAGAACAAAAAAGTAAAGGAAAACAAGTTAATCCCCCTCCTTTACTATTCTTTATGACACTACTCGACTTAAAGATTTCCCTCTAGATAATATCTAGTACGTTAAAAAAATATCTAGACTTTCTAGCCATCATCTAGTTTCCCAATTATACCTCTAGGCCTTGCAAAAAATATCTAGATCTAGCTATAAAACATCTAGAGTGGCAGCCCTAATCGGATCCCTCTTAATAGGAGATCGGCTTAAAAATGCTAATTAGCAAGTAGCAACTTCTATATTTTATAAAAGTAAAAATTAATTTTTATTTGAAAGGAAAGAAGGCTTTGTCACATTTGTGCAACTGGTTTTCGATCGCACACCTCTCCTACTATGCCTACTTTGCCTGTACTATGCCTACTATACCTGTATTATGCCTGTACTATGCCTACTATGCCTGTACTATGCCTGTACTATGCCTACTATGCCTGTACTATGCCTACTATGCCTGTACTATGCCTACTATGCCTGTACTATGCCTACTATGCCTGTACTATGCCTACTATGCCTGTACTATGCCTACTATGCCTATTTATAACTACCGGGCCCAGTTCCAACTTAGTTGCTGCTAGTGTTGAAGTTTCTAAGCTAATTGCTCAACATGGAAAACCACTTAGTGATGGAGATTATATTAAAAAAGCTTGGTTAGAGTGTGCACCACTTCTTTTGGGACAATTTTTGAGAAAAAGAAAAAATTATTTAGCGTATTAAAGATTTGTCTCTGATTAGGAAAACAGTTAAGGATAGGATCACTGGCGTACCGAGGGGGGAGGCCACTGTGCCATGGCCCCCGTCAGACCCTAAAAATGTAAAGCAAAACCAAGCAGTTTTAGCAAAAGCAAAGCTGGTTTGTCAGAGCCGGATTGACCATTAGGAAAACTAGGCATGTCCCTTGATGCCACGAAAAAAAACAGGCCACTTCTGCCAAAAAAACAATTAAATTTGAGCTGTAAAAAACATAAAATATTTTTTTTGATGAGCTTATCACAAATTAGAATGGCGTTTCTGTGTTTTTAAAGTAGTAAAACTGTGTTGATACATACTTATTTTTTTAGGAGTGCGCTCCAAAAATAAATACATTATATTGACAATTTTTTTCAATACTGTCCTATATTAAAAAGTGTATGATTGATTTTGAAGTTCACTGTTTGCCATTTCAAAACGAAAAAGTGGCTGGGAAAGAACTCAACAATCAAAGAAGAAAAAGGAAAAAGAAGACTTACTTTTGACTAAAACACACAAATTAACTACGTTTTTTCAAGTCGTTGAGAAAAAAGCTGGACACAGCAGTGATGACTTGCATAGCAATTCTCCTCCAATTTCTTCTCAGTCAGACACTGTCCAAGACAAAATTTTCAGCCGTGATGATGATGATGATGATATAGAATCTTCACTCACTTCAGATATTCAGAGTTCACATCCGATTCAAGGTGTACCAAATGATTTTGGTTTGTTTGGTAATACAACTGAGAAATTGCGTGAGGTATGCATTAGTATGGGTATACATTATTTTCGAAATAAAGCAAATAAATATCCAGAAACAAAACGAGAACATTCTGGATTGAACCGCTTCCCCTATCCTAGTGCATTCACATGTGTTTTACTAAATGGAGAGGTAGTTACTCGTGACTGTTTTGTCTATTCTCCATCCAAGACTAGTGTATTTTGTTTTCCATGCATATTGTTCTCATCAGATAGAAGTATAAAATTATGTACATCAGGCGATAATGACTGGAAAAATATAAATCAAACTTTGAAAGTTCATGAAAAAAGCGCCAAAAATATTGAATCAATTTTGACTTTAGCAGATCGCTCTTCTGCTGCTAGCAACATTTCTGAAAAGTTACACAAAACTATGTGCGAGCAAAGAAATTACTGGAAAAGTGTACTTTCCCGTCGTGTTGCAACAATTGCGTTTCTTTGTGAAAGAGGTTTACTACTTCGGGGAAGCAATGAGATTATTGGTTCTGAAAACAATGATAATTATTTGGGAATATTAGAATTAATTGGTCAGTTTGATCCATTTCTTTCTCAAGATATTCGTCAATTTGCAAATCGCGGACGCGGTCATTCATCTTATCTTTCGAAAACAATATGTGATGAAATTGTTACGATAATGGGACAGAAAGTGCTTGTTGTCATTAAACAAGAGATTGTGATGTCAATATATTTCTCTATCTCAGTGGATTCTACAGCAGAAATCATTCGTACTGACCAACTTACAATTATTTTTTGTCATGTCGATATGACAAATTATGAGCCAGTAGAACGTTTTCTCACGTTCATCAACATTTCCAGTCACCCTGGCCAAAATCTTGCTGATACTCTACTTCAGTATTTGTCAAAGCAAAAGATTGATTTCAATTACTGCCGTGGACAGACATATGGCAATGTCAGCAATATGTCTGGCAAATATATTGGCATGCAGCAAATTCTGAAAACTAAGAACAGTTTAGTGGATTATATTTCGTGTGCATGTCACTTACTAAATCTAGTAGATCAATCTGCAGTGGATCGTTGTGTTGAAGCTGTTTTATACTTCGGTTTTCTGCACCAGTTGTACAACTTTTTTTTAAGTTCTACACATCGATGTGTTTCTCTGCTATCCTATGTAAAACAGGAGCTTGGTTGTCTTGCTCCTAAATACCCTCCGGTACCCGATGGTCTGCCAGAGCGGAATCCACTAAGGCTGTATTTAGAGGATATAAGAAGTTTTAGAGTGTTCTTCAGGAAATTGCAACTGATGATGATCAGACCGCAGAAACTCTAAATCAGGCAAACGCTTTGGCAAAGCAAACGGATACCAACGAAGTAGCTTTTATGAGTGAACTTTGGAATGACACATTGCAGCACTTCAATGAATGCAGCATATTGCTGCAGAGCTTTTGCATTGAACTTACCACCGCTGTTAGTCTTATGAAAAGCCTGGATCAATTTGTAACTGAATGTAGTGAAAAGTTTGACTCTTACGACGTGAAAACTTTTGACCGCAGTGGAAACAAATCTTATAAGTTTGAAAGTGGATCACGCCGAGCACAAAAACGCAAGAAGCATTTTAGTTAAGGAAGTGCTGTTGATGCTTCGCAGGGAATGTCAGGAGTCAACAAGTTTAAAGTGAGCCTTTTTTATGTTATAATTGACTAACTCAACAATGCTTTGAAGCAAGGCATTAAATCATATTTACTTGTGCAACAGCGTTTTGGCGTTCTAACCGAATTCGATTCGATGTCCGATGAACATATTAAAATTGCCCGATGAAGATATTAAAATTGCAATTAAAAGATTTATTGACATATATCCAAAAGATATCTCTTTCGAATTCTACTCAAAATTCTGTCAGTTTATTTGCTGGTTCAAGGAACAGTCAAAAAAATACGGAAGAAAAGAGTCAACAGGCATTGCTCAGCATATTTTCAAATTGTTGCCTACAAATGGAGTCTGCACTGCATTCACAAATTTCGAAGTAATTTTTAGAATATACTTACCATTTTTTGTCTACCAATTCCTCTGGAGAGCGTTCGTTTTCACAGCTTGCTCGAATTAAGAATGTGAGGCGATTTATCACGAGTCAGGACCGCCTTGGTGTACTGGCACCAGGGATGTGGAAGCGGTTATTTTTCAACCGCTTCAGCTTTCACACCTATGGCTTCCGCTTCCACTAACAAAAAACGAGAAAACGACCGTTGACAATTTTTTACCTTTTGTGGGTCTGTAGCCTGTCTTCTACATTTTATCATTTTAAGAAGACAAAAACCTTCATTTATTGCTGTTACTTTACCTACTTCGCTTGAGCTTATTGTTCCGAACTACCCTATGTTTCTTTTTCTTAGATATTAAAGCTCGTGTTAAGTGTGCAACAGTGCTTTTCAATCTTTTTGTCATCGAGGAACCCCTAGTGTACTTTCGCGTTTGTCACGGAACCCCACTAACAAAAATTTAGAAATCACAAACTGTTTGCAAGAAAATCAAATATTTCGTTACTACACTTCAAAAAATAATTAAACTCTTCAACAAATAGACAGTTATTACAAGTTCCTTCACTACTTACAACCACTTTTACAACAGTTAACCTAATGCTTCTCAGATCTAAACCGTATGACCACATATTACAGCTCTCGACAATAACCTGTCGTCACAACAACAAATTACATCGTACAGCATTGATTTTCCGTCTCTATTCTCAACTAACTCTGACTTTGAGTTAACTTGAACTCTAATGATCATTACGGACTTTCTGTCCGTTCCCAAAACACGTATTGACTCCGATCTTTTTGGATAGTGAAGCGCGAAATTTCTGTCGTATATATAGTATATACATGTAAAGCGAGCAAAATTGAACTGCACTAATCAACAGCTTCCTCAACGTGGTGGTGCAGTCCCCGACCCCGTTTGGTTGAGTTAAAATGGCTGTTGGCCTTCCTGAGGGTCCCAGTTACCCCAGGCACTCCCCCAACCACACAAACTGTTTTTTCGCCGGGCAGCCCCCTGAACCTCCGCAGAAGGGCAGCACACAGCCTCTTTAAAATCGGCCTATCTTCTCTCTTCTCCTGCCTTTCTCTTGCCCGTCTTCTCCTTCTTCTGATGAGCGGCAACGTTCATTCTAACTCTTGTCCCGTCTTTTCCTGTTCAGTGTGCGCTGGAAATGTGACCTGGCGGGATAGTCCAGTGCAATGCTGCACATGCTCCAATTGGGTTCATTTAAAATTAATAAAAAACACTACTCTCCTTTTCTAGATTCAGAATTCTTGGCAGATCTCACTCCTGGAGCTGCCCTCCCTGCTGCGTCCCTGCTTTTTTTGGAGATCCCCCACCTACCAGCACTGAGACTTCCTCCTCGGACTCCTCCGGCTGGTATACCTCCACTGCTCAAATCTGGTCCCCCTGTTCTAATGCAGTACTCGCACCCCACCCTCGCCTTCAAACCTTTTATCCTTTTTCCGCCCACTTTGTATCTTCTCCCTCTGTACCCTTACCACCGCCTCATGCTCCTGTCTGTTTCTCTTTACCTCCTGATTCCTCTTCCCCTTCTTAACTCCCTCAGGGTTCTCCAATGGAATGCTGGGGGTCTCCTAGCCAGGAGCACTGAACTGCTACACTTTATTTCGTCTCATCCCGTTGACCTCATTTGTATCCAAGAATCTAACCTCAATTCATCTTCCTCTTTCCGGATTCCTGGATTCTCTGCTCTGCGATCCGATGGCACCCACTCCCCATCTGGTATTTTTTCTACTGATGTCACACACGCTAGCGGCGGCGTCATCATTTTCGTCAGGCAGGGCTTATCCTTCTCTGAGCTTTCTACCTCCTCCCTTTCTTCACTTGACCCCTGCTCTGATTATGTAGAGGTCAACATCTCTCTAAACGACTCCTCCTCACTCTTATTTCTTAATGTTTATGCTCCCCCAATTCGCTCTTCTCCGAAGGATAGCAAAACCAATTTCTTTTCTCTCTCCATTCTTCCCTCCTATGAGGAAGCGGTAGAGTTTTCGCGCTTCCGCTTCCACAAAAAAAGGACCGCTTCCAGCTTCCAGCTTTCGCTTCCACATCCCTGATTGGCACTTCTGTATATTGAAAGAAAGCTGCTACTTGAAACTGATTTTAGCTCAGTTATCAATGAATTTGCTACGATAAAATCAAGAAAAGTTAAAATTTAATTTGTTAGGCACTAATTAGTATGTAAGTACATCGAGTAACACTTTTAGCTGGTATTTCCAATCATTAAATTTTGCTAAGAAATAAATGTTAACTAACAAAACTTTTTTCTGTTTTTTATTTACTCTTATCATTAGTTCAGGCCGTACTTGAAATATGTCTTGAGGCAACGAAAGCCTTAATCCGGCACTTTGGTTTGTGACGTCACACGATTGTGACGAAACTTTGCCCCCCCTCGGAAACTTTCTGCGTACGCCACTGGATAGGATACTTCAGTTGAACAGTGATAAGCAGTTGAGACGAAATTTATCTTCATGCAATAACTTTTCTATTTGTATTGATGAAAGTACTGATACTACATCATCAACTAGGCTGGCAATATTTTCTCGATTTTGTAAAGGTGATGAAATATGCAAACAGATGGTTGCCCTTCCCACACTACCTAAGCCGAAATACGTAACACTGCTATAAAGGAATTTTCTTCTTGTCAAATTGACATTTCCAAAGTAATGTCCGTTACAATTGGTGGGGCTCCCAGCAAGACTGGTGAGAAGGCAGATTTTGTAAGTTTCTTCACAAAAGAAGTTGGTCATCCAGTGATAAGTTTTCATTGCATCATACATAAAGAGGCATTATGTGCAAAAGCTGGCCGGAAGGAACTTCAGCAAGTGATGCAACAAGTTACCAAAGATGTGAACTGCATTTCTGCTTGGGTATTACACAAAAGGCAATTAGAAGTTTTGCTGAATAAGGTAGAATCTGTGTATAAAGAATAGAAAATGTACAACAATGTTTGCTGACTTAGACGAGGTTTTGTTCTGAAACGATTTGTTGAATGCTTTTACGAGATAAAAATCTTTAATGACCACCATATTTCTTAACAAGAATTGTCTGACTACAAGTGCATTTCAAAACTAATGTTTGCAGATTTTTGAGAACATCTGAATGTTAAATTACAGGGTAGTGGTAAGGCACTTGATGTTATTTTTGGATAAACAAAGGCTTTTGAAAAAAACTAGAAGTTTTTGAGAAAGATATTAGAAGTGAGAGATTTAAATACTTTTCAAATCTCAAAAGCCATATTAATGATCTCCAAAACAATGACAGAACAGATCTTCAAAGCCTCCAGAAGCTATTTTTAAACATTATCGAGTCAGTTGGTAAGCAGTTCTTCACAAAATTTTCAAAATTCAAAGAACTAGAAGAGACAGTAAAATTTATGAGGTTTCCAAACAGTATAAAAATGGAGGAATTAAACCTACAAAAGTTTTCATGGATAAACATGGATGAATCTGAAATGCAGTTGATTTAATTTCAGAGTAGCTCAATTTTGAAACAGAAGTTTATTGACCTTAGAGTTGACTTGGAAAACATTGAAAAAAGGCGATTGGAGAAGGGAAGACTAGAGAGAAGTGCAGAAAACAAACTATTGCGGGCTTAGAATGCCATTCCTAAAAATTTTTCGTGCTTAAAAAACTTTGCAACAACATTACTCTCCATGTTTTCATCTACATATGCTTGTGAATCTTTGTATTCAGTTATGAACATTATTAAGTCTTGTAATAGGAGCAGCCTGACTGAAGAAACCAGCAGTTTGCGTATATCTCTGAAGGTCACAAAAGATACCGCCGATGTTAAATCTCTGTCAGCGGTAATGCAGCAGCAGGAGTCTCACTGATGTAGCCCAAGAAAAGTAATCAAAAGCTTTTTGTCGGAATGATATTTTTTCTGAAAAGTAACTTAAGTCTTGTTTTAAAAGTTTATTGTGCATGTTTTGTTTTGAAAGAGGCAAAACATTGTTTTTTTGGGCGTTGTTTTCAAGGTGAATAAATGTAATTTTGGTTATATTGTGTTTCACTGTTTGGGTGAATTTTTATTGTTTTTTCAAGGCTCTTCACATACACCTTAAGGATTTCAAGTAGTATGTCCTCACAAATTTTGGTTGGCACGCGAAAGAATTTGGTCATTGATTTAGCCGATTTTTGTACGCAACTGAAAAAGGTTGCCCACCCCTGTTTTAGCATGTTAAGGAATAGATAACCACGAAACAATTTATCTAGAGCCATGGTAAATAGTTGAAGGAAGGTGATGAAACTTGGAAACTCCAATGTAGATCTGGACAATCGTTCTAAACGCAGAGCACCACTGACGTTGTTGTTGTTAATTACCTGACCCCTTCCGAGGGATGGGGGCATGGCGGAAGACCATAAAGTCCCAGAAGCCGGGCAACTCCCCAGGGTCTGGACCAGAAGTCGTAAAGAGACAAAGAGTGAGCGGCGCAAAGAGTCCGTAGCTGGACAGTGCAGAATGAGATGAGAGGTGTCCTGGGACGAGTGTCCACAGGCGCTGCAGGAAGGATTCTTGATTCTGTCAATCCTAAAGAGATAAGAACCTAACAGAAGGCTGTGTCCGTTGCAGCGAAGACGGGAGAGAACACAGCGAGCATGACGAGGGAGCACAAGTTCCTCGGTAAAAATCGAGGGAACCTGTGTGTCAAAGAATTTCAATGAAACAGTACGCCTCCAGTCCGAGAAAAGACAAGAGTGGATATGAGAGATAAAAGGAGGGAGACTACAAGGGATTGCAGAGGGCGCAAAGAGCACTCCCCGCCAGACCAGCTCATCAGCCGCGTCGTTCCTCGGAAGAAACGAGTGTCCGGAGACCCATTGTTGCCTGATAGAACAGGAGGAGAGAGAAGACGGTTCCTGCCAGATCTGCCACAGAAGTTGATAAAGGAAAAAATAGAGGAGAGGATAGACTGGCGAGGACAGAACGAGAGTCAGATAGTAGGAAAAGAGAAATGGCAGACTTGTTGGTGCTGCCGAGACCAGCAAAGAGCGTGCAGAATGGCGCAGGCTTCAGAGGAAAAACTTGAACAACTCGTACTGGGCCTGCCTAAAAGGAAAGAGTGGCCTCAGTGTCACAGAGAGAGCAATTGGCAAGAACGCCGGAGCCGCCCTTGCCAAAAGGAAAAGGAGAAGAGCCGTCTGTCCAGAGTACCAGATCGTGAGGGGAAAGAGAGTCAAGGTGGGCGAGAGCGGCACCTTGGTGAGAAAAAGGGGAATCAGAGCGAGAGCATGGAGAGAAAAGGGTGGGCTCCACGGTGAAGGAAGGCAGGTTCCAAGGAGGAAAGGGAGGGCATGCAACGAGAGCCTCCCTAGAACAAGTAGAAGGAAGCATGAGTGGGTGAGTGGACGCAAAAGCTCTCCAGGAAGACCTGCAGAGTCTTGGTTTCACTCCTAGTCTGGCCAAACCTGGAATAGGAAAGAAGGTTGGGAGACTAAGAGCCCGCTCATAAGATAAAAGAGTGAAATGAGTCAGGGTGACTCGTAAGGGAGATAAAAAAGCCTCAGAGAGAAGAAGAAGGATAGAGGAGGACGAGAGGCAGCCGGTGATGGCGCGACTGGCCGCTCGGTGGAGGCGTTCCGATTTGGTGAGATTGGTAGCGCTTAGAAAAGGAAACCATTCGGGTGAAACGTAAGTGAGAAGGGGCCGAAGAAAAGATTTATACAGAAGAGAGAGGGACTTCTTAGAGGGGCCCCAACGAGGAAGCAGAGATACAGCGTAAGGCCTTGAGACGTGGGAAAAACTTGGCCTTCAGCGAAGAAATATACTTAGAAAAGGAATGAGTGCGGTCGAAGGTGACCCCAAGAAAAGTTGGAGTTGGATTCAAACGGAGGCGGGAGCCGAGTAAGCAAAGGTTGGGCTGGAGGTTAGCTTGGTGGGGATCCACTGAGAAGAAGAAGGCCTCACATTTGCTTGGATTGAGAGGAAGACACCAGATCGTCAGCGTAAAAAGAGCAGCTAACGGAAGAAGGCAGAGAGGCTGGGAGATGATTAATGAATAAGGAGAAAAGTACAGGGCCAAGAACGGATCCTTGCGGAACACCTCGACCGACTCGAAAGGAACGACTTTTTTGATTTTGAAAAACCACACAAGCGCACCTATCAGAAAAGAAAGCTTGAGTCCAACGAGCAAATAGGGAAGGAGGCCAGCCGAAACAAATTTGTGGAAAAGGGCGGGATGCCAGACAGAGTCAAAAGCTTTAGAGAAATCGATAGTAGACAGGATCGTCCGAGAGTCCGACCTTGATTTGTTAAACCCATCCGAAATGGACTGAGAAAGGTACACAATTTGATCTAGAGTAGACTGTCGAGGGCGGAAACCGGCCTGGCGGGGAGAGAGAATGGAATTAGATTTCAGAAAGAAGAGTGGATGGGACAGAATGATGCGTTCAAAAAGCTTTGATACGCAGGAGGTGAGAGAGATAGGCCGGAAGAAAGTAGGAGAGTCGAGAGGCTTTCCCATCTTGTGGATGGGAATAATAGAAGATGTCTTCCAGGTGGAAGGAAAGGAATACAAAGTCCAGGAAAGGTTGAAGATGTGGAGAAGAAAATCCATGCCAGAGCGAGGAAGGTGCTTTAGCATGGGATAGGCAACTTTGTCTGGGCCAGTGCCAGTGGGCGAGGAAAGGTTGGAGGCAGCCGCAAGAAATTCAGCGGGAGAGAAAGAAGAGCAAAAGGACGAGTGAGACTCCTCCGGGCACGTGGCTTGGCGTAGCTCAGAGAGGTAGCCTCTGGCTCTGCTACGCAGGGTCTTTGCTTGAGAAATGGAAAAGTGGGATCTCAGGTAAGCGGCATAGACCGAAGCCGATTCCCTGGGAGAAGAACAGTTAGGAAAGTTGGGAGAGGAGGAAGACGAGGAAGGAGAGCCAGCGATAGAACGAAGAAGAGAGTGCACAGATTTAGGGTTAGATTTAGGTGAAAGAGAAGAGGAAGTCGTCTGCCATGCCTCAGCCTTGGGATGACTGACGAGGCGCGTCGAGAAGCAGAGATTTAAGCCTGGCGATCTTCATCACTTCTGTGAGCGGCAGCGAAAGTCTTGCGTCTTTCACTAACCGCACTTTCCACCTCAGCAGACTACCAGGCTTTAGGAGGGCGTTTGATGCGGCCAAAAGGAATGGAGGATTTGGCCGCATTCAGTACCAGAGAGGTAAAGAGAGCAGCAGCAGAGGAAAGAGACGAGTATTCCTCTGCAGAAGGACAGTGACAGTCAAAGTGTAAGGCAAAGCCATCCCAGCGAGCTTTCTGAAAGTTGAAGGAAGGAGGACGCTCGTTAGAGCGAAAGACCGGAGAGAGAGGGACGGATAGAAGAATAGGTAGGTGGTCAGAACCCACGTCCTGAAGCACCTCCCAGGAGCAAGAAAGGGCAAGAGAAGAGAAGGCAAAGGAGATGTCAGAAGAGGAGCGACTGCAAGAGAAGCGATGGAGAAATGGTGGGTGTGTCAGGATAATTGAGGGGAAGGAGGTCAGAAGAGATGACCCAGTCGAATACTTCCTCTCCGTAGGAGTCAGAAGTACCTCTTGAGTCCCAGAGGGGGTGATGGCAATTGAAGTCCCCCAGAATGAAGAGATTTCTGGAGGAGGGAAGAATGGAGGAAGAAAAGAAGTCGGTTCTGCCACCCGTCGGGGAGGAGCGAATTGGGAGGCGTACACATTAAGAAAAGAAAGGGAGGAGGAGTTGTTTAGAGAGATGTTGACCCTTACATAATCAGAGTTGGGATCAAGCGAAGAGAGAAAGAGGAGGTAGAAAGTTCAGAAAAGGATAGGCCTTGCCTGACGAAAATAACGACGCAGCCGCTAGCGTGCGTGGCATCAGGAGAAAAAATGCCAGACCGGGAGTGGGTGCGATCAGAACGCAAAGCAGAGAGCCCAGGAATCCGGAAAGAGGAAGATGAGTTAAGATTGGATTCCCGGATGCAGATAAGGTTGACAGGATGGGACGGGAGAAAGTTAAGTAGTTCAGTGCTCCTAGCTCGAAGACCTCCAGCATTCGATTAAAGAACCCTGAGAGTGTCAGGGGGGGGAGAGGGGGCAGGAAGCGTAGAAGGATAGGCAGGAGCAAGGGACGGTGGTGAGGGGGCGGAGGGAAAAGATATAAAATGGGCAGATAGGGGATAAGAGGTTTGGAGACGAGGGTGGGGCGAGAGTGCAGCATTAGCAGAGGAGGGCCAGATTGTACAGTGGAGGTATACATGTCGGAGAAATCCGAGGAGGAAGTCACAGTGTTACGGCAGGGGGGGAAGCTCCAAGAGTGAGAGCTGCCAAGAGCTCTGAAGTTAGATAAAGAAAGTTGTTAGCACCTTAGATGGACCCATTTGGAGCAAGCGCAGCATTGCACCGACTTGCCCCGCCAGGTCACATTTCCAGCGCACACAGAGCAAGGAAAGATGGGGCCAGGGTTGGGATGAACGTTACTGCTCATCAAGAGAAGGAGAAGAATGAGAAGACTGAGAAGGTCAAGAGAAGGGCAGGAGAGAAGAAAAAGAGAAAACAGGCGGCCGATTTTGAAGATGCTGTGTGCTGCCCTACTACGGGGGTTGAGAGGGCAGCATAGCGAAAAAATAAAGGGGAGTGCCCGGGGTAACTGGGACCCCCGGGAAGGCCAACAGCCATTTCGATCCAACCCAAACGGGGTCGGGGACCGCACCACCACGTTGAGGTGGCTGTTGATTGGTGCAGACCACTGACGCTGTTCTTCGAGTCTTGAGAATAAAACCACAGCTTTTGGACAAACTATAGAGGAACTGCTGGCAGGCATTTTTACGTGTAGACTGGTTGTTTTTGCGTGAGCTATGTGACTAAGTTAAGTAAATCATCTTACAGCAGTAAAAAAGCGTTTGCGATAAGACTATAAAGTTTGTGTATAAAAAGGAGCATTTATAGAGGAGAGACGAAGAGTTGCTACAGAGCCGTCCGATGAAAGGACTTCAGAAAGGCTAAAAAATTGTCCAGCTAACACTAAGCGTAAGTCTCTGAAAAAAATCTTCTTTGGACTCAGACCAGATTTTTTGGATTTTTTCAGGCTATTGCTTGTTTGGTGTGAACGCAAAAAGTCCTGCTGATTTACCTGAACCTAAGGAGATGCTGATTAGAAAACGATTTCGCCAACACCAGGCATACTGCCTTCAGTTAAAAACACCGATTGCATGCGGTTTAGTATTTGCCGATGTGCTATTTTAACCAGAGGTTCTGACGCTTTAATGCATCGTTAAACAGCTGCAAGAGCGTTGCAAGCTTACATCAATCTTCACTTTCAAGATGTTAGGATTTTAGGCAAGGCTGCTCAAGTCCAGTCAACGCAGTAAAGTAAGTTCAGAGTGACCAGATTGGGGTACGTTTTGCAAGCATTTGCACCTAAAATTTGCTTTGGCGCAAAAAATAAAAAAGCACCCAATTGAGCTACTTTTTATCTAAGCGGTGAAAAGCGATTAGTTTTCATTTTTTACCTAACAAACCGGATTTCCTTCCACCTTTCAAGATTATTTTTTTTGCAGCTACAAATAAACAACAAGTTTTGATGAAAGTTTTTTAGGCCAGTCAGCTTGTGTTTTGATGTCCTTTTTGTGAAGTAACATTGGTTTCATCAGTACAAGAATTCAAATAGGTAGGCATTAGTCAATGATTGCATGGTTTTGGTGAAAAGAGAGAGCTTTGTCTGGTTTTGCGAATCTTAACATTTGTGTATAACTCTACAATGCGCAGAAAATTAAATCAATTTTAAACATAGGCAAAACCAGAAAGCATGAAAGAATTATAAGGCTGTTGTATAAAGATGCTCCCTGACTTCGGAGGTTTGTGGAAAACATTTCAAGAAATAGTTTAGAGCTTCTCTATAACTCCATACATTGTACTTCATCCTGAAGTTTTGAGCTGATTTTCGAGTGAGAGAGAAAAGTATGGAAAATAACTAAAAACAAGTTGTCCAACTAAAAAGCAATTGTCTATGGAAACCTTTAAAAAATGTTCCATGAGAGCAACTTCGTTAATTTTTCAAACCATAAATTCTTAAAATGCTTTGTCTCAAGCAAGGGAAGTCTTGAGACCAGAAAAATGATGGGGGAAGATTGTTTTGTAAAATCAAAATACTCTAAACAGGAAAGTTTAGCCAAAATTATGATACCTGTATTTAAGATAATCTATGTCTTTGTAGTTTTTTTATTAAAATCTCTTGTTTTAGTTTGAATGAAATGGCTTCGACAGCAATTCTATATAAATTGATGTATTAGCTAAATAAATCCTAGTGAAGTCAGCTGTAACCACTGTAGGAAAATAAGTTCCTTATGAGCAAGAGCGTGTTGACTAAACCCAATTGCTGGGAACTATGGCAGTCACAAGGAAGAAAGCACGATAGTAATATTTTATTTCATTAATTCACGTGGTCGTGGCAGACAATCCAAAATCACGTCCTATTACCACGATGATCAACAACCAAAGGGCAGTGACAGACAACCAGAACACGTCCGTCCGCCACGGCGATCGACGAAGAAAGAGAGCACAATATCTACGACCACATTGTCGGTCACAAAATACTGCACCTGTCACCACGAATTAGATCGCTACACACGTCTGTGTAACCAGAACACTGCACACGTCACATAAACGAAAACAACGGATAAACAACCTAATGGCGGGAAAGGCAAGCCGACCAACGAGCTACCATGAGAGGACAAAAACATATCTAGCCCCAATAAAAAAGAAAAATAAAGGTGTGTGATTTTAGACACAAGCAATAATAATAAACGAATACGCGTTGCAATATCACGGCTGGATTGCCGGAAAGCCATGCAGGCTTAGATTCCTGGCGTGAGGTTACATCGCCAGGCGTGCGGACTATAGGAGCACGATAGACTTTAAACGGAGATAGCCGAGCGGCTACAAACTTGACGGTAGATACTTCGTCAGTTAATATTACTTCATCAGTAAAATCATAGGGTAAAGCAGCAACGGTGCACGAGCTGGACGTCAAACTGGGGACGCACGAAGTTGCAAACTAGCAAACACAGCCCTTACAGTAAACAACTAGAATCACACACCTCGGCGGGAGCAAAGTGCTAAGGCGCCGAAAACAAACTAGCAAAAAAAATAAAAAAAGACAAAAAGGTGTGTGGCATGGCAGCTCGATGAGGTGCGAGGCGCGACACGCTACACCACAATTTAAGAGATAGTGGCCAAAATCACTCTCACCTTCTTAGGCTTTCCTCAGCACAGTAGCAGCTTTGTGTAAACATATTTGTCCCAGAATAGCTCAACATAGATATAGGATTGAAATCATTTGTGGGGTGTGAACACTGCTCTCTGTCCCCTGGTTACGCTTTTGGTCAGGGAGGAGGGAAAGAAGATAAGAAGTGCTATTGCTCTGTGCCTGGCCTTAGCGAACATTGATCATTAATTCTTTCGTATTCTGCCACTGCTTTCCAGATAATGCTGAATTGACTATTTGTTTAGTAATTTAAAGACAAATAGCATCAATATTGTCTTACTTACTATATTTCTTTTTTGCAAGTTGAAAATCAGTTATAATGAAAAAAAAGCGTCTTGCTTTCAGGAATCTAATATTTCTTGTTTGGCGTTTTTTTTGGCTAGAAAATAGTATTTTTGAACGCTTTTGATCGCTAATTTGCAGTGGAACTTTTTTAATTTTTGTCTGGCCACCCTGAATGAGTCTGCTACCGGTTAAGCGCGTTCCATGCAGAGGCGTATCAGCTAAAGAAACTAACTTCTGCTGTTAGGTAAAATAAACTTTTAGTATGAAACTCAGTTTTTTTAGGGCAGACAAGATTAAGTTGGTAATTCATTGGTGGAACTTTGTGATCGAGACTACATAACGCTATTTTTATGTAATGCATTGTTTGATTTAAGCAAGGATTGTGCCCCTGGAAATGAGGCAAGTTGAGAACCACTGATCAAAACTTTTGTACAATACAGAGAGATGCGATCGTTGGCAGATGAGTTACAAAAGAAAGCATCTGTGATTTTCAAGGATGCACTAAAGCCGATTCTCGCAGTTATTGTTGAAAATACATCTTTGCTATAAACCAAAGATTTTTTGTTTCTTTGTTTTTGTTAACCAATCCTAAATTACAGAGCGTGCAAACATCAAACTGGGGACGATACATCACTACCTTGAGGTGATTCTCATGAGGGGTCGAGGACGTCATAATAACGTCAGATCTATACTATAAAGCGTAATTCTTTTTCTGTGTATGCTTTAATTCTTCCAAAAACACTGTGTGTAACAACGTCAAACTTGTCACGATTGATCATTTCCTCGGGTTGAGGGTCATAAAGGGGTTTGTGACGTCATCTTGAAAGCTATTATTTTATTGAATTTCTTGACCAAGCAAAACCGATTTGTGCTCTAACGAAAGCCAGCTCCCAGCTTATAAAAATTTTATTCCTTTGGGGTCTAAAATGACTTCACCACTAATACTTGATTGCACAATTTGTTTTCTTTATTTTCTTAGCAAGTACTCACCGTCAAAACGCAAATAAAAGCTTTTTTAGGAGATTTATCAAGGTGCTTTCGACAAAAAGTTTTTTCCGGAGATTTGACAAAATGCTATCGATAAAAAATTATTACAAACAGCAGATTGTTTTTTGAGTATTTCAGAGCACGCTTCTTCTCATTTCTTCTTGCGCGCTTCAAATTCACTGTACATAGTGATGTAAGCTATGATATCATCATGTCATAATGTGTCTGGTGTGATTCAAGCAAAAAAAGCAGCAGGCAGCAGCTACACATGAAGTTTTGATTTACCGTTATTTCAAAAGCAAACAACCAATATGCCTCCTGCTGAAGAAGAATGGCACCTCACGGTAATAACATAGCGGTTGGTCAAAAACCTGGATTTATTAATGCAATGGCAATTTGATACAGTCTTTGTCGCAAGCCCGATTGATCTTGACTTCCCAAACATATTAATTAAATGCAGCAAAGTTGAACAAGTGCACGATTTTTTATGTGAAATCTTACAGGAATCGCAAAACTCAAAAACCTGGTTCATGGATTACACTCTTAAACCATAAACTATTGTAACTACTTCACTGCGAGTGCTTGACTTGAATTTAATTTGCTTTCCCCCTAATTGCGATTATGCCAGATCCAGCATTATGTGCGCACCAGAAATTTTAGGTCATACAAATAGACAATTAAGAACAGTCGTTTAGTAGTATGCCAAATATTTACCAACTTATTTCGGAAATTACGCAATAATCACTTTGACACCACTCCCCCCATAGCTATACATTAAAGCTGCCACGCAAGAGCTGAGATAAACAGGTCAAGTTGGTGAAGTTATTGGATGTTTTAACTGTGATCGAGTTCACTCTCTACATGAATGCTGCAAGCAGGGCAAATAAGATGTTGCTAGGTTGTTTGAAAAGCTTGGGAGAAATATCGTGGCTATGCGCAACCAACCCGGACGCATTTCTGCTCGATTCCTACGTAAAACTCGGCACTTCGATTTTGAAACGAAAATTGGCGATGTCCGAAAAAAACTTTACTTTTTAGTAGTGTTATCACAATTACGCATTGGGTAAAGCCAGCGAGCCGGCTTCATCGATGTTCTTAAGGTCGACATAACTGATGGGGGCCCTTGCAATTGTAAAAACTTAACTGAGGATGCTTCACTTCGAGTCGATTTCCTCTTTCCCTGGCTTCTTTTATGCCAGCACCAAACAATATGCGCACATCCAGAGGCTTTAGGTCGTACGCATAGGCAAACAATTACGAAAAAGTTGTAAGTAGTGTGTCAAACATTTATTGGCTATTCTTGAATATACAAATCAATCACTTTGATGCCCCCCATCCACAACTTTTAGATTACGCTTCCATGCGCTTCACAAAATGCACGAATAAAAGTTTGTGGAATCGTTGGCTGTTTCAAAAGGGAAGAACTCAGTTTCAGTTTATCAGTTAGTTATTCTGTAAAGACGCCCATGCAAATATAATACTACAATGAATATAAAAGATTCAGACACACAAAAAACTATTTACAGACCAGGGCACAGCGAAAAACCGTTAAGTTGTCAAGTCAAGTATCTCCAGAGAATATCTTACAAAAGCTGACATGTGCAATTTGCAAAAAGCTATCAAAAATTGAAAAAAAGACAAAAGGGAAAAAATAGCAAAAACAAGCAAAGGAAACATATAGTGGATGAAACCAAAAGTCTATGCGCGCATATAAATAGACAGCTTCAGTAACAATAAACAATGATTCAAAGACACAACATAACAATATAAACCAATCAATAAAAGGCAGGATCCAGCCAGGAGACTTAAAACGAAATGCAAACTCTAATCATCATATTTTTCCAGAAATTTCCTTTTTTAAGTGTTTTTTAAAGGAGAGCCAGCCTGGACTATTTTAATCAAAGTCTAATTCAGACCAAAGTTTAACTCCAGCAAAAAAACAACATTTTGTGACCGTAGCAAGTATTCGCTCGGGGAAAGTGGAATTTATTGGAAGTATGCGTAGTGTAATCTTTATATACAGAAGTGAGTTTTACAAAGTCCTTATCAATTTTGACTGGGATGTTACCTTTAAATACCTCCAGTTCCTAACTACGCCTCCCCTGAAAATGAGGCAAGCAACACGTTGCCAGGGGCGCTACAATGTAAATATATGTCCATGTCTTGTTGGCCACGATCTGGTCTTCGTATATCTACAAAACATTTGCTGCTTACAAGAGCATGGTGGTTCTAGTCAGTTGGGCTTTTAGAAACAGTTTCTTGTTTTGGGAAAGGAGGGTGGGAGAAAGCGGAGCTTTAAGTAAACTCACTCAAGCAATCTTATAAAATGAGTGAGCACCATTTTGTTTTGTGTGGAGGAGAGAGCAGAACAATTAAGGGAGATAAACTTTTTAAATGTGAGAATTTTGCCAATTTTGGTCTCCATACAAGGATAAATACCTTTTTTGGAGGTTAATTTATAAAAGTAAAAATTTTGCTCATATTCGTGTCGAAATATACCTGATCACTTTTTTCTTGAAGATCAAGTTTTTGAACGTCCTGTCATACCGTTTTAAGGGGTATTGTATTTTATTCCCACTAATTGATCAAGTTATAAAAGCCAGCGCCCGACAAAACAACTTCAAACAATTTCACTCTTTTCAAAAGTAAGAAGACGTCATGAAAAACAATTAATTGTAAAACTTGTTTTCTTAATTTTTTTTAAAAGGAACTGACAGTAGAATTGCAAATGAAAGCATTTTCCGGACATTTTGACAAGGTGCTTCCGATAAAACTAATCTATATCAATTTAAGCCATACCGACGACGAAATAGCAATTAAGCATCGAGGCGTTTTTTAACTAAGGTTTTTACATTTTTTTCTTGACCGCTTCAAAAAAGCTTTGTTTCTTCGTGATGTTGAGAAACATTGTAATGTTGTCTGGCAGCACTTCAATGAAAAAAGCAGCAGTTGTTTAGCTTTGCCAGATTGACATGTTCTTATACCAAATTGGCCAATTGGGTCAATTTTCTTTAGCCTTGTTGGTTTGGTACATTTGGTATGTTGTTACATTTTAAGCGTTTGGAATGTAATTTTTCAACGTAGCATAAGTTACTGAAATAGAAAAGTTATCAGATGAGTTCATTTTGGTTGCAAACAACTATTTTCTCTAATGGTGTAGTGGTGTAGTAATGTAATAATGATTTAAACATAATATCAAGGATAAAGTGGTTTAAACATATCTGGTTGGGCGCATGTTTAAACCTAAAATAAATTAAACTTAAAAATAAGTGGTTTAAGCACATCTGGTTGCTTGGTCCTGGCATAAACGCAGCCAGGGAAAGAACTCACTAACCTTAAGAGATGCAATTACTGTTGCAGCGCTCATCAGTAATGTCGACGTAAAGAATATGGGTAATTGTGTGAACAGTAAAAAAAAGTTTGACATAGCTAATCCCCATTCCAAAATAAAAAATACTGTTTTTAAAGGAAATTTATCAAGGCTAAAAACATTACAAGGGGTTGCGCATAGCCACTCTATTTCTTCCCGAGTTTCTGGAGTTCCTAGATAAGTCTTGCTAGCCTTGTTTGGTACTTAGGAAGTGGACTTGCTTACTTGAAGAAGCCAACGTTTTAAAAAGGTTTTGTTGGTTCATTTGATGAAGTTCCAGGAAGCATAATTTAAATGTTGTGGAGAAGAAGGGCGATTTACATAAATTTTTTTGGAGACTTTGATAGATAATGCCAACGAACCATGCTTTTAAGGAAGAATAGTTAAAATGTGGCAAAGGACTTAAGTTTTTGTAGAAATTGCAATTTTGTAAGGCCAAGACACCAAAAGTTTGAGTGTTTTTGACCAGTAGACTACATTTTAAAGATTTTTAGAGACTTCATTTTGGGATGCATCTTTTTGAAAATTTAGAAAAATAGTGACAAAGAAGCATTCTTTCGAAGGAAAGTAGTCAAAATGTACCATAACAACTAACTTTTTATAAAAATTGCCAGTTACTTAGGTGATGAGTAATTTTTGCCTAGTCTCTCCTCAGAAAAGGCTAGGCAAATTCTATTAACAAATGTAGAATCCTTGTCTAGGACTTATAGACTTCAACGGCGTTAAACAATTCCAAAAATGTGAGAAATTAATAATTCGGTTTAATTCCACAAACTATAAAACGAATGATTGAAAAGATGAATTCGGTGTTGTGCGCTTTTCCTTATACCTCCTTAAACGTCCTTATACGTCCGTTTCTAAAAACAAAAAAAACACAATTACTTAACTGCAAACAATTACAAAAAACATTTGTCACGTACAAGAACTATTTTCCAGACAAGAATCGAACAAATGACCACTTGAATTTCTTGGTAAGACCACACTTTTCAATTGTATATTTTTATCTCAATTACTTATCACTTGTCTCACTCTACAAAGATCAATATAAAGATTAATATGTTAACTAATTAGTTATGTGATACAAAACTCAATAATAGCAATTTGATACTTTAACTAAACAAACCCTAGCGCCGTTTTCTATTACTGCGCATGCAGGCGCGTTTGCATTTGACTGGACAACAAAAGCGAGGATTCTAACAAGACTACCCTTTAATTACGCGGCAGAAAAAATGAACCATAACAAAATCCACAAACTCAACAGAAGGTTACAACAAAAAATATTTAACACAGTATAACATGAAAATCTTTTAACTAAAAATAAAAAATCTTTCAGCTAGTGATGTTGTTAATCATTATTTTCAGAATGCTCCAAAAGACAAACTTTTAGTTTTCGATGTGAAAGAAGGTTGGGAGCCTTTGTGCAAGTTTCTCGGAAAGGAAATTCCGGAGCAATCTTTTCCACGGAAAAATGTCGGTGGAACAATTATAACCGAGATATTTTTAGAACATCCATTGGCTATACAAATGAAACACGAAATGACAAACAATTTCATAATTCTGAGTGTTGCTGTAGGGTTGGGCGCAATCTTGATTGCTTATATATTTTGTTTTTGGAAAGTGTAACTTTGTTATTGTTTTCAATTACATTACTTTGGAGATATGTAAACTAAGGCGTGACAATGCAATAACAAGCCTAGTCTACCTGATACAATCAGCTTCATTGTTTAGGTTTCAACTTTTACTAAAGTCACGATCTAAGCGCGAGATACAAGCAACAAAATGGATCAACTGATCAAAAAAATATAGTCTATGGTAAATTCTCTGTGTTTGAAATGATATCGATCGAATATTGAAAAAATGTCGGCACTATCGATGTTTAGATTTTTTTAAATAAAGCTTTAGTTATCGACCATTTTATATTACTCTTTTGCAAAGAATAAGTGAAAACTTTAACGTTTTCGTCTAGCTCTCATCAGGAGTTATCGCTAGAATGAAGCCTGGTGTTGATGGCGAGGTATTCATAGCGAACGAAGCTGGTGAGAATGGCGGAACGTTCTGATTGGTAGACAACCAAACGTTTGGTTGTCTACCAATCAGAACGTTCCGCCATTCTCACCAGCTTCGTCTGGTTGTCTACCAATCAGAACGTTCCGCCATTCTCACCAACCAAACGTCTGGTTGTCTACCAATCAGAACGTTCCGCCATTCTCACCAGCTTCGTTCGCTATGAATACCTCGCCATCAACACCAGGCTTCATTCTAGCGATAACTCCTGATGAGAGCTAGACGAAAACGTTAGAGTTTTCACTTATTCTTCGCAAAAGAGTAATATGAAATGGTCGATAACTAAAGCTTTATTCAAATTTTGTACCACTTCTCATCTTTTTAGATTTTTTGTTCGTTTTAATTCAAGAGAACTTTGCTTACATTAGTTTCTTTTTCCTAAGGGTAAGTTTTCCCATATGGGTGCGTAATTTCTGCGCCCTTAGTGGGACAATTCTTAAATTTTCTCAGTGGGGCAAAGGCATTTGTTCAAACTTATGAGCGCACGCTTATTTGCTAGTCTTTTGAAATAAATATAATAGATGTTGATAAGCACGTCAATGGCTAACGTTATCGGTTGAAAAATAGAAAAATAACACGCACATATCCTGTCTCGTTTCTGTGAGAACTCTTTAGATAATGAGCCTAGGACCTTATGGACCAGGTACCCACCCCACTCGTCCATTTTCCCACACAATATAAATAATGCAATGCCATGCTATATGAACGCGCGCTCACGACTGCAAACTTGATGCGATATGCGCTTAGATCTCACCTAAGCAAGTGCCTTTGTAACATTACGATTCAAATTCAACGACTATATTTTTATGTGTAAAAGTTGAATAGATAGCTTGTCCATGAGGTCCTAAGTTCGATATCAGGTCTATCTGATGGGTTTTAACAGAAGCGAAACCGGTCATAAAAGTGGTATTTTTCAACAAGTTGGGTTAGGCTTTAAAGTGCATAATCAACATCCATTAAATTGATATCTGAATTTAGGCAAACACCAGCTTCACAAAATTTGAATTGTAACGTCACAAAGGCACTTGCTCAGCTGGATTTCAAAGCATATTTTGAAGCAAGCTGGCTGTTGTAAGCGTGCATTCATAGAGCATCGAACAGCAGCTTCTGTGGAGTTGACCGATCACCGAGTCGAACAGGAACAAAACCGGTCCTGAAAGTGGTAATTTCTACAGATTGCGTTAGCCTTGAACTTAACTGTCAACATTCATTAAATTAATTTCTGAAATCAATCTAACACTAGCTTCATAGAATTAAAATTACTTGCCTTTAGTCAGACTGATTTACCATGATGGTTAGGTCAATCGGCCTTGCCAACCCAGCGGTGAAAAGACAGAGAAATTCCGTTTGTGCTTGTTCCAACGGCACATCAAGCGAATGTACTGAGCACCAAAGTCAGGTGCTCTAACTACTACACTATCGAGGCAATTCTGAAAAGTATGTGGGGTGTTGCAGATGAGATAATATTTCGGTAACTTCAATAAAATCGACCCAAGTCATCGCACTAGAAGAAGATTTGGCTTCAATAAGGATACACTTCTGCAATTATACTGCTTTTTATTGAATTGTTAAATGCAAGCGATCTCTGTTGCACGTAATGTAAATACTGTAATGCATGTCTAGCACTAGTGATATAATCACGCAGCCTGTTTACATCACTAATTCAAAATTGACTGTCGATTTTTCCGATCTTGATCTTGATTACGTTTGTGATGTGAATCTAGGTTTCCGTTTCATGCTGTGCTTCCATCTCGAGGAAAAGAAGGGTTTGACGAACATTACAACCAAGTCGGTAAAATCTCCAGAAAAACAACTTCTTCAAAAACCCAACAACATAACAACCACACGGGTACTGATCTCCTAACCTTACACTTCCCACGCATACTTTAGATTTGCTGCAGCATAAATTCGATGACGTCACTATACAGTAACAAGGGGACTCTTCCATGGCAATTCCATGTCGGCCATTATGTTACGGAGCATATCGTTAACCCCAATCTTAACCATTGCCGACTTTGAATCGTCGCGGTACCCAAGCGGACAATTAAATTTTGTTCCCTTACAAAATCTTTTTCTGGTCACGAGGCTGCTGTGTCCTGCACTAGAGCAGCAACCAGCAGGTTCAAACTAATCGAAGCCAATATTCGACAAAACTTTTGATAAAATTAACTAAGCAAACTGACGATGGAATATAATCCAGTCTTTAGATACGAGTTAGATGGAGTTAAATTCTTTAGGTGCAATGAAAAGCAAACAAGCAATATTTTACACTAATTTATCAATTAAATGCTTTTCTATCTGTGGCTTGACGCTGCTGTGCAAATAAATTATTTGTTTGCACAACCAACTTAACTGAGCCGACACACAGACGACCTTGTGACAAATTTTCTGGCCAATAATGTAGCTTAACAAGGATTGCAAAATTAGCTGCTTTTTCAACACAAAGTCTAGACTGGTAATTGACAGTGTATTTGGCTCGACAATCTACAGAAAATGAAGATAGCAGTAGCTGGGTTTTCAAAAACTGGCACCAAAACGTTAAACGCTGCTTTGTCCATCTTGGGCTACAAAGTTTATGATTTTTTGGAACATTTTTGGTACCACAGACGTTATTGGAACAAAATATTTGATGGAAAAGGCACCATAGATGACTTCAAAGAGATGTACGAAGATGTGGATGCAGTGATGGATGCTCCTGCTAACATGTTTTGGGAGGAAATTCATAAAACTTTTCTTTAATCAAACTATAATGACAAACCTATAGGCTGAACTCATTAGCGTACCGGCACCAAGCATTTTTTAATAACTCTGTGCTTAAATACAAAAAATTCTTAACCAGCAAAGATCTTTTTTTTAGAGGTTACATAAAACTTTGGCAAAAATGGAAAATTATGGCGTAAAATCAATTAAGATGCAGACATTGTTGAGAAACTCACAATCGCGAGTAGAGCTGATTACCTCTCTAATTTCTCCTAAGTATGCTAGTTCTTAAATTATACCAATAAGAAGTGGTTGTTTCAACGCAAATTCGCCAAAATACTGTGGTTTAAATCACCCAAAGTTTAAATCATAAAAGTGGAATCACAGGACAGGACCAGGAATATGCACCAAAATTGAAGAAATTGCGGTTCACTCTTAGGTAGTTTATCATCCTGAAGTATGAGTCAGCAACTTCAAAACCAAAATAGTCGATTGAACACTTTTCTACCAAATGGAATCCTACTTGGAGCTGTGAAAGCTATAAATCGCTAAATTCATATCAATTTAAACAACAAACAACTGGGCCTCACGCCCTGAGAGGTTTAGCCAAACATGACCGACATCCATCGGACTGATCATAAAAAAATTCAGCAGTGAGAAAAGCTTTGGTTATTAGCTGGTAAAAAGGCGTCATTTTAATTTGTATTAGTAGGCTACAGAGTAAAATTTGAGATGAGAAAAAGACAATTTTGTTTCCCACTATCAGGCTACAGCCTAATTCTGTCACTTTCAATTATAAGTAGAAAGAAGCTGTGCTATTTGCTTTGCGTATTGTTCTCATACTAAAGAAGATGAAGATTCCTGGTATAAAAGTGCCCAGACACAAGCCGGAAAAAAAAGAGAAAATACCACTTTTGCGACGATGCATTATGACATCAGAATTGGAAGGAAAAAGTTCACGATCACAAAAAATGGGTAACTTACTTGCGCTTATATTTGCATTCTCGCATGCTGAAGCAAAGACAAACACGCAACAGTCCATCAAAACTAGTAGGGTACCACACAGTGGAGAAAGTTAAAACCTGGAAACTCGTAAGCACATCATCACTGTCGCTGTCCGGCCGGTCTAGAAAGTAAAATGCAGCTTTTAAACAAGTGCTTCCCAATCTTTTCCAGTTTGCTGACGTAACATTACTGTCGGACTGCTATGGGCCTTTCCCACTATACAAAACATGAAAACTTTTTTTGAGATTAATTTTTACGAAACCAACAAATTCAGTCCCTAGCGTTCATATCTCGTAGTTTCTCAAGTTGAAAATCTTTTTCTCGAAGATTAGCCAAAAGAAAAAGTTTTTTCCTCATTGCGGTGACGGTAGATCTTTTTTTTGGTTTTAACAGCATGAAATCCATTTGAAAGTGCTTTCCGGCCCACCTGAAACAGCTTTACGGTCCACCAGTGGGTTGTGGCCCAGCGATTGGGAAACACTGCTTTAAAAAAAATCGTGGAAAAACTGCTGCAATTTAATATTTGCATTGAGACTTATTGTATGTTGCAAGATATATGATAGAGTTAAATATTGTATTTTACAACATCATGAATACTTTTACGATCACACGAAAAAAAGTTTGTGCTTAGTAGCTTATACGATTCAGAAATATCGTTGGAGTAGGGGTTTCATAAAGACTTCTCAACACAAAATTTCAGAATTTACACATCTCTGAAAAAGCTAAGCAAAGCTCCTTTTCTCCAGAAATCAGATCACACATTTTAGATTTTTCAGGTTATTATTTATTTAGTTGGAACGCAAAAAATTCTGATTGACTTTCCTGGCCGCGATGAGATGCTGGTTAAACGATTCGTCTGCCACTATTTAGCGTATAGCAAGCAGAAAAAAAATTCCTATTATGCAAGGGTTAGGTTTTACCAATCAATGCTTGTAGGCCTGCCATCTCAGCCAGCGCGGTCAACCATGGGTCCGTGAGGCGCATGTCGCCGCAAAGATATTTTTCGTGGCCTGCAAACCAATTTCATGAGAGCTTTTCAAAACCAGTTGGCAAAGATAATTTTCCCACACTGAAGGAATTTGCATTAAATATGCTCTCTATGTTTAGAAACATATACGTGGGCTATGTGAGAAAACTTTTTATTTTATAAAAGTAGTTTAATCTAAATATAGAAATGGAATGACACGAAAGCACTAAAAAATTGACTCCAACCTGTTAACACTAACAACAATATTGAATTACAGGAGCTGGTAATAGCCTATTTAGATATTAAATTAATTGATAGTTATTAAGGCAACTTATAGGCTAACTAGTTTGTTTGTTTTTTGTTTTTGCTTTATTTGCCATATTTATCCTCCATTCACGAGAAAGCGAATTGCATCGCTATACTTTGGACGGGAAGTCCGCACTCGCTTGGGAGTTGCCTTTTTCGAGGTTTATGGGCCACCTGTCTTCCACATAAAGGTGGGGGCGTCCCGTTAATTCCTTGCCCAAGGACACAACAAGCGAACTTGCCGGCTTGTTCGCCACAACCTCCCATTTAAGGCAACTTATAGGCTAACTAGTTTGTTTGTTTTTTGTTTTTGCTTTATTTGCCATATTTATCCTCCATTCACGAGAAAGCGAATTGCATCGCTATACTTTGGACGGGAAGTCCGCACTCGCTTGGGAGTTGCCTTTTTCGAGGTTTATGGGCCACCTGTCTTCCACATAAAGGTGGGGGCGTCCCGTTAATTCCTTGCCCAAGGACACAACAAGCGAACTTGCCGGCTTGTTCGCCACAACCTCCCATAAATGCCGAACGCCAAGCAGGGAAGCTGCAGATACCATTTTTTAAAGTGTTTTGGTATGACTCGACAAGGGGAATGAACCCCAGGTCTGCCGACTGCGAAGCGGACGCTCTAACCACTACGCCATCGCGTCGGTCCTACGCGTAAGTAACTACAATCAGTTGATTAAAATACCACTTCAGTTGATTAAACTAACACTAAAAATAAGTAGTATTTTAATCAACTGATTGTAGTTAGCCTATAAGTTGCCTTAATAACTGTCAATCAATTTAATATCAATACTGAAGTATCTGCTGCACACTGGAAAAAGTGTGCTGCAAGATTAAAGAAAGTTGGCAAAACTTTGCAAACATCAAAAATCTCGTCTGCAGTAATTAAAGTAATTCACAGCAAGTTTTTAAACAGTGTAGTACCAGAGAAGTCTATACCACAGCAATCCTCATTAACCTTTGTAAATAAGTTCAATTAATCGTTCTATAATATTGCCTGTGCTGTTGTGCCTTTTTAAATATTTGCATCATTGCTTTATTCATCACTTTGAGTGAATTGACTTAATAATTGATAAATTATCCACTTGTATAACAGCCGGCAGACAAAAAGTAGTTGGACCACCTTATTCTAAGCAATTGAACGCTACAGGCAGGTGGAATTAATGACAGATGAGCGAAAGGAGAAGCTAATTATTTATCATAGCTAAGGAGCACCCCTATAAATCCTGAGTCTTGCTATTGTTGAAAATGCCATGCAAACAATTTTTGATCGGCATAAAATTGTTAGCCATTTTATAGAAAGAAGAAAAACTCTAACTCCAATTTGTAGAAGCTATTCGAATATGGGCGAGGCCGTCATTCTGCAAGTAGTTATTACTTGATATCATCATATGCTGAGCGGAGCTGCTTAGTTAGATTGGACAGTTGCATCAACAAAATCAGTAAATCCAGCAAAATTCATTCACCACTTATAACCCAACATATAATAATAACGATGGAAATAACAGCAGTAATGTTAGTAGCACAAGCAATATTTTATCTACGAGCTGCTTCGTATTCCTTTGGCATAAATTAATTTAAGTTAACTAGGCGCTCAAAACAATCGTAAATTTGACAGCAGTTACATGGTCTAATCCTGCACCATATCAAACTTGACCCTGTATCTCATTTGTAATATAAAACCTAGAATTAATTTTAAATCATTATTAGAGCAATTCAACAAGTGTGCAGAACAACTGTAGGCTTTCCAACCTGAGAATTAACGATAACCAGCGTTTCACATTTTCACCTGGTGAGATTTCGCGCCAAGGATAGTGAGGTATCACGAATCACTATCACAACAGCATTGCGTCGTAAATCACTCACATTATATAGTTCAAGAAAAAAGCTATTTAGTATGTAACAATGTTATAGTTTGTTGCAGAACAAATATTACACTAAGAGTTTCAAGTCTTCGTAAAAACCGTTTTCCTGCATCAACAAATGCGACTGAAAAAATTTACCTTCAATTGTAACGTCATCGTAGATGTCACAAACACTTTTATGACACTCACTCCGGGGTGAAGATCAATCGTGCAAAGTTTCATGTTTGCATACCCAATGGTTTTGGAGAAGTTAAAGCACACACAATGTCGCGTGCAACAGAATTTTGGTTCTATCTCAACTTTAATTTTTTTCTTAAAATTGAGGCGACTTATAGTATCGTTCGAATAATTTAAGTCTGGCTGCAACTTAACAGCTAGGTGAAGATTGGCTTCTACTGAGATACTTTGAACCACACACTTCTCGATCCAAAACAGAACAAACATATTCACAAAACACTTTAGAGCTTTAAATTCCTTCGCTCATCGATCACAAAAACTAAAGCACTTTGATACATAAATCAGAAACCAACCAAAATCTAAATCCACCAATTAACCGCTTGATTTTTGTCGCAACAATCACCACAGAACAATACGCTCTTTCTTTTCAGTCTCTACACACTGACTATTCTCTCTTTTTCTCTACTACTCTCTCATGACAATAACACCATTGCAGCCTGTATCACGAAGGACCTCAACTACATTCTCACTCACTTTTCCGGTCGCAAGAGGCATACACTTCTTATTTTCATGGCTCAGGCAGGCGCCATTACACACGACTTTAATTCTCTCTCGAGATTTGAGCTCTAGATATTCTTCATCTTTCGCTTTTGCATCATCCAATAATTATAATTTTCCAACTTGCGCCGCACATCCAACTCGGTACGGTTGTGACGTAGGTCGAGGGGTGTTACCTCCGCCCCGAAGAGCAGCCTGGGGGCGGGGGGTGTTTCGACAAAACCTCTTCTCATGCCCAATTTCACCACATTGGTAGCACGCAACTGCGTGTCTAGCTGGTCTGTTATACTCATTACGTCCTCCTTCTGGCTTAACACGACAGTCAATCGCCTGGTGACCAACGCGATTACATAAGAAGCACTTCAGGGTACTCGCAGGAGGGAATCCACTATGATTGTCCTTTACACTGGCTCTTGCGCTATTCGTTTGATCACTTCCTCACTCGACAGCTTCTGATTGCGCGCTGCTAAATATTGTTCAGCCAACCGTGACAATTCATCTAAAGTTTTTGGGTTGCTCTGCTTCAGCCATATCGACAGATCTTTAGAGCAGGAGCTGGTGAACTGCTCGCGTACAATCAAATCAACCACGCCCATAAAGGTTTGCTCCACTTCGGCCAACTCTATTCACTTAGTGAAATAGTTTTTGACCTGAATATAAATTAGCTTGGGCTTTCGTGTTCTTCCGGTCTAGCTTCTCGAAATTTCTCATCGGCTTCTCTCATTCGGCGCCATTCTTCCGTTACAAGCTTGTTCCTCTGTTTCTCATCCAAGCCCAACGATTCTACTAGTCTCTTTAAATCCTCCAATTTCTCCATTTTAAGTTCTTCCACAGCCATTTTAAATTACCAACCCAATAAAAAGTTTCCGAACGAGCCCACAGATGTCGCGTGCAATAAAATTTTAGTTCTATCTCAACTTTAATTTTTTTCTTAAAATTGGGGCGACATGTAGTATTGCTCGAATAATTAAGTCCCGTCTTAATTACTCGAGCGATAATATAAGTCGCCTCAATTTTAAGGAAAAAATTAAAGTTGAAATAGAACCAAAATTCTATTGCACGCGACACACACACACACACACACACACACACACACACACACACACACACACACACACACACACACACACACACATACACACACAAACACACATACATAATTTGCGCTTTTTTGTATTATGAACATATTTCAAAAATTAAAATCATATTTTTCGATTTTTCAAGCACAAAATAACGGTTCTAATTGTTATCCTAATTTTAACGGTTATCAATCCAGTCACATTTTAACCAAATTGGTTTCGTTTTATTTTTTGCACAAACAAATTCACTGAAAAAAAAAGTTCTTTGATAAAAACGATGCACAAAAACGAGAAAATGCAACGAAAACTAAAGCTGTTGAAATACCCAGAAAGAGAAGGCGAATATAATCGAACCGAAAAATAGTTCATATTGATATTATTCTTGAACCAGAACCGATCCTAAAGCTCTAAAACCCAATACTAGTGAAACCGAACCGAACCTGAACGACAATTTTTATACAGCGTTGAACCTGAACTGGAACTCTGAGCGCGGACCGGAGCAATATCACAAGCGATTTATCTTCCTGGTTACAGGGCTGTGAGCTCGAATTCAAAAGAACCCGATCATTTTGATGAACTCGAAAAATGAGTTTCCTGGTACTCAAAAACAGTCAATTGCGAACTTGAAGTTAACGAACCGAGTCATAGCAATTAAACAAACCAATGTTACTGAAAAAAGGCGATCGACCCGATTTAGTGATTAATAATTAATAATGACTTGCATAAAACTTTTGTAAACACGAATTTGATAATATCGACCAAGTTCTAATCCCAGTGCTTAATTAGCAGACAACACTTTTGGTCTTCCCAAACCTAATTTAATTTGGTGGTTGACATCAAGCAGTTTCTAATATTTCACACTTGGCCTATTATTTCATACCGAGTGACCGAAATTGTGTGCAACGTGTTCCAGTTAACTGTGATTAGTCAATATTAAATTCATTTTGGAGATATTATTTACTCTACCGCCACAAGGGAACCTCTTTGGTCCCATAACCTCACGCTTGCCAAACAAATTTTAGATTTGCAACAATATCAAGTGGAAAATTAGCCTTTCCTTTGCGCAAATAACTTTTTGGCTTCGAGCCAGTTTAAGTTTTCAGAACGAAAAACGTTTTACAGTCATCTCATACCCAGCAGCAAAATCAGTGATCTGACAATTCTTGCCAGTAGCTGGATCATGAGTTGATTGGTACATGTTGCATCATGTTTTTCCTATTTCAAGTCCAATGCCTCAATATAGTTCTAGTTTAGTTTTATGCTGGAGTTACCCCAGAGCTCGCATATTGTTAACGATTTCTAACCGTCCAAAAATGGGGAAATCCGTACAATGCGAATGCAGAGCAAGATCAAGTTATTGTACTTCACAAAACAGGGCTGTCTTGTCCATCAAAATGTTGGATGGATCAAATATCAAAATAACGTAAGCCACATCACAGACTAGTTTATGGTGTCACGCAGCTATTTATTCGAGGAGTGATAGAAAGATTTGAGAGCAAGATGTTTATGGCAATCAGAAAAAAGTGCAAGGCCTCGCCAAAAACTCCACGAGAAGCGAATAGGAGAGCGGTTTCACGAGTTTCTATGAGCACATTTATGCGAGTCTTCTCAAAAATGTGCTAATGCTAGTAATGGCAATATTTCTCGTCAATTACCCTGTTTCATAAAGCTTGGTCGAAATTTTTGCAAAAATTGGAGGGAGATCGCTTTACTATTCTCTTAATGACGTTGTTATATGTGGTATTGTTTTGCAAAGTCTCCCACTTTTCCTGATTGATGGACATACATTTTTGGTCGAACTTACCATTTGTTTTTCAAAAGAATTAGTTGTGACACCATGCAACTTGTTTTGATATTTGCTGCTGAAACAATTCAGTTTTGTAAAAGGCAGCAAACTGAACTTGTTGTACCACCGCATGATAGCAATTTTTACCCAGCATTGGGTAGTAGGAAACCGACAAAAATACTTAAAAATAAATAGGCAAGCACTCGGACCATACCCAGCATTGGATAGTAGGAAACCGACAAAAATACTTAAAAATAAATAGGCAAGCACTCGGACCATTCCGGTAAAAAGCTAAATTAAAGCCATGATAAAGCATCATAGTTGCAATAAGAAAAACATGATGCAGTATCAATTAAACCATAATGTAATGACTACCAAGAATAAACAGGTTGCCAATTATTCTAGGATGGTCCGATACTTTTGCAAATGACTCTGCAGAACAACAACCAGTTTGCAAATACTTTGGCAAACACGATCAAGCTACTTAAAGTCATTATTTGAGAAAACCACTTTTGATAACACCAACAAATCAACTGACGATAGAATACAGTTTCGATCTTTGGATACTGGTTCAAATATGCGAGGAAAAGCAATAAAGCAGTTTTTTTGCACTGATTCGTCAATTAAATGCTTTTCTATCTGTAGCTTAACGATGCTGTGCAAATAAACTATTTGTTTGCACAAACAACTTAATCCGAGCCACCACAGAGACAACCTTGTGACAAATTTGCTGGTCAAGAGTGTAGCTTTAATACCAACAGCAAAGTCAGTTGAATACGCTACAGAAAGTCTAGAGTGGTAATTGACAGTGTACTGGGATTCTCAATTAACAAAAAATGAAGGTAATAGTAGCTGGGTTTTCAAAAACTGGCACCAAAACGTTAAATGCTGCTTTGTCCATCTTGGGCTACAAAGTTTATGACTTTTTGGAACATTTTTGGTACCACAGACGTTATTGGAACAAAATATTTGATGGAAAAGGCACCATAGATGACTTCAAAGAGATGTACAAAGATGTGGATGCAGTGATGGATGCTCCTGCTAACATGTTTTGGGAGGAAATTCATAAAGCATTCCCAGATGCAAAAGTAAAAATAAAGTATATGCCAAACTCATTAATGTACCAAAGATTTATGAGTAACTAGAGAGAGTATTGGGCCTAGGGTTGCCAACCGTCCTTTATTTCAAAGGACAGTCCTTTATTTGAACCCCCCGTCCTTGTCCTTTATTAAACTTAGAATTGTCCTTTATTTCTAGAGCTGAAAAAAATTTACTGCAAGAGCGGAAAAATTTTGCAAAAGTACAGTCCAATCGCGGTTGTGTAGCACAACCCATGGAAAACCGGGTGTTGACCTTTTTTTTTTTTTGGAGGCCACCATGTCCGCGAGCAGTATTTTTACATGGTGGCCTCCAAAAAAAAAAAAGATCAACACCTGATTACCCACCCGGACAAGAACAGAGGGTCTCCAATTGAGGATTATCCTTTAAAATACAGGACGGTTGGCAACTCTAGTCACAGTGTTCTTTATTGAAATTTGTCAAAGTTGGCAATCCTAATTGGGCCTAAACTTTGATCCTATAAAAACCTTGCTTATGGTTTTAGAGGCTGCTCAGAATTTTTGCAAAAAATATAAATTTTTGTGTGAAATTACGGTGCAAACTTTGTTGTCACTTATAATCGCGAATTTAGCTGAGTTTTTGATTTGTTTTCTAGGCCACTGCTTGTCAACGGGGTTTATAGATCGCCATAGCGTGTATCAAAAATTTGTAAGAATGTACTAACGTGATACGGTGTGGGAGTACTAAATTTTAGTACTAGACATTAAAATGGCAAAGATATCAAACTGCAGACTTTTTTAAATCAATCTCAAAATAAACAACAGCCATCGCACGTTGCACAAATACACGTCTCTTCAAACTCTATTTTCCTTGTGCATTTAATTTAAACATGATTGCAATATACAGGATCTTCGGAAAGCGAAATAGGGTGTACCACTACAAAAAAAGTTAACAGTCACTGGTCTAGGCCAAACTAAGGGAGGTAAATTTGGCCTAAGTTGTCATTTTGCTCATGTCGTCAGTTTTCCTAAATACTCTAGTACCTAAACTATACCAATAAGTAACGTTTGTTTCGATATAAATACAGTAGAATTCGCCTAAGTTGTCACTTTTAGGGAAAACTGCGAAGTGACGACTTGAGCAAAATGACGACTTAGGCAAACTAGTACAAACCGTATAAATAACACTACAGAAAGCATAAAAACACCAAGACGGTACACAAAATAGTTTTATTTGTGCACCAAATAATCCAAAATTTTAGATTGCTTTGCTAATAATTTTCATTAAGTAATTATTCATCTTGCGTAGTAGGCCGGAAAAACCTTTATACAGTAGGCGCCGCTTATTATGACCACGGATAATATGACCAGCCGCTTATTATGACCAATTTGGTACGGTCCGGAATTTCTCCATTTAAAATTCTTCGTTTAATATGACCAAATTTCGGACAATATGACCAACATTTTCTCCATCTTTCTTGTTACAGTACAGTATTTTTTCCCGCCACGCACTTATAACTTCGCCTTTTCAACATATTGTTACACACTGTACTAAATTTTACCGTCACTTGTAGTGTTAAAGTACTGTACTTAGTTTTGCTGCCAACGTCACACTGTTACTTTGGGTAAACGATAAATTTGACGGTATTTGGACTTCTTGTGGCTTACGGCGTCGATTCAGGAGCTGTTATGGCGGCTTCGATTTTTATAATCATTCGGATATTATGACCAAAATGGTCTGGTCCCAAGGTGGTCATATTAAGCGGCGTCCACTGTATTTGGTTTCGTGGCGCATCATGTAAAGCTGTAGTTGTTTGACCACATATAGGTTTTTCAAGGGAATTTTGTTGGATTGGAGGGGAGAGGATTTTCTTGTTAGACTTCATTCTCTTCCACGTTGGTTTCTTCACAAAACGCCATCAAGTTTTCCCTCATTCCTAAAGTGTAGAAAGGCTACTAGTTTCACACTAAATTAGTCCTTTCATGTCCGGATGAGATAAGCAATTGTCTTAAACTAAAGCAATAACGCTCCTTTGAAATATCTAGATTTAGGATATTTTCGTATCACGCACAAAGGCAGATTCTCCCAAGTCATACTAGCAGTGACCAGACTAGAGTCACTGTGACAGTGACTCTCTTTTTCTCTGGACAACTTCTCAGCTACACACTTTTTGCTTTGAAAAGCACGGGTTTTCTCAGAAAAACACTTGAAAAGCAGCCCGGTTTCATGCAGTCTCATATATTTTCTGCCTTGTATTCTTTAAGAAGCAATGACAACCTGTTTTTGTCCTTCTTCGCCTCCTTGCTGATCCACTAAATCTGCTTTGTGTCTTCAGTTTTTCTTTGTTTTCAGGCATTTTGAACAAATGCAATTCCGAGAAAATTATCGTAGGCTAGTCATAGTTTCACAAAGTCTTCGCTGCAGCCAATCAATATGGCTGTGTCTATCCATTCTATAGCCTGGTGTTGCGTTCTAATTAGGAATTGTTGCTTGATAACTAGCTGTAAAATTGCTTGTGAAGGGCAATTGAGTGCTTGAATTGACTGACAATTGCACTGCTGATAGACACGTCCGTTTAAATTGGATGATGTTTGGCGAAGTAAACAAAAAATTTTCCATTAAGGTGAGGCAAAATCGGTTACGAGTTATCCAAAATATCAAGTTAGCCGATAAAGATTTAAGGGAGCTGACTTGTACTCAAACCAACACAGTTTTTTGGGACTGTTAAAAAGTGACCTGTAATGCAAAACGACGACTCAGCCGAAGACAACTTAGACCAGTTCCTCAGCACGCCGAAACATTGTAGTTTTAATCAACTGTTCAAATTTTTTACAAAGTATTGCAGCCGTAATTTTTTGAAAAGTAGATCCAGCAATAAGTTTATTCGTTAAAATAGATCATATTGTGATTTGTTATACCATTGGTAACTGATTTTATCCTAGAACGGGGTTTGCAACCTATAATAGCAAAAAAATTAGTTCGATTTACTTCTATTTTTATATTATTTTATTTATTTATTTGCCATATTTATCCTCCATTTACGAGAAAGTCAATTGCATCGCTATATTTAGGACGGAAGGTCCGCATTTGCTTGGGAGTTGCCATTTCTGAGGTGTCTGGGCCACCTCCTGTCTTCCACATAAAGGCGAGGGCGTTCCGTTAATTCCTTGCCCAAGGGCACAACAAGCGAACTTGCCGGCTTGTTTTCCACAATCTTCCATTAATGCCAAGCGACAAGCAGGGAAGCTGCAGATACCATTTTTTAAAGTGTTTTGGTATGACTCGACAAGGGGGAATAAATCCAAGGTCTACCGCCTGCGAAGCGGACGTACTAACCACTACGCCATTGCGCCGGTTTACCGACTCGTAACCGTAAAATTTACTTGACTACTGAATTTAGATCAACTCAAACAATAAAACACTTAGTTTATGTCCTGAGAGATTTGGTAGCACTGACCTGTTTCCAGGGGCATAACCACAAACAAATTTTGTGGGGGAAGCAAGTTTGATTTTTTGCTTGCCGCAATGATATTTTTATACAATAATAGATTACTGTTCAAAGTTCAAACAAGCTCTCGTAACACTCTTAAGCTAATTAGATTGTCTACTCCTTATAGCGTTGTTCTGCCTGTAATTGTGTGTCTGTCTGTTTTAACTCCTCAGAAACTACTGGGCGTACGAACATCAAACTTGGCACAACTGATTGTTTTCCCGAGTGAGTGTCATAAGGGGCTTGATGACGTCGTAATGAAAGATAACTTTTCAATTTGAAGTACTTGATTAAGGAATTGCGTTTTCTGCTCAAACGAATGCCAGCACCCAACTTACCAACTGGCAAAAATTTTATTCTGTTGGAGTGCAACATGACATCACAGTTGATGCTTGATTGCGCAATTTATTCTCTTTTATTTTCTCAAAAAGTACCCGCCGTACAAATGCAATTAAATAGTTTTTCAGCAGATATCAATAAGGTGCTTTTCATAACAAAATGCTATAACGTTATAAGCTGAATTGACAATGCAACAAGCGATTCTTTTTGAAGCATTCTAAGCATGCTGTATTTCTAGTTTATTGAACGCTTCATACTCGCTCAATAATGTCATAATGCTCTCTAATACCATGACAGTGAGAAAGCAGCAGACAGCAATTTCGCGTAACGCCTTCAGTTATTTCAAAAGCTAACCACTTATTCTGCCCGTGAAACAAGAATGATACATTACAGTGTTAGCATAGCTATTGGTCAAAAACCTGGTTTTTAGTAATACAATGGCAAGTTATAGTATTTTGCACAATCGCGTCGCAAGCCTGACTGATCTTAACCTCAAAGACATGTCAATCAAATGCACCAAAGTTGAACAAATCGACCCATTTTCCGTGTAAAATCTTACAGGAATCACAAAAATTATCTGCATCCTCAATATAAAAACCTCCTCGATGGATTATTCTCTTGAACCATAACCTAACCTATAACAATAACTTAACTGTAAGTTGCTTGAGTTCGGGTTAGTTTTCTCTTTGCCTAGCTGCGATTATGCCAGGACCTATCAGCATATGCGCAGCCAGAGAATTCAGGTCATTAAAATAGGCCTATAATTGCAAAAAAAGTCGTAAGTAGTATGCCTAATATTTAATGGTTTATTTCTGAAATTACACAACAATCAATTTGGTGCCTTGCCACAACTTTGCATTTATGCTTCCATGCAATTGGTGAAATGCAGGAAATAGGCCAAACAAGACGTTGCCAACAACTCCAGAAATTTTGCAGATAAATAGAGGTTATGCGCGACCCCCTGGAATGTTTTGTTTAAACGATTTTCTTTAAACATACGTTACTTTTGATTTTGGAATGGGAACCGACGCGATGGCGCAGTGGTTGGTGCGTCTGCTTCGCAGTCGGTAGACCTGGGGTTCATTTCCCATGTCGAGTCATACCAAAACACTTTAAAAAATGGTATCTATAACTTCCCAGCTTGTCGTTCGGCATTAATGGGAGGTTATTGAGAACAGGCCGGCAAGTTCGCTTGTTGTGCCCTTAGGCAAGGCACTTAACGGGACGCCCCCGCCTTTATGTAGAAGACGGGTGGCCCATAAACCTCGGAAATGGCAACTCTCAAGCAAGTGCGGACATACGGTCCTAAACATAGCGATACAATTGGCTTTCTCGTGAATGGAGGTTATAGGAAAAATAAAAAAAACTGGCTACGGAGAAAAAACATTTAGTTTTTGTTTCTATTTTTATAAGTTACTACCCATTGGATGGAGCCGGCGCAGCCCTCGGAACCGATATTTCTAACCTCGGCATTACGGGCTGAGGGCACTGCAATTGCAATAACTTAACTGTAAGTGCTTCACTTTTGGTTAATATCCTCTTCCTAGCTGCGTTCATGTCAAGACCAAGCAACATACCTGCAGTCAGAGTTTTTAGGCACACAAACCGGTTATACTGTACGCCCTACAGTTACAAAAAAGTCGTTCGTAGTAGGCTTAATATTTAATTGCTTAATTATGCAAATACTTATCAATCACCTTGGCCCTTTCCACGACTTTGATATGCTTTCAAATGCTTGCTCAGTCGAGCGGATTTAAGGACGTTTACGCTTAAAACAGGGCAGTCAAGGCGTTGCCAAGAACTCGAGAAACTTGGTAGACATGTAGCCGCTGTCAGCAATCCTCATAGGGGCTTTTTTAATCGATTGCGTTTTCAAAAACGGTAATTTTTTGGCACGAGAATTAGTTATATCTGAAAACAAGAATTTTTAACAGTGTTCTTTTGAACCTTTCATTTTTGATTGACGTATTTACAACTATCTATTGTTTGAGATCGGCCTGGCTGGCTGAACCGATATTGTTAACCTCGACCAACTGATGAGGGGCACTGCGGGCCACACCGACAGAGCCGGGTTGTTAATGAGCAAACACAAGCTTTCGCGGATAAAACTACTTGTCGAAGTGGTAGTTTTAACGTCAAAGCTCGTATTTATTTATTTGCTACCCGGCTCTGCCTGCGTCGCCCGGCATTGCTATCAGCCAGTTATATTGGTTTATAAATATCGGTTCACCCGACTGCCCCAGCTTCATCCAACTTTCATTTCTGAGAGCAGTAACAAAAAGTTGATGCAAATAGAGGCATCGCCCCTATGCCTCTGATCCCAATCGTCCCAAACTGACCTATGTTTTTCGGTAGATTTACCCCAAACTTTAAATTTATAAAACTACGCTTAAAATACTCACCTCAGTACCAATAAATAATGACTGTGCTTACTTACAAACAGCTAATCGTTCAACAAACTTTCATATGTTCCTTTGACGAAGTGCATAGGAGCATCAATTCAAAGTCTTGGAAGGACGCTGAAGCGATCTATGTACAGGGTGTTTCAAAAAGAATACACGTACACCAAAATCATCACGAGGTATGTCAAAAACAAAAAGCGTTACCAAACTCTGGCTTGGACACATGTGTCGTACATACATTCAAGGTTTATTTCATGTTTTACAAGTGCTCAATGTGGCCACCACCAGCAGCACGGACAACATTAAACCGATATGACAATTCCTCCCAAACGCGCTTCAGCTTTTCCCGGTTCACCGTCTTGAATGCAGCTATTATTCGATCTTCATGTTATCGACATTTGCTAGAAGTGGTGAAACATAAACGTTGTCTTCAACATACCTCCACAAGAAAAAGTCACACGCAGCGATGTCCGGGGATCTGGCAGACCAAGCGCAGAAAACGACGTCTTTACCGCCTCACCTACCAATCCATCGCTAAGGCACTTTTTCATCAATCCATCGCTGAGGCACTTTATCATTCGGAAAAGCTCGAACACCAAGATGCCTATGGGGCGTTGCTCCATCTTGTTCAAAAATAAAGTCATTCGAATCTGCTTTCAGTAATGTGAATAGTCAGATTTGCAGCATTTCAAGATAGGTTGGTCCTCAAACGGTGTTTCCTTTAAAAAAAAGGGAATCATAGACCTTGCCTTGAGACACAGCACAGAAGACGTTCACTTTAGGGGGATTTTTGATCCTCACCTGCTTTGTGTGGATGATATGTTCCCCAAATGCACACGTTGGGCCTGTTGAATTGGCTACAGAAATGAAAAGCTGCTTCGTCACTGAAAACTAGACGTGAATAAAGGATTTATCATCTTCCACCATCTCTAGCATTCACTCACAGAACGTCCTTTGCATCACCTTGTCATTAGTTTGTACATGGTCGAGGGTTAGTTTGTTTGGTTTCATGTATAATCCACTCTTCAACACACGCCAGATAGTGGTTTGAGGGATCTCAAGCTGACGATTTGCTCGACGTGAAGACTAACGCGGGCTTCTCTCAAACGCATTGTGAATCATCTCCACTTGATCCTCTGAAACACGTGATCTTCCAGGACTCTTTCCTTTTTACAAGCATCCAATCTCTTTAAACTGTCTAACCCACGGTAGAATGCCCTCATGATGGGGAGAAACAATACCGATTTCTGTTCTAAAATTACGCTGCTCCATGATACTGGCGTTTGTTTTTGCGAACTCAACCACACAAAACGCCTTCAACCGAGGAGTCACCATTTCAAGTGTAAATATAAACGTGATCTTCCCACAATTCAACGATGCCGGAAGGATTACTAATTACAACCGTGAAATTGACACCCAATCAAAATTAGATAACTTACTCTATCAAATAACACTGATTCAGTCCGCTACAATGATATAGACCTGAAATAATGCGTAATGATTTTAGCTTATTTTTTTTTGAATCATCCTTTACTTATAGCAGTTAGACAATGAAGTAATAGGCCAACTATTTGTAACTTTTTTGTAATTATAGGCCTGCTTATAAAAGTTCAAACCTCTGGCTGCGCGTATGTTCTTTGCTCCCGGCATAATCGCAGCTAGGTGAGGGAAAAGTGATTTAGAGCTTGAATCCCACATCTGCTGTTCATTTGTTACTACACATTAGGCTATGGCTCAAGTGGATAAGCCACCGAGCAGTCGTTTGTGTTAAAACAAAGAATAATTTTTTCTAATTCCTGTAACATTTCATAAAAAAAACTCGGCATTTTTCCCACTCACAACAGGTGTCGAAATTATTTTAAGAGATTGGAGAAGCCTACTCATGTGTGCGCGACATGACCCGTACTACAAAAGCTTTTCAAACTTGGAGTTCACTTACAGTTCAGTTATCTCAATTTCTGTCTTTTCCATTTTTTTATTAAAACACCTATTTAAACCGGTATCATTATGTTGGTGCTGTAATATGTCATTTTATTCTCACAGGCAACATATCAGTAATAGGCTTTCTATTTGCATTTTCTTTCAAAATGACAGGGACTAATAGGTATACCTGCTGCTTGCTGCTGTTTTCATTGAAGTAGTACCAAGACAGCTAAAGTAGTACATTATGATGAATCAAAGCTTTTGCAGCGGTCAAGAAAAAAGGAAAAATATGCTGATAAAAGGCTGAAATGCGGTCGATAAAACATAAATTAATAAAGAATTATTTTTATGGCAAGCATCTTGTTGATGTTTCCCGAAAAGCTTTGACCCGCATTTCTACGGTCAGCAGTTTTTGAGGAAATAGTAAAAACAAGTTTAACAATCAATCTTGATTATGATGTCATCTTACATCGTATCGTTATCAAACGTCATCGTGACGTTACCAAAGCCCCTAGTGACACTTACCCGGGGAGGATGATCGATAGTGTCAAGTTCTTAGTTTGTACGTTTAGTAGTTTCGAGGAAGTTAAAGCGCGCACGCACGCACGCGCACATACACACACGCACGCACGCTCATTTGCTCGCGCGCGCACACACACACACACACACACACACACACACACACACACACACACACACACACACACACACACACAGAGAGAGAGAGAGAGAGAGAGAGAGAGAGAGAGAGAGAGAGAGAGAGAGAGAGAGAAACGCGCGCACAAACAGAATTGCATTCTATGGTATACACGAGTCCAGGAATCGGCAACCTTATACCGTCGAAGAGCCCATTTGGAACCGTTTCCCACGACAAGAAGACCTATGAAAGCCACAACAATTCTACGGAGCATAGGTCATAAGTGTTTTCCAAAAAGAAAAAAGGTCTTCATCAGTAGTTTGAGGCATTGCACTGAGTGTCATCGCACACGCTCGCCTGCTTCATAGAACCGCAAAAGAGCCGCAGATGGGGGGCAAAAGAGCCACATGCGGCTCCGGAGCCGCAGGTTGCCGATCTCTGCACTAGTCGGATCAGCAGGCGTTACCCGCAGAGCCCATTATCACTACTGTCTGGGTTAAGACTATCAGTTCAACCGACTTCACCTGATAAATAGTTGTGAGAACAATAATATAAAGTTATTTTTTTGCCACAGACAATTCTCGTTTCAAAATTTTTAGTATGACTTTTTGAAAGGAAACAAAATAAGCATGACATTATGGTAGTTGCGCATAGCTGTAATGTTTTACCCGAGTTTTTGAAATCTCTGGCATCGTCTTATTTGCCCAGTTTCTAGCATAATGAAACTGGGAATAACTTCACAATCTTACCTCCTCTCATTTCACCAAGTGCTTGAAAGCATAAATTCAAATTGAGGGAAGACCCAAAAATGTATTTCCAGGGATTAGCAATTAAATATCAGGCCCACTACTAACGATTTCATTGTAACTGTAGGCGTATTTTTTTAAACTAAAGTCTCTAGCTGCGCACGTGTTACTTGGTCCTGGCATAAATGCAGCTAAGCAAAGAGCAATCTAATCCGAAGTCATGCACTTACAGTTATGTTATTACAGCAACAGGGCTCCCAGCAGTGATATCATGGTTTTGAATGTCGGTAGTTGTGAAAACACTAATGAAAAGCTAATGTTTTTCTCATACAGTGGACGCCGCTTAATGTAATCACGGATAATGTTATCAATCGGTTAATATTATCGGAATTCCCGATCACCGCCCGAACGTACAATATACATTACAAATATGCCGCTTATTGTAATCAGTACATCGGTTATTGTTATCAATATTTTCCCAAACGTAGTGACTAATATTGTTAACTTCCAGCGTAAATGCCCAGCTCTGATGATTAGCGGCCTGAGAAAGCTATAAATATCGAAACAGGAACTGTCGGAACGATGCCCCCATCCCTCGGAAGGAGTCGGGTAAACAACATGAAAGAGCAAATGAACTGGGTCATAATTTCGCGGCAATATCGTGTTACGTGTTACGGCTTGGAGTGCAAAATAAATCTTCTGAATTTGAACTGCATTATGAATATGAGTCCTTTATAAATGATTAGCTGCGAAAAGACATGAAGCAGACAAAGCTACACGATTTCCTAAATAAATAATGTATTGTACTATGTCTATTGTAAGTTTTATTGTTTATTAAATATTTCATTTGTTACATTTTATTTTTGCGACACCTAATGAACGATAAAATGGCAATTTTCATTTTTTCGGTTAATGTTATCAATCGGTTATTGTTATCATTTTTGGTGTTAACAAAAGTGATCACATTAAGCGGCGTCCACTGTAGCCAATTCTTGTTTCGAAATCAAAAATACTCTATTTTTAATGGAAATCGAGTAGAAAACAATTAGGGAGATTGCTTATAGCTACTCTTTTTCTCTCAAAATTTTCAAAGTCCCTAGCAATCTCTTCTTTTTGCTCGTTTCCAGCAGGTACCTAGGAACTGGACGTGATCACAAATGAAGTAGTCAATGAGTTCACCAAATTAAACGTTTGTTTTACCAATTGCATGGAAGCATAAATGCAAAGTTGTGGCGAGGCACCAAATTGATTGTTGTGTAATTTCAGAAATAAACCATTAAATATTTGGCATACTACTTACGACTTTTTTCAGTTGTAGGCTTATTTTAATGACCTGAATTCTCTGGCTGCGCATATGCTGATAGGTCCTGGCATAATCGCAGCTAGGCAAAGAGAAAACTAACCCAACGTCAAGCACTTACAGTTAAGTTATTGTTATAGGTTAGATTATGGTTCAAGAGTGTAATCCATCGAGGAGGTTTTTATATTGAGGATGCAGATAATTTTTGTGATTTCTGTAAGATTTTACACGAAAAATGGGTCGATTTGTTCAACTTTGGTACATATGGTAGATTTGTGTTTAAGGTTTAGACTTTTCAGGCTTGCGACACGACTGTAACAAGGTATTATAACATGCAGTTGTATTACTAAAAACCAGGTTTTTTGCCAATCATTATGTTAATGCTGTTATGTATTGGCCATCAGGCAGTACACTAATTTTTTACTTATAAAATGACAATGTGAATTGTTGTTTTATCAGGCAGCATATAAGTAGTTTGCTTTTGAAACTTCAATTGCAGCTGCTGTCTGCTCTGTCTTCACTTTACGGTAATCGTATCAGACAGCATTATGACATCATTGTTTTGTTTTTGCTTTATTTGCCATATTTATCCTCCATTCACGAGAAAGCGAATTGTATCGCTATACTGTATCGCTATACTGTATCGCTATATTGAGCGAGTGTAAAGCGTTCAAGAAACAGAAAAATAGCATGCTTGAGAAAGAATCGCTTGCTGCTTGGTCAATTCAGCTTATATCGTTGTTGGGTACTCTCCATTGATAGCATCTTGTTGATATCTTCCGAAAAACCATTTGCATTTCTACTTCGAGTACTTTTTGAGAAAATAAAAAAGAATAAATTGCGCAATCAGGCGTCAACTGTGATGTCATCTTGCACCCCAACAGAGTAGAATTTTTCCCAGTTGGTAAGTTGGGTGCCGGCATTCGTTTGAGCAGAAAACGCATTCCCTTGATCAGGAACTGCAAATTTAAAAAGAATTATCTTTCATTATGATGTCATAATGATATCACGGACCCGGGGAAGTGATCAGTCGTACCAAGTTTGCACGCCCAGTAATTTTCGGATGTACCGACAAAACTTCACTCTGTATAGTAAACTAGCCGGCTCTGCCAGCGTCGTTTGCAGCCCCCCTAATCAAAAATGACGAAGTTAACAATATCGGTTCAGCCGGCCAAGTCGGCTTCTCGCTATGGATAGTAACAACATTTGGCAACTTTGGCAACTTTGTGAAAACACATAAATTTTTATTAGTGTTTTCACAAAGTTGCCAATAGTGTTTACACAAAGTTTTCACAAATTTGTACGATCTAAGATCTAAAGATTTAAAGCCTCTGACTGCAAGCATGTTGGTCCCGGCATAAACGCAGACATGCAAAGAACAAACTAACCCGAAATGAAGCACTTACTGTCAAGATTACAATAGCAGGATCTTCATCAGTAGGCTAATGCCTAAGTCCAGAATATCAGATTAGCTTGCTTCACATAATTTCAAAGAAAATTGCTTTGACATTTAGGCGATACGTAGCTGGATAATGACATTTTGTTGCAAACAATAAAACAGGACCATCTTTGTTCTCCTCTTTTTGTGAGGAAATCACCTATGTTTTGTCTGGAGAAGGCTACTTGTCAAAATTATTAGAGACTTCAGTTTGGATGAATCTTTTTGGAAATTTTGACAAAAATCGTCAAAGAACCATGTTTTTGAAAAAAAAAATGTACCAAAGAACTCAATTTTTCTAGGCATTGCAGTAAAGCCCAGCCAACCAAACTTTTGAGCATTTTTAACCGGTAGGCTACCTTTCAAAATCTGTAGAAACTTTTTTTTTGACGAATGTTTTTGAAAGTTTTGATACAAATAATGCCAAAAAACCATGGTTGCGAGGAAAAAATAACGTACCAGCATGAAACTTGGCACGATTAATGACCACCCCTGGCTGAGTGTAATAAGGGGTTTCGTGTTGTCATCATGAGATCACAATCAAAGATAAATTTTTAAAATCTTATTATTTTGACGCAAAAACGCGGTTTTTGGCTTAAACAAAAAGCAAGTACCCTATTTGTCAACTTCAGCCAGTTTCATCTTTTTAGGATCTCACAAGACGTCATAATTACCGACAAATTGTAAAAGTTGTCTTCTTAATTGACTCGAAAAGAGCTGATTGTAGAAACGCAATTAAATACTTTTTCAGAGATATTATCAACGTACTTTTCATACGAAAACACTCTACAACAATATAAGCTTAATTGACGAGGCCACAAGAGATTCTTTTTTAAAGACTTTTAAGCATTTTTCTCCTTTTTTTCTGTGCGCTTGAGACCCGCTCTATGATGTAATAATGCTGACTGGTACAATCATCACAGTCTTTTTCTATCAGAGATCATCCTGTAACAATCTTTTTCAAAAATTGCAATAGTTTTGCAAAATCGGTTTATTTAAAAGCTGATTTGTGACCTCATTTCTTAACTGATTTTCAAAATTGTTTTACCAAATTATTGCTTATTTCAAGGCAATTAACTAGAGCTTGTTCTAGATGTATTGTATTATGTCAACACCTTAACACTGCAAACTATTCTGATTTCTTGTTTAAGATTCAAAATTTGCTGAAGGTTTACCACTTGCTTTTCCCACTTCCCACTTGCTCGCTACTCACAACTATAATGAAACTTGCTTTTTTACGTTGTAGATCGTTCTTACTGTGCGAGATGAAGATTCCTGGTTAAAAAGTTCCCAGACTCAAGCCAAAAAGTTAAGAGAAAACAGCACTTTTGCGATGGTACAATATTTCACCAAAACTGGAAGGGAAATGTTTGCATTGTCGAAAAAAATGAGTAATCTACTTCAGCTTTCTATTTATATTTTTACACGCTGAATGGTATTATCAAACAATTCAAGCGGAATATTGAAACTTGCAAACTTCGAAGCAATTTTCTGCGATCGTTTTATGCATAACGTCACTGTCGCTGTTTTTGAGTTGGAAAAATAAAAATTCCGCCTCTAAACAAACCACAAAAACAGTTTGAGTTCAATTTTGTGTTTAGGCTATTATATTTGCGCAGCATATAAGAATGAACAAATTACTTTATTCGACAATGGCAAAAACACTTTTGCGATTGCTTAAAAGAGATCCTCTCTTTCACCTTTTAAACTATTACTAATATTTTGAATTTTTTAGGTTGTTGCTTGTTTGGTTTGAATATGAAATCTCCCACTGATTTTCCAGATCCAAATGAAATGCTGGGTAAACGACTCTTCCGTCAACATCAAACATATTGCCTGCAGGTAAAAATGTCGATTACATGCGGTTTAGTTATTATCAATCTATCATCAAAATTATTGGACACTAAAGCAAATGCGATTACTGACAGACTATTGACAGAGTTAGGGGAAAAGCATCCTTTAGATCCACACCATTATTCAGCGTTAAGTTTTAATAATGGAAAGTATAATCAGCTATTTTCATTGTCTTATTCAAGTAGAATGAATAAATACCAGTAACTAGTTACCTAACAAATGTAGGTTCGGTCACCGATGATCTTCAGTTATGATTACTCAGTTTTATGTTAGTCAAAGCTTTTGACCAAATCCTGGTTTGCTGAAAACTCCGTGGTACACCTAGCACAAAAGCAAAGCCATTAATAATTTTTGAGGAAATATGTCTCCTGCTACAATTGAAAATACATGGATATAAAGCAAAATCTTTTTCTTTCTTTAAATAAGTTCTTAGCAGATAGGTTTGAAGCTGGTTGATATGTTTGAGGTATTTATTGTATAAAAAAATCTTTACATCGTATTACGATTAGTTTTATTGAGAACACATTATTTAAAGAGACATTTGCTTTGTTAAGGAGCCATATATTGTAGCTAAGTAAAAATTGTTGATCATTATTTTCAGAATGCTCCAAAAGACAAACTTTTAGTTTTCGATGTGAAAGAAGGTTGGGAGCCTTTGTGCAAGTTTCTCGGAAAGGAAATCCCGGAGCAACCTTTTCCACGGAAAAATGTCGGTGGAACAATTCTGGCTGACTTCTTTGTGGAACATCCATTGGCTATACAAATGAAAAAAGAAATGACAAACAATTTTTTCATACTGAGTGTTGTTGTAGTGATGGGCGCAATATTAGTAGCTTACATATTTTACTTTTAGAAAATGAGACTTTGTCGTTGTTTACAATAACATTAACCCTTTCAGGATTATAAGAATTTAAGTTTAGTTGATTTTGACCAGAGATATTCCGCCTATCCAATTCCGCCTATCCAACTCCGACATATCCGAGCGATTCCGTTTCTGTTGCTAAGAACTCAAAAGATGTGACTGGAAAAATTAAATCAGCTCGAAACTTTATTTATACATTGATACGCTAAGACAAATGCATTTCGCTATAAAGCATCATCAGTGCTGTAAAAGTACAATAAAAGCAACAAAATCTAAGGTTCCAAGCAATAGCTCTACTGACAAATCCACACTCATCACATAAGTAATTATATATCCAGCGTATCAAAACAAATAATTTCATATTTCATTTTCAGCAAATCGATCTTCGCGTACTTCAAAACATATAAGAATGTAATTCATAAAATTTGAAACAATGCCGCAATTGTTTGGTAACAACGGAAATATAATGGATTTCAGATAATTGGTTATCACGTCATAATGATATAACAATCAACAATCACGGCACATATGTGTGCCAAAGATCCTCAAAGGGTTAATCTAGAGGTTTGCAATTAATTTACAAGTCTTGCCTACCTGATACATCCATTCTCACTGTACGTGTGATACTGTAATCAGTAGATATTTTTTGCAACCGGAGGAAGAAAATCACTATGCAAATAACTTTCATTTTGAGACTTGTTATTTTAAATATGTTCTTGTTTACTTCAATATTAGGGTGTGTATTGTGTAGCCTAAGTTCTTTGATGCATTTATTATCGGTTGATATAGCAATTTATATGTCAATGCAAGTCCATGTAATGCTTGAAAAGATGATTTAACTCACAGCAATGTCAAAACAAGACTGGTTTTTATTTTCTCATAGGGAATGAAAAGAGGCACTCCTTTGCCAAATATAAAACTTTGCAGTGTTTCGATATTTGGTTTTTGCTTTCAGCGAACAACCAATTATTAGAAAATGTTTTCTTCCAATGATTGAAGCTTCTTCAAAACATATCTTAAAGCACCACTGACCTAGCAAGTTGTAACAGTTTAGAAACTGATACAGCTTCAGTTTGAAGGACAAGAAGGAGGAAGGATTACAAATCTCATTGTATCGCAACTTATTTGAAAAATATATTTCATAAAGTTTTGATCTTTTTTGGGAACACCGGTGTTGTTTAATATAGCAGGCATCAGTCGTTGGTCTAGCGCAGTGATGGTCGAGCGGGTGTATAGCACAACCTAGCATGTATCAGAATTTAGGAAGGGTGTACCAACGTAATGGGGTGTACAGGATGTACCAGGTTTTGAAGTTAAGACCTGTATTTGAAGATTACAGTCAAGAGAACAAAGGTAATAAAGTGATCACTTTTGTTTGCTTTGCTTCCTCAACATTGGCAACAGCCTTCGCACATACCGTACTTTACCATGTGTTGTTTTCATGATAAAAGTGATTAGCCTCGATCACAAAAGTAGTCTTTTGACAAATCAAAATCAGCAGAAAGCTGCGAAGCAATCCTTCTTAAATTCGCTCCGCATGCAATGCTTTTGTTTAGAAGTTCAAATCTCCTTTAATGTACAATCTGATGAGCCTCATATCATAACATAACACAGTCGTCTAGAAGAGTCGTAAAGGAATATGAGAACAAGTTGCTAGTATCACAAAATCAGCTTTTACACTATAGTAGAGAAGGTCACAAAAAATTAAATGGTTTGAAGGTTCACACCGACATAAACCACAAACATTATATTGAAAACAATTTAAGTGTATTGCAAACAATGTACCCTACTTAATTTGACGAGACCATCCCTGGACGCGTTTCGTCCTCTCGGACTCCTCAACAGGGCCTGTCCCTTCCCCCAAACCAAACCTTTCATTTGCAATAACATAAACTCGTTTTCTCCATGTGCAATAGCAAACATGCATCGGACAAGCGGCGCAAGCATGTTCATGACAGATGGTGAACCTAGTGGAGATACTCGGGCTTTTACTGCAAAATGAGGCTCGCATAATCCACTGCAAACCACAGACTAAGTCACCTCAAAGCAACACCTTGCTGCCAAGAGCGTCCTCACCTTTTGTGACGGGAGAATCCACTCCAACAACCCCACGCAGGTGGAATGATGTCATGAACATGCTTGCGCTGCTTGTCCGACGCATGTTTGCTATTGCATATGGAGAAAACGAGTTTATGTGATTGCAAATGAAAGGTTTGGTTTGGGGGAAGGGACAGGCCCTGCTGAGGAGTCCGAGAGGACGAAACGCGTCCAGGGATGGTCTCGTCAAATTAAGTAGGGTACATTGTTTGCAATACACTTAAATTGTTTTCAATATAATGTTTGTGGTTTATGTCGGTGTGAACCTTCAAACTATTAACTAACCTTGCATAACGTTATCTAAAAAATCAAATGGTCGATAGATGTTGGGCAAGATCAACGAAGGTAAAACCAATAACATAAAAACCAAAATGATCAACAAACAGCAGGCATGTTCCTATTTTTGGAAGCTCCTAAATTATAAAATAGAAATCGGAAAAAATCACTTAAAACTTGACTTTAAGATAAATTGATTGTTTTTTGCTCACTGTAGATGCACACAGTACACGTTGTTGTCCAGTTTTGTATGTTCTTTTCTCATCCATTTTTGTGCACAAATTTCTATCCGCTTGAATATCTATAAGGTACCTTGCTGTGTATCCTGTTGTCCGAACCTTCGGTTGGTCTGCGCAGAACGTACCAAAAATGTTTTGTGCATTTTTTTTTCATGAATTTTTGTACGGAAACTTTCATCTTCTTGGATATTTACATGGTGCTTTACAGTAAGGACGATCATGGATTATTTTTCTTTTACTAGCAGCACTAAATAGCATCTTTGCGTTCGCTTTTTCCTGAACATTTGTTTTTTTTTTACACAGTAGGCTCCAAAAATGTTTTGTACGTTTTGTTGCGTCAAACGTACAAAACACTTTTGCAGCCTACTGTGCAGACAAAACCGAATGTCCAGACAACAACATATACTGTAGATGCCCATATAAATATCGTAATCCCCCACGTATAATCCGCACTTTTATTTCTCAAAACGAATACCTCAAATAACGCTCAAATTACACACAAACACAATATTCAGAAATTTTTTTCGTTCTCCGAAATGCTATTTTTCCTCGTCGATCTTCAAGTGCCACATCGCTGATATTTATCAATATCAATTAGACCATTTGATACATACGTATAACCATTGTGAAGTCATAATTTCGAAAAAAAACATTCAAACGATTGCATTTATATTTCAGTATTTTTTCATGACGATAAAGATAGAATAACGAACACAAGATTGGTTTGAGGTTGTTTGAAATCGATCGTGTCTTTGAGATTCCCTCGATTTTGCTGTGTCTGCCTCATTTTGAACTGCACCGGAAAAGGGAAATTTGTTTTGATTGACATCTCAAAATGTGTGTGCTGATTATACGCAGGTATAAATATTTTTCTTTGATTGAAACACTAAAAAGGGGGTGCGGATTATACGTGGGAGATTACGGTATACATTACGGTGTTCATTGTCTACATTGTCTACAACCAGTTGAACCATGCATTGTCTACACCACCAGACAACTTCTGCCTGCAGCCAAAAAGGATGTGCTACCCGCTTTTCATCAAAGCAACATTGTTTACCAATTTTTGTGCCACTGCAATAGTCGGTACGTGGGTCATACTTCTCAAAGGCTACAACAGAGGATTAAGCAGCACATGCCTAAAACCATTCTTCAGGACTATATTTCTCAGAACCGAAGCACATTGGCCCGCTCTTGCAAGCCAATCAGAAGCTTTAAAGCTGAAACTTCCTTTTCTGCTATTGGACAACATCTTTTACAAAACCCTACATGCCACGTGAATATATTTGTAATGATAACAAATTTTCTATTCTTGCCCGTGGCCTTATTTCTTTTCATCTTTCCATCCTTGAAGCCACAAAAATCAAAACATCCAAACCAAATTTATGCAAACAAAAGGATTTCGTTTATGGTCTAAAAATCACACGTTAGTTTCCGCTCTTTCTATTGGTCGCTTCTTTTACCAATCACGATAGAGTTTTTTCCTTTTTCCTTTTTCGTCAACTGTGTCTTTGTATAAGTGACTCACTTCACCTTTTCACTTTATTTCTGACGAATTCTCTTAAAAAGTGTCTGACGAAAAGCTTCGAGAGTGAATACTCTACTTACTGCAATTTTCAAAAAGCAAGTACAAAGTTAGCTATACTAAGTTGAAATAAAGTAAAATCGTAGGCTAGTTGCATATGTTAAAACAAATTTTTGGCACAATTCAAAGTTAAACGTAGCCACGTTATTTTATATTTACCGAATTGTAAATTAATTCAATTTCTTTGTTTGTAGCAAGCTGTACGCCAGGCCCAGCGTGTCAAGGGATATTTTCAAAGGTAACCAAAATAGCCTAAAACCTACCTGAGTAAAATTGTTGTTACTTATATAAAAAAAAATACTTTAGTAAAAGTAATGACAAATATATCCATTTGATTAAAAGTAAAAAGTATCGAGAACTCATTTAGTAAAAGTAGAAAGTATTCTTTTTTTGGCGGCTTTTTCTGTATTTGTCTATACCAGTGGGTTTCCATTCGGGGTGCCCACACCCCATCCAGTACGAGAAGGGACTTGAAGAGGTGCAAATTTCTCTAGCGATTTTTAGCTCAATATCGATCAAATAAAAAGTTTACGTGTAAGATGGAGGCAGAATAATCACTAGAAGGACAATCTGCCCTGCGACACATTATTATAGGGGAAACTATCGTTTAAATAATAATTGAAAGAGACTCACTTAATTATCTCCCAGAGAATACCTTGCAAATATATGCTGAAGACCTTTTTTGTAAAACTTTTCTCCTGCATTTAAGGTTAACACTTTTAAAATCCGTTTTGAATAGAGATGGGATTTCAAAACTTTAACAACTTATTCGCTCATTAACAGCCTGCCAGGTTGGCCCAATACAGGCCAAATAGTAGTGAACATGAAATAACCGAGCCGCGGAGCTCAACAAACTCCAAGAATAGATTTTACAAAAACCGAAAAAATTGGCTGATCCTACGTTGTTCCAGAGTGACGTAGACTTTGGTGAGAAAAAAAGTTAATGGGAAAAAAGTGTGAAAAAAGATTGCGAAATGAATTGAGGATGCGAATTGAATTAATCCCTGATGTGGACCTGTCCACCAGTACACCATAGTACAGACACGTAGACTTACTTATTCCAAAAAATAATACTTTTTTTGTATTTGTTTATTTCATAATATTTTTTGGCCGTTGGCTTGTACTTTCAATATGGTGTTTGTCAATGGTTTTAGGTCGTGAAAACATGGGGAGACTCGATTGTTTCAATATGAAATTAGAAAAAATTTTAATTTGAAGTTCTTTTGATTGGAAAGGAGAAACTTACATCTTCATGATATTTACGATTTTCCATCACTTGAGGTCGCTGAAACTTTTGGTGGATGTAGTTCAAAATGTTTCAACCTGCATCCCACGTTTCGTGGCAATCTTTTTACATTATATTGAGAGACCTTCCATAGATTTTTGGTATAAATCAGACGTATCAAGCAAATTTTTGCTGAGGTTAAGCTTGCAAATGATCTTGTTTAAAGTGCACTAAAGAGAACAGTCAAAAACAGAAGTTTTATAAATCTTTCGAGTGCAATTGTTTTTTACCGCAAGAATGGTGGATAGTTTGCAAACGAACTATTGAATGCTTAGGAAGATGAAACAAACTGCAAAAAATCAAAACCTTGTAGAAAATTTGAAGTTGCTTCTCGAGATAAAAAAGTTTTTAAATTAAAAGACTTTACGATGACTCGGCTCACTGATGATTACTCACCCCGGCTTGCCTATACTGTAGTTAAGCGCCAGTTGGTTCTAATACATCAAACAAAATACGCCGGCTTCAATAACGGATTTGCAGAAAACAAGAATTTGAATGTTTAGAAGTTTATTTGTGCTGACACACCTCATTTCAATTCAAGAAACATTAAATTTTTATCAGCTACTTACGTAGAAGTTTCAACTACTCAAGAAGCATTACTTTCTGGTTAATTTACCTTAGAGTTAAGTAGAAATAGATGAAATTACTCAAGAAAGTAGCTCGTTACTGAAGAAACTACTTGAGTAATTTACTTAGGTAGAATTACTTCGTTTCTGACCACCTCTGGATATTTCCGACAATGTCATCTCAAAAAATATATAAAATTTCTCAAACAAATTCTTTGCATCCCCCACCAGTATGTGTGTCGCTAAACTCTCAGCAACGCAGTCGAGTAGGTTGCAACGCCGTTTGTGACTTCAATGGCCGCATAATCGAGTGTTCAAATCTGGTGCATTCTGTGCTTGTGGTAAAGTTCAGTCTGGTGCATTCTGTGCTTGTGGTAAAGTTCAGTCTGGTGCATTCTGTGCTTGTGGTAAAGGCGTACTCTACCATACTACTGAAAACTCCCAACCGAGTCTCAACACAAACTTGTTCAAGTGCAATCGATATAACATTTCCTGTATCTTGAGGACAAAAGCATTTACCGCTTGATTATCAAACTCAAAGATTTATTATACGTATCGAAATCAATTAGTTTAAAATTGAAATCAGAAACCCTTAACTGTCCCTAAAACCCACTGTCTTCTCGTTCAAAGCGGAAAAAATTGGCGCTGGCCAAATGGTAACAACAAAATAAAGAACAATAAACATCCACGGTGAACCATGATTGAAATTTAAACTGTCGTTGTTTGGACACCGACAACTATAAGTTGTCTCATTTAAAACAAATATCAAGAGAGCTCAAATTTTATTCAGTTATTTAAGGTCAGTCTGGCAACATAAAGAAAGGCGACCGAGGTATTTGAGGTTAACGTTACAACCATTGTGTTCGAAAGCCGCTTCAATGCTTCACGCCGTGTCTTGATTATTTTTTATGATCTGCGAAAAAGCCTACGAAGGATGTCAGCCAACAGAGAAGATGAGAGTTTTAAAACGATTAAATCAATTGCAATTGCAACTTTTCGAAAGTTTGAGTCTGATCATTTGATTAACTTTAGCGAGACCAGGCAATTAACAAGACCACGGCTATTCCAAAGTTATGGTAAAGTTTGGTTACCAGCCGGCTTTGCCAGCGTCTCCCGGCAGAAGCCATCCATCAACAATGTCAAGGTTTAGTATTTCGGTTCAACTGGCTACGTCGGCTTCACCCATCGGGCTCTTGTGTGAGCAATAGCGAAAAGTTAATGCACTTTCACAATTCTTGTACACAAAGTTGTGATCAACATATTCTCTAAATCACGACTGCCAATGCTCACGAAGAACCTTGCCACAAATTATTGTTAACACTTGTGAGAGAGCAGTGATTGAAACATAATCAAAGCTGGTTTTAGCGGCGAAATAGTGATTACTTTCACAATTATAGAAATAAACTATTTAATGATAAGTCTATTTTGCAATGTGGTGCTGCCCCTTATATTTATATTAGTGGCATTAAGTTCCGAATTTGGCTGCACCATTGATCTTGTTTCCGGCATAGCGACAAAAGCGGTTATTGTTCTCTCTATATCCAGTTTCACAAATTGTTATGGTTATGGTTTTATGTTGATTTTTTCATATTCAAATAAATTACAACTTTTCATTACGATTTTATTGACGCAATTTAATAGAATGCCAAAACTTCAAATGCCTAAATATGGTGATGCCTCACCAGCATTCTCAATTTCCCTTAATCCACACCAGCATCTCACATGCCAGCTACTCATGATCTTTCACACAAAATTAAATCTGTACTAGCCTATTGTAGGCTAGTACATCCACAGTGTTTCCGGCATAAAATTCAAATATGCCCTTCTGGGCAAATTTCAATGCAGCAATGGATCGATGGCATGATCTGAAATGTGTTTTCTGCACATAAGACGTTCACGACTTTTTGTGCTCCTTTTCCTAATAAAATATCTTGTTTTAAAATCCTGGCCATGCCTTAGGTCTATGTGTCCTGTTCATTGCTGACCCGAACCCAAGGGAGCCTTGCGTTTCCAGTAGTTTGGAAATAGGAAACATATTTCTGATATTAAGCTATTCTGAATCAAAATAGCAAAAATGTCTTTCGTGTGGTGTGATTTGACACGGTGTTGCTGCTTTTTTTTGATTTCCCCTTAAACTTTCTTAAATCTTTCCTGGCTACGCATTATGTAGCATGTTCTTTTCTTCCTGCTTGACGTGTCCGGGCAGTTAAAAGAGTCCTTGGTTTTCCCCAAATGTTTGGCTTGCTTCCGGTAGCTCTATGAAGGCTATTATAAAGCAAAATACCAACAATATCTTTTATGTGGTGCAATTTGACACAGTGACATTGTTAATTTTGATTTTCCCTCAAACTTTTTCAAGTTCTTGCTGGCTTCGCATTGTTATGCATATTCGTTTTTTTGCTTAGGTATGCTAATAGAAGTTAGATGAGTCCTTGCTTTTCCCAAATTTTCAGGTTTTGATACCGGTAGCTCTTTAAAGCTATCATCAAGCAAAATTAAAAACATGTTTCTCCTAAGTATGGTGCGATTTTACCCCGGCAGGTATACTATCACCTGCGCCAATTCCAAACATATGAGTTAATGCAGCTGCGTCAGCTTCATCGTACAAACATTTGTTAGAGTCACTACGAAATATTTTGGTACATATAAGGTATGGTTCCTATACATGTACTGGTGATCATGTTGGTCTATTAATCAAGACAGGAAGTATTAAAAAAGAAAGAATGATGACACAAACTACCATTCGTAATTTTTAAAAGTGTAAGGGGAGTGAAACGTAGTCAAAATTGATGGCGTCGCCCAAATGGTGGTCGTTTTGACTCATAAAAAAATGAACTATTTAGTGGTAGACCTATTTAGTGGTAGACCTATTTGACAATTTGGTGGGCATGCTTTCGTATTAATATTTGCAACATTAAGATATTTGCCTGCGCTGTTTGCTTTAATTCGGCCATAGCATGAAAAGGGACCATGCTTTTGCCCTAAGTCATACAGTATAACCTATTAATCTCTTTTCAAACAAAATTATTCCCACTTAATCTACTGCTACAAATTGATGCTATTATAGTCTAATTTTGATCTTTTCTTAAACTTGGGATTTTTCTACGTTTAACCTTGCCCCTAATCCAGACCTTCCTACTTCTAAATGAAGATTAGTGTTTTCTACCGATATCCTTACGATTACTAATATCAGTAATGAGCTTTACCATTTATGTTTGCACTCAATTCGATAGCGGATAATTTTGCTGCCTGCTGCTGTTTTCACTAAATAGTGGCAAGCATTGTGATGTCATTTAAGATTATGACCAAACAGTCCGTTTTAAGCCATTAAATATTGGGATTGCTACTTACCACTTCTTCGTAATTGTAGGCGAATTAATATGACCTAACATCTTTGACTGCGTGCATGTTTCTTGACCCTGGCATGAACGCCGCCATGCAAAGAACAAGCCAACCCGAAATGAAGCACTCACAGTTCAATTATAGCAGTAGAGGGGAGCTTCCATTAAAAATGTTGAAGTCAAAGATATCAAATCAGCTGGCTGCTGTGGCAGCCTCGCCCAATTGCAAAGGAAATTGCTTCAACATTTGGGTGATATGTAGCTTGACACTTACATTTTGTTGCAAATGATAAGAAAGGACCATCTTTAACCTATCGTCTTTTTCTTGGGTGATCACCAAGTGTTTTGCTTGGAGTTGGCTACATATTAAAATTTGTAGAATTCATTTTTCAATGAGTCGTTTTGAATAATTTGATGGATAATGCCAAAGATCGATGCTATCGAGAAAGAATAGACAAAATGTACCAAAATACATAGTTTTTCTAAAAATTGCAATTTTGTGAAGTGTAGGCACTAAAATTTTGTGCGTTTTTAACTGGTAGACTAGATTTCATAAACATTTAGAGACTTCGGTTTTTGATGGATGGTTTTGAAAACGTCGACGGATAATGCAAAAGAACTATGCTTGGGAGGAAAAGCAGTCAAAATGTGCCAAGGAACTGACTTTGTTTAACAATTGCAAATTTGTTAGGTTAAGTAGAATAATTGTTCAACTAAAAATAAAACATGATGTATGGCAACCAAATTTTGATCAGCCATTATAAACTAATCCTTAGCCTTAAGTAATTGAAGTCACATATTGCTGGAAAGGAAATTTCCTAAGCTTTCAAAGGATAGTAATTGTTAGTGCCTTACTATAACGTTTTTGTATTAAAGTCACCTGTTTCTACTCAGCTTACCACTATTTGAGAGGGTTAGAAAGTTACACCATAGATGTTAAAGTTCAGTTTTTTCAGTATGAAAACTAATACTAATTGTACATATTATGCACTATCGGACTCGCCTTGAAATAAGCTTTAATTTGTTGAAGAAAGTTTGAAAATCAGTTGAGAAATGAGGTCACAAATCAGTTTTTAAGCAAATTGATTTTGAAAAACGGATGCAATTTTTGAAAACAATTTCATGCTATGATCTGCGGTAGCGAAGATTGGTGTTTATCGTACGAGGCATATTATGACATCATAGAGCCAGTTTTAGGAGTGCAAGCGAAATAGAGAAAAAATGCTTATAGGGCTTAAAGTGCTTAACCCTTTGAGGGATAGCGTAACATATATTTTACATGATAGCTAATTGTTTTGTTTTTATGACGTAATAACCATTTTCCTGAAATTCATTGTACTTTTGTAGTTATCAAACAATTAAGCAATTGCCTCAAATTTAATGAATTAGAATCTTATGATCCCTAAAGGGTTAAATAAAAAATTGCTAATAGCATTGTCAAATAAGCTTTAATTGCTGTAAAACTGTTTTTATTGAAAGCATCTCATTACTATGTTCTGCAAAACGTTTAATTGCGTTTCTGCGATCAGTACTTTTTGAGAGAGAACAAAAAACTGATTGTGCAATAAAGCGTTGATTGTGACGTCATTTTAGATCCCAAACAAATAAAAGTTTTTGAAATGTGGTAAGTCGGAAGCTAGTTTTCGTTTGAGCAAAAATCGGTTGTCTTCTGTAAAGCAATGCAAATTTAAAAAAATTTTGCTTATGACGTCATCATGAAATCATGAACACCCCTTGTGACACTCACCATGGGGTGGTGATCAATCGTGGCAAGTTTGATGTTTGTACCTCTTGCAGTTTCAGAGGAGTTAAAACCGACAGACAGACAGAATTGCGCTTTATTTATTAGATTTAAGGTCAATCGACTAACATAAGGAAAGGTGACCGTGATATTTGATATTAACGCCACAAACATTGTGTGCAAAAGCTGTGTCGCCAAACACGATTAAGTCACTCGCCCTGTACCTTGGTGACCGGTGAATGACGATTCGACGACTAGAAAATTAGCTCGGTAGAGTTCAACGGCTACCTTCTATGCCCTATTCTTCGGCCTAAGGACTTACGCTTGAGAAGCTAGGTCGCCAGCCCACTCTTTCATAACACAACTCTATCAATATATAAGCTTTCGCACCTAGACAATCACCGACAGCACACTGTAGCAGCCGACAGTCCCCCTTCCTTCTAGTAGTACTTGGCTCTTGCCTTCTAATTCTTCACTCTTCTTCCTTCTTTTCTTTCTTCTTCGTTCTGTCGTCTGTTTGCTTTCGTCTCTTTCTGAGTTTTCAAAATGATCCACCCGTATATACACTTCCCATTCGTACGTAATCGAAATAAAGTTCCCAAATATTTTAGCCGATCAAAATTACTAAAAACTAAAAATTAACAACAAAAGGTTTGAAAACGGGGAAATACCGGAAACTGCTACCCAAAGAACAGCCAATAAAAACGCATACGAAATAAATCAGAAAAGGTTGGTCTACGGTGGGAGTATGGGAAATAGCTACCAATAAAAACTGCTTTGAGAATAAAATACGCAAGCGACGGTTTGTATACGGGGAAATACCGGAAATAGTGACCAAAACAGAAAAACTACGTCGACAAGGGATAATGACATGAATATTCCAGAGATTATTATTGTTACAAGCTGCTTCAATGCTTCACGCCGTGTCTTGTTTATTTTTTATGATCTGTAAAAAAGCCTACAAAGTATGTCAGCCAACAGATAAGATAATAGTCTTAAGGCGATTAAGTCAGATGCAAATGCAACTTTTCGAAAGTTTGAGTCTGATCATTTGATTAACTTTAGCGAGATCAGGCAATTAACAAGACCACGGCTATTCCAAAGTAATGGTAAAAAATAGATTAGTGACACTAAGGTAGATTAGTGACACTGTTTTCGACCTATGAGGTCTCATCAGTGCAATTTCCAAAAGATTAGTTTTCTTACCTTAATACTATCTGCGGTACAAATTAGATCTCACCAAACTACAGCCTCCTGCCAGCATATTGGGCAAACATCAGTAACATATTTTGAAATTAAACAAGAATAAACACAAAACAATTTGTAAAAAGTACTTTCTGCGAATGTTTAAAGTAGGCTAATTGTTCTTTTTCGAATTATGTTGAGCCGTTCTGCTAGTTGAGTTAGCTGTTCTCCTTCGTTCTCACAGTCTTATTGCCGTTCACTTTTTGTGTTCTTTATATATTTGGAGAAAAACCAATAATGATCGTTAATTTTGCTCCACGCATCGCAAGCATTTTTGTTTTGCAGACCAACTTTTCGATAGCAAATGGTTTGCTTGTCATGGTATGTTATTCAATGCTTTTCCAAATCTCTTATTAAAATTGTGCTTTTGTTCGTTCTCAACATGAAGACTCTTTTTCATTTTTTTTGAGAGTAACTTTGTGAAATCGATTTTCGTGCTTTCTGTTTTCATAGAAATACCTTTCGGCAAATCCCCGGGTCCTCCGAAAGCAGAACTGTTTCCCCCAAAATTTACGAATCTATATGCGTTTATACTCTGCAGACCCTCCTGTTTAGGCTACAGGATATTGTTGATAGCACTGAACCCTCGCTGACAATTAGCATTAGCCAACTTGCTCATAGACTTTTGATTAAAAGATTTTTTAGCTCGTTCAAAACCCCTTTTTAAATGTTTGCATCAATTGCTTTATTTATTATTTTGAGCTAATTGACTCAATAATTGATAAATTATGTAATTGTAAAGCAGCCGGCAGACAAAAAGTAGTAGGTCTACCTTATTTTAAGCAACTGAACGCTACAGGCAGGTGCAATTAATGACAGACAAGCGAAGGGAAAAGTTATGTATCATATCTAGGCAGCACGCCTATAAAACCCGTGTGTGGTAATTGTTTGGAAAATCCAAAGCAAACAGTTTTTGGTCGGCATAAAATCGTTAGCCATTTTATAGAAAAAAGAAAAACTTTAACTCCAATTTGTAGAAGCTGTGACTGCTGCTATCCCAGTCACAGGGTTTGAGAGAAAGGTCTTAGCGCACAGCGAAAACTCAATCGCGGTATCAAAAGGCACTCTTGATGATGGAATCAAATTTAATTCAGACGCAAACGAATCCGATCGATCATGTAGGAATGGTGTAGATACTGGGACAGGTTTTCTAGAATAATTAAACAATTATAAAGAAATAGCCAAACCTCACACTTAATTTGGATGCAAATTATAGAAGAATAGAATGATAGAAGTAGGGAATAGCGTTGGCATTAACAGTACGACGATAAATAATAATAATTATGCGAGAGGATGACAGAGAAGCATTCACTTTATACACAGTTAAGCCTATGGCTTAAGCTAATGGCCTATAAGATTTAGTGAGATTTGCCACAATAGTTGTGCGATATTATTACTGATACAATCATGGTTTTAATTTCACCACAATTTAATTAACAAGAATTGCACGATAAGGTAACAATAAGCACTCGTTGTTAACAATAAATTCGGTAGCTTACAATACATACACACTTACTGACTGTATATGACTTTCCAATACGATTCAAACTTTATTGCAGAGATTTACACTTCGACCATACTTTTAATTTTGAGAAAAGACCTAAAATGACTGAGGTGCTGCAGTTTTATAGTGGTGCAATTCTACGAGGTTCTCACCCAAGCACGTGAAAGTAGACAATGAAAACTTCACAGAATTCGCTGTCCTAGACTATGTTTCTTAGAATTGCTAACACCACAAAGACACAAATTATAAATGTAGGTATCCAGCAGCTATATTTGTTTGATATAAAAAGAGGCTTTGCAGTTTTATTAGGGCGAGAATCAGTTTTAATAAAAATTCTCAAGAAAGGATTTTGTTTGTAACAGAAGCTATTCAAATATGGGCGAGGCCCGTCATTCTACAAGTAGCGATAACTTGATATTATCGTATGTTGATCGTAGGTGCTTATTCAAATTGGACAGTTGTATCAACAAAATTTGTAAATCCACCAGAATCCATTCACTACTTATTAACCAACATACACATGTATTAATAACGTTAGTAATAATAGCGGTAATACTAGCAGTAGAAGCAGTATTTCATCTATGAGCGGCTTTGTATCCCTTTGGCATAAATCAGTTTTGGTAAACTAGGAACTCAAAACAATCGTAAATTTGACAGCAGTTGAATAACCTAATCCTGCACCACATTCTTGATTCTGTGCAGTGGCGTACGCAGAAAGTTTGCTAGGGGGCCAAAGTTTCGTCACAATCGTGTGACGTCAAAATTTATTAGATTTATTAAAAGAATGAAATCGTAAAATGAAAATCAAGCAAAAAACAAAGTCAGTTTATTTTAAATTGAGGCGACGGTTCCGTTTCGCAAATTGGTCAATCACTTGACTATAATCATGTTTAATGCCGTTGTTTATATACGAAAGAGCTAATTCATTAAGCCGATTTTCTTGCAGGCTCGTACGTAAATACGTTTTGATCAGCTTTAGGGCGCTAAATGACCGTTCGCCCGTTGCCGTTGCAACTGACAAAGTTGCGAAAATTTGCGGCAATGTTTCAGTGATCGAATATGTCCCAAGTTTTCTCGTAGCTTTAAGAGCGTTGAGGACATTCCCTGGACGGCAATCTGATGGCTGTCGAGCCCAGTAAGCTTTCCATCGCATCAGCTCGGCTTCGAAGCACTCCGCGTCTTCCGGGAGAAAGCATTCGTACGCCTCAACTGCGGCTCTCAAGTTGCTTATATCAGCGTCGATGACGTAAGCAGGTAGCAAACTGCTTAGAGCCTAAGACCACAAACAGTCGCTGTGTGCGCAGTGAACCTCTCGCGTAGTTGCTCTAAACAAACGTCCAAGTATGGAAAGTACATCAACCGTCGGTAATACTCTTCAGCGCTATTAGCTGGATGGTTTTCACGGTTTTGTTGGCGAGCATTGATTCTTGGCATCTCGATGGTTGCACCATGCTGTTACTCAGCATTTTTAAGGATTTTCTTGAAATATTTATCAGTACGCATTCCCTGCAGGTGTAGTAATGCAGTTACAAACGCTCTCACACGCGTTGTGAATGTCCTGAGTTGCTCCTTGTAATCGCAAAGATAGGGGTTTTGTGACTTCCAAAACCGACACGAGAACTTCAAGAGCCACAACAAACGCATCGTTAAGAGAAGCAGAAAATAGCAACGCTTTTCCATTGGCATCATCAGACCACAACGCAATGCCATCTAATGAAGCACATACAGCTGGAAGAAGTTGTTTAAAGACGCGCACTGCTTCCTGCTTTTCAACCCATCGGGTAGCGCAGTGCTGTTTCAGACTGATTCTGAGAGACTCCTTGCATTTCTGTTGGACTGCTTCTTGGAGATTTCTTGTTCTCTTGCTTGAATCGTGATAGAAAGTGGCAATTTCGTTTATTAGTGTAACTACTTTTTTTTGATCCCGGTTTCCTGACCTGCTCTCATTAAGCATAGATTCAAACAATGTGAAATGCAGTGCACGTACATTGCCATGGGATACTTATCACGAATGTGCTTTTGCAACCAGACATGGCGGCAGCTCCGTCGTAACCTTGACCGACCATGTAACTCACAGGAATACCGCCAGTCGTCAGCGTAGCTAGTTTACTTGCAAGCCCGGCGCCGGTCAAATCGGAAGCTTCTCGAAAACCAAAAAAGCGTTCGCATATGCTTCCATCCTTCACGTATCTTAGACATATAGTTGATTGTTCTTTTGTGGATGCATCCGTTGTTTTATCAGCCAATAGCGAAAAAAACGTGCTTCTTTCACTTCTGCGATGATACTTTTTTCTAAACTCGCACCCATGGCATCCAAGAGATCATTTTGAATTCTTGGCGAGATATAGGTGGAATTTCTTCCAACATTGTTGATGTGTTCGTAAATAGTTTGGTCGTTACACGCTGCCATGAATTGCAACATTGCTCGAAAATTTTCCTGCGTGTAGTCAATGTCCGACGAGCCCGGTTGAGGCATAGGCAAAGTACCGGAATCACGGTGCTCGAGGAAAGGAAGGCCCAATCGCCCCAAAAACTCGATGGAAAATATAATCCTTTTCAAAGCCATTCTGTTTTTCTTGCGTTGCTTTGCAGCTCCGACGTTCACTTGCTGCTCAACGTCTCCTGCATTGTTTTTACCTACGAATGCATTTGACCTTGATAAGCTGTCTCCATGAAATTGCTTTGACAAATGTTCGGTCAAATACCCGTTCTTCGCAGTTAAATGCGTATGCTTTTGCAAAGGGGTCTTTATAATTCTGCAAAGCTTCACCCCGCGGACTTCATCTGGTGCAAAAATAGCGCAAGGACGGCAATAAATTCCACCCTTGGACAAAGAGTAGGAAAATACATCGAATTTCCTGTAAAATGTTGGGGACCAAGATATTTTTGACAAATGTTGCCCCGGTCTTTGCGCTCTGCGTACGGTCTTTTCAATCCTTTTGGCGGACACCATGGCTCTGTAAGGAAGCGCACCTTTTCCATGTCCGAAAACTTGGACCACTCCATAGTACCAACGTCGTAACTTGAGCTCTCACTGTCATTACGCGTTGGTTGTAAAGCAGTGGATGTCATTGCCTGTTGCTCTGCCGCTACATTTATTTCTGTTGGGGTGTCATCCATTTCAGGATGAGCGGTTGGTTTTCTTTTAGATTGTTGACCAAAAAAAGTCAATTATAGTTCTTTTCATTCTGTTTTTATTCAATGAGCTTACATATGTTTATGAAAAATATAGAAGTTATCAATATATAAATTTTCAATTACAAACCGGACAATTAAACGAAAATGATAACTTTGTTAATTAACCATCAAATGAATGTCTATCCTTGATCGCTAATTAATTTGTAAAACTACGAGTATTCGATTAACTGCAAATCTGCAATTACAACACTACCAGTAAGACTACAGCTCTGCATTGGTAGAACCACCTTACAAAAACATTTATACCGGTCAGTTTGATAACGAGAAACGAACACATCAAAGCAATGTTGAAAGTCACGCTGAGAAAAAATACTTTGTGAAAACCATCAAAGTAGGCATGCCGCGTGCTTCAAAAACTTTGCGGAATTGAAAAGCTTGATAAGGACGAGCGACCACTCGACGAGGAAATAACTTTGCAACTAGGTCATTTGTGAAGGAAGACAAACCAAAATAATGATCAATTTAGAGGGCTAAAATAATTTTTTCTTTAATCATATTTTAAGTCTTTTTACTTCAACAAACTGCAAATAGTGTTAAGTTTACAAAAACAAAATAATTACATAGGGACCAACAAAACAATTTGGGGGGCTTAGCCCCCCTGGCTACGACCCCGTGCAACACTTGCAACAGATTCTTGAGCAGCAAGTGGTCTCAGCGACGAGTGGTTTTTCACAAAAAAAAATTGAAATCCAGGGAGAGTCCCGAATATTCATGAAAAACCAGCTTTGCTTTTGTTAAAACTGCTTGCTTTTGCTTTACATTTTTATGGTCTGAGGGAGGCCATGGCACAGTGGCCCCCCTCTTGGTACGCTAGTGATCCTGTATATCATCAAAGTTTTGATAACATGTATTTCATTTGCAATATAAAACCTAGAATTAATTTTAGATTACCACTAGAACAACTCAACTAGTGTGCACAACAACTGTACACTTTACAGCCTGAGAATTAACGATTACCGGAATTTCTCATTTTCATCTCTTGAGATTTCGCGCCAAGAATAGTGAGGTATCATGAATCACTATCACAACAGCATTGCATCGTAAATCGCTCACATTGTATGGCTGAAGAAAAAAGCTATTTAGTATGTAACGATGTTATAGTTTGTTGCAGAGCAAACAGTGTTTCAAGTTTCAAGTTTTGTAAGTTTTAAGTGTTTCAAGTCTTTGTAAAAACCGTTTTCCTGCGTTAAACAATGCGACTTTTAAAAAATTTTTCTTTGATTGTGTGGTCATGGTGATGTCATAGACTCTTTCATCACACTCACTCCAGAGTGGAGATCAACCGTGCAAAGTTTCATGTTTGCATATCCAGTAGTTTCGGAGAAATTAAAGCACACAAACACACCGACATGCACACATACAAAATTTGCGCTTTGTGTATAGACAAATTTCAAAAAATAAAATCTTGTTTTTCGATTTTTCAGGCACGAAATATTGGTTCTAATTGTTATCCTAATTTCAACGGTTATCAATCCAGTCACACTTCAGTCGAATTTGGTTTCGTTTTACTTTTTCGGCCAACCAAATTCACTGGAAAGTTCTTTGATAAAAACAATGCAAAAAAAGGAGAAAATGCAACGAAAATTAAAACAGTTGAAATACCCAGTAAAAGAAGGCGAATATAATCGATCCAAAAACCCAGTTTATATCAGTATTATTCTTGTACGCAAGCCGATCCTAAAGTTCTGAAATCTAATACTGGTGAACCCGAATCGAATCTGAACAACAATTTTTAAATAGCGTTGAACTTGAGCCGAAACTGAACCCCGTAAATATAAATTTTGCTCAACGCGAACCGGAGCAATATCACAAGCGGTTTATCTTCCTGGTTACAGGGCTGTGAGCTCGAATTCAAAAGAACTCGATCATTTTGATGGACTCGAAAAATCCGACTTCTTGTACTCGAAAGCAGCCAATGTCAAATTTAAGGTTAACGAACCCAGTCCTAGCAGTTAACCAAAATAATGTTACTAAAAATAAAGCGATCAACCCGATTTAGTGATTAATAACACAGCACAAAAAAATTTTTTTTCGTTTATGCCAGGAATGTTGGAATGACTTTAGGGTAATAGTTTTCCTAAATTGGCTCTAGTTTTTGAGATAAAAGGCATTTTTTGAGCCCAAGTATACACTGTATGCAGGCTACTATGCTTAGTCGCACGTTGACCTTTGTGATGCAAGTAGAGATGATAAAAGCAGATAGTTTTCATGCCCATCATTCCACAGTCGACTTAGAAAAAAATGGAACTAAGCCTGAGCAAAAATTTCCACAGCTATATAGCTAGCCTACTCGTGCTTTTAAGGTTTTTTAACTTGGGCTATTGCGGTACAAGGCTTGTTACTTGCCTACCGGTTGCATTTAAAAAGTTCAGTAGCCCGCAAAATTAGCAGACTATACTGTGCAGTAAATGGAATCAAAGCAAAATATGTTAAAAGTGCAGGACATTCATGTTGTGGCCCCTGCTTAAAATATAAAGACTTTGATAGATTTTATACTTGGCAACACTTTTGTCATGTGAACTGTAGAGGCTAAAGCTTAATAATGTGATTTTGTAAAAAGCTGATGTGTTGCAAGGCAGCCTATTATAAAGTTTTGCTGTTACATAATGCTAATTACTATTATTGTGTTTTGCTTTCTATTCCATTTGATTAAGTAAACTGATAAAGATAAACTTGTGTAATCTTTTGAGTTAAACTAAGTTATAAATGTAACAATTCAGAACCTTAACTTTATTTTAAGGCTACTAGCATGGTTAACTGTTAAGAGACTAGTTCTACTGGTACCAGTTTGAGCTGATTGCATTATTTTGCTTTGCATTTACGTAATCACTTGTTTGCAGAATTTCTTATGCATGTTGCTAATCTGCTACCTAGGCTTCAACACATTACATTGCAATGTCTTCTTGTCGACGCAGCTGTGCAAATAGTCCTGATGCACTCTTTTACATCTGCGGAGAGTATACGCCCAAGCACCAAAGGAAAGGCATCTCGAATTTTGTCAAGCAATCATATTTTGCATATTTCGATGTAAAGCTTGGTGTGATTGTCCTAATGACCCTCATCACAGGAAATGGTATGAGCAGTGTTTTCAAAAAAGAACCGAAATTGAAATCTGAAAAAATCTCATTGTCTTCTGCACAGGGATATCTAAAACTAGGGGATTGCTAACTGTTTTTGGACAATGTCATTAGGAGGGTAGAATTGTTTGTAATTTGCGAAAAGTTGCTTTAGCAAAATTCAATACTTTCAATTATTGTTTTGGACGAAAATAAAGTTATTAATAATTATAGTAATATTATTGCAATGTAAATGACACTATAGTGTAGCGGTTAATGTTTTGGACTTCGGAACGAAAGATCTGGTTTCGAAACCACACGAGAAAATTAAAAGTGATTGTCAGGAAGGCATTGGGAATTTGATGTGGTACGTTGTTCCAAATGATAGTTGGTCGAAAGCGAATGAAGGAGCGATATGATAGACAATTCACTAAGCCAGCAATGTCTAATTCTGCAAAAAAACTGGAAAATGACGTAAATACAGCTAAATGAACAGCTCAAAAATCGAACTATTAGTAGGGTGGGGTAAATGACAGGCTTTTGCAAAACTTTCGGACAAACTTAACGTTTTCTATGGCCATTTTGGATGCTGAGTTCGAATCCGTTGCAATTTTTGACCTATGACCTCATCTGACCCCTTAAAATCCTAATTTATTCAAAATGGCGGCTAAAATCGAGATTTTTGGAGTTTTTTCAGCATAACTTAGAAATATATCGTGTAATATGTCTATATATATGTTTTTTGGGTCGTAGATTACGAAAATGACACTTTCGTGATGCTCACATACACTATTGACAATGTTTATGAAAATTTTCTCTAAAATATCTACTAAATTTATCAATATCTGACACATAGGATATTTATATATTGTTAAAGCAGTGAGATTATATTGACTTAGCCAAAAAATACCGACATAATGACAAATGTTCAAGTGAACATTTTTAAGGAGCAGTCCGTCATCATTTTTATCAACCTCATCTTCTGGTTTTATTGGGTTTCTGATGCTTGTACGAAGCAAACTCGCTGTCGCAGCCTAGATTAGTTAATGGAGCATAAGCCAGTTTATTCGGATCTGGTAGTCCGTCGCTTTGTGCTTCATCATGTTCCAGAATGTCGTAGAAAAATGGCATGGCTGACAGCCGGGCCTTAAAGTTTCTGGCTTTTCTTTAAGCATGGCAGAGTACAGACAATCTTTACCGTTACCAGATTTTAGTTGTTCACATAGGTAATCAATTTTGGGTAGTTTCAGCTTAAAGAAATTTCGCACACCATACCAGTCTCTGACAATCTTGAGATTTTTCCCTCTCTCATCAATTCCTAGTAAGTCCATTAGGGGAAAAATTACTAGATCAGCAATTTTTCTATAAAGTTCGCAGCACAAACTGAACCAGTCACTTTGAATATAAACGGACACAGCCAGGACCAATTTATTTGAGTTTTAATGTCTACCACAGAGTCAAAAATTTTTAGGACCTGATCTTTCATTTTTAGGAATTGATTTGCTATCTGAGCTATACGACCGAACCTGTTCGCTGTAAAGCCCTTGAAACCTTGTCTGTCAATACTTTCTTGCTCCATCCGTTGAACAAATTCAGAGTACAACAAAACACTGTGGGCTGCATGACTTAGACTCAATAACTTGGATATAGCTATCTTACCTAGGGTGTGGATAGAAGAACTGGATGAAGTGAAAGCTTTTTCTCCGACTTTCTCACTTATCAGATTATGAACGCTTATTCTCTGTTCGGCCTCCCTGAACACTTTATCACACGCGTTATTAACACCAAGTGTTGTATGAGCACAGCATTTAAGATTTTTAGATTCTGGAATAGCCATACTTTCTCTAAACGTTTCGTTATCTCCCGCTCTGTCATTCATCCAAAAATCAACTCGTTTTTTATTTCATCAAGTGTAGAGTCACCCAAAATTGCCAAGATTTTAAGTTTCTCTTCATATGTTGCAGCACTATCTTCTCCAGAATGCGATATGTTTTCCATAAAACCAGTGGTGAGAGATTTTTTACCTTCTGCTCCATAAACTGTTATATGATCAGCTTTTATGTCGTACATTTTATGGCCGGTGGCTTTTGTCGTATCGTCCAACCCAACTGTTATGACATTGTCGCCTTTATTCGCCAAGTAGGACGCAACATGTTTCGTATTGAGAAAGTAAGCATCTTGCAGATACATTGAGATGCATCGTTTACTGGGGAAGATATATGTTGAATCACTAACGCTTTTTCGCTTTCGTATCAAGGTAGTGCTACTAGTAGCTGTGTTTTCACCTCCAGAATCATCATCACTTTGATTAGCCTCATCGTCCTCATCAACGTTTTCATCAGATGACATCTGCCAGTTCTGACCAAATATCATATTTGCTGAGCGAACTATAATGCCAGATATATCTGCATGACTAACTTTAAATTCCGACACACATTGCTCTATACACCTAACCAAAGCTTCATTCAGAGTCCTTCTTCCTGTTCTGATTTTAACGTCAGGAAAGTATTTGAGTTCAGCTTTGTCATCATGAGAGGCTGAAGACGGAGTCACTGGATTGCTTCTTGTCTGTCTAGAACAGTGGTTCCCAACCTTTTTTTAGTCACGGACCCCTTTCAAATAATTATCTAGCTTACGGACCCCTACATTTTTAAAACCGACCTTAAACAAATAATTTGGTAAACTACGCTTACTTTTACAAATGCTAGCGAACTTTAAATGCAATATTGTAGGTAGAATTAAATTACAAATTGCTCAATCAAAACATTTTACTTACGTTCAAGAACCATCAAAAAAGTAACTTCAAACGAATACAGGTGCACTGGTGCAATTTAATGAGAAGCCTGTTGTTGTCTTTTTTGCACCAAAACACTGAACTGTTGTTGGGTCTTTGATAAAGCTACACGCACATCATGTTGAACGTCCAAACGATTTCTCTGTTTCGTTGTTATAGTAACAAGAGCCAAAAATGCAGCCTTGGACCGGTCGTTGATTAATTTTGTCTATTGTTTATTTTGATTTTGAATATTGATTAATTTTGTCAAATTCCAATGCACTCGCAGACACCCAGCAAGCTTTTCACGGACCCCTTGGGGGTTCGTGAACCCCTGGTTGGGAACCACTGGCCTAGAACTAGTTAGTGTGGTCGGTATTACCTTGGTGGGTATAAAAGGTTCATTATGTACATCATGGTCGTTTTGGTCGTGATCAATAGTATCTTCAACATCAGGCTCATATGAAAGACTTTCAGCATCTCTCAGCTCATCTATCTTCATTCTCTTTCTTTCAGCTGACAGATTCCTAGTTTCTTCTCTTTTCTTTTTTCTAGTCCAGGCTTTCGGGACAGTAGGTGTGCATATTGCTACGTAATCACCATAGCAGTTGTCAAGATAAAAATTCTCATGTTCATCTGTCATTTTCACTCCAGTCTCTGTTTCTGGCTCCTCTGAAAATCTATATTCTTTGTTCTAATATCATACGCATAAGCACACGTAGCATCATTGAAGTTTTTAGCCTTCTCAGTCCACTTATCATCTTTTTTGTGACTCGTGCGCTCGTATCTTACTAGTGCCATTAACGTTTCATAATAATCGTCCCTAATCTTTTTCGTCACCGCACGCTCAGTCAATGGGTAGACGTTCTTTGATATCCAATCGTTACGTATTTCAAATGCGACAGTCTTACTAGCATCATTCTTACTGATTTGTTTTTCTCCTTTAGAAACAGGTTGGCATAAATGTAATATACGCCCAAGTAAGTACTGTCCAGATGGTAGTTTCGATTTAGTTTCGTAAGTGTCTATCGCTTTGTATTCTTTCAGTTGTAATTTTACAGTAGTGATGCTGCTTCGAGTATCTTTTTTGGATTCAGCCATATTTAAATTTATCTATCTGAAAGCACACAAATCATTAGATACATTAATACCTAACACAACACCGAATTTTCAGCTCTAATCCTGTAAAACAAATAGGTCTAAATGCAAGTTAGCCCATTTACATGCCTAGAAGTAATGTATATGAAATAAGTAGGATCAGAGCAAGGCAACATAAACATCAAATATCACAAATATGGCTACATAACAAGCAAAAATCTGTAAGAATACGACATAGAAAGCCACACGTGCACGGCAGCCCCACGAAAGTGTCATTTTCGTAATCTACGACCCAAAAAACATATATATAGACATATTACACGATATATTTCTAAGTTATGCTGAAAAAACTCCAAAAATCTCGATTTTGGCCGCCATTTTGAATAAATTAGCATTTTAATGGGTCAGATGAGGTCATAGGTCAAAAATTGCAACGGATTCGAACTCAGCATCCAAAATGGCCATAGAAAACACAGGGCTCTAAAAAATTATTTCATTTACCCCACCCTACTATTAGAGCGAAATAGATCAGTTATCAGTTTGAATCCTAGCAAAATAAGCCTCATGAAGAATTTTATCCGAAAAATAATTCTTCTTTGTGACAAGCAGAAACGAGATCGTATTTCAACTTTTTGCTAATACTTATATTCCAGTCAATACAATCGTTGCATGAATTAAAAACGCTGCATAATTATAGATCTCGTGTACACAGTTAGACGTAAAAGATACTGAGGGCTATTTTAATTAAACTTGTTGGACAAGAGTATTTGTCATAGAAATGTTTAAATAAATAATTCATTCTTGATAAATAATGGACAATAAAAGCATGCAAGTATCTATAAAGAACAGACAGTGCCGTAGCAGCCAAACTTTTCTTCCCCTTCCCAAACAAAAGCTCACAAGGGCCTTCCAAGAGTGATTTCTAAAAACACAGATTTCTAAATGTTGCTGTATTAAAGTTATTACATTTTGTTAGCGGTCCGCGACGTATCTAAGACAATAGCTCTTATTTTTCTTACGAAACATTAAAAATAAATCATACGGTCAAAAGCAACAGGTCTTTCTAAAAAATGTCGTAGTTCATCATTAGAGCAAAATCTCTTGACAACCTCGGCTCGAGTGCTTGTGGTTTGCGACACGCAATGAGCTCAAAAAATACACATCATTGTGACAACAGTTTTACCCCACTTACCAAAGAACTTACGGCACATCCCGAGGCCGAATGGGCTCCACAACAAAATAGCCTAAGGTTTTTTTTCTCTCATTTTACTTTTCTTAGTTCCACTCGCAGACACAATTTTGGTCCCAGCCACAAAATTGAGCTCCCCCCAAATGGGTTATGATGGGCGGCTGATACGGATCTGAGAATAGGTATTTGCAAATAACGATGCACAGACAATCTACTTCAGCTCTGACTCCAGCTTGTGTTCACATGTTTGCTTGGGAAGACAATTTTCGTATCTTACGTGTAAGCTTTTCAGGTGGATTTTCAGCAGATGGGCGGCTGTTAAGCCGCTTCAATTGATTTTTCGCAAAGCAATTAAAAGCAATTTTTAAAATAGCGTCAAAGCATGAATGACCAGTAGCACACTTCACATTAATCAAATGCAATTACGACGGGGAATTGCTAACGGCTCTAGTTGCTGCAGCACAAAAAACAGATCGAGAATTCTGCGCACATAACAACCTTTTTGGCTGTAATTCATCACTTGCTACAGTAGAAAAATAAACAACTGCAAGAGAAGTAACCACATAACAAAATTCACTAGGTTTTGAGAAACCACCTCTATCAGCAATATCAAATAGTTTTTTGTCCTCTTGCGCAACAAAGTCAGCAATGTGGAGTTGGTCACAACTTGCAAGCAGTAGATCTTTACAGGCAATACGTTTTTTTCGGTTGCTGATCTGCAGTGCGATATAGCCACTTACATAGTAGCTCACTGCTGCATCCGATTCAGGAATGTCTTCCAAAGAAATAGGGGAGATGATATCGACAACCCACTGGTAACTTTCCTGGCTCAGCTTCTCACACTTGTTGTTGTCACACATAGAAATAGTACGAGCTGCAGAAAGAGCATTTTTCTGCAGCAAAGCAAGGCAGCGAATCTTTTTTTCGGCAAAAAGAAGCTGCTTAACTGACATAAAAAAGTTACCGCCATTGGTTTGCCGATACCAGCCGAAACGTCCTTCAAGAGGGTCAGACATTAGCTTGCCTGTGAGCACATATTCAATGGTGCTATCATCAATCAAATAGTGTGCAAGTTCAACAATAGCACCGATTGTGTGGATGCAGGCGGTGAAAGTTTCTGAAGTTAAACCAATGTTACCAGACGACTTCCATGCTTTAAATATTTCCACTGCTTCTACCAGTAGCTTCTCGCCAGGATGACCATTTTCATTTTTTTTCAGAGGCATGTTCAATTCATCTCTCTTTCTAATATCTAAAATAATGTTTGTGGTCACAAGGCATAATACAAGCATATGAATCACTACGACAAATTAAAAAAGAATTAATTTTAAAATGTTGGTAATGTAAAAAGAACACTTGCAACTAAACAATATCTTGGTTATGTAGAAAAAAGAAACGATTGATCTTCTTTTACGTCTACATGGAAACAGTCAAAAACTTATTATCACAAAAAACATCAGAATACCTTGATAAGGAGCTTTTACAGAGAGCACTTTCCAAATGTTTGCGATGAATTGCACATATTGAGCAGTTTCCATAAACCCAGGATGAGTATCAGCATAATAAATTAAACCACAATAAGTTGACTCACTGAACACGCCTGAATTAAAATTTATAAACTGTTAAAGAACATCATTAATAAAAATTTCTTTAGTTAAAGTGACAAAGAAAAAATCTTACATAGGTTTTTATTCACTAGTAGTTGAATAATAAGCTTACTGTTAATGAAAAATTATGATAAATTCTTACCAAGTGCATGCTGAGGAGATGTTCGAATAAGGCTGCTGGGGTTAAGAGATACTTTTTTTAAAGAATGGGCTACTTTTATAGGTTTTCCTTCTTCCAATGCATATAGGTGTTTGATATGAGCAAACTCAGCAACACATGACTCCCCGAGTACACGTTCATGCCCAAGTGTTGGAGGATGCATCCTTTGTTTATTAACAAAATTATTGTAAATATTTTTGAAGTTATGGGTGAAGTCGAAAAGAAAAAACAGACGTTCACCTTCCAGTACTGGATGGTCAATGCTATGACAAAGTTTACCATTTCCTAACGTTGTGAAGAGTTTCCTGTAAAAGTAAAACTGAATTACCACTGAGTAAACTGTAAACCTTTCAATTAAAATAGATGACCAACAACAGCTTAATAAGAATAAAATTCAGTTGTAAATTGTAATATTATCATATGTATTATATGTGAAATCAACTTGTAATCTTCGTCATATTTACCTGATAAAATAAACAGATACATAAAATATAAAATAATTAATTCTGGCAGGTCTGTCAACTATTATGCAAAATAGAAAGCTAAACAATACAAATGAAGCATGTTAATCAGCTAGCACATGAGATTATATATTTGCATGACATCTTAGCTTAAAGTATAATTCTAATTAAATATCACCTTTTACATATTATCCAATGCAATTTAATATGCTAGCTGATAATAATAATAATACAATTAACTTAAGGAAACAACTATCACACTAGTAATATTTTTGACTGCCTATATCTTACCTGTTACAAATGTGGTTATCAGCACAAACAGCAAGTACTTTGTAAAAAGAACTGATGGCTTTCAATATCCTGTTGAACCAATGACTTAAAGTATCAGTATTCAGCTTGTTTACAGGTATCAAGCAAACAACATCCCTGTATTTTCCACATATAGACTGTACCATGAAAGTCAGCACGGTTTTGGCAGGGACACCATCTTCAGTTAATCCCACAAAACTACCATTGCTATATTCGACACGTTGTGCCGTGTACACTTCATCAAGAAGCAGCACAACTATCTTTTCCTGAGCAGACAAACTTTCACTTTGATGTTTTAAATACTTCAAATCAACTATACTTGTGCTGACATCAGATCCTGCAGAAAGCTGTCTTAAACGAATTAATGATGGCAATATTAAAACTTGGCGAATTTTTCTATAGCATGCAGTGATGTTAACTGCCATAAAAAAAGCAGTGGTTATTAGTTCAACAGAGTAATGACGTCCATGTTTTTGTACTTGTAGAAGCTGAAGTTGTTCAATAACAAATCTAATTAGTGATAATGATTCATGGTCAGTTAGACTTGACTGGTAGTTCCAAAAGATTGACAACTAAAGAAAGGCAACTATTTGAGGAAATAAAATCTTTTGAGCTGTCACAGACAGATTTGCAGAGAGACAAAATATTCTTCAATTCACTTTTGCTTTGCAAAGTTGGTAACAACAGCAAATGACTGTAAAAGACATTTGGCATATGCTTCGAAAAGATAAATACTTTAATTTCCAAGTTTACATCAACAAATACTGATGCTAGAAGAGATGGTGCCACAGTTAAGTCATCATATTGCTTAATATAATGAAAGTACATACAGTTAATGCCTGAAGCAGATATAAATCCACTTGGTAAGATTTCATTTTTAATCATTTTTATAAAATGTTCATAAGAATCAAAGGATTCATTTTGGAACATGAGTTGTGTTTGTTTGACAATGTCATTATTTCTCTTTTCCACTCTAGCTGCTGCAGTGGCTGATGAGGTCGGGCGAGGAACAGGATTTTTCTTTGAGAGGTAGATTGGAAGAGATAGAAAAATGTGTGGGATTACATTTGGTTTGAGACGTAATCGTTGAAGATTTGTAGTTGGTCTTGCATCTGCTCGATATTTACGTTGATCAGTTGATGTTTTTATCACATCATTTTCTGCAAAAGGCTTAACACAGACTCGATGATTTGGCGAAACTATCCAATCTTGACGAGGAATTGCATTTATCCATTTCTTTTTTAAAATAGGATCTACAGGAAACTTAAATAAAGGAATTGCTTCAGGTGATTGATGGCTGGTCTTAGTACATTTATAGCCAGTTTTGCATCCAGGAACACAGCACACATTAACCATTGCATTAGAAGTACAGTACTGATAAACAAATACATTAATAATGTAGTTAATTTAACGCTGGCTAAAAGATGGCCTGCCTGTTGGTAAAACCAAGGTTCATTTAAAAATAAACAAAATAGCCCATACACAATGGTATAAAACGAAGTTTTGCTAAATCTTTACAGCATCTTAATATGTAGTGCACAGTGGCAATGTTGTGTATCGATACATGTGGTATTGGTTATTTTGTTTTGCCTGAGACATAAGGACCCCAGTTTGTTCCAAATAATTCGTTATCGTGAAACAGACTAACCACTAACACTTAACTTCAGTTTTACCACTCACGTTGGCAGTTGGTAACAGGCTAAATTGAATTAGATCAAACAATGCAGATTTACAACATGTGTACAAAGCTTGTTTGCATCACATGCTAATTATTTAGGCGTACTGGAATTAGCCTAACTTCCACTCTAAAATGACTTAAACTCCATTTCAAACATCTTTCTAACAATCTTCCAAACGTCTTCTTAACACCCACAAAACAGTTTTGCAGATACACTTATCTGCTTATTACAGGGCCTAAGCCAGAAATACAGCCTATGATTTTAGGTACTTGCATAGGTTTTATTGTATGTTAAATTAGTTTTTTGATTTTCTAACTAACGGTATTAGAATTACAAATCTAGGCCTACCGTACCTCATCATTGTTTGATCAACTACCGTACATTACATTGGTATGCTAAACAAGGATAATAAACTGCATTTTTAAAAGTTACCCTCCTATTGACAGAAAGCGGAATAGATTAGCACGGAGTTAGCAATCCCTTAGTTTTAGATATCCCTGCTTCTGCATAACATTTCAATAGAAATTGTCTTAGTAATTTATTGTGTAGATGTGTTTTAACAAACTTAAATGCAAATAGGTCTACTAGACATTGTGAAAGCTTATATTGTATACATTTGAACCCACAATGAGATATTCAAATATTCAGATACACAAATATTCAAATGTCTCAAAAACTAGAGCCAATTTAGCAAAATTGATATCATTTTTGGAATCAGCGGGCCTAAATTATCCTAAATTCACTCTATTATCACCGGCATAAAAAATTGTGTTGACCAGTGTAATTAATAATGACTTGCATAAAACTTTTGTAAACATGAATTTAATAATATCGACCAAGTTCTCATCCCAGTTCATCATTAGCAGGCAGATTTTTGTGTCTTCCCAAACCTAATTTAATTTGGTGGTTGACATTAAGCAGTTTCTAATATTACACACTTGGCCTACTATTTCAAACCAAGTGACCGAAATTGTGTGCAGGCTATCAACGTATTCCAATTAACTGTGATTAGTCAACATTGAATTCATTTTGGAGGTATTATCTATTTTATCGCCACAAGGAATCTCTTTGGTACCTTAACATCACGCTTGCCAATCAAATTTAAGATCTGCAACAATATGATGCAATGACGTCACTATGACAAGTGGAAAATCAGCCTTTTCCTTGGCCAAATATCTTTTTGGCTTCAAGCCAGTTTACGTTTCCAGAACGAAAAACGTTGTACACTCATATCAGACCATAGCAGCAAAATCGGCAATCTGACAATTCTTGCTAGTAGCTGGATCATGAGTTGATTGGTACATGTTGCATCATGTTTTTTTTTTATATGCATATTTTGCACCAGGAAATCTGGTCCATCACTTACAAAAAAGCAGCTATAACATCAGCAACGGCGTCCAGCCAGGTGATCGAGTGGTGCTTACCATAGATAGAAGAAGGTCTTCTTCTTGAAGGTTCGGTTTCCTGCTGGTCGGATACGCGCCACTAAAAAGCTCCAATAATGGCAAAATCGATCTGGTGCTTCCTTATAGTTCGTTCGTGTTCGTTCATACTTTGCGCACAACTGCTTTAGCACTGTGCTTTTCTACAGCTGAATACGCGTGCCCAGTGTGGGAGAGATCAGCTCATGCAGGAAAAATCGACTCAGCTCTGAATGACACATGCCGACGAATTACAGGATGCCTTAAACCACCCCCCTTAACAAGGTGTACAGCTTGGCAGGAATCGCCCCCCCCCCCCCCCAGCATTCGCCGTGAAGTATCCAGCCAATCTGAACGACAAAAATGCAATTTGGACCAACGACATCCCATGTACGGATTGACAGCGGTCCCATCCAGACTAAAATCCAGAAAGAGTTTCTTGAGAACTGTTCCTCCTCTCGACAAGCACACCACGCACCAACTTAAAGCACAGAACCTATGGCAAAACTACACAGACAATATTCCAGACCAACATAAGCTCCAAAATTTCCCAGTTCAAGAATCTCTCTCCCCCCAGGACACAAGTTACAATGGAATATATGGCGTTGTCTCAACCGTTTAAGATCAGGTGTAGGCAAGACCAAATCTCTTCTACTGAGGTGGGGCTACTTACCCCCCGGCACTGATACCACCTGCCAGTGTGAAAAGAAAAATCAAACCATAAACCATTTGTTAACTTGAGAAAAAACTGGAACAACCTGCACCATGGATGACCTGTTACAATGTAACAGCAATGCAAAAAAATCGAAACGGCTTGGTGCAACTTAATCTAGCTCAAACGGACTCGAAGAAGAAGATTGTTCGTGTGTAACCACATTTTTCTTATTTCAAGTCCAATGCCTCTGTAAAGTTCTAGTTTAGTTTCATAGTGGAGTTATCCGAGTGCTCGCATGTTGTTAGCGATTTCTAACCATCCAAAAATGGCGGAAGTCGGCACAATAGGAATGCAGAACAAGTTCAAGTTGTTGCACTTCACAAAACAGAACTGTCTCTGGATCAAATATCAAAATAACTTAGATCACACCACAGACTTGTGTATTGTGTCACGCAGCCATCTGTTGAAGCAGTGATAGAAAGATTTGACAGCAAGATGTTTATGGCAATCAGGGGAAAGTGCAAGGTCTCGCCAAACCTCCAGAAGAGAATAGAAGAGTGGTTTGACGAGTTCTTATAAACATGTTTATGCAAGTCTTCTAAAATATGTGCTGACGTTAATATCAGCAATATTTCTCGTCATTTACCCTGTTCCATTAAGTTCGCTCGAAATTTTGCAAAAATTGGAGGGAGATCGCATTACTATTGCTATATGTGGTATTGTTTTGCAAAGCCTCCCACTTTTCCTGATTGATAAAAGTATCTCTTTGGTCGAACTTGTCCATTATTGTTTCAAAGAATTACTTGTGACACCATGCATCTTGTTTTGATATTTGGTGCTGAGACAATTCAGTTTTGTAAAGCGCAAGAAACTTATCTTGTTGTATATCCGTGTGACATCAATTTTTATTCGTTATAGGAAAGTTTTATATGACGTCACAGATATTTGGCCAAAAAAGTCAGTAGGGTTGGTAACGTTCCGTTACATATAGGGTCCCGTGTAACATATAGGGTCCCGACCATTGGTAACTTCATGTTGCATATAGGGTCCCGACCATTGGTAACTTCATGTTGCATATAGGGTCCCGACCATTGGTAACTTCATGTTGCATATAGGGTCCCGACCATAGGTAACTTCATGTTACATATAGGGTCCCGACCATTGGTAACTTCATGTTGCATATAGGGTCCCGACCATTGGTAACTTCATGTTACATATAGGGTCCCGACCATTGGTAACTTCATGTTACATATAGGGTCCCGAATCTTGGTAACTTCATGTTGCATATAGGGTCCCGACCATTGGTAACTTCATGTTGCATATAGGGTCCCGACCATTGGTAACTTCATGTTGCATATAGGGTCCCGACCATTGGTAACTTCATGTTGCATATAGGGTCCCGACCATTGGTAACTTCATGTTGCATATAGGGTCCCGACCATTGGTAACTTCATGTTGCATATAGGGTCCCGACTCTTGGTAACTTCATGTTGCATATAGGGTCCCGACCATTGGTAACGTCATGTTGCATATAGGGTCCCGACCATTGGTAACTTCATGTTGCATATAGGGTCCCGACCATTGGTAATTTCATGTTGCATATAGGGTCCCGACCATTGGTAACTTCATGTTGCATATAGGGTCCCGACCATTGGTAACCTCATGTTGCATATAGGGTCCCGACCATTGGTAACTTCATGTTGCATATAGGGTCCCGACCATTGGTAACTTCATGTTGCATATAGGGTCCCGACTCTTGGTAACTTCATGTTGCATATAGGGTCTCGACCATTGGTAACTTCATGTTGCATATAGGGTCCCGACCATTGGTAACTTCATGTTGCATATAGGATCCCGACCATTGGTAACCTCATGTTGCATATAGGGTCCCGACCATTGGTAACTTCATGTTGCATATAGGGTCCCGACCATTGGTAACTTCATGTTGCATATAGGGTCCCGACCATTGGTAACTACATGTTGCATATAGGGTCCCGACCATTGGTAACTTCATGTTGCATATAGGGTCCCGACCATTGGTAACTTCATGTTGCATATAGGGTCCCGACCATTGGTGACTTCATGTTACATATAGGGTCCCGACCATTGGTAACTTCATGTTGCATATAGGGTCCCGACCATTGGTAACTTCATGTTGCATATAGGGTCCCGACTCTTGGTAACTTCATGTTGCATATAGGGTCCCGACCATTGGTAACTTCATGTTGCATATAGGGTCCCGACTCTTGGTAACTTCATGTTGCATATAGGGTCCCGACCATTGGTAACTTCATGTTGCATATAGGGTCCCGACCATTGGTAACTTCATGTTGCATATAGGGTCCCGACCATTGGTAACTTCATGTTGCATATAGGGTCCCGACCATTGGTAACTTCATGTTACATATAGGGTCCCGACCATTGGTAACTTCATGTTGCATATAGGGTCCCGACCATTGGTAACTTCATGTTGCATATAGGGTCCCGACCATTGGTAACTACATGTTGCATATAGGGTCCCGACCATTGGTAACTTCATGTTGCATATAGGGTCCCGACCATTGGTAGCCTTCATGTTGCATATAGGGTCCCGACCATTGGTGACTTCATGTTACATATAGGGTCCCGACCATTGGTAACTTCATGTTGCATATAGGGTCCCGACCATTGGTAACTTCATGTTGCATATAGGGTCCCGACTCTTGGTAACTTCATGTTGCATATAGGGTCCCGACCATTGGTAACTTCATGTTGCATATAGGGTCCTGACTCTTGGTAACTTCATGTTACATATAGGGTCCCGACCATTGGTAACTTCATGTTGCATATAGGGTCCCGACCATTGGTAACTTCATGTTGCATATAGGGTCCCGACCATTGGTAACTTCATGTTACATATAGGGTCCCGACCATTGGTAACTTCATGTTACATATAGGGTCCCGACCATTGGTAACTTCATGTTACATATAGGGTCCCGACCATTGGTAACTTCATGTTGCATATAGGGTCCCGACCATTGGTAACTTCATGTTGCATATAGGGTCCCGACCATTGGTAACTTCATGTTACATATAGGGTCCCGACCATTGGTAACTTCATGTTGCATATAGGGTCCCGAATCTTGGTAACTTCATGTTACATATAGGGTCCCGACCATTGGTAACTTCATGTTGCATATAGGGTCCCGACCATTGGTAACTTCATGTTGCATATAGGGTCCCGACCATTGGTAACTTCATGTTACATATAGGGTCCCGACCATTGGTAACCTCAGGTTGCATATAGGGTCTGGCTGTTCGTGATTTAGAAATCGAATAGATTTTGATTGAATTGGAAAACTTTTTTTGTTTTTTATTTTTATTGAACCAAGAAGAGTTTTATCAAAAACTTCAAAATTGTATAATTACAAGTCAAATCATCAAAATTAAAAATGTTTAACAACGAAAAGTGAGTTTTTTGCACATCTTCAAATGTTTACAGCTATAATACAAGAGAGAATGAGGCTGTGCAATAAATGTCTCTGGCGAAAGGCTTGATTGTTGTATGTGTATGCTGTTTATAAATAAAATAAAAACTGTCCAGCAGCAGTAACAGGCTTTGCTGTACAAAGTTGTTTATGTTTCCTTGTATTTTTCATTTAAAATTTTAACTGATGGTTTAGCGCAATTGCAAAATGGAGTGGGTAGCTTTTTAATGCTGCTATTCACTCTTTTTAAAACAAAGCGACCCCATTTTTTAAAATGATCTCCATGTGGGTAACCAGCTTTTCCGTTTAAAGCATGAAGAGCATGGGCAATTTCATGGATGACGACTTCAAGCAAGATTTGTTTATTTTGAAAAGTTTCAGGCAAAATACAAATATAAAAAGTGTTTAAAGGCTTTAAAGGAACTGTAAGTCCAAACAATTTATGCTTCTTTGTAGAGGTTGGTAAAATCCGAATTATATCTTTTGGAGAAACACAACCAATTGCGCAATTTGCTGATGGCAAGTTGGTATGTGGCAATATTAACTCTCGTATAGATTGATATAAAAGTTGAGCGGTAGCTGTATTATCAGCATTATGTTTTGACGCCTGAATTAAGTCCTCCATCTGTTTACGGTAGGAAAGTTTTCGATTTTCCACGTGTTGTATCACTTCACTACATGACATGCAATTCCATTTTTTTGATGTAAAGTCGCCCTTTTCACATTTCTGGTGGAACCAGCTTTTACAACGCGAACACTGGATCATGAGCTGTCCATCATCTGGCATTCGGCAATGACAGTGCAAAGCGGTGAACATTTTGGGAAAAATATCAACTTGAAAATTTCTATTTCGAGAAATTACAATGTCTTCTAAAAAAGTTGAAATATCATTTGATTTCAAGCCCTTCATTAATGCCTGTCTCATCACGGACTGATTAAACTCCAAGCAGCAAGGATTAAGATTTTGGCATAATGCAGCACAATATGCAATTGCGAATAACCCACAGTCGTTTCCCCCAATTTGTTGCTGAACATCTTCTACTGAAATGCTCACCGCACCCCTTGGCCCTGTTAGCTCACACACCGACTTTTCCACAACAAGGGGATAACTAATTTTTTTTTCCTTTTTAGCGACACTGAGAAAACTGTCGTAAACTTTCCCATAACCAACTGGTCGGACGGGACAGCCTGCTGCTGCTTGATATTCAGTTGACTCACAAAACACATTTGAAAGCGTAATCCAATGACTGCTATTGATATGTACAATTTGAACGTACTGTTCTATGTTTATATCATGGTGAAATCCTCCACATTGTGGTTTTAAAACATCTTGTAATCCGTGCAAGTTTTCCTTTTTCATTAGCATCATTGCAGCGTTGATAATCGAATCATAAAGCCACGCGCTGTCGTCTTGAAGGATAAACGCATCGCTATTTTTTAGAAGCAAGCTTTTGATCCAATACTCATTTTTGTTGATAAAATTTTCTTCAGTGGTGTTGTTGGGGTAACTTGCACAATCGATTGAATGGGCAGAAGTATTTTCACCAATGAAGACTTCCATTTTATTAGTTGGTTCATCTTCAGTGATTGTTATAATAGAGTCTACCAATATGTTTACTTGTAATTTTGAAGGTGCACTATCTACTTGAGAATTAATGTTTGATGAAGCAACAGGGCTTCTTAAAGTCTTTTTGGAAAGCATTAGCCTTCCAAGCGAATCCCGATACACCTCATGTTTTGATAATAATTTTGTTGCTTGAATTTTGCAAATATTTTTAGTAGCATTTTTTAAATCAATAATTGAACGAAGGAGAAATATGTGGTTTACAGGTTTCATACCATTCAAGAAACGACTGTCGTAACGATGGGCTGCATGAAGTTGTTCATCTCGCTGTGTGTTCACCATCCCTTTCAATTCTTTGACATGAGTAACCCGTCTTAAGATTTCTTTTCTTTTTACTGTGTTGCGTTCGTGAAACCGATCAAATAGGCAAAGATGTGTACTTGATCCTGTGACCGGATGAACATCATCAATCACTGATGCAGTAGATGCATTTTCTTTTTCCAACCATGGCAGTGATACAGATAAAGTTCCCAAGAAGGCTTTTTCAATGTTTTCCTCACTTATTTCACTAACCATACCGTCATTTGGCGAAAACATATTTGGTTTTCTTTTGTTTCCATGTGCCACAACCATGTGAGCCATGTCGATTATGCAAATATTGGGTTGAAATTTCATGGAAAGCAACACATCCACATAATCTCTGGGACTTTCTGCACGAAGAACAAACTTTAGTACATAAACAACACCATGAGGGCATGTTCCAGACAGCCAACCACCAGAACATCCCCATAATTTTGAAAAAGTCTTTTTAAACTTCTCATCATTATCACTTATTAAAGACTTTATTTTCATGATCGCATCCAATTTGGATCCACAATTTTTTAACCCAAGTGTTTTTGCCAATTTAGCTACATCACTAGCTTTGGATTGGCTTAGCAACTCTAAAATTCTTTCTTCGGTTACTTCTCTGCAATCTTTTTCAAGTTCTTGTGTGTGACGACTGACTTTTCTATGTTCGGTGTTAATTAGAAATTTGTTTCTTCGTGTTTTTTTCCCGATGTATGGAGCCCAATTAAGCAAAGACGGTTCAACATTATCAGCTTCTATCCCATAGCCTCGTTTTATCATGTGGATTTCTACGATTCTCCAAAACGCATCAGCATTTACAGTATCGTGATTATCTTCATCATAATTTTGAGGCAATTGAAGATTAGAAGCTGAACATCGAAAAGCAATTTTTTTATTTAAATCCATTATAAGAACTTTTGGGTGATATCCACATAAAATACATGAGTACTCATATGAGTGTTCACTTAGGGCATCAAAATGCAAATACGCATTTAAAATTGTTTGTGCGTTTAAGCAAACTCCGATTTTTGATTCAAGAACTTTCACCATACTGCCAATGGGAATGTGTTGCAGTAAGCAGCCACGTAAAAAATGACATACTTCAATAGAAATTAGAAATGTGTCATTGAAGTTATGAACGCCATCTGAATATTCTTGATATCGGTAACAGATTTGGCAATTTGGACATGATTTGTAATAAATTTGCACACCTGTTACCATTGCATCCATGGTCAATAAACGACCTACTTTGCTGATTCTTACAGCAGTGTTCAAAGAAACATTGCAAAAGTAGCATGAAGTTTCTGTGGGCACAAAATCTGATTTCATGTTTTTTGCATCACATGTGTAATTCAGGGGTATCTTTTTCTGCTGCATTAAATATTCACACATTTTTTCAATTAAGTTTACGTCTTGTGGAGGATAGATTGTGGTAGTACACAGACCTATCTTTTCGTCTTTCTCTGAAGTTTCCCAGGTTTGTGTCGGCAAAAATGCATCACCATTATTTTTGAGGAATATGTCCAATTTATTGCTTTCATACAAATACCATTTGCATATTGCTTTATGAAGGTATCCCCTCTTCCTAGAACAACAGCAACAATCTAATGTGCCTTCGCGAATGTCTGCAGTAACCTTGGCTCTGCCCAATTTAGCGTAATAATGGGCATTACCATCAAAAATGGACATATGAATGTAGCGATCACCATCTTGCACGGGTACTATAAGCCTAGCTCCATGACTTTTCGCACTTTCGTAAAGTTGTTTGCACATCCAAATGGTTTTATCGGAAAGAAGTTTGACTTTACCTTTGCCAGATAAATGTTTTAAAGAACCAAAAGACAAATCTGCTTCCTGAGTGTACTGTGGGCATTTACTGCAAAGCTGTAAATGAATGCATTCTACTGTAGGCATGCCAGATCTCTTTGCTAAATTCATATAATCAGCACAACTTTCTTCCTCACATAACATAGTTGCAGAATCAGCAGAAACTTTTTTTTGGACATGTGTTCTATAGACAATACCGCCTTTCATTGACTTTCTGACAAAATATATCCCTTCTGATTCATCAACACAAATACAACTTGGTGTGAATTCTGTGTTATGCATTTTCTTCAAATGGCGATTCAAACTCTTTGGATGCATGGTGAGAGAACAGACTGAACAATTACCGAATGAGCAGCAGGTTTTTTTGTTTGTGCTCTACCACTAAAACTGTCTTCATCTTCGTCACCAGGTAAGTTTAATTTCAATTCGGTCATATTTTTATCATCAGGAGTTTTATTTTGTGCTTGATCGTTTTTAAAAATTCGATGTTTATGAAGATGAGAAAGAAAACGCTTTCTGGTAGCAATGGTCTCTTCGCATTTTGGACAGTGATAATGAATTCGCTTAGTATTAATATGTAATGCAGAATGAGATAGTTTGCAAGGAAAACACGTTTGATCATCAAAAGTGACAGCGCGACTAATATGAGACTGCAAGATATGACGTTTCAGACGAGAACATTTAACATGTATGAAATTACAATATTTACAATGAAAGTGTTTTTTTTGGCAGCATTTGCATTTCGTCTCGGGGGCACTGCTGAAACAGCGACTGAATATCACACTTCTTTAAACCATCCATCATTCCATGCATAAAATTTATTCGACAGTTCCTTACATAGGCTAATATGCACAACATTGTCTTCAAAATATACTGTTTGGCTGATTGCAAAAATAATTTTTTTTACTTACACTGCAGATTTGATGCAGGGTAGGCTAATACGAAGACTGCATATGATATCACACATTTGGAGCGAAAAAAGTGACTGACCAAGAGCTGTAATTTATGCTGTAAAGGTATCGGGCAAACACCAACTTTAGAGGTTATTTTGAAAACTAACAAGAAATCAATTAAAGATTCGAATGAATTAGTGACAGTTAGTTACTCAGAAACAAATAAATTTCATCAAAAGCGATTTGGTTGAGATCAGGCCTTTAAGCTGGCTAATCTAAACTTAGTATGGTGTGCCACTTGGCCGAAAAATCAGCCTTAAGGGAAGTATCATCTAAATATCATCTATTCCTCTGCTAAAAATAACTCCATACCAATTACATACCCGTAGGCTCATCAGCCATTATTAGATTATTTCTACCAGTACCGTAAGTTTTTAATTATACTTGGCCTACTTGATACAGCAGCCAAGAACAATAGCCCAAAAAATTGTATAAAGAAAAGTGAAGTTCACAAAATTGCATGTAATAGGTCAATCTAACAGAACGGCAAACATTATTGACAAAATATTTCAAACGACAGGTGATTACATCCATCAATATCTAATCCAACACATGACAAACGGTATAAAAGTCTACCTTGTCATCTAGGCTACAGAATAATTTAGGTTTATTACTATTCAGCATACTTATACAACTAAATATGCTGTAAAAGTGCACATTACAAGTAAATGCTGGAATACCAGATAAACTGTGAGAACATATTCTTACTTTGGTACTAACAGAGGTTGATTTTTGTAAAATTGAATTTAACTGATGCGCATAACAATGAATGAAGTAGGCACTAGGGTAAAATCTTTAATTAATGCTTGAACTCCATTTCACACTCCACTCAACACAGCAGCTCCATCATAGGCTTGGGCAATAAGCTTATGCAGAGCATGTCCAATCATAATTTGAAGTTTCTTGAGCAAGATGCTAGCCATTGCCTGGGCTGTCAGGCAATCTTGGCAAAAAAAACCCCAAACCTTTCAACTGGCTCACCATTTTTTTCATACCTAAATACAATTACCATTTGACTTTAGTAAAATATGTCAGTTGTTTCGTCACACATAACTGCCAGATAGTTAGATTTACTTATTTCAGCTTTAATTTGTTTACAATTTTCCAAAATTGATTCAAAGATTTCATTTTGTATTGTTGTTGATGTACCTTTAAAAAGTGTTGCTGTCTCAAAATGTGATTTAAAGCTTGAGTCTAAGTTTGATGTTAAGTCAAGCAAAAAACTTTAGGATTAGTCGAATCCACATGTTCATCGTGACCCCTTAGCGGCAGCTTAATTCACCACAGAATTTAATGCAGTCAGTAATTTTTGATAAAATTCTCTCAAAAACAAACAAAAAAATGTGAAGCGGAACTTTATCTGTACATGAGGTCAGGTTGCGGTTATTTTTATTGTAACACCTTAAGACCGTCGAGACTGCAATTTCGCAGTCTTCAATCGTGTTGCCGAAATGAAAAAATAGATTTAAATAAAAAATTTCTAAAATCTGCATCCCCAGATAAAAACATCTGAATACAAAACCAAATTTACCACAGAGAACCAAAAACCGGGGGGGGGGGGGGGGGCTGCAGTCCTGCAGCCCCCTTACACGAGCTTCCCCAGGTCGGGAGCCTATATGTAACATAGAATTACCTATGGTCGGGATCCTATTTGCAACTAGAAGATACCAATGGTCCGGACCCTATATGCAACATGAAGTTACCAACAGTTGGGACCCTATATGCAACATCAGGTTACCAATGGTCGGGACCCTATATGTAACATGAAGTTACCAATGGTCGGGACCCTATATGTAACATGAAGTTACCAATGGTCGGGACCCTATATGCAACATGAAGTTACCAAGAGTCGGGACCCTATATGCAACATGAAGTTACCAATGGTCGGGACCCTATATGCAACATGAAGTTACCAAGAGTCGGGACCCTATATGTAACATGAAGTTACCAATGGTCGGGACCCTATATGCAACATGAAGTTACCAATGGTCGGGACCCTATATGCAACATGAAGTTACCAATGGTCGGGACCCTATATGTAACATGAAGTTACCAATGGTCGGGACCCTATATGCAACATCAAGCTACCGATGGTCGGGACCCTATATGCAACATGAAGTTACCAATGGTCGGGACCCTATATGTAACATGAAGTTACCAATGGTCGGGACCCTATATGCAACATGAAGTTACCAATGGTCGGGACCCTATATGCAACATGAAGTTACCAATGGTCGGGACCCTATATGCAACATGAAGTTACCAATGGTCGGGACCCTATATGCAACATCAAGTTACCAATGGTCGGGACCCTATATGCAACATGAAGTTACCAATGGTCGGGACCCTATATGTCACATGAAGGCTACCAATTGTCGGGACCCTATATGCAACATGAAGTTACCAAGAGTCGGGACCCTATATGCAACATGAAGTTACCAATGGTCGGGACCCTATATGCAACATGAAGTTACCAATGGTCGGGACCCTATATGCAACATCAAGTTACCAATGGTCGGGACCCTATATGTAACATGAAGTTACCAATGGTCGGGACCCTATATGCAACATGAAGTTACCAATGGTCGGGACCCTATATGCAACATCAAGTTACCAATGGTCGGGACCGTATATGCAACATGAAGTTACCAATGGTCGGGACCCTATATGTTACACGGGACCCTATATGTAACGGAACGTTACCAAGGCCTCTCGAAAAATCAGCCTTAAGGGAAGTATCATCTAAATATCATCTATTCCTCTGCTAAAAATAACTCCATACCAATTACATACCCGTAGGCTCATCAGCCATTATTAGATTATTTCTACCAGTACCGTAAGTTTTTAATTATACTTGGCCTACTTGATACAGCAGCCAAGAACAATAGCCCAAAAAATTGTATAAAGAAAAGTGAAGTTCACAAAATTGCATGTAATAGGTCAATCTAATTATTGACAAAATATTTCAAACGACAGGTGATTACATCCATCAATATCTAATCCAACACATGACAAACGGTATAAAAGTCTACCTTGTCATCTAGGCTACAGAATAATTTAGGTTTATTACTATTCAGCATACTTATACAACTAAATATGCTGTAAAAGTGCACATTACAAGTAAATGCTGGAATACCAGATAAACTGTGAGAACATATTCTTACTTTGATACTAACAGAGGTTGATTTTTGTAAAATTGAATTTAACTGATGCGCATAACAATGAATGAAGTAGGCACTAGGGTAAAATCTTTAATTAATGCTTGAACTCCATTTCACACTCCACTCAACACAGCAGCTCCATCATAGGCTTGGGCAATAAGCTTATGCAGAGCATGTCCAATCATAATTTGAAGTTTCTTGAGCAAGATGCTAGCCATTGCCTGGGCTGTCAGGCAATCTTGGCAAAAAAAACCCCAAACCTTTCAACTGGCTCACCATTTTTTTCATACCTAAATACAATTACCATTTGACTTTAGTAAAATATGTCAGTTGTTTCGTCACACATAACTGCCAGATAGTTAGATTTACTTATTTCAGCTTTAATTTGTTTACAATTTTCCAAAATTGATTCAAAGATTTCATTTTGTATTGTTGTTGATGTACCTTTAAAAAGTGTTGCTGTCTCAAAATGTGATTTAAAGCTTGAGTCTAAGTTTGATGTTAAGTCAAGCAAAAAACTTTAGGATTAGTCGAATCCACATGTTCATCGTGACCCCTTAGCGGCAGCTTAATTCACCACAGAATTTAATGCAGTCAGTAATTTTTGATAAAATTCTCTCAAAAACAAACAAAAAAATGTGAAGCGGAACTTTATTTGTACATGAGGTCAGGTTGCGGTTATTTTTATTGTAACACCTTAAGACCGTCGAGACTGCAATTTCGCAGTCTTCAATCGTGTTGCCGAAATGAAAAAATAGATTTAAATAAAAAATTTCTAAAATCTGCATCCCCAGATAAAAACATCTGAATACAAAACCAAATTTACCACAGAGAACCAAAAACCGGGGGGGGGGGGGGGGGGGCTGCAGTCCTGCAGCCCCCTTACACGAGCTTCCCCAGGTCGGGACCCTATATGTAACATAGAATTACCTATGGTCGGGATCCTATTTGCAACTAGAAGATACCAATGGTCCGGACCCTATATGCAACATGAAGTTACCAACAGTTGGGACCCTATATGCAACATGAAGTTACCAATGGTCGAGACCCTATATGTAACATGAAGTTACCAATGGTCCGGACCCTATATGTAACATGAAGTTACCAATGGTCGGGACCCTATATGCAACATGAAGTTACCAATGGTCGGGACCCTATATGCAACATGAAGTTACCAATGGTCGGGACCCTATATGTAACATGAAGTTACCAATGGTCGGGACCCTATATGCAACATGAAGTTACCAATGGTCGGGACCCTATATTCAACATGAAGTTACCAATGGTCGGGACCCTATATGCAACATGAAGTTACCAATGGTCGGGACCCTATATGCAACATGAAGTTACCAACAGTTGGGACCCTATATGCAACATGAAGTTACCAATGGTCGGGACCCTATATGCAACATGAAGTTACCAATGGTCCGGACCCTATATGCAACATGAAGTTACCAATGGTCGGGACCCTATATGCAACATGAAGTTACCAATGGTCGGGACCCTATATGCAACATGTATTTACCAACAGTTGGGACCCTATATGCAACATGAAGTTACCAATGGTCGGGACCCTATATGCAACATGAAGTTACCAATGGTCGGGACCCTATATGTAACATGAAGTTACCAATGGTCGGGACCCTATATGCAACATGAAGTTACCAATGGTCGGGACCCTATATGCAACATGAAGTTATCAATGGTCGGGACCCTATATGCAACATGTAGTTACCAACAGTTGGGACCCTATATGCAACATGAAGTTACCAATGGTCGGGACCCTATATGCAACATGAAGTTACCAATGGTCGGGACCCTATATGCAACATGAAGTTACCAATGGTCGGGACCCTATATGCAACATGAAGTTACCAATGGTCGGGACCCTATATGTAACATGAAGTTACCAAGAGTCGGGACCCTATATGTAACATGAAGTTACCAATGGTCGGGACCCTAAATGCAACATGAAGTTACCAATGATTGGGACCCTATATGCAACATGAAGTTACCAATGGTCGGGACCCTATATGCAACATGAAGTTACCAATGGTCGGGACCCTATATGTCACATGAAGTTACCAATGGTCGGGACCCTATATGCAACATGAAGTTACCAATGGTGGGGACCCTATATGCAACATGAAGTTACCAGTGGTCGGGACCCTATATGCAACATGAAGTTACCAATGGTCGGGACCCTATATGCAACATGAAGTTACCAATGGTCGGGACCCTATATGTAACATGAAATTACCAATGGTCGGGACCCTATATGTAACATGAAGTTACCAATGGTCGGGACCCTATATGCAACATGAAGTTACCAATGGTCGGGACCCTATATGCAACATGAAGTTATCAATGGTCGGGACCCTATATGCAACATGAAGTTACCAATGGTCGGGACCCTATATGCAACATGAAGTTACCAATGGTCGGGACCCTATATGTAACATGAAGTTACCAATGGTCGGGGCCCTATATGCAACATGAAGTTACCAAGAGTCGGGACCCTATATGCAACATGAAGTTACCAATGGTCGGGACCCTATATGTAACATGAAGTTACCAATGGTCGGGACCCTATATGTAACATGAAGTTACCAATGGTCGGGACCCTATATGCAACATGAAGTTACCAATGGTCCGGACCCTATATGCAACATGTAGTTACCAATGGTCGGGACCCTATATGCAACATGAAGTTACCAATGGTCGGGACCCTATATGCAACATGAAGTTACCAATGGTCGGGACCCTATATGTAACATGAAGTTACCAATGGTCGGGACCCTATATGCAACATGAAGTTACCAATGGTCGGGACCCTATATGCAACATGAAGTTACCAATGGTCGGGACCCTATATGCAACATGTAGTTACCAACAGTTGGGACCCTATATGCAACATGAAATTACCAATGGTCCAGACCCTATATGCAACATGAAGTTACCAAGAGTCGGGACCCTATATGCAACATGAGGTTACCAATGGTCGGGACCCTATATGTAACATGAAGTTATCAATGATCGGGACCCTATATGTAACATGAAGTTACCAATGGTCGGGACCCTATATGCAACATGAAGTTACCAATGGTCGGGACCCTATATGCAACATGAAGTTACCAATGGTCGGGACCCTATATGTCACATGAAGGCTACCAATTGTCGGGATCCTATATGTAACATGAAGTTTCCAATGGTCGGGACCCTATATGCAACATGAAGTTACCAATGGTCGGGACCCTATATGCAACATGAAATTACCAATGGTCGGGACCCTATATGCAACATGAGGTTACCAATGGTCGGGACCCTATATGTAACATGAAGTTACCAATGGTCGGGACCCTATATGCAACATGAAGTTACCAATGGTCGGGACCCTATATGCAACATGAAGTTACCAATGGTCCGGACCCTATATGTAACATGAAGTTACCAATGGTCGGGACCCTATATGTAACATGAAGTTACCAATGGTCGGGACCCTATATGCAACATGAAGTTACCAATGGTCGGGACCCTATATGCAACATGAAGTTACCAATGGTCGGGACCCTATATGTCACATGAAGGCTACCAATTGTCGGGACCCTATATGTAACATGAAGTTACCAATGGTCGGGACCCTATATGCAACATGAAGTTACCAATGGTCGGGACCCTATATGCAACATGAAATTACCAATGGTCGGGACCCTATATGCAACATGAAATTACCAATGGTCGGGACCCTATATGCAACATGAAGTTACCAATGGTCGGGACCCTATATGCAACATGAAGTTACCAATGGTCGGGACCCTATATGCAACATGAAGTTACCAATGGTCCGGACCCTATATGCAACATGAAGTTACCAATGGTCGGGACCCTATATGTAACATGAAGTTACCAATGGTCGGGACCCTATATGTAACATGAAGTTACCAATGGTCGGGACCCTATATGTTACACGGGACCCTATATGTAACGGAACGTTACCAAGGCCTCTCAAAAAAGTAGCTGACCAAAAGCTGTATTTATGCTGGAAAGGTAGAGGGCGAACATCAACTTAAGGGATTATTTTGTAAAAAGAAATTAATTAAAATTTGGAATGAATGATTGCTAGTTTAACTAGGAAACAAATAGATTGAGTCAAAAGTGATGTGGTTGAGATGAGGTCTTTCAATTGACTAGTCTATACCGGTACTTAGTAAGGTGATCCTATTGTCCATAAAATCAGCCTTAATAGAAGTGTCATCTAAGTATCATGTATTCCAATGTAGAAAATAATTTGATGCCAATTAGATACCCCTAAGTACATCATCAAAATCACTTCAGTGATTAGTGTACACTGTACAGTGGAGGAGCAGGCTCAGTATGTGAATGTATGGGGTACCAGTAGTGTACAGTGGAAGGGAGCATACGAGGTGGGGGAATGGACACTGTAGGTGTAATAATTTTTTAATTTGTTATTAAAAGTGACCAATCAGAAACGAACAAAAGTCTCATGTTTAATATGTCATTAAGATTGACCAATCACAAATAACTCACGGCGAAATAGCCTCTAAGAGTAAAATGCTGTCCACGGCAAAATAGCCACTGCCTAGCATAAACTCAGTGTTACCAAATGCAGTGATTATTCACATATGAATCTCTACCAGAAGCTAACTACAAATATGCCTGAATGTGTAGCTCATAGAACCTGGTTAATTAGAAAAATAACAAATAAACAACAGTTCTCAAGCTTACTTTGACTTAAGGGGGATTATGGGGAATTTGCAAAAGAGACGCGTTTAGCATGCTAAGATCGATGTTATGTGACAGGCTTAATACTCGTGCAAAAATAAATCTGTCACAATTTTTTTCTTTTTTTTGTTCTATGGTAACCAAGATGTTTCCTTTGCCATGGCAACAGACGAGGAAACTTTGGCATGCATATCTTGGCCCCTGCATGATAGAATTGAAGAGTTTTGGAGCAACTTGATCATCGAACACTACGCAATCACGTAGCAACTTGTACATAAATTCAAGCTGTCATAATATACTGGGGTTTGTCAAAAATACTATTTTTTTCAGTGAAATTTTCACATATTTTCCAACAAAAATATTTATAGCAAAAAAAGTACAATAGTTAGCCCATTTTCACTTCGTCATTGCATTCATAAGTCTATTGGCTAGCTCTATGGGAAATTTCATTAAGATTGACCCTACGAATTCAGAATTACAAATGCCAGAAAGTTTATAGTCATCATAAAATCGCGATTTTGAGAAAATCCATCTAAAAGTGCACATTTACACCAATTTACACTTCTGACCTGAAGAATTATTCATTTTTTAGCAATGTTTCACGTTGAAATGCGACTTTTCATGGCAACAATCTTAAAAATGAAGGATTAAAGATACAATTTTTGTTAAAAAAATATTATGGCCAAAATTTTCGAAAAATGATAAAACGAACTCCATATTCCCCCTTAAGATTCATTCCATAACATCAGTAAAATATAATATTTAACATTCATTGAACAACTGTCTAGTTTTTTCATTTAATTTGCAAAAAACAGTATCACTGTATTATTCCTCTTCAATGCTAAAGCATTAAAGCTGTGATCAGCCACTTTTTTCAAAAGTGCATTTGGATGATGTTTGATCACATGCATAAAACCTTCCTATTGGGTAGTAAAAAACTGACAAAAATACTAAAAAATAAATAAACAAGCACAGAAGCACATGGACCATTGCAGTAAAAAGCTAAATTGAAACTATAGTAAGGCATTGTAGTTGCAATAAGGAAAGGAAGTGACTCTTTTGATGTCAACGACATTTTACCTTAGGGACTATTTTGCCAGAATCATTCATGTATGTTTGTATTGTGATAATTGCCACAATTCTGCAAGTGATGCTGTAGCACAGGGATACATAGTGCACCTGCCTTGAAATGCAACAATTACAGGTAGGAATATGGCTTAGAGCACCTAGAGGAAAGGTAATGTGCACTGGAGGAGGAGGCCCAATATGTAAATGTACGGGATAGTGTGCACTGGAGGAGGAGGCCCAATATGTAAATATACAGGATAGTGCGCACTGGGAGGAAGTGTAACAATTTAGAGAAATGCATACCTGAAGGTGCAACTTTTTAAAATTCATTATCAAAATGGAACAATTAGAAATGACCAAAAGTTGCGTGTTCAATATGTCATTAAGATTGACCTATCACAAATAACTCACAGCAAAATAGTCTCCAAGGGTAAAATGCTGTTGACAAAAAAATAGCCACTCCCATAAGAAAAACATGATGCAGTATTAATCAAATCATAAGGCAATAACTGGCAAGAATTAACAAATTGCCAATTTTTCTTGGGTGGTCTGATATTTTCGCAGATGACCCTGCAGGACAGCAACCAGCACAATCAAGCTACTTGAAGACATTATTTGATAACACCAACAAATCAAACTGATGATAGAATACAGTATTGATCTTTAGATACTGGTTCAAATATGTGAGCAAAAGTAAACAAGCACTATTTTACACTGATCTGTCAATTAGATGCTTTTCAGTCTGTAGCTTAACACTGCTGTGGAAATTGTTTGTTTGCACAAACAACTTGATCTGAGCCAACACACTGACAACCTTGTGACAAATTTGCTGGTCAACAGCATAGCTTAACTCAACAGCAAAGCCAGTTGAATACTCTACAGAAAGTCTAGATTGGTAACTGACAGTGTATTGGGCTTGTCAATTAACAGAAAATGAAGGTAATAGTAGCTGGATTTGGAAAAACGGGCACCAAAACATTAAATGCTGCTTTGTCCATCTTGGGCTACAAAGTTTATGATTTTTTGGAACATTTTTGGTATCACAGACGTTATTGGAACAAAATATTTGATGGAAAAGGCACCATAGATGACTTCAAAGAGATGTACGAAGATGTGGATGCAGTGATGGATACACCTGCTAACATGTTCTGGGAGGAAATTCATAAAGCATTCCCAGATGCAAAAGTAAATATATACTATAGGCTGAACTCATTAGTGTACGAAATATTTTTGAGTAACTGGAGAGGAAATCAGGCATAAACTTTGATCCTACAACGACTTTGTTTATGCTTTTGGGAGCTGCTAAGAAATTTTTGTGTGGAATTGATGTGCAAAAGTTGTTGTCACTCACAACCATGAATTTGGCTGAGTTTTTGCTTTTTTTTTCTAGACCACTGCTTGTCAATGGAGTTTGTAGGTCGCCATAGCGTGTATCAAATATTTGTAAGGGTGTACCAACGTGATGTGATGTAGAGAAATGTACTAATTTTTAAAGTGATAACTTACCATTTTTGAAAATTAGCATTAAAAGGGAAAAAGTATCAAACTGCAGACTTTTTTTTTAAATCAATCTCAAAATATGCAACAATCATGGCACATTACACAAATCCTTTTCTGTTCCAACGTCATTTTCCTTGTGCATTTAATTCGAACATGATTGTAATGTACAGGATCTTTGGAAAATAGAATAGGGTGTAACCAGGAGCATTGACAAGGGGTTCAGGGAGTACCTTTGGTACTGGGCCCAAATTTTTGAAAATGTCTTGCACAATGTTAATAAATTAAGCTTGAGCTTTCTTTTTTTTTGCTGACAAATGCAAAACCTCTATAGTAATTTTTGTGACATGATAACTAAGGTTTTCTTGATTTTGACCACAAAAAATTTGCTTAAATACTCCTTTTTAAAAACGTTTAGGCCCCCAAATTAATTCCCTGCCCCATGCTCAGAAACATGAAATTTGGTTCATTTAACTCTTAAAACATGTAACTTCCTAAACATAACAGACTTTTAAGCCCCAAATTCCTAAATCTTCAGCTCAGATATTCTATATAAATCAATTAACTTGTTGATGATCAGATTTTACAAAATCATTTTACATCAATCCCGTTAGGTTTTGTTACCTCTATCAAACTGGAAGATTGCATTTTACTTACTGATTGCTGGTGGCTGATAATGATGCATTGCATGTTATGCACATTTTGTTTTTGGACTTGTATTTAGCCTTATAATATTCCATAGAAATAGTATTATAACTGCTTGATTTATTACCCCACATAAGGAAATTTGATTATTTGAGTAGTAAAGTACCCAGACAGCAATGACTTATTAGTAGCAGAGTGGAGCTAAAAAAAGTGCTGAAAAAAAGTAGTTTTTGAGCAATTATGCCAAATACTCATCCATTTGTTATTTGATAAAACCTGGCAACTACAGTGGCCTACAGAGATGAAACTGATTTGGTAGATATAAACGAGGCAGTAGTGCCAGTTGAGTTGTCTGAATCAGTTAATGTTGCAAAAGTAGTGGAGTTGATTGAAGCTCAAGTACAAGCAACTAATACAGAAATTAATGAAGGTCTTTGGTGTGATGTTGAAAAGGAAAGAATTGATGCAGTTCCAAGCTCCAGCAATCTTAGCATTAACTCCTCAATCATGATAGTTTGAATAAGCCCAGTACATTATTGTATGATTTTGGAAACTTTAGGGAAGTAATGCTAAATAAAAAAGATGTAGAGTCTTGTTTAAAAAACACCCATAAACCTTTTCTTTCAGTTCTTCCTGTCAACACCAAAAACATAAATTATTCCAAGACATTTTGTCTGCTTTTTTGGCCAATGGAGAAAATATTCATCAAACTTACTTAGCATGGAGCTCATCGAAAAAAAGCAGTATTTTGCATACCGTGCCACCTCTTCAACAGAAAAGATGCAGCTCACCAATCATCCTTTGCATTGCTTGAAAGCTTTTCTTCAAGTGAGTTACACTCTGTGTTAAAACAAAACAAAAAACTCCATATTAAAATTGCCGATCATGAAAACAGTGCAAGCTATGTAGAATGCTTTCTTGATATGAATGCTACCATGAAATACTTAAAATGCCAAACTGAAATTGATTTTGGACTTAAAAGTCTATGGTTAAAAGAAGTTGAACAATGGAAAGGCCTAATAAAACGTATTGTTTATGTAATTCTTTTTTTTGGAGAAAAAAGCTTAGGGTTTAGAGGTAGAGTTAAACGTTGTGGAGATAGTAGAAATGGTAACTTTCTTGGTTTGCTGGAGCTATTAGCAAGATTTGATCCTTTGTTGATGTCATACATAATCAAAGTAAAGACTTATCAAGAAAAAGGCAGTCAGATGGCTGCATATTATCTTTCCCCACAAAGCCAAAACGAATTCATTGATGCTTGTGGAAAGCTGGTGCAACAAAAAATATTTCTGCACTACAAAAATGCTTAATATTATAGGATAATTGCTGATGCCACTACTGATTCTGCTCACATAGAACAAATCGTATTTTTGTTACAGTTTGTTTACAAGGTTGATTATGCGTGGGAAATTCAAGAACGTTTTTTGCTGACTGCAATAAGAAAAAGGATATTGATATTGCAAACCATATTCTTGAAACTCTAATCATGGCTTGGTGATTTCTGATTGTCATGGCCGATCTTATAACAATGGCAGTAATATAGCAGGCAAGTATAATGGTTGTCAAGCTCATATGTTGAAGGAAAATTCTACAGCTTGTGCTTATATTTCTTGTGCTACACACAGCATGAATTTTTGTGGAGATAGTGCTGTCAGCTGCTGTTTCACAGTTATTTCATATTTTGGGGTTCTGCAAAAAAGTTACAACCTGTTCAGTTCAAGTCCTGGTAGATGGAAAAAAATGTCTTTCTGGCAGTTCTATTCACAGTCTTTTGCAAACAATGTGGTCTGCAAGAATTGATGCTGTGAAAGCTTTGGCCAAAAACTTAAATAGCATAAAAAGGAATAATGTGTACATGCTTGTTGAGCTTTTGTCTGATGTAAAAGAGATTTTACATTACTTGCAAAAGTTTGTATGCGTCTTAATGTGGCTAAAAGTTTTGACAATGATTAATGAAACAAATGTAATCTAAGCACGGAAAGCTACCATTGATGTCATCAAAAAGAACCTCAACAACCTTATAGCAAACTTGCAAAGGCTGCAGAATGAATTTGAAAAGTTTTACATCAAATGCCAGTTGGCCACAAGCAGTTTAGAAATTGAATCAAATCTTTGTGATGAAAGAATAAGAAAACCTTCATCATTTTTTGATGATCAGAATGCTAGCTCATCAGCCACAATTTGTGACAACAAAAAATTTCAAATTTATGTGTACAACATAGCATTGAATGTTGTTCTTTCCCAAATTGATCAGCAATACCATGTTGTGGCTAAAATAAAAGAAAAATTTAATGTGTTACAAAACTTTTCTAAAGTAGAAAGCATATCTGCAAAGTGTGAGGTGTCGGCTAATGATTATTCACATGACCTAAATGGTGAATCATTGCTTGCATAATTACTGTGCTTGAAAAATGTTCACACACCCAATTTTGTTGAAGAACACAATAAAATCTCCATTGGACCTTCTAAACAAGATTTTTGAACTAAAATTGGGGACTGTGTTTCCCTATATTTGCATGACCTGCAGGATTTTCTGTACTTTGCCTGTTACGGTAGCAAGTGCAGAACAGTCATTCAGCCCAATGGCTAGAGTGAAAAATGCCTTAGGATCTACCTTGGATCAGGAACGTTTAGCAGGTCTTGGTGTTCTTGCAATTCAATCTGAAGTAGCAAGATCATTGAATTTTTCTGAGATAATTGCTTTTTTTGCAGAAAAAAAAGCTCGTAATGTTCCCTTTTCTCCGCAGCAAGCGATAGTTTTCATTTTGATAGGTGCTATGATCAATACGTATTGTATGATACTGATCGACTAGCATTTCAAGTGATAGTAGCAGTTCTAAAAACAGGTATTATAATTTTAGTTTATTCCATCTAAATGAATATATATATATGCAGTGTTACAGTCTTTTATGTGATTTCATTTTAATCAAGTTAAGCTACTCAACCGATGATACGAGTCAGTCATATTGAAGATGTCTTAACATCTGATGTTTTGACACAAAAGTATCACTTACATAAAATCAGAATTTGCAGAAGATTTTGGTATTTGTATTTTTGATAGGTGCAGATATAATACTGCAGATAGGTGAATGTTTGGAGTAAAGGTGTGTTTGTGCAGTTTAAGCTTGCTATGTTTGTTATTTTTAGTCTCATTTCTTTTAACGAGATGTGATATCCCAATCTTATGCTTGTGCCTGAAGTAGTTAGCTTGTTTTCATAGTACAATCTGTCACAGTAATAGTTGAACACACACAAAACATTTAACACACATTTATCGCAAGTGCTCACATTTATCAGAATAAAACTGCAATGTAAATGGAGTGCTATGGCTTATGCATTCGCTTTGAGGTATAGCAGCCTAAGAGTAATTAGTAGATATGCTGTGTGAATTCGCATTTTAAGTGAAAGTGTCAGTGTTTAAGATAGGTGCTATAATGGCAGTATATCCAGCCTAAATACAGTGTTAATGTTTTTATAGTGTAGTTTTATTTTATTCAAGTGAAACCATTAGGTTGGTGATATGATTCAGCATGTTGTATGTAGAGGGCTTAACTGCCACTAATAATTCGACATTAAAGTTGCCACTCTCGTCAAATTTACAATTTCAGTAGATTTTGCTCTATATGAACGCTGAGCAAGCAAGTGTGGCCGTTGATATTTTGTTTTAAAGATAGCATTGCACAATTTTACAGTATAAGTGCGTAGTTTGGAGGAGAGATGTGTGTGTGTGTGCAGATAAAGCTTGCCATGTTTGTGCTGTTTTTAGTCTCATTTTCTGTTAGCTAGTTGGGATATCACATGCGTGCATTGTATTAGTGCTGAAGTAGTTAGCTTGATTTCGTAGTTCAAAGTGCCACACTGGCAGAACAACAATATAATGCAGGGGTGTCCAACTCAAGCACGCTGGCGTGTAACTTCTTCGCGTGCCAAAACTTGGCAAACTATGTTTTGTTTTATCAATCCTTTAAAAAAACAGATTAGAAAATTATAAAAGAAAATTTATTTCAATAATAAAATAATTAGCTAAATTTGCTTTTTGTAAAAGTTTGCTATGAGCTAAACTGGAAATATTGGCCTTCATCGGTGTAGTGGCAATGTGCATCACTGCATCAAAGTGTCCGTCGGTGAGCTTACTGCGCAATTTAGATTTGTTCAGCTTCATGATAGAGAATCCCTATTCACAGCGGTATGTACTTCCGAACTGAGTAATCCAGAATCGAGCATTTTTCAACAGAATGGAATAGGTTTCTTCCTCCATTGGAGAGTAAAAATATAGTATTGTGGTTGTTCCTGGTAAACATCTTTCAAAACTTCATTTGATTTCAGATCTAAAAGTTCAAGCTGAAGCGTAGCATCTTGAATTTTTTTCACATTTACAGTGAATGGTCGTTGAAACAATGACAGATGCTTTTTTCTGTTTTTTAGATCCTAAAACGCTTCGCAAAACTTTTACAAAGATTTTCGAAAATTGTAGCATATTTTGCAAAGTCTGGAACTAAATCAATCTTTGTTCTAGCCATGAATGAAGATTATTTTCGAATTGCATCACATTTCCAGTTGACAGTTGCAGTTGAAGTAGATTTAATTTACTTTGGAAAGCTGTGACTGTATTGAAACAAATCTGGGAGCAATTGTCCGTAGCCTTGCAACTTGATGCACAAAGTGTTCAAGTGCTAGGTTATATCCACTAGCGAAGCAAGGTCTAATAATCAGGCATCTTTTGATAATAGCATTAAAGCACTTTGACCATTTCCGGTTAATAGCTTTGGGTTCTTTTGCAAAAATTTTTTTAGTTCTTCTACAAGGGCGAAAAAACGTTTCAACACCTTCCCGCGACTCAACCATCGCACCTCCGAGCGGTAAATCCAGTCAGTATATTGTGCATTTACTTCTTCCAGAAACGATTGAAATTGCTGGTGTTTCAACCCTTTTGCTCGTATTTCGTTGACACATTTCACTGCCATTTACATTACATGCGTCATTTTTAGAGTGTTAACACAGAGGGTCTCCTGATGAATGAAACAGTGAACCGTAAGAATATCCTGCTCAAACTTTGATTCCAGCAAGTGCTTTTTAAGGAGCGCCACCGCAGCATTTTCTTTGCCTGTCATGGAAGGCGCGCCATCTGTCGTTAAACCAATTAATTTTGACAATGACAGGTCTGGTAGTCTATCGTGGAGCAGTTTTAGTGCAGCTTCTTTAATACCTACTCCACGCGTCATATCACAAAGAGAAACAAGTCCAAGAAGATCCTTGTGGACAGATAAATCTTTTGTTATACCGCAGATAAACACTAATATTTGCGCAGTGTCAGACACATCAGTGCTCTCATCAAATACTAGAGAAAAACGTTGAAATTTACCTGTTTTCGAAGACAATTGTCCAGATAAATCTTCACCGATATCTTCTATTCTTCTGCAATAGCGTTTCTAGAGAGATTGATCTCTTCAAACAGGCGTGCTTTATCTGGAAGCAAAACTTTTGCAACCTCTCGCATACAATCTAACAAATTTCCCATCGGTGAATCGTCTCGTCAAACGGGCAATTTTTTCCGCAATCAGATATGATGCAATTACAGAATTTTCAGTTCGCCCGACAGCCTTTTTAAATGTGCAGTTTCACCTCGTTAACTCGGACAGCTCGGGGGGGGGGGGGGGGGGGAAGGGTGTCCGTGTTAGCCGATTGTCCGACTTAACAGACGGCCTACAGGCCATAGTTTATAAACATGCCTATTGTAACGAAATTTAGTTTAAAAAAGCCGTTATTATATAGGCTATTTTGTTTTACTGCATTTACCTTCGTAACATGAAAAAAAGCAGATTTATTTATTTTTATATTCATTTATTTTTGTTTATTCAAGTAAATCACCTGACGAAGGCTACGTTGGGCTAGCCTAGCCTACCAAACAAACCTGTACCGATATCGACTGCTATGTAAATAATTAATGTACAGTACACCTGTACACTGTAAATGAGATTTATATGTTTTGTTTTTAGTTGTATGAAAATAAAATCATGGTCCGAGTTAACCGATATCCGGCTTAACAGGGTCCGTGTTAACGAGGTGAAACTGTATTTTGCTGTGCAGACAAAGAGGTTTGTAATTTCTTTACCAAGTCTTCCCTTGATTTTCCAACAAATCCGGCATACTTTGCTTCATGCAAGGTTTTGTAATGTCTCTTTACACTGCAAAGTTTTGCAGCAGAAACATTTTTTCCTCAAATCAAGCACAGTGGTTTCTCCTTCCATTCAATAGAAAGGTAGTCGAACGTCCAAGAATCTTGAAACATTTGTGGTAGCTTCTTTTGCTCATTTGTTTTCACCGACAGCTTACTTGATGCAAACATAAGTGCGAAAGACAGTGCATGTAGTTGACTATACACGCTTAGTTCATAGTTATTATTGCGTATATAATTATTATTACACGCTTAGCATTGTTTTGTGGTATTGTGAATAAACAACAAAACGATAACTGTATAGTCATAGTAGTGTATACTGTATTTCATAGTAGTGTATACTATTGCGTAATAGCCTTTAAAAAGTTGAGAATTAAATGAGTAGATTGTAGCTCATAAATTTTCGCAAGAGCTCGCGTGCCATTTTCAATGACGTCGCGTGCCAATTTTGGCACGCGTGCCACCTGTTGGACACCCCTGATATGATGTATACATATAATGGAAATGCATTGTAAAGTTACTTATAATTAGTTTTGGGTTTACGTACATGTTGCGTATTTTAGCAGTACAGTTTATAATAATGATGTGACCAGCATATGAAGTAAAAGTAAGTTTTCAAGATGGCAGTGTAATGCTAGTTTCATCTGCATACAGCCTAAATACCGTGTGTATCTCAAAATGCAGTTTCGCTTTAGTCAAATCTAGCTAACTATTTAATCATTCAGTCGTATTAGAAATTGCGATCTGGTGACGCTTTGTCTTGTTATTTCATCTAAATGGTGCCATGGATTTTAATATCTTTCTGTAGTTTTCGATGGCAGTTAAACAACAAGATGTGTGTATAGCTGAGCACCATGGTTAGTAAACATGCATACTAATGAAACAATGTTTAATGCCAAGGTTTATTCATTTCAATGGTGATTTAAAATATTAGTTCTTCATGCTGATTCCAACAAGGTTCATGATGATTCCAACAAGGTTCGTTCCAACAAGGTTCATGCGACGTCATTGAAAATGGCACGCTTCATGCTGATTCCCAGTTTCATGCAGTCTCAAATATTTTTTGCGTTGTAGCCTATTCTTTAAGAAGCAATGACAACCTATTTTTTTTCTTTCTTCACCTGCTTGCTGATCCACTGAATCTGTTTCCCCAAGAAGTTTCTTGTACACAACCTCTTCTCTCATCTTCCATCTGCTGATCCAGGTTGTGTCTAGATTCTGGTAGTATCCATACCTAATTTCTTTTGCAAGAGCATTTTTTTACTGATAGAAATTTGCTGATCACTGGCACATTTGAAACACTTTAGCAATACTTATCTTCGTAAATTTTAAAACTATGTTTTCTTTTTCTTTTCGAGCTGCCTAATCAGCGATGATCTTATCGAAATCGGCACATGTGGAGCTTAAGATTGTTGTTCTTCTGATCTTCATATTTCAGTCAACTATGGTTTACTCTTGATCTTGCCATTTTGTTCTTGGTCTCACCATTTTTTTGATAACTTCGTACTTTACTTTGTAGAGAGTGTCTACCTTTTCTGTTTTTTCAGGCATTTTGAACTAATGCAATTCTGAGAAAATTATCGTAGGCTAGTCATAGTTTCACAAAGTCTTCGCTGCAGCAAATCAATGTGGCTGTGTCTGCCTATTTTATAGCCTGGTGTTGCGTTCTAATTAGGAGATGTTGCTGGATAGCTAGCTTTGAAACAGTTTGTACAGGGAAGTTTTGCGCTTGAATTGAGTGACAACCGCAGTACTGATAGACACGTCCGTTTAAATTGGATGATGTTTGGCGAAGTAAACAATATTTTCCTTTAAGGGGAGGCAAAATCGATTACAAGTTAGCCGATAAAAATTTAAGATATTTAACAATTTGAAAAGTAGCCTACTCTAACAAAACATTGGTGATTCTCTACGAAACGGTCCTGTTCTATTGTTTACAACAAAATATTACTGTAAAGCTACATATCATCTAAGTGCTTCGTTCCGGGTTAGTTTGTCTTGGCATATCTGCGTTTATGCCTGGACCAGTCAACATCCGCGCAGCCAGAGGTTGTAGGTCGTTAAAACAAGCATACAATTACAAAAAAGTCATAAGTAGCGGTCCTAATATTTGATAGTTTGTTCCTGAAACTACTATCAATCTCTTTGGCACCCCGGTACCCCTATCCCACAACTTTGAAATTATGTTTCCATAAACGAATGAAACGAAGCAATAAAAGTTTTTGATATCCTTGGCTGTTTCAGTTGTGAGCAAATCCAGTTCCTAAGTAAGTCTATGCTGGAAGCAGTACCAGCAAGACGTAGCCAGGGACTCCGAAACTTTGATGAAAATATGTCGACTATAAGTAAACCATTATAATGTTTGTTTAAACCGATTTGATTCCGGAACGAAAATTGGCTAAATCAAAAAACATTAATTTTTATTACTGTTCTCACATATATATATATCAATTGGGTGAAGCCGGCTCAACCGATATTCTCAACCTCGACATTGCTGATGGGCGACAAGGCGGGCGAATCCGGCAGAGCCTGCTAGTAGTAAATGTACTAAATTCATTTTATTTAGCTCTTCTGGTAATGTAACGTTTATTTAAGTTGATACAAGTTCTTATCGAGCATGCAAAAAACTTTAATATCCGTCAACGTTTCGAACAGCCATACAGCTGTTCTTCATCAGGACTAATAATAAGCGAAAGCACGAGTGAGGCAATATAAATAGTTTGCTACGCAATCGAAAGAAAAAGGCAAAACAAAAGGTTTGAAGGCGAATAATAAACAACTGTAGATTACGACAAATTATCATAAATTTCAGAATAAAAACAATTTTCTTTATCATTGATTGAATTTTCAGAATTATGAATAAAAAAAAGATTCAAGAAATCGGCGTTTGGTAAAATCTGTTTCAAAGGTTAAAATTTTGCTATGATCCCAGTCAACTCGGTGATCTTTGGTGATGACATGCTTGACCAATGCCGTTTTTTTATTAAAATTGTTGTCATCAACTTTTGCCAGATTTGCTGGCTTTAAATCCCTTTTATGTTCAGCCAATCTTGTTTTGTAAGCCCGTCCAGTTTCCCCAATGTAGATACCAGTGCAATCTCGACAAGGAATCTGGTAAACTACACCAGGTCTAGACGACCTTTCAACCGAGTCTTTTGCCTTTGGTAACATGTCTTTTAAAGTTAAATGCGGTTTGCTACTAACCAAAATTCCCACGTTTCTTAAAATTTTTGACAAAGCCTCAAAGTATCTAGGAACATAAGGCAGCACAACACGTGTTTTAATTTCCTTTTTATCCGCTAAAGATAAATTTGTTTTTGTTTTCAAACTTCTAACTGTGCGTTTTAGAAACCATTTGGGATAATCATTCTTTTTCAAAGCTTCCATAATTTTTGAAGTTTCTAATGTTTTATTTGCCCGCTTGGAATTTAATTGTGATTGAGCTCTTTTTAAAAGACACTTTACCAGTCCTTGCTTCTGACTCATAGAATGCGCTGAGTTGAAATTTAGATATCTGTTAGTGTGCGTTGGCTTTTTAAGTAGTGTGTTAAAAAGCCAACGCACACTAACAGATATCTAAATTTCAACTCAGCGCATTCTATGAGTCAGAAGCAAGGACTGGTAAAGTGTCTTTTAAAAAGAGCTCAATCACAATTAAATTCCAAGCGGGCAAATAAAACATTAGAAACTTCAAAAATTATGGAAGCTTTGAAAAAGAATGATTATCCCAAATGGTTTCTAAAACGCACAGTTAGAAGTTTGAAAACAAAAACAAATTTATCTTTAGCGGATAAAAAGGAAATTAAAACACGTGTTGTGCTGCCTTATGTTCCTAGATACTTTGAGGCTTTGTCAAAAATTTTAAGAAACGTGGGAATTTTGGTTAGTAGCAAACCGCATTTAACTTTAAAAGACATGTTACCAAAGGCAAAAGACTCGGTTGAAAGGTCGTCTAGACCTGGTGTAGTTTACCAGATTCCTTGTCGAGATTGCACTGGTATCTACATTGGGGAAACTGGACGGGCTTACAAAACAAGATTGGCTGAACATAAAAGGGATTTAAAGCCAGCAAATCTGGCAAAAGTTGATGACAACAATTTTAATAAAAAAACGGCATTGGTCAAGCATGTCATCACCAAAGATCACCGAGTTGACTGGGATCATAGCAAAATTTTAACCTTTGAAACAGATTTTACCAAACGCCGATTTCTTGAATCTTTTTTTTATTCATAATTCTGAAAATTCAATCAATGATAAAGAAAATTGTTTTTATTCTGAAATTTATGATAATTTGTCGTAATCTACAGTTGTTTATTATTCGCCTTCAAACCTTTTGTTTTGCCTTTTTCTTTCGATTGCGTAGCAAACTATTTATATTGCCTCACTCGTGCTTTCGCTTATTATTAGTCCTGATGAAGAACAGCTGTATGGCTGTTCGAAACGTTGACGGATATTAAAGTTTTTTGCATGCTCGATAAGAACTTGTATCAACTTAAATAAACGTTACATTACCAGAAGAGCTAAATAAAATGAATTTATCAAAAATACCTGGTAGCCAGAATAACAGTATAGTAAATGTACTATTTGGTCTTAATAGTGCCACCGTAAGCTTGTTCTAGATGTATTGTACAATGTCAACACCTAACACCGCTAACCATTCTGATTTCTTGTTTAAGGTTCAAAATTTTGCTAAAGGTTTCCCACTAGCTTGCTTCCAATACTCTCTACTCTTAACTACAATAAAACTTGTTTTTTTTACGTTGCAGATCGTTCTTACTGTGCGAGATGAAGATTCCTGGTTTAAAAGTTCCCAGACTCAAGTCAAAAAATTAAGAGAAAACAGCACTTTTGCGATGGTGCAGTATTTCACCAAAACTGGAAGGGAAATGTTTGCATTGTCAAAAAAAATGAGTAATCTACTTCAGCTTTCTATTTATATTTTTACACGCTGAATGGTATTACCCAACAATTCAAGCGGAATATTGAAACTTGCAAACTCCAAAGCAAGTCTGTACAATCGTTTTATGCATAACGTCACTGTCGCTGTTTTCGAGTTGGAAAAATAAAAATTCCGCCTCCAAACAAATCATAAAAACAGTTTGAGTTCAATATTGTGTTTAGGCTATTATATTTGTGCAGCATATAGAAATGAGTAAACTACTTTATTCGACAATAGCAAGAACACTTTTTCGATTACACAAAAGAACAAATTACTTAAAATTTAGGGATCATCTAAAAATTGTTGGAATGGTGATCCAATAAAATATCCTCTCAAACAACAAACAAAAATTTTTTAGATGGGGAGTTGCATATCTTTGTAAATTAGAATCCTCTCTTTTACCTTTTAAACTATTACTAATATTTTGAATGTTTTTAGATTGTTGCTTGTTTGGTTTGAATATGAAATCTCCCACTGATTATCCTGAACCAAATGAAATGCTGGGTAAACGACTCTTCCGTCAACATCAAACATATTGCCTGCAGGTAAAAATGTCGATTACATGGAGTTTAGTTTTTATCAATCTATCATCAAAACTATTGGACACTAAAGCAAATGCGATTACTGACAAACGAGTTAAGGGAAAAGCATTCTCTAGATCCACATCATTATTCAGCATTAAATTTTCTCAATGGAAAATATGTTTCGGCTATCTCAAATAGCTATTTTCAGTGTCTTATTCAAGTAGAATAAATAAATACCAGTAACTAGTTACCTAACAAATGTAGGTTCGGTCACCGATGATCTTCAGTTACGATTACTCAGTTTTATGTTAGTCAAAGCTTTTGACCAAATCCTGGTTTGCTGAAAACTCCTTGGTACACCTAGCACAAAAGCAAAGCCATTCATAATTTTTGAGGAAATATGTCTCCTGCTACAATTGAAAATACATGGATATAAAGCAAAATCTTTTGCTTTCTTCAAAAAAGTCTTTAGCGGATAAGTTTGAAGGTTGGTGATATGTTTGAGGTAGGTATTGTATAAAAAAAAACAACTTTGTCTCGTATTACGATTAGTTTTATTGAGAACGCATTATTTAAAGAGACATTTGCTTTGTTAAGGAGACCTTATATTGTAGCTTAGTAAAGATTGTTGATCATTATTTTCAGAATGCTCCAAAAGACAAACTTTTAGTTTTCGATGTGAAAGAAGGTTGGGAGCCTTTGTGCAAGTTTCTCGGAAAGGAAATTCCGGAGCAACCTTTTCCACGGAAAAATGTCGGTGGAACAATTGTGGCTGACTTCTTTGTAGAACATCCATTGGCTATACAAATGAAAAAAGAAATTACGATCACTTTTGTTTTACTGTGTGTTGTTGTAGTGTTGGCCGCAATATTAGTAGCTTACGTATTTTACTTTTAGAAAATGAGACTTTGTCGTTGTTTACAATAACATTAATCTAGAGGTTTGCAATTAATTTACAAGTCTTGCCAACCTATTAAATTCATCCACACTGTACGTGTGATACTGTGATCAGCGGATATTTTTTGCAACTGGAGGAAGAAAATTACTATGTAACTAGATTTCATTTTGAGACTTGTTATTTTAAATATGTTCTTGTTTACTGCATTATTAGGGTGTGTATTGTGTAGCCTAAGTTCTTTGATGCATTTATTATCGGTTAATGCAACAATTTATTTGTCAATTAAAGTCTGTAGTGCTTGTAAAGATGATTTAACTTACTGCTGTAACAAAACAAGACTGGTTTTATTTTCTTATACGGAGTAAAAGGAGGCACTCCTTACCAAATATAAAACTTTGCAGTGTTTGGATATTTGGTTTTTGCTTTCAGCAAACCAATTTTAGAAAATATTTACTTCAAACGTCTTCAAAACGTATCTTAAAGCACCAACATGACCAAACAAGCTGAAACAGTTTAGAAACTGATACAGCTTCAGTTTGAAGGACAAGGAGTGCGTAGCTTATTGTATCGCAACTTATTTGAAAAATGCATTTCATACAGTTTTGATCTGTTTGGGGAACACTCGTGTCTTCAATTTTAACTGGCATCGCTCGTTGGTCTAGTGCAGTGTTGGTCAAGCAAGTATATAGCACAACCCAGCGTGTACCAGAATTTTGGAAGGGTGTACCATCATAATGGGGGGTACCAGGTTTTGAAGTAAAGACATATTTAGAGATTACAGTCAAGAGAACAAAGGTAATAAAGTGATTACTTTTGTTTGGAGATTGTCCTCAACATTAGCAACAGCCATCGCACATGATGTACTTTACCATTTGTTCTTATCATGATAAAAGTGATTAGCCTCTATCACAAAAGTAGTCTTTTGACAGTGAAAATCAATAGAGAGCTACGAAGTAATCCTTCTTAAATTCGCTCTGCGTGCAATGCTTTTGTTTAGAACTTCAAATTTCCTTTAATGTACAATCTAATCAGCCTCATATCATAACACAATCGTGTAGCAGAGTCGTAAAGGAACATGAGAACAAGTTGCTAGTATCACAGAATCAGCTTTTACACTATAACAGAGAAGGTCAAAAAAATGAAATGATTGATAGATGTTGGGCAAGATAAACATAAGTAAAACCGATAACATAAAACAAAAAGATCGACAAACAGCAGGCATGTCGCTACTTTTGGAAGCTCCTAAATTATAAAATAGAAATCCGAAAAATCACTTAAAACTTGACTAAGATAAATTGATTGTTTTTTGCTCACTGTAGATGCACACAGTACACGTTGTTGTCCAGTTTTGTATGTTCTTTTCTCATCCATTTTTGTGCACAAATTTCTATCCGCTTGAATATCTATAAGGTACCTTGCGGTGTATCCTGTTGTCCGAACCTTCGGTTTATCTGCATAGAACGTACCAAAAATGTTTTGTGCATTTTTTTTCATAGATATTTGTACGGAAACTTTTACTTGGATATTTACATGGTGCTTTATTGCAAGGACGATCATGGAATATTTTTCTTTTACTAGCAGCACTAAATAGCATCTTTGCGTTGCTTTTTTCCGAACATTTGTTTTTGTTTGAACAGTAGGCTCCAAAAGTGTTTTATACGTTTTGGTGCGTCAAACGTCTACTGCCCAGACAAAACCGAATGTCCAGACAACAACATATACTGTGGAGCACCATACATATATCGTAATCCCCCACGTATAATCCGCACTTTTATTTCTCAAAACGAATACCTCAAATACCGCTGCGAATTATACACAAACACAATATTCAGAAATTTTTTTCGTTCTCCGAAATGCTATTTTTCTTCGTCGATCTTCAAGTGCCACATCGCTGATATTCATCAATATCGATTAGACCATTTGATACATAGGTACAACCATTGTGAAGTCATAATTTCGAAAAAAAACATTCAAACGATTGCATTTATATTTCAGTATTCTTTCATTACGATAAAGATAGAATAACGAACACAAGATTGTTTGAAATCAATCGTGTCTTTGAGATTGCCTCGATTTTGTTGTGTCTGCCTCATTTTGAACTGCACCGGGAAAGGAAAATTTGTTTTGATTGACATCTCAAAATGTGTGTGCTGATTATGCGCAGATATAAAATATTTTTCTTTGATTGAAACAATAAAAAGGGAGGTAGATTATACGTGGGGGATTACGGTATCAGGGGCGGCTCGTGTAATGTACTGTGGAACTGCAGCACCCCCAGTCCCCACTCCACCTTGTCGATGACATTCGATACAAATAATTAATTCTTTTTTCTTTGTTTTTCTTATACTTGTAGTTACATTATATATAGGGCCCGCTAAAGTCAGTAAAGTCAAAATTTTTGTAGGACCTTCTTACATAATCAAACGTGTACTAACGTTCGTTTCAGGTGTTCAGGAGTCTGTTTTAGTAGATTTTATAAGTCAAAATTTTGCATAAAGTCAAAACTTGTCAAAATTGTCTTCATCAAAAATTTCCTTACAAAAACGAACAAATTTAGATTTTTTTATTAAAAATTTTATGCTATTAAAATTTTATGCACAGTTTTATTTGATTTTAAACTTCTGAAATAGTTGCAATGATAAAAATGCGTGCGGTAATTGAGAAGGAAATTGCACTTATTTTGCATCAAATCGTCATTGTTGATGCATAAACACATAATTGTTAGGCAATTGATCTATTCCCATAAAACCTACTGTTCGGTACAACTACCGTGTTTCCCCGATAATAAGACCTAGCGTGATTTTTGAGGATGATTTTAATGTAAGCCCTACCCTTAAAATAAGCCCTAGTTGAGAGTGGCAGAAAGACGAAAGAGTCAAACATTCTTTTTTTATATTTATTCAAACTGCTTTAATGCGGTGTATGCCATCCTTTTCAAAAAATCTTTTTTTGGCAAGCAAAAATAATGACGATACAAAAACTAACAAACTTGTTCTTGAATAAATTGTTGTTAATGAGTTTCTGAATAAAAAACATGTTAATGGCAAGTAAATGTAGATCTTTTTTCGTAATTTCTGTTTATTTAAAATCTCGTAATTTTTACTTTGTAACTTCATTTTTTGATATATCAAAATAATACATCCCCCGAAATTAAGCCCTAGTGCCATGTTTTGGAGTAAAAATTAATATAAGCCCTGTCTTATTATCGGGGAAACACGGTATGACGCCGACGTACATCAATTGACAATAATCTTGGTGCGCGACTTTATGGACACCCTTATGGACTTCCTCAGGTGAACGTTTTGAACTTACATAGCCTATTAGTTATCTGTCTTGTGTCGTTTTTAATAAAACAACTTGCTAAATTAGTATATGGTTTTCGTAAACAATTTTTAATTGCGGGTTTTACTTTGGTGCGCGACTTTATGGCCACCCTGTATAATACATAAAATTAATCTGAACAACCATCCTAAGGTTATGAAAAAAATATAAAAACCTTTTTGCTTCAAAGCTTCTGTGATATGGTGCTTGAAATTAGCAATAGATTGCAATGCAGCTATAGAAAGGAACTGTCGCTCATGCAGTACCGACCCTTGTGTGCTGGTCTAATAAGGGTTCCTTTTTGACAGACAACTGGCGAGCTGAGTGTGTGCAGGTGCGTGCGCGCGCGCGCGCGCGTGTGTGTGTGTGTGTGTGTAAAGCTGATAGATAGTGACAAAAATTAGGTGTATAGAGTGATTTTCTGAAGCAGCTTCCCATTAATTTTAGCTGCTAGCCGCCCCTGCACGGTATATAACACGATGAAAATCTTCGCATATAAGTGCAAGAGAGAAAAATACGCGCAAAACCGGACCAAAAGTTTATACTATGTGCGTTCAATCAAAAATGCTATTTAGTGCTACTAGTAACCGTGAAATAATGCGTGATCATCCTTTGCATATTTCAGCCGGATACCGAATAGAATTAAAACATGTAGTTCAAAATTCTGTTTATTTAAGTGATAGTTTTGGGGTGAGGGGACTCAATAGTAATAGAAGAGGCCCTTTCGTTAAATAACCTCAGTTGACAAGAAATGAAAACCTACGAAAGATGTAACGTTTTGCAATATTGTATCGGCTAGAGCTGAACTCCTCTTAATTCTGAATCTCATTCTTGCAACCTCAATTTTGTATTAAAATGACTTGAGAGGCAGCGCAAAGTTCGGTTTTACTGACAAATAGTCAGATGCACAAAAAGCTGTAGAGTAGAACAGCATATTTTAGCCTGGGATAACTTTCTTGATTCTTGGGTATAATTTCTTTATTTGCCTTTCTTAAATGACGTCGTAACAATAATTTTCGTTGCAATACAATACAATAGTACATGAAGAAATGCGCAAAAGTGTCCTGCCACCAAAGGCGCCGCCATGGAGGAGGTGCTGTTGCCTCCGATTATCTTTTTGATCGTAGGTTATGTGTAAAAGGCATAACAATTAAGCGATTGACTTCGCCTATATACACTTTTTAAACGTAATGCGTCACTAAGCTAATATTGTATAATGTTACACTTATAACGTCATTGCTTATGTAACATAGCCTACTTCCAGTTCTTTCCTGGCGGCGCCCCTGCCTGTCACTAAACATCATCACAATACATACATCTACAAGATTTGACCAGCCGTCTGTGCAAAGGACACACACCTCTACTGCAGACATCGCAGCTTGTACGGGTGTGTTTTTTGCATTCCCTACGTTGTGTTTTCTGGTTTGATCCACTGGCGCCTGTGTTTGGGTTCTGAGGAGAGTGAACACTTGTCAAGGAAAATCCCATCTGGATTGCCGCAGTTTTCATGCTTTCCTTTTGCCTTGCAAGTTTCAATCGTGTGTCGACAGCTGGCTTTGCTAGATCAAACGTTAAATTTTTCAAAAACACTTTCTTGGAACAAGTATATGTTCCACTTGTTTTTAACAGAATATATGCATTGTTTGTTGCAGTGTCCAGCAAATTATTAAAAAAGAGGAGAGGTCATCGCACTGTCTTTCTACGGCAAGAAAATTCTTCCACGTTCTCGTTGAACATGTCTACTCCTCCTTATTGTCTATTGCAGTCCAGAACCATTTCTGGTTTCCTCGCTTCATCAGTTGACACAACTCCCTCAAAATGGCTTGAGCTTAGCAAAATAACCGGAAGTTTGTTTTTCTTTGCCTGGTATACAACAAGGCATATTCCATCTTGGTGGTTATAAACAAATTTGCTATTATACAGCTCCATTTTGTTCATTATAGACCTTGGCACATCACGTCTTTGCCTCCTAACAGTACCAAGTAGAGTGAGCTTTTTCTCCAACAGAAGTTTTGCAAGATTATACGTGGTGAAAAAGCTATCCGTACACACATCCCTGCCGGTTTCAAAATATGGTTCTACCAATTTCATGACAACATCCTGTCCCAAATTTCGATGGACGCGATCGCCTTCTCTGCCACCATAAGCCATGGCGTTTAGAGCATATCCAATGCTGGATTCACAAGCCCAAAATATTTTCAAGCCGTACTTGCGAGGCTTCGACGACATGTAGGTTCTGCCAGGAATTCTTCCACGGCAGCCGACCAGTTGTTCGTCCACAATTATGCTCTCATTTGGGATGTAAACACGCCTTATATTTTTCAGAAAAATCTCCCAGACTTCTTAAACCGCAGCGAATTTATTCAATGTTTTTCTATCTTCTCGTGTGTGCCAGTTGTCGAACCTGATACATCTTAGCAAAAATTGCATTTGACATAACGTCATAACTGCTCTGTAGAATGGCTTGCTATCTGCAGGTACCCACAGATCAGCTAGCTCTGTAAAATTGTCTCTGTCGCTTCCAGCACGCAAAATAATCGGTAAGCCTGCTTTCAACTCGTCCATGGAAAATATTTTGGCAATATGAGCCCTAGAAATGCTTCTGCGTATTTCCCGAACCTTTCTGTTTGTGTGCATCAAGATAGTTCTCAGGATACCTTCACTTAGAAAGTGTTTAAAACTTTCTAATTCGTTCTATGGCGTAGGAATCCCTCGGGAAGACTGTGTAAGCACATTTCGGATCCTCTTTCTGGCGGGAATAGATCGGGTAGTGTATAAAATCCCGTTCGGGCTGAGCAAGTTTTCACCGTCATCATCAGTGTCAGTGTCACTATTGGTTGCTGCTGGTGTGAGGTCCTCGTCATCCTCATCATCTTCGTCGTCACCCTCCATGGCAACTTCAATATCGCCTTCATCATTAATAGCACCCAATTGCTCCTCCATATCTTCATCATCTTCAGTTAGATCTAGTTGCATGTCAGCTTCAGTTTCATCCTCGACATTCATTTCATCATCAGCGATGCCAAGATAGTTGCAAACCTCTCTGAAAGTGAATCGCCTGCTAGTGCTTATGTTTAGTGCAGCACCTACGTTTTTTTTTACAGTAGGCTTATAGGTAAATATTAAGTTGTAGTTATAGATTTCCTAAAAACAAGAAACAGCAATAAGCCCATCTATGATTGAGACATCTTTGCTACACCTAATACACTTCAAATGCACCATTTCAAACCTTAGGCTATAGATAGAGATCGTTTACAGTATAAAAGCTTACTACACAACAGAGATGAATCTACTGTCAGATACAAAATTTTGCCTGTTTCTGACGGTTTGAATTGTACTACATGATTCCTGATCCTTAGCTTCCGATAACAATTGAAAAACAAGTATTGAATTGCTGATTTACTGTCTAGAAACTTTGCCATGTGCTAGAGCATGGATGGATGCTCAGATAAAAAAGATTTTTCTGTTTTGCCTGCAGCTGCATATAAACGCTACGAAGACGTTTAGAAAGTTAACATTCACATTATACCTGGTGTGAACAAAGAAACAGGACTGTAATAACCACGCTCTTGGCTCAACCCCAATCGGCTCTACGTTGTAACATGTCTATAGAACCACTCGACATAAAGAAATAAGGTTGTGGACAATTTGTCCACAGAAATAAGACAACGTATTTTTTTTGATTAAAATAAAATGTAAAAAGAAAAATTTGGTCCCCGTTGGCTTGCATGATGATGATATATATCCTTTCATCATAGTTTGAGGACAGACCTGGAATACAAGCTTTGCCTGAAGAAGGGAGATTTACAATCCGTCTTTGGACAAAATGTCCACAGAAATAACGATAAGGGTTAAAAGTAAAAAGCAGTCGAAAATTCATTTAGTAAAAGTAGAAAGTATTCTTATTTTGGCGGTTTTTTCTGTATTTGTCTATATCAGTGGGTTTCCATTCGGGGTGCCCACACTCCATGAAGTGCGAGAAGGGACTTGAAGAGGTGCAAATTTCTCTAACCATTTTTAACTTAATGCCGACCAAATAAAAAGTTTACGTGTAAGATGGAGGCAGAGGCATCACTAGAAGGATGATCTGCCCCGCAATACATTGATATAGGGGGACACTATATTTTTTAAATACTAATTATAAGAGGCTCACTTAATTATCTTCCAGAGAATACCTTGCAAATATAGGCTGAAGACTTTTTTGCAAAACTTTTTCTCTTGTGTTTTAGGTTGACACTTTTAAAATCCGTTTTGGGCAGTAATGGGATTTCAAAACTTTAACAACTTATTCTCTCACTAATAACATGCCAGGTTGGCCCAATACAGGTCAAATGGCACCGCGTATAAAATTACCAGGTCATGGAACTTACTAAACTCCAAGAATAGATCTTACATGAACCGGAAAAAATAGGCTGATCCTACGTTGTTTCAGAGTGACGTAGACTTTGGTGGGAAAAAGTGTAAAAAAATGTTGCAAAGTGAATTGAATCAATCCCTGATGTGGACCTGTTTACCACTACACCATAGTACAGACACGTAGACCTATTTATTCTAAAAAATAATACTTTTTTTGCATTGGCTCGTTTCATCATATTTTTGGCAGTTGCCTTGTGCTTTTATTATAGTGTTTGTCAATGGTTTTAGGTCGTGAAAACATGGGGAGACTCGATTGTTTCAACATGAAATTAGAAAAAATTTTAATTTGAAATTCTTTTGATTGGAAAGGAGAAACTTACATCTTCATGATATTTACGATTTTCCATCACTTGAGGTCGCTGAAACTTTTGGTGGATGTAGTTCAAAATGTTTCAACCCGCACCACATGTTTCATGGTAATCTTCCTACAATATATTGAGAGACTTTCCATAGAATTTTGGTATAAATCAGACGTATCAAGCAAATTTTTGCTGAGGCTGAGCTTGCAAATGATCTTGTTTAAAGTGCACTAAAGAGAACAGTCAAAAGCAGAAGTTTTATAAATCTTTCAAGCGCAATTTTTACCGCAAGAATGGTGGATAGTTTGTAAACGAACTATTGAATGCTTGGGAAGATGAAACAAACTGAAAAAAAATCAAAACCTTGTAGAAAATTTGAAGTTGCTTCTCGAGATAAAAAGTTTTTAAATTAAAAGACTTTACGATGACTCGGCTCACTGATGATTACTCATCCCGGCTTGCCTATACTGTAGTTAAGCGCCAGTTGGTTCTAATACATCAAACAAAATACGCCGGCTTCAATAACGGATTTGCAGAAAACAAGAATTTGAATGTTTAGAAGTTTATTTGTGTTGACACACCTCATTTCAATTCAAGAAACATTAAATTTTTATCAGCTACTTACATAGAAGTTTCAACTGCTCAAGTACTCAGGTAGCATTACTTTCTGGTTAATTTACCTTATAGTTAAGTAAAAATAGAAAAAAACGAGATTACTCAAGAAAGTAGCTCGTTACTGAAGAAACTACTTGAGTAGAACTACTTCCTTCATTGCTGATCACCTCTGGATATTTCCGACAATGTCATCTCTAAAAATTAAAAAAACTAGCCGGCTTTGCCGTCGTCGTCCGGTAGGAGCCCACCATCAGTAATGTTGGGGTTTAGTATGTCGGTTCAACCGGCTGCGCCAGCGCTTCAGCCATCGGGCTCTTGAGTTAGCAGTAGCAAAAAGTCAATGAATTTTATGCACTTTGACAATTCCTGTACATGAAATTGTGATTATCATGTTCTCTTAATCATGGCTAGCAATGCTCACGAAGAATCTTGCCACGAATTATCGTTGATACGTGTGAGGGAGCAGTGATTGAAATACAATCATAACCGATTGTAGCTGCGAAATAGTGGTTGCTTTTACAACTATAGAAATAAACTATTTAATGGTCAGCCTATTTTCGGAGGCGGTGCTGCCCCTTTCTCATTTATATTTGTGATATCAATCTTTTAATTTGGCTGCGCTATTGGTCTTGTTTCCGGCATAACGGCAAAAGCGGCTCTGGCTTCCCAAAATCATTCACCATATTTCAGTAGGGGCACATCAAGCCGAGTTATTTTCAAACAAATGTTTTTTTTCTAAATGCAGTTTTACAAATTGTTGGAATTATAATTCTATGTTGATTTTTTCTAAACTTGGGATTTTATCACAATGATGTAGAGTATAGACATTAATTTCTTTACAGGCAGCGTATCAGCGTAAGAAAAAATCCTTGCTTTGTAGTATAGACGACGGCGTCACCCGCAGAGCCCCCGTCAGTAACGTGTGGATTGAGAATGTCAGTTCAGCCGGCCAAGCCGGCTTGTCCTATCAGATTCTTGTGTGAATAGTTACCAAAAGTTTATATGTTTTTTGCGCATTAAATTTTCACAATTTTTTGTGCTCCTTTTCCTAATAGAATATCTTATTTCAAAATCCTGGCTATGCGTTAGGTCTATGTGGTTTGGTTATTGCTGACACGAACCCAAGGGCGGGCCCGTTTTTGTATTTATATCTGTGACATAAGAATTTTGCTTGAGCTGTTTGCTTTAATTCGGCCATAGCATGAAAAAAACCATGCCTTTTTCCTAAGTCATATAACCTACTCCGATAGGTGCCTATTAATCTCTTTTTGAACAAAAACATTCCCACTTAATCTACTGCTACAAATTGATGCTATCATTGTTTAATTTTGATCTTTTCTTAAATTTGGAATTTTTTTTACGTTTAACCTTGCCCCTAATCCAGACCTCTCTACTTCTAAATGAAGATTAGAGTTTTCTAAATGAAGATGCTTGCAATTACAAATCTCAGTGTTGGGCTTTACCGTTTATGATTGCTCTCAATTTGATAGCGGATAATTTTGCTGCCTGCTGCTGTTTTCACTAAATAGTGGCAAGCATTGTGATGTCATTTAAGATTATGACCAAACAGTCCGTTTTAAGCCGTTAAATATTGGGATCGCTACTTACCACTTCTTCGTAATTGTAGGCGAATTAATATGAACTGACATCTTTGACTGCGTGCATGTTTCTTGACCCTGGCATGAACGCCGCCATGCAAAGAACAAGCCAACTCGAAATGAAGCACTCACAGTTCAATTATAGCAGTAGAGGGGGCTTCCATTAAAAATGTTGAGGTCAAGGATATCAAATCAACTGGCTGCTGTGGCAGCCTCGCCCAATTGCAAAGGAAATTGCTTCAACATTTGGGTGATATGTAGCTTGACACTTACATTTTGTTGCAAATGATAAGAAAGGACCATCTTTAACCTATCGTCTTTTTCTTGGGTGATCACCAAGTGTTTTGCTTGGAATTGGCTACATATTAAAATTTGTAGAATTCATTTTTCAATGGGTCGTTTTGAATAATTTGATGGATAACGCCAAAGATCGATGCTATCGAGAAAGAATAGACAAAATGTACCAAAATACATAGTTTTTCTAAAAATTGCAATTTTGTGAAGTGTAGGCACTAAAGTTTTGTGCGTTTTTAACTGGTAGACTAGATTTCATAAACATTTAGAGACTTCGGTTTTTGATGGATGTTTTTGAAAACGTCGGCAGATAATGCAAAAGAACTATGGTTGAGAGGAAAAGTAGTCAAAATGTACCAAAGAACTAGCTTTGTTTAACAATTGCAAATTTGTTAGGTTAAGTAGAATAATTGTTCAACTAAAAATAAAACATGATGTATGGCAACCAAATTTTGATCAGCCATTATAAACTAATCCCTAGCCTTAAGTAATTGAAGTCACATATTGCTGGAAAGGAAATTTCCTAAGCTTTCAAAAGATAGTAATTGTTAGTGCCTTACTATAACGTTTTTGTACTAAAGTCACCTGTTTCTACTCAGCTTACCACTATTTGGGAGGGTTAGAAAGTTACACCATAGGTGTTAAAGTTCAGTTTTTTCAGTATACAAATTAATATTAATTGTACATATTACACTGTATACTATCGGACTCGCCTTGAAATAAGCTTTAATTTGTCGAAGAAAGTTTGAAAATCAGTTGAGAAATGAAGTCACAAATCAGTTTTTAAGTAAATTGATTTTGCAAAAAAGATGCAATTTTTGAAAACATGTTTATAATAGAGGGTGAATCAGAAGTAACCGGGCAGTCCCGATATTCGTGATCTAAGTGTACTGAAATGCGTTTACTTGGTGTAAACTCACCAAAAACGAAGAAGGTCATGTGAACACATCTTACAATTGTCAATTTAAGTGATCTAAATGCCAGAAGCTCAACGACAACTTTCCAAACAGATGGATTGGTCGCCGCGAGTAACCTCCTCGTTCTCCAGACCTTCCTCCTTCTGACTTGTTTCTTTGGGGTATGTTAAAGAATTCAGTCAGTGTATGGCAAAAAGTCGAGAACGAAGGATCAAGTAGTGGCAATGATAACAAATGCTTGCGCAGAATTTAGTGAAGATTTATGCCGAAGTGTTTGCTATTCTGTCTTTCGAAGGACTACAAAATGCATTAAAGAAGACGGCCAACATTTTGAACATTTAGTCTGTTACATTATGTACATGTAATAATAACCATGTAATCATATAAGAATAAATTGGATTTTCGTAACTTGTGTAGTTTTGATTGCCCGGTTACTTCTGACTTACCTTGTATGATCTATGGTAGCGAAAGATTTGTTTTAATGATACGAGACATATTATGACATTATTAAGCCAGTTTTAACCGTGCAAGCAAAAAAGAAAAGAAAAATGCTTAGAGGGCTTAAAGTGCTTAAACAAAGAATTGCTCATACCATAACTAAGTAAGCTTTAATTGTTGTAAAGTTGTTTTCATCGAAAACACCTGATCAATATTTTTTTGAAAAACGTTTAATCGCGTTTCTACGATCAGTACTTTTTGACAAAGAACAAAAAACGGTTTGTGTAATGAAGCATTGATTGTGACGTCATTTTAGACCCGAAACAAATGAAAAGTTTTGTAATATGGTAAGTCGGAAACTGGTTTTCGTTTGAGCAAAAAGCGGTTGTTCTCTGTCAAGTAATGCAAATTAAAAAATATTATGACGTCATCTTGACGTCACCAACACCCTTATAACACTCACCACGAGGTGGTGATCAATCGTGGCAAGTTTGATGCTTGTACCTCTAGCAGTTTCAGAAATTAAAACAGACAGAATTGCGCTCTATAGTATAGATTTCTCTGACAAATTCTTTGCATCCCCCACCAATATGTGTGTCCCCAAACTCTCAGCAACGCAGTCGAGTAAGTTGCAACGCCGTTTGTGACTTCAGTGGCCGCATAGTCGAGTGTTCAAATCTCAGCGTGACTGTATTGCCTTTTGCATCCTTGGGAAAAGTTTCGTCTGACAAATTCTGTGCTTGTGGTAAAGGCGCACTCTACCATACCACTAAAAACTCCCAACCGGGTCTCAACACAAATTTATTGAAGTGCAATCGATATAACATTTCTTGTAACTTGAGGACAAAAGCATTTACCGCTCAATTATCAAACTCAAAGATTTATTACACGTATCAAAATCAATTAGTTTAAAATCGAAATCAGAAATCCTTAACTGTCCTTAAACCCCAATTGTCTTCTCGTTCAAAACGGCAAAAGTTGACGCTGGCCAAATGGTAACAACAAAATAAAGAACAATAAACATTCACGTTGAATCATAATTGAAATTTAAACTGTCGTTGTTTGGACACCGACAACTATAAGTTGTCTCATTTAAAACAAATATCAAGAGAGCTCAAATTTTATTCAGTTATTTAAGGTCAGTCTGGCAACATAAAGAAAGGCGACCGAGGTATTTGAGGTTAACGTTACAACCACTGTGTTCGAAAGCCGCTTCAACGCTTCACGCAGTGTCTTGTTTATTTTTTATGATCAGTGAAAAAGCATACAAAGTATGTCAGCCAACAGATAAGATGATAGTTTTAAAACGATTAAATCAGTTGAAATTGCAACTTTTCGAAAGTTTGAGTTTAATCATTTCATTAAAATACTCTTCAGCAAATCCACAAGTCCTCCGAAAGTACAACCATTTTCCCAAAAATTAAAGGACCTGAATGCGTTTCTACCCTCGGGACCCTCCGGTTCAGGTTACAGGCTATTGCTGATAGCACTGAGCTCTCGCTGACAATTAGTATCGGGCAACTTCCTCATAGACCTTTGACTAAAAGATTTTTTAGCTCGTTCAAAGCATAGGCCTTTAGCGCAAATGTTTTTGCGAAGTTGATTGGAATATTTGAAGTTAGCTGAATACTTTCAAAGCATCTTTTTAAATATTTGCGTCAATTGCTTTATTTGTCATTTTGAACGAATTGACTCAATAATTGATAAATTATATAATTGGAAAACAGCCCGCAGACAAAAAGTAGTTGGACTACCTTATTCTAAGCAATTGAACGTTACAGGCAGGTGGAATTAATGACAGATGAGCAAAGGGAAAAGTTATTTATCATATCTAAGGAGCACGCCTATAGAACCTGTGTCTTGTTATTGCTGAAAATGCAATTCAAATAGTTTTTTGCTCGGCATAAAATTGTTAGTCATTTTATAGAAAAAAGAAAAACTTTAACTCCAATTTGTAGAAGCTATTCGAATATGGGCGAGGCTGTCATTCTATAAGCAGCGATTACTTGATATCATCATACGCTGAGCGGAGCTGTAAATCCAGCAAAATTCATTCACCACTTATAACCCAACATACAATAATAACGATGGCAATAACAGCAGTAATGTTAGTAGCACAAGCAGTATTTTATCTACAAGCGGCTTCGTATTCGTTTGGCATAAATCAAGTTAGGTTAACTAGGCACTCAAAACAATCAAAAATTTGACAGCAGTTACATAGCCTAATCCTGTACCATATTAAACTTGATCCTGTATCTCATTTGTAATATATAACCTAGAATAAATTTTAAATTATTATTAGAACAAGTGTGCACAACAACTGCACACTTTCCAACCTGAGAATTAACGATAACCAGCGTTTCACATTTTCATTTCGTGGGATTTCGCGCCAAGGATAGTGAAGTGTCATGCATCACTATCACAACAGCATCGCGTCGTAAATCGCTCACATTATATAGTTCAAGAAAAAAACTATTTGATATGTGACAATATTACAGTTTGTAGCAGAACAAATATTATACTAAGAGTTTCAATCTTTTTATAAAAGTCGTTTTCCTGTATCAACAAATGCGACTTATAAAAATTACCTTCAATTGTGACATTATCGTGATGTCACAAGCCTTTTTCATGAGACTCACTTCGGAGATCAATCGTGCAAAGTTTCATGCTTGCCCACACCGGTAGTTATGGAGAAGTTATAGTACGCACACACACACACACACACAAACACATAAAGAATTTGCGTTTTTTGTATAGACAAATTTCAAAAAATAAAATCATATTTTTTGGGCATAAAATAGTAATCATAATTGTTATTTTAATGTTAACGGTTATCAATCCAGTCACACTTCAGTCAAATTTGGTTTCTTTTTATCTTTTCGGCCAAACAAATTCACTGGAAAGTTCTTCGATTAAAGCAATGCAATAAAAGGAGAAAATGCAACGAAAACTAAAACAGTTGAAATACCCAGTAAGAGAAGGCGAATAAAATCGACCCCAAAACCCAGTTTATATCAGTATTATTCTTGTACCCAAGCCGATCCCAAAGCTCTAAAATCTAATACTGGTGAACCCGAACCAAACCTGAATTACAATTTTTATACAACGTTGAATCTGAATCGGAACTAAAGCTATATGAATAAGTTTTGCTCAACGCGAACCGGAGCAATATCACAAGCGGTTTATCTTCCTGGTTACAGGGCTGTGAGCTCGAATTCAAAAGAACTCGATCATTTTGATGAACTCGAAAAATGCGACATCTTGTACTCGAAAGCAGTGTGAACTTGAAGTTAACGAACTGAGTGATAGCAATCAAACAAACCAATATTACTAAAAATAAAGCGATCGACCCGATTTTGTGATTAATAATTAATAATGACTAGCGTAAAACTTTTGTAAACACGAATTTGATAATATCGACCAAGTTCTCACCCAGTTCATCATTAGCAGGCAGATTTTTGTGTCTTCCCAAACCTTTAATTTGGTGGTTGACATTAAGTAGTTTCTAATATCTTACACTTGGCCTATTATTTCATACCGAGTGACCGAAATTGTGTGCACGCGCTATCAACGTGTTACAGTTAACTGTGTTTAGTCAATATTGAATTCATTTTGAAGGTATTATTTATTCTACCGCCTCAGGGGAACCTCTTTGGTCCATTAACCTCACGCTTGCCAATCAAATTTAAGATCTGCAACAATATGATACAATGACGTCACTATGACAATTGGAAAACCAGCCATTTCCACACCACAGACTAGTTTATGGTGTCACGCAGCTATTTATTCAAGCAGTGATAGTACGATTTGACAGCAAGATGTTTATGGCAATCAAAAAAAGTGCAAGGCCTCGCCAAAAACTCCACAAAAAGCGAATAGGAGAGCGGTTTCACGAGTTTCTATGAACACGTTAGTGCGAGTCTTCTCAAAAATGTGCTAATGTTAGTATCAGCAATATTTTTCGTCAATTACCCTGTTTCATAAACTGGCTGGCTCGAAATTTTTGCAAAAATTGGAGAGAGACTGCTTTACTATTCTCTTAATGACGTTGTTATATGTGATATTGTTTTGCAAAGTCACCCACTTTTCCTGATTGGTATACATACATTTTTGGTCGAACTTGTCCATTGTTTTTTTAAAAGAATTAGTTGTGACACTACCTTGTTTTCATATTCGGTGCTGAAACTATTCAGTTTTGTAAAAAGGCAGCAAACTGAGCTTTTTGTACCACAGCATGATATCAGTTTTTGCCCAGCATTGGGTAGTAGAAAACCGATAAAAATACTTAAAAATAAATAGGCAAGCACTCGGACCATTCCGGTAAAAAGCTAAATTGAAACCATGATAAAACATTGTAGTTGCAATAAGAAAAACATGATGCAGTATCAATCAAACCATAATGCGATAACTTGCAACAATTAGCAGGTTGTCAATTTTTCTAGGATGGTCCGATACTTTTGCAAATGACTCTGCAGGATAGCAACCAGCACAATCAAGCTACTTGAAGCCATTATTTGATAACACCAACAAATCAACTGACGATAGAATACAGTCTCGATCTTTAGGTACGGGTTCAAATATGCGAGGAAAAGCAAAAAAGCAATACTTTACACTGATTCGTCAATTAAATGCTTTTCAATCTGTAGCTTAACGCTGTTGTGCAAATAAATTGTTTGTTTGCACAAACAACTTATCTGAGCCAACACACAGACAACCTTGTGACATATTTGCTGGTCAATACCGTAGCTTAACACAGATTGCAAGACCAGTTGATTTTTTAACAGAAAGTCTAGACTGGTAACTGACGGTGTATCGGGCTCATCAATTAACAGAAAATGAAGGTAATAGTAGCTGGGTTTTCAAAAACTGGCACCAAAACGTTAAATGCTGCTTTGTCCATCTTGGGCTACAAAGTTTACGATTTTTTGGAACATTTTTGGTATCACAGGCGTTATTGGAACAAAATATTTGATGGAAAAGGCTCCATAGATGACTTCAAAGAGATGTACGAAGATGTGGATGCAGTGATGGATACACCTGCTAACATGTTCTGGGAGGAAATTCATAAAGCATTCCCAGATGCAAAAGTAAAAATAATCTATTTGCTGAAATCATTAGTGTGCCGAAGATTTTTGAGTAACTGGCGAGGGGATCGAGCATAAACGTTGATCCTATAAAGATCTTGTTTATGTTTTTAGAAGCTGCTAAGAATTTTGTTTAAAAATAGAAACTTTTTGTGTGGAATTAAGGTGCAAACTTTGTAATGACTCACAATCGCGAATATAGCTGTGTTTTGCTTTGTTTTCTAGGCCAGTGCTTGTCAACGGGGATTATAGGTCGCCATAGCGTGTATCAAAAATTTCCAGGGTGTACCAACGTGATGCGGTGTAGAGGAGTGCACTAATTTTTAAAGTGATAACGTACCATTTTTGAAGACTAACATTAAAATAACAAAGATATCAAACTGCAGACTTTTTTTTTAAATCAATCTCAAAATAAGCAACAGCCATTGCACATTGCACAAATAGTTTTCTGCTCGAACTTCATTTTCTTTGTGCATTTAATTTAAACATGATTGTAATGTATAGAACCTTCGGAAAACAAAATAGGGTGTTCCACTACAAAAAAATGTCAGCAAATCACGACTTAGGCAAACTAGTACAAACCGTATAAATGACACTGCAGAAAACATATAAACAGCAAGACGGTACACAAAATAGTTTTATTTTTGCACAAAATAATCCGAAATTTTTGATCGCTTTTTTCTTAGCTAATCATGTTTCATTAAGTAATTATTCATTTTACGTAGGAGGTCGGAAAAATCTTTATATTTAGTTTTGTGATGCATCATGTAAAGCTGTAGTTGTTTGACCACGTCTAAGGTTTTTTAGGGGTTTTCGTTGGATGGGATGAGAGAGGGTTTTCTTGTGAGACTTCATTCTCTTCTTCGTTGGTTTCTTCACAAAATGTCATTGATTTTTCTCTGATTTTTCACTGAATGCTTGTTTCTGTGACAGTCTCTCTGGTCACCACCAGTGCATCTGCTTCTGAGTACTCAGCAAAACCAGCTGTGGGAACAATACATTTATCTTGTAATCTTCTCCAGTTTCATCATACCTGTATTCAACATCATCAACTTCTCTTTCCAGGTCGTGCTCCATAACTTTGACTTTCGTGAAACAGTTTTGAATGACATTATTAGACACTGAATTTCAAGCTCACTCTACGACCTGTAGAACTTTGAGCCGTTCAAACTTAAAACTCAAACTGTTTTTCAAAAGCCAATAAGCGCATCTCAGCAGGATTTTTTCAGTTGTAATATTCGAGAGGGTGAATAACCCCAGCTTCCGTGGGCTGAGTCTTGGCTATCGTGTTAAAGAGTAGAAAGGCTAGTTTTACATGAATTAGTCCTTTCATGTCCGGATGAGATAAGCAATTGTTTTAAACTAAAGCAATAATGCTCCTTTGAAATATCTAGATTTGGGATATGTTCGTATCACGCACAAAAGCAGATTTTCCCAAATCATACTAGCAGTGACCAGCACAGTGACTCTCTCTCTCTCTCTCTGGACAACTTCTCACTTACACACTTTTCTGCTTTGAAAAGCAGCCTGGTTTCATACAGTCTCATACATTTTCTGCGTTGTATTCTTCAAGAAGCAATGACAACCTGTTTTTGTCTTTCTTCGCCTTCTTTCTGATCCAGTTTGTGTCTAGGTTATAATAGTACTCATATCTGATTTCTTTCAAAAATTCTTAGGTGTTTCAGCAAGAGCATTTTCCCACTGATAGCAATTTGCTGAATACTGGTACATTAAGAACACTTTTACGCAGCGCGGACATTAGCCCGCATGGCACATGCTTTCACGCAGCGCGGGTCGTGAGTACACCTAGCAATTGGAAAGTCTCTCTAATGCTCTGTCGAAACCGAATGTGCCCACCCGGAAGGGTATCCACTTATACCGATGTTCAAGGGCCTGCTAATCAGCAAACGTCCTTTTTAGGACGGGATGATGAGTGCGTTGCACATAAACTGCCCTTTTCAGGGCACATCATCAAAAAGTTTCGTGGACCCTCAATACTACAACTGAACATCGAAGGCCTCACAGCCACCAAGATGAACGTTCTTCATCACCTTGCTATTCAGCTTGAGGCGTTCGTCATCCTTCTACAGGAGACCCACTGCATATCTGCAAAAAAGCTAGTGCTATCGAACTATCAACTAGCTGGGTTTTCCCTAAGCAGAAAGTATGGCCTTGTCACGTTTGTCCATGAGCGGCTAAAATGGACCTTATACGATCAATCTTCCACGACATCGGAGACTGAGTGGTTGTGCGTGGATGTTGACGGTTATAAAATCGTTAACATCTACAAACCTCCACCAACGCGGTTGCAAGTTTCCGACCTTCCAGTGTTCACTCATCCTTGTCTGTATGCGGGTGATTTCAACTGCCCCCATGTCGACTGGGGTTATAACACCAACGGCGCGGATGGAGATTGTCTACTGGCCTGGGCAAGCTCCAATAATCTTGCCCTTCTTCACGATCCCAAGGATAAACCTAGCTTTCATTCTGGGCGCTGGAACACTGGCACTAACCCGGATCTTGCCTTTACCACCGTCGGTCCTGATAGTCGCTTGCCTTACAGACGCGTCTTGGAGAAGTTTCCTAGGTCACAACATCGACCTTCGCTTATAACACCACCAAGGCTTTCCCTCCCAGTACCGGGAAGGCCTGTAAAGCGATGGAACTTCCGCAAGGCTAACTGGAGCCACTATAACTCCTTGACAAACAAGCTTGCAAGGAATTTGCCATCACCTGATTCAATAAATGTGGATCAGGCCTACCAGGACCTTTGCAATACCATCAGCAAAGCAGCCAAAAAAGCTATCCCACGCGGTCGTGGGATCGTGGGTCGTCGTGGGTCATAACACCTACATACCGTGTTCGGACGCTAAGTGTGAAGTCCTTTACCAAACGTTTCTGCAGTCTCCTGCTGGAGACCAGTCAAGCAGGGCTTCTACAGCCCTAATAACTTGGCTTGACAAGAAACGCAGAGACCGATGGTCGGAGGCAGTCCGAAACATCGACTTCTCACACTCAAGCAGAAAAGCATGGAGCACAATTAACAACCTTACTGGCAGGTCGCGACACAGCCCCCGTAACTGTCCCGTTTCAGCTAACGCCATTGCTGCTCAGCTGGTAAGAAACGGGAAATACGAGGGTGTTGATCGTGAGTCGTCTCGACTCATTTCTGAAGAAGTGTCTGACCGTTGGAGGGCTTTGATGCCATCTCCAGTGAATCTCTCTGGCGACTTCTCGTCCAGAGAATTCGCTGCCGCTCTCCAACACGTAAAGCCAGGGAAAGCTCCGGGCCCTGACTCTATTTGTCCGGAGCTTATAATCCATGCTGGAACTGCTTTGAAGTCCTGGTTACGTGGCTTCCTTTCTTCCTGCTTGCGCCAACTCAAAATTCCCAAAGTCTGGAGAAGAGCACTTGTAGTTGCGATCCCAAAGCCAAAGAAACCTGTAGAGGACCCAAAGAGCTATCGTCCCATCTCCTTGCTCTGTGTCCCCTACAAGATCCTCGAACGACTGATCTACGCTCGTATTGAACCTATTGTCGACCCCCTGCTCCCAGGCGAGCAGGCTGGGTTTTGACATGGTAAATCGACAGTGGATCAAGTTGTTTTACTAACACAAAACATCGAGGATTCTTTCGAGGCAAAAAAGAAGGCCGGTGCTGTGTTTGTAGATCTGACAGCTGCATATGACACTGTCTGACATCGTGGCCTCACCTGCAAGCTGCTAAGACTTCTCCCGGATAAGCACATGGTTCGTATAATCATGGAACTTGTCAGGAATAGAAGTTTCACCCTTACTACCGGTGACAGCAAGCGAAGCAGGTTGCGACGTCTGAAAAACGGCGTCCCACAGGGATCGGTCTTGGCACCCCTTCTTTTCAATATCTATGTGTACGATCTTCCTTCAACGGTCTCCAGAAGGTATGCTTATGCCGATGGTCTGGCACTGTTATACTCTTCTGATGACTGGAAGGACCTGGAGGGGGTCTTAAGCCAAGACATGACTACAATCTAAACATATCTCCAGACTTGGAGGCTACAGCTCAGCCACACTAAAACGGTGACGACGGCCTTTCACCTGAACAACAGAGAGGTCAAACGTGAGCTTAATGTCTACAACAATGGCAAACGCCTGCCATTCTGTCCAGTCCCTACCTATCTTGGAGTTAAACTGGACAGATCACTCACGTTTCGTCACCATTTTGAGGCGTTGCGCAAAAAACTAACAACGCGCGTTGCACTGATGAGACGACTTGCAGGCTCAGGTTGGGGCGCTGGAGCTAAAACACTGCGCACAGCCGCCCTATCTCTGGTCTACTCTACTGCGGAGTACTGTGCACCAGTTTGGTGTCGCAGTGCACACACTCGCCTCATCGATATTGTTCTCAACGACGCATTGCGTATTGTCACTGGATGCCTGCGTCCAACTCCAACAGACTATCTACCCGTGCTCGCAGGTATCAAGCCGGCTGAGCTTCGCCGATTAGGAGCAACGCTCTCCCTGGCATATGGTGGCAGTCTGGACCCTGGCCATATTCTCCATGAATTATTGGCTGGGTCCCCAGACGGCTACAGAGAGAGACTAAAATCTAGACGCCCCTTTGTGCCCGCTGCACGGAAGTTACTGCAAGATCTAACTGAATTGGATATTCGTGCAGCTCAATGGGCTGACTTTAAATGGAGCACGGAATACTCGGAGTGTTCATTTGATCTCCGTGCTTTCATTCCAAGGACAAGCACTAGGCCAATGAGGATGGGCCTGCCCAGATCATCATGGGTCAGGCTCAACCGCTTGCGGGCTGATGTTGGGTGTTTTCAGTCGTTCATGCACAAATGGGGCCTTTCTCCTACATCGAATTGCGAGTGTGGCGCTGCAGAACAAACCGCAGAACACATTATTCTGACATGCCCCGTACATCGGGCACCTACAGGAATACGTGGACTGACGGTTTTGGATGTCGACACACGATGCTGGCTGAGTACCATCACTGCCAGCATCTGAAAATGTGGATCCCTTCCAAAAGAAGAAGAAGAAGAAGAAGGAACACTTTAGCAAATACTTATCTTCGTGAATTTGAAAACTACGTTTTCTTTTTCTTTTCGAGCAGCTGTTATCTCCAGCTTCCTAATCAGCGATGATCTTATCGAGACCGGCGCGATGGTGTCGTGGTGAGAGCGTTCGCATCGTAGTCGGTAGACCTGGGATTCATTCCCTAAATCGAGTCATACCAAAAGACTTTGAAAAATGGTATTCACAGCTTCCCTGCTTGGTGCTCAGCATAAAACAGGGATAGTGTGGAGAACAAGCCGGCAAGCTTGCTTGTTCTGTCTTTGTTCAAGGCACTTAACGGGACGCCTCCACCTTTATGTGGCAGACATCTGGCCCACCGGTACTTCACCGAAGTACAGTTGTTAAGTTGCTAACCCAGCATGTCAGACGACTCTTGGGTACCCACCAGTGGCAGTCCGCCTTGTTGGCGGTGGGGCTACCAGTCACTCAAGACTGGTTCAAAATTGGCTGCCATTTTTCCCCTAGCCTAATTTCAATTAGGTTGACGGCATGAACCTGAATTGCCGTTTATGCCATACCTCCATCCCGAGGAAGAGGAGGGGTAACCACAAACAAACAATGATCGGTGCCGGTATAGTATGTGTCCTCCTTTTAAACGTACTTTAGCGAAGTAAATTATTTAACCTGAAAGGGCAGTGTACACTGTAGGGCCAGGCCCGGTATGTAAATGTACAGGGTAGTGTACACTGGAAGGGAGTGTACAGGGTGGGTTCCAGTGTACACTGCCCCGTACATTTAAATACCGGGCCTGGCCCTACAGTGTACACTGCCCTTTCAGCTTAAATGATTTACCGCGCTATTCAAATCTGGTAGGACACATGCTATACCAGAACCCAATGATCTTATCGAAATCGGCACATGTGAAGCTTAAGATTGTTGTTCTAATCTCATTATCTTTAACAAACGATGCTTTATTCTTTATCTCACCACTTTTTGATAATTTCATTTTTTACTTTTTAAGAGAGTGTCTTCAGTTTTTGGTTGTTTTTCAGATATTTTGAACAAATGCAATTCCGAGAAAATTATCGTGGGCTAGTCATAGTTTCACAAAGTTTTCCTGCAAAAAATTAATGTCGCTGTGTCTACCTATTTTATAGCCTGGTGTTGCGTTCTAATTAGGAGTTGTTGCTTGATAACTAGCTTTAAAATTGCTCGGGGAGGACAGTTGAGTGCTTGAATTGACTGACAATTGCACTGCTGATAGACACGTCCGTTTAAATTGGATGATGTTTGGCGCAGCAAACAATATTTTCCATCAAGGGAAGACAAGGTCGATGACGAGTTATCCAAAATGACAAGTCAGCCAATAAAAATTTAAGGGAACTGACATGTATTCAAAACAAAACAGTTTTTTAGTGACTGTTAAAAAGTGACCTGTAATGCAAAACGACGACTCAGCCGAAGACAACTTAGATCAATTCCTCAGCACGCCGAAACATTGTAGTTTTAATCAACTGTTCAAATTTTTTACAAAGTATTGCAGCCGTAATTTTTTGAAAAGTAGATCCAGCAATAAGTTTATTCGTTAAAATAGATCATATTGTGATTTGTTATACCATTGGTAACTGATTTTATCCTAGAACGGGGTTTGCAACCTATAATAGCAAAAGAATCAGTTCCATTTATTTCTATTAAGTTTTATCCGACTCGTAACTGTGAAATCTATTTGATTACTGAATTTAGATCAATTCAAACAATAAAACACTTAGTTTATGTCCTGAGAGATTTGGTAGCACTGACCTGTTTCCAGGGGCATAACCACAAACAAATTTTGTGGGGGAAGCAAGTTTGATTTTTTGCTTGCCGCAATGATATTTTTATACAATAATAGATTACTGTTCAAAGTTCAAACAAGCTCTCGTAACACTCTTAAGCTAATTAGTTTTTCTACTCTTTATAGCGTTGTTCTGCCTGTAATTGTGTGTCTGTCTGTTTTAACTTCACAGAAACTACTGGGCGTACGAACATCAAACTTGGCACAACTGATTGTTTCCCCGAGTGAGTGTCGTAAGGGGCTTATGACGTCGCAATAAAAGATAACTTTTCAATTTGAAGTTCTTGACTATGGAATTGCGTTTTCTGCTCAAACGAATGCCAGTACCCAACTTACCAACTGGCAAAAATTTCATTCTGTTGGAGTGCAAGATGACATCACAATTGACGCTTGATTGAGCAATTTGTTCTCTTTTATTTTCTCAAAAAGTACCCGCCGTACAAATGCAATTAAATAATTTTTCAGCAGATATCAATAAGGTGCTTTTGATAACAAAATTCTATAACGTTATAAGCTGAATTGACAATGCAACAAGCGATTCTTTTTTGAAGCATTCTAAGCATGCTGTATTTCTAGTTTATTGAACACTTCACACTCGCTCAATAATGTCACAATGCTCTCTGATACCATTACAGTAAAAAAGCAACAAACAGCAGTTTCGCGTAAAGTCTTTATTTACAGTCATTTCAAAAGCTAACAACTATTATTCTGCCTGTAAAACAAGAATGATACCTTACAGCAGGGGTGTCAAACTCATTCAGTGCTGTAGGCTACATATACATACCTGGATTTTATACGGGCCAGACTCTGTTGAAAAAAATTTCAGCAGGCAAAACTCTATATCAGTGGTCCCCAAACTTTTTTGTCTACCGCCACAGGAAACTAGTTGATCAAATTTCGAGTGAAACCAGCCACGGCATTATTTGGAGATCTCCTCTTCTTCCAGCAACGATATCTGGAAATCGTGTAATGTAGCCTGAAATGGTGCTGATCTCCAAAAAAAAGGTCATTACCTCAGTCGCCGTAACCTATAATGCCACCCACGACTTCTAGCAGTCTCTCGCCGTAACTTGTAAACCATTACTTCATGGCAGCATTTCAACCTAAAAGATTTTTTTCTTTTGGAAAATGATTTTTCGAAGATCAAATTCGGAGGCCAGGCATTCGCACTGTGCCACAAAATCCTTACGCGGGCCACAAAATATTACGTCGCGGGCCTACATATTACAAGACCAGTTTGACACCCCTGTCTTACAGTGTTAACATAGCTATTGGTCAAAAAGCATGTTTTTAGTAATACAATGGCAAATTATAGTATTTTTGCACGATCGCGTCGCAAGCCTGACTGATCTTAACCTCAAAGACATGTCAATCAAATGTACTAGAATTGAACAAATCGACGATTTTTCTTGTAAAATCTTACAGAAATCACAAAAATTATCTGAATCTTTAATTAAAAAAGCTGCTTGATGGATTATTCTCTTTAACCATAACCTAACCGGTAGTAATAACTTCACCGTAAGTGCTTAACTTTGAGTTAGTTTTCTCTTTGCCTAGCAGCGATTATGCCAGGACCTATTTGTGAATTTGTACAACTTTGATACATATGATAAATTTGTGTTTGAAGTTTAGACTTTTCAGGCTTGCGACGCGATTGTGCAAAAATATTATAACAAGCAATTGTATTACTAAAAACCAGGGTTTTTTGCCAACCACTAAGTTAATGCTGTTATGTATGGTTATTGTCCATGAGGCAAAACTTTAATTGCTTGCTTATGAAATGACAATGCAAATTGTTGTTTATCAGGCAGCATATAAGTTGTTTGCTTTTGAAACTTTAATCCTTTAAGGATCATAAGATTCTAATTCATAAAATTTGAGATAATTCGAAAACCCATTTGCTTTCTAATTCCACTACTTTTTGAGAAAATATAAAAACGAAATTGCGCAATCAAGCATTAACTGTGATGTCATCTTGCACTCTAACAGGATAAAATTTTTGCCAGTTGGTAAGTTGGGTACGGGCATTCATTTGAGCAGAAAACGCTATTCCTCTGTTATCAACTGCATATTTACAAACAATTAGCTCTGATTGTGACGTCATAATGACATTACAGACCACGAAAAAGTGATCAGTCGTGCCAAGTTTGATGTTTGTACGTCCTTTAGTTTTCAGAGGTGTTAAAATCAGCATACGTACCGACAAAACTTTGCTCTATATAGTAAGCTAGCCGTCCCTGCCAGCATCGCCTGCAGGGTCTCTTATCAGAAATGACGAAGTTACAATATTGGTTTAGCAGGCCAAGCCGGCTTCTCGCTATGGATAGTTGTGAAAACACTAAAATAAAGTGTATGTTTTTTTCACATAGCCAACTGTCGTTTCAAAACAAAGCAATCGTTTTTTTGAAGCACAATTTATTAAAAAGCATTAGGCTATGTGTGGTTGCGGATAGCCAATACTTGTCTCTCAAGTCTTTGGACTTCCTGGAAACGTCTTATTTGCCTTGTTTTTGCCATTGGCAGACGATTAAACTTAACAAAGTTGTATTTGTTAAATTCAGCAAGTGCTTGAAAGCATATCAAAGCTGTGGAAGGATACCAGGGCTACTGACATGTATTTTTAGGAACAACCAGTCAAATATTAGGATTGCTACCTACGACTTTTTCGTAACTATAAGCGTGTTTGTGTGAGCTAACGCCTCTGAATCCTCTAGCTGCGTACCTGTTTCGTGGTCCCGGAATAAACGCAGATGTGCAAAGAACAAACTAACCCGAAATGAAGTACGTACAATAAAGTGGTTACAATAGCAGGATCCTCATCAGTAGGGTAATGTCAAGGTTTAGGGAATTGCTTCAACATTTAAATGATATGTAGCTGGACAATGATATTTTGTTGCAAAAGATAAAACATGACAATTTGTTGCAAAAGATGGACAAAACTATCATAGAAGAAGAAGAAGGCTACTTTTCAAAATTGTTAGAGATTTGATTTGTAGATGAATCTTTTTGGAAATTTTTGACAGATAATGTCAAAGAGCCATATCTTCGAGAAAGATAAGACAAATTGTGTCAAAGAACTCAATCTTTCTTGGAATTGCAATTTTGTGTAGCCCGGCCAACCAAATTTTTGAGAGTTGTTGACCGGTAGGCTACATTTCAAAATTTGTAGAAACTTAATTTTTTGACGAATCTTTTTGAAAATTTAGAAAAAGAATACCAAAGAATCATGCTTGCGAGGAAAATATGACCTACCAGCATGAAAGTTAGCACGATTAATCACCACCTTGGATTGAAGTCATAAGGGGGTTGGTGACGTTATCATGAGGTCACAATCAAACATAGTTTTTAAAAAATTGCATCATTTTACGCAGGAACGAGGCTTTTGACTTAAACATAAGCTAGTACCCTATTTATCAACTTCAACAAATTTCATCTTTTTAGGACCTCACAGGACGTCATAATTACCAATAAATTGTAATACTTGTTTTCTTAATTGACTCGAAATGTACTCGTCGTAGAAACGCAATTTAACGCTTTTTGGGAGATATTATCAAGGTGCTTTTCATACGAAAACACTCCAAAACAATATAAGTTTAATTGACGAGGCCAAAACAGATTCTTTTTTAAAAACGTTTAAGCATTTTTCTCCTTTTTTTTCTGTGCTCTTGAAACCGCTCTATGAAATAATAATGCTGATTGGTATGATTAACTCACTCTTATAATATCAGAAATCATCCTATGATAATGTTTTTGAAAATTTGACGCAATTTTGCAGAATCAGTTTATTTAAAAACTGATTTCTGACCTCATTTCGTAACCGATTTTCAAAATCGTTTTAAGAAATCAAAATCAATTTCAAGGCAATTCCGATAATATTTCACAGGTACCTCTACTATTCATTTTCATACGAAAAAAACTGAACTTGAACTACGTTTTTACTCCTCCTAAAAAATAGTAAGCGGAGTAAAAACACGTAAGTTTGATATATAAAGGTTTGAATAAAGTACAAACAATTAGTGTCGTTTCAAAGCTTAGGAAATTTGGTTTTCAGCAATATGTAATTCCAATTAGTTAGAGCTAAGGATTAGTTTACAATGATTGATTAAAAATTGGTTCCAGATACATCATGTTCCAGTTTTAGTTAACAAATTTTTCTATTACATTTTAAAAAGTTACAATTTTAGAAAAAATTTGTTATTTGTTACATTTTGACAATTTTTCCTCGCAAGTATTAATTCTTTGGTATTATTTATCTATAGATTTGTGGGAAAATGAAGTACTACGAATTTTGAAATGTTTTCTACCGGTCAAAAATTCTCCAAAGTTCGGTTTGACCGGGCTTCACAAAGTTGCAATCCCTAGAAAAGTTGAGTTCGTTGGTACATTTTGTCTCGTTTTTTTCGAAACATGGTTCTTTGATATATACGAGTATGACAAATTTCCAAGAAAATTCATCCAAACTGAAGTCTCTAACAACTTTGAAAAATAGCCTACTCTAACAAAACATTGGTAATTCTCTACGAAAAAGGGAAGCGAAACGGTCCTGTTCTATTGTTTACAACAAAATATTACCGTAGAGCTACATATCATCTAAGTGCTTCGTTCCGGGTTGGTTTGTTTTTTGCATATCTGCGTTTATGCCTGGACCAGTCAACATCCGCGCAGCCAGAGGTTGTAGGTCGTTAAAACAAGCATACAATTACAAAAAAGTCGTAAGTAGTGGTCATAATATTTGATAGTTTGTTTCTGAAACTACATATCAATCTCTCTGGCACTCCGGTACCCCTACCCCACAACTTTGAAATTATGTTTCCATGAACGAATATAACGAAGGAATAAAAGTTTTTGATATCCTTGGCTGTTTCAGTTGTGAGCAAATCCAGTTCCTAAGTAAGTCTATGCTGGAAGCAGTACCAGCAAGACGTAGCCAGGGACTCCGAAACTTTGAGGAAAATATGTCGACTATAAGTAAACCATTATAATGTTTGTTTAAACCGATTTGATTCCGGAACGAAAATTGGCTAAATCAAAAACATTAATTTTTATTACTGTTCTCACATATGTCAATTGGGTGAAGCCGGCTTAGCCGGCTGATCCGATATTTTTAACCTCAACATTGCTGATTGGGCGGCCCGGCGGGCGAACTCGGCAGAGCCTGCTAGTAGTAAATATACTATTTGGCCTCAATAGTGCCACCGTAAGCTTGTTCTAGATGTATTGTACTATGTCATGACCTAACACTGCAAACTATTCTGATTTCTTGTTTAAGATTCCAAATTATGCAGGAGGTTTTCCACTTTCTACCTGCTTCCAACACATTCTACTCACAACTATAATGAAACTCGCTTTTTTACGTTGCAGATCGTTCTTACTGTGCGAGATGAAGATTCCTGGTTTAAAAGTTCCCAGACTCAAGTCACAAAATTAAGAGAAAACAGCACTTTTGCGATGGTACAATATTTTACCAAAAGTGGAAGGGAAATGTTTGCATTGTCGAAAAAAATGGGTAACTTACTTCAAGTTTCTATTTATATTTTTACACGCTGAATGGTATCACAAAATAAATCGTTTCTAGTATTTTAGCATTTTTAGGTTATTGCTTGCTTGGTTTGAACATGAAATCTCCCACTGATTATCCTGAACCAAATGAGATGCTGGGTAAACGACTCTTCCGTCAACATCAAACATATTGCCTGCAGGTAAAAATGTCGAATACATGGAGTTTAGCTTTTATCAATCTATCATCAAAACCGTTGGACACTAAAGCAAATGCGATTACTGACAAACGAGTTAAGGGAAAAGCATTCTCTAGATCCACATCATTATTCAGCATTAAATTGTCGCAATGGCAAATATGTTTCGGCTATCTCAAATAGCTATTTTCATTGTCTTATCCAAGTAGAATAAGTAACTACCTGTAACTAAATATGGTGATGCCTAGGGCAAGTTTTTGCAACTTTTGCAACTTTTTTTTACAGCTTCCGACAGCTTCCTAAATACTAAGAATTTATGTAGTACAATATTTTAAGCTGTTTTTAGGAATTTTAGATTGCAACTTTTTGCAACTTTTTTCTTTTTTGCATGCAACTTTTTACTGCAACTTTTATCAAGTATGGCGCAAAATGTAGGTGTGATTTAAAAAATATGCTGTAAAACTATTTCAGAAAAGTTCTATTACCTTTGACTTGCATAAAAAAGAGCTATGTGACAGATTACCTGCGTCTCAATGTTATCTATGATGCAACAGTGGTCTTACAAGTTAGAAGTTTTACAACCCTAGCTAAATGCGACAGTGCCCAAACTCAATCAAAAGACAAAGTATGACTTGCTTTTAGCCAAGCATGCACAAACGAAAATAGGTTGTGTCTAGTATTTGGAGGTTAAGTTTTGTTGAGATATTGCTACGTGAACTGACAAACAACATCATAGAAAGGAATAAATGCAACTTTTTGCAACTTTTGTTAACAATAAATGCAATTCTTTCAAGTTTTTAGTGCAACAAAAACTTGCCCCAGTGATGCCTCACCAGCATTCTCAATTTCCTTTAATCCACACCAGCATCAATTTCCTTTAATCCACACCAGCTGGTGAGGCATCACCATATTTAGATATTTGAAGTTTTGGCATTCTATTAAATTACCTGTAATTAGTTATCTAACAAATGTAGGTTCGGTCACCGTGATCTTCAGTTGTGATTGCTCAGTTTTATGTTGGACAAAGCTTTTGACTAAATCCTTGTTTGCTAAAAACTCCTTGGTACTACTACCACAGGAAAAGGCATTCATAATTTTTGGGGGAGTATGTCTCCTGCTACAATTGAAAATACATGGGATACAAAGCAAAATCTTTTATGTGACTGCTACTATCCCAGTCTCGCGGTTTGGGGGAAAGGTCTTAGCGCACAGCGAAAACTCAATCGCGATATTAAAAGGCACTCTTGATGATGGAATCAAATTTAATTCAGACGCGAAAAAATCCGATCGATCATGTAGGAATGGCGTAGACACTGCGACAGGTTTTCTAGAATAATCAAACAAATATAAACAAATAGCCAAACCTAACACTTAATTTGGAAGCAAATATAGTAGAATAGAATGATTAAAATAGCAAATAGCGATGGCGTTGAGCTTTAACAGAGCGACGATAAATAATAAGTAAACGAGAGAATTATAGAGAAGCACTTTACTTTATACATAGCGAGATTTGCCACAATATATGTGCGGCATTATTACTGATACTATTATAGTTTTGATTTCATCACAATTTAATTAACAAGGGTTACGTGATAAGGTAACAATAAGCACTCGTTGTTAACAATAAATTCGGTGGCTTATAATATACACACTTACTGACTGTATATGACTTCCCAAAACGATTTAAACTTTATTGCAGAGATTTACACTTCGACCATACTTTTAATTTTGAGAAAAGACCTGAAATGACTGAAGTGCCGCAGTTTTATAGTGCTACGGATCTAGAGATTGTCACGCGACCATGTGGAAGTAGGCAATGAAAACTTCACAGAATTGGCTGTCCTAGATATTATTTCTTAGAGTTGCTAACGCCACAAAGACACGAATTATAAATGTAGGTCTCGAGTAGCTGTGTGTGGTTGATGTAGAAAGAGGCCTTGTAGTTTTACTAGGGTGAAAATCACTTTTAATAAAAATTCTCATTAAAGGATTTTGTCTGTAACATTTTGCTTTCTTTAAAAAAGTCTTTAGCGGATAAGTTTGAAGGTTGGTGATATGTTTGAGATAGGTATTGTATTAAAATAACTTTGTCTCATATTACGATTAGTTTTATTAAGAACGTATTGCTTAAAGAGACATTTGCTTTCTTCTAAAGACCTTATATTGTAGCTAAGTAAAGATTGCTGATTATTATTTTCAGAATGCTCCAAAAGACAAACTTTTGGTTTTCGATGTGAAAGAAGGTTGGGAGCCTTTGTGCAAGTTTCTCGGAAAGGAAATTCCGGAGCAACCTTTTCCACGGAAAAATGTCGGTGGAACAATTCAGGCTGACTTCTTTGTGGAACATCCATTGGCTATACAAATGAAAAAAGAAATGACAAACACTTTTATCATACTGAGTGTTGTTGTAGTGTTGGCCGCAATATTAGTAGCTTACATATTTTACTTTTAGAAAGTGAGGCTTTGTCGTTGTTTACAATAACATTAATCTAGAGGTTTGCAATTAATTTACAAGTCTTGCCAACCTGATACATTCATCATCACTGTACGTGTGATACTGTGATCAGTGGATATTTTTTGCAACGGGAGGAAGAAAATTACTATGTGTCGCCGAATACGGTTAGATCACCTGCCCTGTATCCTAGTGACCGGCAGGCGACGATTTGACGACTAGAAGATAGCTCGGTAGAGTTCAACGACTACCTTCTATGCCCTATCCTTCGGCCTAAGGACTTATGCTTATGAAGCTAAGTTGCAGCCCACTCTTTAACACCACAACTTATATTAATGCATAAGCGGTCGCACTCCGACAATCACGGACACCACGCTGTAGCAGCCGATAGTCCCCCTTCCTTCTAATAGTACTTGGCCCTTGCCTTCTAATTCTTCACCCTTCTTCCTTCTTTTCTTTCTTCTCTGTTCTGTCGTCTGTTTGCTTTTACCTCTTTTTCCTTCTCTCTCTGTTTTTTTAAAATGACCCACCCGTATATATATGCTTCCCATTCGAACGTAACCGAAACAATATTCCCAAATATTTTAGCCAATCAAAAAAAAATCTGGAAACTAAAATTAACAAGAAAAGGTTTGAAAACGGGGGAATACCGGAAACTGCTACCCAAAGAACAATCAATAAAAACGCATATAAAATCAATTAAAAAGGCTTGTCTACGGGGGGAGTACAGGAAATAACTACCAATAAAATTGCTTTGAGAATGAAATACATAAGCGACAGTTTGTATACGGGGAAATACCGGAATTAATGACCAAAACAGCAAAACTACGTCGACACGGGATAATGATTGAATATTCAAGAGATTATTATTGTTACACTATGTAACTAGATTTCATTTTGAGACTTGTTATTTTAAATATGTTCTTGTTTACTGTATTATTAGGGTGTGTATTGTGTAGCCTAAGTTCTCAAATGTATTTATTAGCGGTTGATGTAACAATTTATATGTCAATGCAAGTCTATGTAATGCTTGTAAAGATGATTCAACACACTGCTGTATTAAAACAAAACTGGTTTTATTTTCTCATACGGAATAAAAGAAGGCACTCCTTTACCAAATCCAAAACTTTGCAGTGTTTGGATATTTGTTTTTTGCTTTCAGCGAACAACCAATTACTAGAAAATGTTTTCTTCCAATGATTGAAGCTTCTTCAAAACGTATCTTAAAACGTTACCATGACTAAAGAAGCTGAAACAGTTTAGAAACTGTTACAGCTTCAGTTTGAAGGACAAGAAGAGCGTATCTGATTGTATCGCAATTTATTTGAAAAATACATTTCATAAAGTTTTGATCTTTTTGGAGAACACCGGTGTCTTCAAATTTAGCGAGCCTCGCTCGTTGGTCTAGTGCAGTGCTGATCAAGCGGTATATAGCACAACCCAGCGTGGAAGGGTGTACCAACGTAATGAGGTGTACCAGGTTTTGAAGTAAAGACCTATATTTGAAGACTACTGTCAAGAGAACAAAGGTAATAAAGTGATCACTTTTGTTTGGAGATTATTCTCAACATTAGCAACAGAAATCGCACATAACGTACTTTGCCACGTGTTGTATCAGATAGAAGTGATTAGCCTCGATCACAAAAGTAGACAAATCTTGACAAATCAAAATCAGCAGAGAGCTTCGAAGTAATCCTTCTTAAATTCGCTTTACGTGCAATGCTTTTGGTTAGAAGTTCAAATCTCTTTTAATATACAATCTGATGAGCCTCATATCATAACATAACACAATCGTCTAGGAGAGTTGTAAAGGAACATGAGAACAAGTTGCTATTATAACAAAATCAGCTTTTAAACTTTAGTAGATGTCACGAATAAATAAATTTGCGTTGTAAGAATAGTTTTTTAGTTATGTATAGTTGCTGCAATCTGTCGTTCCGTTCTGCCGTAATTATTTTTATTTGTAAATCTGAATTGTCTGAAGCGATTATCTTGGTGGTTTTAGTTTTGGTTGGTCTTGATAGTATACAGGGTGTCCGTAAAATTACTATACAGTCTTACAAGTTACTATACAGACACCCTGTAATATATTAACAGTACAGTAAGATATTGTATTACAATATTTATTTGTAACAAAAGAAATAACACCTTTATGTTTATAAAAATCTCAGAAAATACATGTGTTACATTCGAAAAAACTGTAATAATCAAGGCAAACAATTTCCATGACAAATATTCAAATTGGAGGCCTTCAGCTTCAATACATTCTCGACAACGTGACACCACACTATGACAAACTTTGGTGCACAAGTCATGATCAAGGTTGGCAAATGCATCAATAACAAATTGTCGAAGATCTTCAACACTTCTTGGCTTTCTCGAATACACAGAGTTTTTTCTGACTCTGATTTGATTTCTGTTTTCCAATATCGCTTCAAAATAAATTTGCGCTCTTCCAAAGTTAGCTTGCGTGGCATGCTTAATTAAATAATGCTATAAAACTACAACTATAATACAATAAATAATGCTTAATTAAATAGGCCTGTAAAAAAAATAAATATTAAATACAGTATAATACAATAAAACTATATAGTAACAAAAACTATTACATATAATACAATGAAACTGTATAGTAACTTGTAAGACTCTATAGTAACTTTACGGACACCCTGTATATTAAGGAGCTTTAGTTTGTGTATTCGACAAGCGAAGGAATTCGAAGTTTTAAAGTGATTTGTGAATTTATTTGTTCTGTTCTTGATCGAGGAGTGTGTGTGGTTTGGGGTATCTTAGTGGAAGCCAATCTTTTCCTAGCTATTAAGTTGCAACCAGACTTAATTATTCGAGCGATACTACATGTCGCCTCAATTTTAAGAAGTAAATTAAAGTTGAAATAGACTTTTATCAGTTGGTAATTTAAATTGGCTGGTAATTTCACTTTTATCAGTTGGTAATTTCACTTTTATCAGTTGGTAATTTAAATTGGCTGCAGAAGAACTTAATATGGAGAAGTTGGTGGACTTGAAGAGACAAGTAGAATCGTTGGGCTTGGATGAGAAACAGAGGAACAAGCTTAAAACGGATGAATGGCGCCGAATGAGAGAGGCCGATGCCGAAGAACGAAGGTTAGCAGCCCAGGCTGAAGAACGGAGAATAGCGGCCGAGGAAAGGAAGGCTGAGCTCGAAGTTGAAAAGCTAAGGTTGGAATTGGAAGCGAGGAGGCTCTTCCAATCTCAGAATGGCGAGCAATTGAATCAAGGATCGGTTGAAAATGTTGTGAGGGCGCCACCGTTACCATCTTTCGTGGACGGGAAGGATAATTTAGACGAATATCTTCTGAGGTTTGAAAGGTACGCTGGTGTGGCTAAATAGAATAGAAGTACTTGGGCGACCCAGCTAAGCTCGCTGCTAACAGGCAAGCGGTAGAAGTATATAATAGACTGTCGCGAAAAGAAGCAATGAATTATGATTGACTTAAAGTTGCTTTATTGGAAAGGTATGATTTTACTGAGCGCGGATACCGTGAGAAATTTTGAGAAGCTAGACCAAAAGGACACGAAAGCCCGAGTCAATTTATATTCAGGTTAAAAAAATTATTTCACTAAGTGGATAGAGTTGGCCGAAGTGGAGCAAACCTTCATGGGCGTGGTTGATTTGATTGCACGCGAGCAGTTCACCAGCTCCTGCCCTAAAGATCTGTCGATATGGTTGAAGCAGGGCAACCCAAAAACCCTGGAATAGTTGTCATGGTTGGCTGATCAATACTTAGCAGCGCGCAATCAAGATCAAACATGATAGCGCAAGAGCCGGTGTGAAAGACAATCATAGTGGATTCCCTCCTGCGAGTACCCTGAAATGCTTCTTATGTAATCGCGTTGGTCACCGAGCGATTGATGGTCGTGTTAAACCAGAAGGAGGACGTTAGGACGTTACGAGTATAACAGACCAGCTAGACACGCAGTTACGTGCCACCAATGTGGCAAAGTTGGGCATCAGAAGAGGTTCTGTCGGAACAAATCCCGCCCTCAAGCTGCTCCTCGGGATGGAAGCAACACCCCTAGACCTACCTCATAACCGTACCGAGTTGGATCCGCCGCGCAAGTTGGAAGATTATTGCATAATGCCAAAGCAAAGGATGAAGAATATCTGGAGCTCAAATCTTGAGAAAAAATTAAAGTCGTGCGTAATGGTACCTGTCTGAGTGATAAAAATAAGAAATGTATGCCTCTTGCGACCGGAAAAGTGGGTGAGAATGTAGTTGAGGTCCTTCGTGATACAGGCTGCAATGGCGTTATTGTCAGGAAAGAGTCGGTCAAGGAAGATGATTTTACTGGTAGCATGGATTACGTGATGGCTATCGACCGGACATTGAAGAAGACACCCATTGCTGAGATTAAAGTGGACGCGCCCTATTATACGGGAGTAACTCAAAATATTTGTTTGCGAGACCCTTTACTCGACTCGGTTATTGGAAACATTCCTGGGGCACGGGATCCGGATGACCCTATTTTCGGTGTAGAGACATGTGCCGCTGCGGTCACGAGGGCTCAAGCTCGGAAGGTTTCCCCCATCAAACCTGTAGTTGCAAAGAACGTGACCGCTCACACTTCCATCACGAAAGATGAATTGGCAAAACTGCAACAGGAGGACACTACTCAGGAAAAATATGTGGACCTGAAGGGTGCTGTTAGAAAAGGGGATTACAAAATAAAGTATGAAAAGCGTAGAGGTATCCTATACAGGATTTGGAGCCGAGTTGATGGATTAGGTGAGTGCTCAAAACAGATTATGGTACCAAAAACGTTGAGAAGGAAGGTTATGGAAATCGCCCTCGACTCTATTTTCGGAGGGCATCTTGGGATCAAGAAGACCAAAGACCGCATTCAAACAAATTTCTACTGGCCTGGCATGCAAGGTGATATTACTAGTTTCTTCAGATCATGTGATGTATGTCAGAAGACGACTGCTAAAGGATGCGTTCCCCGTGTACCACTAGGAAATATGCCTTTGATTGATATGCCGTTTAGGAGAATCGCCGTGGATTGAGTTGGACCAATTTGACCTCCAAGCGAGAAGGGACATCGATATATCCTGACCTTGGTAGATTATGCGACCAGATATCCTGAAGCCGTTCCACTCAAGAATATTGAAACAGAGACAGTGGCGGAAGCGTTGCTCGATATGTACAGTCGTCTGGTAATACCAAAAGAAGTTTTGAGTGATCTTGGCACGCAATTTGTATCGAAGTGCATGGAGGAAGTATCAAGATTGCTGTCCATAAAACGACTAACAACTACGCCGTATCATCCTATTTGCAACGGATTGGTTGAACGTTTTAATGGTACACTCAAGAAAATACTAAGACGTTTGTGTATTGAGCAGCCCCGCCAGTGGCATCGTTTTGTAAACCCCTTACTCTTTGCATACAGAGAAGCGCCACAGAAGGCCACCGGATTTTTACCGTTTGAATTATTGTACGGGAGGACAGTACGCGGTCCAGTACAAATCTTGAAGGAGCTGTGGACAGGAGAGACAGATGGAACAGAAATCAAGACGAGCTACCGGCATGTTTTGGAATTGCGAGAACGTTTACACAACGAGTTGCTGAAGAGCCGGAAGAAGAACAAAACGCTGTATGGCAGAAGAGCTAAAAGAAGAGAATTTCAAGAAGGCGACGCCGACGGAAACGAATGAGCTCTTGATGCAATGGAAAAGGCCTTTTGAAATAATGAGCGGATGTGGAAAAGGTAATGTTTATCCGATAGAAGTGAATAAGAAGGTGAAAACGTTTCATGCAAACACGCTGAAGAAATACATCGAAAGAGCTGATCAGGACGGAGCACCACAACAAAATTCAGGCGATAACCAGATAATGTCTTGTGATGTTTGTACCGGGATTATAGGAAGAAATGAAGATCTCAGCGTGAACGACGACAATATGATGGAATTGGCTAATTGCCATCAGAAGGAAACAGTACAGGACGTGAAGTTGGGGGTCAAACTGACTAAAACACAACAGGAAGTGGTGATGAACACCTTGTCAAGACACGAAAAACTTTTTTCGGACATCCCAGGTAAAACTAACATGATCAAACATAAGATAGAGCTTACTGAAAATAATCCAGTCAGGTCTCGGCCTTATCCTTTGCCGTACGCTATGAGGTAGAACCTTAAAAGGGAAATAGAAGATATGCTTAGCCCTGGAATCATTCGAAAATCGAACTCACCATTCGCGTCCCCAATTGTAATCGTGAAGAAGAAAAATGGGTCAAATCGCATCTGCGTTGATTATCGGAAATTAAACAAACTCACAGGAGCAGATCCGGAGCCTATGACAACAGCAGAAGATTTATTCCAGCGGTTGGGGAAAAGCAAGTATAACTCCAAGATTGATCTCAGCAAAGGATACTGGCAAATCCCAGTCGCAGAAAAAGACATCAAAAAGACAGCATTTGTAACACCTGACGGCACGTACGATTTTTTGAGGATGCCTTTCGCAATGAAAAATTCGGGGGCAACGTTGGTTCGTGGAATGAGGAAGATTTTAGCCGGAATGAGCAGCGTTGACAGCTACATTGATAACCTCATAATACACGCCAAGATTGACAAGCGCATCTACAAGTGTTGGAAGAATTGCTTTGACGTTTGCGGAAAGCAGGACTTACAGCAAAGCGATGAAAATGTGTATTCGGGGCCAAATCCGTTGAATTTCTTAGACATTATTTGGGCCGTGACTGGATTACAATTAATGAAGACAATTTAGAGAAGATACGTACAGCACGATGACCGATTACGAAGAAAGAGGTAAGATCATTTTTGGGGTTAGCGAACTATTACCGCGCACAAATCCCCACATTTGCAGCGGTTGCAGCGCCATTGACTAATCTAACGCGCAAAGGACAACCAAACAAGATTCGATGGGGGCAAGCTCAAGAAAAGGCCTTCAGCAGCTTGCAAGACTGTTGTATTGACTATGAACTGATGCATCGAACTGCGGGCTGGGTGCCGCCCTCATGCAACAGCATGACGAGAAACTACATTCAGTGGCGTATGCCAGCAAAAAGTTCGCGCCAACTGAGACCAAATATTCAACTTTAGAAAAGGAATGTTTGGGTATTGTGTGGGGCATAACAAAGTTCCAGCTATACTTAGCTGATAAGCCGTTTACTTTACAAACTGATCACTAGCCCCTTGCATATATAAACAAGACCAAGTACCAGAACGATCGCATAATGCGATGGGCCCTGTCTTTACAAGGGTACGATTATACTGTACAGGACATTTCTGGAAGGGATAATGTAGCGGCTGATTGTCTTAGTCGTATGATGAACAAATTGTGCTGTGTTTATGTGTATTGTTGTGATATGCTTTAGTTATGTATGTGTGTGAGATATGGTTATCGAATGTATTTTGTGCATGCTTAAGGATCTTGGTATTGAATTGGACTCGCAAATTTAGTTATTCGTAGGTTTTAATATTATTGTTATCATATTCTTAAGGGGGGTATATGTCAACTTGCTAAACTGTTTTCGAAAAAAGACCTTTTCCTTTCGCATTTTTTAATAGATTTGCAACTCACGCGCCTTTTCCGACGTCACAATGGTTGACAACATGACTAAGTTCCAGTGTATTCTAGTGAATCTTGTTTCTTCTCGAAGATTTATTTTGATTGCCAATTATGTAATTTATTAACGGTGTTTTTTTTCTTCTATGTCAGGTGATATTGTTCTGGCAATTTCTAGATTACTTTTCAGTGGTATATATAAAGCGGCGAGATTTTTCACTCTTTCAGAGAGTGAGAGTAGTTAGTAAGCAAAGTAGAGTGTTGTAAAAAGGCGTTGTGCTGTGGTGATTGTTGTGACAGGAATCAAGCGATTATCTTGGTGGTTTTAGTTTTGGTTGGTCTTGATAGTATATATTAAGGAGCTTTAGTTTGTGTATTCGACAAGCGAAGGAATTCGAAGTTTTAAAGTGATTTGTGAATTTATTTGTTCTGTTCTTGATCGAGGAGTGTGTGTGGTTTGGGGTATCTTAGTGGAAGCCAATCTTTTCCTAGCTATTAAGTTGCAAACAAACTTAATTATTTGAGCGATACTACATGTCGCCTCAATTTTAAGAAGTAAATTAAAGTTGAAATAGAATCAAATTTCTATTAAAATGCGACAGTAAAGAAGGTCACAAAAAATTAAATGGTCGATAGATGCTAGGCAAGATAAACAAAAGTAAAACCGATAACATAAAACAAAAAGATCGACAAACAGCAGGCATGTCGCTATTTGTGGAAGCTCCAAAATTATAAAATAGAAATCGGAAAAAATCACTTAAAACTTGACTTTAAGATAAATTAGTTGGATTTTTTCTCAAGGTGGACGTACACAGTACACTTTTTTGTCCGGTTTTGTATTATATTTTCTTCTGTCATCCATTTTTGTGCATAAATTTCTATCCGCTTGAATAGATGATCCATAAGGTACCTTGCTGTGTATCCTGTTGTCCGAACATTTGGTTTGTTTGCATAGAACGCACTAAAATGTTTTGTGCATTTTTTTCATGAATTTTTGCACAAAAATTTTCATCTACTTGGAAATTTTTATGACGCTTTACAGTAAGGACGATCATGGATTATTTTTCTTTTCACTAACAACACTAAATAGCATCTTTGCGTTCGCTTTTTTCCGAACATTTGTTTTTGTTTGCACAATGCACAGTAGGCACCAAAAGTGTTTTGTACGTTTTGGTGCGTCAAACGTATAAAACACTTTTGGCGTCTACTGTGCGAACAAAACCGAATGTCCAGACAACAACATATACTGTGGAGCACCATATATATATATATATATATATATATATATCGTAATCCCCCACGTATAATTCGCGTTTTTATTTCTCAAAACCAAACCCTCAAATATCGCTGCGAATTATACACAAACACAATATTCAGAAATTTTTTTCGTTCTCCGAAATGCTATTTTTCCTCGTCGATCTTCAAGTGCCACATCGCTGATATTCATCAATATCGACTACACCATTTGATACATAGGTACAACCATTGTGAAGTCATAATTTCGAAAAAACATTCAAACGATTGCATTTATATTTCAGTACTCATTCATGACCATAAAGATGGAATAACGACCATAAGATTGGTTTGAGATTGTTTGAAATCGATCGTGTCTTTGAGATTGCCTCGATCTTGTTGTGTCTGCCTCATTTTGAACTGCACCGGAAAAGGGAAATTTGTTTTGATTGACATCTCAAAATGTGTGTGCTGATTATACGCAGGTATAAAATATTTTTCGTTGATTGAAACAATAAGAAGGGAGGTAGGTTATACATGGGGGATTACGGTATACAAGACGATAAAAATCTTCGCATTTTCTTCTTTTTCTTCGAGTCCGTTTTGAACTAAATGATGTTGCAGGGGCGGTTCGTCTAAGGGGACTGTGGGACTGCAGCCCCCCAGATTTTTGCTGTTCTATAGTAGATTTAGTCTCGTATTCAGCTTTATTTTACTTCTGGATTCAAATGTTTTAAATTTTTAATTTAAATCTATATTTTTGTTTTGGCAACAGTGCCAAAGACTGCAAAATTTGGTAGAGTCTAAAACACCATAATTTTTGGCGAAGTAGAATGCGGTATTCCCCTAATTTAAATAACGTAACGTTCGTAAAATCATTATCCGTGACGACGCAAGAACTGAAGTAGATTTTTGCTTCTGATGGTCTGTAACCAGTTTAAGTACAGATACAGTAGTATAGTTGTACAACTGAGCGAGGCAGGGTTATTTAGAACATATTATTGAGAATTGAAGTTAGTGTTTTTACAGCTAACGAAGTAGCTTATTGCATTAGATTATAGGCATACTGCTGCATATGGTTGACTACCGGTATATGCATGCAATAGGCCTACTACCGGTATATGACATGAGCTCATTATTGTCTGTGATTACACAGGTCACTCTATGTGCTATAGTTTTGTTGGTGGTACTGGTATGTGCAGTTGTGATGATCGCCTTATAATTAATATAATTTTGTATTTCAGTTAAGCCTAACTTTATCTATTTATAAACAGTCCAATCAATTTGGCTGCTTAATTTGTTCTTTGTGAGTGACTTTGTGTAGAATTGTTTCGCAAAACACTCTCTTAGATGAATAAAGCATGCTGCCTATCAACTGGACAAGGTTAACTCTGGATGATGTTGTTTAGATTTCACTAATTAATGTATTGTACCAAATTGTGGGCATACACATCTTCAGGTATTGCAAAGCTAGATTATAGTCTTGTTTTCCTGGAGAAATGCAGATTAACATGGGTCCTGCTACTTCAGATTTGCTAGGACTGCAGGGGTGATCTAGAAACCTAATTGTCTGCAAATTTGACTTAAAGTTATCTGATGCTTTTTCGTAGTGATGTACAAACAGTGATAATGCTTGAAGTATTACACACGGTGTTTCAAAAAATTTGACATCATTTGACACGTAAATTTCACAGAAACTTAATACTCGAGTTAAATAAAATTCATCAGGTTTTAATGTTGACCAAAGCAAGATTTATTCCGGTAAATTCAAATAAGAAATTTAAAGACACATAATTTTCATAAAAGATTTCACAAATGTTCAATGTGTGCACCACCTGTTTTCCGGCACATGTCAAGTTGATAGTCTAGCTCCTCCCAAACACGATGCAGCATGTCTTGAGTAACTGTCTCCAGTACGATAGTAATTCTTTGTTTGAGTTCGTTTACATTTGCAGGAAGAAGGGGGACATAAATTAAGGTCTTCACATATCCCCAGAAAAAAAAATTGCAGGGGGTCAGGTTAGGTAAACGTGGAGGCCATTTCAACATCACATTGTCTTCACCACTAGGACGCCTGATTCATCTCCTTGGCAGATTGTCATTGAGTTAAGCCTGCACAGTGAGATGGAGCACTGTCCTGTTGATAAATGAAATCTTCAAGTTTATTTGCAATAAGCTCATCCATTAGCCAGTTTTGAAGCATCTTCAGTTAAACATCGCCAGTTACATTACCCTCAAAAACATGGGCCATGAATATGGTATTTTGAAATGGCACCAAACACATTCACTTTTGGTGAGTCCCTCTCATGCTTCATGCTCAATAGTGACATGGGGACATCTTTGCCCCAAATGCAAACATTATGCCAATTGACTTTGCCATTTGTATAAAATGTGGTCTCATCACTGAACACAAAACATTCATTAAAGTCGTCTTCTTAAAGTTTCTCTTGCATATCAACACAGAATTATTTGCACTTTCGCTTGTCAGCTGCAGTTATGGCCTGGACAATCGGCAGTTTGTAAGGTTTCATTACCAAACGTTTCCTTACTACCTGCCAAACTGTCGTTGAAGGTATCCAGGGTCTCCATACTTGTTCTTCTAACAGACTTTTTTGGGCTTTACAAGAGTGTTTGGCAAATTCGCTTGACTTTCCCTTCTGCTGTTGCTGGTCGTCCAGATCCTTTTGCTCTTCACAGGCAGCCTCCATATTTGAATTTTTTTTTCTAGCTCCAACTCTGCTTTGCTGTTGATGACATCTTAGAGAACTTTCACACAAACGCACGCTTCACAGTGTTGTTTTGGTTTGTTCAAGCATACTCCAAAACACAAAATGCATTTTCTCTGCTGGTAAATACCATTTAAACACACAGGTTGAACGCAGTACGAATAATTTATCAATTAAAAATTTCTACACCTAAAAAAAACATATCAAATATTAAACACAAAATTTTGGCCGATTTGTACAAATGCTGTGTAAATTTAAAGTCATTTAAACAGGAGCTGCCAAAGTTATTTGCTTGCAAAATGGTGTCAAATTTTTTGCAACAACTTGTTACAGTATATGAATTTGTAGTCAGCAATGAAATTAATTTAACAGAGAAAAAGCAGTGTGATTGGCAATTGATAACACTTGTTCTTTGCGAGTCTTTTGTTAGACTGTGCCACCACGACAGGTAGACTGCTTGGCTGCATCATCTGTCTGCCACAGAAAGATGGGGGCACCCCATTAAGTGTCTTGCCCAAGGACACAACAAGTAAGCTTGCTGGCTTGTTCTCCACACTATCCCTATATTGCTTGAGTGCCAAGCAAAAAGGCTGTGAATACCATTATTTAAAGTCTTTTGGTATGACTGTACTTGGGAAATGAAGCCCAGATCTACCAACTGCAATGCAGACGCTCTAACTACCACACCATCGTGCCAGTTGAAAACTTATATTCTTATTGAAAACACTCATAAACATTTAGGCAAATATATAATTCAAGTCAATATCCCTGGACCACAATTGTTGTGCATCCATTTAATTACAACCACTTTAATAAATTTTTGAACGTTTTATTATTACTGTGTATTAAGATAGAACAAAACTTAATTTTGAAGTAAAAAAGTGTGGTTTAAATACCCTGCAAATGACAAAGTAGCATTGGTTTTATTAAAATAGTTTTTGTGGGGTTGCCATTGTTATGTAGCTGGCAACCAGTGGTTTTTCAGACAAGACATCTCCATATCAGAAAAATTGCCATAAATTTTAAATTACTTAAGCAATAAAGCTCGTGTTTTATCTCAAACACACATAACGATACTGTTCTCATTCAACTTTTGGAAGTTTTTGTTGTGTTTCCCTAACAATTTGAAAACTACAGCATTGATAATAGCTCAAAAACTTATCACCACCCACTGTAGTGATAAAAAAGTACGTAAATTTCTGATCTTTTAATATTTTTAAGGTGTGATTCATATGACGCTGATCCTATTTGACTGTAATGTAATATAAAAAAGCAATGTTTTGTATTGATGCAAACAACTAAAAAACAATTACATGTAGCACAGTGGATTTTCAAATGCTCAAGATTCATTTAGTTATACTTAAGTTTTTTACACCCGTTATTGTATAATGCATTACTAAAGAAAAAAGCACACATTTAATAACACTACTCGATTGTTGTTGTAAGAGTGGTTGAGTAAGTTTGGTTTCTCACTGCTATGAAAATATCACCAGTTGTCATGTAGTCTTTTTAACTATTCTCATTTTAAGAAGACATCTTTTATTGTACAAGTCTCCCAAAGAAAATTAAAATGGCTTGGAAGGAGAGTTCTGTACTGTATTTAACTCGCATATAGGTTGCATTTTTTACCCAAAAAATTGAGACAAAGTTTTTAGGTGCGACCTATACACTGGACATAAATACAAACCATAGCCTAAATGATTAAACATTTTTTACGTACACAAGTGCATTTACAATTATAAAAGCGCAACCCTTTTTATGTATAGTATGTTTACATCATGCAATCTGACAGCATGTCATTTGTAAATAAATTTTTAAATATTTGATAGTTTTTGTGTTAAGATGAGCCATGTAACTTACCATATTAAAGTGTGATTTATAGACTATCAACTACAATTTTTTACTTTGACAAACACAAACTAGGGGTGCGATCTATATGCAGTACCTTTTTTCCCCAATCAACTTATTTTGCTGTCACACCTCAGCTGAGTATTATTTATTGTGCATTTGAACTTATCACATTTGGTTAATAAAAGTTTCAATAAATATAGTGATTGAGTATCTAAAAACGTAGTTGCCAAAATAATGCATTTTAGTTGCTGTCACTACAACATAGCTTATATTGAATTATGTGCAGTTTTGGATGTAATAGACCATAGAGCTGGGTTTAATCAGATATTATATTCTATAAGATTCATTTTCACACTGTACAAAATCAAAAACAACCGTTGGGTATTTTTAGCACTTGATGTCTGTAATCAAATGCTTCTATTTCCAGATCCAAGCATCACAATTTTTATTGCATCTGTTCATGTTGTCCAAGCTGGAGAAGAAATTGTAAATCGTATTGCAATGATGAAATTTGGTTTTTCTCTTGAAAAATTTGGAAGTCTAAAAGATTATTGGAAGTTGATAGCATTGTGTGGAAGTTGTTTGTCTGTATGCACATCTGCTTGCAAAATGCGATGAATTAAATATACTACTGCAGTGATTTAAACATTTTACTCTGCATTTATACTGAACAATTTTTGGAAATTACCCAACTGCAAAAATGTATTTGTTTCCTTGTTTAAATTGCAAAGACTTTACCAGTAAAAGCATAGTGCAATGTAAAAGATGTAAATGCTGGTGGCATAGCAAGTGTGCTGGATTCAACAATCACTTAAAAAAACAAGTGTCAGAACTTTGTTTGTTCTTAATTGACCTAGTCTCAGAATTTTGTTTGCTCTGGTCTGCTTGAGTTAATTGGTTGTTTAATACGATTTTTTAGTATTGTGCTATGCTGTAATATGCCGTGACTATGTTATGATTGTGCTATGCTGTGTAAGTAATGTGCAAGTATTGTGCTATGCTGTGACTATGTTGGTGTATTTTTGAGAAAATTATAACAACCATGTCTTTTTTGTTACCTTTACGACTGTCTGACTCCCAGTGTGTTTGATAAAAGTCAAATTTGCTTTCACAAAAAGTCACATTAAATTTTTTAACTTTGGCTGAAATTCTTGATCCCCCTCACAAAAATGAGAAATCAACATCAATTAGGAATAGAAATTGCACAACCAAGCCTTTGGAATCAGTGATCCTCCCCCAAAAAAAGTGTTCATGCTTGTTTCAGTACCAAACAAGCAAATAACTCTGTGCTCCTTTAGTGTAAATGAAGTTGAAGTAAATGCAACAAACAACTTTGTCTTTTTGACATGATAACCCTAGTCTATAACTAACAGTAATGCCATGAAGTCCAAAAAAATTAATTTGCTTAATAATTGTGGCCCAGAGATATTGACTTGAATTATATATTTACTTAAATGTTTTTGGGTGTTTTCAATAAGAATATAAGTTTTCAACTGGTGCGATGGTGTAGTGGTTATAGCATCTACTTTGCAGTTGGTAGATCTGGGCTTCATTTCCTAAGTACAGTCATACCAAAAGACTTTAAATAATGGTATTCACAGCCTTTTTGCTTGGCACTCAAGCAATATAGGGATAGCGTGGAGAACAAGCCAGCAAGCTTACTTGTTGTGTCCTTGGGCAAGACACTTAATGGGGTGCCCCCATCTTTCTGTGGCAGACAGGTGATGGGGCCAAGCAGTCTACCTGTCGTGGTGGCACAGTCTAACAAAAGACTCACAAACAGAGGAGTGCTAAGGCAGTGTATATACATTTTCCTGCATAATACTCAGAACAAGTAACTCAAACAACGAAGAATAAGAATATACCTCTAGACACAAAAAAACGTCAATTACTAACACTACTCATTATGATCATAAGCGTCCTACTAAATAGTACAAGTTTACAATGTGCTGTGATCTCAACTGATCCTGAATGTTACGTAATGACCCTCACCCTAACCATACATATATGCAAAGATCAAGCTAGAACAAGTGTTATCATTTGCCAAACACACTGCTTTTTCTCTGTAAAATTAACTTCATTATTGATTACAAATTCATATATAATACTTCAAGCATTACCACTGTTTGTACATCACTACGAAAAAGCATCAGATAACTTTAAGTCAAATTTGCAGACAATTAGGTTTCTAGATCACCCCTGCAGTCCTAGCAAATCTGAAGTAGCAGGACCCATGTTAATCTGCATTTCTCCAGGAAAACAAGACTATAATCTAGCTTTGCAATACCTGAAGATGTGTATGCCCACAATTTGGTACAATACATTAATTAGTGAAATCTAAACAACATCATCCAGAGTTAACCTTGTCCAGTTGATAGGCAGCATGCTTTATTCATCTAAGAGAGTGTTTTGCGAAACAATTCTACACAAAGTCACTCACAAAGAACAAATTAAGCAGCCAAATTGATTGGACTGTTTATAAATAGATAAAGTTAGGCTTAACTGAAATACAAAATTATATTAATTATAAGGCGATCATCACAACTGCACATACCAGTACCACCAACAAAACTATAGCACATAGAGTGACCTGTGTAATCACAGACAATAATGAGCTCATGTCATATACCGGTAGTAGGCCTATTGCATGCATATACCGGTAGTCAACCATATGCAGCAGTATGCCTATAATCTAATGCAATAAGCTACTTCGTTAGCTGTAAAAACACTAACTTCAATTCTCAATAATATGTTCTAAATAACCCTGCCTCGCTCAGTTGTACAACTATACTACTGTATCTGTACTTAAACTGGTTACAGACCATCAGAAGCAAAAATCTACTTCAGTTCTTGCGTCGTCACGGATAATGATTTTACGAACGTTACGTTATTTAAATTAGGGGAATACCGCATTCTACTTCGCCAAAAATTATGGTGTTTTAGACTCTACCGCAAAATTTGGGTAGAGTCTAAAACACCATAATTTTTGGCGAAGTAGAATGCGGTATTCCCCTAATTTAAATAACGTAACGTTCGTAAAATCAGAATATAAATCATAATGATTTTAGGAGAATTTCCACACAAGTGAAATTAATAAATGACGATTCCATTAAGAATATCAATAGACTGAAACTTTATAGAGTAAAGTTGTGACTGGAATCAGTCAATATTAGAACTCACACTTTATTTAACAAATCGATTTCACTAAATTAGCATCATCAGTGTTCTTATTCAAATAGAACAGATTAAATAAAACAGATTCTATTTGAATAAGAACACTGATGATGCTAATTTAGTGAAATCGATTTGTTAAATAAAGTGTGAGTTCTAATATTGACTGATTCCAGTCACAACTTTACTCTATAAAGTTTCAGTCCGTTCGTAAAATCATTATCCGTGACGACGCAAGAACTAAAGTAGATTTTTGCTTCTGATGGCCTGTAACTAGTTAAGGACGGTACCGATAAAGTAGTATAGTTGTACAACTGAGCGAGGCAGGGTTATTTAGAACATATTATTGAGAATTGAAGTTAGTGTTTTTACAGCTAACGAAGTAGCTTATTGCATTAGATTATAGGCATGCTGCTGCATATGGTTCACTACCGGTATATGCATGCAATAGGCCTACTATATGACATGAGCTCATTATTGTCTGTGATTACGCAGGTCACTGTATGTGCTATAGTTTTGTTGGTGGTACTGGTATGTGCAATTGTGATAATCGCCTTATAATTAGTATAATTTTGTATTTCAGTTAAGCCTAACTTTATCTATTTATAAACAGTCCAATCAATTTGGCTGCTTAATTTGTTCTTTGTGAGTGACTTTGTGTAGAATTGTTTCGCAAAACACTCTCTTAGATGAATAAAGCATGCTGCCTATCAACTGGACAAGATTAACTCTGGATGATGTTGTTTAGATTTCACTAATTAATGTATTGTACCAAATTGTGGGCATACACATCTTCAGGTATTGCAAAGCCAGATTATAGTCTTGTTTTCCTGGAGAAATGCAGATTAACATGGGTCCTGTTACTTAAGATTTGCTAGGACTTGAAGGGGTGATTTAGAAGCCTAATTGTTTGCAAGTTTGACTTAAGGTCGACCGACGCGATGGCGTAGTGGTTAGAGCGTCCGCTTCGCAGTCGGTAGACCTGGGGTTCATTCCCCTTGTCGAGTCATACCAAAAGACTTTAAAAAATGGTATTCACAGCTTCCATGCTTGGCGCTCGGCATTTAGGGAAGGTTGTGGAGAACAAGCCGGCAAGTTCGCTTGTTGTGTCCTTGGGCAAGGCACTTAACGGGACGCCCCACCTTTATGTGGAAGACAGGTGACCCATAAACCTCGAAAAAGGCAACTCCCAAGCGAGTGCGGACTTACTGTCCAAAGTATAGCGATACAATTCGCTTTCTCGTGAATGGGGGATAAATATGGCAAATAAAATAAAAAAAAAATAAATAAAAATAAGGTTATCTGATGATTTTTCGTAGTGATGTGCAAGCAGTGGTAATGCTTGAAGTATTATACAGGGTGTTTCAAAAAATTTGACATCATTTGACATGTAAATATTACAGAAACTTAATAGTCGAATCAAATTTCAATTCATCAGGTATTAATGTTGACCAAAACAAGATTTATTTCAGTAAATTCGAATAAGAAATTTAAAGGCACATGAATTCCATAAAAGATTTCACAAATCTTCAATGTGAGCATCGCCTGTTATCTGGCACACGTCAAGTCGGTAGTCTAGCTCTTTTGAAACACAATGCAGCAAGTCTTGGGTAACTGTCTCCAGTGCGATAGTGATTCTTTGTTTGAGTTTGTTTACATTTGCAGCAAGAAGGGGGGCATAAATTAAGGTCTTCATGTATCTCTAGAGAAAAAAATCGCAGGTGGTCAAGTCAGGTAGATGTGGAGGCCATTTCAACATCACATTGTCTTCACCACCAGCACGCCTGATCCATCTCCTTGGCAGATTGTCATTGATATAAGCCCGCACAGTGAGGTGGAGCACTGTCCTGTTGACAAGTAAAATCTTCATGTTCATTTGCAATAAGCTCATCCATTAGGCAGTTTTGCAGCATCTGCAGATAAACATCGCCAGTCACATTTCCCTCAAAAAACATGGGCCATGAACATGGTTTTGTGACATGGCACAAACCACATTCAGTTTTGGTGTCCCTCTCATGCTCAATAGTTCTTCACCCCAAATGCGAACATTATGCCTATTGACTTAGCCATCTGTATGAAATGTGGCCTCATCACTAAACACAAGACGTTCACTAAACTCGTCTTCTTCCAGTTTCGCTGGCATATCAACACAGAATTGTTTGCGCTTTTGCTTGTCAGCTGCAGTCTGTAGGGTTTCATTACCAAACGTTTCCTTACTACCTGCCAAACTGTTGTTGAAGGTATCAGGGTCTCCATACTTGTTCTTCTTACAGACATTTTGGGGCTTTGCAAGAGTGTTTGGCAAATTCGCTCAACCTTATCGTTTGCTCTTGCTGGCTGTCTAGATCCTTTTGCTCTTCACAGGCAGCCTCCATTTTCGAATTTCTTTTTACAGCTCCATATCTGCTCTGCTGTTGATGACTTCTTAGAGAATTTTCTCACAAACACATGCTGCACAGTCTTGTTTGAGTTTGTTTGAGCATACTCCAATACACCAATTGCCTTTTCTCTGCTAGTTAATACCATTCAAACACACGGGTTTGAATGCAGTACAAATAGTTTATCAATTAAAAATTTCTACACCTGAAAAGATAAACAATTCAAATATTAAATACAAAATTTTGGCTGGTTTCTACACATGCTGTGTTAATTTAAAGTCATTTAAACCGGAACTGCCAAAGTTATTAGATTGTACAGACAAATCCAGTCAATTGCATATTGGGTAATTGCATAATATGTTTTATTGCATAAGAGTTATAAATCCCAAACTTATTTGTTTGTTCATACTAATTTCAAATAAATGAATAATCCGCTTAATCACATAAAATAGTTTGGCAAGTTAACTATGCAATTAACTGGATTTGAATGAAATTAATTTTACAGAGAAAAAGCAGTCTAATTGGCAAGTGATAACACTTGTTCTTTGTAAGTCTTTAGTTTGACTGTGCCACCACCACAGGTAGACTGCTTGGCCCCCATCACCTGTCTGCCACATAAAGATGGGAGCACCCCATTAAGTGTCTTGCCCAAGGACACAACAAGTAAGCTTGCTGGCTTGTTCCCCACACTATCCCTATATTGCTTGAGTGCCAAGCAAAAAAGCTGTGAATACTATTCTTTAAAGTCGTTTGGTATGACTCGACTTGGGAAATGAAGTCCAGATCTACCAGCTGTGAAGCAGATGCTCTAACCACTATGCCATCGCACCAGTTGAAAACTTATATTCTTATCAAAAACACTCATAAACATTTAAGCAAATATATAATTCAAGTCAATATCTCTGGGCCACAATTGTTTCGTATCCATTTAATTACAACCACTTCAATAAATTTTTGAATGCTTTATTATTGCTGTGTTTTAAGATAAAACAAAACATAATTTTGAAGTAAAAAAATGTGGCTTAAAAATCTTGCAAATGACCAAGTAACATTGGTTCCTTTAAAATAGTTTTTGGGGGGTTGCAATTGTTATGTCACTGGCAACCAGTGGTTTAGTGGACGAGCCATCTCCATATCAGAAAAATTGTCATAAATTGTAAATTACCCAAGTAATAAAGCTAGTGTTTTATCTCAAACACACATAACGATGCTGTTCTTATTCAACGTTTGGAAGTTTTTGTTGTTTTCCCTAACAATTTGAAAACTACAGCATTGATAATAGCTCAAAAACTTATCACCACCCACTGTAATGATAAAAAAGTACTTAAATTTCTGATTTTCTATTTTTAACGTGTGATTCATATGACACTGATCCTATTTGACTGTAATGTAATGTAAAAAATCAATGTCTTGAATGGATACAAACAACTGAAAAACAATTAGTGCAGTGGATTTTCAAATGCTCAAGATTCATTTAGTTACACTTAAATTTTTTACATCCATTATTGTACAATGCATTACTAAAGAAAAAAAGCACATATTTAATATCACTATTCCATTGTTGTTGTAATAGTGGTTGAGTAAGTTTGGTTTCTCACAGTCATGAAAATATCACCAGTTGTCATGTAGTCTTTTTAACTATTCTCAATTTAGGAATACATCTTTTATTGTACAAATCTCTCAAAGAAAATTAAAATGGCTTAGAAGAGTTGTGTACTGTATTCAACTCGCACATAGATTACATTTTTTTATCCAAAAAATTGAAACAAATTTTTAGGTGCGACCGATACACTGGACATAAATGCAAACCATAGCCTAAATGATTAAACAATTTTTGCGTATGCAAATGCATTTACAATTATAAAAGTGCAACCCTTCTTATGTATAGTATGTTTACATCATGCAATCTGACAGCATGATATTTGTAAATAAATTTTAAAATAATAGATAGTTTTTGTGTTAGATTGAGCCATGTAACTTACCATATTAAAGTGTGATTTATAGACTATCAACCACAAATTTTTACTTTGACAAGCACAAACTAGGGGTGCGACCTATATGCAAGTATATATGGTACCTTTCTTTCCCAATCAACTTATTTTGCTGTCACTCCTCAGCTGAATATTATTCATTGAGCATTTGAACTTATTACATTTTGTTGAAAAAAGTTTCAATAAATATTGCAATTTGGTATCTAAAAACGTAGTTGCCAAAATAATGCATTTTAGTTGCTGTCACTACAACATAGCTAATATTGAATTATGTGCAGTTTTGGATGTGATAGACCATAGAGCTGGGTTTAATCAGATATTAGATTCTATAAGATCTGGGCTTCATTTCCCAAGTCGAGTCATACCAAACGACTTTAAACAATGGTATTCACAGCTTTTTTGCTTGGCCCTCAAGCAATATAGGGATTGTGTGGGGAAAAGTCACCAAGCTTACTTGTGTCCTTGGGCAAGACACTTAATGGGGTGCTCCCATCTTTATGTGGCAAACAGATAATGGAGCCAAGCAGTCTACCTGTGGTGGTGGCACAGTCAAACAAAAAACTCGAAAACAGGGCATGAGTGCTGACGCAGTGTATATACAATTTCCTGCATTATGCTCAGAACAAGTAACTCAAACAAAGAATAAGAATATACCTCTAGACACAAAAAAACTTCAATTACTAACACTACTCATTATGATCACTACTCATTATGATCATCACATAAGATCATAATGAGTAGTGTTAGTAATTGAAGTGTCATTACGTAACATTCAGGATCAGTTAATATCACAGCACATTGTGAACTAGTAAATAGTACTAGTTCACAATGTGCTGTGATATCAACTGATCCTGAATGTTACATAATGACACTCGCCCCAACCATGCATATATGCAAAGACCACGAACATGTTCTAGCTAGAACAAGTGTTATCACTTGCCAAACACACTGCTTTTTCCAAGTAAAATTAACTTCATTGTTGATTACAAATTCATATGTAGTACTTCAAGCATCACCACTGCTTGCACATCACTACGAAAAATCATCAGATAACCTTAAGTCAAACTTGCAAACAATTAGGCTTCTAAATCACCCCTTCAAGTCCTAGCAAATCTTAAGTAACAGGACCCATGTTAATCTACATTTCTCCAGGAAAACAAGACTATAATCTGGCTTTGCAATACCTGAAGATGTGTATGCCCACAATTTGGTGCAATACATTAATTAGTGAAATCTAAACAACATCATCCAGAGTTAATCTTGTCCAGTTGATAGGCAGCATGCTTTATTCATCTAAGAGAGTGTTTTGCGAAACAATTCTACACAAAGTCACTTACAAAGAACAAATTAAGCAGCCAAATTGATTGGACTGTTTATAAATAGATAAAGTTAGGCTTAACTGAAATACAAAATTATACTAATTATAAGGCGATTATCACAATTGCACATACCAGTACCACCAACAAAACTATAGCACATACAGTGACCTGCGTAATCACAGACAATAATGAGCTCATGTCATATAGTAGGCCTATTGCATGCATATACCGGTAGTGAACCATATGCAGCAGCATGCCTATAATCTAATGCAATAAGCTACTTCGTTAGCTGTAAAAACACTAACTTCAATTCTTAATAATATGTTCTAAATAACCCTGCCTCGCTCAGTTGTACAACTATACTACTTTATCGGTACCGTCCTTAACTAGTTACAGGCCATCAGAAGCAAAAATCTACTTTAGTTCTTGCGTCGTCACGGATAATGATTTTACGAACGTTACGTTATTTAAATTAGGGGAATACCGCATTCTACTTCGCCAAAAATTATGGTGTTTTAGACTCTACCCAAAATTTGTTGTCTCGACTTTCTCAACCTGCTACAATGAAATAACGACAATCGACGTCATGTACAGAAAAATTTCCGCTTCACTTCTTTTTGTACCGTATGCTTTTCAGAGAAATAGCAGCTACTTGGGCCGAAATTTTTGCAGTCTCTGTCTATGGCATTCCTGCTTGGTAATGTTTTGAGTAAATGTCTAGTCAAGTTGGACAAGCTGCCGAAAGTGGCATAGAACAGAAAATGAGTTGTAGGCGTGCTATAGCAAAAGTGAGCCACTGGCTAGTTTTATGGTTTGTTGTAAGGCTTAGATAACTGCTATTATAAAATGAAATAGTAGCTAATATAATTGTCTTAGCTTGTGAGACTATAAATGATGATGTAAAAATGGGAGTTTAAGTGGTAGGTTAAATTTAAGTGGTTGGGTTAGAAGAAAGGTTAAGTCTCGTGCAGTTTAAGCTCTTATGGATTATATCAGTTATCACAGGGTTGGTGGTTTGGAAATTGAAAGTAGTGTAGATACTGACTAATTCAAACCCAAACCTAGCCCTATTTAACGCCAAACCTTAACATCAACTTAAAACCCCAATATTAGGTTTACAAATCCAAGAGGGCTTTAGATGCATCAGACCCAAATGTACTAATTTTTAGTGGTAGAAAAAGACCCAAATTTTGGTTTTGGCCTATATAAAAACTAAAAAATAGCCGTTGTGTATATGAAATCATGGTAAGAAAAAAACTCAAAGAATAAAAAGTGGTGCAATTTGACATGCTTAAGCGTATGTTTACACTTCACACAAATGCTCATAGTAGCATCAGAAAAAAGATGTTCACATAACCGTATTACCCAATCTGTCTGACTGCAGGGGGAATGTGAACAGGCAGAGTGGTAAATAAAAGTTAATTTACTTAATTTTTTAAAGAATCTGAGAATGTCAGTTTGAATTTAAGTGAGAATTTGTAGCTTAGCATGAGTGACAAATTTACGTGCATGCTACATTGCATCTATTGTAGTATTTGGTCCTATTGTCCTATTGGTACCATATGCAGCCTATTTGGTCCCATTTCCCTTTAATTTTCAGCATTGCTTTTGTGTTGTTGGGATTGGTTTAATCCTAGGTAAGGTAGCCTCAACCCTATTTTACAATGATGATAATCAGTGAGGTTAGTGTAGCCGCAACCTCAATTCACAATGGTAAAAATTAAATACATCCAAAACAGTGAAACTGACATAACATATGTTATTGCTTTTACATGTATTCAACATGGGTTCAACCATGTAAATTAAACATTTTTAAGTGAGCACAAGAGCAGGAATAATACCTGTACTTACTCAGCCAGGTCAGCATAAACTGATAATGCTGCCAGTGAACTAGATATAGCAATGTCAAACTTAAACCAATTCCATTATTACATAGGTATGGCATGCTGAGCAAATTTTCAAATCAAAGCAAATTTCAAGGTTTGCTTAATGACGTATGAAATAACTTTTATGTTGAGCACTAGCCTACCAGAAACTCTTTTCTAAAACCTCAAAAATATTTGGTCTAATTTTCTCAGTTAATTAAGGTAAGCAAAAATACTTCATCCATTTCGAGATATTTCATTCTGGTCTAGCTTTGAATATTATAACTAGAAAGTGATTCCTTTTTAATTCTAACTATCATTTCCTCCAATCTGAAACCTAATCTTAACTCTAATGCTAACTAACTCGAAATTTGGGTCTATATTTAAGACTGGCAATGTCATGAGCAATGTTGCAGTAAGAACAAACATCCACAATTTTGTTGTTTGGCACTAAAGACAGTTAAAATTAAGTTTTGTGAGACTATAACGTACACTTAGGGTAGCCTACAGCTAAGCTAGATGCTTACTGGCATTTTGTTGAATGTAGTTTCTATTTTGCAGTTGTATATTCTAAAGAAAGCTTACTAACTGTAACATGAGTGATTGCAGTTAAGACTACATTTATCCAATATTTATTATCAGATATGATTGATATGTTTGCAAATTATAGCTGTTTTTTAGGTAGTAGATATTAAGTAATCGAGTTCGTATCTGTTTATCATGTCTGTAATTAATTCTGTAAAATATCTTCAAAATGTAAAATTCAATCAATTATCTTTGCAAGAAAAACTAGCAATCAAACAAGGTGGAAGGCCTACACCAAATTTCACAAAGTGCAAAAAGCCGAGACAAACAATACACCAGACAATTCAATGCAAGTGTTTATCAACGCTGTGAGTGGATATGTGGTCTTGAACATTCAAATGCATTATTTTGTTTTCCATGTCTTTTGTTTGGATATGACAATGGTGATACTGCATGGACTAAAACAGAACAAACTGATTTGAAGAAATTACCAGAAAAAATCAGAAAACATGCAGCATCTAAAAAGCATATTAACTGTACAATCGATCTATCACATCTTGGACAAGCCAATATTGCAGTAGCTCTGAATGAAGGACACGAATTATCCATAGCACGTCATAATGAGGAAGTTAGAAAAAAACCGTAAAGTTTTATCAAAAATTATTGACTGCATTAAATTCTGTGTTGAGTTTGAGCTGCTGCTAAGGGGTCATGATGAACGTGGGGATTCGACTAATCCTGGAGTTTTTCGAGGTTTGCTTGACTTAACATCAAACTTAGACTCAAGCTTTAAGTCACATTTTGAGTCAGCAACACTTTTTGAAGGTACATCAAAAACAATACAAAATGAAATCTTGGAATCAATTTTGGAAAATAGTAAACAACAAATTAAAGCAGAAATAAGTAAATCTAACTATCTGGCAGTTATGTGTGATGAAACAACTGACGTATTTGACAAAAGTCAAATGGTAATTGTATTTAGGTATGAAAAAAATGGTGAGCCAGTTGAAAGGTTTTGGGTTTTTTTTGCCCAGATATCCTGACAGCCCAGTCATTCGCCAGTATCTTGCTCAAGGAACTTCAAATTGTGATTGGACATGCTCCGCATAAGCTTATTGCCCAAACCTATGATGGAGCTGCTGCGTTAAGTGAAGTGCGAAATGGAGTTCAAGCAATAATTAAAGATGTTTACCCTAGTGCCTACTTTATTCATTGTTATGCGCATCAGTTAAATATAATTTTACAAAAAGCAACCTCTGTTAGTCCCAAAGTAAGAATATTTTTTCACAGTTTATCTGGTATTCCAGCATTTTTTTCCAACTCTCCGCAAAAAATGGCTGCTTTAGAGCGCACTGCAGGACGTCGCATTCCTTCACTATCAAACACAAGATGGAATTTTCAGAGCTGAACTGTTAATGCAGTAAAAGAAATGAAAGATGCAATAATCGAATGTTGCAATGACTTGCTAACTTCTCGTTCACAACATACTGGTTTTGTTGCAGCTGGCATAAAGCATACTTTTGAGAATCCAGATTTTGAATTGTGGTTAAATTTTTTTGCAAAGATAATGCCCCATGTAGATTTGTTGTATGCACAAATGCAATCCCGATTAATAAACTCCGCATCTGCAAATCCTGCGATTAATAATTTCAATACATCAATTCAAAAAATACGAGATGAAATTGGTAGCTCCACATCTACATTAAACATTGAAGCCAAAGGTGATGAACCAAGGTGTAAACGTAGGTGCTCAAACTACATTCCAGACGCCAAAGAAGTTTGTGATATTATTGTATCCCAATGCAATCAACGTTTTCAATTTAAAAGTCATCTTTCAGTAAGCCAGCTGCTGCAGAAAGATAAATTTCCTTCATTTATCAAATGCTTTCCAGATGAAACATTGGACGAGGTTGTGACAGCATATCCAGGGCTTGACAAAAGTAAGCTGAAAACAGAACTGCCTGTACTCTATGAACGAAAAGATATGTGGGCTTTTACAAATGTGGTTGCCTTAAGTAAGACTATCGTACAGGATAATTTACATCAAGTTTTCTCTGAAACTTTGAAATTGCTTAAAATTCTGGTTGTTACCCCAATGGTTACAGCTGAGCCAGAACGGTGTTTTTCCATCTTAAAAAGAATTGAAACTTTTTTGAAAAGCACCATGACAAATGAAAGACTGTCGGCTCTGGGCATGCTGTCAATAGAAAAAAATATGTTTGCTGAAATCAAAAATTTTAATGAAAAAGTGATGGATCATTTTGCAAGTGTCAAAAATCGTCGGATGGAATTTATATTTAAATAGATTATTTGCTTTGCTTATCTAATTCATGTAAGGTAGTGTACTATGTAATACTAATAATGTTCTTTTTTCCAATTCATTGTTGTTTCTATGGTTTGTTGACTTTTAAAGACTGCTCTCTAGAAAAATTTTTACAAAAACAATAAATCACGATGTCTATTGCAGCACCCCCATTTAAAACAGGCACGGGCCGCCACTGTGATGTTGCACCAAATCGCTGTAATTTTTTTGGCATTGCTGTTACATTGTAGTAAGTCATCCATAGTGCAGGTTGTTCCATTTTTTTCGCAAATTAACACATAGTTCATGGTTTGATTCTCTTTTCCACACTGGCAGGTGGTATCAGTGCCGGGGAGTAAGTAGCCCCACTTCAGTAAAGGAGATTTGGTCTAGCTCACACCTGATCTTAAGCGGCTGAGGCAACGCCATTTGTTCCATTATAACTTGTATCCTGGGGGAGAGATTCTTGAACTGGGAAGTTTTGGAGCTTATGTTGATCTGGAATATTGTCCGGGTAGTTCTGTCATAGATTCTGTGTTTTGAGTTGGCGCGTAGTGTCCTCGTCGAGAAGAGGAACAGTTCTTAAAAAGCTCTTTCTAGATTTTAGTCTGAATGGGGCGGCTGTCAATCCATAGATGGGATGTCGTTGGTCCAAATCGTATTTTTGCCGCTCAAATTGGCTGGATACTTCACGGCGAATGTTGGGGGAAGCGATTCCTGCCAAACTGTATACCTTATTAAAGGGGATCGGTTTAAAGCATCCTGTAATTCGTCGACACGTATCATTCAGAGCTGAGTCGACTTTACCTGCATGAGCTTATCTCTCCCACACTGAGCAGGTGTATTCAGCTGTAGAAACGCAAGGAAGCTAGAGCAGTTGTGCGCAAAGTATAAGGGTTTGCTCCCCATTTAGAATTTGCTAATTTGGAAAGCAGAGTATTTCCTGATTGAATTTAACCTAAAATTTTCTTGTGTGTTCTTTGAAGGAGAGGGTCCTATCCATTGTGATATCCAAATATACGGGATATTTGTCGTGCCACATTGGTGTTCCATGCCATATTATGTTCATTTTGCGGGTAGCATGATGGTTGCGTAGGTGAAATAGACAGGATTGTGTTTTTATCGGATTGCTTTTTAATCGGTTGTTTTGGTAGTACAAGGATGAGATTGGTAGTACCTTTCGAAGTTGCCGTTCAACCATTTCAAAAGATTTGTTTTGGGCGGTGATGCCAAGGTCATCTGCATAGAGAAATCTTTGTGTATCTTCTGGTAGGGGTTGGTCATTTGTGTAGATGTTAAAAAGTATTGGCGCTAGAACACTACCCTGGGGTAGGCTATTTTTTTGGTTTCTCCATTTACTTCTTTTACCATTTAGAACAGTGGTTTTCAACCTTTTTGCTAGAGCGGAACCTCAAGGAAACATTCCAATGATTCGGGGAACCCCTGTGCAATATTTCAATTGTCTTATGCAAAAAACAGCATTTAATTTAATTAATAAAACAAAATTTGTGTAATTTCTGACGGAACCCTGAACTGTACTGGCAAACCCTGGTTGAATACCATTCATGTAGAATGACAAAGAAACGGCGATTGCTAAGCATAGTTTTGGTGAATTTAGTCAGAGGTCAATCTTTTGTGATCTCTAAAAATTTGTCCAGAAGTTTTCGATAATTTATAGTGTCATAAGCAACACCGAGGTCTACAAAAATAGCACCATTCACCATTCCTTTCTTAAAACCGTCTTCAATGTGTTGTGTGAGCTTTAATATTTGGCCTGTACAGGATTGACCTGATTGAAAGCCAATAACGTCAGTACCAGTAACATATTTTGAAATTAAACAAGAATGAATACAAAACAATTTGTAAAAAGCACTTTCTGCATATGTTTAAAGTAGACTAATAACTTTTTCGAATTATGTTGAGCCGTTCTGCTAGTTGAGTTAGCTGCTCTCCTTCGTCCTCGCAGCCATATTATCGTTCACTTTTTGTGTTCCCTATTCATTTGAAAGAAAACTAACAATAATCCTTTTGTTTTGCCGTCGAAAGCCTTTTGTTTTGCAGATCAACTTTTCGATAGCAATTGATTTGCTTAGCACTGCGTGTTTATTTAATGTTTTTGCAAATCTTATATTAAAATTGCGCTTTTGTCAGTTTTCAACATGAAGACTCATTTTCATTTTTTTGTTTTTTTTTAGATCAACTTTATGAAATCGAATTTCGTTCTCTATATTTTCATAAAAATACCCTTCATCAAATCCACAGGTCCTCCGAAAGCAGAACCATTTCCTCAAAAATTCACGGACCTGAATGCGTTTATACCCTCCTGATCAGGTTACAGGCTATTGCTGATAGTTCAGTGCCGAACTCTCTCTGACAATTAGCATCGGGCAACATGCTCATAGACCTTTAACTAAAAGATTTTTTAGCTCGTTTAAAGTATAGGTCATTAGCGCAAATTTTTTTTACGAAGTTGGTTGGATACTTTCAAAGCATCTTTTTAAATATTTGCGTCAATTGCTTTATTTATCATTTTGAGCAAATTGACTCAATAATTGATAAATTATCCACTTGTAAAACAGCCTGCAGACAAAAAGTAGTTGGACTACCTTATTCTAAGCAATTGAACGCTACAGTCAGGTGCAATTGATGACAGATGAGCGAAGGGAAAAGTTATTTATTATATCTAAGGAGCATGTCTATAGAACCTGTGTCTTGCTATTTTTGAAAATGCAATTCAAATAGTTCTTGCTCGGCATAAAGTCGTTAGTCATTTTATAGAAAAAAGAAAAACTTTAACTCCAATTTGTAGAAGCTATTCGAATATGGGCGAGGCCGTCATCTATAAGCAGCGATTACTTGATATCATCATATGCTGAGCCGAGCTGCTTATTCAAATCAAATAGTTGTGTCAACAAAATCAGTAAATCCAACAGAATTCATTCGCCACTTGTAACCCAACATATAATAATAACGATAGTAGCAGTAATACAAGTAGTACAAGCAGTATTTTATCTACAAGCGGCTTCGCATTCGCTTGTCATAAATTAATTTAGGTTAACTAGGCGCTCGAAACAATCAAAAATTTGGCAGCAGTTACATGGTCTAATCCTGCATCATATTAAACTTGATCCTGTATCTCATTTGTAATATAAACCTAGAACTAATTTAAACTTATCATTAGAACAAAAATGCACTAAAACTGTGCACTTTCCAACCCGAGAATTAACGATAACCAGCGTTTCACATTTTCACCTGGTGGGATTTCGAGTCAAGGATAGTAGTAAAGTACTATGAATCGCTATCACAACAGCATTGCGTCCTAAATCGCGCGCATTGTATAGTTCACGAAAAAAGCTATTTGATAGGTAACGATATTACAGTTTGTTGCAGAGCAAATATTACTCCAAGTCTTGAAACTATTTTAGCACAATCCTGGAGGCACGGCTTTACTAGTGTTTCCGCAATAGTATGAGGCTTTTATGCTTTAGCAATACGAAGTGTAACAACACAGGATGCTTCAACGATAGAAAAATTTATTTGGTGAAATGTACTCCTGCGTCCAGCCTGACACGTTTGAGACAACCTTCTTTAGATTTGAAGTAGTCAATTGACTTGCTAGCTTGCTCCTTGTGGACATTGTTCAAATGCTGCTTAAACTGGAATTGCTTCAAACAGCTGTTAGCCAGCGTTTTCATGCTTCATACTGCGGGATATGCTGTCCATCCTTCCGAAGGCAAGTAAACCCATACTTAATGTACTCTTCCTTCTACTTTCGCTCAATTTTAATATTGGCCTTTGCAATCGACATTTTTGCACTACACTAAATTTCTACAAAAACTAAAGATTTGTTAAAACTAATGCTGGCATATTTTACTGCAAAAAATTTTGTAAAAACGTTGTAACTTATGCTGATCAACAGTTAATTTATGGCTTACATACAAATATCGTTCAAGCTTGAAAAATAATGTTCGTAAAACAAGATCAGTGGTTCCCAACTTGTGTTAACTCACGACTCACTAATCTACCAAAAATTTTATGTTGCAAACAGTACTATTTATTTATATACCGGTAATACTGTAGTTATTTTGGTACAGCTTAATTATGAGACCTACACTTGCCTGATTTCCAAGATTGTGAGTTTTTGTTTCAAGTAAAATACAAAGTGAGTTTTTGTTTCATTTTTTATGTTTGAAAATAAAAGCGTTAAAAGCCGTTTATTGATACTGCACCTTATAATACGATACACTTTATGGTCCGAAAAATACGGTACATTAGTTGTCTTGTTTTGACATAGCACATTAAATCGCTGTGTAATGTTCGATACCGCTATGCGCATTTCTCTTTCGACGTCTATTTACAGTAGAGCGGTACTTTGTTTTTATAACCGCAACAGCAAAAAAGCCAGCTTCACACGTAAGAAGCAGCAAAGAAAATCGAAATGACGCACCAGCTGGGAACATCTGCACTAACTGTTTGAAAAAATTAACTATGTGACTACGTAATCAGGTTTACATTCGTTGATATTCGAGTAAACCTGGAGGCCACTAGTAGGAAAATTTCCCACCGGTTAAGAACACTGCTCTAAGAGTTTCAAATCTTTTTATAAAAATCGTTTTCTTGCATCAGCAAATGCAACTTTCAAAAAAGACTGCCTTCAATTGTAACATCATCGTGATGTCACAAACACTTCTATGACACTCACTCTGGAGAGGAGATCAATCATGCAAAGTTTCATGTTTGGACACCCAGTAGTTTTGGAGAAATTAAAGCACACACACACACGAACACATAAAGAATTTGCGTTTTTTGTATGGACCTATTTCAAAAAATAAAATCTTGTTTTTAGCTTTTTCAGGCACAAAATAATGGTTCTAATTGTTATCCTAATTTTAACGGTTGTTAATCCAGTCACACTTAAGTCGAATTCGTTTTCATTTTATTTTTTCTGCCAAACAAATTCACTGGAAAGTTCTTTGATAAAAACAATGCAAAAAAAGGAGAAATTGCAACGAAAACTAAAACCGTTGAAATACCCAGTAAGAGAAAGCGAATATAATCGACCCGAAAACCAGCTCATATTGGTATTATTCTTGAACCAAATCCGATCCCAAAGCTCTAAAATCCAATACTGCTGAACCCGAACCGAATATGAACAACAATTTTTATACAGCGTTAAACCTGAGCTGGAACTGAACCCATAAAAGTAAATTTTGCTGAGCGCGGACCGGAGCAATGTCTCAAGCGGTTTATCTTCCTGGTTACAGGGCTGTGAGCTCGAATTCAAAAGAACTCGATCATTTTGATGAACTCGAAAAATGCGACATCTTGTACTCGAAAGCAGTCAATTGCGAACTTGAAGTTAACGAACCGAGTCATAGCAATTAAACAAACCAATGTTACTGAAAAAAGATGATCGACCCGATTTTGTGATTACTAATTAATAATGACTAGCGTAAAACTTTTGTAAACATGAATTTGATAATATCGACCAAGTTCTCATCAAAGTTCATCATTAACCGGCAGCTTTTTGTGTCTTCCTAAACCTAATTTAATTTGGTGGTTGACATCAAGGAGTTTCTGATATTTCACACTTGGCCTACTATTTCAAACCGAGTGACCGAAATTGTGTGCGCGCGCTATTAACGTGTTACAGTTAACTGTGTTTAGTCAATATTGAATTCATTTTGAAGGTATTGTCTATTCTATCGCCACAAGGGAATCTCTTTGGTCCCTTAACATCACGCTTGCCAATCAAATTTAAGATCTGCAACAATATGATACAATGACGTCACTATGACAAGTGGAAAGCCAGCCATTTCCACACCACAGACTAGTTTATGTTTATATCAAGTGACTAGTTTATATCAAGTGGAAAATTAGCCTTTCCCTTGCGCAAATTTCTTTTTGGCTTCGGGCCTGTTTACGTTTCCTGAACGAAAAACGTTGTACACTCATGTCAGACCATAGCAGCAAAATCGGTGATCTGACAATTCTTGCTAGTAGCTGGATCATGAGTTGATTGGTATATGTTGCATCGTGTTTTCTTATTTCAAGTCCAATGCCTCAATTTAGTTCTAGTTTAGTTTTATGCTGGAGTTACCCCAGAGCTCGCATATTGTTAACGATTTCTAACCGTCCAAAAATGGGGAAATCCGTACAATGCAAATGCAGAGCAAGATCAAGTTATTGTACTTCACAAAACAGGACTGTCTTGTCCATCAAAATATTGGATGGATCAAATACCAAAATAACGTAAGCCACACCACAGACTAGTTTATGGTGTCACGTAACTATTTATTCAAGCAGTGATAGTAAGATTTTACAGCAAGATGTTTATGGCAATCAAAAAAAAGTGCATGGCCTCGCCAAAAACTCCACAAAAAGCGAATAGGAGAGCGGTTTCACGAGTTTCTATGAACACGTTAGTGCGAGTCTTCTCAAAAATGTGCTAATGTTAGTATCAGCAATATTTTTCGTCAATTACCCTGTTTCATAAACTGGCTGGCTCGAAATTTTTGCAAAAATTGGAGGGAGATCGCTTTACTATTCTCTTAATGACGTTGTTATATGTGGTATTGTTTTGCAAAGTCACCCACTTTTCCTGATTGGTATACATACATTTTTGGTCGAACTTGTCCATTGTTTTTTTAAAAGAATTAGTTGTGACACTACCTTGTTTTCATATTCGGTGCTGAAACTATTCAGTTTTGTAAAAAGGCAGCAAACTGAGCTTTTTGTACCACAGCATGATATCAGTTTTTGCCCAGCATTGGGTAGTAGGAAACCGATAAAAATACTTAAAAATAAATAGGCAAGCACTCGGACCATTCCGGTAAAAAGCTAAATTGAAAACATTAAAACCATGATAAAACATTGTAGTTGTTGCAATAAGAAAAACATGATGCAGTATCAATCAAACCATAATGCGATAACTTGCAACAATTAGCAGATTGTCAATTATTCTAGGATGGTCCGATACTTTTGCAAATGACTCTGCAGGACAGCAACCAGCGCAATCAAGCTACTTGAAGCCATTAGTTGATAACACCAACAAATCAACTGACGATAGAATACAGTCTCGATCTTTAGGGACGGGTTCAAATATGCGAGGAAAAGCAAAAAAGCAATACTTTGCACTGATTCGTCAATTAAATGCTTTTCAACCTGTAGCTTAACGCTGTTGTGCAAATAAATTGTTTGTTTGCACAAACAACTTATCTGAGCCAACACACAGACAACCTTGTGACATATTTGCTGGTCAATACCGTAGCTTAACACAGATTGCAAGACCAGTTGATTTTTCAACAGAAAGTCTAGACTGGTAACTGACGGTGTATCGGGCTCATCAATTAACAGAAAATGAAGGTAATAGTAGCTGGGTTTTCAAAAACTGGCACCAAAACGTTAAATGCTGCTTTGTCCATCTTGGGCTACAAAGTTTACGATATTTTGGAACATTTTTGGTATCACAGGCGTTATTGGAACAAAATATTTGATGGAAAAGGCTCCATAGATGACTTCAAAGAGATGTACGAAGATGTGGATGCAGTGATGGATGTTCCTGCTAACATGTTCTGGGAGGAAATTCATAAAGCATTCCCAGATGCAAAAGTAAAAATAATCTATTTACTGAAATCATTAGTGTGCCGAAGATTTTTGAGTAACTGGCGAGGGGATTGAGCATAAACTTTGATCCTATAAAGATCTTGTTTATGTTTTTAGAAGCTGCTAAGAATTTTGTTTAAAAATAGAAACTTTTTGTGTGGAATTAAGGTGCAAACTTTGTAATGACTCACAATCGCGAATATAGCTGTGTTTTGCTTTGTTTTCTAGGCCAGTGCTTGTCAACGGGGATTATAGGTCGCCATAGCGTGTATCAAAAATTTCCAGGGTGTACCAACGTGATGCGGTGTAGAGGAGTGCACTAATTTTTAAAGTGATAACGTACCATTTTTGAAGACTAACATTATAATGGCAAAAATATCGAAATGCAGACTTTTTTTAAAATCTATCTCAAAACAAGCAGCAGCCATCGCATATTCAACAATTACTTTTCTGCTCGAACTTCATTTTCTTTGTGCATTTAATTTAAACATGATTGTAATGTATAGAACCTTCGGAAAACAAAATAGGGTGTTCCACTGCAAAAAAGTAAACGGGCACTGGTCTAGGCCAAACTAGGGGAGGTCTAGTTGACCTAAGTTGTCATTTTGCTCAAGTCGTTAGTTTTCCTAAATACTCTAGTACCTAAACTATACCAATAAGTAACATTTGTTTCAATATAAATACAGTAAAATTCGCCTATGTTGTCACTTTCAGGGAAAACTGCAAAATGACGACTTAAGCAAACTAGTGCAAACCGTTTAAATAATATAGCATAAAACATATAAACAGCAAGACGGTACACAAAATAATCCGAAATTTTAGATCGCTTTTTCTTAGCTAATGTTTCATTAAGTAATTATTCATCTTGCTTAGTAGGCCAGAAAAATCTCTATATTTGGTTTCATGACGCATCATGTAAAGCTGTAGTTGTTTGACCAGGTCTAGGGTATTTGGTTGGATGGGATGAGAGAGGGTTTTCTTGTGAGACTTCATTCTCTTCTTCGTTGGTTTCTTCACAAAATGTCATTGATTTTTCTCTGATTTCCTAAATTCTTGTTTCTGTGGCGGTCTCTCTGGTCACCACCAGTGCATCTGCTTCTGAGTACTCAGCAAAACCAGCTGTGGGAACAATACATTAATCTTGCGATCTTCTCCAGGTTTATTTAGTTTTATCATGCCGGTATTCAACATCATCAACTTCTCTTTCCAGGTCGTGCTTCATAACTTTGACTTTCGTGAAACAGTTTTGAATGACATTATTAGACACTGAATTTCAAGCTCACTCTACGACCTGTAGAGCTTTGAGTCGTTCAACCTTAAAATTCAAACTGTTTTTCAAAAGCCAATAAGCGCATTTAGGAGGATTTTTTCAGTTGTAATATTTGAGAGGGTAAATAACTCCTGCATCCGTGGGTTGAGTCTTGGCTGTCGTGTTAAAGAGTAGAAAGAGCGGTTTCTAGCCCTTTCATGTCCGGATGAGATAAGCAATTGTCTTAAACTAAAGCAATAACGCTCCTTTGAAATATCTAGATTTGGGATATGTTCGTATCACGCACAAAAGCAGATTTTCCCAAATCATACTAGCAGTGACCAGTACAGTGACTCTCTCTCTGACAACTTCTCACTTACACACTTTTCTGCTTTAAAAAGTACCGGTTTTCTCAAGAAAACAATTGAAAAGCAGCCCAGCTTCATGCAATCTTGTATATTTTCTGCGTTGTATTCTTTAAGAAGCAATGACAATCTGTTTTTGTCCTTCTTCGCCTCCTTGCTGATTCACTGAATCTGCTTCCCCATGAAGTTTCTTATACACAACCTTTTCTCTTACCTTCCATTTGCTGATCCAGTTTGTGTCTAGGTTGTAGTAGTACTCATACCTAATTTCTTTCGAAAATTCTTAGGTCTTTCAGCAAGAGCAGTTTTTCACTCATAGAAATTTGCTGATCCCCGGCACATTTGGAACACTTTAGCAAATACTTATCTTCGTAAATTTGAAAATTATGTTTTCTTTTTCTTTTCGAGCAGCTGTTATCTCCAGCTTCCTAATCGGCGATGATCTTATCGAAATCGACACATGTTGAGCTTAAGATTGCTGTTCTAATCTCTCTATCTTCAACAAACGATGCTTTATTCTTGATCTCACCACTTTTTTGATAACTATATACTTTACTTTTTAAGAGAGTGTCTTTCGTTTTCCGTTGTTTTTCAGGCATTTTGAACAAATGCAATTTCGGGAAAATTATTGTAGGCTATTCATACTTTCAGAAAGTTTTCGCTGCAGAAAATTAATGTCGCTGTGTCTGCCTATTCTATTCTTATCAAAAATCGGTTCCAAATACATCATGTTCCAGTTTTAGTTAACAAACTTTTCTACTACATCTCAAAAGTTGCAATTTTAGAAAAAATTTGTTATTTGTTACATTTTGACAATTTTTCCTCGCAAACATGATTCTTTGGTATTATTTATCTAAATTTTCAAAAGTATCTGTCGGCTACAATTTTTGAAATGCAGCCTACCGGTCAAAAACACTCCAAAGTTCGGTTTGACCGGGCCTCACAAAGTTGCAATTCCTAGAAAAGTTGAGTTTTTTGGTACATTTTGTCTAATCTTTCTCGAAAACATAGTTCTTTGATGTTATCTATCAAAATTTCCAAGAAAATTCATCCAAACTGAAGTCTCTAACAACTTTGAAAAGTAGCCTACTCTAACAAAACATTGGTAATTCTCTACGAAAAAGGGAAGCGAAACGGTCCTGTTCTATTGTTTACAACAAAATATTACTGTAGAGCTACATATCATCTAAGTGCTTCGTTCCGGGTTGGTTTGTTTTTTGCATATCTGCGTTTATGCCTCGACCAGGCAACATCCGCGCAGCCAGAGGTTGTAGGTCGTTAAAACAAGCATACAATTACAAAAAAGTCGTAAGTAGTGGTCATAATATTTGATAGTTTGTTTCTGAAACTACATATCAATCTCTCTGGCACTCCGGTACCCCTACCCCACAACTTTGAAATTATGTTTCCATGAACGAATATAATGAAGGAATAAAAGTTTTTGATATCCTTGGCTGTTTCAGTTGTGAGCAAATCCAGTTCCTAAGTAAGTCTATGCTGGAAGCAGTACCAGCAAGACGTAGCCAGGGACTCCGAAACTTTGATGAAAATATGTCGACTATAAGTAAACCATTATAATGTTTGTTTAAACCGATTTGATTCCGGAACGAAAATTGGCTAAATCAAAAACATTAATTTTTATTACTGTTCTCACATATGTCAATTGGGTGAAGCCGGCTTAGCCGGCTGATCCGATATTTTTAATCTCAACATTGCTGATTGGGCGGCCCGGCGGGCGAATCCGGCAGAGCCTGCTAGTAGTAAATATACTATTTGGCCTCAATAGTGCCACCGTGAGCTTGTTCTAGATGTATTGTACTATGTCATGACCTAACACTGCAAACTATTCTGATTTCTTGTTTAAGATTCCAAATTATGCAGGAGGTTTTCCACTTTCTACCTGCTTCCAACACATTCTACTCACAACTATAATGAAACTCGCTTTTTTACGTTGCAGATCGTTCTTACTGTACGAGATGAAGATTCCTGGTTTAAAAGTGCCCAGACTCAAGTCAAAAAATTTAGAGAAAACAGCACTCTTGCGATGGTGCAGTATTTCACCAAAACTGGAAGGGAAATGTTTGCATTGTCGAAAAAAATGGGTAACTTACTTCAAGTTTCTATTTATATTTTTACACGCTGAATGGTATCACAAAATAATTCGCAAAATTACCTTCTTTAACTTTCTATTTATATTTTTACCCGCTGAATGATATTACCAAACAATTCAAGTCGAATATAGAAACTTACCAACTTCGAAGCAAGTTTGTGCAATCGTTTTATCCATAAGGTCACTGTTGCTGTTTTTGAGTTGGAAAAATAAAAATGCAGCCTCCAAACAAACCATAGTTTGAATTCAATTTTGCGTTTAGGCTATAATATTTGTGCAATACATAGGAATGAGTTAACTATTTTATTCGACAATAGCAAGAACACTTATACAATTACCGGTATACAAAACAACAGTTTGTTTAAAACTCAGAGATCATTTAAAAATTGTTGGAATGAGGGTGCTATAAAAATATTTTCTCAAACAACAAACAAATTTTTTCTGATGGAGTTACATATCATTGTAAATCAAAATTCTCTCTTTCACCTCTTACGTCATTTCAAATATTTTGGATTTTTTAGGTTATTGCTTGCTTGGTTGGAATATGAAATCTCCCACTGATTATCCAGAACTAAATGAGATACTGCGTAAACGAGTCTTCCGTCAACATCAAACATATTGCCTGCAGGTAAAAATGTCGATCACATGGAGTTTAGCTTTTATCAATCTATCATCAAAACCGTTGGACACTAAAGCAAATGCGATTACTGACAAACGAGTTAAGGAAAAAGCATTCTCTAGATACACATCATTATTCAGCATTAAATTTTCGCAATGAAAAATATGTTTCGACTGTATTAAATAGCTATTTTCAGTGTCTTATCCAAGTAGAATCAATAACTACCTGTAACTAGTTATCTAACAAATGTAGGTTCGGTCACCGGTGATCTTTAGTTGTGATTGCTCAGTTTTATGTTGGACAAAGCTTTTGACTAAATCCTTGTTTGCTAAAAACTCCTTGGTACTACTACCACAAAGGAAAAGGCATTCATAATTTTTGAGGGAATATGTCTCCTGCTACAATTGAAAATACTCGTACATGAGATACTGTCACGAATAAGGAAATTTGCCGTGCAAGAATTGTTTCATGTTTGTGTAAAGCGTTGTGTCATTTGTTCGCTTGGATAACTAATTGAGAAAAAGACCTTTTTTCCTAGCAATTGGAATTGCCGTAAGCACGCCTTTTATTACGCCACAATCGTTTATGACATAGTAAAATTCCAGATTGATGTAGAGATTCTAGCTTCTTCGAAGAATTTCGATGAACGATTACATAACTGGAAGTGCTTTTTTCTTTTTTCACGTGATTTCGTTTTAGCGTTTTCTAGATTGTTTTTGTCGATTGATATATAAGGCGACAGGATTTTTTTGGTCAGAGATAGAGAGAAGTCAGAGGTAGAGTTGGGGAGAGAGAGCGGAAAACGTTGTAGTGAAAAAGAGTGATTGATTAACGAATTAAGGAAGGGCTATTGTTTGTTTGCGATAATTTATTGTGGATTTCGTTGACGTGGAGAATATTAAACAGTTATTGGTGAAAATAATTTTGGCAGTTTCTCTGATTGTGTGGTAAAGTGAGTAGTTTTGAGATTATTGAGCGAAGAAGCTTGAAGTCGTGAAGTACTATTTCTGTGAATAGATTATTCTGATATTAAAGTGGTCTGAGGTGTTTTTAGTGGAAGCCAATCTTTTCCAAGTTTTTATTAAGTTGCAGTCAGACCTAATTATCCGAGCGATTATCATACGTCGCCTCAACTTTAAAACAAAATTTAAGATTGAGATGGAACCGAAAAGTTCTATTATTAATATTATCTCTATATTAAAACGCGACAGATACAAAGCAAAATCTTTTGCTTTCTTTAAAAAAGTCTTTAGCAGATAAGTTTGAAGGTTGGTGATACGTTTGAGATAGGTATTGTATTAAAATAACTTTATCTCATATTACGATTAGTTTTATTAAGAACGTATTATTTGAAGAGACATTTGCTTTGTTCGAGAGATCTTGTATTGTAGCTAAGTAAAGATTGCTGCTTTTTATTTTCAGAATGCTCCAAAAGACAAACTTTTAGTTTTCGATGTGAAAGAAGGTTGGGAGCCTTTGTGCAAGTTTCTCGGAAAGGAAATCCCGGGGCAACCTTTTCCACGGAAAAATGTCGGTGGAACAATTGTGGCTGACGTTTTTGTGGAACATCCATTGGCTATACAAATGAAAAAAGAAATGACAAACACTTTTATTATACTGAGTGTTGTTGTAGTGTTGGCCGCAATATTAGTAGCTTACATATTTTACTTTTAGAAAGTGAGGCTTTGTCGTTGTTTACAATAACATTAATCTAGAGCAGTGGTTCTTAAACTTTTTCATTCGCGCCCCCCTTGATATTTGTCATTCATGCTCACGCCTCACCTAGCCTCAAAAATCAAATTCACGAAAAATAGGACAATAATTTATTTGCCACTATCCTGCTTAGTGTGAAGGATGTAACTGTTTTTGGGAAACTAGTCGTTTAATTCGAGGCTTTGTTGAAGACAACGCGCATCGAAGATCTGCTTCGCATTCCAGTTTGTTACGAAATTTTGTCTTCATACTCACAAGTGCTGAAAATCCACTTTCCCATAAATATGTCGATGAAAATGGAAGAAGGGTACGTATCGCCACACTGCCCACATTCTTATATATATGCAAATGTTTAGCCCAGAAATTGTTAAGAGACATTGCTTCAAAATCATCTTTAGCAGTGGAGTTGCACTTCATCTCCAAAAACTCTTCCGAAAGAATATCTTCTTTGATTCGAAAGGGATTTCTCGTCATCTTCCACTCTGTTAGTTCAACATTACCCAAGTCGAGAAAATAGCAGTCATATTCTTCTTTCAAAATTTGGAGGTGGGATTCCACTTCTACCTTAAGTTCACCTTCCAGTTTGGCTTTGCTGTTCTGAAGTGCTATGTACAAGGTAGGAAATGAGGCTGCATTCCCCCGTTGAACTCGACGATGCCACAACCCCAGCTTTGCTATGAATGTCCCTATCTCATCGTAATCTTTTATACGGTTCGTGTTCTTTCCTTGCAACAGTAGATTAAGGCAGTTGAGAGCTTCGAAAATGTCAACAAGGTATGCCATTGCCAGTTGAAACTCTTGTGATTGGAATGGTAATAGGAGATCTTGTTTTCCCTGAGATTCAAGAAATATACTTACTTCATCTTTCAAACCGTAAACGCGAGCTAACATATTACCTTTTGATAGCCATCGAACATTTGTATGAAACAACAGATTTTCATGATTGGAATCCATGTGTTTACATAGCTGGGAAAATAACCGGGAATTGACAGCACTTGATTTGATAAAGTTAACAATTCGTATAATATTGGCAAGCTTTTTCTTCATTGCAGCAGGTAAAGTCTTGGAGGTCAAAGCCTCTCGATGGATTACGCAGTGAGTTCCAACTGCGTCCGGATTTTTTTGCTTTACCCTGGTAATAAATCCACTCCGACACCCAAGCATCGCTGGTGCACCATCAGTGAAGATGCCAACAAGTTTCTCCCATTTCATGCCGTTTTTGTGAAAGTATGCATCAACAACTCTGAACACATCTTCTGCCTAAGTGGTTGTTTCAAGCGATTTACAGAATAGCATTTCTTCCTCAATTGTAGCAGATCTAACAAAACGAACATAGACCATCAACTGTGACAATTGAGCTACGTCAGTCGTTTCGTCGCACTGAATGGCAAAATAAAGTGATGCGTGTATCTTTTGAAGAACTTGATATTCAATATCATTTGCAAGCTCATCGATTCGTGTCTTAATAGTGGAATCTGAAAGAGAAATCTTTGCTAACTTCTTGCTGTTGTTTTCCCCCAAAACAAGGCTACTTGCTTTCAACATGCATGGTTTTATCAAAGTTTCGCCAATATTATGAGGTTTTTTCGCTTGAGCTATCATTTGAGCAATTTCAAAAGATGCTTCTACCAGCTCCGCAGATGATAATAGGCTAAAATTCTCCGCACAGGCGATTTTCATTTTTTAAAAAAAAATCCTTCTTGCTTTGAAAGAAAGCCAAGGGTTTCGTTTGATGAAGAGGATGTTTTGTTTGAAGATGACGCTTCAAGCGATTTGGCCTCAAAGCATCATTGCTCAACTTTTCGAAACGTATAACGCACTGTGGTACAACTTGACCATTCACTGCTGCATCAGTAAAACCATACTGCAGATATTCTTCATTGTACTTCCTCTTTTTTGCACTCATTTTTATCACCGCAGCTAAATTAAATCCCACTTATTTTTCAAAGGTCTAAAATTTGTAAATTATGAGGGATTAACAAGTTTGAATAAGTTAAAATTAATCAACCTCAAAATAAAAAAACAAATAGAAAATATATTTCGCTTTAAGAAAGCATCATCAGTTCTTAAAAAAAAGCAAACAAAAGTCACAACACTACGAAAACTACTAATAAATTCTAGCAAAGAATTTTAACTGAAAACAACCAGGTACTGTCCACTCCACAACAACGTTAACAATGAATTTCGCTCGTGAACCTTCAAAAAGTTTGGAAAATACGGTTTAATGGCGTGGGAGAGAAAAGAACGAATAAATAAAAAAGTACAAAATCGACGTGCTAAGTGACATCTCCCTCGGAGAAAGGAAGGCGAAGCATATAACGATGTGTCGATGTAAATAAGACAGCGGAAATTAAAACAGTAACGAATTAAAGTCCAAACAAAATTGTTTTTTAAAACTAGGTCACAGATTCTAATGTCATGGATTAGTAACGAGGTGGTAACGAGATTTGACTGTAGTTCGGAGCTGCTTTTCATCAATATGTCACTGTCATGCTCGCGCCCCCCTTGTGAAGCTTTAACGCCCCCCAGTTTAAGAATCCCTGATCTAGAGGTTTGCAATTAATTTACAAGTCTTGCCAACCTGATACATTCATCATCACTGTATGTGTGATACTGTGATCAGTGGATATTTTTTGCAACCGGAGAAAAAATCATTATGTAACTAGAAATGATTTGGAGACTTGGTATTTCAATTGTGTTCTTGTTTACTGCAATATTAGGGTGTGTATTGTGTAGCCTAAGTTCTCCAATGCATTTATTAGCGATTGATGTAGCAGTTTATACGTCAATGCAAGTCTATGTAATGCTTGTAAAGATGATTCAACACACTGCTGTATTAAAACAAAACTGGTTTTTGTTTTCTATACGGAATAAAAGAAGGCACTGTTTTGCCAAATATAAAACTTTGCAGTGTTTGGATATTTGTTTTTTGCTTTCAGCGAACAACCAATTACTAGAAAATGTTTTCTTCCAATGATTGAAGCTTCTTCCAAACATATCTTATAACACCAATGACCTAAGAAGTTGAAATCCTATTTTGGTATCCCCGGTTGAAACAGTTAAGTAACTGATACAGCTTTAGTATGAAGGACGAAGAGGAGGAAGGATTACAAATCTCATTGTATCGAAACGTATTCGAAAAGTACATTTTATAAAGTTTTGATCTTTTTGGGGAACACTGGTGTCTTTAAACATAGCATTCATCGGTCGTTGGTCTAGTGCAGTGCTGATCAAGCGGGTGCATAGCACAACCTAGCGCGTATCAGAACTTTGGAAGGGTGTACCAATGTAATGGGGTGTACAGCGTGTACCCAGTTTTGAAGTGAAGACCTATATGTGAAGATTACCGTCAAGAGAACAAAGATAATAAAGGAATCACTTTTGTTTGGAGATCAATCTCAACATAAGCAACAGCCATCGCACATAACGTACTTTGCCATGTGGTCTTATCATAATAGAAGTGATTAGCCTCGATCACAAAAGTAGTCGTTTGACAAATCAAAATCAGCAGAAAGCCACAAAGTAGTCCTTTTTAAATTCGCTTTACGTGCAATGCTTTTGGCTAGAAGTTCAAATCTCCTTTAATATACAATCTAATGAGCCTCATATCATAACATAACACAATCACCTAAAAGAGTTGTAAAGGAACATGAGGGCAAGTTGCTAGTATCACAAAATCAGCTTTTACACTATAGTAGAGAAGGTCACAAAAAATTAAATGGTCGATAGATGCTAGGCAAGATAAACATAAGTAAAACCGATAACATAAAACAAAAAGATCGACAAACAGCAGGCATGTCGCTATTTGTGGAAGCTCCAAAATTATAAAATAGAAATCGGAAAAAATTACTTAAAACTTGACTTTCAAGATAAATTAGTAGAGTTTTTTCCAAGATAGACGCACACAGTACACGTTTTTGTCCGATTTTGTATGTTCTTCTGTCATCCATTTTTGTGCTCAAATTTCTATCCACTTGAATATCTATAAGGTACCTTGTTGTGTATCCTGTTGTCCGAACATTCGGTTTGTTTGCATAGAACGTACTAAAAATGTTTTGTGAATTTTTTTCATAAATTTTTGCACGAAAGTTTTCATCTACTTGGATATTGATATGATGCCTTACAGTAGGGGTCCCCAAAGTGGTCGATATCGACCCCCGGGGGTCGATGGGATTATCCAAGGGGTCGATAAACACCTGGGGGTCAAAAAGGGGTCGACCAGGAATTTTAAGTATATGAGGTTGTGCTTGACGTCAGCTTCACCGTAAACAGCGGAGATTACTACTACTGCTTCTTCAGCTTTCATTGATAAAGTCAATATGGATATCGCTATTGTTTATTATTAGTGATGCTACTATTTTATTATTGACATCATTTAGTTATCATTAATATTTATTTTTTTGTACATGCCTGGGGGTCGATGAGAAATCAAGAATTCTATAAAAAGGGGTCGATGGTCTAAAAAGTTTGGGGACCCCTGCTTTACAGTTAGGACGATCATAAATTATTTTTCTTTTACTAGCAGCACTTTCTTTTACTAGCAGCATCTTTGCGTTCGCTTTTTTCCGAACATTTGTTTTTGTTTGCACAGTAGGCTACAAAAGTGTTTTGGTGCGTCAAACGTATAAAACACTTTTGGCGTCTACTGTGCGAACAAAACCGAATGTCCAGACAACAACATATACTGTGGAGCACCATATATATATATATATATCGTAATCCCCCACGTATAATTCGCGTTTTTATTTCTCAAAACCAAACCCTTAAATACCGCTGCGAATTATACACAAACACAATATTCAGAAATTTTTTTCGTTCTCCGAAATGCTATTTTTCCTCGTCGATCTTTAAGTGCCACATCGCTGATATTCATCAATATCGACTACACCATTTGATACATAGGCACAACCATTGTGAAGTCATAATTTCGAAAAAATATTCCAACGATTGCATTTATCAAAACTGCAGATAGTGACACTGTTTCAGCCTATCAGGTCTCTTCAGTGCAGGTGGTGACCGACAAGAAGCAAGAGGCTTTCAATAAAGCATAGCTTAGACCATTTATTGCAATGCATTTATATTTCAGTACTCTTTCATGATGATAAAGATAGAATAAGGAACATAAGATTGGTTTGAGATTGTTTGAAATCGATCGTGTCTTTGAGATTACCTCGATTTTGTTGTGTCTGCCTCGTTTTGAACTGCAGCGGAAAAGGGAAATTTGTTTTGATTGACATCTCAAATTGTGTATGCAGATTATACGCAGGTAAAAAGACTTTTCTTTGATTGAAACACTATAAAGGGGGTGCGGATCATACGTGGAGGATTACGGCATACAACACGATGAAAATCTTTGCATAAAAGTGCAAGAGAGGAAAATACGCAGAAAACCGGAGCAAAAACCTATGCTTTTTGCGTTCACTCTAAGTTGCTATTTAGTGTTGCTAGTAACCGAGAAATAATGCATGATCATCCTTTATATATTCTAGCCGCAGACCGAATAGAATTAAAACATGTACAGTGGACGCCGCTTAATGTAATCACTTTTGTTAACACCAAAAATGATAACAATAACCGATTGATAACATTAACCGAAAAAATGAAAATTGCCATTTTATCGTTCATTAGGTGTTGCAAAAATAAAATTGAATAAATGAAATATTTAATAAACAATAAAACTTACAATAGACACAGTACAATACATTATTTATTTAGAAAATCGTCCAGCATTGTCTGCTTCATGTCTTTTCGCAGCAAATTATTTATAAAGGACTCATATTCATAATGCAGTTCAAATTCAGAAAATTTATTTTGCACTCCTATTCAGAAGATTTATTTTGCATTCCTATTCAGAAGATTTACTTTGCACTGATATTTATAGCTTTCTCAGGCCGCTAATCATCAGAGCTGGGCATTTACGCTGGAAGTTAATAAAATTAGTCACTACGGTTGGGAAAAAATTGATAACAATAACCGATGTACTGATTACAGTAAGTGGCATATTTGTAATGCATATTGTACGTTCGGGCGGTGATCAGGAATTTCGATAATATTAACCGATTGATAACATTATCCGTAATTACATTAAGCGGCGTCCACTGTAGTTCAAAATTCTGTTTATTTAAGTATAGTAATAGAAGAGGCTCTTCCGTTAAATAACCTCGGTTGACAAGAAATGAAGTAAAATGTAACGTTTTGCAATATTGTATCGGCTAGAGTTGAACTCCTCTCAATTCTGAATCTCATTCTTGTGTCTTCAATTTTGCATTAAAATGACTTGGGAGGCAGCGCAAAATTTGGTTTTACTGACAAATGGTCAGATGCGCAAAAAGCCTTAAGGTAGAATAGCATATTTTAACCTCGGGGTAAATTTCTTGATTCTTGGGTATAATTTCTTTATTTGTCTTTCTTAAATGATGTCGTAACAATAATTCATCAGTTATGTTATGTAAACAATTCTGACAATGGAGTGTTTTGTGGGATAAATCTAATTAATTGAATTCATGAGAGGTAAAAAGCAGAAAAACAGAAGAAAGCCTCTGGGCTAGAAAGAACCAAACAGACCAAGGCAATTCTGGTGTCATACATTTGAAGTCAGCATTTAATTCTTGTCGTTATTGTAGACAAATGAATGTCAACAAAGAAACCAGGATTTTAGATTAAAAAACAATAAACAGTGAACAAGAAGCTCTCAGCCAAAATGATCATCATCAATAATTGAAAACGCACGACATACAAGATTACCGCGGTTTTCAGTTCAGCTTTCACTGCTTTTTTGAAGTCGAAATAAAACAAAGAAAAACCTTTCACATGCATCGGTTGCAATCTGCCGTGTTGCTGCCACAAATCGCACTCGCGTTAGCAGCGCAAACTAGAACCACGAAATAATAAAAGCTTTCAGTCAAATTCGTAAGATTGTGATATAAATTCATGCCAGTAAGCTGAAGATACCTGCAGTAATAGGAAAGAGTAAGTACAAAGTTAGTGATATTAAGTTTAAATAAAGTAAAATCGTAGGCTAGTTGCATATGTTGAAACAAATTTTTGGCACAATTCAAAGTTAAACGTAGCCACGTTATTTTATATTTACCGAATTGTAAATTAATTTAATTTCTTTGTTTGTAGCAAGCTGTACGCCAGGCCCAGCGTGTCAAGGGATATTTTCAAAGGTGGACAAAGTTGCCTAAAATCTACTTGAGTAAAATTTTTGTTACTTATATAAAAATACTTAACTAAAAGTAATGAGAATAGGTAAGATGGAGGCAGAATAATCACTAGAAGGACGATCTGCTCTGCCATACACTATTATAGGGGGACACTATTTTTTTAATGTTATTGAGGGAGACTTACTCAATTATCTTCCAAAGAATACCTTGCAAATATATTTTGAAGACTTTTTTGTAAAACTTTTCTCTTGTATTTTTCTCCTGACACTTTTGCAATCCGTTTTGGGTAGAGGTGGAAATTCACAATTTAAAAAACTTATTTTCTCACTAACAACATGCCAGGTTGGCCCAATACAGACCAAATGGTACCGCATATAAAATTACCAGGTCACGGAGCTCACCAAACTCCAAGAATAGATTTTACCCGAGCCGGAAAAAGGCTGATCCTACGTTGTTCCAGAGTGACGTAGACTTTGGTGGGAAAACTGTGAAAAAAGTTGCAAAGTGAATTGAGGAACCGAATTGAATTGAGAACTTCTGATGTGAGCCTGTCCACCAGTACACCATAGTACAGACACGTAGACCTATTTGTTCTAAAAAATAAAATTTATTTTGCATTGGTTCATTTCATCATATTTTTTGACTGTTGCCTTGTGCTTTTATTATAGTGTTTGTCAATGGTTTAACTCTTTCGCTAAATTTCCGTAAGGTGGCAGTGCAAAAAACTGTCATAATCAATCATAATTAATGATCATAAAATATTGCAAGTTTGTTTATAAATCATTATTCATCTGTTTACTTTTACATCAAGTGTTATATATCGTTGAATTCTCTATTTCTTGAAGATTTCAAATATAAAAAAATAATTTTTTTTGATTGAATATGCAAATTTTGTGCAAATTACCCCCAATAGGTGCTAAGTTGTCTGCGAAATTGAAGTAGTCTTAACTCAAAGATCACTAGCGATTTTATTTTCTACCAATGTTTTTACAAATGGTCGCTAAATGATGCTTAGGAAATATGCTTTCAAGATATATCAGTCAAAACTTACCTAAAAGCCTAGATTTTCGACAATTTGCAACTTTCTGAGGCCCATGACCTTTTTTTGACCAGTACCGACCGGTACTAAATTTTGTTAGTTAAATTTAGTTCCTAAAAAATCATCAGTCATTATCTGCTAAAGATTAGCCTAAACCATGTAACATTATATATTTTTTAACAGGGAATTTCTTCAAGATTCACAAAATATCAAGTTTAAATAGAATATGCTGTCACCAACAATGAAACAGAAGCTTTTCTACACTCCTCCTATTTGTTGAGAAACAAGGGGGATACAGCAAATTTTGATTTAGAGAAGCCAAACTTCTGTCAGCTTTAAAACTTGCATTTTAACTTCTATCTCCTTAGAAACTTGATGCTAAACAATGACTTTAGTGGTGAAATATTTGCAGTTTATTTTATCTTTTCAAAGGATGTAGTTTTTCTAAAAATTATAATTTACTAAAGGTAAGTCAAAAAAGTTTTGGGGGTTTTGAACTGACATGATGTACAGTACTCAATTTTGATCAGTGAATATCATATACCGCTTAGCCTGGACTATTTAAAGTTATATATTGCTGGAAAGTAAATTTCGTGAGCTTTCAAATGAGACCGGTATTTAGCAACACATCATATTTTTTGCGCACCAAATTTACTTTTTTTCATTTACCATACAAATTTGTTTTGGGAGGTTTTGAGGCCCGTAAGGAATTCAAAAATTTGAATAGATAAGTTTTTTTATTATTGCTTGAAATTTTTTCAAATAATGCCCCAAAAGAGTAGTTTTCAGATTGTGTTAATGACAAAGACTTTGGTTTTGTGGTAAACATGCAATCTGAATTTGATTTCAAGGTAGTCAAATGTTGCTGAAAATTTGGCAGAATTTGTCGTCTACAATTGGGCTCTTAGTCTTTTTAACCCTTTTTGGGAATAAAAATTGAAGAGTTAGGACACAAATTTTATATCTTCCGATGCGTGAGGAATTAAGCGTGATCTTTTGAAAATTTTATGAAAATCGGATAAGAAATAATGTCACAAATCCATTTTTTAGTAAAACGATTTTGTAACTCGGGGGAAAAAATTTGAGGGAAACACTGAAAACACGAGATCATCAATTGATGATCGGGGGAGCAAAAGAGTTCAGCTCGTTAAAACAGGGAGACTTGATTGTTTTAACATAAAATTAGAAAAAATTTTTACTTCTAAATTCTTTTAATTTGAAAGAAGAAACTTACATCTTTATGGTATTTACAATTTTTATCACTTGAGGCCGCTAAAAATTTCGGTGCTTGCAGTTCCAAATGTTCAACCCGCACCACATGTTTGATGGTATTCTTTTCACATTATATTGAGAGACCATCCATAGATTTTTGGTATAAATCAGACGTATCAAGCAAATTTTTGCTGAGGTTGAGCTTGCAAATGATCTTGTTTAAAGTGCACTAAAGAGAACAGTCAAAAACAGAAGTTTTATAAATCTTTCGAGTGCAATTGTTTTTTACCGCAAGAATGGTGGATAGTTTGCAAACGAACTATTGAATGCTTAGGAAGATGAAACAAACTGCAAAAAATCAAAACCTTGTAGAAAATTTGAAGTTGCTTCTCGAGATAAAGAGTTCTTAAATTAAAAGACTTTACGATGACTCGGCTCACTGATGATTACTCACCCCGGCTTGCCTATACTGTAGTTAAGCGCCAGTTGGCTCTAATACATCAAACAAAATATGCCGGCTTCAATAACGGATTTGCAGAAAACAAGAATTTGAATGTTTAGAAGTTTATTTGTGCTGGCACACCTCATTTCAATTCAAGAAACATTAAATTTTTATCAGCTACTTACGTAAAAGTTTCAACTACTCAAGAAGCATTACTTTCTGGTTAATTTACCTTAGAGTTAAGTAGAAATAGAAAAAAAAAAAACGAGATTACTCAAAAAAGCACCTCGTTACTGAAGAAACTACTTAAATTGAACTACTTTGTTGCTGACCACCTCTGGATATTTCCGACAATGTCATCTCAAAAAATATAAAAAATTTCTCAAACAAATTCTTTGCATTCCCAAGTAATATGTAAGCCCCCAAATTCTCGGCAACATGTGACTGCAGTGACCGCATAGTCGAGTGTTCAAATCTCAGCATGATTGCATTGCTGCATCTTTTGCAAAAGTTCAGTCTTGCGCATTCTGTGCTGGTTGTGGAGACGCACTCTACCATACTACTGTAAGCTCCCAACCGGGTCTCAACACAAATTTATTGAAGTGCAATCGATATAACATTTCTTGTAACTTGAGGACAAAAGCATATACCGCTCAATCATCAAAATCGAAGATTTATTATACGTATCGAAATGAATCAGTTTAAAATCGAAATCAGAAACCTCTTAACTCTCACTAAAACTCCAACTGTCTTCTCGTTCAAAACGGCAAAAGTTGACGTTGGCCAAATGGTAACAACAAAATAAAGAACAATAAACATCCACATTGAATCATGATTGAAATTTAAACTGTCGTTGTTTGGACACCGACAACTATAAGTTGTCTCATTTAAAGGAAATAGAGCTCAAACTTTATTCAGTTATTTAAGGTCAGTCTGGCAACATAAAGAAAGGCAACCGAGGTATTTGAGGTTAACGTTACAACCATTGTGTTCAAAAGCCGCTTCAATGCTTCACGCCGTGTCTTGTTTATTTTTTATGATGAGTGAAAAGCTTACAAAGTATGTCAGCCAACAGATAAGATGATAGTCTTAAGGCGATTAAATCTGTTCCAATTGCAACTTTTCGAAAGTTTGAGTCTGATCATTTAATTAACTGTAGCGGGACCAGGCAATTAACAAGACCACGGCTATTCCAAAATTATGGTAAAAAATTAGGGTGATGAACAGTAGAGAAAGTAGATCAGTTTTCTTATCTTATATACTATCTGCAGTGCAAATTGAAGCTCATCAAAGTACAGCCTCCAGCGAGCATATTGGGCAAACATCACTAATACATTTTGAAATTAAACAAGAATAAAAACAAAACAATTTGTAAAAAGTACTTTCTGCATATGTTTAAAGTAGACTAATAACTTTTTCGAATTATGTTGAGCCGTTCTGCTAGTTGAGTTAGCTGCTCTCCTTCGTCCTCGCAGCCATATTATCGTTCACTTTTTGTGTTTCCTATTCATTTGGAAGAAAACTAACAATAATCCTTTTGTTTTGCCGTCGAAAGCCTTTTGTTTTGCAGATCAACTTTTCGATAGCAATTGATTTGCTTAGCACTGCGTGTTTATTTAATGTTTTTGCAAATCTTATATTGAAATTGCGCTTTTGTCAGTTTTCAACATGAAGACTCATTTTCATTTTTTTGTTTTTTTTTGAGATCAACTTTATGAAATCGATTTTTACGCTCTATATTTTCATAAAAATATCCTTCATCAAATCCACAGGTCCTCCGAAAGCAGAACCATTTCCTCAAAAATTTACGGACCTGAATGCGTTTATACCCTCCTGATCAGGTTACAGGCTATTGCTGATAGTTCAGTGCCAAACCCTCTCTGACAATTAGCATTGGGCAACTTGCTCATAGACCTTTAACTAAAAGATTTTTTTAGCTCGTTTAAAGTATAGGTCATTAGCGCAAATTTTTTCTACGAAGTTGGTCATGTACGATTTGGAATTTAATCCTTGAAATCTTGCTCTTTCTGTTTTTACAGTTTAATCTTTTGAAGCGTCATGGAAATGTTACGTCGGCCGGCCTGCTGATACGCTTTTCAAAATAAGAGCGCTCAGCGAATGATGAACCTATTCATATTCTCTGGCTAGGAGTGGTCTAATATCTGGTATTTTACTACATCTACCAGGAACCTGTGATTGAGTGGGCGCTACAATGCAGTGTTGGGGAGACCCGAGTCAATGACTCCGCTGCTCGAATCGATACAAAAAAATGCCCGACTTGACTCATGTTATTTGCACAAAATGATTTGGCTCGACTCAGGACTCGACACCAGTGACTAGAGATTCGACTTCTGTAAAGCAGAAAGAAGGCATCCACCTCTTTGAAGAAAGACAGTGAGTCTTGTCTTGAAACAGCCTTCTTTCTAAAAAGTAGTCATAGATCTAAAACTTCGAAAATATGATGCCTCAGATCAATTTTCGATTAAAATCATAAAGTTTAACACTAGATAGCCCTGATTTCAATTTTATTAGTTTTTAAATTAAAAGTTGTAAATCCTAATTACAAAAATTTGCTATCATTTTTGTAAACGTGTAAGAACCACAGTCCAGGAAAATTTTTTTACAGTTTTCTAAAACAAGATTTTCGTAGGCCTACTGGCAAAATAAAGGTAAACGATTGGTTTTCTGTTTGGTAGTAGTGTTTTATGAGTAACAGCTTTGTGTAACGTAATTACCAGTAATCATATTAAAAACGCGAGGTCTATGTCGTTGATCATAACTGAGTGCGATGAGTCGTTTGCATGAAATGACTAGACTCGACTCAAAACTCGACGTCAACCACTCGGGATTGGACTCGAGTCCCGACTTTAAGAAGCTCATTTCCAACACTGCTACAATATACGAGGAAATTCACTCTTGTACGGTAGCTTGTTACTTTTTGTAAATAAAAAGTAATTCCTTTTTTGTGACAGCAACCGGTACGCAGTACCGCCAAGAATTCTTTTTCCGAAACGGCATTCCAGTCCTTTCCAGCTTACTTTCACCGCTGTGGGCAGTCCCGTAGCACTCCAACTTCGGGCCCCTCCCAAAGTAAGCGCAAGAGCCCCTGCGCACAGGTCATATCACTTCAGAGGTGTAAAATTGAAAAGCTGCATTAAGAAAATACACCACAATTTGTACATAAGTAAACAGGCTAATGTCAGAATAAAGCATGCCGATACCGAAGGTGCAAATCATAAAAAATTCGGCACCGATGCCAGAGTTCAGTAGGACATTTATGCAGACACTGCGAAACGAAAGCAATGACACTGAAAAACATGAAAAAGTTATAAAAACACAGTATCATTTAAATAGTCTGGAGCGAACCTTTTTGTTCGCAAATGCTGTTATGACATTGTCATAATCAAGAGATCGGGCGCAGTCATTTTCGATTGACAACATGGCTAATGAAGATAGTCTACTGTCTGTCATAGACGTTCTATTAAAAGTTTTGATCAGTTTCAATTTGCTGAAGCTTCTTTCAGCGCTGGCAACAGTCACGGGGCAAGTTAGTAAGATTCGAAGTGCGATGTACACATTCGGATACAATTCAAATAAATGAGTCTTTAGAAGATAGTTCAGAAAGTCTTGAGCCGTATTGAGATTGCGTTTTTTTTGTAAAATTAAAACAAACCGCTGTAGCTCAGCGCTCATTTCATCAGAATCAATGTCACCGAACTTTTTTTGGAACTCTTTACAGCAAGTAAGAAGAGCATTTTCTTGTTGCACAAGCAAAAGTTTGTCTCGTGTGTACAAAAACGAAAAGGCGGAAGAAACCTCACGTAACAAATTAAAGCGCTCCTTTATTGACATAATAGCCTGGTCTACTAATGGATAGAAAAAGTTGCTTTTAAATTTCAGTTCAGGAGTAGCTCGTTCTTCCTCTTCACCTTGGTAATCAAACAATCTTCTTTTCTTTCCACTTCTTGACGGAGGAAAAGAAGGATCAATATCCAATTCCTGTGCTATTTCAACAGCAGATGTTGCGGCACTGTCATAACCCGTTGTGCGATAGTTTTGCAAAAACTTTTCAGTTGCCTGGATTTCCGTTTCCATTGTATGAAGGGAGACTCCATACGATTGAAGAATCTTGCTTGCTTTATTGACTTGGAATAGGATATCATACCAAATAAACACCGACAAAAGAAAACTCCATTTTGATAAATCAGCTATCAACGATTTTGTTTCTGAGGCCGCAGCTCTTCCATTTTTTCTTTCTATGGAAATGGCTTCCAAGTCTTTCAGTGCCAGCAACACCTCTTTTAAATTGTATCGAAGAGGTTTGATGCATTTAATTCTGCTTTCCCAACGAGTATCAGATTGTGACTTTATGGACAGCTCCACATGTTTCTTCAAAATTTCCCAACGCTGAGCAGAGGAAGAAAACAGCACATACAACCTTGTAAGTACTCCAAAAAATGTCAATGCTTCCGTCGATCAATTAGCACTGTCAACAACAACTAAGTTAAGGGTATGGTTTGCACAGGGCACGTAAACAGCTTTGGGATTGATGTCTAGCATTCTTGCTTGGACCCCAGAATGTTTTCCTTTCATGTTAGCACCATTATCATATGACTGACATCGACAATCAGACAATTCGAGTCGCAGTTCGGTCGCTTTTTCTAAGAAAGCGTCCAACAAGCCTTTCCCAGTACTGTCACTTATTCTCAAGTAGCCAAAACATGTTTCTTTAACAACAGCAGCTTCTTCATTACATAGTACATAACGGAGAATGGCAGACATTTGTTCATGATGTGACATATCTGGAGTGCAGTCCAAAATTATAGAAAAATATTTTGCCAATTTCAATTGCTGTAAATTTTCTTTTTCAACTTCTGTCGCTAGCAATTCAATTAGTTCATTTTGTATGGTAGGACTCAAATAGTGATCTTTAGTGTTTTTATTCTTGATTCTGTCTTGAAGCTCTTTTAGGATCGGATCTCTTCTTGCCAAAAGCTCAAATATACCCAGAAAATTTCCATTGTGAGGAGATCCTAAGACTTCTTCAGATCCTCTAAAAGCAAGATTCCTTTCCGATAGAAACAAGGCAATGTCGATAAGTCTCTCTAAAACATTTCTCCAAAAACGTCTTTCATTGAAAAAAATATTCATCTCGCGTTTGTCGATAGTGGATGAATTTCTTATCCCTTCAGCTAGCAACATCCATTGACTGCAGCATTCTTGGTGGGAAATGCCGTTTTCATGGTCTTTCAGTTTTTTCGAAAAACCCTCCCATGTATTTATACCACTACAAAAGGGGCTTAGTGTTTTTCCAAATAGCTTACAACAAAAGCAAAAAACTTGATCTGATTCCCCAGAATAAACTAGCCACGACCGTGAAACACTTTCACCATTAGGTAACACACGTTTATAATGGTTGGAGGAAAAACGTCGCCTTGGAGTTGTGTTATTATATGGAAAATTCATTATTAGTTGATGTGGTCCACGCTTTACTATATCACATCGTTGAGCATCAGAAATACTTTCAGGCCATTTACATGGGTCATCAGGGATAGGGGTAAATTGAGATTCAGATATTTTTGATATTGAAGGTTGCGTATTGGCAGGTAAATCACAACTTACATTTTCTGGAAATTCACAATCACTTTGATGCTGATCGTCATAGTCTTCTTTTTCTTGTACACTATAGTTTTCTTCATCCCTCTCGGTACTAGTGCCAGGTCTACTCTGCTCAGTAATCTTGAAAAAATCTGTCATCTTGGGCAATTTCGCTACAGCATCTCGAGCAGTGGCTGCTTCTTTTCTCTTTTGAGCACCACTTTTTGAACGTTTCATTCTATACAATGTCAATAAAATACTTTATCTGCACTCTGCAGTGTATATATATTGTCCCGGTATTTATAGCCAAACAGAATTCCAGACCATTGTATGATTGTTGCGTAACAACGGCATTGTTACGTCAATCGAATATTCAAGATTCTACCAGAAAATCAATCGAAATATTCTAGATTCTGCGAGATAAAATGACGGAGCATTCACTTATGATGTCACAAGCCAATTTCTTCCTACAGTTTAAATCGGTTGTAAACAAGTTTGCTGAACTGAAAATAGTCACGTAGCCAAAAAGCAATTTCAGACTAACTTGGGCCCCCAAAGTTGGCCTGGGCCCCCCCCCAATTGGGGGGTTTGGGGGGCGGCTGCTACGTCTCTGGCTGTGGGTGGACAATAAACATTTGTGCATGAATCTAAAATATCAAAATATTTATGACACCCAACTGCATAGTCCCAGACTTCTTTTCTCTCAAGGTCTTGGCACCCCTCTAATTACTTTTTGCCGAATTACTGATATAGACCAGCAACATCAAAACATCAAAAATATCATCGCAAAACATACATTAAATTATCGTTAAAATTTTAAAACCGACATAAAAAAAACAGCAGATTTTAATAACAAGCGTCTTTCTAAAAAGCAGGCAGCTGCTTAGTGTAAAGAGAATTCACGTGTCATAGCAAGTGTTTGGAGATAAAAACGGACCAGCACTAAAATACGAAAATACTTTGTCACGGAAATTGTTACGGAATAGGAAAAAGCACCAATTAAATTACTGAAATTGCAGAAATATAAAAATATATGAAAATGCCAAGTTTAACTCAATTCAGTTATCTAATTTTACTAAATTGTTTAAGTCATATATATTCTTAGTTTTTATCGACTTCCGTAAATTTTTGTATTCCTGCCATTTCCACAGTCTACTTTTTGGTTAGTAGTTTTTTCGAATTTCCGTTATTCAGTAATTCCTTTTATCGAATGAATTTACCTAATCCGTAATTCCATGTTTCGGTATAAATTTTTCCTCTTTCTGTGATTCTGCAATTCCACATTTAAAAAGAAATTCTTGTACTTTCATAAATTTAGATTTCCGTATTTTTGTGTAGCCCTTGAAAACAGGTAATGTACCATGTGTAACTGATGCATGATTGTCATCGCAAAGCTGTAAGTTACATTTCTTTCACATTATTTAAAGATAATTTCACTCAGCCACCGACTGTGAGAAAGAGTAACTTGCTCTCAACGCAAATTCGGTTTTTAACTACTAGTCACAGCCTATCAATTATCTTTGAAACCCAAAACATTTACACAAATGTGGCATTTAAAATGAACGTTTGAAAGTGGCCGGATCCCTTTTAAACCATCATAGTTTAGTAGTTAATTGTAAGGCTATGTTTTCGTCGTAATTAATTATTAAAACGCTTTTAAGCCATTTGAAAGCAGTATATTCTTTTAAGTTTCAGCAGTGGTCCAATTAGTTTCAATAATCGTCAGTCTAAAAGCACTGCTAGAAATCGTTTGATTCTCGAGCGCTGGCAAAGTTTTAAAATTCAAGCTCTTCGTAGGAGTTATAAAAGATAGGTGTTCGAGGTGTCAGTTTTCAGAAAGGGTTTTCTTTGACAAGGAAATGAATGAGCTTGGGGCTTCTAAAAACAACCTGTCTTGTTCATATGTTGGTCCTATCACAAAAATTAATATTTAATTAGGCTTTTCAAGAAAGAAAATCTTGCGATCTCTTCAAATCCGTAGTATCCTTTAGAGGGGGTTCAACCCTTCCAGCCATACAAGTGTTGGTGTTGCTGTTTTGCTTGTAAGAGTGGCCAAGGGCGAAAAAGGTTTCTTCCTTCCCACGATTTCTGAAAATTTTGCGCAATTGACAGCTCAGAGCTTCCGGCATATTTTGCTCCCACCTCTAAACTTCCTTTGGTAGCCATGCCATTTATTTTTGCATTTTCCTTATACTAATTTGAAGTTTGGTGGAAAACTTTTTTCTCGGTCGGCTCAAACACTCTCCCTCCAACCAATTTCTAATTATTGGCAGTTTTTCCACTCCATACTTCATCTTTCTCAAATAAAATTTATCACAATCCTACGTTAGAGGTTAGGCTGCGAGGAGTTGGCCACGACGAGTGGCAGTTATATGGGGCGCCATTTGTTCACCGCTGATTACACATGTTTTAGGACAACATTTATGACTAAATCAAATGCATTTGTTTAAATGCACAAATACATTTAACATTTGTTTAAATGTTTATAACATTTGTTTAAATGTTAACATTTGTTTAAATGTTTTTAACATTTGTTTAAATGTTAACATTTGTTTAAATGTTTTTAACATTTGTTTAAATGTACAAATACATATGTCACTCAACCGTATCATTCACATATGTCACTCAACCGTATCGTATCGTTCTTTAAAGGGAATGTACTGCGAATAACGCTTTTCCGATAGATTTGGTCATTGGACCATCACGTGATAGGTTTGCGACAGACTCGTTTGAAATGGGCGACAGGTGCGACATAGTTAAAATTCTTGAAACATGTGGTCTGCAGCAAATTAAACCACCAACCGCAAAAGTCCGAGTCTCTTACTACAAGATGTCTGCTGGATAGGATATAGGATGACTGCTGGAAGCAAAAGTGCAACATAGGCTGTATAGATTTATGCTGTTAGTCAATGAACTCAGTCTGCCAGTTTCTTGCAGAAAATAATGATACTTATGAAAGACTATGTATGTATATATATACATCATAGGTAGGCTGGCCATTTTTCGAAATGCAAAACCGGGACGCTTATTGCAGACTGCTATTATGACTAGGTAGGGTGGCCATACGTTCCGATTTAGGCGGGACAGGCCTCCAATTGAGCGTCCCGTTTTTGCATGAGCAAATAACGGGACAGTGGATGGCCGCCTTTCACGAAGCCAAATAGTTGGGCTTACTATAGACTCTAGATCAAAATCGGGACGCTCAAGACCGCGGTCGCGCCTACGGTGGGGTGGATCTCCAAAAAAAAAAGGTCACCACCTATTTCGCTGCCCGTTTGTTGTCATTTTCCGCCGGAATCATCATTCAGGTAGGGTTTGCTGCCAACATGCCCTAGTTTATCACGGCTAACTTTGGCATACCCTAGGTCAAGCTGTGCTGCATGACTGAGCGAAAACACCAGACATTCCATAATTTAACTGGGACAGGCCTGAAAAAGCGGGACTGTCCCGCCTAAAACGGGACGTATGGCCACCCTAATCATAGGATAAAACATTAAAAAACCTTTTTAATTTTATATCCTATGATGTATATTTTCTTTATTATCTTGTTTAATCAATTTACTGTAAATGCCGACTCGTTTCGGCCATGCTACATGCAATGTAACTATAAGTGCTAAACTCGCAGTCTTTTTATGAATATAAGTTACAACATCTTTGAGCGATTTATCATTCGCCAAACTTTTCCTCTGCTTTTCCTCGCCCATTTCAAGAATTTTAACTATGTCGCACCTGTCGCCCATTTCAAACGAGTCTGTCGCAAACCTATCACTTGATGGTCCAATGACCAAATCTATCGGAAAAGCGTTATTCGCAGTACATTCCCTTTAAAGAACGATACGATACGGTTGAGTGACATATGTGAATGATACGGTTGAGTGACATATGTATTTGTACATTTAAACAAATGTTAAAAACATTTAAACAAATGTTAACATTTAAACAAATGTTAAAAACATTTAAACAAATGTTAACATTTAAACAAATGTTATAAACATTTAAACAAATGTTAAATGTATTTGTGCATTTAAACAAATGCATTTGATTTAGTCATAAATGTTGTCCTAAAACATGTGTAATCAGCGGTGAACAAATGGCGCCCCCATACAGTTAGTGATACAAGACAAACAATATCAAAACGATCAAGGAAATAGAAACATTGCGCAAAGAAAGAAGTGTATGACGCATATGTGCTGCCTGCACTATCGTAACGACGTTGTTGAAGTCAGTTCGCCATTGAAGTCGCGCGCTTGTCGAGTGACGAACGCACTCGAAGTCGAAATCAAAGTGCATATGTCAGCGTACAGTAGTGGTAAGGCTAGAATTGCAAAACCCGAGCTATTTTCTCAAATTCACGTTATCAAGCTATACGCAGATAGAAGCTGTTTTATTTTTTTGCGAAAACTTTATCTTGCTATCGAGCCTGTATAAGAGAGTTTTACATGTAACTTGTATTTAGATAATAAACAGCCAATTAGTAAGCTGTGTGCAAAAAGTCTATGTCGGTATAAATTTTGCTTTGACAAAAGGATAATAAAATTTGTGTTAATTTGAAAAAGAGCTTGAAAGAAAAGAACGTTGCCTGTTTGTTACACAAAAATTGGGAAAATTCGCAACGTTTAGGAACCCTTTCAACGCAGGTAAATTTAACTGTGAGCAGTTTAACATAAAATTCAGCATGCGTAGTTGTCAAGGCGTCATTTTAACGGCTAGAAAGTTGGGAGTTATTGGCAAACTAAAAAACACAAGGTTTCGAAATTTAGATATTTGGGAGTCTTTTATTCGTCTCCATTCAAAATCATTGTCTACAAATGCCAATGTGCATAATACATTGCTGAGTAAATTCTAATGATTTCCCTGAAAAAAACAATGTCTTATGTGTTGTGAGGTGTTGCACGTGCCCAAGAAAGCATACATCTGTTGATGCGAGACGATAGAGAAATTGAAAAACAGGGTAACCCGAGCCTTCAGCGAAATAACATTTATTGATGCTGTTATTCAGTTTGTTTCAGAAATTGTATTTACGTGATTGCATTCCCATAACTTTAGTCGCACCCTCAGAACAACAGCCTGTTGCATTAATTAAGTTTTTAATCCCATGTTTTTTATGCAGCGGCAAAAATCGATATTACATCTTGAAATGCGGAACACACAATTAACATCAACTCAATCAAGCTATGTACCGTCGCCATTCGATAGTGCGCTGGTAGATTATGGCGTACAAGTGACCGCAATCGCCATCCTGTGCATGTTTAGTGTTTTGTTTCTAGCAGGATTGATTGGGCACTGCTGTGTAATTGCATTTGTATCTTGCAGAAAAAGGTGACTCTATACTGCAGCTGTTGAAAGTCTTTCATCAATTAATTACCAGCCGTTTTTTAAAATCTTGTTAACATGTTGAAGAGCGTTTGCGGCCATACTTGCTGTTGTCTTTGATTTTATTGTGATTGCGACGAGGCGTAGAGAAATTTTTGGCTCAAAACTGAGACATGTTTAACTGGTTTGGGGGTATAGTAGAAACGTAGTCAGAGAAGCAAAAAGGCCGTTGACGCCTCCTTGCTGCTTTTGGCTTGGAACAAATTATGAGACAGCAAAGAACCAAACCGCCTCTTCCCGATTTTTTGTGGCTGCTCCTGGTAAACACTGGTAAAAGTTTTCAAAATCTTTTAATTTAAAAAGAAGAAAAGTTGCAAGTTTTTGCAGTTTACTTTTTACTGGAAAACTGTTTAGAAAGGGCAATGAAAGGGATAGGCAGTGCGTAGGGGATGAGAGATCATCACCTGTCCCCCACACATTGTATCCGCTATTAGATCAACATTGTGAGGAACCTCACTGAAAAATTCATATACATCTTTTTTGAATTGTTAGTAGACACTTGACAGTCGCTGTAAATGGGACATTTTAGGCATGTGGCCACCAACTTAGATCTATATAGAGATGTTTACTAAAAGTTGTCAAATTTTAGATAATAATTGAATGGGTGAATGTGATAACAACCAAGACTGTTTCTGTCAGTTAAAGCTTTTTCTATATAATTACTTGGGTTTATTTTATCGAACAAACTTTACATAAATTTTTACGATTCCTAATTTGCTTTGATATTTTCCACCAGAAGCATATTTTAAGACAAGTAAACTAACGTAAAATAGTTTAAATGCGAACAACAAAGTGCATTATAAAACATCACCTTAAAAGCTAAGTTGGGAGTACATATTTACCGCTTTAAATCTGAATTCGTTTATATAACGGCGAATAAGTTTTGGAACTATGTTACTTATCATTGTGCATTTACGTGAATTATTGTGATAGATACCAATTTAGAACAGACTTAAGCGTTTGCATAAGTTATAGATGTTGCTGCATTTTCATAGAGCGTCTATGAAAATAACATATTCGCCAGGTTATTGTGTACTAACAACAACCACAAGAGCCTGTGGTAAGTTTTAGTGTTAATTTGTCAACTTTTTACAGGCATTCTCGATCAGCAAGTGATTCTGCCTACGTTATCATCGGAAATATGACAGCAGCACATCTGCTGTTTGTAATCACGTGTCTACCTGTAGCCGCGTACGATTCCGTGATGGAACTTGTGACCACGGAATGGATGTTCGGTGATATTGCATGTCGCGCTTTCCCTTTCATTAAAGTAAGAGTCTTTGTCTACAAGTTAGCTTTTTCTATGGGCAACCCAGTTTTTAGAAATTTGTTTTGAAAGATTAAACCAATAAAGTAAAGCTCTTCAAATAAAGTTAATGCTCATTGATCTCATGCTTTGTTTGCAAATCCTCAGCCAGGTTGGGAGACCACGACGAGTAAACTGCTCGTCCCCCACCATCTCTGAGCTACATAACAGTAGAGGGATCCCGCTAAGCGCCTTTTCTAAGGGCGCAAATAGCGAACTCTCTAGTGCTCCCCACACTTTTCTTTTGGACTAAGCGTTAAGCAGCGAAGTAGTGAATGCCATCTCTAAGTCTAGGGTATGACTTGCCGAAAAAAATTGAAGCCCTGTCTATGGAATGCTAAGCGGAAGCGCAAACCGCGCCGGTTTAATAAATATGTTATACAAAAAAGAAAGATGGTGTAGAATGCCAGAAATCTGTAAAATGTGACCTTTCACTTATTTTGCTGAAGGGTTTTTACTTCCTCACACTTCTCCAAATTTAGACTCGATTTGAATTACGCTGAAAGTTTCAGTCGCTGTAGGTTGATTTAAGGTATATAAAATGGGCCCCTGCTGGGTGGCTTTCTGAAAAATCAAGGTCAAGCATTCGGTTTCTGAAAGCGCTTATTTTGTAAAAAAATAATTTTTTGTTTCGTCTGTATCTGTAATCAGTATGCTTGTTTCGGCTTTTGTATGGAGCAGCGACGAGATTAGTTTTTGGGTATGCTTGTTTAGGCTTTTGTGTGGAGCAGCGACGAGATTAGTTTTTGGGTATATGTTTTTAAAAACGTTGACTTTCTTTGATGCACTTTTTAAACCAAGCTTTGGTACGCCCATGTAGTACACAAGTGTGTAAGGTCTTTAACATTTTCAGCACTCGCTCCTGTGAGGGCTTTTAAGAAACAAACAAAACATGGTTTTGTACTGTATAAAACGCATACCAGAAGATTTTGTTGGGCATATCGCTCACACCAAATCATGTCGAAAGCTTCTATTTACTATTTCTTAATAAGGTCATACTTTTATTGTGATTGAACAATGTCAAAATGGCATTTCTCACGATGTCTGTAATGAATTGGTTTGTATGACTATCAGAGTTTTTGTATCAGCTTGATTTGGCAAACTGAGTCATTTAAAGATACTTAACGGTTTTTGTAATACCTCACTCCGTGCCCTCCAACGCTATTTGCTTTTAACGCAAACTGTACTGGTGTGAAATAAAGCGTGATAATTAAGTGTCATTCTATAAAATAAATATCCGTTTTAGCGGTACCTTAACTATTTCTTCTGGTGGTTTGTTTGACATCTAGTATCTGTCAACCAAACATATGACAAAATGAAGCATGAACTCATATACGGGGGATGAATATAATCATCACAGCCTAAAAAAGCGCGAAACCATTTCTGTTAACTATAGAATTCAATCACTTGTGGCAATGTTAGATCTAATTTTATTCATAAACATGCGAGGATTCGCGGTTACTGCTAGCGCTTTCTCAGATGTTCTTCGCTCTTAATCAAAGCGCGAAATATGACCGCGAAAGCTCGTATGTTTATAAATAACTGTAGCCCTTACAAGGTTTCTTGAATTTAACTCGTATAATGTCGCAGGCTAACAAGGCTAATTATTCTAATTAATTATGTTATTTTTTTCCCTTTATGTGCTTGGTAATAATATTTTATTCATCCAAAATCAATTCACTATGATGCTCATCATAACTTACCATCATTTTGGTAACATCATTTTTGAAATGCATCAAACCTGTAAGAAGACCAGGCGGTTACATTGTTCATTTCCAGGCGAAATCACAGTTGCGGCCTGGAAACGTAGCAGATGCGGGCTACATTAGATTCTGTATGTTACCTTATTGTAACTTCTAATAAATCTGGATTTCTGATAGCAATGAGTCTTAATTTTTTGTGTTTTATTAAGCGTTAAGACTGATTTAGTGATTTTAAATGTAAAAAATACGCACCTACGACCGAACGCCAGCACATAGTTCCTATTTAAGTAGACTAATCACTAATGGTGTAGATTTCAAGTGTTTGAAATAGCTAGAGTTCCTGTTTTCGCTTTTGCCGCAGATTTTGCAACCTGATCAATATTTCTTACAGTTTTTTTGAAAATTAAATTAAGCGCATTGTTTTATCAGTTTCGTTCGTTTATTCGCCGAACCGGGTCACCGAAGCAGTTCGATTGTTGTCTATTGATGTGTTTTGCGAATGAGGTCGTCTGCCTTCATTTTGTATTTAATTACAACTGATGACATCGGCATAAAGCCCACAACGAAACCTTTCCGAAAGAAAATGAAATTAAATCTTTGTTTTTCGTTGCTTTGAAGAAAAGTCGTTTAAAGGAGTGGGACGTGACTGCTAAAAGGTTGCTTTTTCTTCTGCAAACATTTCTCTTTTCTTCGACCCCGAGCAGCGGTTCTTGTCGCCAGTGAGAAATAAAAGTCGCAAGATAACTGTCTTCGCTCTTTGGTTAACAACAAGGTCAAGGTCAAGCGCAGAAACTTGATCTAGAGCGATACAAACTTTTCGAGAATTGCGTGAAGATTTCAGACAAATATTATTAACGTAACCAGCTAAGTATTATCGACAATCTTTTTACAACTCTTTCAACATGGTTGCCACTTCACCTTTGATCTTTATTTCCGCATATGCGCAGAAAAGTGATTTAAAAATATCTGTTTATGCAAAGAATTTAAATTAACGGAAAGGCAAGCTTCAAGATAGCTCTTCAGGGATTGAACTTAGAGTGCACAGTGATGTGTAACTTATGTAACTTGTACACTTTGAAGTTGGTCTCGAATATGATCACGTCGGCGCTGCAAAACACAGGTTGAATTTGAATTCTGCTTACTTTAAAAACAAGTGTAATGACTTTGCGTTCAAGAGAAATCTCTCCTAGCGTACTTTCCACATCAATGACATTTTATAACATACCGTAGCCACTAGCATAATGCTTTTTAAACCTGTATGAAGAAAACAATTCCGTTAAAATTTCGTGTTTTTATGAATCCTTAGCGTGACCGGCTGGTTTATTTGAGAAACGGCGATTTGAAAATGGAACAAAAACACTAAAATGAGCCGCATCGCAATTTGTATTTACAAGCTAGCTAGAAATCGTGATAACTTCCAAAGATGACTAAATCAATTTAACTTATGATGTATGACTTTCTTGAAATAGGTCTGCGTTGGTCTTAAGTGTGATTTTGATAAGGATTGTTTACTTTAACCATGATTCAAAGCACACTCAAAACTGTGTGAGATGTGCCTCCTTTCATTCAGAAAAAGTAGTTATTTTATGTGCTTAAAGCTTACGAGATTTAAGATTGTAGCATGCATTAGTAAAAATTTTTGCAAAACTACAGTTATCATGCATTCCGCTTTTCGAGATAAATCACCGTATCCCGACTGACACCTCCTTGCCGGGTTTTGTTGCATGGTGATATAAAAAAACATCTTGTTTTGAAGCAGATTTTAAAGTGTCGACTGTAAAAAGATTTTCAATCTATCTAGGAGGCAAGTTGCTAACTAGATCCGCAATCGTTTATTCTTCGCTTGCATTTTGTTTGCTTTACACAAATATGACAGGCTACTAGGCCTAACCTATTCACAGCTGGTGATGTACTAGCAGGAGTGTAGTTAGGAGGGTTTGTGTGCGTAAAGGGTGAGAGTAAAAAGCAATAGCGCCATGCACACAACAGTCCGCTCTACCAATTGAAATGCTTGCTTTTTGTGGGTTTGTGTCCATTTGTCAAGGTCATGCATATCCTAATTTAAAAAACTTTTGTTATATCTAAGGCTGTGAAATGAATTTAGCCACTTGCTAATACTTCCGATTTGTTCTTTGATATGTAGACGTTTTCCAATAATCCGACTTTGACAAATTTAGCCAGAAATATTTCAGTTGTTTTGATAATATTCTTATCGGTTGGGACTATGAGGCGCCTCGTCAGCTTTGCGTACCTTTTTCACTTTGGTGAATGATATTTTGATGCTGCTCCGGCTGGTGTGCTTGTAGAAATCAAGCCATGTCTTTTAAGCCGATTAAGATCGCTGCATAGTTGATAACGACAACAGCAATCAGCAAGTCGCAAAATGGCCTGTCATTTTCTGCTAACCTCGCTATCCTTTTTGATTAGGTTCGTAGTACCTCTGCCCCAAAAAGGGTAAAGGCAGTGTTATTATTGTCATGAAAAAAGCTGTTTCTATCAAAAATACTGAAATACTCAATGGCAAGTTTACAAGATCCATTAATTTAGAAGAGGTGATATTTAAAATTCATTTTTCGACCATCACAGGCCTTCAACATGCGCTTGTTTATTTTTTCAAGTACTGTAATTAGTTACAAGCGATTGAGGGATTTTAGTCTCTCCCATATCTCTCAACCTTTGCCATAAATCCGCCCCTGCTTAAGCTCTTAGAATGACAGATTAATCTTTGTGTTGCTCTCTGATTCAAAGGTTTTTCAAAATTATCCATTTTGCGATATTCTTCGTGAATTTTGTTATCTTTGCAAACACAAATTAAACAAACAAAGCTTGATTTTGTAAAGTGTGGCGGCATGCCGCTCAGAAGTAATCGACAAAATTATATGGTGTCTTGCTACTGGGATTGCGCGGCTAATCTCCCAGAAAAGAAAGTTGCAAATTATTGTCTGAATCAGATAATCAGATTTTTGTTCACGTCAATAATTGCAAACGTTATATAAATGCGCAACCGTACGATATACGCTAGGAAAACGTGCGTTTTTTGTAAAAAATCCTACGCCTTCAACTTTGACATCTAATTTATGCTTGACAATTTATGCTCTCCGTTTCAAAATGCTGAGTGTTCAGAATGCGGCTCATAAAGCAAAACGATTAAGCCCAAGATTAACCATGAGAAAGCGACCAAGAAAACGTTCTAGCCCAGGGGTGGGCAAACTACGGCCCGAAGGAGCATTTTGTGCGGCCCGCCAACACTTGTAGAAACTTCCATATATTTAATTTAATATGACACGGGTAGCTACACTTGCTGTACTAAAGAGCCAAAAACGTTAGAAACCATCATTGAAAGAGCCGCTACGCAATTCCTAGTTTGAACTGACGCATTTTCCGTCCTAATAGAGGGTGATGACCTTTTTTTGGACACCATCATTTTCAAAGCCACATAATACGATATTGCAAGAAGTTATCGCAAGATTTTAAGCTAATGCAAGCTCTTTCATTGTATAAAGCTATTGCAAGATTTTAAGCACTGGCCCTCGGCCACTCTTAAATGGGCAATGCGGCCCTGGCCAACTCTTGAATGGTCAATGCGGCCCCCGGCAAACTTTTGAATGGTCAATGCGGCCCTCCGACTAGAAAGTTTGCCCACCCCTGTTCTAGCCAATGGCATTTTAGGGAAGCGGTGACCGACCTTGGGTAATACGGTTTTGGGAGATGGCAATCCAGCAACTAGTTCTCTTAAAAAATGGTTACCAAATGCCCTTTTTGAAATTGTAATATGCATTTTGGCAGAAAATCAGATGTCACTGATTTTACAGTGACACCTCTGGCTCTAGCAATAAATTAGCGGCATATTTTAGCAGCTTACAATCTGCAGACTTGGCTCGCAAGATTATATATGAACTGTTTTCACAAGCATTTGATGATTCTTTTTGAGCGACGGTGATAGTGACATTATTTTCGGAGGACATACACGAGAAGAAAAGCTTTGAACTGTGTTTTTGTGGGATCTTACTTAACGGTTGATAAAAACTAGAGCTGCAAATTTTTGAAAACTTTGGCATGGCGCTTTGATTTAATTTGCTGACCTTTGACTTAATTTGCTGGCCTGTACAGATAAGTGCTAGAAAAGCATTTTTTCGGTCAATGGCTGATGAGAATCAACGTTTGCTGAGTTTGTAGACCTCAATTGATCTCATTTCAATAAAATATAGAATTTATATATAAAACGTGATTAGAAAGATAAAGCTGAATGGGCCAGTGTGTATTTTTGCATTTTTTAGATTCGTTTACTGTCATAAGTTCTTTGCCTGAATGCACTCGCATCTAAACCTTGTACCTTTCCGATGACGTTACATTGTTTACGGCTAGGTAGTACTCAATTTTAAAATTACTTTTAATGTGTTCTCTTAAATTAGAGTCTCATTTTCCGCCACTTCGATATTTTTTTCTACAATTTCCAGAATTTAAATTGCTGCCTATTAATGCTTCGTAGTAGAGCGCAATTTTAAAAACATTATCTGCCTATAATTTGATCAGGTGGCTAAGTGTAATCCACTACGTGAGTCACAGGCTAGTTAAAGCTTTGTTACTTTCCTCTACGGTTTCAAATAGTCTTGTTTGTCTTGCATTTTACAGCTATTTGTTACTTTGCGACCAATTTAGTCCCAAGGTAATTTTCTTCGCGAATTTCCAACATGTTTTTGTGTTAATTTTTTGATTAACTTTTGGACCACAATTATTTTGTAAATGTGAAAGAAATCGTAAGCAAACGACCCCTACTGTCGCAGAAAAATGTTATGAGTGCTTATCACTTCTTAAAATGAAACCTTTAAATATTTACGTTGAGACACGTGGTCAAAAATCTCTCATATTCCGAACTTTCTCTTTGAAATATGCAAAGTCCCTACTTTTTTAGAAAATGGATTTTTTCTCCCTGATTGCACCTTTTAGAAAGCATCGCCTAACATCAAACTAGTCCTACCCAAAAACATTCACACTGAAACATCACTAGGGTTTGTTATACCTGGTCTGGTCTCGAAAAGTGTGTGTGTCTGCAATTCGTCACAAAACACTTTCCCCAAAATTAAGTGTGTTCTCTGAAAAAAGCCTAAAAAGAATAGATGTTTTTAAAAATTGTCGCGACCAAGATAGTGTCACCTGTGGCTTCTCCCTGGTGACGTCACTGTTTACTCACAGGTGCAATCAGCCATTTTCTCTGCGCAAAACGACAGGGTCAAAGAGCAACTTGTAATATTCCATGTGGGGTACGTGAGACGTGAAATATGGTTTCCAAACATATTTCGTAAACTTTATGTGCATTGCTCGCTATACCACTTAGTATTTCAGCTACGCATTCAGCTGTTTTCGAATTAGTCTGACGTAACTGACAGTGCATGCGCAAGACAGTAATCTACCCGGGGAAACGGGTTTGTGAAACGCGGTGTTTGCTGTTTGTACGTACGTGCATCGATGTGTCGATATTTTTTCGAATGGGATTCAATTTTAGCCAAAATCCGACCAACCAAGCCTGAAAGTTTTCATTCGACAAGCAGATAACTGGAAACCAAATAAAACAATAAAGCGTTTGATCTGTTGTTAAAGACTTCATAGGGTGCTTAATTTTTTATTTTATGTTTCAGTTGTTTCTTCTCGGCGTGACCACTTTAAGCTTCTTTGCGTTTGCTATTGATCGCTTTCGCAGTTCAGCCCACGTGAGCCGAGGATACGAGTACAGTGGCGATTCGACCAGCCGAACCGTTTGCAAAATGATGGTGGTATGGATTGGAGCTTTGCTTCTTGCTTCTCCGGAGCTCCTTCGTGTAAAAACTTCAACCAAAATTTTGCCTGTCAATCAAAGCGACGTCATCTACATTCGGGGTACACAGACGAGGTCAGAAGGCAACATGGTGATATCGAAAAGCCAATACGAAACCTTACGAAAATCGCTTTTTCAAGATGAGCAGTTTGAGAGTGGCACGGAAACCGCTGTGAATTCAAACAACCGTGGAAATAGTGAGCCTGTCGCAGTTTCTGGTATTCTCGACTCAGTCGCAAGCAACACTACATTGTACGTCGCTTACGACGTGTGCCTGTATGCTACCTCGTGGAATGAATCGCTTCCTTCACCGCTGCATATCTTCATGGTTAATTACGTGCAGTTCAGGAACTGGTGGCTGATCATCTTCTACTTTTTCCTTCCCATCTTTTTCGCGCTTCTTTTCGCGGCCTTGATTTCTCGCCGTCTCACTTCTGCTCTGCGCGGCTCTTGCGACAACCCTGTTCCTTTCACCGGAAGCTATTACCTCACAAACGGTGGGACTTTGACAAGCCAGCAGGACCCAGAAAGAGCAGGTTTCATGGAAAGCTCGGTCTTCAAAACCAACAGCTTGATGAGCAGTCATACACATATGAGTGACGCTCTTTATCAGCAGAGAGGTGTTTGCTTTTTTGATCGCCAGGTGTCGCACAATCAACAGATAAGACGTCTGTCTCCTGTCATTTCAACAGAAGACCTCCAAGATGCAAGTCCGACTGTGGTTATGTCGAACGGGAGTGTTCGAACCGTGGACTCATCGCATCGGTTACCGGATCTCTCACCTCAGTCTCCTCTCGCTCCTTCAATAGCTTGTGCGTCCGGTGTTTCAGTAATATCTCTAGCGATGTCCAATGCCGGTGTAAATGGCGCCGGAACTATAGGATCTCGATCTTTGCCTCCGCACGGACATAGGAGAAGCATAAAGCGGAGCAGTCATACTTCGAAGCAAACAATACGGAATGTGAGCCGCGAAAAGACCTTGAATCTGATTTTTGTCGCTATTGTACTTGGATTTACGTTGACGCAGCTGCCTTTTCGCATGGCTACAATCTTGCAAAGTGAAACAACTGTAATGTCAATGCTGGATCAAAGAAACGTTGAAATCATTTTTGGTTTGTGTAGGTATTTGTCACATATCACTTTCGTAATTAATCCCATCATTTTGTGCTTATTTTTTAAACTCTACCGCAGGTATATTGCGATGCGCTGTTGCTGTTGCTGCTGTTAATGTTATTGAACTATATTTATTTTGTGCCTGTTTACTCTTTTGTACCAAACTTTTTCCTGTTTCTAGGCTTTATGGAATAGGTCAAAGACCTGTTGGTTTCCCGTTATACCATATTCTTAGAAAAGATCTCGGGTAACTTTCACCGTGAAATTAGAGGTTGACCTCTGTTCCATACTAGGGCTTTGAAGCAGGGATGTATACATTGGAGTAATTTTGCACAAGCAACAAATTACAATGCACTTCGTACAATACATTTTTGACTATTTACTCCAGTGTCTGTACATTTTGATTTTTAGTAGCCTGCCAGTGTCGACGCAGTGTTTGACAGTTTACAGCAACATGAATGAATTGCCGGGCTGGAATGATGTCCATGGTGACAGTTATCTAGCGTTCGAATGTTAGGATGACTATGTTGTGTCCGTAAGAAAAGGCAACCAACGGCAATTTTTCCTGCTCGTGGAAGAAATGCACTTTGCTGGCCGTATTAGCGACCTTGAAGCGGGTCTGCACTCAAAAGTTGTTCAAGCTTAATCAGCAAAAATAGGATGAAAAAAACAATAAAGTTTCGGCATGTTCCCTCAATTATTCAGGACTAAGGCTGAAAAGAAATTCGAGTTGGGTAAAATGGGTTTAACACCTTTCATATACTGCCGATAAAATCTAGACAATTTTTACCCAATCTATCTATTTTCAAGGTTTATGATATCTATAAAAATATGAGCATGTCGCCACTTTGCATTTTTATTAATGCCATTAGCTCGACAGTGAAGCGATATGATAACAATTTCGGTTCGCTTATTACCAAACTCTAATCCATGTTTGCGGAATCCAATCAGAGAAATTTAACAAAGAAATTGCTAAAAATCTTGGCTGAGAAGGATTGAGTAAAGTAAATCACGATTATGGAAGAGCGTATTGAACACAAGCTTAAGAGATTGTCACGTGACCTTACAGTCTTTGGGTCGATATCATTACTGTTTGTGTTAGCGGTGGCTTCATTCCAAAATGTGAATTTGAAAGCAAGCGACGGTTGTTCCTCACCAAGCTACATCTAGTATAACCTTCTAAGCGTTAAACTTGCGGCTTTTCCAATTGCAAGTTTAACGCTGGTTTCCATTAAACGTAGATCGGAGGCGTGGCGCGAAAAATTCTTTGCTTCTCTATTTAGTTTTATGCTCGCGGCTCCGCGCATAAAACTAAATAGAGAAACAAAGAATTTTTCGCGCCACGCCTGCAATCTACGCCCAATGAAAACCAGCCTTTACTGTCTCATATAGCGCCACGATGCAGACTATGGCGTAGCCACCAGCCAGTAATAACATTTGGGGGAGGCAGTGACCAAATTTTTCCAGATATTGTTTAAAATTCTAAGAAGGAAAGTCAGTCAATGACGTTCTTCGCTTTACCTTCTTACAAATTTTTAGAATAATTTTGCATCGCAAATTGCACAAAATAGCTTTCATAGCAACTTATCGCCTAGTTTATTTTTATAAAATCTACAATTAAAGTGATGCCTCTAGAATACGAAATTTTAGAAAAACCTGAAACAAAGAATAGCATTCCAGTAGCCCAATGCGATTGCGCCGAACATGGGGATCGCAACGAAGATATTTTGAGGACCCTCCCACACTCCATCGCTACGTCGTATATTTCTTTGGAATAAAATTGATCAGAGCTTATTGAACTCATCGAACACGAGGGTAACGGTGAGTCTGGGAGGCAACGAAGTGAGTTAACGGTCTTTGAGCCAGCAGTTACCGATACATGTTGCGGTCGGAGCAAGTTGTAGCTTGAACTTGAAACGGTGAACTTTTAATGCAAACGCCGGTTCCGCCCGACCATTCCGCATGCAATAAAAAGCTCCAAGTAAGAGATGAGCAAATATTAATATGAAGACTATATTTAAAAAATTTCAATGGTCTGCATGGATTAAGCAAAATAAATATTGCAAATATGGTGCACAGAAAAATATAAAGCAATTGTTTTTTCACCTTTGCACCAGAAAGTAAGCAAAAAGGGATAGCCTAGTTAAAAAAATATTTCATGCTCAGTTGTAATATTTTCTTCTCCTTGCACAAAGGAAAGCAATCGCAATACTCAAAAGAAGCGAAATATAAAAATAGTTATTTTACTTTAAGTTTGAGTAGGAAAAAATATATTTGCTTTTGTTTTTCACTCTTATGTTACAAGTTAAAAAACATTTATTTTCAACAAACCTTTGCGTGTATTCCTTTTATTTTACTTACAAGGTCAAACGAGTAATCCTTACCTTATCACTCTTCCATTTGACTAGAGCCGAAGTGTCAAGAAGGAAGGCTAAATTGGAGTAGAACTTTAACTACTGCGAGAAATTAGCGGTAAAAAAATAATTTTTCAATTTCTTGAGGGTCAACCCGAATATGGCTTTGTTTTGCACTCAGAAAAAACCAAGCTCTACCACTATAAATTTGCGTACAGTTGGTACTAATTTTTCAACTTTTTATTTACCAACGTAGTCAGACAAAACGCGAATGCCTTGTACGACAAACTTCGCGATCGACATAAAACTTTTCGGCAGGTCACATACTACCCGCGATTTTCCCACCTCCTCTCTTAGCACTAAATGACAAGCCCAACTCTTGGTTGATGGTGTCAAGTTGCTGACCAATTTTAGCTGCTGACGTGCATCGTCATATCCTCAGTACTGCTTGCTGATCTCAATACCAAACGCTCTTTGCAAAAGCCGTTCCATTGCTTTTACAAACATCAGATCGTTTAAAAAATGAATTTATTCTACGTGTAAAATTAAAGCAGTGAGCTTAGCACACTTTAGCAAAAAGTTGTTAATTACGAAAAACACTGGCATTCGACGGAACGCTCAAAACTAGCAGCTGAACTAATTTACTAGTATATCAAAAAACTTTATGTTGCCTTGCAAGCATGTGGGCACGTAGAGAGCGACTATGGCAGTGAAACCTCTCCAATCTCGTGTTCTTTCTTGTAATAAATCCCAGCAACTCTCCGAAAATAAAAACTTGCTTAAGTTGCATTTACGAAGGGCCATGGTTGGTCTCCATCGGTTCAACATCGTTTGTATTGATGTTATCTTCCTCGTCTAAAAATAAACGATGTTTTACGTTATTTTTCCCTCGTATTATAGCGTGGAAACCATCTAGAACACGATTCAAGCTCAGACACAAAATTTGACGAGTTCATGCAAATCGATCTGTTCACCCGTTGGACAGAGTGAAGATCTTTTTCAAAGCTTACTCAATAATAACAGCCAAATAGATGATTTGGGGGAAAAAACTACTTATGGACTATGAAACAGCAATAAAGCAATTGACTATAAAGCAATTCAACTTATCAAACACAAAGTTAGGGAGGCTTAATTAATTCTGGGCGCGTAAGTACCACAGGCGCCAGGTTTTCAAAATTATTGGGTGAGCGAAACTGTGATGTCACGCTTTGATGACGTCATAATTCGCATAACCAACTCAGCAAACGAGCTGCCACAATTTAGATCCGCAGAAGCGAAAGACTGAACTACTTTTGGAAACTGCAAATGATTTCATATTCAGATCTCCATCAATTTTATGTTAAAATAGCGAGCCCTGGTAACAAAACAGAAAAATGTTACAGGGGAGAACTGCCCCCAGTAAAAATTTTCGTGAGGGTGCACCCCTCCGTACGTGGTGAGACTGATAAGTACCACATAAACCTACTCGTTTTGCACGCGGGTTTGATTCGGATGTTTTTTTTCTAGCAAATGTTGCGATAATGGAAGGTGTTTTGAAACATGTACTATGCATTTCAACGCACACAACACATAATTTAACCATTATTGCTTTGAAACATGAAGCACAGCAAATAACGCGGTGGTTTAGTGGTTGGAGAGTCCACTTTGCAGCCGGTAGACCTGGGTTCAATTCCATCGTGAAGTCGTACCAAAGACTTTATAAAATATGGTAATTACATCTTTGTGCTTGGTGAAAAGCCAAGAGTTCGCTTAGTACGCTCTGGGAAAAGATACGCGACGGGTTCCTTTCGTCGCTACACGGCAGGAGGTGATGGGGGCAAGCAGTCTTAATTCAATCTGATTAACGGCATGCACACAGACCATTTGCTTATACACATAATGAGCAGCAACTCTGAGAGTGCGAAAAATCTGTTATTTTTTCCCTTTTGTTTAATTTGTGGTTGGAAAAGACCTCCAAAAACTAAAGGCACTGCATTTTGGCTCTAACAAATTCTATTTTTTTGCAAAATTATGTGTGACCTTTGTAGAAAAAAAAAAGAATTTTAAATTCTGACCAGAAAATCCCAATATCTGGCAAATATTCGGAGTGAATTTAAAAGGTATTCACTGGGTTGGTAGTTTGTGTCTCCTGTTTCTTTACAAATCATCGAATAGCAATAAAAAACTGTACGCTTAAGGAAAACCTACCTTTGCTAGACCGAAAGATATTTTTCAAAAACTTTTTATTCTACTGCACTGGCTTAGAAAATACTACCTACGACTCTCCAAAACAAAAGTATTCATAACCCACATACATAGGCGCCGAGTTTGTGATTTTACCGGGCATGCGCAAACTTTATGACGTCAAAATTAAAACATTACCGTTTGATTATCTATGACAGGGGTGCCAAACATACGGCCCGTGTAAGGATTTCGTGCCACAGTGCGAGCGCCTGGTCTCCGAAGTTGGTCTGCGAAATTTACGTGAAAATGTTTGTAAAGTAATGGCCGACAATCTCCAGAAGTTGCGGCAGGCATGACGGGTTGCGGTGAGAGAGGCGATGACCTTTTTTTTTGGAGATCAGCATTTCGGGCTACATCCCATAACTTCCGGAGATCGTTTGATCAAAGTTTGGGGACCATTGATATACACTCTTGCCTGCTTATGTTGTTTTTCAACTGACTCTAGCTTGTATCTGACCTCCATGTGTTGAGTGTAGTCAAATGTGCGGGCATGCGTGGCATGACCGCATGCCCGTAGTCGGCGCCCCTGCCCACATACCCCATAGCAGAACCGCATATCACTGACCTTTCAGTATTTCTCGTAGTTGATGAACAGATGTGAGAAGTGCGTGGAATTGTTTTTTTCGCATCTCAAGTTTCTCGATCAATTGTCGTTCGGAAGTTTGCAATTCCTGCAGTTCCAAATTTATATCTTTAATTTGGCTGCAAAAAGAATGGGTTAAGCCAACGCAACATAAAAAAAAGACCTTGGGCTTCAGACATTTAGTTCTTGTTTACCCCTTCTAATCTTTGGGATGAGGGGTGAAACAGAGTTCAGGACCACACCATGAAGTTAATGAAGATCAAGTTGGGAAAAGTGGCTACCCAATTCGAGTCAGCACGTCGCAAGCTCGTGGTTTTACTCCTGCCATGGCTGAATTAGAACAAAAGTGAACAAACATTTATCACATCAAAGAATTAAGTCTTCCCAATCGACTTTACTCCATATCAAGGACAGTAGAAAGTCCGCTTTAAAGGAACAGTAATAAATAAAAGAAAAACCGATTTATTACTATCTCTACCACGACAAATTGCAATCGGCGAGAATTAAACAGCTGCCTTTTGCGACTTGTTGGATCAGCGCTGAGTATCGAAATTATTCAAAATGCAGTTCGGGGTTTAATGCTGTAAGTAAGCGCAGCCACTGTTTTTCAGAAAATACCTTCCACATGTAATAATGCAATACGCTAAAGATGCTATGAATAAATGGTAGACGTTTACCGCATCAGAAAAAAATGATGAGAACTTTTCACCAAGAGGAATGCAGAATTTGGAAAGCTGCAGAATGACCGTAAGATCTTTCAGTCAGCAGTCAGCCTTACATATCGTTGGCACCGGCGCAAGCTGTAGTTTGATCCCAAAGTCAAGCTTTTACGCAAACGCCGGTTCCGTACCACTATCGTACACTGAGCGTTTTTCAGTGACAATTTCACACTCAGTCTATCGTTTTAAGTTGCTGACGTCAAATTTGGAAAAAAAAGATGAAAAACAGCACAGCCATTTCGTAAAACCACTTATAAAATTTAGGTTTTTAAGTTCAACCTACTTTTCAGTTTGTTTTCGATCAGGATGCTGCAGCACTGCGCCTGCTAACGCATCGTATTCTTGTCTGTTACGACGAACTTGTCGAGCAGACACCAACTCTTCTTTGCACTTTTTAATTTCACCATGAGCCAATTCAACGTTGGAGTCAATTTCTTCCTGTAAAAAAAATCTTGCTTACAACTAGGAGATCTGGAGTAGAGGCTTTTACAAACTATGTTGCTGCAAGATTTTCATAGCGCACTCATCAGCAGCGGTGTTTTGTCAAAAGAAAGTCAACTACGAAAACCTTTTAGCAAAGCAGCTTCATCAAAGTTCTGAACTAACAATAAAATCAGTTAAAATCTGTTCCACAAAAACTACAGTGTTATTTACATGCCACATTATTGAATCTACAAAAGAAAACGTAAGGCTATTTGATAAAAAATATCGTTGAAGCTGTGCCCCAAAGCAAAAGTCCTTTTAATTCACGCCAATCATCCATGTTAGATACAATACTACTACTCCCCCAACCATTGAAAACAATTAAGCTATGAACATATAGAGAATTTTAAGTGAGATTAACTTTACAGCTGCTGTACTAAAATTTGCATTCATACATTTTGAAAGCATGGAAGAGCAGCTACACTGCTCAAATAATAACAAGGAGCTTATTTTTTTGCATCGTCAAAATGCATGTAAAATACAAAAACATTTATGAACGAATCAATGAAGAGTAAAAAAACGTTAGAATCAAAATAAGAAAAACTGTCATAATACGCTTTTTAAAAAGCACAAGTTCACAATGGCAACCTTACAACTACTACAACCTTTCACATCAAGCTATTACCTGCAATTGCTGATACTTTTCCATTTGTTTCATATTCATTTTATACACGAATGAAGCCTTTGTCATTGCAAATTCACTTTGAGCCAAGAAAGAAAGCATTCTTTGATGAGTTGAACTGTATTATACAGAATATTGTTTTTCAGATTGCTTCAAAATGCATCACACACCCCGTGCAAGTGTCAGAGTTAAACGTTTTATTATCTCAGCATAAGCCAGTGCTTTTCAATTTTTTCATTATCGTGGTGGAACCCTTGCTGTCCTTCTAGAAGTGTCATGAAACCCTTACAAAAAATTCATGACAGCTGCGTTGGCACTGATTTTCCTGCATAAAATCCTTAGGTTTCAGGGGTTCTCCAGCTGGAGTAAAATAGAAAAAATTTGGGGGTAATCGAGCAAGTTTGCTGTACAAGTACATCAAGGATTTTCAACAATTGCATAAGCAAATTTGTTAGTTCTGCTGATTCTCTGCTTCAAGGCTTTTTTTTTAGATCAACTTTACAAATGCAATTATTTTCCCCATTTTGTCTCAAAAAAATCATTTATTTTCTACTGTTTTAATGCTTCTGTCTTTTTCAATCTCAAGGCTATTTTTTGGCAATCAACTTTATGAAATCAAGTACCAAAATGCATCTAGCTTCAACCAAAAGAAATTGTACGACAAAAAGTTTGAAAACTGCTTTGTTCCATGTTAATTTTAAGTTATAATACGTGCATCATAACTTGTTCCTCAAGTGAACAGCTATTTATATTGTATTCCATGATCATTTAAACATCGCTGCATATCATCAATCTTTCCAGAAAACCAACTTTTTGCTTTGTTGTATATTTGTAATGCAAAAATATTTGAAATGAAATTGTTGTGGTTAAAATCAAACAAAATGCACAATTAAGATGATTGCATCATGTATTTACACATGACTTGTTGTTAAGTTTTGCCAAATATTAAAAAATTGAAAATGTTATATTTTGCTAAAAAAAATCAAAGAAAGAGAAACCCTTGCAGGATCTTCAGTGCTCACAAAATCCCTCTAAATGTTCCACGGAAACCAGGGGTTTCATGAAATTGCACATTGCTTTCTATTTTTCTGACCAAAATTGAAATTTTTTGCTTGATCCTTAATTCATACTTAATACTATTTTATACCACTTTTATTCTGCCAGAAAAAAGATACGCTTGTACTTTCAGGCAAAGTCATGACAAAAATTAAGTAAAAACAAGAAAAAAAGTGCTCTTTTGTTTGCATGCATCTAATTTGCTATTGAGGCTTTGCAAAAGTGGTTTTTGGGAACACAGCAAGTGAAAAATTGCTAACATATTGCAAAGTTTCATTGTAGGACTGCCACAAATTGCTCATCAGAATAACTATGCAAACTCGTGTGCTTATCCATTATCACACAATCCATTATAGTTATTCTGATGAGCAGTTTATGGCAGTCCTACAATGAAACTTTGCAATACATTAGCAATTTTCCACTTGCGGTGTTCCCCAAAACCACTTTTGCAAAGCCTCAGCAGTAGATTAGATGTGTACAAATGAAAGAGCACTTTTCTTCTGCTTGTTGTCACTCAATTTTTATTGTGAATTTGCTTGAGAGTAAAAGCAGATTTTTTTCTAGCAGAATGACAATGGTCTATTTCATGTTTTGGAAGCCAAACAAACCAGAAGAACTGGTATAACAACAAACCAAAGGTGTATGGATACCAACAAAGACTTTTTCATGAATGATGACATTATCTTACCACTCTGGTTAGCAAAGCTAGCAAAATAATAAAAAAATTTCAATAGCTATTACAAACTAAGAAACATTATTATAGCTCTTCTGTTTCTAATATAAAAGTAACACATTACTTGTCTGCATCTGGAGCATTGCACCATTTAATGAAGAGTTTCATTAAAGCATTAAGTCTTCGTTCATCTCCCCCTCCATCACCATCAATTAGTAACCTCTTTCGAATCACTTCATCTGCCAGTAAAAACACTTCACTAAAATTTGTGTAATATTGGTTCAGTTTTTCAAAAAATAGTACAATATCTTGTAATAAACAATAAACATTTTAGTAAAAAACCCAACATTTAAAAAATCACAAAGTATCAGTATGAAGGTTCTACTAAAAAGCGCATGTCTACGGCATCTGCAAGTCCACAGCAAAGTGTTATGATGTCAACTAACCTTAACTTTAACCCTATACCCTACTCTAACCTGGCCCTGACATTGTATAATCCAGAAATTACAAACATACTGAACATGTACTAATTATCAGCAATTCAAAACAATTTTTTAGCCAAGCAAATTGATGTTTTATTTGAGCAAGTTCCAAATTTTTATCAGAGCACATTCCGTAAACAACAATATGATATGAAAATCCAGATTTACAGACATAATGCAATTTAAAGCAAAATATGGATGTATATATATTTGTTCTAAAATAAAAATTCTAAGATGGAAAAACTACCAAAGTAGCCTACAGAAATTGCAGAAACAAAATTTTGCATAAGCCAATAATGACTAAAAATAGGGTAGTTATAAATAGGCATAGTAGGCATAGTACAGGCATAGTACAGGCATAGTAGGCATAGTACAGGCATAGTAGGCATAGTACAAGCATAGTAGGCATAGTACAGGCATAGTGGGCATAGTACAAGCATAGTACAGGCATAGTACAAGCACAGTAGGCATAGTACAGGCATAGTAGGCATAGTACAGGCATAGTAGGCATAGTACAGGCATAGTAGGAGAGGTGTGCGATCGAAAACCAGTCGCACAAATGTGACAAAGCCTTCTTTCCTTTCAAAAAAAAATTAATTTTTACTTTTATCAAATATAGAAGTTGCTACTTGCTAATTAGCATTTTCAAGCCGATCTCCTATTAAGAGGGATCCGATTAGGGCTGCCACTCTAGATGTTTTATAGCTAGATCTAGATATTTTTTGTAAGGCCTAGAGGTATAATTGGGAAACTAGATGATAGCTAGAAAGTCTAGATATTTTTTTAACGTACTAGATATTATCTGGAGGGAAATCTTTAAGTCGAGTAATGTCATAAAGAATAGTGAAGGAGGGAGATTAACTTGTTTTTCTTTACTTTTTTGTTCTAGGTTATGCAATATTGTTAGGATAATGTTGTATTAGTGAGTTTATCTAATATTTTTCAAACATAATGTTGGGCTGAAAACACAGAACAGAGAAATTTTGGGCTGAAGTGGAGGATTTCAAAAACGCTTCTGGAGAGAATCCATTTTTAGATCTCATGAATTGTCCTAAGCAAGGATTGATACTACCTCATTCAAATGCAAATGTGGAAGTTTGGAGATGAGAGCGATGTGACATGAGTGCTTGACAGTCTTCATAGACGCATTTTCCACCCGAAGCGAGGGAGATCACCTTTTTTTTTGGAAAACACCATGTCCACGTGCGATTGTTAAATTTTATTTTGCAACACAGTGTTGCAAAGATCCCTAAACATTTGTTTCCTAGGTCCCGCAAGCAGCCGTTTTCATTTCATTGCTTGGTGAACTACTTAAGCATGTAAAGTTCAAATTTTGTCCTTTAGGTTTAGTAGTAGGCGGACTCCAACAACTAAAAATCATCGCCACATCGTACTATGCCTACTATGCCTGTACTATGCCTGTACTATGCCTACTATGCCTGTACTATGCCTACTATGCCTGTACTATGCCTACTATGCTTGTACTATGCCTGTACTATGCCTACTATGCTTGTACTATGCCTACTATGCTTGTACTATGCCCACTATGCCTGTACTATGCCTACTATGCCTGTACTATGCCTACTATGCCTGTACTATGCCTACTATGCCTGTACTATGCTTACTATGCCTGTACTATGCCTACTATGCCTATTTATAACTACTGCTAAAAATATACCCTTTCAATTGCATAAAATTGAACAATACATTTGATATGAACAATGGATTTCCATAAGTTTACTTATTTCTGTAACTTCCATAATTTACTTGGTGTTTTTTCTGAATTTCTGTAAAAATTTCCCATTTCAACATTGTTACACACAACAGCAAGTTTTTAGGATTTAAGGCAGAAAAATTTGTTTGTATATTGTAAAACATTTTTGGGTGATTTTTAACAAACAGCACAGCAGTAAAAAGGTAAACAACAACTTTAATGCTCCTAATCTTACCATCTGTTGTACTAGTCATGCTTCAAGCAAATAAATGTTTTTGCTATTACCAAAGATTACTCACAACTATAAGATAGAACAGCAAAATACAAAAAAATATATCAGGTATCTGCAACGCAAATATTGTCATTCTACATTAATCACATAAGATTGCTAGCGCTTACTACAGAGTCTGTTTCCTGACCCTTTTTTTACAGCTTGGACCTAAATAACTTTATATCAGTTGGTATAAATATAAGATGTTCTCCTGTTCTAAGAAATATGCCACGGCAAGAGAATTTTTGCCAGTGCTGCGTAATATTAGTAAAGGCTAATTACACCAGAGGCAATGGTAACACTTGTTGCAAATAAGTCATAGCCCACAGGTATGAGTAATGTTGCAAAAAGGTAAGTCTTAATATTAATTTGCATATGAGGAAGTCCCTCGTTGTTACATAGAGGTAAGTCCGTTATTGTAGTACTATGTTACATATCTTGCATATGGGCATTACGTAATCAAGTAATCTTGAAAATAGGTTACTCTAAGCCTATGGCATTACTTACCTATATGCACCATCGATTCCCTATATGCCACAGATATGACCAGCTCTACTGAATCTGTGAATTAGACGCCCAAGTTGCATCAACTGAACTTAGTAACTAAATTTGCATAAATACCAAACCTCAAAGTTTGCACAAACGCTAATAAGTTGGAATATTTTATCTAAAAACCCTTCAAACCAATTAAACTTTCGTCGTTTTGCTATATCAGCTACAGGCATACTTTATCACGCAATTCCCAGCTACTAAACACTGAAAACGAGCAACTTCTGATCAAAAAAAACCTTTGGATCATGATCATGGAAATATGATCAAAAAAAACCTTTGGATCATGATCATGGAAATATGATATGATGGAAATATGATGTCCGTTATTCAGTCACTTTTTTCAAATGGAAGTTCGTAAAAGCAACAACTTGAATTCAATTTCAAACAAGAAAAGTAGCCTATCTCTCGAATCCCCATTCCACTTTTAATTGTTGGGTTCTTTGAGCTGATGATACAGATATGTTTGTTCTGTTAGCTTGGAGTTACCATACCTGATGAGGTAAAATTCTGGACACAACCGTTCACTCTTTTAATTATTGGCAGCAGGATTGGCAGAGTTGTGACTTTTGGTAAAAAAGCTGTTTCCTTTTGCTGGCAAGTTTGAAATTTGTTACTTTTGTTGCAACGCTACCAAAAGTTACCACTAGTTCACTTGTTTATTAACAAATATTTTGGGTCCGATGAAGTAAATAATGTTCTAAAATAACGGTCGGAGATGTTGGAGCTCGTGTTGTGTTACCCCAAATAAAGGTGTTTCCCCCAAAAAAGGTCATCATTTCATCACCTGTCTCGCTGCCATTTGTGCTGATCGCGGCAATGTTGATTCAATCCAAGTGGCCCACTCAAACAGACGGGCCACTTATTGTGACTATTAAATTGTAAAATTGCAATTTTTTGTTAACTGCTTTTTCTGTTGCTTAGTTACAAAAATTCCGGACATTTGAGTAAAATTCCTGACATTTCTGCAATTTCCGGAAAGAACACCTAAATTCCGGACATATCCAGAATTTTCCGGACGTGATGGTAGCCCTATGTAAGCTCGTATGCATGGCAACAACCACAAAAAAGTACTCTACAAAAAATCAAGTAAGATGTTGAAAAGGAGCTCAGATTAAAGGTGGTTTTAATGGTTTACGGTTCACGTATTAGACTACAGTGTACTTCATTTTCTCTAAAAACAGTGGTCTGCTACATAGGTAGCCTCGAGCTATTATCTATATAACAAATAAGAACCGTCTTTAGAGACGTACAACAATGCTGCAAACTTTTTATTCAGAGTAGGCCCAAGTAGTTCAGGGGAGCGTGTAGATCGTTCCAAAAAATATTTGGGAGGACCCTTCAAGCTTTTGCTTTGATAGAAAGCTGCTGGCATCGCGTTTTTACCTTGCGTGTGGAATTAGCCATATTTATGCAAAATCACTATCATTGTCATCCAAATTTTGCAAAAAATCTCATTTAGCGTACATGGTCAATATCTTTGATGCTTTTAATCATCTCGATCAACAGATACAGAGCGGTGGCGTCAACATTGTTGAAGAAAAAAAACATTCAAAAGCTTTTCAAAAAAAATTACTACCATGGAAACGACGAACAGAGGATGATAATTTCTCAAACTTTCCCTAGCTGGAAGACTGTGTGATTAACACCGACGATGTTTCTGAAAATGGGGACAATTTCATACCCTGGAAACTGCAACAGGCAATATCCATGCACTTGCATTAGCTTGCACACTCTATCGACCGATACTTTCCTTCCAAAGACTCACATCCAGCGAGGGCGAGACAGCCGTTCTCGTTTAATGTTGAAAAAGCAAATCGTTCTCATCCCGTGACGATTGCCGTTGGGGCGCTGCAGATGACCAATTTGTTTTGGTTGCGTTCATCATGCAGCGAATTTTAGGCAAATGCTAATCATAAATACCATGATGAAATCGCTGAGCTTCAGCGGAGCCAGGTTCAACAACAACTCTTTCAAACAACAACGCTCTCAACGTTTTGGTGTCACCAAATCGTAGCGTACCCTCTTCTCGCGTAGAAAGTCCTTGACATACCCATAGCGTGTATTACTACGAATCTTTGCCAGCAATCCTTTTCAAAGATGGTGGTTATAAAAACGAAGAAAACGAACAGATTTGTTGCCATAACAATAAGAAAGTGGCATTTGCCAGGGTGAAGCCGTGCATCTCTAAAATTGTTCCTGAAGGGCAGCAGCACAATTTGCAATAAATACCCAGTGAATTATGTTTTTGTTTATGTGTAAAATTGATGTTTTGTTGGTTTCTTTGAATAGCATAATTTTACGTGCAACAATAGCATATTTTATTTAGGGCTCAAGTTAGTTATCGAATATTTTTTGAACTTTAGGGAAAGTCTTGGTGAGCGCATGTATGCAACTTGCAGGGCTCAATAAGTATAAGAACAAGCATAAGAACCATTGATCTAGTTAGGTAGTAGGCTAATACTTATAATCCTATCAATTAGATCAGGCTACCAGCAGCGGTGATTTCACAACGGGAAAGAAAAAGCCGTCGCTGTAACCTCCCCTCCAAACTTTAGACTAGCAAAAACGCTAAAATATAATGACGTCATTATGCCAAACTTTGGGCAAAATCTCTCTTCCTTCCTAACTTTTTTGGAAATACGCCCATGACCACCACCAGTATTTGTCAAAGTATTTGGCAAAGTGGAGAGCTAGCACTACAAAAATAATACAAACCAAAATAATTTCGAAATCTTGGTTCAAGATGGAAATACCTCAAGAACTTGATCTTAACCTAAAGGATTGCAAAATTACATTCGATTTCTTGATAAACTGCTCCAAAACATTTAAATCACTTTTGCTTTTTCCTGGATAACGCGATAGAAGAGATTAGTGATTAGTGCAAGAGATTAGTGCATCACTACCAAATAATAGTAAAACAAAATATCTCAAAAATAATATACAAAGTGGGCATAGCCCTCTGCCTCTTCCTGATCGTCTCTGTCATCTTCACTAATCCCGATCGCAACGCAGAATTTACGAAACAAATTTTTTTCTTTCCGCTTGATGACGTTACTCTTTTTCATCAGTTTGCCCATTGTTGCAGGTAAAACCACGTTGTTGCAGAATTGGCAAGTCCTTTTGAAGTCCGTTTTGCAGCTAAACCACATCGTCGTCAGTGTTTTTGGTCATGATAACACACCACCTTTCACCTAATTTAGGAGATGGTTGCTAGGCCAGCTAGGATTGCGAATTTAGCGCTAAAACAGAGATATGTCTCCCATAGACATCGAATTGAAATTTTGAGATCCACAAAATGCTTTAGCCCATGCCACGAATTTAGAGCTGAATAGCTTTATAGTATGTTATTAAGCAATTTAATCAGTTTTTTAAAATCCACACTGCTGATATAGCAAGTAACTTTAATAAATTAAAAATCATTTTAATTCGTATAACATCTTAAATTCGAACGTTTTCGACTTTCATAAAGCCCTTTTCAAGAATTAAATCTGTAAATGTGACGTAATAAATTAAAATAATCAACGATAATTTCAAATAATACACATTATGAAGATATAGTACTTCTAATGGCTGTAAAAACGTAGCCAACTTTAAAATAAATAACAGCTGGGAGAGATTGGATGCAAAAACTTTTAAGCTCATCAAAACCAGGATCAAAGTCTTCCAGAAATGGCAAGATTCCCAAAATTATGCGAAAATCCAATATGGAATGTCATGTTACGATTACGTGCAGTAAGTAAAGTTGTTGTAAAATTCTGCTAATATATGTTTAGCAAAAAAGAAGCTCCACTTGCATAGCATTGTTTATTAAGGCTAGGGCTATGCCGTTTTATAAGCAAAGCTTCATGAATTTTTGCTTCATAATCTGAGTTACATTTTTTCAATATGGTGAAAGAATTAATATTATATTGTAGATTAGAGCAGGTGGGGGATGACAAAATGTGGTCCTTAATTGCGCTTTTTCTTGAATCTGCTAAATTCAGATGCTCCTTCACTCTGATGATCAAATGTCGGGAAGACATACCAATGTATGTCAAGTTCGTATCACACGAACAAGTAAATTTATAAACGACATTTGAGCATAGAGGCAAAGGTGTCTCTGATTTCAATTGAAAATACTGTCCTACTTTATTTGTGCGATAGAGAGGAAGCAGCCTTACATCAAAATGTTTTGAACATAATCGAGAGAGAGCTTTCACAAAACGGATTGACGCTTCACCAACATACGGAACAAAAATAGGACATAATTCCACGTTATTTACTACACTTAATTCATCAACAGGTATATCGTTAAGTTTGGCTTTAAATTTGTTGTAAATTTTATCAAAAAACCAAGTCGGATAGTTATTATCATAAAATAAGTGCTTCAACTTTCCAATTTCGACTTTAAATAAGTCGAAGTGCTGGCTGGAACAAATAGATTTAGCTCGATTAAGTAGGCATAGCACAAGGCTCGGTTTCCAAAAATTTGGACATATTGCATTAAAGTTCATCAAAATGCCAGTGTTAGTCTCTTTTCGCCACGAGATTGGAAAGTTAAAGCGCTTATTTTATGATAATAACTATCCGACTTGGTTTTTTGATAAAATTTACAACAAATTTAAAGCCAAACTTAACGATATACCTGTTGATGAATTAAGTGTAGTAAATAACGTGGAATTATGTCCTATTTTTGTTCCGTATGTTGGTGAAGCGTCAATCCGTTTTGTGAAAGCTCTCTCTCGATTATGTTCAAAACATTTTGATGTAAGGCTGCTTCCTCTCTATCGCACAAATAAAGTAGGACAGTATTTTCAATTGAAATCAGAGACACCTTTGCCTCTATGCTCAAATGTCGTTTATAAATTTACTTGTTCGTGTGATACGAACTTGACATACATTGGTATGTCTTCCCGACATTTGATCATCAGAGTGAAGGAGCATCTGAATTTAGCAGATTCAAGAAAAAGCGCAATTAAGGACCACATTTTGTCATCCCCCACCTGCTCTAATCTACAATATAATATTAATTCTTTCACCATATTGAAAAAATGTAACTCAGATTATGAAGCAAAAATTCATGAAGCTTTGCTTATAAAACGGCATAGCCCTAGCCTTAATAAACAATGCTATGCAAGTGGAGCTTCTTTTTTGCTAAACATATATTAGCAGAATTTTACAACAACTTTACTTACTGCACGTAATCGTAACATGACATTCCATATTGGATTTTCGCATAATTTTGGGAATCTTGCCATTTCTGGAAGACTTTGATCCTGGTTTTGATGAGCTTAAAAGTTTTTGCATCCAATCTCTCCCAGCTGTTATTTATTTTAAAGTTGGCTACGTTTTTACAGCCATTAGAAGTACTATATCTTCATAATGTGTATTATTTGAAATTATCGTTGATTATTTTAATTTATTACGTCACATTTACAGATTTAATTCTTGAAAAGGGCTTTATGAAAGTCGAAAACGTTCGAATTTAAGATGTTATACGAATTAAAATGATTTTTAATTTATTAAAGTTACTTGCTATATCAACAGTGTGGATTTTAAAATGCTTTACCTCTCTGCCAAAGTTGTATTAATCAGTTTTTGAATTGAATTTTGTGATGTTTGCAGTGAAACCAGTAATCCCATTGCCAATTTGCCAAGATTTTATATGCAATAAGAAATCCTTATCTAATGCAAACAGGATGTATCTGTGTGGTATTTGAACGGTTGTTGCGGCTTTGGAACGCAAATGCCACCCGATTGTCTGGTAAGTGTATCTGGCCCAGCTGAATCATAGTTTGCGCACCTTGGCTTGAAGCACTACGTGGTATGCCATGTCAGAGAGGAACAGGCGTTTGCATCATAAAGTTCACTCTTAAGGTTCTGCCACAATAACGTGAGAGGTAGGCTGGAGAGTCGAAATCCGAAAACCCATTTCGCAATTTTTTACGGTTTCAGTTCCTGTTGTGTTAGATCAGTTGAATCAACTTTCATATTTTTCCTCACTTGTTTATTGGGGTGGATTTAAGCCATGAAGGCCTGTGACAGCAGAGCAGCAGAAACTTCAACCTTCTAATCGTAATTACAGGTAAAGTTATTTAAACACGTTATAACTGAACTGAAAAAGAATTTCAGATGAGTTTTCCGCTCGCTTGTTGGGGCACGACGAAGTACCCAATTTTAATACCCGCAAAGTTAATTTGCGGCCTAATTTCTAAATTTGTGAAATTCGTGAAAAACGGTCAAGAAATGGGTTGGAGAAAGTTGTTCCCTTTCATCATCCTGGGATTACTGCAGCTAGTTGGAGATCTTTATCAAAATAAAGATCGTAGCAAAAAAAATTTTTGCAGCCATAACTTTTTACAGACTTGAGTTATGAAGTGTTTCGATTAAAACCATTTCAAGGACATCGTTAAGAGCATCACAAGTTCATCATTTTTTCATGGCAATATCATAAATTTTCCAAAGAAAAAGAATGTTTTCTGGAGATTCTAATCCTAATGCACTGGAGAAAAGAATTATGACAACCACCGCTTTGATTTCTTATTTTTTTTATTTATGAATCTAAATTTCACATTGTGTCAACTGTCAGTTCACAAATTGCAAAATTCAAGTAGAAATTAAGGTCAAATTTCTTTTAAGTTTGTGCTGTTCTCATTGTTTTCGCATAGACCTATTATTGTTTTTAAAGATTCGATAATTGTGGTAAACAGAAACAAATCTATCGTCTTTTTGTTGAAACATCTTACTGTCTAGTTCCGCCATATTGGTTTTCTGTTGACGACTAAATGAGCGTAACATTGAAAAAGGGTTTAAGATTACAATTCTTCGCAAATTAATCAGATTCGACAGAAAAAGACCGATCCAACTCGCGATTGTGGTCATAGAAGTCGCTGTCGTACACCATCCATCAACATTCAGTAAGTGACGTCGTCTGTATTTTCATTTGAAACTCTTTTTTGAAGTTATTTGCCTTCAGCCCACGTGCATTGTGCCAATACATTTGTATACTTGAATTTGCAGCTGGTAATTAGAAAAGAAAATTGGGAACTCAATCCACCACGTGCTTTTCCCCCGCAATTTTTTTCGTTGTTTGTTCTAACGTAGTTGCCAAAACAAAATCAGCATTGCTTTTGATATTTACAAATGGGGGTTCGGAAAAATCTGAACAACTTTGCTTAAATGCTTTCGCTTTTCAAACTTCATTTAGCAAGTTTGCAGTCTCGCCTGCCAATTTAGTTTGACGGTGCTTGTAAGACTCTCTGCGTTGTAGATCTGACTCTTTTGATAGCGAAGTGCCGCCACGTGCTGAAAACTACATTTTTTTTGAAACCACCTCATCCAATATTGAAGACGCTCACTTGCAAAACTTACTTTGCCTAATGGATAAAGTGCTTTTTTTTACAAGAGAGACAAGTGACGTATTTAGCAATAGGCCTGCTGTTTTATAAGACAATAGAGAACGCATGTCCTTAAACCTGATTTTGTAAGAGAGTCAAAACTTTCCAAAGTCTGTCTAAAGAAGCCTAATCACCTTATGTCGGAGCTTTTCGATCGAACTTCTGTGCGATTCAAGGGTTCCTTGAATTTTGATTTAAATGTATATCTCAAACATTGATGAGTTTTGCACATGAGTACAAATTCAGTGGCGTAGTTAGAAACAAATTTTGAGGGAGCCAGAACAATTTGTAAAGTTTAAGACCTTTTCTTGAGGTCAAATTTGGGAAACCGAGATTTTTGCTCAATGAGTCTGCGATTGGATGCGAACATCCTTTTTTGTTCACAAGTACAACTGCTATCATACTGTTTGGGTGGCATCGCCCTTTGTCCCCCCTTAATACGCCACTGTGCACAAACCATGAAGTCAAGCACATCTGCATAAAACGAGTTTATGCGATAACAAAGCACATTCTTTTCTTTCTGGTTTTACTTGTGTTTTTAATGGGGTTCCGTGACACTTGTAAAACTAGGCGTAGGGTTCCTGGACGCCAAAAAGGTTGAAAACCACTCATTGATCTAAACCAGGGGTGGGCGATTGTTTTGGCTTGCGGCTCGCATCGCGGTCACGGAAGCTAGCTGAGGGCCGCACTTTTTAACGAACGCATTGGAATATTATTCTAATTGATTTGGATTTTAAATTTGATATAACATTAAAAACCAACAATTATTATTTGACAAATGAATCAAAGTAGTTTTATTCAATTGAAAATTTTCAAACTCTATCAATGAGAAAAATGCACCCAATCACGTTCTTCTGCATCAATTAAATTTTTTAAAATTATTTGCTTGAGGCTTTCGCGGGCCGCAGTTTGCCCTCCCCTGATCTAAACAAAATGGGATTCAAAGCTTCCAGACGCATATAGGTGATTGAGGCTCATATACAAGCTGACCCGCCTCCTCTTTTCATACCCACTGCATGCAGTAATTTGAAACGTAATGATTATAGCATCGAAGCATTAGAATGCATTCAAACAACGGTATTGGTGCTAAATGTTCTATTGTTCTGACGTTTTAAGAACAAAAACTTAGCAAAAATTGAAATCATTGATTCAGTAACGAGTTAACTACATTTTTTAGATGTAAACTTTGATCTATGATCGAAACTTTTTACCTTTTGTAAGTCAGTCTTGTTAAGTTCTCCATTCCAGTGAATTGTGTATTGATTCGTCATATAACTTTTTGATTAATTGCTTTGACATTAACGAGTCTAAATCGATGACGTCACTTGTAGACATTGGAAAATATATATTTTGTTCTTTTAGTTATGATTCATAAGCACTAAATCATTAGGGTGATCAGTGAAGCGCGCCCAGAACGATATGGTTAGAAAAACATAGCCGAAGAATCGAAAACAAGTACAAAGGGGGATTTTGAGGCAGAAACAACTATTTTTTCGCTTCAATTATAGCCTGTCTGTACCAAACACAGATATATAATAACGAGCATATGCTCTCAAAGGCTCAAACTATTGTTGTCCTGTAAGGGTCGTAGCATTTAGCGCAAAGAAATTCCACGCACCGCTGACTTCAACCAATAATCGCTTAAACATTAACATATATAATCTATTTCAGCATATTTTCGCATTTTGTAAACGTTTGAAAACATTTTAAGTGATGACATCGCGAGAAATATTTTCAACGTGAATAAAAAATCTCAAACGCAACCATAAAAATCGGGTTTAGAAATTTGTTATCGTGCTAGCATACAACATGAAAATAATCATGAATAGTGAACACTGACAAAATCATAGCTCTCTGTTTCAAAGGTGGCGTTTTGCATCCAAGCATTAGAACACATATCAAGATTCGGCTTTGTCTTATTGTGATTTTTACACCTCTGATAACAAAAACGGCATTGTTATACCTTTAAGATTGTTTTTAATGAGGTAGGAGGTAGTGGGACAGAACTGGATTAATGGTGCGGAGCTCACGGCATGATTTTTGAGCGACCTTGATTCTCGTAAATTAGTTGTGCATTGTGCTTCCAAATAAATGAACAGAAAATTTGCTCGTACCCGCTACGACATTGCGCTAGTTGAAGCCAGGCTCAAGAAATAAAATGGAAACATGGGTATCATTGCTGATCACGGAATTGGACAGAGCAGGGATTTGAAGCTGATTGCGGTAAGTATCATATAGAGCTACTGCTTTTACAGGTTAACACATCGTTTTAAGCTAAATCTGTGGACATTTCTTTTCTGAGGCAAAGGCGGCACTTACAAGCGGGAGGCAATAACAAATGCTACTTTTGCTTCTACTGTCAATAAGGTCCTGTGTGAGCGGGAGGCTCTAAAACACCAAAGTTGCAATGCCTTGTTTTGTAAAATTTTTTTTATACATTTGAAAATAATTTGAGGCTATATTCTCGTAATCTCTCTTGCCTCCCTCTAAAATACTCTTGATTGAGGCAAAAAGATTAATAAGTCTTTAAAGCGTTCGATAAACGCTAAAATATATATACTTTGTCTAGAGCCTTGTACAGCTCGTTGTCTTGACTGGTATGAGCTTAGGCAGTTCTGGTGATAGTCGTTTTAGGCTATCTATTAATACAAGGTGATGAACTGCTTCCTATGAAAAGTCGGTTGGGAAGGACAAGTTATATTTACTGTTTAAAAGCTAAATATCATTCGTGCAAAGTTTTTGCTCATTTGACCAGAGTGAAAGCTGACCTTTCCGTGTGCAAATTTACATTTAAAACTCAAGTTTGCATAAAATTTAAACTATGTTTCATGGTTTTCCGTCAGCAGAACCACGTTGACAGCCAACTTTGAAATGCATTTTGGCGAAATCGCGAAGTGTCTGCGCAAAAACATCGCGCAGTTCACTCGATAAAAACCGTTGGCAATTTAATCCGATTTTTATTGTTTGTGTAAATATCATTTTAAACACCATGCACTCAGTGAAGTGAAACGTCATGTCACTCCCCAAGCACAAAGAAAGACCTTTTCTTCTAAAACAAAAATTTGACCAGATTTCTGACCAATGGGCCGCTTGATGGTATTTGCCGCTCGAAAGCAAAGTCCTTAAAATTTTGAGGTCCTTGCGCTCCGAGGTCCGTTATCCCCTTTTGTACCAAAACTTTATCACTTATTTTGGGGGTTTCAAGTAATACAAAAGCATTTTGACCTCAATTGGCCAAATTTTATCTAAATTCCATCTAATAAAAAAGTAAACAAACACTTTCCAACCAACCCAAATTTTTTTTGCTAGAGAACATCCCTTTTTTCATCGCTGTTACATCGCCCAATCCCTTTTTTAAAAAATCAGCCTCTAATTGCGGCCGGTTTTATCGAAAGATGAGTGTAAAAAAAATTGTGAATGGCAGCGGGGTTAAAAAAAATGAGAAAAAAGTTGCGAGTAATAGACACAAAAGAACCTTGAAAAGGGCTTTGTAGTCAGTCAGTTGAGTATGTCACGGCGAAAACAAGTTAAACCACAACAGATGCATGAAACTATAGAATTACCTTGTGAAAATCAACTAGATATGAAACGTCAGAGCCAACCTGAGATGACAGAAGAACAGGGAAATAGATCGAAAGAAATTAACCACGGTGACGAATCGTCCCCGAGTTTGAAGAGCGTGCTTGCTTCTTGTCTGAGTAACCTCAAGTCTGAAATTGAGAACAAAAATGATGAAATGAATCTGAATAAAGAGAATTATGACAATATGGATGAAAAAATAAACGAAATCATAAGCAAACAACACTGGCAAGGTCAGTAAGCCTGATGTTACTTTTTTTTGGAAATAAGCTTGACGCTGATTGTTTGTTAAAACGAGAAATCTTAGGGCACCTGTGTTTAGCTTGGATCTTTTTTCACTCCAACAGTAAGACCTTGGCTTATTTTTCCTATGCTTTGAAGTTAATTAGTTACGCGCAATGTGCTTTAAGAAAAACCTGAAAAACAATGGTCAGTGTGTCATGCATCCAACCTCACCTTGTAGAAAATTTTACCCTTTCCTTAAAAAGATGGCGAAAATGTCATAAACTGCCAAAAAAGAATATTCTCAGGCAAGGGCGTCGGCTACGGAATAACGGGAGGCTATGCCCGACCCCTGGAACAAAAAAAAAATTAAAACATCCCAAGTGAAGTGCGCTTGTGTGATAAGTAATTTAATAAAACGAGAAGCAAACTACAGTAGCCTATATTGTAATCCCTTCGCCCCCAGAAAAGGTTCTGCCGACGCCCTGGCTCCTAAATGTCGTATATTTGCTCACCCTACCAATTCGTAGTTGTGGCTGCACTGAAACTATAACCAAGCTAGGCAGAACTGGAACTATGAAGTAATTTCGCGGCTAAATATGATCACGCTAGACAAAGCATGACAATAGTGAAAGTATGACCAACGCAGGCAGTGCGATTTGCACAACTTATTGGAGACAAGAAGGATTTAAATGTGTTCTGAAAGCTGCTCTTTATGTGATTGGTACGAGCAACTGTTTAAACAACCAAGATTGTCGAGGGTGTGAGGGCGTGGGTAGCTTCTGTGACCTTACTGTCAGTACTCACTTGGATCCGAAGTATTTTTTGTGGAAATAGCTACCCATCAATTGATTAGATAATTCGGTAAAATGGTCTCTGTTGCTGCATAATTCATATCGGTAATGCAACGATATGAGATGCATTTATGTTCGATCGTGTTTCTAAATATGATATTGTGTTATTATCACTTTGGAGCAAAGGCTGATATAGATGTGATCGAAGATGCTTTGTTTCTTTAAGTTAAAGAAAAGTCGTAATATCGGTCTTTATAAATCGCATCATAAAATATTCATATTATTATGGGGATCTTTGGCGCTTTTTCAAAACGACTAAAACAGTTTGATGCCTACTTTATTACGTCACTGATAATGAAATTTATTTCATAATAAGCGACCATCAAATATACGGAGAGAGAGAAGAGCAATATGAGATGGATTTAAGGCCAGACGCAAGAATGAGTCGATGGCAAAGCGCAAATTGGATTTCTCGTATGAAACGCATTAAAAATGATTCAGCTAGCCCAATAACTGTTTTTGAAGTTTTCAAAATTTGATTTATTTCAATTCAAGCCACCGCATACGACATTTTTCGGTCATAGAATTGGCAATATAGGATATCTCTTACATTAGTTTGAAAACAGTTTAAAACATTTTTTTTTCTTCTGGAAGCTTGAAAAGGCATGGGATAATCTTTGTTCTGGAATCTATTTTAAAGTAGGCATCTTAGCCTTTTTTCTAATCTATTAATTTATGGTTTTTTCTTTCAATCTATACTTTACATTTTCCGTATTTATTCAAAACAAACATACAATTGTCCGTTTTGGCATTGTGCACAAGTTTGCTGACGAAATTTGCCTTACGTCATCGCTTGATTTTCTTGTCAATTATCTCGTAATGATTACATTGAAAAACAAAGTCACCTGACCTCTTCACCATTACGTTTCACAATGTATCCCAAAGATTCCCTCTTCAAAAAACACTTCTAAAAGGTTTCCAGGCATTACTGTACTGAATGTGCAATTTCTGATCAAAAATCCCCTTTTTTCTGTACTGGTGCCTTGAAGCAGAGTCCAGAGCAACAAAGGCCGGCTACATTTTTTTCAACCAACACTTCGGTGTTCACATTATCAAAATAGCGGGCTTCTTTTGCTCGCTGAAAATATCGTGCGGTCGTAATCAGCTTGCCCCTTTTTTTATGATAACTTATGGTGGTAAATCTTTTGACTCACTTTTAGGGCGAAAACTTTTTTGTAAAGATTAATTTGTGGTGGGAGAAATTTTGTTCCTTTTTTTCTTTTGGGAAAATAACCTGTGGTGGTGGTGTTGATCTTTAAAGTTGGTCTTTAATTCAAAAACTAAAGCCAGCTGCAAATCTGTTACAAATTTCTCCCAAATCCTTAATGATCCGCGATCCCAGTTTGACAATTAATCGAGCAAAATCGTCGCTAATACCGGTAGGAATATATTTTGTTTTATCTTACTTGAAGCCTAGCTTGTGGTAAACTTAAGCCGTTTTCACTCTAAACTAAGAAATAATGTTACGAGCAGAATCCGGTTTTCACTTATCCATCGCGACTTGTATTCAAGAAAATATCGAAATTTCTCGGGTTGAAGTTGATGCACGGTGTTTATGATCCAGGTTTAAACTATTCATATTAACTTTTATCTTTACTGCAATACATGCAATCAATAGTAATTTTTTAAGAATGTTGAATATAACCGTGAATGGCGGGAGGGGGGAACGCAGTCTCAACAACTTTTCTTTAAAGCAATTTATCTTAAAGCGACTCTCGAAAAACTTTGTTTTGAAAAAATTGTCCACCCGTGATTCTAACACCCCAAAGCCGATTAGCTGCGTTTGGAGCCTTGTCAACAGTTATTTATTAGTGAAAGTTGACGGAAAAATGTTGCATTTATTTAAATGAAATCAACAGCAACAATGAATTAGTTTTAAGTGTCACTGATTTGAATGCCCAATCACACAAAAGAACTATCAGTTCACAAACTTGGTAAGTTACATTGCGTTTACTCCTGCTCTAATTGGCCTGTTAAGTAAAATCTAATTCACAGATAAAGTTATTGGTAATTGATTTTAAATATTACAAGCCAACAGTAAACGTACGGCATCAAGAATACCGCTCTGAAGGTTCAAGAACCAGTTTCAGTTGGGCAGCAACTTTAAGTTCAGAAAAGGTGTAGCACTAAGTTGTCTGCAATTGCTAACAGGTGTTAGAATCGCTGCAATATTCAACTTCGACGCGTAACGTCGGCCAAAGCGCTTGAAACCTCCCTCTTTAGACCAGGTGCTAAAAGAAACAAAGTTGTGGCCGCAAAAAGTCAGACGGAAAAAAGAAATAAGTTATTACCTGAAATGTTGACCTATTTCACCATTTGATGTTTTGCAGGAGCATTTCGAATAAGTATAATTTTAAAATGGAACGATTTCTTTTGAAAACAAGTTATTGAAATATCTTCGTACGACATAAGCAACGCATAGAAAAAGAAATAATTATGGGCTCGTTGATCTTCTAAAACTTAGGGGCACATACAAATAAGCGTAGGGGCACCGCCTCCAAGTTCGCCATAACGACGAAACTGATTTCACTTCGGAAATGTGTCAGGTTTTTCTTTGCCTTTCGAGAACCTAAAATCTTTTTTGGAGAAACACTTTTTGTCGGTTTATTCTTTTCCTCGCGAAACAATTTCTCATCTTCGTTTGCGCAGTGGAAACGTAAAACCCATACCAGTGTATAAGTGAGATCCTCTTTTCGAAACAGTTTGATGGGACCACGGTGTTGTATTTGACGATCGTAGTTTCTCTAAATGCGTAGACCCTAAACTTTATCTCCTCTTTGCGCTGCAGATATTGTGGGAGAACAAAAAGGTATGAATTTTTAAATAAACACCCCCTGAATATGGTGTTGGCCAGTCACATGTTTTAGGGTAAGTGAAAAGCGATGGTCGAAATAACCGCCTTAATATTTTGTGTTTATAGGAAACATGCAGCAAAAATTACGATTCGTTATTATCTGGTAGTTTTGCCTTCACTTCTAAGCCCTAAAACAGGCGCGTAGCCAGAAAAATATCGTGGCGGGCGAGATAAATTTTTTGCTTGTCATGATAGGATCACCATGTATTACTACTGTCGTAAACTCAAAATGGGGGCTAACATCACCACCGTGCTACGCCATTGTTTTTAAGTTGAGCAGCGGAGTCGTTTACGAGAGAAAAAATATTTTATTTACAATCGAATAGAAAGGTAGGTAATAATAAAATTTTCAATGGTTTTCATCTGATTTGGAGGCCATTTCCTCAATCTGGTTTAGCTCCCCTAAGACCCAAACACGATTATAGCTGGCTTTATTAAGATTTGGCAAAGTGGGCGTGAGCGATATTCCTCATGCACAGTAACAGTTACTCATAACGAATATTTTATTGAGTAGTTTTGAAGTATCATTGCTTTTTAAGTTACAACGCTGTACTTCTAAAAAAGTTATTTGTTCTTGCTAATCGAGACCAATTAGTTTGAAAACATTGTTCCTTTCAGTTCAAAAGCCATTTATGAGACATGTTTTAATTGTAGACAAAAGCTCTGTTAGCCGCCGTGTATTTCTATACGATAGACCCATAAAATAATACGGTCTATTAGTCCTCAGGAACCAAATACCTCAGCATCTATTCATATATGAAATACTATACCCCTGAGACAATCTACTGTGGGATGTTGCAGGCGACAATATTACATGAGCCAGTTCTTTTTACCTATTTGATATTGCTGGTAACAATAGAATGACCAAATAGTTAGCCTACTTTGAGCTAATTGATCGCTAACTAGATTTGACGCAAGTCATCGGCAGGTGAGCGAAGAACGACATAAAAAACAGTCAATACGACGACATGTAATACGATCTACCTCGATACGTTATCTTATTTCGTTAAAACTATAAACATTACTTCACTATTACCAGCTCTCTAGTAAAGCTTGAATAGAGAAAAGCGAAATGCTACAATGACTAATAGGCTGATTTAGAAATTTCACTGTTTTTGCCCGATGGGGCGAATATTTAGCAGATAATTATGCGAGGAAAACTTGCTGACGCCAAACTTTTCAGAATCGCAATGCAGTATTTTACTAAGCCGGCAACAACTGAAAAATATCAATTATTATTGAAAAATCACTGGCTTTGTTTGAGATTATTTGAATGGAAAAATGCGAATGCTTGGTTGGTTGTGAGGGAGCAGAATATTTCGATGGACTTGGCATTGTTTCTTTCTTTGTTTTTTTTGCTAAAAATGCGACATTTTGTGATGTTATGAGATGGCGTAAACGATTTTTCTGGCCCCTCCCGCACTTACTTTCCCTGCTTAGCGCGCTACTGTTTGTTGTTCTGAAAAACGTTTATTTAGTGATTTATTTCGAGCAGTTAAAGATCAAGAAAAAAGTTTGAAGCCTGAAGAGGTAAATTTTCTAACTTGGTGCTTAGAAATTGTGCTGCACGTAGGGATTAAGACCAAGATTGCAGACTGCGCCACACTTTGTGAGACGAAAATGTTATTTAAAACTGCTCAGCATTTCATTGGCGATCGAGTAGAAGCGATTTTTCCAAAATTCCTTGCCTTAAAGACGGGCTAGAAGCTGGGTTGCAGCTTTCCTATTTTTTCACCGGGTCTTTTGCGCGCGGGCAGGTGGGTCGAAGGGACTCAGCAAAGCTGTGCCCTCAATGCTGGACTATCGCGCTTTTTACAGCTTGAAATAACAACTATCCCACTGACATGCAAAAGTGACAAGGCAATACGAATAGCAACAAATGTTATATTTTGCAATGACATTAACATGCTAAATCACATTGAATGACTTCAAACGGCGATGGATACCTTTGAAGTAAATGCTTCAAGCTTGGTGACTCTATTCTGAACTTAAACAATGCAAATAAATACTGACAGCTGATGAAAGATCTCGGTTTTCAGTAATTTGTAACTTCTATACAAGCTGCGAATTGATATAAATCAATTCAACATGAAAACATGTTTGGGTATCGTTGACTGCACAAGCTGCGGCTTCTAGAATTACCGTTTAGCCTTTTTTTCTTTCTGCCTTTTCTTCCAAATGGCACCGCGTACAAATTGGTGGGTCCATAGGCGTATTTAGAAGGGGGACATAGTGCCATTTTCCTCTTTGGTCTCGACACAAAATTGGCTTGATTCGCATTTCTGTTTGTCCTGTAACAAAATTAAGGTTGTTACCTTAATTACTCCCAAAACGCCTATTTTGGCAAAGTTTTGAGTAACTTCTGAAAAGTCTTCACTGACTAAATAATTTACTTCCCTGCCCCTTCTAGATATTCACTCTAAGCGAGTGAGTGTGTCATTGCTTTGCACAAGGCACCAAATTGGCGTGAAAATGCCCCCCAATACCGCGTAGATCGCTTGGTAAAATATCCCCCAACAAGTTTTGAAATTATTTTAAATTTGAAATATCAAAAAGCGCCGTTATTTTAGTACCTCCTGTGCATTTGCATTTTCAATTTTATATCTATTGATGAGCACCAGTTTTAATCTATGTAGTAAGTCTTGATGGGAGGTTAAAACCGTCAGCCACCTGTGAGATCACGGGCGTAGAAAGCCAAAAGTTTCTGGGAAGGGGAAACTTTTTAAGTTAGATGAAGAGAATTTTTGTTGATTGACTTTTCTGTTATTTTTTAGAACCCACAAAATTTTGGTATGAATCAAGAGTACTAAGCAAATGCTATCGGCAAGCATCGATTAGAGGGGGGCAATTGCTCTCCTTTGTGTTGCATGTAACAGTTTCAATAAAACGGAAGATTTGGGACGTATAAAATTACCGACGTTAAAAAAAAATTTTGGAATAGCCTTTGGGGTAGAATTGTTTTTAAACTAATCTATGCCGAAGGTCTAAAAGTTTCCTGCGGATGGTAAGAAAAAGAATTTTTTGAAAAGGAGGTTGAAGAGGGTTTTTATCCATTCTCCCTGTTGCCTATTACGGCCTTGCATTTATCTCGTTCACTACAGGCCGAGTTAATAGGAGTAGACTTAGAAACCTCACGTCAATGAAAGATAACCGACTATGACTTATTGGTACCTCAAATGCTTGAGATTTCGAACCAAAAATAACCTTCATAGGGTCTGCTTTGCGTCTCCAAATCGATGTTAAAACATTCGGGCCCCCAAAAAAGATTTTTGTGAACTCTCATAAAAAAGCGAGCCCTTAACCATGGTTTCATATCCTTTGAGATTCAAACCCAAAACTTTGACTTATAATCTTAGTTGATAGCTTTACATGCAAAAACAATGCGAAAAACGACGTCAAAAAAGCATTTTCAAAAGCAATAATAGAAAGGTTCTACAAATAGCTACTTCGCCGTTACAGCTTCGCTCTGTGCTTGCATATATAGTAATTGTTACAACAATGATTTCATTAATTGGCGGGGACTCTATCTATTTTAAAGAATAAATGCATACAAGATACTGTCTACGTATGTCAGGCATGATACGGTCGTTTGTTTAAACAGCGAGCATTCATTGTATGAATAAAACTGCATGAAAGCAATCTCAAACAGTTGTTAGACGATAATCAGGTCAAATCTTGTTTGTTGTACTTTATTTTCTTTGCAGTTGGCCTGTGATGTTCTTTTATTTAATTAAATCTAGTAACACCGTCTTGCAATGATTTTCGAAGCCCTTTATCTTTTTGTATTGGCAAACAAAAAGGCTCGTAAAAGCAACAAATTAATTAACATCTCGCAAACTGCAGATGATAGAGAGTTCTTTTTATTAGCGCGATGATAAAGTGATGAATTTCGCAATAACGTTGCAAAGGTTGACAAGAGTTGATTGCAATAATATAGTAGCGCATTTTAGCTCAAAGTTGACACAATTTCAGCTGCGTGATTTTGTTCTAAGGCGCAGCTGCTAATTGCTGAAAAGAAAAAAATATTTCAAACCCAATAAAGAAAGAATGCTTGCATTTTTATAGCATTTGACTTCCTAAAGCTTTTCGCATTTTGAGCAAGTTTTAATTGAGTTAAGAGATATCAGAGAATAGGAAAGAATAAGAGATTACATTATGGAAAATCCGGTTGAAGAATATGATAACGTCGGTACATCAGGTAATGGTTTTTCATAGCTAATAGCAGCCATGATGATCATAAATCATTTTATGCAATTTTTGAAGTTATTTGCTATGTTGAACCGTAGCTTGGAGCTGCATCTTGGCGAATCAAGACTCGTCTTTTGCTGTGGCCTACAAGCGCAACCAGGGGTCCAGTGAAAGATCTATGGTCCCCAAAATTCCTTAATTTCGATTTCGATATTACCACTATTTTGCGTAATTTTTTGGCCTACGGAGAAGCTGATTTCTTTTGATTTCCCTTTTGACTATCATTCATTTTCCCTTAATTCGTGATCAGCTGGAAACTGAATTACCTATCTGTTAAAAATCAAATCGAGTTCCAGTTGAAACCATTTTGCACAACTTAGGTCGCAAAATGCTTCTACATGACTCGCAAACGTGGAATAGAACATCATAAATTTGGTTAGGCTTGCCTCAACCCAGCACGAGACATCTGTGGAAAGCCTGCTTTCCCGTGCTACCACCTTGTGGTAGAATTAGTTTTAATGTATTTTAACAGCTTGACTAACAAAAAAATCGGCCACATTGCTATGTTGTCAAAATCTTGGGTCAGTTGGCCATCCTTACGCCCATTAGGGTAAAAAACGCCCGCCTTCGTGAGTCAATGTGACTGTAATGTGCGTTTTGAGTGACAGGCCCAATTGTTTAGTTGTGTATGTAACTATCACCTTTGTGATTCTTTCCAATTTTCGAACAAAACATCTCATGCATGGCGTCGAATTTCACACGAATTTTTTTGAAATGCTGCATGCGTGCGAAAATTTAAGTGACGCTGTTATTAACGTGAGTTTTTATTTTTGCAATGAGAAACAAGATCTTCAACCTGTTTTTCAAAATCATTAGCGCGAATATCTGACAATGAAATCAAATGCATACTGCTTTATTAAAAGGTTATTCAGTTTTTTCGAAATTTTTCTATTTTTATTGTCAAAAAAGCGTGTAGCTCAACGGCGAACGAATGAAAAACCTCGCGAATTCGCGATTTCGTAATGCGCATACAAATAGCTGACAAATGAAGTAGAAAAAGAGTTTCATAGGCGAAGAGCCGTATTGTACTGATAAAGAGGCAAATATTTAAAGGCTCTGGTTTATATTTTAAATGCGACTTTTGTGTAGCCTTAAAGGCTCAACTTAAGGAGAGGGGGGTGAAGGGGATTAAAGCTTTTTTAGTCATGAAATCATTTTCGGGAGACGCCGAACAATCTTGTGAAAAGCACGTTCTTCATAGCTTTAGCTATCACCTTGAAAAATGCTGGCTGCGGGGTGTTATTAATTGATTCAACTTAAATTATTTCGGAATTATCGGATACGCAAGCAACAGTTTGAAAGATTAAGTTCGCGCATCAAATAGCACTCAAAAGCAGCGATTCCCAAAGTGGGCGAAAATACGAAAATGCAAACTTCGAAAAAGTCGATCTCCAAAATAATCTTTGCCTTTCGTTCAAATCGAAAATATAAAAACTGATGTATGCAAAATTTTAAAAAAGCGGAAGACAAAACCTTTCACCGAACAAAAGCCGGCGACCACCATAAAAAAGATGAGTACCCCTACTCGAGTAGCAAAATATTGTGTTGCAACACTCTGATAATTTCTTGGAAAATTTTTGACGTTAGAAAATGAAAGATCCCGTTGTTTCCCCAGCACCGATTTTAAGCTGAAGATTACAGTCAAACGGCGTTTTCCCCACATAAGCACTACTGTTTCAATTTACTAAATAAGCTTCAAAAATAATAGAAGAACATGCAAGTTCGGTGAAGCAAAGGACGTGGTCTTCGGTTTTTGTAGAAACCCTTTTGGCAAACCACAAAAGATTTCACTGGAGTTGTGCTGCTGTTAAATATTATTTTAGAGTCCTATTTATTTTAAATTTCCGGAACGTATGTAACAAATTGCTTTTGTTTCAGACCCAAACAACACTTCGATTGAAAAAGATTCTCCACCCACCGAGTTGGTATGTTCTTTTGTAGTAGCATTTTCATTTATCATCGTAAACCCCTGGGAACATCGGTGATTCCCGTCATACTAAACCAGGGACGTACCCATGATATGTTTTGGAGGGGAGACAAAAACTAAAGCTGTCAAGAATATTATAGTCCGTTTTTAATCGTGGTTTTTGAGGTGATCTCTGAAAAAGTAGTTTGTTTATCTTCATACTAAAGTTGCTTTTTACCAAGTGCAGCAAGTACTACCCTCCCCCTTAAATTGAACACCCATGACAACTAAACGATCAATGTCCAGTTTTTCGTCCAGTTTTCGAACAAGCGAAGCTTGAACTCTACGTTTCCAGTCAACATAAATAATTACATTTTCAACTTTTTGATTGTTTGAAATAAATTCTAATGACAAAATAGAAAAATTAGTTTTTCGATTTTTGATGTGGTTGAACAATACCAAAATAAACTTTTAACTGTGTTAATAAAGTTGGTGTAAGTGGATTGAATATTACGGCATAATCTAGTTAAAATTATTCTTATTTCGTCATTTCTGTATCACATTTGTGGCATATGTCTAATCTATCAGGTAGCACAAGACATGGAAACGGAAGATGACAATTCGACAATTCTTAAAAGCGCAAACGGTAACTAATAACCTATAAACTTGTTTATAATAACTAAACATATCTGTTAGTATTACGTCAGTAATAAGCTAAATAATAGCGCTGCAGCGATTGGAAAATTGTTGATAAAAAATTATTTTTTTAAAAAAGCTGCGTTGTATTATAGGGTAAACTAATTTATTTAACCGCACTGCAATGTGTAAAGCAGACACATTTTTATCAACGGATACTGGTATCCGTACATTGCGAGGTAAAGAGTGAAGATAATATTAAGAGTGACGGACTGAAAGTGTGAAATATTCTTTCATATTGCATCAAGCATTAAATCAATAAATCTCTTAAAAAGAAATCAAAATTTAAATGTTGTTCAACAAAAATTTAGCATGGTCCAAGGCCCATTTTGAAGTTACCTTTGAAAAGGTTGGTCCAAGGCCAAAAATAGTGCTCAAAACAATTATGCGCGTATCATAGGTAAAAACGGCTCAAGACTTTGAAAAAAGGAAAATTTTTTTTGAATTTAGGGGAAGAGAGTCCTTGTTCCTCCAAGTTTGGCTTTAGAATGAAGTGAATCTTTTTTGTTTCAGATCCTGACAAAGAAGATGATGTGAAATTGAGCGATCCTGCAGATCCACAGCCTGGCAGTGAGAAAACAGAGAGCAAAAATTTTGATTACGAGTTAACTGCGGCTTCTTCCAATCAGCAACATGGTTTCGAAGAAGAAGAAGACGATGCCGAAGACCAAGCGTCAGTTGAACTAGAAAACATGCAAAATGCAGTTGAAAATGAAAGCAAAGAAAACCTGTTACCTTTTCCTTCACAGCCAGGCTTTCAAAGCTTTCCAATTGAGTCTCCAGTTTCGAAAACGCCGTCGCTGAAAAGAAGAGCGAATTCCTACGCTAACGAAGGCGCGTCAGATCGCAGTTGCTCTCCGCCAACTGAAAAGAATCGAAAAATGGATTTGGAAAATCTACGCGACAAAGTGGAAATGCTGCAGCAGCAAAATAAAGTCAACATGCAAATGATCCAGTACCTGTTTGCGCAAGTCAATTATCTTCGAACCCAAAGGACTCTTTCGAACGAAGACCACATACCAAACACAAGCTTGGCCTTTAACCCACTTCTACACCTTATATCTTCTGCACCAGGCGCTACAAGTGGTTACCCGGAATCGAACCATCCTTTCGCAAATTGTGCATTACCTCCTTCCGGTAATCGCTCTCTCAATAGCTTCCCAGTTTCTCATTCAGTTGCCGTTCAACCTTTTGCTGGTGGACATTTTAAAGAAGAAACAGAGAAAGAAAAATCCACTCTTAAACAAATTGATGGAAATGCTTCGCTTATACTTGAATTTGAAAAACGTAACGGATTTCAGGAGTCTAAGAGATCCTATCCTGCGCTACCACAAGCGAAGGTGGACAGTAGTATGGCACCATCCAAAGCTCTGCAGAAAGATATCAAACCGTTTGCGCCTCCCAACAACGGCATGAGCTTGCCTGTCACAACAAACTTTTACCTCGACAAAGGAATCAAAAACCAATGTCGGACATGCGGAAAAGTTCTTAGCTGCGGCAGTGCGTTGAAACTTCATTACCGAACTCATACAGGTAGAAAGCTGCTTTGTTTATGCGTCTAGAAAACCAGCGGGGCACTCAAGGTAGAGCTAATTCGTTGCGAGGCTCGTAGCGAGTTCCTAGCAGTTTCTTTGAAAAAATTCCTTAGAAACGTTCGTCAGCTCTTACAAAGACGGAAGTAGCATTACCTTATATTGTCAGACTCTGGACTAGTTTATTATCCCTTTTTTTGGGCCTGGAGGAATGTGTTTCAAAATTGGTGTATGGGGCTAAAAATTCGAAGGGCGTTGTCATAACCTTTTGTGTGATTTTACGTGGAATAGGAGAGCTGCCTCTTTTAACTTCTTTGTAACTTCAACCTGCAGCAAAGTTATCGAAATCTATAATTTGATTGGATGCTGCTTATTCTTGTTCAATGCAAGTAGTAGATGTAAATGTTTTATGGCTGGCTGAAAGGCAACTTTTAATGATGTGTGCAGTCGACTTGCGACGTCAAATGTCTAACTTTTTACTCACTACCATTACTAGCATGAAATTGAAAGCATTATTTTTGACATAAACCGACTGAATGTCGAACCCATCAGACCAGAATACCTCGTATTACTTGGTGACGTTTTATTTGACAGGAGAGCGACCATATTCTTGCGATTTATGTCCAAGAGCTTTCACCACTCGCGGAAACCTGCGGACTCACTATGCCAGCGTGCATCACAAAGATCTTCCTCCTGCTAATTTGTACGCTAAACGGGGCAACAGTGCCTCAAGATCGGCTGCAAAGCACAACTGTCCAATCTGCAACTCTGTTTTCGACAGTGATTTAGTTTTGACCCAGCATATGCAGATACACATCCGTCAAACCGGTGGCTTGCAGGCATTGCCTCATTCCGCGCAGCAAAGACGTAAGTTCGTGGTGTCTTTTTAATGTCAGCCATTTGTTGTTTGTCATAGGCCTACTAAAAAACTTAGCTAATGTTAAATTGACAAACAAAAACTTGTGTTTACCACAACTTTGAAGATGTCATGCAGGTCCTTATTTAAAAAGTGTTTTCTATAAAATACTGCAAAAAAATTTTTGAAAAACATGCCTCCTTTTTTCTACATCTCTGCCTTTTTGGAAAAATTCTAAAATTGCTTGTGAATACGCCAGCTTAAACTCGGCCAGCTCTATTGCTTTGTGTCGGTGGTTTATTGGGGGCACAGATCTTTGAAGCAACTTTGAATAACACTGCTCTGCAATAAGTTGTTGGCGACGTTTCATCAGTGCGAGTATCAAGTCATATCCAGTAGAATCAACTTATTGGCTTTTTTGGCCATTGATGCATTTTCGTCACTTATGAATGCGTCACTAAACGTCGCTCGCAAAACAGCTCTTTTCAAAGCTGTTAACAAAGAACAACTCTTTTGGTGTGCTGCAACATTCAATGGTTCTGCGTTTGCTTAATGTACAACATTTTAAGATGTTGACCTTTCTAAATTTGTTTTTTACATTATTTACAGCTTTCCACTTTCCACCGATTAGTGCATCTCTAAATACTTCTCCTAATTATAGTCCTACATTAAACTCTACTCCCAGTCATCATGCGACAAACGGCCAGGGAATGTTTCCAATCTTGACGGACTGTGCCATAAAAGAGGCTCTCGCTTCAACCGCCGAAAAAGCCAGAGTTCAACCTACAGCGGAAACCCTAAAAATGGATTCCGCCAGCATTATCCCACTTGATTTGTCCTCCAGCGCGCCAGCCACCGATCAAACCTTTCGCACAAAAATTGAAGACGCGTTGCGCCGTAGTAAAGAGGAAGGGATCGGCCAGCAATCGAAAAATGGAGTCGAAGAAGAAAAAAGGGAGCAGTCATATCAGAATGAAAAAGTGGAGGCCAAAAGGTATGAATTAATTCAGTTTTCAGCGCGCATCAATATAACTCTGGAAAGGAAACTTTGTGTTGACCAAGTTGTGGTCATTACTTTGGGTTCATGGCTCTTTTCAATGTTATCTTTGTCGAAAGGAATGACAGTTGATAAAGAAGACTGTTATTTGACGTTTTTGTGTTCTGCATAAGATACTCTGTCGGAACACAAAAGCAGTTGTTTTCTCTCATCAGCTTCATGTTGTACTAAATGATTTATTTATTGCAGTGTCGCTGAAAGCGTTCCGCCACTCGCTTCTCAATTGGTCAAAGCAGCTGCAAACGGGGTACAGGTTGGTTAAGCTCATTTTAGTTCCTATCTCGTAATTACGTTCAGCAGTGTGGTGGTTATAACATTTTAGGAACGAGAGACCAGTGCAATATTAAACGAACTATTTATGCGCGTGCCGGAAACACGCTTGTTTCATTTAAAAAGGGGTCACTGTAATTGGATGAATTGCTCTCTGGGTTTTCCCGTTTTGTTGCCGCCTCAATTGGGGTGTATTTTTATTAAATTTAACTCTTGTAACATTTTGACTATAGGCCTTGGATAACAACAAGCCACGGTATTACTCTTGTCGCATCTGCTTTCATCGATTTCAAGTTGAAGAAGAACTCAACAATCATTTGTTGACACATGACAACCTCGAAGAAGGGTTCGCAATGAAACAACTGTCTGATAACCGTTCTTCCCTCAAAGTAAAGTTCTTTCAAAATAATGAGTTTCTGCTGTGTCATAGGTTGTTGCTGCTGTGAGTCTGCCTTTTCCTCTGTTTGATGCAATAGCGCCACCGATAAAAGTGTCAAAAAGCGTTTGCGGCAAAACAACTTTTTTCGAAGCTATGCATATTTGACCTGATTTAATTTTTCAGAATTCTTCTGAACTCGACCTTGATCCGCAGGAAGCAAAGAAGCTGCGGAGTTGGTGCGACATCTGCAAGAAGCAGTTTTCATCAGCCAGCTCATTGGGGGTAAGTTGCTACGTTGACACTCGTTTGTGGTGATTTATTGCTAGTACAGCCTTAACAAGAGCGAAATTCTTTGTTGAACCGTTCTAGGATAACGCGTTGAAATCCACGTTTTGGTTTATGAAAACTGTAAAGATGCTTGAGCAATAATGGGTGAGAAAGGGATTGTTCTTGAGTGCCTAGCAACTTTTGTCCTAGAGACGTACCTGGCTGGTTTGATGAAATGCTTGCATGATATTGTTGTTGTGGTTACCCCTCCTCTTCCTTGGGATGAAGGTACGGCAAAAAGCATTTTTCCAGATTCATGCCGCAAACTTAAGTTAGACCAAGGGAAAAGCGGCAGCCCATTTCGAATCAGTCATGAATGCAAATTACTGATTGGTAACCTTACCGCCAACAAGGCGGACTGACATTGGTGGGTATCCAAGAGCTACCTCTTACGACATGCTGGGTGAGCAGCTTCACTATTTTAACTCTGAAAAACATTTCACTTATTCTAGATTTTCGGGACAACTTAGCTGCGCTTAAAATGAACAAGTTGTCCAAACCTGTTTCAAACTTTTTCCATTTTTCCTGTTTTGCTTGAAGAGGCTAAAAGTTTTTTAATTTTGTCTGGGATTCCATCTATGATTTCTTTGCTTTTACAGATTCACATGAGGACCCATACAGGAGAGAAACCGTTCTCTTGTGATATCTGCCATCGTGCATTTACTACGCGAGGAAACTTGAAGGTAGGAGAAAATTTTTCGATTGCGCTGAGCATTCTCGAGAAATGACTTCATTATGCAGTAGAGTACTTTCCGCAATGGGATCTGCAGTGTAAAGCTTAGCCACAGTCGTGACTACTTTTGTTTTGGAATTTGCCATTATGCATCGAAAGATGGGTTAAAACTTGCCCCCTCATGGCTTTGCTTATTTCACGTTTTTGCTTTAGGTCCACATGAATATTCACGAATATGGTGCTGGAGGCTCAAGAAGAGGACGACAAATATCAGGATCGAAGAAGTCTCCTAACACTGAGTTTCCAGTAACCTCCCATCCTCGCATCCAAGAATTAGGGAACGGAAATGGAGAAGAAATGAATGAACAAGCTCTCGCATTTTTGCAAGTTAGTATAGCAGATTTTCACTCACAGTAATGAAAGGGGGAAAACACCTGTCAACTCTAGGCGAAAAGTATATTTGTCTTTCGCCTGTTAAAGCTTAAACAGCGTAGATATACAAACACTGGCCCAGGACTTGACTGTTTTGCTCTCTCCTACTAGCAAGGTAGTGTTGTGTCAAAGCGAGTAAAGCTTTAGACACATTTTCATGGCTTTATTGTTGCTTTTTCAAATCAGAAAATAACTTGATATTTGATCTAAATCTTCAACTTATTAATTTTAGCGTTATGCCGCTCTTGCTCGTAATCTGAGTCAGGTGGGTTCGAATCCTGCATCGGTTGGTGGCTTAGCTGGTCAGAATGCATCTCCGAGCTGGATAGATGCAATGGCCGCTGCACAAGCTCTGCAGCAGCAGCAGTATCTCCGAAGTCTGGTTGGCTCTGCCGGAAGTCCTGCTGCATCCGACAACTCTTCTCGCGCATCTGCCGATCCGCCTCAAAATGGACCAAGCTCACCTGAGGAACAAGAATCTGAGGCTCCTGTGGCCGACCAAGAAGCAGATGTCGGTACTCCGTCCAATGTTGGAACCTTGGTGGAAAAAGAATGGCTCTTGCAGATGTTCCAGAAGCAACAGGGACAAGTGAGTTATATTTTCGTACTTAGCTTTTGATTCATCATTCCGATGAAGTCTTTACTTCATTTGCGGCAGGAATTTTTTTCCTTAGTTTCTTTTTTAACAAAGCAATACGAGTAAAGACTGCATAGAGGAGGTAGGGAATGATCTCGACCAACTCAAAATAAACTAAACCCAGTTTCATTATAAAGATAACAGCCTGCATGACACATTCTGACTTCCTGTAATCATTTTTTCCTTGAAACGTCTTATCAAATTGTTCTTACGTCTTCAGTAGTTTCAGACTCATCTTGGCAATGAATATTATTTGAAATTTTTTTGTTTCAGGTGAATTGATAAAGAAATTAAGGAAAAGCTAGTGCTGCTGCTACTTACATGCAAAACATTGAATTGTGCATTCATCAACAATAAACTGTTTTTCGTGGTCCGTCGACTGCTGTTGTGCACACTTTGCTGCAGTGTGTTTTTCTGGTCTTGTGCTTTTGAAACGCAGCTAAAGCTTACCCCTCCGTCGGTAATTTGCTTCAGGGGTAGAAAAACTGCTATTTTGAGCAAGGCTGAACCTCTACAGCACAACAGTACCATGGCTTCCGTTTTTGGATTCCAACCCCTTATTCAGGCGTAGTGTTGTGTTTCAAGCCCATTAACAACATTTTGGAAAAGACCAACCAATTTTCAAAGTCCCAGTTGCTTTTCGATCGCAAAAAATATTTTTTTGTGTCGTCAGTCCCCATTTTCCCTTCTTATCAATGCGCCTTGTTTTAAAAAGTTTTTCCGGTGATGAACAGTAGCTTAACCATTTTCCAAAGCTAATTGCTGCTTACATCGCAATCTGTTTCTGCTATGATGCATCTTGAAATTCCGAACGAATTTTTGTCACGCTAGAAGAAACAAAATTTTTTCTCTGAGTGTTTGATTGTGATTTTTGTGTGTACTAAAAAGTATTGAGAAAGATGCTGCTTACGCCTTCCTATGAGGCCACATCAACCGGGTCTCCTGCACCTGACAGTTCTTCATTCGCGTAATTTTTACCTTCACACTACTACTTTTTTTGATTTTCCCCCATACTTTTTACAATTTTCCTTTTTGGATACATTTGCAAACTATTTTCATTTTTTGAAGGGAAGTTTAACCTTTACGGCCCCTGGATAATCGATTTAACCATCATTTTATTTTAAGGTTTATCCCCCCCAGTATTAATTTTTAATTAGGATCCCCCATTTTTAAGCTTTTGACAGGTATTGCTTCAAAACAGAACCTGCTGTTGTTATTCATGCGAAAAAAGAGCTCGGATGGAAAGCGTGAAACTTTATCAGCCAATTCGTCTTAGGGTATCTCAATCAGTAATTGTACTGAAATTTTTCTGTTACGAAGGTTGTTTATGTTCTCACAATTGCTTGATTAAACTTTTTTTCTGTTTTGGAAAATTTCTAGGTCTGCGATCAAATCATGACTTGTATGATATGCAATTTTGTATGATTACCGATCAGTCAGTCATTCGTGAATAAAATGCTTTCCGTAAACATACGAGTTCTCTTTAATAATCAATGAATTCGAGTGTTATTCATCGAGACTGCGATCAAACCTTCAATTGAGATGTTAGCCGCAAGTAGAATCAGGTAATACGTCACCACCATGAAGCAGTTTCAATAAGAACTGAATGCGGCTGTGATTTGAATCCGATCCGCACTAGCTACTCTAGGGTGCAAGCCCAACCTTTTGAAGGGTCGTTAACCGGGAAACCGCCTTGTTAATCACTTTGGCACCAAATAGCAGCACAAATAAAGGAAGATCAGGACAGTACTGGGTTAGTCTTCGAATAATCCATATTTTAGTTGATTGGCTGCTCGTCAGCGAAATTTAAACCGACAAAGATTATTTGGCGAATGCAATCAGTGTGAATCAAAGTTGAGATCGGTTGAAGCAGAAATTTGTAATTTATGCCCCACCGCAACGGTTCAAAACATTTTATGTAAAAATAGCAGTGCTGGTACCATTTTATTAGTTTAGTTAAACGAACGAGGATTTGGTTTGTATACTTAACCTTACATGATAAGGTGAAATAACATGCTTCAACAGTATTTGTTTTGCCATTTTTAACTAACAGGTTTTGCTTTCGTGCTTTAAGGTTTGACAAAATTTATTCTTTCAAGAGATAACCTGCAGAAGTTCACTGTCAGACATCTTTTTTTATTTAGGAGTTTACTTAGTATCGACTACTCTTCTTTTAATTTAGGAGCCAATCAGGATTCAGTTTGGAAGGTACCGGTACTGTTTATTTTTTTTAAACACTACCCTGTGTCAGTGGGACCGATCCCGAAACAGTTGTCAACATTTTCCTAGCCTAAACTAAACGTTTGCTTCCATCTTCTCATTTACCACACCATATTGTTTTCATCCGTCTTTACTAAAGTCGATTAGAACATGTACGATCAGACATGATTTAACATTAAATAAAAAAGCACCAGGAATTCAAAAGTCTACTTTACCTTTTGTTCATGGGAAAGCCTTTTAATTAGGCACAAAAAATAATAAAATTGCACTAAAACTGCTTCTATAGCCTCGAAGCTAAAATCGTCTACTTCGATTAATTTTCAACTAAAAAGTTATAAAAACTACAGCTTCATGAACTTCGATTTCATCTTTGCTAATCTCGGTTTAAATAAAAATTAATAAAAACGTTTCCTATTACTTTCTTGTCGTTTCTTGTGGACTATCAAGCCCACAACGATGCATACACATATTACAACGATTACGAATAAGCTTAAAAATAATCCAGACCCAGACTTTGCTTGTTCTTCAACTTCGCCTCCAAGAACTAAACAATAATTTATAATTAAATATCTTAGTGTTAAGCTCGCCTCATCAAGGGAGAACCAGGGTTCGCTTTTTTGATCTACATTAAAAAAAAGTCATTTTTTACATCTTTTTTCCCACGTTTTCGCAGGCTAAAACGTGCTAATTCAAAGTACATTTCCCACTACACATTCGCTTTCGAACTGAAAGTTCTTTCTGGAGCAACACAACACTTTGAATTCCAGATGCCCTTCCTGACGACCACCAATGATGTTCAATGGAGTTTAACTTGTTTACCAACGCACTATCATCATCTTTCTCAAATATGCCTTAACTATCGCAAATGGTGCTTTATGATAATATCTGGAGTTTCAGACTTTGGAAGTTGCCGTTTACAAATCCAAGAAGCAGACAGAGCATGACATCAAGAGGATTGGCTTGTGGGAGAACGCAGCGAATGGGAAGAAGTGATAGAAGAAAGCAATGCTTGAGAGTGAGTAAACGAAGTCAATTCGGCCACCTCCATCAACGGGAAAAAAGGATTTTAAAAAATGGCAGGATAATGATGACCATCAGAAACTTTGAAACCTCTTAGTTACTAAAAAAAATCAGCTCATTCGTATAGCCTAAACTCGTATTGTAAAACAGTCCTATCAAACTTCTCCCAACGTTACAACCCTTCGTTTTTTTGCAAAAAAAACAAACTTTCCTTTGAAAGGACATAAATTTTTCTTGACAAATTAATAATGTTATCTTTTTTCACAGAAACTCAAAAGGCCATGACAGGTTCACAGCATCTTTGCAACTCTAGATCATTTTTCTAAAATATGACCCAAGTTATTTGCTTTGTATATATATTAAGCAATATTTACAGAATCATTTGACTTGGTATCATCAAATACTATAGTGTAGTTAGTTTTTGAGATATTAAATGCTAATCAGACAAACCATTAAGCTGAACATTTGGATTCACTTCTGGAATGAGAGAAGACCAATCTTCCATAAGATCTTCTTGAGTTCGTTCAACATCCAACTGATATAACTTTAAGCTGATTAAGTCATGATTATCTGAAACAGGAGTTACCATTTGACAAGTAATGGATATATAAATTGGTCACAGTCTTCTAGTCTTCTAATGCAGAGAGATTTCTGTGATTGGTGCATTTTGGACATGTTTTTTTAAGGTAATGTTCGATGCTTAGTCGCGTTGCTAGAAATATGATGAGTTGGCAATGAATCAACATCGAAACGAAATTAAGCCCAAATTCTACGCATCGGAAAGATTTTCTCACCTTCAGAAGAAAGAGAATTACAACTATCTTTCTGTAAACCGAAGCAACACAGAAAACGTGGGAGTTTTCAATATCAGGTAAACAAAAGCCAAAATTTTATCTTGTTTTCAGCGGCAAGCACGTGAAAATGATAAATATGAATGTTCAGCATTTCTAAAACCCAGGGGGAGGGCAATAAATCCAACAATCTTCAAAATAGTCATTAAACCGCAACTGTTGTTAAGGGTCAAGAGCGTCTTGATGTTCAAACCGTTGACACTTACTGCACTTTCTTAATCATGACCGAGTTAACCCGGTTTCATCAGCACATTAGTTGCTGAGCACGAAGCAGATCTGTGAATGCCGCTTTTGAAATCTTCGGTTTGACTTGACAAAAATATTGGATCCAAGTCTATCAACTGCAAAGCGGACACTCTTTCGGCACCGTGCCGGTCAATCCACAACGTTGAAAATAATTCAATTACCTGCAAGATCTCCGGTGGCAGCCGAGACTCCGAAAAAATATCCTGTGGGCAACACAACTCCAGCGACGGCGATGCAAGTCCTCCACTTCCCCAAGTTGTCAACGTCTATTTTTACCTAAAAAATAAAAAAAAACACGAAAATAGGTCAACTGCTGTTAGTGACTGATCACGTGCACCCTCGTGGTTAGGGCGGAGACAGTCTGGTTTACATCTCCTGGTGAAATACATAGCTCAATGTCTTGCGTTTGAAAAATTAAAAACATTTCTCTGACAAACTTGTTCTCCAAACGTCCACCACTAATCAATGCAGTTTTGACATATGGTTTGATGAAACAGTTTGAGTTAATAAAAAGTCATACCAATAACATTGCTGCGGAAAATACAAAACCTTGTCATGATCAGTTTCTAGCAAAAGGGTTTGAAAAACTAAAGAAAAGATCAAAATGTTTCTTGTCCCTGGCATTTATATCGCTGGGAAATTCTATAAATTTTGACCTCACCGCGTCAGCAATATTCAGAAGTATCTACGCTGCATTGATTGCCCTCAACTTGTAATACCTGGCAATACTTATACCGCTTCAGGTAAAGCAATCAAAACTGATTACCAAAATTGAACACCAAGCCATAGCTTTACTTACAGTTAGAACTTGCTTGGAATAGCGAACAGCAATCGCTGTGTCATAATCCTTATTTCGAAACGACCCCAAACAAGCTCCAATCGAATTTATAGTCCCATCATTGCCATGGTCGTACTCAACGCTCCCGTTTGCAACCATGCCAGATATTTGAGGGAATGTTATCTAAAAACATGGAACTAGTTTTTACGGATCACCATAAGCTACTAGTTGTCGTGTAAAAAAGAAGGGTTCAGTTTACATCTGGGTTGAACGGACCTCGGGAAACTAAAGTATGGACCTGGGACCAAGTATGATGCACAAGCAGATGGTTAGTGATGGACAAAGAACGCATTAGCAACGCGCTACCAGGCATGATATGAGGAAATAAAAGTAAAACCAGGTCAGTATATTCGATCCGTGAGCATTAATTCATGCTCTTTGCCAGTCTTTAGTCAAGCTGGACCACCGTTACAAAATTGCTTGCTCCCACAACGGTTCATGGATCACGTAAAGGAATTGACGTTTGAGGAATTAAAGTTGAGGAGTGACGTACCTTAAACCAGCAAAGTAGCCTAGTCGTCCCTACACTACACCTTCTGATCTAGTTGTCCCTACACTACACCTTCTGATTTAGTTGTCCCTACACTACACCTTCTGATTTAGTTGTCCCTACACTACACCTTCTGATTTAGTTGTCCCTACACTACACCTTCTGATCTAGTCGTCCCTACACTACACCTTCTGATTTAGTTGTCCCTACACTACACCTTCTGATTTAGTTGTCCCTACATTACACCTTCTGATTTAGTCGTCCCTACACTACACCTTCTGATTTAGTTGTCCTTCACTACACCTTCTGATCTAGTCGTCCCTACACTACACCTTCTGATCTAGTTGTCCCTACACTACACCTTCTGATCTAGTTGTCCCTACACTACACCTTCTGATCTAGTTGTCCCTACACTACACCTTCTGATCTAGTCGTCCCTACACTACACCTTCTGATTTAGTCGTCCCTACACTACACCTTCTGATTTAGTTGTCCCTACACTACACCTTCTGATTTAGTTGTCCCTACACTACACCTTCTGATTTAGTTGTCCCTACACTACACCTTCTGATCTAGTTGTCCCTACACTACGCCTTCTGATTTAGTTGTCCCTACACTACACCTTCTGATCTAGTCGTCCCTACACTACACCTTCTGATCTAGTCGTCCCTACACTACACCTTCTGATTTAGTCGTCCCTACACTACACCTTCTGATTTAGTTGTCCCTACACTACACCTTCTGATTTAGTTATCCCTACACTACACCTTCTGATTTAGTCGTCCCTACACTACACCTTCTGATCTAGTCGTCCCTACACTACACCTTCTGATCTAGTCGTCCCTACACTACACCTTCTGATTTAGTTGTCCCTACACTACACCTTCTGATTTAGTTGTCCCTACACTACACCTTCTGATTTAGTTGTCCCTACACTACACCTTCTGATCTAGTTGTCCCTACACTACGCCTTCTGATCTAGTCGTCCCTACACTACACCTTCTGATCTAGTCGTCCCTACACTACACCTTCTGATTTAGTTGAGTCGTCCCTACACTACACCTTCTGATTTAGTTGTCCCTACACTACACCTTCTGATCTAGTTGTCCCTACACTACACCTTCTGATTTAGTTGTCCCTACACTACACCTTCTGATCTAGTCGTCCCTACACTACACCTTCTGATCTAGTTGTCCCTACACTACACCTTCTGATCTAGTCGTCCCTACACTACACCTTTTGATCTAGTTGTCCCTACACTACACCTTCTGATCTAGTTGTCCCTACACTACACCTTCTGATTTAGTTGTCCCTACACTACACCTTCTGATTTAGTTGTCCCTACACTACACCTTCTGATTTAGTCGTCCCTACACTACACCTTCTGATCTAGTTGTCCCTACACTACACCTTCTGATTTAGTTGTCCCTACACTACACCTTCTGATCTAGTTGTCCCTACACTACACCTTCTGATTTAGTTGTCCCTACACTACACCTTCTGATCTAGTTGTCCCTACACTACACCTTCTGATCTAGTTGTTCCTACACTACACCTTCTGATCTAGTTGTCCCTACACTACACCTTCTGATCTAGTTGTCCCTACACTACACCTTCTGATCTAGTTGTCCCTACACTACACCTTCTGATTTAGTTGTCCCTACACTACACCTTCTGATCTAGTTGTCCCTACACTAAACCTTCTGATTTAGTTGTCCCTACACTACACCTTCTGATCTAGTTGTCCCTACACTACACCTTCTGATTTAGTTGTCCCTACACTACACCTTCTGATCTAGTCGTCCCTACACTACACCTTCTGATCTAGTTGTCCCTACACTACACCTTCTGATCTAGTTGTCCCTACACTACACCTTCTGATCTAGTTGTCCCTACACTACACCTTCTGATCTAGTTGTCCCTACACTACACCTTCTGATTTAGTTGTCCCTACACTACACCTTCTGATCTAGTTGTCCCTACACTACACCTTCTGATTTAGTTGTCCCTACACTACACCTTCTGATCTAGTTGTCCCTACACTACACCTTCTGATCTAGTTGTCCCTACACTACACCTTCTGATCTAGTTGTCCCTACACTACACCTTCTGATCTAGTTGTCCCTACACTACACCTTCTGATCTAGTCGTCCCTACACTACACCTTCTGATTTTGAAAACCAAAGAGCGAAGTTGTTCACTGTGCAGGTTGTTTCAACCCTGCTGTGGTACCACGAGAACAATATGACCCTATCCGTATTTGCAATGCCATTAATTGTAAACGGTAAGATTTTGTGATGCTCTTTTGTCACCAATTTTCTTTGTTCCTACGAGCCGTGTGCCCTCAAACAACTTTACATTTTTTTAGGGCGATATTGACCCCCATGAAATGGTTGATCGTTTCTCAAGCTAATCGCAGATTAATGACACCTCAAAATTTGATGGATATCATTTGCAGCAACTGGATTTTGCCAGAATCTTCTACTTTTCAAAAAACTACCAAACATTGTCAATCAGGGCGCAAGAGATCCCACATTTGTCCAAGATCAAAGGATAAAAAAAGTACAGGTTCACCTGCAGTAAACGTCAGCGCAAATTTTGCGAAAAACACAGCACGATGGCCCGTAATTCGTGACAAAAGCAAACTATTTGTGTACTGAGTACGCTGTTACGTTCTTTCGCGAATAAACACTAATTGATCATATTTTGAGCGCTTTTTCGGCAGGAGAAAGTGCATTTGTGGTGCGGTTGAACCAAGGTACCATTACCGTGTTATTTTCATGGTATCAGAGCAGGATCATAAAAAGTCGTTGGAATGGACCGGTCGAGGTTCACACCAGTACGCTACCACACTCGAAACAAACGCTCTATTTCACGGTCACCAACCTTTTTGAGCCGCGGGCTACTTTATGGATCACGGCGAGGGCAATTAGGTTGACAGCATTGATACTCCTGTTCGAAACCAACAGTAGAGACTTTTTTTGGAGTTCACGTATCAAATCAACGATAGGAGAAACTTTTGTACACAAAATTTCCGCTTTCCCAATCGGAATAGCGTTTGATGACCATTTCGGGGGGGGGGGGGGGGAGATGATTATGCGGCAAATCAACGATTAGAAAAGTTGCTGGGTCGAAAATTTACTCTTTCCCAAGCACAATTAGCGGTTAAGAACTCTTTTCCTATGCAGATCCACTATCAAAAATATTTGAGATATTTTTGAAACGGGCCGGCGAACGACTTTTATCGTCTTCGCGGGCAACCTGGCACCCGCGGGCATACGGTTGGTGGCCACTGCTCTACTCACTGCACCAACAAAGCAGTTAATTAGTGTCGACACACCACACGTAAATTAGAAACGCCATTTGCTACTTGCATACGGGCTCATTCCCATTTTTGTACGTATCAAGGAATATCCCCAGTCCTTTGAATCCATCCATGCTTCCAAACACGGATCCTGGAGCCATCCTAGTTTCTGTGAACCACACGGCCATGCCGTCAGCTCCTAAGGATCGGCCTCCACCGTGAACCTTGAAAATGATCTGCAGCTCCCAATCACGCAAATGGCAGGGCTAAAAACAAAGTTGCTATGGTCGCAGTCGTATACCTTTTAACCTCCGATCACGGGAAAATTTTTGCGGTTAAGCTTAGAACAGAGTTGCATCCAGACCTGCTTCGGAGCAATGGGCACTGCTGGCGAAGCGCTTCTATTGTAAACAGGAAAGTCGCTGTGAAGTGCCTTTTCTAACTGCACAGCAGCGTGAATTCAAACATGCGATCATTGTCACCGTAAACAGCGATCCAACCAATTATTCTCGTAGCTGGCCCATGCATTCTGCGGAATGGGGCATGCCGGGAGTCCACGGAGTCCCAGAAGCCCATTCAATCAGAGTGCCGACAATCAACAAAAGTGGCTTCAGAATATCTTGTTCAGTCATTTTCTCGTTCGGTTGCGCGAACTATGGTAGTTGTGTCTATACGCGTAGAATGAAGGTAGTTTGGTTAACTGCAAAAGGTCTTAACACAAGTGACTAAATGTATCTAAATGTTTCTGTGACAAAAGGGAAACTCATAAAATAGCCTATAACTTCTACTGTGCTGCACTTGCTAGAATAACAATTTAAACTTACAGCTTTATTCCAAATAGCACCTTTTTGACCCTGATGATTTGTAGTCAGTCGAATGTAATTGTTGGTGACCAACGCATTATCTCGTAAATCCCAAAACGGCATCGTCATACCGGTACCTACAATGCATCAAAATTAAAACAAAGAAAGTGGATATTCCAACCACATCCACGGAAAAAGACATCCGGTTTGCAGAGGAATGCATTGATCCGGAAAAACTGCTTCGAAAGCAAATGAATCACGTTTTAAATCAATAATTACCGAACTGAGGTCCGCAAAGCTCTTTTGAGTAAAGACCAAGTTTGTTCCTTTTGTAACGAATTCATCGACCGATTAATTATTCCAAAATCAATAGACTTGCATTTATACGTATACTTTTTTAAATTGCCCTTCTGGGTTATTTCTAATAACACTGCCTTTTCGCAAGTTGCCACAATTAAAGTAAGAGTTGTGCGTAAGCTGATATCAGTCGGTAAAACGAAATGAATGTTGACACACAATTTTTAACTCTTTCTACCGACACGGTTTTGGCTGAGCAATGAAAATAGTTACGTTTTACTTCGACCAAACTGTAATGTCTTTTGAGTTATGCTTTTAGTAAGGCTGTTTTAATCGTGGAAGCAATGAAACCCAAAAACTAGAGTGCTTTTCTTATTGAAAATATCCACAATATGTGGAGGATGTAAGCGGTCTCCAACTCAATTAAGTCAGTTCAAAGCGATAGAGTTTGATTTCAAAGGCTGTTTTTAACAATAAAACAAACCCTTAGTTGAGGCACCGTATAATATTGCATTTGAAATTTTCAGGTCAACTTTTTTTAAACTTTTCTTGCTTTAAAAACTGATGAGAGTCAGCTATAATTTTAAGGGAATCAGTTAGTTGTCAATCAGTTTGGCATTAAATTTCTGGGTTAGTCAAATTTGCCTTTGAAGTAGATAATACACCGTCACTGTGGCAGCGCTATAATAGAGATATTTCTTGAGTAAATCTACGTAGGGGGGCATTGCAAATGACCTCTGGACCAATGACAGAAACAAAAAATGAAGCTGTCTGCACAGACAGTTATTGGATATCAACCACAAATTGAGCGAGTTCTTCTTCAAGATCGCCGGCAACCCCGGGTTATTAGCCCACTGTTTAAGCTGCGAAGGCCTATTGACCATTATTGGAGACCCTGCATGGGGTGTTAACACAAATCACCGAAAAGTAAAGTTATATTGCGATCACATACTGCGCACTTTAAGACGAAGTGGGTATACATTACGCATCGATCAGCAAAACACTTACTTGTATAAGGTTTGCTTAAGCTAAATTCTCGCTTGAAAAATCCATTTCTTGGAGCTTCAAAAGCTTGAGAAAACGCAAGATTAAATAACATGAACACAAAACCTTTACTAAACATTGCTTCGCTCCTTAAAAAAAAACAAAAATATTCAACATTAAATTGGGTTAAGATTTGAATGCAAATTTTCAACTACACAAACAACGGTGCGAGGCCTAGGGCTCCAGACAAAGCCCAAAGTGCTGGTTATGACTAGAAGCTTTGGGTAAAAAATAAAGCTCACTGAGTGTAGTGGACAAAGTGTTCAAAAAACATACGATTGACAAACCTAGCCTAGACAAACAAACCTAGTTCTTCACACATATTTCCCAACAGGTAAAAAAACAGGGTCTTCAGAGTAATTTTCTAGGATTAGAAATTTATTCCTGGCCAGCATGAACTTTAAAACCAAATTATAAGTAACAACCGAAAATCTACCCTGAACCTCAACTACCACCACCAAGGAATACTTCCGTTGATGGAAACCCAATAGTCGCCTCTTACGACATGCTGGGCAAGCAGCTTCACTATTCTAAAACCAGCCCGGTGAAGCACGGGTAAGCTACTTTACCTAGAAGAAATGCCAGCAAAGGCGGAGCATAAAAGACATGCCTAATTAAACCCACAAATTGAATCTTGCGTTGGAGAAAAACAAGCGAGATTAAATTCCACAATTTATTAAAAATTTCTTTTTTAAAACAGTGATATATCAACCAACTCGTTTTCGAATAGCATGATAAACGTATTTCTACAACACAAAAATAAAATTTACCACACAGTCACATAAAATAATCGTAAGAGAAAATTATGCGTTGACAACTACACAAAAACCAATGACTTCGAAGTCACTTCAATTCAGATGTGCGGTCTCTTAGTTTGCATGTAAGGTTGAAATAAAATTTAATACGAACAGGTTTTAAAAATAAACTTTCTATTTGAAAATTTAAAATTTGTAGTGCATGCAAGAATAACCGTTATCTTCACATTAATTGGCACAAACAAATTACTTATGCTTGTAAACAAGTATTACTCAGCACGCTAAAATCACTTTAACGTCTCTTATTGTAAAAAGATTAGCTGATTAAAAATAATACCCGGTAAAAAAGCCTGTATCGGGACCAAAAAAGGGTTAATTGCTGGAAATAGTTTTAAAACCTACTTGCTTTTTTTTGAAGGGGAGGAAGTCAGTTAATGTTTTTTCCTCTAACTGTCACTTTCGCTTCCAATTAAACTACCATCGTTCGGGGAAATGAGCACACTATACATGAAAATCAGAGCTGCAATAACCGAAAGGCACCATCGCCGGCAACTGTTAATATTTCGCAATACTTTGATAGGGAGTGCGTTCAACAGTCTGTAAATCAATACCCTTGTTGGCTTCAACGTGAAGATATCGACATGCCGAACCAAAGTGACATCCTTTATTTCTCCAGTACAAGCACTCCCTTCTACTTTTATAATTAATTCTCGTCGTTGATTGGTTAAACGCACGATCCGGATAGCGAATCACAAGATCTTCCCCGCCAATATTCACAGTCTAAAGAAAAATACGATGAAACATATACATGGCGATCCTTCGCTTGCCGAACAACATTGAGTTTAAACCTGCTTCAACATAATTGCCAGTACAACCGGCGTAGTCTGAACTAGCAGGAAGAATTACTATGAAGCTTTTTTCTTAAAGCACAAGAAACACGCAACACACAGACTTCTTGACTGCAATCGAGCGCTTTATTGGATTGATCAGCATTGCCGAATGCGACAAAAATACATTTGCCCAGAAGCATATCACGGAGTATCGTTAGGTTCTGAAGACCGATGTACACAGGATATGTTTTTGTCCAGCTATGTAATACATTTGCCCTCATGAATTTTCGTACGAGAACTTTCATACACCTAAATATTTATGTGATGCAACACAACATGTAATGTTTAAATATCCGATTTTGTCCACAAAATATGTACCAACGGCGTACTCATTTTTGCGGACAAAAACGTACAAATAGATGTTGTTGTGTTGTTGCTACCCGACCCCTTCCGAGGGATGGGGGCATGGCGGAAGACCATGCAGCCCCAGAAGCCGGGCAACTCCCCAAGGCCTGGACCAGAGGTCGTAGAGAGACAGAGTCGCCAAAGAGCGAGCGGTGCAGAGTCCGTAGCTGGACAGTGCAGAATAGGATGAGAAGTGTCCTGGGACAAGTGTCTTCAGGCGCTGCAGAAAGGATTCTCGATTCTGCCAATCCTAGAGAGATAAGAACTTAACTGAAGGCTGTGTCCGTTGCAGCGTAGACGAAAGAGAGCACAGCGAGCGTGACGAGGAAGCTGGGTGGACTCCGCGGTGAAGGAAGAAGGATTCCAAGGAAGAAAGAAAGGAGGGCAAGCAAGAAGAGCCTCCCTAGGGGAAGTAGAAGGAAGCATGAGCGGGTGAGTGGACGCAAAAGCTCTCCAGGACGATCTGCAGAGTCTTGGTTTCACTCCAAGTCTGGCCATACCTCAAATAAGAAAGGAGGTTGGGAGACGAAGAGCCCGCTGATAAAATAAAAGAGTGAAATGACTCAGGGTGAGTCGTAGGAGAGGTAAAGAAGCCTCGCAGAGAAGAAGAGGAATAGGGGAGGACGAGAGGCAGCCGGTAATGGCGCGATTGGCCGCTCGGTGAGGCATTCCAATTTGGTGATACTGGTAACGCTTAAGAAAGGAAACCATCCGGGTGAAACGTAAGTGAGAAGGGGCCGAAGAAAAGCTTTATACAGAACAGAAAGGCACTCCTTAGAGGGATCCGATGAGGAAGCAGAGATACAGCATGAGGCCTTCAGACGTGGAAAGAATTTGGCCTTCAGCGAAGACACATGTTTAGAAAAGGAATGAGCGCGGTCGAAGGTGATCCCAAGAAAAGTTGGAGTGGGATTGAAATGAAGGCGGGAGCCGAGTAAGAGAAGGTTGGGCTGGAGGTTGCTTGGGTGGGGATCCACTGAGAACAAAGAGGCCTCACATTTGCTCGGATTGAGAGGAAGACACCAGTACTCAGACCAGCAATCCAATCGAAACAGAGCTTCTGGTGTGGCCTCCACCGCAGTGGGGACCGAGGGGGAGGACCAAATGGCCAGATCAGCGTAAAGAGAGTAGCTGACAGAAGAAGGCAGAGAAGCAGGAAAATCATTAATGAAGAGAAAAATACAGGGCCAAGAACGGATCCTTGCGAAACACCTCAACGGACTCGAAAGGAACGACTTATGTGATTTTGAAAAACCACACAAGCGGGCCTATCAGAAAGAAAAGATTGAGTCCAACGAGCAAAGCAAGGAGGGAGGCCAGCCGAAATGAGTTTATGGAAAAGGGCGGGATGCCAGACAGAGTCAAAGCTTTAGAGAAATCGATAGTAGAGAGGATCGTCCAAAAGCCCGGCCTGGGTTTGTTAAACCCATCCGAAATGGACTGAGAAAGTTACAAAATTTAATCTAAAGTAGACCGTCAAGGGCGGAAAGCGGCCTGGCGGGGAGAGAAAATGGAATTAGATTCCAAAAAGAAGAGTAGACAAGATAGAATGATGCGTTCAAAAAGCTTTGAGATGCAGGAGGTGAGAGAGATAGGCCGGAAGGAAGCAGGAGAGTCGAGAGGCTTTCCCATCTTGTGGATGGGAATAATAGAAGATGTCTTCCAGATAGAAGGAAAGGAATGCCAAGTCCAAGAAAGATTGAAAATGTGAAGAAGAATCCATGCCAGAGCGAGGAGGATGCGTTAGCATGGAATAGACAATTTGTCTGGGCCAGTGACAGTGAACGAGGAAGGTTGGAGGCATCCGCAAAAAATTCAGCGGGAGAGAAGGGTGAGACTCTTCAGGGCACGTGGCTCGGTGGAGCTCGGAAAGGTAGCCTCTGGCTCTGCTACGCAGGGCCTTTGGCTGAGAGACAGAAAAGTGGAATCTCAGGTAATCGGCGAAGACCGAGGCCGATTCCCTGGGAGAAGAACAGTTGGGGAAGTTAGGAGAGAAGGAAGACGAGCCAGCAAAAGAGCGAAGAAGAAAATATACAGATTTGGGGTTACATTTGGGCAAGAAAGAAGAGCAAGTCGCCTGCCATGCCTCAGCCTTGGCGATGACAGACGAAGCATGTCGAAAAGCGGAGATATAAGTCTGGCGATTTTCATCACTTCTGTGAGCGGAAGTGAAAGCCTTGCGTCTTTTACTAATCGCTACTTCCACTTCAGCGGACCACCAGGTTTTAGGATGGCGTATGATGCGGCCGAAAGGAATGGAGGATTTGGCCGCATTCAGTGCGAGAGAAGTGAAAAGAGTAGCAGCAGAGGAAAGAAAAAGAGACGAGTATTGCTTTGCAGAAAGACAGTGAGAGTTAAAGTAAGAAGCAAAGTCATCCTAGCGAGCTTTCTGAAAATTGAAAGAAGGAGGACGCTCGTTATGGCGAAAGACCGGAGAGAGAGAGACAGATAGAAGAATTGATAGGTGGTCAGAACTCAAGTCCTGAAGCACCTCCCATGAGCAAGAAAGGGCGAGAGAGAAGGGAGCAAAAAATATGTCAGGGGAGGAGCAACTGCCAGAGAAGCGATGGAGAAGAGTAAGTGTGTCAGGGTCATTGAGAGGAGCCAGTCGAATACTTTCCACAGGGGTCGGCAGTACCTTTTGAGTCCCAGATGGGATGATGGCAATCGAAGTCCCCCAGAATAAAAAGATTTCTGGAGGAGGAAAGAATGGAGGGGGAAAAGAAGTCAGTTCTGCCATTCGTCGGAGAAAAGCAAATAGGGGGAGCGTACACATTAAGAAAAAAAAGCGAAGAGGAGTTGTTTAGAGAGATGTTGACCCCTACATAATCAGAGTAGGGGTCGAGTGAACAAAGACAGGATGTAGAAAGTTCAGAAAAGGATAGGCCCTGCCTGACGAAAATGATGACACCGCCGTTAGCGTGCGTGGCATCATGAAAGAGAATGCCAGACCGGGAGTTGGTGCGATCAGATCGCAGAGTAGAGAATCCAGAGATCCGGAAAGAGGAAGATGAGTCAAGATTGGATTCCTGAATACAGAAAAGGTCAACAGGGTGGGACAAAAGAAAATGTAGCAGTTCAGTGTTCCTGGTTTGAAGACTGCCCGTATTCTATTGAAGACCCCTGAGGGAGTGAGGGCAGGAGGCGTAGAAGGAAAGCCAGGAGCAAGAGGTGATGGTGAGGGAGCAAAAGGAGAAGAAACAGAATGAGAAAAAGGGGGATAAGAGGTTTGAAGGCGAGGGTGGGGCGGGAGTGCTGCATTAGCAGAGGGGGCTAGATTGGACAGTGGAGGTATACAGGCCGGAGGAGTCCGGAAGGAAGTCACAGTGTTAGAATGAGGTGTAACAGCGGAAGTCGCAGTGTTAGAAGCAAGGACGCAGCAGGGGGGACAGCTCCAGGAGTGAGAGCAGCGAAGAGTTCTAAATTTGGAGGGGGAAAGTCGTGAGCACCTTAGATGGACCCATTTGGAGCAAGTATAGCATTGAACTGACTTACCCCAGCAGGTCACATTTTCAGTGCACATTGAGCAAGGAAAGATGGATCAAGGGTTGGGATGAACGCTACCGCTCATCAAGAGAAGAAGAAGAATGAGGGGACGAAGACGGGCATGAAAAAGGAGAAGACAGGCGACCGATTTTAGAAAAGCTGTGTAATGCCCTTCTGCGGTCGTTCAGGGGGCAGCAGGGCGAAAAAATGGTTTGAGAGTCCCCGGGGTAACTGAAACTCTCGGGAAAGCCAACAGCCATTTCAACCCATCCCAAACGGGGTCGAGGACCGCACCACCACATTGAGGCGACTGTTGATTGGTGCAGACAAAAATAAAGATGTTCGTTGACATATCCTTATATCCTAAGGCAAAATTCCAAACTTATATTCCTATCGCCATGACACCATATGAATATCCCAGCGGACGAAGACTTCCATTCCAAAATGCCGGAGAGCAAAATACGTACACAAGCAGACAAAAAAAGTACTAAACCGTGTAAAAAAACGTTCAAAAGAGTATACCAAGACATCCACCTCAGTATTGACATGCTAAATTTATTTTGCAAACGTAGATGGAGTGAAGTCATTCAAAAATTTCCCACATCGTCGCTTTACCATTTTGGAATTAGAGGCAGTTGCCATACCATATCTACAATTACTTGCAGCGCAAGCTGATGCCTATCATACTCACATCGCGTGCAATAAGAGCAGCTCTCGCTCCTTCCGTGGTCGCGAAATTAGCGAACGCACATCGCCGTTCGTACTTCGCAGTGACGCCGGTGACGTGACCGAACTGCTTAAAGTATTCCGTGAGCGCTTCTTCGGAAACTCTTGGTGTTATATTACCGATCCACAGCGAATTATAATCTCTGCAATTGAAAGTGCATGGCTACCGTTGCGTCTTCTCGGTTTCCAAACGTCTTGTAAGTGGTTTTTAACCCTCTTTTTGGGAACGGAATCTTGGCGTAAAAAATTTATCCACGTTCACTCCGGAAATTTAACAAGATCAGACAGGTGGAAAGCACTTTGCTTGTAGCTAATCGCAAAAAAAATTTCAGACTAGTATTCTTATCACCAATAAGGCGAATTCGCGTTGGAAAAAGATCCAAAAGTTACTTTTTACGACACGCTAGATAAGCAAGCGTATACCTTGCTCTGTATAAACTTATCCAAATTGATCAACAAATTTAAAGGACCGCTTGCAAATCCAAGTCTAAGGCAAAAACAGGGATTAGTGGTAGGCATACCACACGCATCAGTGACGTCCAACCTCAAAGATCTACTGCAAGATTAAACGACATTCGTTTGATAGCACCATGTCTTCTAAATCTGTTTTTTCTGAGGCTCGTAGAAGGGCAGCCACAATTTCAAGCAACAATGCTAACCGGACTAATTTAACGTAAATTAGCAGCAAATTTAATTAAGATCAAGATCGCTGATCCAGTTATCTTGATCGAATTCCCTGCTGACGTGGCAAAGAAACGCAGGGCACCACGTAATAGAAAAGCAAGCAATCAGCCGAGGGGCAAATTCGTGAAACAACACTCCTTAGATTTGCCTTTTAGGTGATGAACTACATCACGAGTCAGGACATAGACATCGAGTGTAGTCACCTCCCAAAAAACGTGCTTCTCAGCAGCGGAAGTGAGTTGAAAAAAAGATGGCCGAGTAGTGATGTTCGAACACAGAAGTTTAAAACCCGTGCCCTACCACACGAAATTAAATTATTGACTTACACTTCTGAAAACGCATCGTCGTTTGATGTACGCGAAGGAGAAGATGAGGCTCGTTCTACTTGTTTAAACTGCTTTTCAAAACAATCATCGCTATCAGAACCAATTACGTCCTGCAACAGAAAATCGGTGCACAACCGCGCGGAGTGTAGAGTCTTGAAATTACGCCAGTCACATCTGTCGGTTTATCAAAGCAAATAAACGTCCTGCATCGAAATTTCGTCTGCTACTGCAGCATCTTTCGCAAGCTTCCGGTGCCGGATTGTTACTGTTTTAAGCGAACGGAACTCGTTGCAAATAAAAACCGTCAACAAAGCATCAGCTTTTAGCAGCCACAATAAATCCCTTGCGTAACTACTAGATATTTTGATGTCGTGATCCACCATTAAACGAACCTAAAAATACCTTTATTTTTTTATCGGGAAAAGCACCAGAAAGCAAATCATCAAGAGCAAGCGACAGATTTCCAGTTTTTTTCAACGCTATTTCGCAGTATTTTTTCGGAAATCCCATTTCCTAAAATAATATGCATCAGAACGACTGAATCACACATTAGACAAGTCTGAAGCAAACTGCTGTATAATTTAATGGCTCATGAACACCATCTAATGACTAATTCCTGAAAAATCTACGTGTGTAGAGCTGCTGTTTCGAACTGGTTTCACTCCGAATTTCCAGTGGCGAATCACAACCGTCAACGGTTTTCTGGGCAAATCGGGAACACTCTTCCACAACGTGTACAAAGCGCATTGAAAATCATCTACGCTTTCAGATAACATGGAACTCGTACACAACACGATGTAGCCGAGAAAGCCGATCTCGAGGCAACACAACGTAAATAGCCGTCTTCACGTGCATTTCGATTTCTTTCAATTTGTACCAACTAAACCTTTGGCCTTACCTGCGCGCATGCGCAACAGGGGCTAGTGAAAGTATATTTAATGACATTGATTAATACTTTTCACAAACTGTTCTTTCGATACTCAAAGTAAAATAATTTCTTCTTGAATTAGAACAACTTCAATGAACAATACAAGCCTTCTACACCCTTGTTTGAACACAGGCGCATATGTCAAGTCAAAAGGTTAAGAAAAGAAAGGCATTTAAAGAGGATGGATAGGCGAAGTATTGAGTATAGCTACCTAGAACTTGAGAAATATGTCGCCACTGGATATTGGAATGCAAGGCACCGTTTTTGCACCACTTCTTAATCTATACCAGTGGGGCCTTTTCATTCTTTGCCTGTGCTAACAAAGCCAACCCTAAACGGTATTGTCCATCTCGCAAGCCATATAATACCAACGGCACAACCACATTGTTGCTTCTAGTGAACACGCATCAGAACAACTTCAGCCTACCGTCAAATGTTTAATTCGAACTTCATGTAATTCATGCTCGGCGTCGAAGCACTGCTCGTCGAGCTTCAACACTTCTTCAAACGCGCCCGCTGCTTCGACGTAACGCTGCAATACAAGGTCGGAATGAATGATGTTGCTTCAGCGAGCTTATCATATCAGCTGGCAATGTCAAATTACGTCACTTTACACTATATTTGGTCGTTAACTACCGATGCGCCATAGGTTTACAACAAAAGTGTTGCGTGTAGATGATATACGATGCACTTTTTACAGGCGCCAGTTAACTTGCAACGGATTTTTCCCGAGGACATGTTTAATCATCCCTGAAGAGCGAGTACATTTTGTATGGTTTCATATTTCAATCTCCAGTTTGCTGTTCTACTGAGCGTCGAGCACGAGATTAGTGAACGTCATTTCTACGGTCTTCCTCGGTACGACTTCGCAAGCGAAGTAAAGCCAGGCCCAACGACTGCGAAACGGACACTTCAACTTGTGCAACACCGCGCTATATTCTAACTAGCAAGCTTGTGAATTCAGGACGGCTTTCCTCATCAGCATGAATGACGTTAAATGCAAATTTGAAATTCCTAGGTGACAAGCATGCGCTCTACAACGCAGAGCACTCCCCCCAATGCAAATCGAAACTATAAATTCCTTTCTAGAGAACTAGTTTCCTTGGACCGCGGGCGATCTTCTATGAAAAAACATTCTTTTCAAAGCCTATTGTATGCAAACACTTATGATCCTTTGAGCAAAATTATATTTTATTTTATAGACAAATACACACTTCCAATTTTATCGGAATTGTCTTAGCCTGTTACGTTCTAAGTAAAGTGTTACATAACGTGGTAAGTAAAAGTATCTTAATATGTGTAAATCCCTAGTTGAGATTAATTTCTCACTAGTCTTCACAACTACCGTGAACAATTCAACAACTACAAAAATGGCAGCATTAGTGAAAGGCGTTTGCTTTTTCAGTAAATATAGAGCTGTTTAAAATTAAAACCAATTGTTTGTTCTACAACGTAAAGCAACAAAAACATCAAGCGAATCGACAACAAAGAGAATGCAGCAAACACACTTACCCCAAGACCAGCCAAAGCTCTGCCTTTGCGAAAATATCCTTTGGCCCAAAAAGATGACAAGCGAATAGCAGTGAGAGCATCTTGTAAGGCCCTAAATAAAGCAATTCAATGGCAATTCTGCAGCGTTTTTTTTATGTTTTCTATCTTGTTTTACTAAAATTCTTAAATTTAATTTGTTAATGATGACGATTCTCATGTCTTTCTTCGTTTGAAAGCGCGAAGAAACGGACATTTTGATCTCACACTGCAAACTCCATCGAGCGAGGAACATCAGGATCAGGTTGAGCAACGGTACTAAATACAGGCTGCATTGAAGGGGCCCAAAAATCGCTTCTACATATTCTGGATTTACATTTTCTCTATTGCAACCCGGTAAAGAACAGGTAATCAGATGGTTGAATTTAATTTTAGACCTTAAAAAAAATGCTACGGTACTGTCATATTACCTTGAGTAATATAGGGGATAGGGGAAAACTTGTCATATTTCGGTATGTAAAAAGTGTTCAGGTCACTTTTACCAGTGCCAGCATAACGCTTTATATAGGTAAATTTTTGGACCGAAAAACTGATATCAATTTAAACAGCAAAGCAACATGAGCTGCTGCAAAAAAGCATCTGCTTCAGCACAAGAACAGCGGCTTTAAAGGTGAACAAAGCAACATAAATAACCTCATAAATTCCACTTGCACGATGAACAATGTAGGAGTTTTTTTTGATGATTAAGGTTTCTGGCTTAAAAATAATCAGAAAGCCTCAGGAGAACATTTGTAAGAGTGCAAATAGAAACAGGCCTAAGGCACTGACAAGCAGAGCTTTTGCTACCCCACATTGTCGCATGGCATTGATTGGCACAACATGCGAACTCCATCCATTGTCTCTGCAAGATGAAACAGAAAAAAATCCGTGGCAACTAATCAAGAAAAACTACTGAAAGGGGAATACCCAGAAGCATGAAGAGAAAAATTTCCCGGTAAATCGAGATGCACTTTAACTAACACGTAGTAGTTCACACGCAAATATTTCAATTTTTCGTTGCCAATGCATATTAATGTTGCACCAGTAAGTGCATTAAAAAAAAGCAACCAATACTGCTTTACATCATCTTCCCTTTCACGTTGTAGACACAGCAATGCAACTAGTTTTCCACAGCTAACCAGCTGCTTTGCCCTCAGACTTTGATGAGCCAACTTTGAACGCTGACCAAACAAATCGATTACCCTTACTTATGCTCGATCCGAATTACATAACTAACTTAGCAGAGCAATAAAAGGAAGCTAGACTTCAGACCAGCAAAACGCAAGACTCATTTTTAACTTTACAGTGTCGGATGTACAACAAAACCGTGCCCTCAATACCGAAATGAAGATTTCAAAAACATAGATGACGCGTCCTTTTTCCCCACTTCTGTAAGCACATGCTGGTTAAGTGGTGTCTGTTGCCATCCGCACGACTTTGAACCAGACTTAGACCGTAATGGAGCATCACAAGTTTTAAAATGCTAACAGCATCGATGTCTTCATTGCAGTTTCAAACTTAGGGTTTTTTGTCCCAACAACAAGACATCACAATATCATGCGACACACTATTAGAATGGAGATTTACATTACAGTTAATTCAAGTAGTACATTCAACTACACAATGATGCACCCAAATAACTTACAAATCATATTTTTTCATTCGATCGTAGCAATAAGACCGATTTCCAAAATATCGGCAATCACTGTTAAATAAGTTAATCGCTTTCGTAAACAATTTCGCCGCCTCTTCGTAATTCTGAGTCCCTGCAAGTTGATTTCCTTGCATCGCAAGTTGCCTTGACAACGCAATAATGTCACGTGGCTTGTTTTGCGGAGGATCAGACGCCTAAACAAATTTGAAATTAAAGCTAAAAGTTAGTTTTGAGAAATCGTGTTTTCTGACTACATTTTCGTACTTTGCATGTACAGAATACGCAGAACAGATAAAGAAAAACTTCTTAAGCTCATACGGACAAAATAAAAAGAAAATGGATGAAAATGCTCAACAACCATATAGTAATCGTGTATTCATTATTTCAGCAAAAACAAAGGTTCCATGTTTTACGTTTGAACAGGCTGGTATTTCCGTAGTTTTTCTACCAGCTGAAGAGGATTGCGGCAAACTGTTACTCTCTTTCTCTCTCAAAGCCAATCTATTCTTTGATTTCATACCACATTGCTCTGTACGTTGCCAGTTTGGCAATTACTAGTGGTTATGCTTCGCTAACTACAGACACAATACGTTAGCATACACTGTAACAACAGGAAATTTGCCACAACAAAAAACCTACATTTCGTGCAGAGCAAAAGCTCACAGTCAAAGTGCGTAATCGCTGTGTATTCTTTATCTCCAATCTGACATGAACCTCGAATGATTACCTGCTTTCGAAAGCGCATCTCGGCAAACAATTAAGTTACCCCACCATCACAGAGACAAAATCTTAAAACTTATACTTCATAGTAAATTAACCTCAACCACTTACTCTGTGCGGGTTAGACTTTTTGTCTATATTCATTTCGACTTTTTGCGTGGTTGGTTTTAAATGATCTACTTCTTTAACGTTCTTGACCGCATTTGAAACAAAGGCACAGCCTTGGTCCCAAACGGGTTCCTGTTGATTAAGCAAATGATTAGTTTTCACCTCAGATTTCTATTTTGATTTGTAAAGAGCGTGGGCGCTTTGACATCAGAGCACACGTTTCCAGATAAAAGTTAAAAGTATTTTGTAATGTTAAGGTGGGTTTGTTGCATAAGTCTGATGCAAAAGCAGATGGAACTTGAGGCACGCGTCTCGTCACCTCCGTTCATTGCGCAAATAAATTCGAAAATAAACGCTGAAATATCACGAGTTCTGTGCTACAAGTAGCACGGTCACAAGGCTATCGCGAAAGAGCAGTTTCAATTTTGATACGCTTTATGATTGCGAGTACGCTTACACTTAGCAAAGATGGGCAATAGCATTTTTTTCATATTTATTCTTCGAAAAATTAAAAAATATTCCTATCATTTTGCATCAGTAACTTCAATTTAACAAACTCCTGATTTATCAAGATAAATGTCAAGGTGGATGCCGCAGCTTTAAATCTTGTTAAGGTGATATGATTGCTTCTACATACTTCTATACATTATGTTTATACTTACATCTGAATCGGAACCTTCAGGAAGATATCTGAAAGAAAGTGATGTATGTTGAATTGATGGGTATGGCTTCCTAAGTAATTTGAGTCTTTTATCTATTGTTCGCTCGGCTGCTGGACGAACAGGTAAACAATCAAACAATGAAATACGTATCATACTTTTCACAAGTAAAATGCCGATTTACAAAAATATTGCAAACCTTGAAAACTAATCTGGTCTGCACTATCATCGGGTTCCTTCTTTAAGTGGCCACGGAATCTAGTTTAAGTATCACACAACCCAAAACGAAAACCCAAATACTGTATAATGGTGAAATTAAAAAATTCTAACAACAGGTTTTCTCACTAACAGCTGCTCAGGTTGGTCCAACATGGGCCGAAAGGTTGACTTTTTGGTTTCCATTTAGTATTTGGTCAATTTTTAAAAATATTTAAAGCAGTGAGCAAACGAGCCATTATAGTATTAATATCAAAAAAGCACTAGTATATCAGACACGTATCGTAATGCTCTTTCCCTTGCTTGTTACAATATTTTAATTAGGCCTAGCTGCTTATTTTATGGTGATGATGTATGGCAATTTAAGACTTGTTTAACACAATGCTTGGGCCTGTCACGAGCGCACAGACAGTAGGTCAGTAAAGTGCAAACATTACATTACGATGATTTAAGGTTTGCATTGTGTCCATCCTTAATAACTGATTTGCGGAGCTTGTGAAATTTTAAGAACAAGTTCGCCCAAACCGGTAAAAACCGGCTGATTTCCACCACAATCGAGGATCTACACCAAATAGAGCTTCTAGAAAGAAGCAAGTAATTACAAGTCCTTGGGTTAAAGACACGCTTTAATGCTTGAAGGCCCACGATAATTTTTTGCCTTGACAACGTAGTCTACGGCCATAGCAAGCATTCGTCTTAACAGGCTTCGAAGGCTAAAAGGCTTATTTGCTAGTCAGGTGCAAATTAAAGTAAGGTGATGCTGCGAGTACACGTACTAGCAACAACAATATTCAACCCCGGACTGCAACGAAAATTATTATCTAAACAACATTCTACAATTCTATGCATAAACCTCAGGAACATATTTTATTTACAGTCGCTAAAATTGCTTGCAAAGATGGATTTACCATCTACTGCACAATGCCAAATGAAGAGCAAGCACTCACCCATTCGTTTGAACACCGGAAGCAATGGAAACCTTCCCTTCTTTTCCGCTTAAATACTTTGATTTCATTATACTAGCGTGATTATTGATCGATCCGAAGGACTCCTGCGAGTTTTGGTGGTCGCCGCCAGGTCCCCGCGGTAATTTTTGTATGTTCGTCGGGTCCTAAAGGTGGTTCAAAGCGATAAAGAACAAGTTCGAAAAATCTATCTGTTTGCCTTTCGTAATGGAAAAATCTTTGGTTGTGTAATGCTCATACAAAAACTTGTTTTCTGATCCACTGCGGAGATGGTGATAGAGTAGGCGCTGCAACCACAGCCGTACAATTCAAGCAACGAGACTAATAGCCACAACAAGCCTTTTCCCATGGGCACAAACGCACCGATGCGGAAAATAAACACGCGACTTTTCAATTGTGAGGTCAATACTCGGTCACACCTCTTCGAAACTAGGTCCAGGAATAACCCTGAAGTAGACAGCAAGGAAGGGCCTTGTCAAGTAATCAGGGGTGGCCACGTAGTCAAGTAAGCCGCGTGCTCCAGATATTGAAACAAAATAGCATGCATTTCAATGGAAGGAGATATATTTAGAGGTGCATAACGGCAGTTGTACTACAGGGTTGGTCTCAGGGTCTCACTTTGACATACAGCTAGCTACCAGAGAGAGATTACAAAAGGAGCGCTTGTAATCTGAATCGTACATACAGTACTGCATAGACTTTGTAGAAAACTGCACTTTTCTGACATCTGAAGACCAAATGCTTTACAACAGGCATGTCAAACATGCGGTCCGCAGGCCACACGTGGCCCTTTGCAAACATACTTGCGGCCCGCACAGATGATTTTAGGCAACTTTGAGAAAGTGAGAGATAAAAAAAAAAAAAAATACAATGTGTATCTAAAAAGTAGTGAAAATTTCTTATCTATTCTCGCTTTAGGAAAGTCTTTTCTGCATCGAATCCACCGATCGAGAATTTAGAACGTCACGTACAGCGTATGTCACCAAACCATTGCATGTATATTTTGCAACAGATTTTATGAAAGGACCTTAATTACAATTGTAGGAGTGCTGCCCTCATGACAACACAAACTGACTCCTGTAGCCCTCGTAGGACTCCCAGTTTGACATGCCTGGTTTACAAGATGTTCTTTTGCTTTTCGGTGTATACACATTTAACTTCAAAACCTGCTCACAATTATATGCTCTTCTTTCGTCTGTTTCTTTTTTTCTTTCTTCTCTTTTTGGCGCTGTAATTCGTTGAAATTGATTAACACAAAAGTCTATGAGGCAGTAAAAAATCTTAGCATAAAACTAGGTCAAATGATCGAATAGATTTATTAAGTTCAACCCACCAATCGCTTTTCTCTTCTCTTTCTAGCTTTACTTTTCGCTTTATCTTCTTCATTTAATAATTCTTCCGCATTTTTTTCGGCATTCTGTGAGCAATATATATAAAATAGCAGTTAAGAAACCACAACATAGTTAAAAAGTTACAACCGAAAAGCTTTCTATGGTGTAGCACAGTGTTCCTTCTAAGATTTTAGTAAGTGCGTAACCGCCGGCACAATTGCGAAATTGCTAGCAAATGAGCGAAAACCGCCGGACAAATTTGCAGGGAAAGGAAAGTCAAAACTGTGACAATGCGCTTCGGTGACGAAATAATTAGCGTGACAATGTCAGCTCCAAAATGTTCACAAACAGGTAGCCTATCGGTTGTTATAAGACGGCGGCGAAATACCTGGCTATTTTTCTTCAGTAAGTTAATTGTGGCTAAATTTGGTCTCAAACTTTACCGCCTTTGCAACAGTGATTCGTAAGCGCTTTGGAATGACAGATGAAAAATGCGCGTAAATAAAATTACTGCTCTTTAGCTGCGACTGAAATCGGCTGGGAAAAAGTAAACAAAAAAATTGATTTTACTTCAGGTTAATTGCTGGAGAGATAATTTGTTATACGAAAAAGTGAGGCAAAGGCGTGCGCGATATTTAAATCGCCGTCACTCGATGTTGCGTCACAGCCGTGCGATGTTTGGGTGAGATGTTGCACTGCTCTAAAAAAGCATCTGTCATAACTTGGATTTCTTTTCACTGTCTCCCATGCATTTAACAGTTGGTTATGATTTTCCTAACAAAATTGCAAAAATTTTAACAAAATGAAAAAGTTACCAAAAACCGCCGGACTTTTTTTACGCACTGTTGCATTTTTAACTGCGAATCGGCCGGACATAATTTCGCAAATTCGCACTTTTTTGCGTTTAAAGGGAACCCTGGACTGTAGCATGACAGTAGCATCACTGACAAAATTAAAAATGATTTAAAACAACATTGCAACTTCCGAGAGCAAGAAAGCGTTATAACACTTGAAGTATAGGACAGATTTAACACTTGGCCTGTGCAAACTACGATATCACGACACAGGTGCACGAGGTTTAATAATCACAACCTATAATTTTGTTCCAAATCTAAATCTATGTCTTCCTTGTGATTAATTTCATGCTGGCTTTTGGGGAAACGGTGAAGATTGTAGGGCCTATTACACGGAGTTGGGTTGCTACGATAACAAAAACAACAACGTTACTCTAGCATGCATGAGCAAAGAGTTTACGACAATTTAAAGTTGACCATTACCATTATAAGAATATCCTCCACAACATGCTTTGTTTTTACCCTTACTGATTTTGAACTGGCGGGATACTATGGGCAATACACATGAATGAATCTTATTCACAGACGATTTATTGGAACCAACGCTTAATAATGAAACAAATACAACGGCAATTCTTCTCACCGCTTTCATTTCTTTATATTTTTCAGGGTCAACGTCGATTATTTTCTTTGGGGTGTGCGCCTTCAAACCAAGTTTTACTGCAAACATATCATATTAATAGTAAGCAATCAAAGTTGGAAAAATTTACATATGACTAGCTCAGTGCTTTTGCAGTTTAGGAACTCTGTCACTCAGTGTGGAGACTGCAGTCGTTAATACCACTAACCATACGGCTTTTCCCGTGCCACGTAGCCCTAGTTCGCAGCGTATGTAAGAATACTCTGTGCTCTGCTGATGTTGCCAGAAAGGCAGAAGTTTGATGATAAGGCTTGATAATATGTAAAAAAACAATCAATAAATGTTTCAGCGCAACAAATGTATTGCAGTATTTCCAGAGCAACAAAACAAAGGGTGCTGCTGACATAGCTATAATTTCTTATGTCTGATGGTGGCTGTACACAGTGCAAGTTCTTTCGCCGCTTTTGTACGTTTTTTTCTCGTGCATTTTCGTACGAAAATTTTCATCTTCTTAGTATTTATATCACGATTAACAGTATCTGTCGTTGTCCTAACACCTGGCTTTGACCGCATAGTAGGTATCAAAAGCACATGCGTTTAGCGGACATAAACGTACAAAAGTCTTGCGGTAACCACTTTGCGGACAAAATCCGATATTGTACAACACGATTTAAATGTCCAAGCGGATAAATATTTCTTTACAAAAATGCTTAAAAACAAAAAACGCACAAAACCGGAGCAAAACTTACAAAACGTATACTGTGTACTGCCATCTTGAGTTTACTTTACGTCCTAGCGAGTTTTAGGCCATCTGTAAACATCAAAATGCTGTGAAAATGAAAAAAAAAATTTTTAAAGTGATATCAGTCACGAAGTGGCAGTACTGGCAAATTCGCCACGGACCACGCACAATAATGCAGGACCAGTCTTGCTGTACTTGCTCTGTCACCAGTTCTGCCGATGGGTATATTTCCACCACAGGAATTCACCCAGCATAAAAACTAACCTAAACTATCGCTCCCAAAACACAACAGCAACAACAATATTATGTTTACGAAAAATTCAAAACAGCAGATAATAATTTTTCTGAAACGAAAAAGAATGTTAAAAGAACAGAGAAATAAAATCTCACATTTGCGGGATGAATGCTTTTTACAGGAGTCATCATCGTCAAAAGAATCTGAACTGTCCGAGTCAGGTAAACCAGTGAAAGGATTGTACATGAAGTAAACGTAGCCAGTCTCTGTTTTCATACGAACTAAAATACAAAAGCGCATTATAAATTTGAATATTTGTAACAAGATACCGTTTTTAAATTGCACTGCGCAAAATACCTTATGTATTTAACATCGCAAAATGAGGATCAACTCTTCAACCCTCAATAAGGTAAATCCTACTGTTTTAGGAAAATGCTTCCCATATACTCTGGAAGATCCTATTATTAGAAAAATGTTTTACATAAGTCAGAATTCTCCCCTATATGATTATGCCAAGCACAATCTACAAATGTGATAAGCACAGAGACTTACCACTTGAGTAATTTAATTCCACAAAAACGTAAAACATATCATTTTTTGTTCCAAGAACAAGTGCAAGCTTACATAACTCTACTGTTTGTAAAGCAATAGTATTATTTTTAGTTACAATGGCATGTGTAAGGTTACAGAACTATATTGTTTGCTAAGTATTAACAATCATTTCATCAAAAGTTCCCCTACTACTCAATAGACAGCAGTAACACAAAAGAGGTTTTCAAATGAAAAAGTTCCTCATATATTCACGTACATCGAAAAACGGTGGAAAATTGTTCCATAATATCCGAGAGCTCGACCAAATCATTGCCATGTGGTTGTTGCAAACGCTTATAGGCTAAACTGATCTCTCTGAACCTCTGAAAAAGTACCAGACAAAATTAAACGCGCGGTAAACAGTATGATTGTTGATTCAGGAATGACAACAAAACGGTATCATGCGTATGGATGCCGTGTTTAGATGAACGGATGAAAAAGTAATCTCAGAAGTTTAATTGTAATTTATAAATGAGGTAACCATGATACTTAATCTAGCGCCCATCATTAAAACTACGGTAGTAACCAAAACCACGTGCTTTTCTATTTGTATAATAAAACCAAGCCTTATGCCGTTGCAAAAAGCTGTTTTAACAACGTATATGATATAGATGCTTTACTTAGCTAGTTAGACAAAGAAAAATCAGGAGTGGTAAAGAGGTAAAAGATGACCTTCATCAGCTTCTGTCAGATGAAAAACGACCCGTTTTGTATAAAATAACAACATTACTTTACTCCTGTTCGTGTGTCTATTTTAGCTAGGTCTACTGAGCCTCGCTTTCTGAACGTACTGCACAATTTGTATGCCAAATCCATAAAGTAATGTTGCCAACACAAATCAATAAGGTACTTATTAAAACTAAACATTACTTTAATTACTAAATTACTTTAAACCGTAACTACAGACACTGCACACTGTTTCGACCTATTAGGTCTCGTAAATGCTGCAGTTGGTGATATCGATCAACGCTGCGCTGATGATAAACGGATTTGATAAGTAGGGCAAGTTTTTTCGATAAAGTCAATTTTTTGGTTGTAAGCTTGAGCGGCGTGGTGTTTTGTAAGAGTTGTGGATACAAAAAGTAAGTTTCATATTCTTAATTTGATAAGTCAACAAAAATTTTTTTACTGTCACATCCATTTCTTTTTCTTAGGGTATAAGTCAATTTTTTATAATTAACAATATTTGTCAAAACGTTTCTTTCGTATTGGTGAAAAAAAAACTGATAACTGTGATAAATCTTACTCGGCTTTTTTGTTTTAACTTGCCATGCTTGCCTACTTTTTATACGGTAGGACAGATTGCTACCTCTTGTCGCAATTAAACAATTGTCGTGCAATAATCGACGTCAGACAAAATTATGTGCCACTGTATTGCAATCAAATAGTTGCAACAACTAGGGAGCGCAACCCTGTATATTTGTTAGATAAAAACGTTTGCAGTATAGTGAAAAGGCATCTACGATGCTAATTTAGACTTATCTTTTATCATTTAAGGTGAATCAAGAAAGAATGGATAGTTTGCTTGTGCAGGTGCAGTGTGCACGCTCTGTTATTCTACAGTGAAACAATTACATTTCGTTTTAGTTTGTAAGTTTTCAAATGATACCATAAGTTAAAGCTACCAAAACATCTAAAATTCAATCCGTACTTCAAGACTTCCCGGAAGAATTTATGAAGTTCCAACAACAAATCATATTGCTTCGCACGAGCCAAGCTGAGAAGCAACTATGTCACCAACAAAATATCTTACCACGCATGGGCCAACAAGAACACTAATTGCACAGTTTGGTAACTGACCCACAGAGCTTACGCTCACAACGTCTGAAGTCATGCCACCCCTTCTACCGTCACGCAGCAGAATACCATTAACTGCGACCACAATATCATTGAGGCCTGGAACGAAGAGTGGACTCAACATCAACGCCCTATACAGCTGACACTAACCCTGGAAACCACCATATCACCTGGATCCGACTTACCTCGAAAACTGTGGGTTACCCTAAATCGCCATAGAGCTGGAGTGGGGCGGTTTGGTGCCGAAATGCACAAATGGGTACTCAGAACATCAGCCTCATGTGCGTGCAGAGCTGCCACCCAAAATGCGGAGCACATCTTGTTTGATTGCAATTTCCTTCGTTCACCTAACATGTTGTTGTTACTGTGATTACCCCTCCTCTTCCTCGGAATGGAGTTACGGCACAAACGGCAATTCAGGTTCATGCCGTCAACCTAATTGAAATTAGGCTAGGGGAAAGATGGCAGCCCATTTCGAACCAGTCATGAGTGACTGGTAGCCCCACCACCAACAAGGCGGACTGCCACTGGTGGGTACCCAAGAGTCGTCTTTTACGACATGTTGGGTTAGCAACTTCTTAATTGTAACCTGGTGAAGTACGAGTAGGCCACCTGTCTGCCACATAAAGGTGGAGGCATCCCGTCAAGTGCCTTGCCCAAGGACACAACAAGCAAGCTTGCCGGCTTGTTCTCCAGATTATCTCTTTTTTATGCTGAGCGCCAAGCAGGGATGCTGTGAATACTATTTTTTAAGTCTTTTGGTATGACTCGACTTAGGGAATGAACCCCAGGTCTACCAACTACAAAGCGGACGCTCTAACCATTACGTCATCGTGCCGGTTTCACCTAACATCGTCAAGAACTTCATTAACGAGACCAATGATACAAAGAACTGGCTTCAATATGTAGCCAAAAACCTCCGATGAGCCCTCAAACGAAAGAAGAAGAAGGAATCATATTGTGATTTGTGCGCCTGTACGGTTTCTTGTTAAAAGTCATTGAAATAAGTCCTTACACCAAAAAGCTTTTAGGCAGCAAATTCAAACTACTAATCCCGCACACTACGCAAAGGAATGTGCGGGATTAGTAGGAACAGTATCACCAACTTAGCGGAAAAGGTAACCAAAGCATTTCTGTCTGCTGATATTCCTTTGTACAAGCTAAACAATAAGCATATCAAAAACTTATTTCACGATATTGGTCATGGTTTGCCTTCTAAAACTACTACCAAAAAGCAAACAGTATTAGATGCTGCAATTAAGTTCGAATGAGTTACAGTAGGTAAGAAATGCTGCACAGGGTGGGCCACAAGTCTTGCTAGTTCCAGTATAATTAATACAACACATAACGTAAAGTATTTTGCTTTAAAAAAAACTTTATTTGTTGTGTTTTCAGTATTTTTAAACCAGTTTAGTCGCTACATTTGAGAAACTTAATTGTGTTTATTTGCAGCGTTTTTTTTAATTTTAGGGATTATTTTGTAATAAGCAATTGAAGTATGTGTGACACAAGCAATCACATTTAGAAAAAAAGAATCGTTGCAAGTGTCTGGATCCATTAACGTACTCAAACAGGAAAGGCAATGAGATGGGTACAGGATCACTTCCAGCAACAAATCAGAAAAAAGCCTTCACCAAAACAAACACTCTTGAGATGGGAAAGCAAACTTTTCCAAACTGGGAGTGTATAGGATAAACCAAGAACTGGAAGACCACAATCAAGAGGAACTCGATGTTAAGAGGTTGACAATGCAGTTCGCAAGTCTCCGAAAAAGTCAACAAGAAAGCTATCAGCAGAACTTGGAATACCACGCACCACTTTAAGAAGGCATATGAAAGTTGATTTCAAACTGTTTCCATATCGGCCAATGTTCGTTCAAGAGTTGTCAGATGACAATTTAAACCGTCGACATAAAACATGTGAGAGATGGCACGAGGAATTTCGGACAGCATCGAAAAGATGAAGAGTCATTTTCAGTGATGAATGTGCCATATACCAGAGTTCTTGATCACAGAATATTGTGTTTTGGTCCAAGCAGAATTCACATTATTGTGAAAAAGTGTAACATCATCCTCTACATGTCACGGTAAGGGGAGCAATGAATAGCGAGCACCTATTTGGACCATATTTCTGTAATGGACCTGTCAATCATCGTAATTACTCAACCAGGATTGAAAATTGGTTCGCACCACCATTGCAAAGGCTTGGGATTGAAAGCAATGTCAGGTTCAATTAAGATGGGGCACCAGCTCATTTTGCGGTAACTGTAAGGGAATACCTTAATAAAGCTTTTTCCAGCCGTTGGATCGGCCGTGATTCTGCCACCTTGCCAGCCCTACTTGACTGGCCGCCTCAAAGTCCTGACCTGACCACACGTGACAATTCTTTAAGGGGCTTCATAATAGAAAAGGTTACAGAGCAGTGCTACACGAGCACTGATGAGTTGAAGCAAACAGTGACAAACGCTTTCAACCAAGTTGCAACTGCTAAAGAGTATGTCTGACACAATTTGGCATCAAATTAATGTATGGTTTGACAATGATACGGCACAAACGGACTTAATAGACGGACAAATAGCGAGAACTCTAAATTGGGTGACAACACCAAACACCAAATTAAGCTTTTCAAATCAAACTTACTACACATTCTATGTTGTATTAATTTTAATAGTGGGTAACAAGACTTTTGGCCAGCCCTGTGCATGACACACAAATTTTTCTGAAGGCTGATGAGAGCGCTCTATCTGGCTTGCAATATTGAAATATTCTAGTCGGAAACCTAGAAACACTTCACGTCAGTTATTTATGCGACTGTCAACCTCTACCATGTGTGCCAATAGCAACACCATTGGTCAAGCAGTTGACGATGCTGTTACAGTAAATCTCTTGAAATCAACAGAAACTCTTTCTGTCTTTTGTTGTCTGATGCTGCAAAATATTTAGAGGTCGCAGGTGCATTACTAAAATCTCTGTATCCTAAACTGTTTCATGTGACATGTGTACCTCATTAATTGCATAATTGAGCTATGAAATCATCTTATTTTGAAGATGTTAATCAGCTAATCGCAAAAGTCATATCACCAACAGTTAAAAACAAAATCAGACAAGTGAAAGTTGCTACTACCGGTTGCCGGCCTCAGCCTGTTGTTACAAGATGAAGAAGGTAGGTAAATGTTGTTTTATATTAAGCAAAGAATTCACCTGAAGTGAAAGTAATTGTGGAGTTTTTGAAAGGTCTGGTCTTTTGGTAACTAAAGCAAAAGTTAGCTGGAGAGCAACTGGTATAGCTACTCAACTTTTCAACATCAAAGACCAATATTAATGTCTAGTTAGGTTTAAAAATGATGGAAAGAGCAAAGTACATTACCAAAAAAGCAATGCAATCCAAAAACTTGACTTTGGAGAAGACAATGGCAGCATTAATCATTCCATTTAAAAATGAATGAAAAACGATAAAATTTCTAAAACAATGAACATGGAAAGACCACTGGCTGTTTACAGTTTACTTCAACATTCTCAGCCCACAGCTGCTTCCATAAAAAGAAGTTTTTCAATCCTTCGAAAACTGTTAGCCGAAGACAAAAACTTTAAAGTCGAAAATGTAAAACAGTACATGTATTTACATTTTAATTCTTACACCTGGTGATTGCACAGTTGGCATCTTATACATGGCATAGATATGGCAAGTTTTGTTGAGGATTTGTGTGTTTTAGTAAATTAAATGTTCGTTTTGATATAAAAACTCAAGGGACATTAACTCACCGAAAATTTTGTTAGGTCAAGAAAGTCAATTTTTTTGAATTTTGAAGTCAATTTGATTTAGCTTTTAGGTCAATAAAAGCTTGCCCCACTGATAAGACAAAAAACGTATAGTGTTGGCAGTTAAGCTACAAAGTTGCCCAGTTGTATGAATATCATTACTTTTGTCGTTTCAGGTGAGCTTGACTTTTGGTCTGGATGCGTCGTAAGAGCAAGCTTAGCATAGTTTTGCTTGATTTCTTCTCTTGATGCTCCTAAACAGCAAAGAATAAATTACACATTGCATAACAGCTATAGTTGCAGCCTTAAGCACAGACATATCATATGAACTTAAACGCTTATTTAAAGCCACTTAGCTTGATTATAAAACAGTCAAAAATAGATACAAGTCCACAACAAAAGTTTAAAGAAATCATGTTTAGCATTGGGCGCTGCATACCTTACACATCAGCACTTTCTTTATCAGCTATTTGACAAGGTAGCTTGTGCACACAAATTTCAATGCTTTTGATCGTGGCTGCATTAGAAAACTTCAAAAAAGTAAACCTGCTTTTGTATCAAGATAGGATGAACCTGTGTGCGTCAAAATTGCTATGAGCAATCAATGTACCCAATCTGCACAAAAATCTACGCTACAGCAAATGATACACGTCAAAATAAGCAAAATGTATGCTACTGAATTTTGTGCATTCACTTACCAAACCGAAAGTGTAACAAATGAAAAGTTATTGATCGGACAAGGACAAGGCCATAAATTAATGGTTTCCAAATTTTGTTACAGTAAAAGTCGTAACATATTTTCGGAAAAATAAAATGCAAAACTAGCTTCAGTATTTTGTATACCTTTAATAAAGAAACAACAAAATCACACAATGCAATTTTTTATATGTACAAATTTTGATTGAAACCCTAACAAAAACAAAACTAACAAGGCAGTTTCCTCCCAATAGAGTTATCTGGTTGTACTGAGAACACATCAATAGAAGTGACAACAATTATATAAGTACAAAACAATCTATAATACAAACAGTAACCACAATTAAGGCATATTTTGTGTTGTTTTTGTAATAGTATATACATGCTAATTTGTTTTAGAAAGATCAGTTGCCACACATAAAGCTTTAAGGAAAATTACTACTTAAGGTATATAATTTCACAAAAATAAAATTACACAAGTAAAAAGCCGTGATCTATTAGTCTTCAACTAACCTTCTTTAACCTCCAATATTGCACACGCTTCTTTTTTGGTCATGCGAATCATGTTTCAACTGCATCAGTACATTAGGTGTACAGTTGATAGCTTAAATAATCTCTAAAAAACTAAAATCTTAATATCATATGTGCATTAATATGCTGCTAGTATTGTAAGCACAAGACCAGCAATCCATGATATATTTTGCAAGATATATATCACGTGGCCCTCAACCATTGTTCTGTGGCCCACCACCATTCTGTAAGACGCATGTTATCAGGATGTCACACTTTACTGATGAGGACCCTGCAGTGCATTATTTGAAGCTTCTTTAGGGCAGTTAACTTTTTTTTAAAAAAATCTTTTGCTTTTTTCAGGGCTATAATTTTGTTTTCGGAAACGAATCTGAAACGCACACCATCAAGTTCAAGTAATGCCCTTTCTACCACCAAACGCCCATGGCCACGTGCCCTAATGTGAGTAGAAACTTCTTTTCACTATTTGCCTGAAGGAAGTTGGCATTCTTGACTTTCACACATTTTAGGCCAGTGCACGATAATTATGCCAACATAATATTGCTCCATAAAGCAAAAGTAATGTTGGAGACCTTTGTACCAACCCTAAAAATCTATAGACTTGAGCAAATTGATTAATTCCTAATTTTTTAAACCTAGGATTCCTAAGTTTCTGACCAAACTCAAAAGATCTGATCAGATTTCAAAACATAAAAAATGAACAACAACAAACTCTTAGTAAAAGGATTTAGTTAACACTGCTAGGAAGTTATGACGCAACTGTAAGTTTTGCCAAATCTTCTGTTTTTACAAACAGTTACATAATGATTTGATACTATCAGATAGTTAGTTGTTACTTCCATGTCATCTTGATGTTCGACTTCCATCTTCTTGTCTAACATAAATCACACATTTCACAGTCTATTTTCAGCATAATCATTTAATATGGGCTTTTGTTTTCTTAAGTCTGGTCATATTTCAACTGCTCATTCTCACTTTGTCAACAATCTGAACCCTAACCAAAGCACATAATTTCTTGGATCAATCAGTACAACCTTCCATGGGCATTTTTCTTTTGTTTTTTTTTCTTACTTTGTGAGCATAATACTGGAGTTTATTTCAACCCCGGCCTGCTAACTCTTTATAACAAAAGTGATCAACGAATCAATCACTTACACTACCCTTTCAACAATACTAGACCACGGCTCACCATTCTTTTCAGATACTGGTCATGGTGGGGGCCATCAGTTTAGTACCATTGGTACTTCTGCTTTTGAGCAACAATGATGAATTTTTTTGGAGATTATATGTCAAATCAACAGTTTTAGAAATTACTGGGCCCAAATTTTATGGTTTCCCAAGCAGAATTGGGGGTGGAGACCTATCTTTTTCTTTGGAGATCCACCACTGACATTTGAAAGATTTTGAGAATATTTCAAAACAGGCTGGTGGGTAACTCATATGGTCTTCATGAGCGACTGAGTACCTGCAAGCATATGGTTGGTAACCCCTGAGGCAGACCATTGCCAGATAGCATAAAAAAGCTGCAATCCTAAAAGGCCTAAGACAGAAGAGTTGAACTGAAGCTGCACATATACAATTAAAATCAACAAAAAAAATTAAACTGTCTAACTGCAGTTGTCACACTTAAGTTTTCATCCTTTAATGTACACGTAACACCAAATCTTTCATATCATATAGATTAATGTTGAATACTTCTTTTTCAATTTGCCAAATCCTAAGGAATGTTTCAGATGTCAAGTAAACTTTAACACATCAAAATTTTTACATCACCCTAATTAAGAGTAGTTATGTCCCACAGTTTAATCTGAATAAACATCCACTCCAGAGGTGATGAACCAGTGTTCTCTGGACTGCATGTGACTTGAGCGTTCATTTGATGTGACCATTGTCAGATTTTCATACATCTAATTAAGAACATTCTGACGTAATGTAATATGCTGCTGCATAATGTCCATCATTGACTTGTCTGTGACATCATAATGATTACTAAGTCAGGCCAGTTCGACATAATAAATATTTATGGTCTGATCTGCTTACCGTTCTCATTTACTAAGCGTCATTGTCATTATTTTGAAACAGAACTGCTAGTAAACTGCTAACTTTACAGCTGTTTGAATTAAGGCAAGTCAAGGAGCCTTGCAAACCTAACATCTTGTCAAAGCGTTAGGTTACATCAATGCCACATCAATACTGATAACTTTTCCATCCTGAGAACATTACCTAAAACATGCACCTCTTTTGAGAATTACCAAATGTTGCAAACAGTTTTTTCCACACTAAATTTCACAAAGAGTCGGCTTTGCTCTACACTGACTAATGCAAATTTGGAAACGTAGACTTTAGTAGCAACATCTTTGGTCTCAGTACACGTCCCACACCTAACCAAAGAGAATAATTTTAAGCTATTTCAACAAGCTGAAATGCTTGTTAAAGCAAAACAACACACCAAGTGTATTTTGAGCTTTTGTGTTAAAATTTAAATTTGATTGAGGCAGCTGAAGATATTGTAGTGTTCATGCGATCTGTGACAGCAAATAGGTTGCCCACTCCTGGTCTACATAATACATGACAATCTTTATGATACAATTATCTCACAGTAAAGAAATAAATGGAAGTCATTTGGAAATCTTTTTTACTTAAGCGTAGTTGCAAGATGTGCACACAAGAAGTCAAAATTAAGGTCATTCAATAAACCCATAAATCAATGATACTGCTCTGTACAGAGTAGCCTAAAAAAAAAGGAACACACTAAATCAGGCAAGAGCTTTAACTTTATTAAGGAACTGTTCAGACATTTTTATAAGTGATGTAAGTAGATTGGTGATCATTGTAGAAACTCAGATAAACTTCACCAAGCATTACAAAAATATACCACCATAAATAGTTGAAATCTACTTTTCTGAAAACATGAATTTCTGAAAACATGACACCAAACATCTGATATCATCCTTAACAAGATATTTCAAAACATTTTGTTGCTCTTCTTAGCAATGAAGCTTGCATTGCCAGTAAGCAAACACTTAAGTTGGTGTAATGCCTCCACATGGCACTTAGAGTAAGTACAGTACAACAAGCTGAAATTTCTAAATCTCTAAAACTGATTTGTACACAAAAGTTTAAAACAAAGTGCACCAGCTGTTCTACCAAAACATGTGTTCTGCTATGTTGATAACTGCTTGTGCTTTACCAAATAGCCAGTTTGCCAAAACTAATTAGCCTATTTGGGGCCTCACTAAAACATGTAAATGTGGTTTTACAAAAAATTTACTGCAACCTACAAAATTATCGAGTTACATAAATATGGAAAAACACCTATAAATGATCATGTAGTTCACCTAAATTTTGGAAATCACAAAACTTGTTGCTAAACAACTCATCTTTAAATAATACTAAAATCCAGCACTCACTCTAACCCCAAACTTTACTACACTTAACTCGAACCACAACCCTAACATTAATCTGCAATTAAACCTCAATCATAACACTGATCAGCAATCCAACGGAATTTGTGTTTCAATACAATTTTGATTTTCATTTTTAGTTGGTATTAAATGGTTTTTTGAATTTCAATAATTTTGTGTTTTTGAATTTCTATATTTTTACAAAATTTGCATTTTGGGATTTTAGTGTAGCCCTGCAATGTGCCTCATCTAGCCTCGATTCAAAACATCAACCACCTTCTATTTTACTTGCTGTTTAACTGCTTCTATTATCACACATCAATACAATGAACAGGTCAAACTGTCTATCATCATTATGACGTCACAGTACACAGTACAGTACTGGAAACTATACATTATTATTATTGTGACATCACAGTACATGACAAGCCCCCTTGCCCTAAAGCAAAGTTTGCCAAGCATGTTTCAGTCACTCTAACAGCTCTATCTGTTTAGACCCAGCCTACATTCCAATTTGTTTAATTATAACACATTCTGTATTAAAATAATTACCAACAAAATTGACAAAGAACTTGAGAGTGTGAAAAATAACCTTAGGCCGACTATTTTTTAGTCAACACTGCAACAGTCACTCATACACATCACTGCATTCAGATGTAGACTGAGCTAAAAGCGTAACTTTGAAGCACACAAATAGTTCTGCTTAATTTTGCCACATGCATCTGGTCTCCTGAAAAACAGCCATAATGCTAAAACCAACCTTCATCTGAAGGCAGTGGCATTTTTCTCCCAATGGCAATTTACCCTTGTAGGCTATTTTGCCATGAGCTAATAGTGATTGGTTAATCTTAATGACGTATTGAACATGTGACTTTTGGTCGTTTCTAATTGATCAATTTTAATAATCCATTAAAAAATTTCACACTCAGAGTGCACTCCCCACATTGTGCACTCCCTTCCAGTGAACACTACCCAGCACATTACTGGGCCTCCTCCTCCAGTGTACACTGTGCCCAGCCAGTTGAGATTCCAACAAGAAATCACTGCATTTCAAAGCAGGTTCATTATACTTTGTGCCATAGCATCACTTGCAGATTAATAGCAATTATGGCAATATAGACACACATGAATGATTACAGCAAAATAGTCTCCAAGGGTAAAATGCCCTCAACAGCAAAATAGCCACTTTTTAATCTTAACTCCAACACTACTACAGCGATCTGCAATTCTGCAAAATTTCCAGTGCTGGCATTTAATAATGATGCAGCTGATTCCCTAAAAAACTGCAATAATCATATTGAAGCATATTGGGCATTTAACCGTTAGAGATGTAATAATGGTTTGTTCCTCAGCATATCACACCACACTGTGCTCTGTGGCATTTGGTACAACCTAATGTGCAAATGAAATTAAATGAACCTCCACTGCTTAATTGGCTTTTCTTCTGCTTTTCAACTGTTCTAATAACTCTACTGTTCTTTACCACTGTACTATACACAGATATACCGTAGCTATCCAACATTTAAAAAATTGGCAGGTTACAAATCATTTAATGAGTACATGCCATTACCCATTACGTTTTATTTCTTTTGTTCTATGCTTAATACAGTTACGAAAGAAATCTGATACTGGTACCTTGTGCAGCGCTGGTCAAATAAATTTACCTCCTCAGAGCTTTACTGAATTAATTAATGACAAAGTCTGTGATTCTATGATTCTCTTCGAATTTAACAAAAGTAAAGGGCACTGTTTTAAAACCCCTAAAAATAATGAACGATGTTTTTATTTTTGAGATTGACACTTCCTTTCACGGTGTAGCAGCCTCTACCTTTTGCTCGTTTTAATTTTATTTTTCAGTCTTTTCAGTCAACACAACATAGATAACAAAACTTTTGCAGTTCTGTTGGTACGAGTCGAATTCTTGTCTATGCCACGGTACAGTATGAATTGAATTATGGTAAGCGGAACGATTTGCAGTTTTGACTGACCGCAACGGAATAGATTTTGTCAGAGTTTTGTGGGTATCACTAAATTAATGAATTCGGAATTGTCGGAATAGTCCGAATAGACACCAAAATGAGAAACTGTCGGAATTGTTGAAATGACGCTATTTCATCTATTCTGAGCGTCAATTGCTCCAGAAAATATTTTCCAGTGGCTAGTCAGTAGGCCAAATCTCACATCTTTAAATCTAAACTTCAGATGATGGCTCTTTCGCGAAGAACTTCCTACAGTTAAGGAATTTGGCAGTTTTATCAAAATGTCGGATGCACCAAAAAATATTCATTGTCTTGTCTATACCTATCTATACCATGGGTTATATTTATCTATACCATGGGTTAGCAAACTACTGCCCGTGGGCTGCATGTGGCCCGCCAAAGCATTTTGCGCGACCCGCCAAAACTTGCAGAAACTTTCATAGATCTAGTTTGATATGACAAAGGTAGCCACACTTGCTGTACCATGGAGCCAAAAACGTTGAAAGCCATCACAAAAAGAGCGGCTAAGCAATTCTTAGTTTGAATTGACGCATTTTTTCTCCAAATAAAGGGTGATAACCTTTTTTTTGAACACCATCATTTTCAAAGCCACATGATACGGCATTACAAGAAGTTATCACAAGATTTTAAGCTAATGCAAGCTCTTGCATTATATACAGCTATTGCAAATTTTTAAGCACTGGCCTTCGTCACTCTTGAATGGTCAATGCGGCCCTACAACTAAAAAGTTTGCCCACCTCTGATCTATACCATAAAGCGCAATTCTGTCTGTGTGTCTGTTTGTCTGTCTGATTGTTTCAACTCCTCTGAAACTGTTAGAGGTACAAGCATCAAACTTGGCATGATTGATCACCACCTCGTGGTGAGTGTTAAAAGGGGGTTCATGATTTCAAAAGACACTAGGCAATTTTGTCGCTCGCTATAAAAATCTTTCATTTGGTCCTCTTGAGGGTAAGGATGGGGGCATATCTAGGCCCTTTGGTAAATGTGCACTATGTGGCAATCATGGCTCACATAATTCTATGGTTCCACTGATGAAACATATACGAACACCTAATGGAGTACGTCCTTTGACCCAAAAACTAAACTGCAAAGACTATGGTATTTACGCGGCATGTTGCAAAAACTGTGGCAATTACTATGTTGGTCAAACAATGACATCTTTTTCACAACGTTGGACAAAACATCGAGTACTATGGAACAAATTTCACTACTCTGAAAATAATGATAATTTGGCCCTACTTAGACAGATTTACCGGTAAACCTGATATAGCGCAATGTTTTTTTGTTATATTTATTATAAAACCTGAATTTGAAAATTTAAACTTTTATGAAGCCAAATGGTATCGCGTACTTAATGCAAAAATAAATATTAATAAAATGATTTTACCTCGCATATAACCTAGTATTATTTCTCACTGTGCTTTAATATTTTTACTACGGTACTTTAAATTTAGTCTACTATCAGCCTGCGTTTTAATCGTATTTTTTTCGTCATAATGGTCTGCTGCCTTGTGGGTAATATTGCAATACTATAATGTGAAATTATTTGTTTTGATACGCTGGATATATAATTACTTATGTGATGAGTGTAGATTTGTCAGTAGAGCTATTGCTTGGAACCTTAGATTTAGTTTCTTTTATTGTTCTTTTACAGCACTGATGATGTTTTATAGCGAAATGCATTTGTCTTAGCGTATTAATTTATAAATAAAGTTTCGAGCTGATTTAGTTTTTCCAGTCACATCTTTTGAGTTCTTAGCAACAGAAACGGAATCGCTTGGATATGTCGGAGTTGGATAGGCGGAGTATCTCTGATCAAAATCAACTAAACTTGAAAATTTTATGTGCAGAAAACACATAAACGCTTGGCAACTCTCCACACAAGAGCCTGATAGCTGAAGCCGGCTTGGCCGGCTGAACCGACACTCTCAATCCCTACGTTACTGACGGTAGCTCTTCGGGTGACGTCATCGTAAATACTATAAAGTAAAGATTTTTTCTTTTGCTGATATGCAGCGTGTTAAGGTATTTATGTCTATACTGTACATCATTGTAATAAAATCCCAAGTTTAAGAAAAAGTCAACATAAAAGCATATCCATAACAACTTGTAAAACTGAATATAGAGAGAACAATAGCCACTTTTGTCGCTATGGCGGAAACAAGACCAATAGTGCAGACAAATTAGGAACTTAATACCACAAATATAAATAAGAAAGGGGCAGCCTCACATTGCAAAAAAGTCTTATCAATAGTTTATTTTTGTAATTATGAAAGCAACCACCATTTCGCCGCTACAATCAGTTTTGATTATGTTTTAATCCCTTCTTCCTCACAGGTATTAACAATAATTTGTGGCAAGATTCTTTGTGAACATTGGCAGTCATGATTAAGACAATATGATTATCACGATTTCGTGCAGAAGAATTGTGAAAGTGCATAAAATTCATTAACTTTTCGCTGCTGCTCACACAAGAGCCGGATGGGTGAAGCCGGCTTGGCAGTTTGAACCGAAATACTAAACCCTGACATTACCGATGGAAGGCCCCTGCCGGGCGACGCAGGCCAAGTCTGGTAGGCATCTTTATAAAAAAAACTCCTTTATTGCATCATCTGCAGGATTATATGTATCAATGCGAGCCTCGTACCTCAAGCTGCGCGACTTTTCAGCAACTTGTGGAAGTGAAATAAGTTAAATAGTTAACTCCAACTGTCCAGCCAAAGGTCTTGGATTTAATGATTTTCAATCTAATTTGACTTGCAATGCCTTTAAAAAATATCAATCATAAAACTGGTGTTTTGTAATAGTTGTGTTGCCCAAAAATAAGATTCCTAGCAATTCGTTACTTGTTTTGGCATGGGCCTACCAGCTCTTTGCTAGTGCGAGATTTAGATTAAAATCCCTGTTTACATAGAGCACAAAACCAACTTTGGACTGACTAAGGCCTTGACAAACAAAATTAACCAAATATCAAATGATAATTATTACAAAGCCTAATGATAGACTTACTTATCTTCACAATTACAAAATCTTCAAGGTAAACAGACATTTCCTCATCTAGAGAAAGATCCGATTTATTATCATACTGATTGTGTGAATTTTCTTCAGAGATCTCAGGAAACTGTTCCTTTTGTTTTCTGGGCTTGTTCTTTCTAAATAGTTGCTTTTTGGCAAAGGATTTGGATTGATCTTTAGTCTTTTTCATGATTTTTTCTGCCAATTCATTTCCAACTAGAGTTTTGCCTCGTCGTCCTGCATTTTGTTTGTTTTTTGGGGGGAGCCTTTGGTATGTTAAGTATATCTTGTTGTTGTTGTTAACTGACCCTTTCCAAGGGATGGGAGCATGGCGGAAGACTATGGAGCCCACAGAGCCAGGGGTCGTTGAGAGAGCGTCGCCAAAGAGCGGGCGGCACAAAGAGTATGTGGCTGAATAGTTCAGAATGAAATAAGAGATTCCTGGAACGGATGCTTGCAGGCGCTGTACAAAAGATTTTTGATTCTGCCAACCCTAGAGAAATGAGAGCTAACCAGAAGTTTGTTTCTGTTGCAGTGGAGACGAGAGAGGACACAGCAAGCGTGAGAAGTTCTCTCGTGGGGTCACTGCAATGCCATTAGCAATCAAGTTTGGTGATTCCTCCAGCTGGTTATCACTACCAATGTCATGATATCATAGCATCTCCTACGGTACCACCTGCCTATTTGGTGTTGTAGCTTCTGTCAGGTGACCGTCAGAATCATCTTGAACCATAGCTCTATCTGTGACATTTGACGGAGCAAAATCTAATTCCTGAAAATGTTTGCATTATAGGGTTAATTTCTAGCAAAACGAAATCCCGACAATACATTCCGAAAAACCATTGCATTTAGTTGCGCTTGATTTAACACCTGCGGAATGTCATAGATTGCCAGGGTTTGATCGAATCCATGCTTCCGGCACTGTTGAAAGCCTTTTTGAAGGGTCCAAATACACATTAATTCAGAGGCTGTAAGTGATGCGAGGTATGACGTGGAATAATTTACTGAACAATTACAAGCTCTCTGCATTTATGAACTGCAGCAAGTAATATGTGGCTTTCATGATTGTCTAGGATGAGTAGCACCATATTTTCCTTAGAACATTGGATGTGTATTGCAAAATGGTCCAAATATTCAATGAATAAGTTTTTGTTTATTTAGCCTGATGGAGTTGCTTTTCCAATACAACTTTGTGGATGACCACGTACAAAACGGTCACGATAAGTTTTCCGGCAAAAAATTAACATTGGTGGTACCAGATTTTTGTTAGCACAGATCAAATAGACAACTGTGACTAATTGACCTCATTCCGCTGAGGTAATTGATCCAACCTTTCTCGTTCCTTTTACTGTAAAAATGTCTTTGGGATTTCTAACTAAAGTTACTTTGGTTTCATCAAGGTTGAAAATTTGCTTCACTTCAAATTTATGTTCATTTAAAACTCTTGCCAAATTGCTGAAATATGGGTTCACATTGCGTCTATTAAAGGCAGATGCACTCTCAATTGATGTCGCTTCTAAAGTACTAATGGACAGATTTAGTCTTTTTTAAACCCTAACCACTATCCTCTACCCGCATTCCTATTTTCTTTCATGCATCGAGAGCATCAAGACTCTTTAGAACAGCAAATTCATATGCTAATTCTTTGCATTCTGCAAGTGTTAATTCGTGATATTGATCTGCAAGCTGCCGAATATATGCAGCCAAGTTGGCAGGTTAGTTTATACAATGTATCAACTTCCCCACTCTAGGTTGTATCAACTATGCTGCAGAGCATATTTTTTAAAAAACGTGCTCCTTAGCATTCCATTCAATAATGTGATAAAAACCTTACACACCAGCGAAGACCTGATTCTATAGGCTACTATTGAACCACAATTCCGTCTCAAACGAGTTTTCTAGGATTCAAAATAAATCAATGCACACAGCTGATCAAAAGTAGAAAATTAGTCAATTTTTAACATTTTTTAAAATTTCGTGCCCTAAGAAATACTAGATTCCTACTGAATTTTCACGATGGATAGGCATCAGAATTGTGTTTTGATTGGTGGCGCTATTTCAATTAAAAGTAATTTCCGCTGACTATTAGAGCCGGTGTACCAACTAACCTCCCGTATCAACCATCCTGCCTTTCCGCAATTGCTAGGCGCTGAGCTAATTTCATGAATTCGGAATGGTCGAAACGTGATCTGATTGCAAAGTGCTGCGCATATTGATTTAATGAATTCGAAATAGTCAGACTGATCTGATAGCAATATGCCACGCATATTGCTAGGCGCTCAATTAATTTTGTGAATTCGGAATGACCTGATAGCACTGCGGTTCTTAACGTTTTTGGTATCGTGCCTCCCTTGAGCGATGGTTACCTGCTTTACACCCCCACCCTTATAAATTAATACAAAAGCAGTGTTTCAATTGCATTTCATCAATATACTTTCTTTTCTTTCCCTGCCATTTTGATTATCTAAATTTATTACTTAGGTACGCAGGCACTACAACATGATAAAAACATAAACTTAGTCAATTGTAAGATTAGGTCTATTATAGATTGCTTTACAAAGTTTCGTTATCGCTCTACCACTTTAACAAACCGACTGATTGCTGTCTTAATCCATTTAGATTTTTCACTGACTGCATTCAGCATGACATCGCAGGCTACACAGTCTACTCTACAATGTAGATTTGCAATGGGTAAATTACAACTAGATAAGTCGTTCTTTCGACAAATTTATTATTCATCCTTTTGTTTGAACGTTTTTGTCCCGAAATATAAGCAGAAAGCTTTTTTATAAAAATACGGTACACACAAGAAAAAGCAAAAGCAATTTATTAAAATGCAACAGTACGTTAAAACTAATGTGAATTTTAAGATATTTTTGAGAAATTTTGAACAAAAGCATGGTTTGGTGTATTAAATTTCTTGCTGAGATTGCAATGCTGTGTATGTAGGTGAAACAGGATATAGTGTTAGAACCAGAAAACGGTAACATGCTGATGCGGTCAAGGCTTTTGACGCTAAAAAGTCAGCACTGAGTCAACATGTTGTGGATTTCGATCATAGAATAGATTGGGATAATGTCAAAATACTGAAGTCAGAGTCACATGCGTACAGGCGTCGCGTTGCGGAAAGATTTTTGTTAAATCAAAAGGTTTGTTGATGTAATCTAATTAATAGGGCCATTTTTTTATGACCTAAAAAATCGAAAAATGTGACTTTATTTTTTTGAAATATATGACTTTATTTTTAGAGCATCATATTTTGCTAATCTCATAATTAGCAAGTCGAATGCAAGTGTTTTGGGTATATTTTGAAGAAAAACACGGTCGATCAATGATGTGTCAACACGTCTATTTCACTTGAAAATCATCAACTCATCAGTGTCACTCAAGTTCAAATGTCTTATGCATTTAATCAATAGGCTAAGCCAGGGGTGGGCAAACTTTTTAGCCGGAGGGCCGCATTGACCATTTTGAGGGTGGTCGAGGGCCGGGGCTTGTTGTCTCGTACAGCTGCATGCTATAGAAGAAATTGCATTAGCTCACAATTTTGCGAAATCTTCTGGCAGTGTGGTATCTCAGCGCGCAAAATCGGTGGTGTCTCTAAAAAAAAAAAAAACGTCTTCATCTTTTCGTAGACGGTAACTGCCTGACCCCTTTTCCGTCTAAGGTAGAGGCGATTGCCATTTTTTTAAGGACACCGTCACTTTTGCGCCTTGTCAATCCCCTTGTCCTATTTATTTCCAAATGCAAAGTTTCAAAAAGTGTTCGCGGGCCGCACAGAATGCTCTCGAGGGCCGTAGTTTGCCCACCCCTGGGCTAAGCATTGAAATATAGTTTCATGTAGTGTACAATGTTAGCATTTGCAAAATTTCTGTTTGGACGAAGGAATGATTTCAAAAGGGAAAACGACAGCTCCACAGATGCTGAAGTAGGCTGACATTGCAACAATTTTGCATACAATGCTGGTGGAATATCTGGCCTACTTAGCTCCACAATGATTTTTACATCATTTTTTCCAAGCGCTTCTTTATGTACTTTTTCAGCTGCAGAGGGTCACTTCCAAAACCAAGAGAGTTGATATCTTCATAGGCCTTTTGTATTGTGTATGTAGAATTTTCCATTTTAAGAATTAGGTTTGTCAGCCCATTGTAGCATTGACTAATTTCAGTCAACTGACTGGTCAGCTTTTGCTCATTCACTATACTTTTGTCCTTTCGCACAATCACTCTTTCACCATTCCATGAATTAACAATTTCCCGAACTTGTGGTAGTTTCTCAGCAAAGTAGTTAGCAGCATCCAACCAACTCCCCCAACGAGTAACAACTGGCTGCGGAGGTCTTCCACAAACATCAAAATCAGCAGCTCTGGTTTTATTCTTCACAACGCTTGCTTTTACAGCAGCAATCAAGTCGTCTACTTCCTTGTAAAAACTTTTTATCTTTAAAGCACAGTTATGCATTAAGTGTGCAAGATAGGTAACATGCAGGAGGTTTGGATATATTTCTTTTAAAACGTTGCCTGCACGGCACATGTAGGATGCAGCATCAGATATCAACAAATTGACGTCTTCCCTCCTTACCTTAAATTTCTTTATGACATCATCCAGTTCATGGATTATCTTTTGGCTATTAGCCGAACCATCAATCACAGAGCATCAAACCAAAAAGCAGCAGTCCGGTTTATCCAGCGTACCACAAAGTATGTGCAAAAAGTTTTTACCTCTTAATTTAGTTTCATCTATAACAAAAAACAACGGCTTCTCACTCAAGTCTTTTGCCAGCTTCTGATCATTTGCTTCATCTAGTTCTTTAACTTTCAGACGACAAAGAGTTTCAGATGGTACGCTTTGCCCTAAATGTCGAAAAAGCTGTCGAATAGCTGGATGATTTACTTTTGCCATCGGTATATCAGATGATGCAAAAGCTTGAACAAGTTTTGTTGCAAAATCTTGGTGTTCACCAGAACTGATAAATGTTTAACGTGTATCGGAAGTTCCAACACTATTTGCCTTTTCAACGCCTTTTCTGTGCTTGAGAGTAGCAACATGATGCTCCACAAAGAATCGCTTCTCATGCTTAACTATGCAGCAGCATAGCGGGGAGTAAAGTTCATCTTTTGGAGTGACTGTGAACTCCTTGAAGTCTTTTATAATCGATCGGACCTTTCTCGCATCGGAAACTTTTATTTTTGGCATGCTCACTTCACAATATATTGTACTTTCACTAAACAAAAAATAGCAGATAGCACTTCGATCTGACTTGAGTTTTATCATTCTGTTCAAAGTGTCATCTATTTTGTTGCTATTGCTAGTACTGACATAGAGATGGAACAGCTTACTCCTGCTATGAGTTTCACCAAAGCTAACTTTTGACAATATTTACTAAAATTTAGAGAGGCTTTAGTAACTAGGTCAGCATTAAACTTAAGGAATTGAATGGTCAGACAATAGTCACTACCAGTACCAACATTCTGGAGCAGGGCTTCTCAAAGTTTTTTGCTCTGCGACCCCCATTAGTCGCCACTGTAAAAAAGTATTTCTGTGCAACCTCATTGTATACGAGTATACCTTCACCTTAATGACACTAAGACGTAACTTTCCATTGTGAATTTAAAGTGAAATTCCTTCAGTCAGGCATTTGCTGTCTAGACAGTAAAAGTATGTAGGACTCTAGGTAAACTACTTTTGCCATGCATTGCAAAATAATGTACTGTATTACTGTGTATGGCAAAATAATGTGGCTGGACAACGTTACAATAGAAATTGTCATCAAATAAAGAGCGGAATCATAAGGCTACACTTAAGAATGAAAGCACTGCTATGAAATACTTCAGGAAACTCTGCATTAGAACTTTCATTGCCTTCCTTATTTGGTGTATAGACCCACTTATCAAATATTAATGTCTGTAGGACCTGTTTACACTGCATGGACAAAGTTACGGGGGTTAATCTTTGCATTTTAAAGTAAAAATGAAAGGTCATATTTTATGATCAAATGCAGAAAATATGACTTTTTATGACTTTATAACTTCTTCAATACACCCCATAACGAAGTAGTTTTTGTATTACTATAGGTTTCATAGCTTTTTGTACCACGAAAAAAAATATGACTTTAATGACTTCTACTCGCCCTAGTAATTAATCGTAATGATGGTGCAAATTTTCCAACTGTTTATCGCCAATAAATGATGTCTTATGTATTTTGCAACACTTTTTACTTGTGCCACTGCTGGATCTGTGATGTAACAATGTTTTAATTTTTAGTGTTTAGTGATACAGGTAGTGTTTTTATTTTTATGTTGTACAGTTTATGGGTTACATTGGTAACTTCTACCGTTTTCTGAAGAAGCTCCCCTGTAACTATGGGGAGCGAAACGTCAAGTCTAAAAAATAAATTTGTTGAAAGAACGACTTGACCTGGTTGTAATATCATTACACTCGACAACGAGAAATGCCAGCTATATTTGACTGCTAAATTATCAAAATGAAGTAAACACGATTGATAATTTAGTTGTTTTATGACATCATACATTGCTCAGTTTACGAAACTGGATTACCATGTAACGGCAGGCTACAATTACTCACAATAAAATCTCAGACAGTATTTAAGCACTGAAAACCATTCAATAGGCGAGAAAACGTTAATCTCAATTAATAAAGAATGTGCTGTAAAACACATCTGGGATCGTGCCCCCTTGAAAATTTCCGCACTCCCCAAAGGGGAGGCGTGCCCCCCCCCCCCCGGTTAAGAACCACTATGATAGCACAATGCTACGCATATTGCAGGCGCTGAGTTGATTTAATCAATTTAGAATGATCGGAATGATCTGGTAGCAAAATGCTACGCATATTGCTGGACGCTGAGCTAATTCAATGAATTCGGGATGATCTGATTTTGATGTTCAGTTGATTTAATGAATTCGGAATGATCGGAATTCAAAGTGGTACCATGTTTTTGAAGTTTACATGAAACGAAGTGAAAAGCGCATTATGAACAAGAATTTACAATTTCTTTCTTAACTTAATAACAAACTTTTACTTGAATGCTTTTTATCGGCAGGATCAACTTATTTGTCAATGGCAGAATAGGATATATTTATCAAGATATATGGATATCAGCTTAAACTATAATTGTGTTCTGTGGTGTACCCAGAAACAAGTTGAGGAGGGAGTAGAAATTTGTTGAATGACGTTTATTGAACAGATTACCTTTTACAAGGTAAGCTATTGTCCGCCTGAAACGAAGTGAAGACCTGTGTTTTAAAGATCAAATTTTTGAACGGAAGTATTTTTTTGATTTTTGGCCTAAAAAGCCATCATGTCTTGGAACGGACTCAAAAATTTTTGGAAAGGCGTGACCTCTGTGGCTCCCCTTAACTATGTTCATAATTGGATCGTTTTTTTTAAGTAACCCAGTAAAGTTTCAAGTTGATATTTAAAACGGTAGATTTATCTTTTTAGACGATCCTGTGCACAGTTTTTTATATTTTCGCAACGTTTTTATACCGGCAGCCTTTTTGTTTGACGGTTGATACAACATTTCAGAAAGGGGAAGACTTTTTAATTATGAAATGTTTTTTCATTTCTGAAATTTGACGCATTTTAATTGTTTAACTAATCAAAAAGCTTGCTGTTAGCCATTGACTTAATGGTAAAAGCAGCCAATCAAAGCCAAAAGTAGACAATTTGCGCAATATGGCAACACTATAAACGAAACAGTTTTTGTTGCTGCTTGATTATAATGTACTTTTGTGCAGCAATAGTAAGTAGCTGACAAAAACCTTTTTTGGTATACAGGAACTGTGATACCATTTCCTGCATGATGTGCAAAGCAGCTGCTTTACTGTGAGTTTGCTTCCTGGGCAATTAACTGCACCACAAACTTTCCACTTCTGAGAGCAATATTCTGTGTTTTGTAATTCATACCACTCTGAAATTGATTGCTCAACGGCGTGGGTTTCAGAGATTTCTTCAGACCATATCAACACCGACAGCAATTTTAGCAAGTTGTATTTTGTCTCGAGATTTAGTTAAAGTAGGCAGAATGTCAATGTCGCTTCTTGAAATTAAACTTTTCACCCAGTTTCTCGCTTAATAGGAAGGTAGCATTCTTGGAAGCGTAAGGTTGTTTGTTATGCAGTACATGTTCGTAATAACGTGTACACCATAGTCGTATTGATTTTGTTGCTGTGGCACACCTGAGCACCAAATAAATGTCCATTCATCTTCGTTCGTGGTCAAAGATGCTACAGCGTAAGTTGTTTTAAAACACGAAAAATGCGCTCAAAGTCTGTCTTCAAACTTCAAGCGTATTTTTCGTACTAAACTGAGCCACTGAATCAAAGAAAGAATCTTTGGAAAATTTTTTTTCACTTTTGACGTTTACAATCGCCATATACCAATGAGCATAAGGATTTATAATAAGTACAAAAGTTATCAAAATTGAACACCTCGATGTTACAGGCATAAGCGGTTTTACGGTCATGAAAATCCTTGGCTGCCTATGTCATAAAAAACCTATCCCAAAGTAAAAATGTTTCGTTTCTTGTCGTCGACAAAATACATCGAATGGAATTTTCAACAACTTCATCAGTTAACCAGTTTGTGTCCGACAAACAAAATAGCTGATTCTCCGGTTCTCTCTTTAGATTACAAGTTTTAATAAAAATTTCTTTGTGTTCTTTCCAAGAAAATATTGCATGCTTATCTTTTTTCAATTTTTCGTGAATGCTAGCCTCCAGATTTTCGTGTTTTCTAGCCTTTTCTTTGAATGTACTGCTTATAGTCTGCATGCACTATTGGCCAGCCTTGGGGGTTGCTTTTTCTTTTTGGAGTAGATGTTGCTGTAGGGTTTTGTAAGAGCTTTCTTTCCAGTGGAGATGGTGCATCTGGAGCCGGAATGACGTCATAATCAAAATCATTGGTCCTCGGACGTTTTAACCCCGATTTTTTTCCTTTTCCTCTTTTTTTTAAAGAGCGTAGACAATGAATACTTTTCTCTGCATTTTAAGTTGGACTCGTCTTTTTCGAGGGCCATATTAACAGCTAAAATATGAAAGCATTAACCAGAATTTGGACATGAACGTTTTGATGGTTTGGGAAGGTATTTTACACTTTGAACATCTCCTGTGAAGGGATTGACAACGGAAAATGATGCAGTTGCAGCAGTGAAATCTATCAGATATTTTTTATTACACAGACGTGCAATTGCAAGTTGAGTGAGCTGAAAGTGACGCCCCTTTTTCACATCACGAACAACGGAATGCTTTTTTGACATAATGTTTTCCACAATTTGCTCCATTGACATAATTGGAGACAATTCGAATTTTTCCGGTGATTTAATACAATTTTCAAATTCTTTTTTCAGTTGCAAGTTTCCAAATCTTATAAAGGCTCAAAGAAATTCATAGTAAAACATGTCTTGCATTTGTTTGAATATCATAATTATGCAATTAAGTGACATTTATTCGTGGTCGGAAACTCATTTGATGGCATGATTCATGCTTTCACTCATGTTGTTTGTCACAACTAGCCCTTCGGGAAATGCAGCAAATTTACATGTTACAAAGTAGCAGCAATGAGCAAAAAGATCGATACATAAATGCTTTTTGGCATACTCGACAAACGACAATGACCATGTACTGGACAACATTTTGTAGGTTGAGTCAAAATCTTCTTTTGGGTGGCATTGAATTAATCGCCTGATGTCGTCCTTTAGCACCTTAATATCATCTCTTGTAGTACTTGATTGTAGCCTATGTCACCTATGATGCAATTTGTACAGTAAATATTTGTTAATGTCGGAATTTATTTTGTAGGCAATCGGTAATACCTTTTCCCTGTCTGTGATAATGGGAATATTCCTAGAATTGGTCAGTCCAGTTTCTTCAAAAATGTCAGCCAAAGATGCCTTATGGCAGAGGTTACCAACTAGCGGCAAGCTGAAGACATTAGAATACAAATATAACCAGCGATACTTTTCTTGCTGTACTTTTTGTTAATTTTCCTGGGGAGTTAGAAGTTGAAAAGAGTTAAAATGAAGACAAAGACTCCCTTATCACGTCATAATCGACATTTCGATAAAGTTTTCGCGGCAAAACTGAGTTGGCGAAGGAATTTCGCATTACGAAATTCGCGACTGGCAGCCAACGTGATATAGATAAAAGGGCTGATTTTGTTGGAAAGTTGAACCGAAGCAACATGTCGGTTCCCAAGTCTAACAATAAGAAGCGTAAAATAATTGTATAAGGCAGAAGTTTTAATGAAAGGTGGACGAATGATTACTTTTTTGTTCCAAATAAAAACAAAGCAACCTGTCCAATATGCAATGAAGTAATCACGCAGAAAGAGTACAACGTAAAACGCCATTTCGAAAGTTGCCACAAAGAGTTCAAGCAGCTAAGTGGAGAAGTACGCAATCAAAAGATTGCCACTTTGAAGAAAAATCTTTCTTACCAGCAAGGCGTGTTTGTGAATTTGCAAGATGTCAGCTGTGAGAGCAAGTTTTTACGTGGCCCAGTTTATCGGGGAGAGCCGCAGACCCTTTACTGATGGTGGGTTCATCAAGAAGTGCTTGATAAAGGTTGTGTAAGAAACGTGTCCCGACAAGCTACCTTGCATTAGGGACGTTAGTCTATCAGCTTCTACGATTACTAGAAGAGTCGAAGACATTGGCGAACATCTTCACGAGACACTAAAAGAAAGCGCAAAGTTTTTTAAGTACTTCTCTTTTGCTATAGATGAAAGCAGCGATACTACTGACACAGCCCAGCTGTTAATTTCTATTCGTGGTATAGATGCCAAATTTAGAATCACAGAAGAGTTATGCTCTATACGGAGTTTAAAAAGCACAACTGCTGAAAATATGTTATCAGAGGTTACTACAGCTCTGAGTAGCCTAGGTTTTTCATGGAAAAATTTGAAAAGCATAATAACAGGTGGGGCAAGAAATATGGTGGGCAACAAGAAGGGAGTTGCAGCACTCACGAAAGAAAAGGTACTGGAGGCAAACGGTAAGCAACCAATGTAATTTCATTGCGTAATTCACCAATAAGCTTTGTGTGGAAAAGTCCGTAATTGGAGACATGTGATGAGCGTGGTTGTATCAAACGTGAATTTTATTAAAAATCATGCTTTGAACCACGGCCAATTTCAAACCTTCCTTGCCGATTTAGATTGTGAACATGGAGATACGATGAACCACAATGAAGTTTGCTGGCTTAGCAGAGGAAAGGTTTTGAGACGTTTTTCTCAACCTCGCAAGGAAATAAATGAATTTTTGAAAGGGAATAGGAAAAAAGAAAGAGGCTGATTTGATTGCTGATCCAAGATGGCTCCGTGAGCTTGCTTTTTTAAGTGACATCACAGAGCATCTACATATTTCGAATGTGAAATTGCAAGGCAAAGAAAATCTGATCTCAGATATGTTTGTTATTTTTAAAGCATTTTTGTCTAAACTTGACCTTTTTAAGGACCAAATTGCCAGGGGCAACTTCACACATTTCAGTAACAGTCAAACACTGACTTCTGACAATGAAACTGGATTGGGATCTGACTCAGAAAAGTATACTGAAGCTCTTGAAACACTACGGAGTGAGTTTGCCAACAGGTTCTGTGATTTCCAAAAGCATGAAACTAAGATTATTTGAAAATCCATTTGCTGTGTTACCTACAAATGTAAATTCATGCTTTCAACTGGAACTGACAGAGCTGCAAGCATTTTTAAAGTGGCAAGATTTGTACAAGGAGTGCAAAATAGCAGAGTTTTATTCACGACTTCCTGATGATTTTGCGAGCCTAAAGGTAAACGCTGCTATTATGCTTACAGTCTTTGTTAGTACTTACGTATGTGAGCAAACATTTTCACGAATGAAGATTGCAACATCGAAAATCCGATCAAGGTTGACCGACAATGTCTGTCACGAATTTCAAGGTAAACGTTGATGTTCTTTGCAAAAATATTCAACAACAAGGGTCTCGTCGAAATTTTTGGTAGTTTTACTGAGCCAATTCGCTTTTCAATGCAAAACTTAAATACATTTCAATAAGATATACCTAAATTTAGCTGTAAGCGCAGGGTTGCTTTCTTTAACTTTGTAAAGTCATGTAAACATTAGTGTACTTTCCACCACTATTGTCTTTCGTAAGTTACGCTAGAAACGTTTTTTCGGTGTTTTCGATAAGCTTGTTTTTATTAGTCTCTGGTTCCTTTCTTCATGTTATTGTAGCCTATTCTACGCAGGTATGTTTCCAAGTCACTATTGTTGCTTGTACTGCAATGTGTTCAAAATTTCCTCCTTTCCTGAAGCTGTTAATTGCAAGATATCATTTGTCATGCAAAGAAACCACACCACACCACTCTTGCTTGGCAATAAATATTCTGATGAAATCGCTCACCGTGCTATAATTACTCGTATGTGCCCAAACAAGTGTCCTTATTCATTAAGCCTTGTTAAAGAAGTCAAAAGTCAACAGTATTGTTGAAGGAGCTTGATCTGGCAACGTTGAATTATTTTTGTTGCTGCAGTATTTTTGGATACATATCAGCAATATGTAACATGGTTTTGTGCATATTAGCAATATGTAGCGTTGGATACTGAGTACAAAATGCGTTATTTTCAAGCATAGAGTCAACCTATCAGAAGTTGCATTAGTGTCGCCCGCATACAAAAAAGGTTGACGACCACTGCCTTATGGTATTTTTTGGTATGGATAAGAAAAGCAACAGGAAAAATTGGATCGTCAGCTAGACGTGTGTTTCGTGCAATTAGAATTGAAACATAAAAGTCACCCAATAGAAATGCTGTGTCGTATGACATAAGCTGCTTTAGGCTCAAATTTGTACGACACTGCTTTATCAGATCCTTGGTAAGGGTCAAAACATTATCGCTGGCAAGGTGCACAACTAAGTCTGGGTAAACCGTGAACTGCCGTACAAAGCTATCGGTCTGGATAGCAAATTCAACTGAACTGAAAAACTCATCGTTTGTCAGTTTTTTCTTTTGGGATGCTGCGTATTTCACATTTTCGCATTTGCGATCTCTGGAGCGATCAACTGGCATCCAGTCTTGCCTTTTCTGATGACTTTTGATCACGTGCATTGTTTCATACACCATTTTTGGGGTTTTGACTTCCACTGAGCTTCAATTTCTTCAATAACAGTTTTTGCTGTTGGTAAATGGTAACCAGCTTTTTTTTTGCGTTTCCATGCTTGAAATCTAAGTAACTACTTAAATTTCCAACATAATGAATTAAACATGGGTTCTCTTCTTTACTTTTGTAAGCATTATAAGACGTGTCTTTGAAATTCAGAAGACACAACTTTTTTTTATACCAATCACCTTGATTATGTAATGTCGTTTCAATACTCCGGTTTTTACGTGTCTTCCATCAGAGTAAAATCGATACTGATCGCAAACAAAATCGTCTTTGGCCCTTAAAGTGGGTCCTTGAAAGAAGCATTCAAACCCACCCTGCGGTTTTACGGCCACAAAACTTGAAGTTTTCTTTTTAATCTTACTCGATCAGTCTTACCGAACTCATTATTAGTCTTACTCGATCATTCCGAATTCATTAAATTAACTAAGCGTTTTGAAGTAAGATCATTCCGAATTTTTAATCCTTCAATGCCCGGAAAAAAAATTCGATTTTTACACTTTTTTTATATGTTTTTGATCAGTACGAAGTACTAATTGATAATCTGGAAGAAAAAGTTTTGTACATGTTGAACTTTGCAAGATAACTCGTGCCATGTACAGTATGTGCCACTGGGCAGAAACGTGTACAATTGTTCTATGATGCAGAAGCGAAGCGCTGCGTGGAAATCACCTTTTTTTATTTATGCAAACACACCACTGCAGTCTGTGGTATTTAGACACTACAATCGCATTTAATCCTAAAACGACCAAAACGGTGAATTGACCTCTTGCGATTTTTATTTATTTATTGACTACCTTTTTTCTGCAGATAACGAGTTGATATATTTTGGCATTTATTTTTTTATGCAAAAGAACATAAAATCGCTTTGTCAAAAAAATTTTATTAAACGTGAAGTTATTGTCCAGTTTACTATAAAGACGATAAGGGTCAATTGACCCCTTTGTCTATATCGACTTAAGTATGCAAGTAACTGCGAGGTACTGGCGCTGAGCATTTTCCACAAACTAAAAGTGAACAGTTGGCACTCTGTACTTTTGTTTAGTTCAAGTTGCACCCCCGACATTTGGTTCGTTTGCAAGGGAATAAATCCTCATTAACTTCTTGGTTTATTCGCTTCAACCGTAATAAATGAGACATTTTCTGCTGCCTACTTCTTTTTACAGAGCAAAGACTTTCACCAAGTTTGATGAGAAAATCACTTCTTGTTCAGGTTGATATCAATATATCTGCACATATAGGGTTTAGTTTTACAGCTTGATAACTTACTCATTGCTGGCATTAGCTAGCCTACTTCACTAAGCATTGTGATGGGAATTGTAACTTTGACTAAATTTGATACCCCCTAACAAAACGTGCAGAGTCAAAAGTTTAAGTAAACAAAACGGAGTCAAAAGTTTAAATATATTTCATACGTACCTATAGTTGACAAAGGCTCGTTCTAAATAACTATTTCTGTTACGTTTCTTTCCTATAGTCTCAATTTGTCGGGCGCTGGCGTCGTGTCACTAACTTTTAAAATAATATCCGTTTTTATGTTTTAGTCTGGTTGAAGGTTGTGCCAGGAGCGAATTGAGACTATTGGAAAGAAACGTAACATTTCCTAATTTTTATACAAATAGTACTAATAGAACAAAAACAAGTCTTGGTCTGTGCTTTTAAAAATTGAGGGGTCAATTGATTCCTTTGGTCTTTCTTGAAAAAAAATTTCGGTCTTTCTAGGGTTAAATTCTTTCACAAAACCAACCCATGTCCGTTTCATCATGTGACACACGATATTAGCACAAAGAAAGCAAGTACATTGTGCTTTAGCCGGCAACACTCATGTTTCTTACTTTTTATGAAAAGAAATATGGCAACCTAGGCACAGTTCTACACCGCATTGGCTGCATTGACTAGAAATGCCTTTTGTACAATTATCTCCTGGGCGTCTGCTGCGTTTCTTTTCAGGAGTCTCGACCAAATAATGCTCAATGCCTTCGTATTGCAGTTCATCTACAACTCGCTTCCTTCCGCCGTTGTTTGACATCAACAATTTTATGGACTTTTTTGGCGGAGTGCCGTAGCGTGCCAAGCGGGTGTAAACAAGATCCTCTTTGAAAATTCTATGAATCATGTTGCCTCCATATTTTTTGTGCAATATCCAGGCAATTTAAACGATTACATCAACCATTCATGTAAAGATACTCCTTTACCATTTTTGCGATAGAGTGCTATTCTATATTTGTTCATATTTTGATTTTGTCGATGCTTTCACTACGTAGTGAACGGCTAACAGCAAGATTTTTGATTAGTTAAAAAATAGAAATGCTTCAGATTTCAGAAATCAAAGAACATTTCATGACTAAAAAGATGGAAAAACGTTTTCCTCTTTCTGAAATGTCGTATTAACCGTCAAACAAAAAGGTTGCCGGTATAAAAATGTTGCGAAAATATAAAAAGCTGTGCACAGGATTGTCTAAAAAGATAAATCTATCACCTAAAACAGGGGCGTATCCAGAAATTTCAAAGAGGGGAGCCGCAATTTAAAACCGAGACAGTTGAAATTTTTTTGATGGGACAAGCTTTTTCGCTTGTATCAACTTATGCAAGGCTTTGCCTTCCAACCTGTGCGTTTTGCCACATTTCACCATTTAAAACTTTAATTTTCTTTATATTAGTGTATCTAGGTTTTCGGTAGTTTTCTGCGTTTGCTCAGTGCTGCAGTTTAACGCTACACTTTATTTATCTCGGACTCCAATAGTCCATATCACAAAAAACTTCCAAACAAAACACAAGCAATCAATTACACCCATATAGTTTCCTCCCGCTGAAAAAATCAACTGGGGCAACCAGCATTAGCTTAATAAATCTGTACAGTGGCATTTTATGTTAACTCCCGACAAACATATGAAAGAGGAATTCAAAAATGTGCTATATGTCTAGTACTTTCGAGGTATTGCATTAGAGATGAGGGACTATAGGCAGCAGACACAGGCCTACTTGACGAGCATTCTGAAAAGAATGCAACAAATCAGGATGCAAAGAATCAGGCTCTTGCTCCGTCAGTTTTATTAAAAAGTATTAACATAGTAGATTGCTGTTTTGCAATAGCACGGCAGCGAGAGCAATTACACAAAACTCTTTTAGACCCATACCTTTTTATTACTACAGTAGGGTGGTCACTAGCATCACTATTTAACTTAAAGGCAACCTAAAAGCACATTATTCTTGTGCGAAAAAATTATATGGTCTTACATTGCGCGAATACGGTACATTAAGCTTATTCAAATACTGTTTTATTCACACTTATTCAGTTATGAAAAAAATATGAACTAAAACTGCTAAGCTACACCTACAATTTTACATTTTGGTGACCTTTCCATACGCTTGTGCTTTTACTTTGGTCAAATATAGGCTGCTAAAGCAACAATATCTTCAGATTGAAGTTTGTATATGAATTATGATGTTGTATGTAACTTGTGTACGAAACAGGGTTGTGGAGGCACAGCCAAAATCGCGCGACTCCAATTCCGCCCTTTGCAAAAATGGTTAACCAAACAGCCTATATAAATACAGGGTGTCCGAAAAGTTACTGAGCAGTAGAAAATATTTTCAACAAGGCTGGTTTTGTGACGCAATATTTAGGTGCTAATATAAAAACAAGTTAGTCATTATAACAACAACTAGTCATTTATTATATATCCAAATCAATACCCTTATACATTAATGGTACTGGCAATTAAGCAGCGAGCATTCTTAGTTGAGCATGTGTTCCGTAATGGTGGAAAATACATAAATATTGCGCAAAAAAAAGATTTTTCAAGCAATTTCCAGATGCAGAGACACCTCAGAGTAATGCTGTGGCACGGTTGACAAAGAAATTTCGCCAAACTGGTGATGTAAAAGACGCTCCCTGAACTGGTAGGCCTTCAACCACAAATGAGAAAGCTATGGATATTCAGGAAATAATATTGAAGAATCCAAAAAAGTCTGTGAGACAATTACAGGGCTTCCTCGATTATCCGAGCCTCGTTTATCGGAATTTAATTATCCGGTCGCTTTATTTTGCTACAACATTTCAAAATTAGATTGCTTTTAACTAGATGTTGCAGGAATAGTTTCCTAAAAACTTTACGCTAAATCCCACTAAAAAGAGCTAAAATGCAGTATTGTCGGCGAATTTTCTGTGGAAGAAAACGCAATTAGTTCAAAGAGAGGGCTGAATGACGATTTTGTAGAACAATTTGCCGCACTAACCATTGAATTGACGATCTCTGATATTGATGGCTGGTTTCATGCTGATGGGCCAGGTTATGAATATTTGGATGAGCAGGGAATAGTTGATCTTGTTTCAGTAGCAGAAGGGAATGAATGTGATGAAGAAGAGGATGCAGACGAGAATACACAGCATTCAACGCAAAAAGCACAATGCTCTTTTTCTCGTGCAAAGGCAATGCAAATGTTTGGCCATTGCCTAACGTGGCTCCGTATTCAGCCGGAAGTAACAGTTTCAAACACTTCCACATTGGTACGATTTCGCGAGTTTGCTGCTGAAAAACGCGAATCTTCCCTCAAACAATCTAAAATTGATTCCTATTTTAGTGGATCTAGTGTTGCAAATGATAGTTGAGCGGGAAATTTCTTAGAATATTGTAATGTTGAACTTCTATCATTTTTTAAACCATGAATGTGTTGTATTTTTGTTTGTTTTTGTTCCCTTGACTTAAACGTTAAGAATTCAGTTATCCGTTTTTTTTTTGCTTCTTCGTTCAGATTTCTGAAAGTATTATCGCAACTAGACCGGATAATCGCGGAAGCACTGTATCCCAATAGGCCCTACGACAAAAGTTACATTTTGCATTACAAACAATTTGCATACATTACAAATAAACTGTAGTATTGTAAACAAATGTAGCCTCGAGTAAATAAAAATTGTATTGACTAAAAGTTTTCTAATAAACTTTACTGTAAATACATTACATTTTTATGTATCCATATTGCGAAGTAACTTTTCGGACACCCTGTATAGTCTTGCTATTACGTAGAGTACGTTTGACGTTGTCGCCACAGTGCTCGATAACGACCAAGGTTAGAGCTATACGTATATAATTGAAAACGCTAGATGTCAGGATAAAATAATAAAACCACTACGGCTATTTCGCCAAGCGGCTCATCAAATGGCAACTGGCTATAGCCTTATTATTATCTTTATTTGCTCAAGAACAAAAGAAGCGTTAAAAGTGCATATTTTCCGTATGCACTTTTAACGCTTCTTTTAAAAATTCTGCAATCCTCTTAGGCATGTAAACAACCTGTTTCTTGGGCTTAAAACTTGCAGAGAAAAATATTTTTTAATTTTATGGGGAACTTATTTCAGTTTACTACCTCACCAATCTGATACCGGTATCCTAGGCTAAATACTGGTCTAGTAGCTTAGTAAACCGGCTCGCTGGTTATACATTTGATTGCCAGCAGCTAAGCTGTAGCTTCTAGCCCAAGCTAACGCCCTGTTAGCTTAGGCCCTCTGTACCTTCCACTAAAGTTCCTATGATAAACTACTTGTCTGAGGTCCTTTTTTGAACAACCAGCTTGAACTATCGCCAAATCATTCCATCTAAACCCTGCTGGCTTGTAGGCTAAGTTTTTATATCAACTTTGGTAAATCGGCACCAACACTGCAGAACTTGCAACCGTGACTGGTTTGTTCGTTTATTTCTATCCTAACATGCTTGCTTTCGTTAGTTATGTCATTGTTATAAATTTGAGTACATAAATCTCACAAAATATTGAAGTGAATCGCAAATCTTGAGCTATAAAAAATTTATAAGTTTTTCACAAAGAAAGTTATTATACACTGATTCAGCGGGGGGGGGGGGGGGGGGGGGCGGTCCCCCCATGGATACGCTCCTGTAAAATATCAACTTGAAACTTTACTGGGTTACTTAAAAAAAAACGATCCAATTATGAACATAGTTAAGGGAGTCACAGAGGCCACGCCCTTTCCAAAAATTTTTGAATCCGTTCCAAGACATGATGGCTTTTTCCGCCAAAAATCTAAAAAATACTTCCGTTCAAAAGTTTGATCTTTAAAACACAGGTCTTCACTTCGTTTCAGGCCAACAATAGCTTACCTTGTAAAAGTTAATCTGTTCAATAAACGTCATTCAACAAATTTCTACTCCCTCCTCAACTTGTTTCTGGGTACGCCACAGAACTCAATTATATTTTAAGCTGATATCCATATATCTTGATAAATATATCCTATTCTGCCATTGACAAATAGGTTGACCCTGCCGATAAAAAGCATTCAAGTAAAAGTTTGTTATTAAGTTAAGAAAGAAATTGTAAATTCTTGTTCATAATGCGCTTTTCACTTCGTTTCATGTAAACTTCAAAAACATGGTACCGCTTTGAATTCCGATCATTCCGAATTCATTAAATTAATTGTGCATCTAGCAATATGCGCAGCATTTTGCATCAGATTATTCCGACCATTCTAAATTCATTAAATTAACTCAGCGTCCAGCAATATGCGTAGCATTGTGCTATCAGATCATTCCGACCATTCCGAATTCATTATATTAACTGAGCGTTTAGCAATGTGCGTAGCATTTTGCTATTAGATCATTTTGACCACTCCGAATTCATCAAATTAGCTCTATTTCATAATTAAAGGTATTTTAGTTACCGTACACTATAATACTTTTATACTATTTGAATAATAAAGAGGTAGTTTTAACGGAAACAACTTGTACTTTTTGTTTAATTTTATACTAACCGACGCGATGGCGTAGTGGTGAGAGCGTCCGCTTCGTAGTCGGTACACCTGGGGTTCAATGCCCTTGTCGAGTCATACCTAAAGACTTCAAAAAATGGTATCCGCAGCTTCTTTGCTTGGCGCTTGGCAGTTAGGGGAGGTTGCGGAGAACAAGTGGGCAAGTTCGCTTGTGTTCTTGGGCAAGGCACTTAACGGGACGCCTCCGCCTTTATGTGGAAGACAGATGGCCAGGTCTGGGCTCCGCCAGGCGTCTTAGCCTAAGATTCGCTGCATGATGAACATAACCAAAACAAATTGGTCATCTACAGCACCCCAACGGCAATCGCCACGGGATAAGTAAAGTATACTAGTTAGCTATGAAATTGCCACCGTGAACCTGATCAAGATTTATTGCACTATATCAAAGACCAGCACTACTAACCATTTTAATTTCTTACTAGTAGTAACAGTAATTGTGAGGTCATCCGCTTTATCCTCGTTTCACGGAAAAATCTGTGCCGGCCCGTAATTTGTAGAACATTGTTGTCCCCATACTCTTTTTGGGGGTCGCGGATAGTGACACCACTGGCACGCTGATGATGACAATAATGATCATGCATTCGAACTTCATGATGACTACGTTGTTTGCACTTTACAGTAATTTCATCTACCTGACTGCAGCTGGCTCGTGGTAGTAATGCTCTGTATCAACCGCAGCAACGATTCCTCCAAAGCGGGTCTAAAAAAGTTTTTCTGTGAAATTTCCAAACTTTAATTAATTAATTAATTTTCTGCCTCAATTTGATTCTATCAACTTATTTTTTATCTTTTAGATGAAACCATTTGGTTTTCCTCTGCCAGCAAGACAAAATGTTTGGCAAAAAATGTTTACAGTAAATATTGAGTCCGCAGGTTCAGGGTATTTGGAAGCTCACAATTTTTTCCTTAATGTAATACAGTAGAGTGGAATAGTTTAACCATCTTATAAACTAAAATAGCCTATGCCTAAAAACCAAACCTCCCAAAGGTGACAGGTAACCAGTCACATCTATCGCCACGCAAGTATTTTATGCTTAATCGTATGCTTCATCGGTTTAAAGAATAGTGAAACTGTTTACCCAGCATGTCGTAAGAGGCGACTATTGGGTGCCTACCAATTGCAGTTTAATTGTTAATGGTGGGGTTGCCAGCATAATTGCGTGGTTGGACCACTCATCTCAGAAAACTGAGGTTGGGGGTAAGCAAAGGCATGCTCCCTGTAGAAAAATTTTGCTCCAATAAATTCCCATGACCAGAAAAAATATACAAATGTCTCCCGGTACCCGGCAGCTCCTAAATGAGCAGGGGGTGCGAAGAATCTCCGAATTTAAATCTGAATATTATGGGATAAGATTTGATACATTAAATGTGGGAAGTCTTTGTGGAAGGAAAACAGAAGTGTGTGAAGAACTGAGGAAGAGAAGAGTTGAGGTGTGCTGCATCCAGGAAGTAAGGTGGAAAGGCCAAGGAGCTTGTTTTGCGGGTACTTCGGGACGAAGGTATAAACTGTGGTGGTCAGAAAATGATGCAGGATTGGGAGGGGTTGGAATTTTGGTGAAAGAGAAAATATCTGGAAACGTTTTGGAAATTAGAAGAAAATGTGACAGAGTAATGGCGATTGTGCTAACTTTAGATAGAGAAGTGATGCGCGTAATATGTGCGTATGGGCCACAAAGCAGAAGACCAGACGCAGAGAAAATTCGTTTTTATGATGAAATGGGAAATGAGTGGGACTTTGGAAGTTCTAGTGAAATCATTGTTTCTTTAGGGGATTTCGATGGACATGTGGGCAAATGTGCTGAGGGTTTTGAAGGTTTACATGGGGGGAATAGTATTGGGAAAAGAAATGCAGAAGGAAGAAGATTGCTGGGGTTTTGTGATGAAAAAGAGCTGTGCGTGACAAATACTTGGTTTAAAAAGACAGACAAAAGGAAAATCACTTATAGTGCCGGTAGATGTGAAACAGACATTGATTTTGTGCTTGTGAGAAAAAAATACAGAAAGTATATAAGGGATGTGAAAGTGATGCAATGGGAACTTCAGCACAGGCTGATGGTCGTAGATCTAGATAAAAAGGTTCTAAAAAAGGTTGTGAGAAAGCAACGGATCATAAGAAGAAAGATTTGGAAGTTGAATGAAAACCGAACAAGAGTAAGATTTGAAAAAAGAGTAAAAAAAACTAGTAAGTACATATGCGCCTGATTTGTGAAAAATTTTCAAGGATGCAAATAAGACTAAATACAAACGTATAAGAAATCAAACGAGAAAAATTGTTGCTAGAGCTATGAGAATGGAAGCTAATCAGGAGTTGAATAATTTATATCAAAATTCTAATAGTGTTTTCTACTTCCTTAGAAGAATCAAAAAGAAAGGAAGGATGCGAAAATAGAAAGATGTTTAAGAAGAAGAGACGGACGATTGGATTTTATTGAAGAAAATAGGGCAAAAATTTGGAAGGAACACATGGAAAAGATTATGAATGAAAAGAACAAATGGAACAGTATGGAGAAAACTGATGTAGTAGAAGGACCACTGGAAAAAGTGGCTCGTAATGAAATTGTGAAAGCAATGCAAAGGATGAAATCAGGAAACGCAACTGGACTAATTGAAGTAAGTGTGGAGATGATAGTTGTAAGTGGTGAAATCGGGATGAAAGTGATGATAGAACTGTGTCAGCGTGTATTGGATGGTAGAGGAATATCTGATTAGTGGAAAACTAGTGTGATTGTGCCTATCTTTAAACGAAAGAATGACGTGATGAGCTGGGGATCATACAGAGGAGTGAAACTGCTAGAACATGCCATGAAAGGCGAATACGAACAATAGTCAATTTGAATAAAATCCAGTTTGGATTTATGCCGGTAAAAGGAACAGTAGACGCAATATTCATTGTGAGAAGAATGCAGGAGGAATATCAAAAGAAGGACAAGAAGTTGTATGTGTTTTGTTGACATGGAAAAAGCTTTGACAGAGTGCCAAGAAAAGTGATGGAGTGGGCCAAGAGAAAGAAGGGTCTGGCAGAAGTAATGGTTCGGGCAGTTTTGAGTTTGCATGATGGTGCAAAGACTAGAGTGTGGGTGGGATCTGCATATTCAGAGGAATTCGAAGTGAAAGTTGGTGTACATCAAGGATCTGTGCTGTCGTCACTATTGCTTGCAATAGTTGCAGACGTTGTTACAGAAAATGCAAAAAAAGGGTGTGGTTAGTAAATTACTGTATGCAGATGACCTTGTTCTCATGAGCAAAGACATGGAAAACGTAAAGGAAAGATTTTGGATTTGGAAGGATGCACTGGAAAGTAAAGGTTTAAAGGTCAACACCAGAAAAACAAGAGTGATGGTAAGCGGGTCAGAAGTAGAACTATTCAAAAGCAAGATAGATCCATGCGGAGTTTGTGGGAGGAGAGCCATGGCCAATTCAGTGTTGTGCGCAAAATGTGGAAACTGGGTTCATGGAAAATGTGCAAAAATAAAGAGAGTTACCGCTAGGTTAGCAACGCATTTTGTTTGCTTGGAATGTAAAGGAACAATGGAAGGAACGATGGATTCGATCGAGAAGTTGTGCGATAAGGTGGAGACAGAGAATGGATTTTGCAATTTGGGAGACAGACTAAATGCTGGTGGTGGTTGTGAAGCGGCAGTTACAGCAAGAGTAAGAATCGGTTGGGTAAAATTCATGGAATGTGAAGAGTTATTGCTTGGAAATAGATTTTCTCTGAAGATGAAAGGTAAATTTTATCACTGTTGCGTAAGGTCAGCGATACTGTATGGAAGTCAGGCATGGTGTTTAAAAGAAAATGAAAAAGCAATTTTAAGAAGAATGGAGAGAGCTATGGTGAGAGCCATGTGCGGTCAGAAAGTTGTTGACAGAAAGACGACTGAAGAACAGATAGACATGTTGGGGTTGAAGGAAACTATAGACCGGTTAGCAACAGCAAATGGAGTTAGATGGTATGGACATGTGCTAAGGAGGGATGACGATAGTGTTTTGAGGGTTGCACTGGATATTGAAGTGAGTGGAAAGAGAAAGTGAAGACGACCGAAGAAGGCCTGGAAGAAGCAAGTGGAAGAGGAGACAGAGAAGATTGGTTTGAAGAAGGAGGATGCCCTGAGACTAGACAAGTGGAGAGAGAGAGTGCGAGCAATTGCAGAAGCAATGGGATAATCCGGCCATTTTTGCTAAGGGGACAACAAGGTCTTTACCTTTGTTGTGAAGCAAGTATGCCTACAGCCCCCTTTTCATAGAAAACAAAGCGCTTCGCTGATGGCCTCGAGTGACTTTGGTTTGGGGAATAATACTTGATAAAAAACACCTCCGAAATTGGGAGAAATTTTTTAGAAATCACCTCAAAAATCGGAAAAGGCTAAATACATGTAGCCTAGTGTCAGCATGTTTGCCTCACTCTATGTGTAATCCAAAGTGCTCCTATTTGAATAAGAATAGGCTATGAACTTGAGCGATCCAATTAAGCAATCAATTAATTTATAGCAGTATCTACACTAATATCTACAATTTCTGGAATATCTACATAGCAATATCTACAATTAATTTATAGTAATAATAAAGCCACAAATGCCTAATGCCAATGAATTGGGTTAGAAAAGGGAGCGCAACGGCGCGAGATTGATTATGAATACTTGATATGAATAAGTGACTCAATTAGAACTACCGGTAACCATTTTAAATGAAACTACTACGCTCTGCCGGCGTAGGCCGGCACGTCTACCCAGTCACTTACAGCTTCTGGCTGCGCGTATGTTCCTTTGGATAGGTATAAATGCAGCCAGGAAAGAGCAAAGTGATGCGGCGTTTAGCATCTAGCCTACAGTTCAGTTACTTCGTCAGATTAGATAATGGTTTTAGTAGATGATCCACCGGCCAGATTTTTGTGCTAAATTGGAAGATAATTTTTTACATTGTGCAAGATTTCAGATTTAAACCTCTTCATTTTATTCCGTTTTTCTACACGTGATCTATATGCCTTGGACTCAGGGATTAAGTTTAGTCACGCCCTGAACTACACAAATGTATTATAACTTGGGGTTCACCCACAGCTCAGTTATCATAATTTTCGTTCTTGCCATTGTATTTACTAAAAACCAAATTTAAACCGGTATAATGGTACGGTAATATAAATTTATATTTTCACCGACGCCATATTAGTAATAGCTTTTGCAATTAACATTTGCTTTCAAAGTAGTAAGTGACAAGTGCCGCTGCTGTTTTTACCAAAGCGGTACCAAAGAGCTTTATGACGTCAATTTGCATCGTGATAAAGCAAAGCTGTAAAGACAAATTAGTATAAATTGGGGGATCGTTTCAGTGCCCCTTACCACGATCATCGTGCATTTAATTACGAACGGTCTTGCACACAAACCCCCTTTTATTTCACAAAATGTTTCCACTCCTTTCAATAAGTATAGGCGCACGAAGTCAAAGATGAGGCAAGTGCCACAAAGTTTTTTTGATTTACGATTACAGAAATACTGGGTTTCCATAAACTATCTTCACAATTTCAAAAATTCAACAAAGAATATTTTGAGATATTTTCATTTGGTTTGTTTTATACTAAAGAGAATACTTCAAGTTTTTCCTGGTGGCAGCTGCTTTTCGAAATAATCGAGTTTGAACTTATAATGTAATTAGTAATTAAGCAGGTTTTTCAAATTCAACAGCAAAAGTTGAACTCATGAAAATGAGCACTTTGCAAAAAAGCCGAGTGCATTGCTTGGTTTGATAAAGACGAAGTTAAACGTCCAAACCCAGCAAAACTGTTGACACAAATATGAAAGAGAGCCACCTGCGAGGTCTACCATTCGATTATAAGCACAAAAAGTTAATGGAGACTAGTATTGTGCTACAAAGAAAGGAAGCTCGCCTACCTCAGACATCCGAACAAGAAATTGAATCTATACGTGCGGTATAAACCAAAGACCCTGGAAAGTCCATTTGTCCATTTGTAGGATCTCTACGCAGTTACAGATGCTACACTTTACCATTAACAAAGTTTTCCACAAAAGTTTCCAACCTTTTGCTCACAAAGTGTTGTTACTACAGGCCCTTAAGCCAGAAGACAAGCAAGGGCAAAAAGAGTTTGCAGTGATCATGCTGGACAAGCTAGATTCATACTCAGGGTTTTTAAAACGTGTTTGCCGAAGCGATAAGTCAACGTTTCATATCTCTGACATGCTAAACAGAAGCAATTTGAGAACATGGGGTTGGAAAATCCTCATGAAACCCGGTAACTGGAGCGCTGCACCATAAAGTAAATGTGTGGTGCGAAATCATTCTTGATGAATTATCAGACTACTTTTGTTTGCTGAAAAATCAATCGCGGCTCAAATTGATATCGACGTTTTAGCAAAATATGTGACATCACAGCTGGTAGAGTATAAAAAGTACTTGAAGTTAGTCTATTTCCCGTTATCACTAAACAAATTGAACAAAAATATCTCAAAAAATAAAAATTTTGTTGAGTTTTGAAGTTGTAGCAATAATTTATCGACATTCTGTATGCTATTTGGTGGTAGGTTTATTTTACAATGTGGTAGTCTTCCTCGTAATAATATTGACGACACCAAGTTTCTTGATTGCGCCTATGTACCTTAATCCCAGAACAAAACGTAGGAATCAAGTTTCATTGGTGAATCCAGAGAGGGAGTGCGGGGAATGCATTCCCCCGTCAGTTTTTTTAGTTAAAGTTTTGTGAACTTATTTTTTGTATTTGTCTCAAAAAAGAATTTTGTTGAAAAAACTGAAATTTGAAAAATTTGGTCCCAAAGCAACGTCTTTACTTCCGAACCGAATAAACAATGCATCGATTTACACCCTACAAACTCCTAACTAAATTTCCTGAATCTACCTCTGTTATTTCTCTTGCATCCAATGATCCGGGCGGTCTAACAACTCATTTTCAAGAAAATTTTCCTCCGTATGTACGATTGTGTAGTTGGTGACTATGATTTTACTCAATGGCGTAGACCAACTAAGCTATTCTTTGCGTTGATTTTCCCTCAAACTTTGCATGTCATAAACTATGCGCATAGGTTAATACCTTTTTCTCGACCAACAAATTAACACTATCATCTGTGATTTACCGTAGCATTAACGGATCCCTTGGAGGTTCTTGAATGCTTTGGTGAATTTTGATAAAGCTTGGAACAATAGATTTACTTAATGGCTAGTAAAATTTTTGAAGATATTTGTTGATGATATACGTATAAACAGACTATGGGTTGCCATCCCATGCGAGATCGCCAGTGGTTTCAAAAAACTTTTTCCCAAAAAATAAAAAAGAAAAGGCCTTCACATACACTTAATAAACAAAATTTGTAATTGCGGATCTTCAATGTATCGCTCTCAGAAAAATATGTCTTCATACCACCGAGTTCAAAACTTTAGTGGCTGCAGGACTGAAAGTTTCTTCAAAAGGGTCCGTGATTTCGAGAAGGTTAAAAACCACTGGCAGTGGATAACCTATTAACTCCCTTATCGTGCTATAAAAGGGAATAATTTTTTTTTAAGCCCGCAAGGTTTCGCATTAGCTCTTGATATTTTGTTTCACTTTGCTACGCGTGATAAAAATGTCTCATAAGAGGTTTAAGAGTGCTCATGCGCGCGACATTACTGTACGACAAAGGATTCTCTGCTGAACTTCACGTACAGTTTAGTTAGCCTGTTGCGGTTTTCGTACTCGCCACTGCATTATGAAAAACAGATTTAAACCGGTTGGTTAGTGCTCTAAATAAATCACTGTAACAGGAAGCATACCAGTAACATACTTTACTATTCATATTTGTTTTTAGATGTGGATGATAAGCTAAGTACAGCTGCTGTTTTCACAGAATTGGTATCAGAACAGCATTATGATGTCACTTAACATTATGATGACACAGCGATTTTTTGAAGCGTTCAAGGAAAAAAACAAACGCGTGTTTAAAAATAAGCTTAAAAGTTAATCGCTTGTTGCTTCGTCGATTTAACTCAAACCGTATAGAATAATTTTTTCGGAAGAAGCTTGTTAATATCTCCCGAAAGGGCTTTCAATCGCGTATCTACGGTCAGTAGTTTTCGAGAAAAGAAAGAAAACAAATTTTACAATCAATCGTTAACTATAATGTCATGTTACAGAAGTCCCCAAAGGGTGAAATTTCTTGAAGTTAATTAATCGGGTGGTGGCTTTTGTTAATCAAAAATTGCTGCCGTCCGTCAAGAAATGCAAATATTTCAAGATTGTCTTTAATTATGATGTCATCGAGACGTAAGCAACTCTCTTATGGCACTCACCCCGAGATGGAGATCAATCGTCTTAAGCTTAAGTTTTGTACACCTTGTAGTTTTGGAGGAGTTAAGACAGACAGAATTGCGCTTTGCTGCAGACAATGGATGCTTGATTGGTTCTTTGTATTTGCGGAAGCTAAATCGAATCCACAATTTTTAACACCTACATTTAACATCACTTTTTTGGGGTTTAGTTGTACAAAATGTGTTGTTTGTTATTTGCTCGGCACAACGTTAGTTAATGATCTTCGAATTTGTAGTTGAGGCGGTAGTTAATTATTCAGTAGTATTCTACAGACGCATGAGACGTTTTGTGTGCATTTTTGTACATAAATTTTAGTTTAATGTCAGAATGCTTTAAACCTCTGCCGCGAGAGTGCTCAATATAAAGGAAATGACAAGGACTTTGTATTGTATCAATAATAAAGACTATGTGCAACCTCAGGTTTCATGTATTTACAATAATCAGGCACTTAGTTGAAGTCTTATTCAAATAGAATTTCATATAGTCTCCTTATTGATATAAATTTCAGTTGCCATAGATATCCCATTACTCGTGCGTATGAGGTAATACCCTGTTTGCATGTCTTTAGCGAGACCGCAACCACAACAGATAGACTACTCTACCTCACCACCTCATAAAGATGGAAGAATTCTAGTGCCTTTTTCAAGGAAACAACAAGCGAACTTGCCGGCTTTATCTTCACACTCTCAGTTTCGCGGCGGCACCAAGCAGGGAAGCTGTCAACATCACTTTTAAGGTTTTTGAACTGGATTCATTGCAGTTTCTGATAAGGCAATTAAAGCCGTTTCTACAGACCGCGAAGCGGTCGCTCTAACCACTACATCATCAAGGCGTTTAGACATCCCATAGATGGAAGCAGTTGGAAACGGGTCCAATTGTAAGGCCCGAAATTTAAATCCCCCCCAACGACTTGAAAATGCATGAAACTGCGGAGTAGGCTATCTTCCTTGCAACGAAAAAGAGCGGTTGCCGAGCTGAAACAAATCCTTCCTTTTAATAGGCCTACTTTGAAAAAATTTTCCATATGGGCCCGAGAATTTTTTAGAACTTAAGGCCCGCAAAAGCCCGGCCCGTTTCCAACTCTGCATGAAAGTTCATAACATGCTTTTGACATGATCTTAAACAATGCGAACGTTAAAAGATGTCTAAGAATAATTTTCTAAAGTTGAGTTAGATAATGCAAGGAACAACTTTGTGCTTGACGCATGGAAAACCGTCCTTTTTTTTAGCCTGAAGCGAAAAACGTTTGTTTTAGAGTTTTCAATCTGACTTTCTACCGACAGAATTATTCTTAATTGTTCTGCAATCCAGAAATAATAAAGAAAATACCACATCTTGTATTTGTAACACTGCAAAACATTTGTTCAAAACATTAAGTGCATGTGAAAGCAAAAACATAATAGTGAATATAGACTTTAAAGTGGTTCATAGTGCTCAGCAAACATGGGCGAGCGTGTTTTCTTATCAATATTTTTATCCTACGGTCACAGTAACCTTTTGCGGCTAATACAACCGGAACAAATCGTGGTGTTCAGATTGATTTTGAAGTTACTTAACACTAATTCTTTTCTACCACAAGCTAGCCACCAAGCAGGAGAAATTGAGGTAAAGCGCCTTACAAGAGCCCGACAAAGCAGCCATCGTTTGGTTGAAACGCTCGATCTTAGCCGTTGTGTTACCCAGCTCCTTCCAAAGGATGGGGCGTGGTGGAAGACCATTGAGCGCCAAAAGCCGGCCAACTGCCAAGGGCCTGGATCAGAAATCGTACAGTCAAAGAGCATGCGGCGCAAAGAGTTCGTCGCTGGACAGCGCAGAATAAGATGACAGGTGACCTGGGTCGGATGAGGATTTTTCATTCTGCCAATTCTAGAGCGTCCGCTTCGTAGTCGGTACACCTGGGGTTCAATGCCCTCGTCGAGTCATACCTAAAGACTTCAAAATATGGTATCCACAGCTTCTTTGCTTGGCGCTTGGCAGTTAGGGGAGGTTGCGGAGAACAAGCGGGCAAGTTCGCTTGTTGTGTCCTTGGGCAAAGCACTTAACGGGACGCCTCCGCCTTTATGTGGAAGACAGATGGCCAGGCCTGGAGAGGGATGGGCTCCGCCAGGCGTCTTAGCCTAAGATTCGCTGCATGATTTACACTTGGTCATCTGCAGCGCCCCTACGGCAATCGCCATGGGATAAGTGCACAATTCTACAGATTACAGTTTAGTTAGCAGAAGGCTATGACCGTAGCAGCGAAGACGAGAGAGGGCACAGCGAGCGCGACGAGGGAGCACAAGTTCTTCAGTGGAAACGAATGTGTAAAAGAATTGTGATGAGAAAAGAGAAGAGTGGATACGAGAGGTAAGAGATTACAAGGAAATGCAGAAGCAGGAGTAGCGCACTCCGCTTGGCCAATTCATCAGCCGCGTCGTTGCCCGGAAGAAATGAGTATCCGGGGACCCATCGCAGCCTGAGAGCAAAGGAGAGAGAAAACAGTTCCTATCAAATGTGCCAGAGAGTTTGAGGTAAAAGACAGAGGAGAGCACAGAGTGGCGAGAACGGAGCGAGTTTGAAAAAAGAAATGGCAGACTCAATGGTGGTGCCGAGATCAGCGAAGATCTTGCAAAATGGCGCAGATTTCACTAGAAAAACTTGAACAAACTGGGTCTGCCGAAACGGAAAGGGTGTCTCATCGCAACAAAGTAAGCAGTCGGTAAGGACGCCAGAGTCGCCTTTGCCAAAAGGAAAAGAGCCATCAGTCCACGTCACAAGATACGCGATCTTAATCGCGATAAATAGCGGTCCAACCCGCTCGGACACGTCGCCGACAGATATTTTGAATAAGAGCGCTTTCTGTCAGGATTCGTTCGTAGTAAGTCGATTTGTCGGCAACGTGGTCGAATGGATTGGAGCGCCGTTCGTGGCGACAATGATCACGAGTTTGAGCTTCACGTTGGTCACGAGATTGGGTAATGCATTTCACGGCAATCTCCCCTGCTTGCTTGGAGACTCAAGGTAAAAATACACGGTGCGAGCAGCATTGGCCACTTCGTAGCGGCTCTCAACACTACGTTGTTTTATGCACAACCGCAAAGGTTTTCCCGTGATCGGAGGATAAAAAGAAACGGCACAGACACAAAACGCAAGTACTTCAGCATACGCTTAAGAGTGCTCAACACTGTACATCTTGTGGCGGATGCAATAAACATCTTTACACAGAAGCGAGCCGACAAGTAATTGCTCTTATCCATGAACGGCCCCGTTGGCATGAAAACCAAGTTTTATTGGGAAGAATTTTCGACTGCTTTGATGACCATGGACTCTAATCGGCCCGATTCGGTCACGAAACAACGCTGGATCACAGCAAAGAATGGACCGCCACTAGTCTTACTTTAGGGAGTGCAGAGCTGGATGTTCGTCACCAAGACGTCTAGATCTGCTGAGTACGTTTTCACAATGAAAACAGAATCGCTTCAAGATATTCCTGTTCTCGAGTAGAATAATGAAAAGCAGGCAGACCAGCTTTATGCTGAAACAATCGGTGGTGAATGGATTGCAAACGTGACTGCAACAGTAATCAAAAAATGCACGTAACCCTGCCCAACGTACGTCCTAAAAACACGTATACGAAAAACTGTGGTCGGACTAAAATGTAAGAAACAGTGTATAACCATACGTGCACAACACCTCGAACATCATTGAAAAGATCTATTGAGCAGCAAAGATACAGGACATCTTCCTTACATGGCAAAAATCTTTTCCGTAGAAAATAGTGCCGTTTTTTATACATCTGAAGACCTTACTCAACTCATCGCTCCAAAGCAATCCCTTATTGGCTTCGTCGAACAACAACCTTAATATTGATAATTTTGATTAAAAAGCTGACATAGGGTTTACAGCGCACACTAGAATGTCCCCCATGCTCAAACCAACTTGCATGCATATTTTTCCAAACTTCGTCTTATAATTTTCAAAACGGTCGCATTTAAGAAGCAGTTTTTTACCTTGAAATTATCATAAGCACAAATGGCAGTTTAAAAAGGTTTAGATAAGGATTATTTTTTGGTACGAATGACAAGAACATTACAGCACTCCCACAAAACTGGCCATTTTGACCGATCGATTCTATTAAATACAGTGGCATAAAATGTGCGATCAGGTTAACCAGCAAACGTATTACGAGTGTCATGCATCTTTGCATTCAATATCTGAAATTTAAAACGGAAAACGTGAAGCGCGTATCAACCATGACAAGGCGTGCAAGCATAGTGTATGCTACAATGCGTGACACCAACATGCTTTTAAAATAGATAACCTATCTTCTTTCCGGTGAAATTAGCAAGATTTCATTTAGCGCAACGATAAATGCCTGTTCGATAGATAATGGCATTTGCACTTACTATGTAAAATTGGAATTAGCAGCATCACTAATAAAAACTTTTAGTACATCAAAATACTAAATTGCACATTTCTGACTAATGAATTCGAAAATTATTTCAACTTATTCTACTAAAAATTGAAGACATATCTCCTGAACTTTTGAGCGCAATTATGGGTTTTCCTAACAATTAACGCAGTACTGGGAAAAATGAACTTTCAACCAATCCTAAGAATTGCACCCTAGATGCAACCGATGACGGTTTGTGCTAAATTACTTTTACAAGCCCACTTATTCCTTAGGATCGTGGCTTGCAAAACGTTTAATATTTCAAGTGCAAGCAACCCTTAGGATAGTAGCTGCCAGACCAATTTTAACAAAAATCCAACCCTGCAAGTATTCGCGAACCAAAGTCTATTTTCGGATACAAAAGAAATGCAAAGAGCTTTCCTAGAACAGATTTGAAGCTTTTTTAATCACAAATGATCGCCAGAAAATTGCAAACGACCACCTTTAGGGCCGCAGCCAAGAGTTCAGGGACCAAGGTCGCAAGAGTATCAGGTAAGATGTCAAAGTGACAAATCGGATCGGTACCACCTCAAATAGAACATTTTGATGTGCAACTAAACAAAAAAGGGAAATAACAAGGAAGTTCAATAAGAAACTATTTTTCGTTAAACCCAGTTAGGGTTAAATATAGTCAACTTAAATCTGTTGTTAAGTAGCAGAAAAAGTACTCCTTTTTTTTAATGGAATGGAGGGGTAAACCATTTAAACCACGCCACGAGTCCTATCAGCATGTAGACAAACATCCAAGCTAAGCATTTTTTGAGCAAAGGCTGTGGCCCAATCAATAAAAAGGAAAATTATGATGGTGGTAACTTTCGGATCTCACGGATTTTTCTGCTCTTGTTTGTACTTGACGCTGTCCCTCAGAATTCGTTCTCTTTTTTTGCTGAGCATGTTGTTAAAAGAAAATAAGATGCCTAAAGTTTTCTTTTTCTTCAGCAAGCTCGGCTTGACGGCTGCCCTGCTGTCGACTTGCGGGTCAAGGTGCGTCATTACATAATTGTCGTACGACGACCTACGCTCAAGCGGCGTCGGCTCATTCAAAGCTTCACAAGAACTGCATTCAGTTTTCACGGAGCCGATGCTGTTCACATCACCCGAAGTTTTGTTGTCGATCGGTGCCACATGGCCGCTTGAAGGTGGAGAGTAATTGTCGGGCTCTTCATCTTCATATAGCGGCTCCTCGTCAAAAGAACTTAATCTGCTCAAAGCGGTGACTCCTGGCCTGTCGCGCGCATTGCGCTGGTAAGGAAAGCGTAGCGAGGAGTGCTTCTTCAACTGCTTTTCAATGGTGCGCAAGGAAACGGGAGAGCCCCTTCCGTCAGTGATTTCTGTAGAGTTGTGTCGATTGGTCACGCTGCGATGAGAAGCCTGCAAAAACGAAAAATTGTCGTCAACTGCACACACCAACAGCCGTCTTAACAGCACGCTATCATTCCTGCGAAACACTGTCGGCCAAACCGAAGGCTGTTCTATCTCTCTCCTACCGTGGAAAAAGGCATTTGCGGCGAATCAAAAAGTTACGCCGGGTACACCCCTCTCAACGGTTTCCTGGCATTCCAAGGGTGGAGCACAATAACAACAACAAAAAAAACAATACATTCCTCATAATGACGTTGTTTTGATTTGCCCTGCTACCCTACACTGAACATTTCTATTTTGCTAAAAGTATTATTACAGCTGGCACTTGTTGGTAAAATAAAGATATAAGACATCCCATAAAGTATTTTTGAGAGCGGGCAAGAAGAATGCCTGCAAACAAAAGCACTTAACTAATACATTTGCTCATTGATATTTGGTAAAAGAACTTGACATTGTGTTACAAAATAATTTAGTTAGATTACGAAATGGTAGAATTTCAAAATGACGCTTTGAGTGTTTTTATTTCCTGAACAGGTCATAAAAAAATGTACAAGCCAAAAAATAATGAATTGCAATGTGGTACATAAGAATATTACCTTGAGTCGTACATAACACTTTATCTTGACTGAACATCTTTCAGGTATTTGGCAGTTAGTTTGCCTGTGTAATCATAAAACATAAAAGGCATGCAAAATAATCATTAAAACAAAAATCAGTATTGTGATAAACAGCAAATAAAGACCCTAGCCTCGTAAGTAAATAATACAAGGTACAGGATCACCCGCAGAAGTGAAATTAACTTCTATTTGACATCAACACGTATCCGCAAACTTTTGTCTTTCGACGCAGGAATTCATGTTGCGTTAAAGCATCTTTTTCCTTGGGATGGAAGCACGATATACGAGTAAAACGAAAATAATTCAGGTCCACAACGAAAACCTAATCAGAGGAAAGTAGCAGTTCATTTCGAACCAGTCATGAATACCGTGGAAAAATTTTTCGTGACTAACATCTTCTCAGAGTTGGCTCAGTTTTGCATATGACCCGGTACCAATTTACCAGTTAAATACAAACCAAATTGCCTTAAATTTCACGCGTAAGCCGCGCCAAGTAATTACAAAACAGCATATGACTTTAAAAAGCATGCACGTGATTTTTAACAGGCTAAAACAATGTTCGTTAATAAAACAAAAATTAAGCAAAGCAATAAAACAAGGCTTTTCTAACACGGAGATGGCGTAAGCATGCTTAGCAGACCTTCTACAAGTCAATGTTCGGTATTACACGAAGTTGGCCGTGGGTGACAAGCGTCAATACAAGTAAGACTAAACCATGCAACGAATATAAAGGGATATGCAAAAGTATGACGTCACGAGTTCATGACGATGCGCACGAAATCTTTACGTTAACCATTACTGAGGTTGAAGCTCGATCGTTAGTAAACAACTAAACCGTGCACACGCCATTTAAAATCATAACAATAATAAAGTCGACGGCTTTCTGGCGGCCATCACTTAAAAAAGCCAACTGTCATTTAACATATCATTTACAAGCAATGGACAAGAACTTTTTTTCAAGAAGCTAATAAAATGAAAAGGCCTGCAAGGGAAGTTACATTGATTTCGATGAAGGTAAACCCCTTTTTCCGAAATAGGGTTGCTGATGTAGAATTGATAAAGAATCGTCACCACTTCATACCTGAGCTTTGCTCGTTTGTACTGTATTGTTGAATGATTCAACCCAGCTTTGCATGTCGTTCTTGTTCTCAGCCTGCAACGACAAGTCCTTAGCTTACTATGAAGTGCGAATCCTTTGACGACGAATAGCCTTCTTTGTTCACGCTAGATCTTTCTTTTTAGCTCATGCACATGCGCTCATGTTTAGTTTGCTGATCTATGGTTCGACTGGGCCGCCGGTACGAGCCGACTGCTTGACCCCGCCACCCGCCGGCCACATAAAGACGAAGGTATCTTGTTTGGTGCCTTACCAAAGTACATAACAAATAAACTTGGTTTTTTTTCGACAATTTTCCTTTCGCGCAAAGTAACAAGCGCGAAAGCTGTGAATACCGTTTTGAAGTTTTCAGTATGACTCGGCAATGGAATTGAAACCAAATCTGCGACTGCAGCCGACGGTTGAACCACTACATCACCGGGTTAGTAATGACGTACAGCACATATATGTTCCGGCATCGAACTATTTTTAAAATTAATCAAAAATCTGTTGCGGATTTAAGTAGTTTCACGTTGTTATGCCTCATAGAATATTTAGGGTAGTTTTTGCTTGAAGTTGATGCGCGGACAGCTCTGAAATGAGTTTGAAAAATAGTTGTTCCATGTACAATCATAAAATTTTCTTGTAACACCGTAGATTGAAATAATGTAATTGCCTGAAAATCGGGATAATATCAATTACAGAAAAACATTAACACGACATGGGAGCAAAATACGACGTTTTGGGGTCAGTTTTATACGTTCCTCGTCCTACCATCTTTATGTTGCTCCAAAATCTCCACCATAACTTTAGAAGTGTAAACCTGAACAGAACTAGCAAGCTTAGTACAATCTCTTACACAAACATCAGCCAAAAACTGTTAAAATTAGTAAAAAAATAAAAGAAATCGGTAATCAGATGGCACTTTGCCACGAAGATATGACTCAATACTATGACTCATTACTGTAACTAGAATGCAATCTAAAATAACATTAAACGACTTTTTGATTTTCAAAACTCTTGCACAGGCTTTTTGAACTGCAACAAAAACTCCATTACTGGTAAAGGATAGCAATTACATCATTTTCTGTAGGCAGCCTTAACTTGCGATGTCGTTTTGGGTCATTCGTTCCCGTTAGACTTTACTGATGCAGCGTTCGGCTACCTCTGCCACCTGTTTTTTGCATCAAATAAGTAATCAAACAGCAGAGCACAAACTGCATGTTTTTAAAACCTCAAGCGCTTTTACTACCACTTTTTGATATCAAATAAGGTCAACGAAACTCTAAAATAGATAGGAGAGAAAAGTATGGGCATACAGAGCCGAATTTTATCATAACCTTAAGCTTTCATTGTTTATGAAAAGATACAGATACGTTGCAATTGATAAATGCTTTTACACGGTAATTAAGTGATTAAGTACTTAAATTAATTGTCTATTTAATCATCAATTAAGCGTTTGGCAGAAATTCGTTTTTTCAATCAATATTACACAACAATTGTAAAACGTCAGAAAGCTTACATCTCTCTGCTGCAATCATTAAAAAATTGAGATGGCTTATAATGATACGAACATCATAAAAGAAATGACAACTGTACACCATCTCAAGCCATCAAGACAATCACTTTTTTGCGTCAGAATTGACTCAATGCACACACACATCCTTTTAAAGACAAGAAGACAATAATGTGAGGAACACTTGAGTAGTACGCACACGTTTTACATGAAGCTGCGTAAAACTAACGAAGTTACCTTCTAAGAACCCGAAATCACGCTCAACAAAACATAATATAACAATTTTGGTAGCAATAATGTTGGTACTTGAATGCTTTTCATAACGGATCAGATGGTGGTTGCGTGAGGTACAAACACTAATTCATTAACTAAGTGGCCTGAACCCGAAAACGTCTTTTTAACTTCAACCTTTTACCAACTATTATAACACACACCTGAAAGTAGTAGACTTTGTTTACGGTAATTACTATTACAATATTTTCCTCGATCCAAGACTCGGTATCCTCATCCGTTTTTGCTCCGAAAGTTTCCATAATTGAAACGAAATGCAGTGGGCCTTTATCCTAAAAATATGTTGTCAAAGGTATCTAAGATTATTGAAACGATTTTTTACCATACCAATTTCTCTGATTTGTAATATAGAAAACCATCTTTTCTTAGCACAAGATATCTTGGCTTGAACGTTTTTTTCTGAAAAAGAAATGTGGTTAGTTTTTCACAAGCCCATGGCAATGACATAATAATATATCGGAAGATTGCGTCAATTCCTATAGCTTTCACATAGAGTGCAATGAAAGCATATGCAATATTACTAAGAAACGCTACATAATATTAGTAAGCAGGGCTGGGGAGCCGGAGCCTGGAGCTGTGGAGCCAACCATTTTCTCTGGAACCGGAGCTGGTGGGTGATTACCTGATCCTGCTTGATAGTGCTCTTTTACAGTGGCTCCCCAGTTCTGGTAGTAAGCTCAATCAATAGACCACATTCAACCGCAAATGACTCGTCAAAGTTTTGAAATTAGCTGAAGATGGCACCACTTTTGAAGCTTTATATACAAATACAAATCTTTTGTTCCATCCATGGTGTATTTAATAAGTATTAGCAATAAATTCTCAACAAAAATTATTGAACTCACAGCACGGTTTTGCTTGGCAATCCAACCTTTCTTTACAATATCTGCATGTTCGGTGCTACGATATTTCAATACTGGAGATCGACTATTTGCACCCATCGTTAAATTTCTACTTAAATCAACAGAATAACGTGCTCGAGTCTGTCGCCTCACAGACTCTTCCAGCGACAGTTTCTGTCATAAATAAAAAAACGGTTATGATCTAGTTACTAAAATATTATTCCTTATTAACACAATTGTTTTTGCAGATTTATGAGTGTATATACCAGGAGTTTTTATGGATAACCTAATAAAGACGGAACAAAGAAGAAAAAGCAGAACTGAAAATAAACAGGTTGATTAAACAACATATTTCAAGGATTGATCTCTGTTCCTCAAGAGTCTTTAGGCTCTTCTATATTACAAGTTCAAAATGAAATGACGAGAAATTAAACTCATTTAAAGCAAGAACGGAGAGTTTGGAGGTTGCAAAGTTTTCTTTCCGTCTAAGAGTCTGCAGCCCATAGATGTGGTGGCGATTACCGCAAACTACAATTTAAACTAATTAAAAAGATGCGCGACCGCAGAGCGTCTTTCTAAATAGAGAAACAAAAAATTTGTCGCGCTACGCCTGCAATTTACGCCCAATGGAAACCAGCCTTAATGCTTCAAACACTCAACTCCCAAGTTTTTACTGACTCGCGGCCTATCTGATGTGCCGCGCTGCTACACCACCGACCCGTACGGAAGGATACAAGGTCTCATCTTTCATGCTGGAACTTTGGAAGTTGATGCAGTTATATTCCACGCAACTTTTCATCGAAACTACAATTGAACTATACTCCAAAGTTTGTTAGCTTTGATACATATCTAGTGCAGAATAACAACATCAATCGTCCCATTCGTTGCAGTTAGAATTGGATGATATCAATAAAGCTAGAACATAATTTGCCTTGACATTGTTGAAAGCATTTTTGTTAACACGAGTTAGGTACCAAACTAGGATGCAATAATACAGTGTAGTAGAAGCCCATTTATTTTTCATAAACGTGTTTAGCTTACTCTAGACTCGCCAATCTTTTTGGTGATCACCACATTTCCAAAAATTTCGGTGAGAGTGCTGCTTGGATCAGCTTCGTCTGAAATTTCATTTTTAAGTTGCTCTGGCTCGCTAGTGTCAGATGCTAGTTCATTTTCACCATCAATTGATGTTTGAGTTTGTAGCACTTCAGGAGGTACCTGGATTAGAAGAAAATTACGGCACTCGTGAAGAAGTAGATCTTTATAGAATGTAAAATGAAAGAGACAAACTCAAAGGTCAACCTCGCAAAGATGGTACATAACAAAATAGTAAATTAAAATTAACGTATTTTACCACCCGTTTGCACGTAATCTGCTAATAACACCACGTATAAGTCCTTTTGTATGCATTTAAATTTTCTTTCCAACTTAATCTAGTACACCATAGTATACAGAAGTAACAAAAACAAGCTGAAAGATAAAAAAAATTACTGCTTTATAGATATCTGATGCAACAAAAGCTTTGCAAACAGAATCAAAAAACCATATTTTATGCAGTTTTTGTTTATACACCATATATTTGATATATCAGTAAGTAACAAATACGTAATTGCACATAAAACTTTAAAAGTAGTCCAATAACATTGCAAAATATTTTTACCGAAGAGTTTATAAACTCTTCCAACCAGCGATGTTTTCGAAGCCGCAGACTAAACAGCAACACTTATTTTCACACGAATAAACTTACTATGATTTTGCTTGCATCATTCAGTGTTTCAATCCATTCTTCCATTTCAATCTGACTTTTTGCTTGTACGTAATAAGACTGAAATACCGTGTTTATCACTGGAACAAAATGCATCATCATTTAGCAGAAGACCATTTTTCACATTTTAAAAAATCATTTCAGAATAATAGCAACAGTCCAGTATATAAAGTTCTGGAGCTATTTACAGTAAAAATTGACACATAATGCACAAAGTGGGCAATTGCATTAGCAAAAGGACACTTAACAAATACATATGCTTGTCTAACTACAAAATGCTAATTATGAGTATACTACAAATAGACTCTGCAGTTACGTTGTCTTTAAAAGTTATCAGTACTACCAGCACAGTGCATTTTTGTCGCAACCACTGCATCTAAGCTGAGAAAAAGCACAATAACAAAGAAACCATACAAACATTAAAATCATCTATCGTTATGATATTAGTTTTAATCTTTTGAGCTAAATCACCAGCGCTTTAGTTTAAGACTAAAAAAGGAGCTTTAATGAAGACAAATGTATTCTGTCAGGTCACCAAACCCAATGCTCTGATTCAATCTCTTTGACGTTTCATCAGAGATCACCCAAGCTTGAAATCGTGAGCTTAGTGCCCATATGTGGTTTATGCATTGTCATGTCTTTGAAAAACAAGCAATGCAGCCATTTATAAACCCCCTTTTCACTGCTTAACCCTCTGCCTACCAGCAAAAAAATGTACATTTTGTACCAGTAGGGTCAAATTGACCCCAGTCAAGGATTCTTATTTTAGAGATGTTTTTGCTGTACTTTATTTTAACTTTTGCTTACTTAGCACTTAATAAATAAAAAAATCGTTTATTGTAGTAATAATGAAACTTTTAAAACCTAAAAAATGAAACTATAGTTGCAGAAGCGGCTGCTGCACCAAGCAAACATAAGTTTTGCAGTTTATTACAAGGCTGATTTGAATAGTAATATTGTTTAATTCATATCCAATAATTAGTGTTTTCATTGTACAAAAAAAACAATAGAAGACCAAACCAACAGTAACCTTATGATAATAGTCCTGCAGCGTAGCTTACTGATTTTATCTATACGTCTCACATAAATACTATCTAAGCAAACCACCATCATGATTTATACCTTGCATAAACGCATTGATGGTACTGACATCAATCATGTTGTAGAATAAGACTAATGACCATCTTCTAGTCATGCGTTTGATGGAGTATGATCTCAGCATTCCGTCTAAAGTGCCAACACCACCTTTTGTTTTGTTGTGAAATGGAATGCTCGGTTTCTGATCCGAAGTGCTTTCGATTTCTGACTGACTATGCATCGTTGAAAGTATATTGACAACACAGTTTGTGTTAGGACAGTACAATGCAATCATTGCATCTAGTTGAAAACCGAAGACTGTGCTCTTCACAATCCGTCCTTTGGCCACTGCAAATTCCGTTGGGAGTTCCGGCTTGCTCTTCCGCATTGTTTCTATCAGTGAGAGATTCTTGTGAAGAAGTTTTCGTACAAGCAATAGATTAGTAAAGAAATTATCACAAGTGACGTTTTGGCAAGAATTATCAATATCTTCTGCCAAATCAAGAACAATCCTTGTGTCTTGATTAGTTTCTGGGACCGATCCAGCATCTTTTCTGATGTACACTTGCATTTTCCATATGTAACAGCAAGTGGAGATGTAAATTGTCTAGAGTTTTATTCCGTATTTGCCTGGCTTTGAAGAAATGTATTGCTTAAAAGGGCACCGTCCTCTAAAGCATACCAACCGCTCGTGCAATGTCATGCTTGGTCGGCAGGTGTAGGAATCACACAAGTAAGAGTCCCAAGTTTCAAACACTTCTCTGATTGGTTGCAGCTTATCATGGAACCAATGATGTCGTTTTGACCGTGCATTGTCAAATTGGATAAAGTGTAAAATTTGTTAATACCTTCCTCTACTCATAGAGCGATTGAAAATGGGCCGGCCATCAAGTGTGCTCCTTAGCTGTTCAACGCTTTCATTACTGGACTTATATAATACGCCAATCAAAATAACTACACCAAGAAAAACTTTGAATCTTCATCATACATGGATTTCCACAAGCAACCATATTCAATGGTTCTTTGTGATTAGTTAGTTCACTGACATATAGTTTTTTGAAGAGAAGACCACAAATATAAAGTGAAAGTATCACTTGTTTCTGAGTAGAGATTTTGAAAACCTTGTTGGTCCTGGACTTTATTAAATGACATGCGCAGCTGCTCTACCAGCATTATTTGCAAAAGGTGTTTTTTGCAACGTTTCGGTTTTGGAAACGAAATAGTTTGCAGAAGCTAATGAAAAAGATTAGTCACCATTTCTTCTTCAGAAGATGAATCAAATAAAGATATTTCTTTCTTGTCTTCTTTGCATCTTCAGTAGAAATCCAATTCAAATCACTTGTTTTGTCTTCTTCACTGTCTTCATTTGCCAGAAAGCCTAACTTCATCTTCAGAGAGATAACTTGACATGTTGCTACTTTGCATATACCTCTTTTGTATTTGTTTTCAAATTTATTCTCGTTTTGCTTTTATTTTAAAATAAAAAACATCAATTTTGTATATGTGGTACGTAAGCAATGCAGTAATGAGATTTTTTTTATTTATTTGCATGTTTTATTGGGTCAATTATTGGTAAAACTGCTTGGGGTCAATTTGACCCCACTGGTATATGATGCTGCTTTTTTTTATTAGCGCATGATGATAAAGATGTCCAACAATGAAAATTATTTACGTCAACAAACCTCTTCAATATAAAATAAAAGTCATGAAGTTTCATAGCGCTGCTGCCAACGGTTTAGCAACAGGAGCTTTTCAAAAATATAATTGGGGTCAAATTGACCCCATGGTAGACAGAGGGTTAAGGTACAAATTCTATGCGTCTACTGATGAGTAAAAAAATATTCTTAAGATGAAATAATACAAATACATCGTGTTGACAAAGTTAATTGGAGGTACAAAATTTAAAGGTTATTACAAGTAGTAGCACTCTAAAGGATTTTGATAGACTACTCTTCAGGAATATTTTCATAAAGCTTTGAGAATTTACTATTTCAAAAAATTTAGGGAAATATACATCATACACATAACTGAACAATTCCTGCACTGGCTACATGTCTCTTAATCACATTAATTCACATAGCACTACTGTCAAAAATCATCATAACACTATTCAATAAAAAAGCAAAAAAAGTTATGCAAAATTGTTGTTTGATATCACAAACCTACGACAGTGTTCCCTTTAATTAAGTGCACTAAACTTTTAAATCTTGCTCTTTCTCCAAAAAAAAGACAATCTCTGTTGCTACAGTGCAAAATTTGCATCTTTGATTGCAATTGCTTTTGAAAACATTGCTATCTGGTTTAAAAAGTGCATTTGCTGTTGTTTTGAAAAGATGTGTCTTGACATATAAATAAATTCTGCCAAGTAAATCACCAATTTGCCAGAGAAATTTGGCACAAAGGGAATATAGTACCAAAACATGAACAAAATATCACTTTCAATTTCTTACCAAAGCAGTGGTCAAGTTTCATCTTTTTTGCTTCATCAACATTGGTAATATAATGCAAGTTTATGGCACTGCATAACGTAGCATCTTCACATCCATCCTGTTAAGAAATACAATATATTTAATGTGGAATATCAGCAGACAATGCAGTTCAGGAGGTTAAACTTTTTCTGCTAACAGTAGACATGCACAGTACTAGCAACTTTGAAGCAAGTTTGTTTTATGCATGAAATTATTGAGATTTTCCTATGACAAAGACATGCCCTGGTAACTTGATTTTTATTGGTAGATATGGCATTAAAGAAAACATATTTTGAGAATATATATTCAAATCAAGTCAGTTTTGCCAAATGTAAATCAAATTAGATTCTCTTTTAGTTTCAAGCAACATTTTTCCACTGGAAATTTGATTTATGCAAACATCACATAATCAAGACCTCAGTTCCCTCCTATTTTTAAATGAAATTTTTTCAGTAAAACCATGATGTTGCACACAAATGTCGAAAGACCAGCTCACTTATTCTTTTAGCAAAGGTTAAGATTTGGGCTTATGGAAAATGCAGGATTGGCAACCTCCTTAACAGCTACAATGAAATTATGTCAGACATCCCTTTGTAATCACTAGTGTGTAAGCATGCCATCATAAGCAGCCATGAACCAAAGGCACACCAAAGACACATATTCTTAACAGAAAAGAGGATTTAGGTTGCAGAGAAGTGCAGGTTTAGCAACACAATCTAAACTTAGGACAGTCACTTGACAATACATGAGAGGTTCCAGCATGGTGACCTGTGTTTAACGTGATGTAGGTTGCTCTGAAAATGGTGGTTGAATGAGATGAGTACTGCAGATCACAGTAAAATAGGGATAACAGTTCTAATAAAGTGATGAAAATGACCATTCATTCACGTGTATGAGCTCAAGCTCGGTTTGCATGTCTTTCGTCAGACTGGGCCACCACAATGGGTAGACTGCTTGGCCCCACCATCTGTCTGCCACATAAAGACAGAGGCATCTCGTTAAGTGCCTTGCCCAAGGACACAACAAGCAAGCTTGCCGGCTTGTTCTCCAAACTATCCCTTATGTGCTGAGCGCCAAGCAGGGAAGCTGTAAATACCATTTTTTAAAGTCTTTTGGTATGACTCAACAAGGGAAATGAAGCCCAGGTCCACCAACTGCGAAGCGGACGCTCTAACCACTACACCATCATGAAAATGACCATGCAGTTATATCATTAAGTATTGAACATAGGAAAAACATTTTTTATGCTTTATGCTTACAGAAAAAAAAACAATTTTTTAGCTAAACACATAGCTAACATTGCTAGCCATCTTGAAATTATTCTGGGTCACTACAAAAAACTTAGGCTTTGCAAGTGGTGCAGGGCTTCAATGTCAAGTTATTTAGCTTTACAATGCTTTGTAAATCTTTGGTGTTCAATTCTGTCTGGCATTGCTATTTTGTTAAGTATCTATGTACCCCAACTTTCATAGATTTGATAAGGCAAAATAAACTTTTTATTACTGTCTCCAAACTTTATAGTTTTCATCAACCATGTAGAAAAAAACTTTTTTGCTGGGACAGCTTTAAGTAGTGAGAAATGCAAACTACAGATGTAGCTCAGAAGGCAATTTCTTGATTAGCTTTACTTTATAAAGTCTAATAATTTTGTCAGCTCTAAAGCTACTCTATTCAAATTTTGTAAACAAATCAAAACTTACATTCGGATTATTGGTGTACCATTCCAAACGTTTTTGTGGACTATCAACAATAAAAAAGCGTTTATTAAACTTTTTTCCCTTGCCTTCTTCAATGAATAAAAACCCACATGACCTTCCAAGCTTATCTTTTAGGGGCATAATTGCAAAAGTTTATTGTACTGTTTACCATTAGGCATAAGCTAGCCTTACGACAAAAAATTACAGACCTTCAAGACCTACATGCAGAAATGTATAGACAAAAGGAATTAGCATTGAAATTAAATCAGTCTTAAATAGAGCTCGTTTTTTCTGTACACACTAGCTTATGGCATATTTACTAGTCTTCAAATACATTGGATTTTAGTGATTCGAAGAATGCTTAACACACCACCTAATTGCCATGTGGAGACAAAGCTATTCCACTTAAAAGTGCTTTCCCCAGAACACAATCAAATTTATTGACTTTTTCTTCACACTAATTTTTTTGTGCTAAGCACCAAGCATGGAGGTCGTGAAAACCACTTTTTAAGTTTATAAAATGACTAGGCTAGTTAAGAAAATTCAATCTGTATTTACGAACTGCAAAGCAACTGCTGTAACCATTTCATCACCATGCCAGCTTTCAAAAGAGTTACCACTATAACTTTATCTCAACTCTAACCATGCTAACCCTAACGCCGATCTGCAATTTTGGCATTTCAGTAGCGTCAAAGAAACTAACGAAATCGTGGACTGTCCACGGACTACTCTAGTCCGCAAAAAGGAGCTTGCCAAAATGAAGTTGCGGAAAAAAGGCCTAAAGCCACAGCATAAACAAAATAAAATTAATCCCATCAAACAAAAGTTTTACAAGATTTAAATTCATTGAGATAGCAAACAATTGTTTAAGTGAAACGAACTATATTTACGACAACATGCACAAATCGTTGCTATGACAACAAAACATGGCAAATCAACCCTGAATTAAATGTTGTTCATTTAGTTGAAAATAATTCTCAATTGAATCCGTGTGACCGCTTGCGCACGCATAATCAACATCGCATCTCGTAGAACAGTCAATGGAGTACCAAAAAACAGCTTATCAAGATTGTGCACAATCCGTTGTTATGGTAATAAAACAATCATAATGCAATCGATGGAGTACCGGAAAACAGCGTTCAAGATTGTGCACAAGTTGTTGCTATGGCAACAAAACATGCTTAAATAACATTTTAATGTTAAAAAACACTTGACCAGATGCAAACTCTACGAATTTCGATCCACGTGACGGCTTGTACACGCATAAACCGGTCGAGCCAGTTTTGACAACAACACTGGTGACAACGCAAATCAGATGAATGCATTTGGAAAGCGGCATGGCTTCCAGAGCTGTAGTATCTCGAAAGATGCCTCGGTCTCGAGACACTATTTTTCAATGTCCCAGTCTCGTATCAGTGTCGAAGGTCTGAAGTCTCGGTCTCAGTCTCGTCTCGGCACCTTGAAATTTCGGAAAACGGGCATGTCTCGATTACATTTAAAAGTGCGTTTCAAAATTGAATAAAGTAAGCCAAATTTCCGACAGTTTTGCTTTACAGTAAAACTAACATTAATTTTAACTTATACTGATAAGAACAGCTTTATTTACTGTAGCGTTATGGTGAATGCGTGTGTCATGACATAAAATTAATTATTTTCACGCATGTGTTTTTGTTAATACTCTACGTTTTGCATTTTTTTCTCTTAAAAGCCAAATGGAATTTGCTGGGGATTTCTGTAAAATTTGTGGACTTAGGTTTCGTCTGTGATGTCATATTCGATAATCATATGAGTGAACTACGCAAAGCAGTAAGCTTGTAAACATTTCTCTGACAACACAATCGTGTTGTTGTAATAATTTATTTCCAGAACGTTTAAGGTAAAGACAGTGGCTTTACTCGCAAAGTCTTGAATGAAAGAAAAAGTGTGCCTTAGAATAAATAGGTTTGATTTGTTTACGTATTTTTTTAGTTAAGGAGTGAGAAGTTATCGTGCAGCCTACAGCCGTGGCCGTGATTTTAGCTTATAGACCTAGCCTGGTATGTTGCAACGCGTTCGGGGAATTCATCGGAATGTCCAAAATTTAGTGTTTAAAATTTTCGCGACATTTTGTGAAAGTTTGTTTTTGAAAGTCTCGCGTCTCGTCTCGACTTTTTGCTAAGTTCTCAGTCTCGCAACATCAAAGTCTCGATCTCGTAGATTTTGGCCGAAACTCCTGCCCTCATGGCTTCTATCTCTCACTGCAGGGTCCATGGCGCATAAGTGTAACCGAAAAATGAAAATCATAAACGTTACTTGGAGAGGAGTCGCGCCATCAAATAAACCAACCACAGAAATATTTATTTCTGTAATCACAAAACAACCACTGTTATGGCGCCCCACCCCAAATTTGATTTTCTTTCCAGCACTTATTGTAGGGAACCGATAGCATTTGTGAAGTGACTGGTTGTTATTAAGTAACATATCTGTCTTCATTAAAAAGTACCATGATCAGGATTGCTACCGTAGGGCCGATGCTCCTATTTATAATCACTTTTTGTCATTACTCTCACCTATGTTCTTTAAGTAAAGCTGGTGCAGTGGCTAAACCGACAGTTCTAACCCAAGATTCGGCAACCTCCGGCTCTTTTGCCTTTTCCTTTTGGTGGAGAACACATCTGCTGACAAGGTGTGAACCAGGTGAGCGGGTCTTAAAATTCGAGTTTTTGCCACTAATTAGAGGTGATTTTTTTAGAGAAATTTTTTGATTTGATGATCTATGTTGTGCATATAGCTATGTCGTGTGCTTTTTTCTTGTGGAAATCGAGCACGAATGCTTCTTCATTCATAAATAGTTGTCCACCCTTGTTCCAACCTAATACGACAAATTGGGTTCTTTTGACCGCTTGGTCACACCATACGAACACACAAACAATACATTTCAACAATTTTTGAAAAAAGGTAAAACTGAGAAGAAACAAAAGCGCAGAACCAGACAAAAAGCAAACACACTTTATCATGAACTTTTATGATGCAATAAAAGAGCTTATAACACTTACATTGTACTGCCTGCAAACTACATGGCACTGGAGTGCTATAGGAATAAAAATAATTTTAAGCTACTGCCACAATCAAAATTGATGACTAGGTTATGATCTTTAGAAGAGTTAGCAAAAACACTGATGCAGCCAAAAATTCACGTCTCAGTAAATATTTTACCACTTTCGGTGCATTTTGTGACAAATGTTAGGACCATCATTTGTCACAAAATCTCCGAAATTTCCCATCTTCAGAAATTCCCAAAAATCTCAACGGATCTGCACGAGTAATAAAATTGGCAAAAATCAGCAGAGGGGAGGGATACCGCAATGGAGAGAGGAAGTAAGATTTTTTTTTACAAGAGTGTTGGGCAGGGGACAGAAATAACGCACACAAAAGTTGCTTTGAACTAATTTTCTTAGGCAATTGATTACCATTGCTCAAACACTCGCAGATAATTTTTTATGTTAAAGTGTTAAGTAGCCTAAGTACACAAATGTTTTCTTGAAAGTTATAGTATTACAATTTCGGTAGCTTATAAAAAAAACTCAAAGGCACTTTTTGAATAACTTGTCCCAGCCTGCGAGACGTTCCAAATTATCGGAAGCGGTTTACTAGTTATCACAAAACCAGAAAATATAAATTTATTAGTTTGACTGCAACGTAAACAAGTATTTGAAGTACATGAATCAGATGTGTCGGCTGACGATGATATGAACAAACATTTTTTTTTAGTACCCTGCAGTCTCCACTGCAAAAAATCATTTCATCATTACTTGGTTTTTTGCAGCTACTTTGAAGTGCACATAAGAAATATCGTCCTATAAATAAAAAGGAAGAGACAACCTTTGAAAAGTTTTTAGATGATGTTAATCCTCTCGGACTTTTGTGATTTATCACAAAATTCTCGTTCCATTTCCTTGTCGGAAAAATTGAATTCCGTTGCTTGGAATCAAGTTATTCACGTTTTAGTTTTTCCACCACTTCTGATATTATATTAGTTGCAATCCAATTTCATACTGATTTGGAATCCTATCGTTGCAATCAAAGAAGCAACCGTTGAAGACCATAAAACTGTACATGGAAACATGCACTTCACAATCATAACCGTTCTTTTGAATGTTTAGGTTTGTAGGAGCAATGATGTCCCAATCTTTTTTGTTCAAATACCAAATGTACTTTAAAAGGAGATAAAGTCAATAATATTTTGAGGGGAAAATATAGCCCCTGTTTTCCTCATTCAAATCCTTTTACTGTTCCCTTCCGTCATCAAACAACTCAATTCTTAATTTATTTGTGTAAAATCATCATTTTGGTGCATCGATTCATTCATTAGCAACTGAAAAAATGAAAACTTTGTAAGTAAATCCAATGATTAACGGAGAAAAAAATCATATGACACTTCAGTTAAATTTGACTTAATAGCAAGATTCAAGGGAAGTTTTATTTCAATTTTCTCTAAAACTTTAAATTTTATAATTGGTCATCGTGAAAACAATTGAATTCTAAATTTATTTGATTAAAGTCAGATAGTCCATAAGTTATCATAATTTTTGGTTCATCAAACCATTGATTAGCTGCAGAGTGAATGAAAGCTTGATACATCAATCCAATGATTAACGGAGAAAAAATCATATGACACTTCATTTAAATTTACGCTTAACCGCTGGATTCAACTACAGTGGAGCTTGTTGGATAAAATAATTATAAAATAACGACTTCAAATTAGAATAACACCGTACAGTACATTGCACGAACAAGAGTCAGGAGAATTAGCGCAATATTTCCCAAACAGTACCGGCAAAAAGTACCAAACGACAAAAAGTTTAAAAATTATGCGTTTTTAGTTGACAAAAAAATGGTTGTAACTCATAGATTCCTCATTGCCTTGGTCGTAAAGTGATCCGAAGTACAAACAAGACACTCGAAATCTAAAAGTTTATACAAACTGTATTCAGAGATAGGCGGTATTGAGATGCATGTATGGGCGATCGGGATTGCGCGAGACTTCACCTACGGATCGGTATGGCTTCAGCATTCCACAGAAAGGTCTGCGATTGGGATCAACTTCTAGCAATTTAGAGCAGAGCCCATAAAAAAATGGCAAATTTAAAGCTCAAATCTAAATTATCAAACCTAAATACATTATTCAAGTAACAAACCTAAATACCTAATATCTGATAACTGACTCTTAGCGAACACAATTATCACAGAATCATTGATATTTGAAAAAACAGCTCAAATTATATTTCATGTAGCTAAGCTCGATCGCCTCATCCAACCGCAAAATTTTGAAAATCAAAAACGAAAACTGAAATGTAATTTAAAATATTTACCAGCGTGAATAAACAAAAGAGCACTTCGTTAGATACAACCTAAAATTACTACTAAACTTCTGCGGTAATGGTACGAAAACCATTTAAAAATCAATTTCAATAAATCAAATTCGAACTGTGAAGAAACCGTCTGCTCTCAAATTTTCAAGCGATCATACTAAAAAATCTGGACAATTTTCATTCTCAAAATAATAGCAATGCTCGAAATAAAAATGAGATGTGCAAACGAACAATCAAACCTATAACTCCATCCAAGATCGAAAATGAAAAAGCTGAGATCGACAGCTGCGTTGGTGTTAGAACATTTAATTCTTTTGCTCCCGCGTGAAAAGCGAAAAAAAATGTCCGTAAGGTGGCAGCGCGAAAAACTGTCATAATCAATCATAATTAATCATAATTATGTACCTCAAGTTTGTTTGTAAATCATTACTCAGCTGTCTACTTCTACATTAAGTGTGATATATCGTTGAAATCCACATTTCTTGAGGATTTCAAATAGAAAAAAAAATTTTTTTTGAATATGCAAATTTTATGCAAATTAACCCCCCCAACTGGGGGGTAGTTGTCTTCAAATTTAAAGAGGTACCCTCACCTCAAAGATCACTACAGATTTAATTTTCTACCAATTTTTTTAGAAATGGTCGCAAAATGATGCTAAGGAAATAAGCTTTCAAGGTACATCACTCAAAACTTACCTAAAAGCCTAGGTTTTCTACAATTTGCAATTTTCTGAGGCAAATGACCTTTTTTTTGACCGGTACCGACCGGTACCAAATTTTGGTAGTTAAATTTAGTACCTAAAATATGATCAGTTATTATCTGCTAGAGGTTAGCCTAAACCATGTAACATTATGTATTTTTGAACAGGGAATTTCTTCAAGATTCAGAAAATATCAAGTTTAAATAGAATATGCTATCACTGACAATGAAACAGCAGCTTGTTTACACCCTTCCCATTTGTTGAGAAACAAGGGGGATACATCAAACTTTGATTCAGAGAAGCCAAATTTCTGCTAGCTTTTAAACTTGTATTTCGCTTTTTGTCTCCTTGGAAACTTGATACAAAATGACGACTTTAGTGGTGAAACATTTATTTATTTGCAATTTATTTTATCTTTTTAAAGGGTGTAGTTTTTGTAAAAATTATAATTTAGTGAAGGTAAGTCAAAAAATTTTTGGGGGTTTTGAACTGACATGATGTACAGTACTCATTTTTGATCAGTAAATATCATATACCACTTAGTCTAAACTATTTAAAGTTATATATTGCTAGAAAGCAAATTTCCTAAGCTTTCTAATGAGACCGGTATTATGCAAGATATCATATTTTTTACGCACTAAATTTACTTTTATCTATTTACCATTCAAATTTGTTTGGGGGGGTTTTGAGACCCCTAAAAAATTTGGAAATTTAAAAACGTGAAATTTATTATTATCGCTTGAAATTTTGTCAAATGATGCCCCAAAAGAGTAGTTTTCAGACTGTGTTAATGATAAAGGGTTTGGTTATGTGGTAAAGATGTAATCTCAATTTGATTTTAGCGTAGTTGGCACGTGCTGAGAATTTGGCCGATTTTGTCGTCTGCAACTGAGCTCTTGGTCATTTTAACCCATTTTGGGTATAAAAATCCAAGAATTAGGGCACAAATTATACATGTTCCGATGCGTGAAGAAATAAGCGTGATCTTTTGAAAATTTTATGAAAATCGGATGAAAAATAAAGTCACAAATCGATTTTTTAGTAAACTAATTTGTAACTCAATTTAAAAAAATTTGAGGTAAACACTGAAAACCCGAGATCATCAGTTGATGATCGCGGGAGCGAAAGAGTTAAAAACCAAACAAACCAAAAACAATAAAATATTCTTTCTGAAAACTTTCATTCTCAAGATTCTGATATACAAAGCGCGATTCTGTCTGCACATACATACATACGTACGTACATACGCTTTAACTCCTTCGAAACTACTGGGGGTGCGAACATCAAACTTGGCACGATTGATCACCACCTCAGGGTGAGTGTCATAAGGGTATTCGTGACGTCATCATAATGCCATAATCAAAGATAAATTTTTTAATTGACATTTCTTGACAAAGCATTATCGTTTTGTGCTCAAACGAAAGCTAGCGCCCAACCTATTATCTTGCAAACAATTTTTACCTTTGGGATCTAAAATGACGTCACAATCAACGCTTGACTGTGCAATTGGTTAGCTGTATTGCAACATTTTTACAAAAGCAGTTTACTTGAAAATTAATTGGTGACCTCATTTCTCAACCGATTTTCAAACTTTTTCATCAAACTAAACTTTAATTTTAAGTCACCAACCGTATGCCTTCATGCACCAGGACGCCCGTGAAAAGATTTCCATGTGCGCACCAGCCTGTTTTAAAATTTTCTCAAAAATTTTTCAGAAATCGATGGGCCTTGACTTCCCCTGACGAGTCCGTGATTTATGTAAATCTGACTTGTTTGTTTGAACTGGGCACTCGGATTCCGTCGAATTGACCACGAAAAGCACGATTGGAGGAGGCAAAACAGGCGATGATCTTTTTTTTGGAGAACGCTTCCATTTCGAGCAAATAATTGCAACTGAACATTGGTAACAGCGTGACATGACGTCTGGAATTTCGCGCACTGTGCGATAAGTGCGCCACGCCATGATCAGCATTCAAAAAGGAGCCCATGGTCTTAAATAGATTGGTAACCCCTGAATTAAAGGTATTTCAAGGCAATTCCGACAAAAAATGATATGTATCTTTTGTATTGTTTTTGTACTAAAAACGTTCAACTTTATTACCGGTGGTGTAACTCTTTACCATCTCGCAAAAAGTGGTAAGCTGAGTAAAAACAGGTAAATTTTATATATAAAAGTTATAACAAGGTACTAGCAATTACTGTCCTTTGAAAGCTTAGAATATTTGCTTTCCAGCAGTATGTGACTCTAATGACTTAGGGGGGCTAAATATTGGTTTATAATAGCTGATCAAAAATTGGTTGCCATACATTATGTTCTATTTTGTAGATGAACAATTATCTTACTTGATCTAACCAACTTGTAATTGTTAAACAAAGTTAGTTCTTTGGTACATTTTGACTACTTTTCCTCACAAGCATGGCTCTTTTGCATTATCTGTCGACGTTTTCTAAACCATTCAAAAAAAGGAAGTCTTTTAATGTGTATAAAGTATAGCCTACCGGTTAAAAACACTCATATTTTAGTGCTTGGACTTGACAAAACTGCAATTTCGGCAAAAACTAACTACTTTGGTTCATTTTTCCTATTCTCTCTCGAGTGCATGGATATTTTGCATTATCCATCAAAAGATTCATCGAGAAAAGAAATATCTAAACATTTTAAACAGTTACCAACTCCAAACACAACATTTGGTGATTCCCAAAAACAAAGAGTGGAAATAAAGATGGTTCTGTTCAACCTTCTACAACAGCATATAAGTGTCGAGCTACATATCATCTAAATGCTGAAAAAATTTTCTTTGCAATTGGGTGAGGCTAACGCAGCTAACGCAGGCTAATGCACCTGATTTGGTATTCTTAATCTCGACATTAACAATGGGGGACCTGCTATTGCAATAACTTAATTATGAGTGCTTCATTTCGGGTTAGTTTGCTTTCTGCATGGCTGAGTTCATGCCAGGATCAAGCAACTTGCGCGCAGTCAGAGGTGTTAGCCCATGTAAACAGGGCTTTGTCATAAGCAGGGGTCCTAATGCTTAATGCTTTGATCTTGAAAATGCATGTCAATCATCTTGGCGCCCTACCACAACTTTGATATTCTTTCAAGCCATTGCTAAATTTAACGGACAAAAGTTAGTGAAGTTTGACGCCTATGGTGAAACCAAGACAAATATGACGTTACCAGGGACTCGATACTCTTGGGGCAACTCCTTACTATGCCCTTCCTCCTTTCTCTTTATACCAATCAATCACTTCTTCGCCAAGGTCAATTCAAATATTACGTGTTCAAACAAACAAAAAAATTCGTAAAATTATTACCTGTTTCAATTGCGAGCAAGTCCACTTTCTGAGTACGCCCATGCTGCAAAGACAGCAAATAACACGTGGCCTCAACCTGCGGAAGGTTTGGGGAAAATATATACCAACTCTGCGCAACCCCCAAGTGTTTTTGCACTTCATCACCTTTCTAAAACAGTATTTTTCACCAGGTAACGATTAATGCCTATGCCAAATAATATTACCTATTTGGTGAAGCCGGCGCAGCTTGCTGAATCGATATTCTCAACCCTAACATTTCATAAGAGTGCTATACCGGCGACGCAGGATAAGCCGGCTAGTTTCAAATAGATTTTAATTTCAAACAATTTCCAGCAATCGTTCCTCGATTAATTTTCTAAAATTTCTCAGAGGAGATGGCAAAAACATCTTGTCCTATTTTAATGTCATTCTGTTATACGAAAGCAACCGATGATCATCACCGCACATCATGAGGAAGATAGGAAATTTAATGAACTTTTCAAAAATATTTAACCCAAGAGGAACAAACACGGGGAAAGATCTTTATTTGTGAGGTCGTCTTAAGAGGTTGGCTTCTTATGTTTTGGAGAAGGGGCCCAATATTTGCTTTATTTCACTGTCATTTTGTCATACGAAAGCAACCGATGGTCTTCATCGCACATCATGAGGAAGATAGAAAACTCAATGAGCTTTCCAGAAATATATAACTTGAGAGAAACAAACGCAGCGAAAGACATTTTCTTTGCTTTAGTTTGGATTGATGCTGGATTGTTTCGTCGTGTCGGCCGACAAGATAAAGTGTTTTGTTTTGCTTATAATTTTTGTTTCTTTTATTCTGTTGTTTTTGGTTTCTTTTAATGTTGTTTCACACGCGCTGGCTGGTCACGTGATTTTTACTCGTTAGCCGTCTTTTTTTCGTGTTTTTAAAGCGAGAAAATTATTCTGCCAGAAGGACAATGGTGCTTTAGATGGATGTAAAACTTGACCTGTAAACGCAGTAAATCAGTGGTTCCAAAACTTTCTTGGCTGACAAACCCCTTTTGCTTCCTTGAAGCAATGACAGATGACCCCCATTTTTTTTTAAAACCTGTAAGTCAACAAAAGTTGGCTTAGTAGCTCAAAAATGCCTCAAATAGGACTTAGCGTTGTTGTTCAAAATAGCCTTAAAAATTAAACTTCTCATGCTCTAAACAGGCCCAAACGTGTACGAAAAAGCTAAGATTTTTCCCACAATTTGTAAATCAAAATGTTGCGTGAAATCGGGAAAGTTTTAATGGTTCCACACTTACAACAGTATTACAAACAGAAACAGTATAATACAAAACACATTGAAGTTTAGTCGACATACTAAACTTCAATGTCATTTGTATCAGTGGAAGAGAAACGTGGAAGAAAGAATACTGGAGTTCTGTAACGAAAAAGAGCTATACGTGGCAGACGCATGGTTTTTGTAAGCAAAAGAAAAAGAAAATATCTAAGAGTGCCGGTGGATGTGGAACAGAAATTGATTTTGTGCATGAGGGGAAGAAAAACAAAATTATGTAAGGGATGTAAAAGTGATTCCGTGGCAACGGCAGCGCAGACTGGTTGTTGCAAATCTGGATAAAAAAGATTGAAGAAAAGAACGGATCATAGGGAGGATGTAGAAGTTGAATGAAAACCGAACAAGAGTGGTGCGCCAACGCCAGGTTTCATCTCTCTGATTCCCGCGCCAAGCGTACCATTGATTAGCACTGAACCAGCCGAGTTGCTTTGTAGGGCTAGTAATATTAGCGCTATGGTCCTTTCTGCTTCGTCAAACAAAAAGCAGGGAACTGTTGAAATTTTTCTGCAACTTTTATTTATAGATATGCGTAGCTCGGCCCAGCGCGCACAGAACGAAAGTTCACGACGATAAAGACTGCCACGCAGCTTCAATAACAATCAAGCAGAGGAACCAACACGCAGTTCCTAACAGAAATCCGAAGCATATTCAGGCTGAAACAACAATTCACTACTCGTTTCGCCACGTTCACGTTTTGACAAAGAATGGTGAAAATACACGTGGTCAGCTTATATAATGACATATACGCCTGTCATATACATGTATATGAATCATGTATATGAGTTAAACAATGTGTATGAGTCAAACATGTGTGTATGAGTCAAACATGTGACCTAATTTAACCACAGGGCAAAGACCAAAGAAAGACAATACAATAAAGAAAAGGCTTTAGAAGTAGTTTGCAGAAAGCCCGGTTATAACCGCCTACTACTTCTCAGTAGGGGCTAATTGTTCGGTTCGCTGTAGGAATCTAATTGAAGCTATGTCGTATTGTATTGTCCATGTTTATCCTCCACTCACGAGAAAGCGAATTGTATCGCTATAGTTTGGACGGGACGTCCGCACTCGCTTGGTAGTTTCCATTTCCAAGGTTTTTGGGCCACCTGTTTTCCTCATAAAGGTGGGGACGTCCCGTTAAGTTCGAGAAATTTGTACTCATTCCACATCGCAAGCTTTAGATCATTCTGAAGCTTGTGCTCAACTGAGAGTATCCAAACATAGTCCAAAGCTTACAGACCTCAGCAAGGAGAAGCAAGAGCAAAGATCTCATGAAAGCATGTGACTGCATTTGATATCATTCGTTTTCTATTCAAAGCAGAAATTTGGCAGTGCAAAACGGTTGTACGTAAACACTTGCAATCCAGGTAGACCACATACTACAGTAGTACTCAATAATTTTTGGCACGCAACGCTGTTAACATTTCGACATGATACTTAAGCAGCAATTGCGCTGAAAAATTACCGACCACTTCCTTAGGACTTACGTAGAGTGACATTGATCAGATGATAAATGCGGGCTACACAACAAATCCTGGGTTATTGCGTGGTAAATGTTAAAATTATGTGCGATGAAGTTTTTTTTTTATTTTGCCATATTTATCTTCCATTCACGAGAAAGCGAATTGTATTGCTATATTTTGGACGGAACGTCCGCACTCGCTTGGGAGTTGCCATTTGCGATATGTCCGGGCCTCCTGTCTTCCACATAAAGGCGGAGGCGTCCCGTTAAGTGCCTTGCCCTAAGACACAACAAGCGAACTTGCCGGCTTGTTCTCCACAATTTTCCCTAAATGCCGAACGCCAAGCAGGGAAGCTCTGGATACCATTTTTTAAAGTCTTTTGGTATGACTCGACAAAGGGAATGAACTCCAGGTCTATTGACTGTGAAGCAGACGCTCTAACCAATGTGCCATCGTGTCGGTACCGGTACTTAAACTCCTAACAAAACAACACGAGATCACTTAATTTTTTATTACAATATCAACGAATTTTGTAGGAAATTGCTTACGAAGTATAAAAATGGGATATATTCGCAATTCTTAGTTAAAAGAATAAAGCCAAAATGCTGATAAACATTTTATTAAAACGTTTCGCTTTTACACTAAAAGCATCATCAGTTAAATAAATGATCACCTAAGGCTAGGTTAAACAGATCTAGCCTTAGGTGACCATTTATTTAACTGATGATGCTTTTAGTGTAAAAGCGAAACGTTTTAATAAAATGTTTATCGGTATTGTGGCTTTATTGTTTTTACTAAGAATTGCTTACGAAGTCTTTGCATCACATTCTCAAGCGGCTACGCTGAATGAAGTTAAACCACTGAAAAAAGCTACATAACGACTAGCGGAACAAAGAGTAAGAGTTGAAAAAGAATATAAAAAACTTTCAAGGATATAATTAGTCCTGAAAGCTTGTGACGAAGTGTGTGGAAAGAAATCTCGGAAAAATCGAGAGGTTTTGAGGTGGTGGAATAAGAAGGTGAAGGACACTGCACCGGCAGCTAGAAAGAAGTCAGTGTGTAAAAAGATGAGTAGGTTTCCAACAGAAGTTTAATAAGACCCAAAATAAGCATGTAAGAAATCTAACAAGGAGAGTTGTTGCTGGAGCTATGAGAGAGAAAGGCGAACAGAAGATTAATAACTTAGATCAGAATTTCAACAAGATTTTTAGCTTTCTGTAAAGTATGAAAAAGGAAGAGAAAAATCTTGAAGAAGAAGGGTGCTTGAGAGGAAGAAACTGCAGGTTGCATTTTATTGAAGAAGAACGGGCAAAAATCCGGAAGAAGCACAGGGAGAAGATCATAAATGAGACCAGATGGTGAAAATTTTTAAAAGAAAAAATAATGCAATGAGATGTGGGCCATAGAATATAAAGGAGTAAAACCGCTAGAGCATGCCATAAACATTGTTGAAAGAGTGTTAGCGAATAGGAAGATCAATCAATTTAAATAAAATGCTGTTGGATTTATGCCAGAAAAAAGAACAGTGGATGCATTATTTATTGAGGAGGATGCAGGAGTAAAATAAAAGAAACGACAAGAAGTTGTAAAAATGTTCTGGTGACATGGAAAAGGCATTTGAGGAAATTCTGTGAAAGGGGGTGCGAGTGGGCCAAAAAAAAGAAGACTTTGTTAGTGGTAATAGTCAAGTAATTATGTACAGTAGCTGCAAAATGGAGCAAATACAAGAGGGAGGATGGGATCTGCGCATTTAGAGGTGTTTGAAGTAAAGGGTGGTGTACATCAAGGATCGTTGCTGTCGCCACTGTTTTTGCAATTGTTCTAGACAGTGGTGGACGCTGGACAGTAACGAGTAACAAATGCAAATTGTGTGTTTTTGAATAGCGACAACGGTTATGCCGTTATATTTACAAAGGTAAAGAAAGCGGTAACGAAATTATTTTATTGGCAATTTCTAAAGTTACTCGTTACTATTTTGCAGAGTGTTTTAATATCTTGTTCAAATCTCATCGTATTTGATATTTCTGAAAGCAATCAGCCTAAACGGTAACCATACCCACACACCGGCGCGATGGCGCAGTGGTTAGAGCTTCCGCTTCGTAGTCGGTAGACCTGGAGTTCATTCCCTTTGTCGAGTCATACCAAAAGACTTTAAAAACTGGTATTCACACCTTTCCTGCTTGGCGCTCAGCATAAAAAAAGAATAGTGTTGTAAGATTTGCTTGTTTGTTTGTGGTTACCCCTCCTCTTCCTCGGGATGGAGGTACGGCATGCCGTCAACCTAATTGAAATCAGGCTAGGGGAGAGATGGCAGCCAATTTCGAACCAGTCATGAGTGACTGGTAGCCCCACCACCAACAAGGCGCACTGCCACTGGTGGGTACCCAAGAGTCGTCTGACATGCTGGGTTAGCAACTTCACAATTGTAATCCGGTGGGGCCACCTGTCTGCCACATAAAAGTGGAGGCGTCCCGTTAAGTGCCTTGCCCAAGGACACAACAAGCAAGCTTGCCGACTTGTTCTCCACACTATCCCTTTTATATGCTGAGCGCTAAGCAGAGAAGCTGTGGATACCACTTTTTAAAGTCTTTTGGTATGACTCAACTTAGGGAATGAACCCTAGGTCTACCGACTATGAGGCGGACGCTCTAACCACTACACCATCGCGCCGGTTGTTGTAAGATTTCGTGGTGTCCAGTTGACCTATTTATCATTGACGCCTTGGTCACTTTTATTGCCTTTTCCTTTCATGCGTTATGAATCGTACTCGCTACCGTGACGGACGCGTTATCGGCTTTGTCTCAGAGACTAATATTCGCAGTTTTGGTCAGCGCGGTCATTGCTTGTTAGTTTTTATATTTTTTCGTTGAGGCAAGGCAGAAGCTAGTTTTACTGGAAATTTACTTTTCGTGTTAGTTCAGTTATATTGTTTCTCTTGGCCTCACTGTAGTGCTCCTACCGTCCTATCTTAGTTAGATTTCTTACCGGTACCAACGCCAACCTAGTTTGTAAACTAAATTTATCAGTTTTACTTATCTGGCCCACTGGGCTATGCTTAGTGCAGTAAACTGTAGTTTTAGGGTTTTGTGATCAGTTTCTGACTCTCGCGTAGTTGTGTGTTGCTTGCCTCTTTGCTTTATTTTTAGATGCTGAATTAGCGGCTTTGGTACTTATGGGTTATCTGTCACCACTTTTTTTTAATTTAATAAACCTAACCCTGTACACTCCCTTCCAGTGTACACTGCCCCATACATTTACATACCGGGCCTGCCCCTTCAGTGTACACTGCCTTCCAAACTCATTTTAGGCTTAAACATTATATATACAGTTAAATAATAGTAATTTAATACCTGGTGAAAAAAAGTGGTGACAGATAACCCACAAGTACCGCGGCTTTTAACGCCAATTAGGACAAGTTGCCTATTGCTTTCTGTAAAGCTATTGTTGCATAATACAGATTTCTTGCTTCTTCACCCGAGTTGGTTTTGCTTCTGTTCTCACGTAGGACAGACCAGGTTAGCTACAGCTGTCCAGCAAGTTCAAATAGAGTCATCCGATACTTGCTGCAATCGCGAAGATCGACTACAAGTGTGAAGAACAAGCCGGCAAGTTCGCTTGTTGTGTCCTTGGGCAAGGCACTTAACGGGACGCCTCCACTTTTATGTGGCAGACAGGTGGCCTACCCGTGCTTCACTGGGTTACAATTGTGAAGTTGCTAACCCAGCATGCCGTAAAAGACGACTCTTGGGTACCCACCAGTGGCAGTCCGCCTTGTTGGTGGTGGGGCTACCAGTCGCTCATGACTGGTTCGAAATGGACTGCCATCTCTCCCCTAGCCTAATTTCAATTAGGCTGACCGCATGAACCTGAATTACCGTTCATGCCGTAACTCCATTCCGAGGAAGAGGAGGGGTAATCACAACAACAACAACATAACCATACCTAGTTTAACCCTTTTCCTGTCCTGGGTAATTTTACGTGGATGCTCGCACGCCCATCCTCAAATGTGCACAATGAAGTCACAAAACGTTCTTGTTGTAACGTTTACATTTAGTTAAAAAAAAAAACGTTATGCACATGTGTTGCACAAACGTTTGAGCAGACGCAGGTGTGCATCACATGTGCTGCATGGACAGGGAAGTTCCTCTAAACAAGATTTAAACAAATCGCCTTTTGTCCGGAGAACTAATTTTCATGCTAAGCAGAATAACATTAAGCTTGGTTGACAAGACAGCTTTGTAAGACTCACCGACTTCTTCATGTAGCGTGAGCCTCGTTGCAAGAGGTCATACTTTTTCGCGCGGTGACACAAAGAGCAAAAAGTGAAAAGTATGACCAATAACGAAGACTGTTGTTTTTGTTCTGCATAGCGGGCAGCAAATTTCATCTCAATATAAGTTGAAGATATAGGAATTTAAAATGCGACATATTTGGCCTGTATAGGAGCAGTACTTCTCATCATAGTCTGGAAGAAGATGAATGCGGCTAGGTCTATTGACAGACTGACGTACCAAATTACATTTTTTTATAAATAGAGAGAAATTTCTCAAATAAATGTAAGTATTATGATAATAAGTGCTGTAGATATCTAACGGAACAGAGCAACTTTTTGGTCATAATTAGGGCAATTTTTTGTAACCAAAAACTTAAAAGGTGATTAAACTTTTTTGAAAAGTAACTTTATTGACCTTATTTTACGAAATAAAAAAATGATTGAAAAAATAGAGCAAATTCATAAAAAAACCCAACGTTTGTTCAAATGATGCTTAAATTGCAATGCACACACATGTAATTTGTTATGGTTCTGATAAGAAATTTTGGTCCTTAGCAAGTAGCTTAGACAGCATTAAAAAACTGCGCTCTAATGAAGCTGTTTTTTGTTGGTTCGCTTCATGGCCAGTACTAAGTCTTGGCGGCCCAAAGCATGTAAAATAATCATTTTTTCTGCAGTAGAAATGATCTGGCATGAGTGTGTAATTTTTAAGGCTGACATTAATATTTAGTTTGCAAGCGTAATCTATTATGACAAAAATGTTAAAAGTAAAGAGTAGCGTGCGTTACTCATTACATTTTTCAGAAGTAACAAGTAACGGTTACAAATTTTTTACTGGTAATTGTAACGGTAGCGGCGTTACTTGGGTATTATAGGCAGATGACCTTGTTCTCATAAACGAAACCATGGAAGACTTTAAAAACAGATTTAGGAATTGGAAAGAAGCACTTGAAAGTGAAGACTTGAAAATCAACATCAGAAAAACAAGAGTGGTTGTAAGCGGGTCGGAAAAAATGTTCATACGTAGGACAGATTTACATGGAGCTGTGGGAGATTGATGGCCAATTCAGTGTTGTGCACGAAATGTAAAAACTAGGTTCATGGCAGATATGCGAAAATAAAGAGTTAGAGCTTGGTTGGGAACGCGTTTTGTTTGATCAAGGTGCAGGGAAGTGATGGATTCGATCGAGAAGTTGTGTGACGAAGTGGGGACAGTGAATGGATTTTGTGATTTAGGAGAAAAGCTAAATGCTAGTGGCGGTTGTAAAGCTGCAGGTAGAGCAATAGTAAGAATTGCTTAGATAAGACGCAGAGAATGTGGAAAGTTGTTACTTTGAAATAGATTTGCGTTGAAGATGAAAGGAAGAGCTTATTGTTGTTGCGTTAAGATCAGCAGCATTACCGGTATATGGAAGCGAGACTTGGCGCTTAAAAGAATATGAAAAAGCAATTTACAGGAAAACAGAGAGCTATGGTGACAGCTGTGTCTGGTCGTAAAGTTGTGGACTGAAAGCAAATGGAGCCAGATAGTCAGGGATTGTACTGAGAAGAGATGACAATAGTGTTTTTAGATTTGCTCTAAATCTGAAGTGTCAAGCGAAAGCGAGGACAACCAAAAAAGACCTGGAAGAAGCAATTGGAAGAGGAAACCTCGATTGGTGTGAAGACGGAAGATGCTTGAATCGAGCGATGGAACGAAGAGGAGTGGAAAGAATTGCAAAAAGTAAGGGGTGAACCCGGCCAACTCCCTACAAGGGATCAAAATTTAATACCTACCACATAACTGCATACCAATTAAGTAAAACCTAACTTACGATAATCTTTGCTTTTTTATTGCTTAGCCATAATCCTGCCGGTAAAAAAGACATAGCAAACTTAATATTATTTTTTTATTTTACCAACAAAAAACAATTTTCAACGACTCGTACTTCAATCGTGGCAACTTTCGAAAAAATAAAATTATTACGCAATAACGCAGACGGAGAAAAAAAAGCAAACTGTTTGATAAGCAAATAAACTAATAATACGATGATTAATCACGCGATGAGTCCGTAGCAAAAAAGATGTAATTTATTCTATAACTCAAAAACTTTGAAAATGTTTTGCGGACTTCTTAAAAATTTCTTTTAAGCCTCCAGTTTGGAAACTACTACAATAGATTCCTCGTAAAGATCACTGCTAATACGTAATATTTATTTACAGATTTCTAAATGTAATTTTAGGAATCAGAAGTGTTTACATATCCCTGCTTAGCGCTGACATAATGATAATAACAACACTACTTTTATACTGTCCTGTGCCCATTGAAGGAAAACAAATGGTAACCTCTCCCATAAACAAAATGTGCTGTGAAACCGGGTAGACTACCACAAAAACTCAGTCAAAGCTTTAAACAATTATTTCTATGAAGTCTTCCTTTATAAATCCTCTCTAGACGCAGTCCCTTGTAACCAAAAAACTCTCAAAAGAAACAAATTTCAATGTAATTCAGTCTGTGATCAAAACATAAGAAATCAAAGCAAGAAACCGAGTTACAAAATTATAAGCCCGCAATTTTACAGCAAAAAACGAACCTTAAGCCTTACATCTACCGATCTGCTAACTCATTGCATGTTTTCAAAATGAATAACGCGTTGTTTTATCACACCACTTAAACGGGACTTATCACTAAAATAGAGCGCGGAAAAATTTCTCTTCTTTGTGCAGGTGGTGACTGGATATTATAGCACATAATACTAATGGTATACATTTAGCATCCTCTAGAAGCACATTTTAATTGTAGGCGTAGGACACTTTCCTTAAAGTTGACGACCCTACTACACAAATCTGTCTCAAAACAAATGAAAAAAAGCATTTTAATTGAAATAAAATCATCAAAACTTTGATATACATTAGCACATACAGCAAAATAGCATACATAATTGCAATTGCAAGTATTCTTCAACTAAACTTTGGGAAAAGCTAAGACAAAAACCATAAATTGTCACAATAAGTTTTGCAACTGTCATCTAAAATACCATGATTTCATAATCTCTGTTTTTTCCACAAATTAACTTCAAAAATGCAAAGGTCACATAAATAATTAATAAACTTAAACAAAGAATACATGCACACACTCAAGGCCAGATTACTTAAGAATAAAGATGGAGGGAACTTTAAACCTTCTCATAAATGCACTTTTTCTTAGTTCTACGTTTCTTCACTTGGAACAGCAATTTCAGATGAATCAATTTTGTGTGCGTTCAAAACACCCTTAAAAATCTATTTTTATGGACTTTGCAACATCATCAAAAGTAAACCCAATTGTACAACCACAATCACATTTTGAAACGATTAGCACGAATTTATATGATACTCCACACCCATGAAATACACAAAGCAGGGGTTCGTAAACTGTGATCCACGAACCGCCAACAAGGTTTAAAGGATCCGTGAAGGTCCAAAGGATATGTGAGGGCAACAGTTTCGTCCTTTTTTCAGGGTAAAATTTTCTTAGACTTGGCCACAAAAAGGTCCGGACAAACCAGGAAGTTATGCTAGTAGTCCGTGTTAAAAAAAAGCTCAAGAAACCCTGACATAAAGCAATAAAAAGCTACTACTGAAATGAAGTTTGTAACTTATCAAATATAACCAATAAGTCACATGAATAACTGTTAGTAAAAGCTATACCAAATAGGCTAAAGTAAAAGCTATACCAAATAGGCAAAAGCAAAGTTACAATCAAAAACAATATACCATTTGAAAATCTTCATAACAAAAGCAGTGACAACCAAAAAGCTGATATGACTTGTTGCTACAGCATAAAGTTATGTTCCGCGCACAACAGAATATAAAACACTCTTAGTCATTTGTAACCAGTCTGAAATTTAAATTAGAGCAAACATTTATTGATGTCAACTATACCAGAAAATTGCAGAAACTTAGCTTCAACAAGTGTACTTCAACAGCTCAATGCAAAAATCCGTTTCTCTTCCAGTTCAAAACAAACAAGTCACTCAATGAAATGATTCACTGGTCACTCGCATGTCAAATCTAAACCTTGTTTTGCGCTAAATACACAATTTTTCTATCGAAAAATGCAGAGTTACATAGCTTTGAAAAAGAACTAGTATACCAATGGCTTCTTGTGGCACACTCATCAATTGGGAAAAGCTGAGTAAACGCGGCTAAAATCATAACTTAAAAATAGGAAAAGCAATTTCAAACAAGCCAATTACTACATATCATGCACCAGCGCTAACCATGCCAGGTATTACATGATATGTAGTAATTGACTGATGTATAATCACTTCGCTTACATTCGAACTATTTTTAAAATAATGCTTTAGATTTTTTTCACTCTAGCTCTTTCAATTTGACGTGATACCATCACTGATACGCGCCCAATGAAACTTATGGGAAAACAGCTGCTCTTAAAGCTATATGTGAGTTATATACCAACAACAACAAATTTTTCCACATTTGCTATGAAAAAGACGAATGTATAAAGGCCTAAAAACTTTTCATGCAAAAACAAGCAAGAATAAAATTCAGCACAAAAATCAGCAACGTGGAACATGATGAATAAGAGAACATATCCTGCTAAGAACCAATTCACATCACTTATACAGTTACTAAGCCTTGAATAAAAAAGCACGTCTCCATAAGCTCTACAGTTTGACAGTAAAACCATTTTCCAAAGCAGTTATAAAGCACAAGCACCATGATGTATCACATATTCTCCTAAACAATACACGGCATTTGATTCCAATATTCAACAGGCATTTTTTCCGTTAGCCATAAGCTTAACTATAATTTTACTCATAGTTCGCCACTGATGTGTTCAGTGCATGTCCATCACTAACCATCTGCTTTTTGTAATCGGCTTGACTTACATGCATTTACTACTTTGCCTTTTTTGACTAACACAAGGATAATCAATGATTTTTTCTTGAACTGTGCGATTGAAAGAATAAAACACTTCTATTATGCCATGATATCGTTATGTATCAATATAAAATATTAAACAAGCGAGTACTGATCACAAAATATTAATTGCCACCAAAAGCTTCTACCACAACATATACGCAGATATGTTCTATAGCCATTACGTAAAATATTAAATGTCAAATAGCTATGCTTTATCCAGCAAAATATCCATCCACATTGTTTATAAAATCTCTTAATTGCCCAATCATGGTATGATTACGAAAACTATTAATATGTACATATAAATACTTATTATTGCTCATTTGTAAACTACAAATTTAAAATTGCACTTCAGCACATACAGCGGTGAAATGAAAAGTGACACAGTGCTTGAACAAGCAGTAGACTTGGTAAAAGCAGTCTATGATACAAAATCAAACGAGATTAAAAGTTTTAAGCCTGACCAGCGTCAACGAGCAAAAGCTAATGTAACAATCACAAACACCACAAGCAATAGCAGCAAGCACCGAGGTTTCTTGACAAAGTTCATCACATGTCAATGCGCTTCATTTCACTGGCAATTAACTTTTTAACAAATTGTTTTATTGCAGGCCACATGTCATCAGTTCTTGTTCCAGTGTAATTGTGAAGCACGTTTCTTTTTCTAAAAGCAATCATGGTTTTAATACAGAAGCTGCTGCTACTAGCAAACCTTCACCGAAAATTAGTCATCACCTTCCTTACCGCGTAAGAAATAGTTTTGCTGCAGGAAGACTACAAAAAAACATCTTTACGACGTAAGACAAACTTTTGCCTTGACTCAAAATACGCAATTAACAAATATTACAATAATACACAAAGCACATCAAGAATAAAGAAAACTACCTATAGAATTCAAGCAAAGGTTCCGCCTCGTTTTTGTAAGTAGCCAAACGCTCCATAACTGTATCTGGTTTATCGTCCTCTCGCTGAACAAGAGCATCTCCAGTTATATCATCTATTCCCTGTTAAAAATGCTGTGACTGTAGTTCATTCGAATCGTAACCTTTAAATATATCCATTAAAACTACAACATACAAAGTAAAAACAAATAATAAATAACTAAAGGATAAGCTGTAAAAGTATCCACAATTACCACCAGTGCATAAACTTTCATGCAGTAAAGTGGAAACTCGTGCAGTTTAGCAAGTACCAGAAACCGAATGAGACAAAGTGCCAGGTCTTTTATGGTCTGCACAATTGTGCTGCCATAACCAAGTACTAAAGCAATTGTTGTTGTTTGTTGTTACCCGATCCCTTACAAGGGATGGAGGCATGGCGGAAGACCATTGATCCCCAAAAGCTGGGGAACTTCCCAGGCCCTGGACCAGAAGTCGTAGAGGGACAGAGTCGCCAAAGAGCATGCGGCACAAAGAGTCCGTCACTGGACAGTGTAGAATGAGATGAGAAGTGACCTGGGTCGAATGACCACAGCAGCTGATGAAGGATTTTCCATTCTGTTAATTCTAGAGAGGTTAGTTTAGCAGAAGGCTGTGTTAGTTGCCTCAAAGACGAGAGAGGACACAGTGAGTGTGACGAGGGAGCACAAGGTCTTCAGTAAAAACCAAGGGGGCCTGTGTCACGTAAAATTTAGATAAGACGGTATGCCTCCAGTCCAACAAAACAGAAGAGTGGATACGAGAAATAAGAGAAAAAAGACTACAAGGGAATACATAAGCATGAGTAGCGTACATCATCTGGCCAGCTTATCAGCTGCATCTTTCCCCTAAAGAAACGAGTGCCTGGGGATCCATTGTAGCCTGATAGTAAGAAGGTAAGAGAAGAAAGTTCCTGCCAGAGGGTTTGAGGTAAAAGGAAAGACAGAGAACAGTGAGGCAAAATCAGAGCGAAAGTCGGAGAAGAGAAAAGAAGTGGCAGACTTGTTGGTGATGACGAGACCAGTGAAGAGCTTGCAGAATGGAACAGGCTTAAGCAGGGAAACTTGAATGTACTGGGCCTGCTGTAAAAGAAGGAGTGGCCTCAGCGCCACAAAGCAAGCAGTTGGTAAGGACGCCAGAGCCACCTTTGCCAAAAGAAGAAGCAGAGCCATCAGTCCAGACCACCACATTGTGAGATGAGAGAGAGTCAAAGTGAGCGAGAGCTGCACCTTGGCGAGACAGAGAAGGGTCAGAGCAGGAGCATTGAGAGGTAAGGGTCTGCTCTACAGCCGAGGAAGGTGGATTCCACAGAGGAAAGCAAGGGCAAGCAAAGAAGCAAGCATGAGCGGGTGAGTGGACCCAAACGCTCTTCAGGAGGATCTAGAAAGTCTTGGTTTTACTCCAAGTCTGGCCAAACCTAAACTGAGAAAGGAGGTTGGGAGACAAAGGGCCCGCTTATAAGAAGACAGGACAAAATGAGTCAGGGTGACTCGAAGGAGTGGTAGAGATACCTCAGTGAGAAGTGGGATAGTGGAGAACAAGAGAGAGCTGGTGATGGCGTCACCAGATGTTGGGTGAAAGTGTTTAAATTTGGTATTGTTGGTAATGCTAAGGAAAGGAAACCATCCAGGTGAAGCATAGGTGAGAAGGGGCCAAAAAAAAGCTTTGTACAACAAAGAGGAACTGCTTTAAGGGGCTCCATTAAGAAGCAGAAATACAGCGTAAGGCCTAGAGATCAAGAAAAAACTTGGCCTTCATTGAAGACACGTGTTTGGAAAAGAAAGAGTATAGTCGAAGGTGACCCCAAGAAAAGTTGGGGTGAAACTAAAATGGAGGGGGATGGAATAAAAAGAGGTGGGGCTGGAGGTTAGCTTGATGGTGATCCACCGAGAAGGAAACTTCACATCATCTCAGAGATAGAGAAAGATACCAGTCCTTAGACCAGCACTCAAATCAAATCATGACTTCATGCGGCCTCCACAGCAGCAGGGACCATCGAATCTCAGTTGAGGATGTTAATCGCAAGCTGTCTGGACTCGTATCTCAAGAGGTCACTAAACTCTGGAAGGCCACAACATCAAGTCCAGAAAATATCTCTCGAAATTTTACATCAAGAGAATTCACTGTCACCCTTCAACACTTAAAGCTGGGTAAAGCTCTTGGTCCCGACTCTCTTTGCCCGGAGCTTTTACTCCATGCTGGAGCTGCTCTAACGTCCTGGTTGTATGACTTCCTTTCTCCCTGCTTGCATTGACTCAAAATTTTCAAAATCTGAAGAAAAGCATTGGTAGTCGCAATCCCAAAGCCAAAGAAGCCTTTGGAGGACACTAACAGCTATTGCCCAACATCTCTGCTTTGTTTCCCCTACAAGATCCTCAAAAGGCTTATCCATACCCGTGTGGAACAAATCATCATCGATCCACAGCTTTCTAGGGACAGGCTGGATTTTGACAGGGGAGATCAACCATGGACCAAATCGTTTTGCACACACAAAATATCAAGGATCTTTTTGAGGCTAAAAAAAGGCTGGTACCATGTTGTCTACCTGACAGCAGCTTATGACACTGCAGCCGCACCTGAAAGCTGCTGAGGCTTCATACCGGATAAGCAAATGGTTCAGATGATCTTGTAACTTATCCAAAATAGAAGCTTCGCATACACCAACAGTGATAGCAAGAGAAGCAGGCTTTGACGTCTGAGAAATACTGTTCCCCAGGGATTGGTTTTGGCCCCCCCTCCTTTTTGATATCTATACATACGATCTTCCCTCCACAACCTCCAGAAAGTATGCTTATGCCGATGATTTGGCTTTGTTGTTGCATTCTTCTACAACAACAGTGAGAGTCAAAATCCCAATCAGCTTTCTGAAAATGGTAGGAAGAGGGCTGTTTACTGAGGCAGAAAAGCAGAAAAAGGGGAACAGTTGGTCGAATTGATAGATTATCAGATCCCAAGTCCTGTGGCACATCCCAGGTGCAAAAGAGGTGCAGAGAGAAGGGAGCAAAGGAGATGTCAGGTGAGGAGCAACTTCCAGAGGAGTGATGTAAAAGGGTGGGGTGTGAGGGTCATTGTAGGGAGGAGGTCAGAGGAGTAATGGAGAAGGATGGGGTGTCAGGGTCATTAGGGGGAGAAAGTTAGAGGGGATAAACCAATTAAATGCTTTCACTCCATGGTGGTCAGAAGTACATTTTGAATCCCAAAAGAGGGTGATGGCAGTTGAAATCCCGCTGAATAGAGATTTTTGGAGGAGGAAAAAACGGAAGGAGTTGGTTCTTCTACCATTGAAAAAGAGCAAATAAGAGGAGCATAAATATCAAGGAAAGCAAGGAAAAGTTATTTGGTGAGGTGTTGATCCCTGCATAGTCAGCGTAGGAGTCAAGTAAAAAGAGGAGTACAGAGTTCAGAGAAGAATAGGCCCTACATGACAAAAATGATGACACCCTTGCTGGGGTGTGGGCCACCAGGAGAAAGAATGCCAGACTGGAAGTGAGTACGATCAGATCGCTGAGTATTCAGGGATCCAGAAAGAGGAAGATGAGTTAAGGTTGGATTCCTGGATACAGACAAGGTCTGTAGGATAAAGCGAGATGCAGTGTAGAAGTTCTGCTCTTCTGGCTCAAAGACTTCTGGTATTCCATTGCAGAACCCTGAGTAGAACAACAGCCAAAAACATAACATGATGAGGATGGTACAGAGAGAGGAGTTATGAAGTGGGTGGAAGAAGCATAGAATGTTTGTAGGCGAGGGTGGTGTGGAGGTGCGGCATGGGCAGAGGTATTGCCAGAAGGGACAGCTTAAACAGTGGAAGCATATGTGCTGAGAGGCCCAGAAGAAGAGATCACGGTGTTGGATGGTTGAAATACCCCCAAAAGAAGCAGAGACACAGCAAGGAGGACAGCTCCGTGAGTGAAAGCTGCCTAGAGCATCGAATTTGAGGAGGAAAGTAGTGAGCACCTTAGATACACTCATTTAGAGCAGGTGAAGCATTGTACCGACCAACCCCTCCAGATCGCATTTCCAGTGCACACTGATTAAGGAAAGACAGGGCCATGGCTAAGGTGAACGTTGCCACTCATCATGTAAAGAAGGAGAACAGAATACAGGCAGAGAAAAGCAGGAGCAAAGACAGGCAACCGATTTTAGAGAGACTGAGTGCTGCCTTTCTGCGATCATTTAGCGAGCAGCACAGTGAAAGAGTGATTGGATGTGGGAAGTGCCCGGGACAACTGGGATCCTAGGAAAGGCCAACAGCCATTTGAACCTACCACACATGGAGTCGGGGACTGCTTGACCATGTTCAGGCACTGTTGATTGATGCACTATGCTAATAACAAAACAGTCGCACTCAAAAGTTTAAGATTACTCATGGTTTTTCACTCTCTTTGCATTTCGACTCTTAACAGCTTGTTTGTTTTTGCCCATTCTCACTCAATCTTTTCTCTGTTTATTTTTAATGTCACACACCACATAACAAATTTCTAAAAAAATACAATCAATTATATTTCTTTCAATATTTTGTATGTGCTCCTCTGTTTTTAACTAATACAGCCATTCTGAGAGGTATAATATCTACAAGATTACAGAAGTTCTCAGAGCTATTTTTTTTAGTTTTTAGTGCCGCCTTCAGTGACTCTATACTGGTAAGATGTTGATTTACAGGCTGTTCACCAAACCATCACTAAAAAAAAGGACAGCATTTTTGAAGAAATGAAAAATTTTAAAGGCATTGCTAGAAATGAAACATCGACATATCCTGTATATCTGGCCTTACTAAAATGCTGCGTGGCTAAATGCATGTAAGTAACCAACAGCTTGTAACTTTTAGTCTCATGATATTGTTAGCAAAAAAATACAAAAAATGACAACACACTACAGCGAAATTGTGTTGGTAAACTGTTTGAACACGAAGAAACTGTGCATGTACTTAGAGTAACACAAACAGTCGAGCACAGCCAGATGTGCAAGTGCTTCTTTAAATTTTGGCTGTTTCTGTTTTGGTAGAGAGTAATTCTTAGCTGGTGTATTTTTTTTCTAAAACTGTTATATATGCAGTTTTAATCATAGCGTTTGCAATAAGCATTATGCAGCTTTAGAATTGTAAACACTACGTGATATGTTTAATAAGTATTGAGAAAATGTCAGAAGAGACACAATTTATTTTCATAAGCTTACACAACTTTTGTCTCCTTCAAACTAATTGCCTCTCGCATCCACAATTTTCTTCATGTGTTGCTCCCAATCCTGGAAGACCTCCTCAAAGTCCTTCTTCAATAGTCCTTTCAGGTAACTCTCCGATGCCTTTTTCAACTCCTCTGTTGACTGGAATCTGATTCCCCAGTTTCATGCTTGGAAACAGGAAGAAGTCGCAAGGGGCTAGGTCAGGGCAGTAGAGTGGGTGTTGTACCATTTTTATTCCCTTGTCAACCATCCAGGAGCTCACCAGCGTTGACTTGTGGCATGCGACATTGTCCTGGTGGAACCACCACTGTCCACTACTCCACTGCTGAGACCTCTTCTTCCTGAACCTTTTCAGAACACTTAGACAATATTCCTTTTTGACAGTTTGACCCTGAGAAACCCATTCAACATGAATAAGCTCCTGGGACTCAAAGAAAACAATAACCATGGCCTTGTCTTGTGACCGGCTCATCTTTGCCTTCTTGGGCCTGGGGGAAGTCCCATGCTTCCACTGAGCACTCTGACGTTTGCTCTCAGGATTGCAGGTAAACACCCAACTCTCGTCACAAGTCACTACATTATCTAGGAAGCCTGAATCAGCCTCTATCATTTCGAGAATGTCAGCACAACATTGTGTATGAAACTGCCTCTGGTCGTCGGAGAGGATATTTGGGACGAACTTGGCACAGACTTTGTAGAGCTTCAGATCTTTGGTCAGAATTGTATCTGCCAAGAGAAAAGCTTCAGCAACCAACAGCTTCAGATATCATCTTCACAGATATTTGACGGTCTTGCATCACTAACCTTTGCACTTCCTCAATGTTCTCCTCCTTGCATGCACTTTTCAATGCTCCAGATCTGGGTTCATTTCCTTCAGAAAATCTGTCAAACAACCGATAGATACTTCCTTGGCTCATTTGTTCATCCCTATAGGCCTTCTTTAACATGCCATTAGCTTCTTGCTTGGTTTACTGAAGTTTTTGACCACACAAAGTTGCTCCATGTTTCCCTGCATCTTGTCACGTGTTCCTAATCAATCGGCAAACCTAATCAGACTAATTACACTGCGTTCACTGCAACACAAAGTAGCATTTTGATCAAATCATATTTGATGTCTCTCCTTACATTTTCTGATTACTTAATGAACATACCTCGAACATTAAACACTGCATAGTGAATACAAATCCTTGTTATTGCTGCGTAACACTGAAATATGACTTAATTTCCAAGAAGTTCTATATCCAGTTTTGCAAGCTGGTTTCCAGTCAAATGAGCTACTGCTTTCTTTTTCATAAATCGCATCATCACAGTACGCAGTAAACTAACTTGTTCACTTAGTGAATAATGAATCAATGGGCTTTCAGCGTGAAGCACTCAAAGGTATATCTCTAAGGGCTGGGCAACTGCATTCGAGAAATTTACCTCAATGAAAGTTGTCTTCTCATCGGCACCAAGACAGGAATTGATCCTTTGGCATTTTTCATTTGAATCCAAAACACGTTGGCATTCCTTTTGTTTAAGAACGTATTACAAAAATATGCCTTTGCAACATTCCAAAATACGAACTAGCACACGAGAGTGTGAGCCACCTAGTTGAAACGTGCCGAAGAGTGACTGAGAACGACTCATCTGACATGATCACACTTTCACATAGATTTTTAAAATCTATTTTGCATGGTTTATTTTTAAACCAATTATGAAGGTCATACGCTAATTCCGAAGCACGCCCTCCCTCCAGTGCTTCAATACATTTCTTGAAAGCATTGTACAATGTGTGTATTGAGCAACTGCAAAAAGAAATCAGCCCTTGATGTCCCATTTCCTTCAACACTCCATTCAATCTACTCCAGACGGCTTTGTTGATGTTCGGTCCATCACAAAATATGTTAAAAAGATGCTCAAATGGAAGTTAACTTTTCTTTTGATAAGCTACTATTTTTTGAACAAAATCTGCAGAAGTCACCTTTTTGAGAAAGAAAGAGATCAAATACTTAGTAACTATCTTGTGTGTGTTTTCACGCAAAAAACAAGTATATCTATTTGTCCTTTCCCTTTGCATAGTAATGGTTTTATCAAAAAGCACCAGAGTAAACGCACCCTCTGTTTTTGACAAACTGCAACAAAGATGATTTCCAAGAGTCCTAATTCCATCCTGAATAATGTACAACGCTTTTTATCAAGCAATTGAAAACTGTTTTGCTATCTCACTATTACTAAACATGCTTTGAAATGTATCACTGATATGATCTTTTTTCTAAGAGACAGGTCTGATTCAGCAAGCTTAAATAACCATTTTGCGTTAGCAGCTGCAACTTTTTCTGAATATACTGAGTCTAATAAAAACAATTCCTTTGCTAGCTGTGGGCAACTGATCGCAAACAGCTACAGCTTGAATAAAACCATTTTAATATCTCTGGCATTGTTGGAAAATCTGTCCTTTGACACTCTTTTGTGTCATTCTTTTGCTGAATGCTGCACCAAAGCTTGAAGTCCCAGCTTGCTGTACTTTGGCTTGCACATGCACAACCAGCACGAGACATACTCAAAGTCTTTTCTCTTTGCAGATAATTTAATTTTTATATTATCCTCATCCAACTTCTCCCACAACGTATCTGACACATCAACCATACTGCTGTATACAAATACTACAAAGATGTATAAAAATAAGCTGCTATGTGGCTAGCATGGCAAATACCAAAAATGATTAAGCATGTATTGTATATTTCTAGTAAAACTAAAAATCTTATCCAAATTTATGCTGGTAATGCAAACAAATTACCAAAAAATGACAGTGGACAGCCTGGATCTACCACGTCAGTTTTCATCCCCTGCCACAAGTTTTCCATCGGATTTAAATCTGATCTGTTTCCTCTCCAGTTTAGCAAAATACAAAGCTGCCTAGCAAAGTAGAGCTCAGTTTTACGTCATCAATTTGTTGTGCGAAGCGACTGCTATTATTGTTTACTTGCTTTCAAGTAGTCGCTACCACGCACCATGCCTAGGTGAGCATGCATACATCGTCAGATATGCACATTGCTTTGGCATCAAAAGCACTTAATGTCAGTGCAACAACTGCAGTGGGCAACATCCCTGCTCAGGCCATCTTTTAAATTTGTTCTGGCTGGGGCTGGTCCAGGGCAAAAAGAGCATCCCTAGCCAGAGCTGCAACTGGTCAATACCTGTCATGCACTATCACGTGGATATCAAATTTGTCATTCAAAAGATCCTAGTATTTGGCATGATTTACAGTGGTACCTGCCAGAGAAAATATTTGCAGATATTAACCCCTAGATCGTGATGGTTGGGGGTGTTTCATAGTCTGTACCGTGTAACAGCCTTTATACCTGAAACCAACTAGTTTTCTAACAAGACACTTGCTAGCCGTAAAATGTTGCCTAGTTGACTTATCAGAAAATAATAATCTCTCCAATCTTTGCAAATGCCCATCTTCTAGCTTTTATAGAAAGCACAACCCAACATTTTTTGGCTGCTTTATAAACTTTTAGAGTTCATACTCTCCATTTAGAGGGCATTTTGGCGCACATGTACTGATGTTTGCACCTGAGAGCAACAAAGCTGATCGAATTTTTTTGGCTAGAACAAGTGGACGAGTGCACTACCATCCTTCTCATCATATAATCATCTCTTGGGTCGATAACTGTCAGTCTACCAGCCCAGTTTAAGTCCTGAAATGCAACAAATTTTCTGAATCTGACTACTGCCTGATGAACTGCTATCTTGCAGTTTTTCAGATATTTTCCTTTTTGAGTTCCCCTCGCCATGTAATGTAACAATTTTCTGTGACCTTTCAATAACCGATAACCCTCTCTTTTTGCCTATTTTTTTGGTAACAAAATTTGAAAAACTATAACTATTTTGATTAATAAAAGCAGCCGCTCATTATTAAAGATTGTAACTGTGAAGCATCTACTACATAGCAGTCCACTGACAACATAAAAAGCAATGTGATGTAGCAATTGTGACAATTTTTCTAGTTAAATGTAGAAATTCAAATTTCATGCAGATGGTCCTAACACTTTTCAGCTTGACCGTAAATCAAATATACCTCAAAGCAATTTTTTCTGCTAGGCAACTCGTACACAGCAAATGAGACCACAAACCAATGCAATTTCACAAATTTCATCGCAAAATACTCTAATACGATTGTAATTAGTTCGCTGAAACATGACCAACGTTTTCAACTATAAAACCTTCAATTAAATTACTGATACGCACTGCAACTTGAGGTGGATTGAAACCGTTATTGTAAACACGACCACTCGGGAGATGAGTCCATCTGCCGCTCAGTCGTTCTTGAATTGTTTTGAATGGAACATCCAAGTTGATGACAGCATCTATCCGCTCTCTATCAATAATGCTCTGCGCTTGAACAACAGTTCGAGGAAAGCCTGTTTTTAAAACAAATAATTGACAAAATTATTGAATGTGACTATTATGAAGCAGTTCTAACGTAGACTTTTCCATGGGAATTCATGGGGAAAAAAACAGAAATCACAATAGACCTTTCTAGATAACCATTCTGGTCCACATAGCTTAAAATTCTTTTCAATGCATTTATGTATAAATATTGCTGATCTTGAGATTCTTGATTGAGTGTTATATATGTCTACTGCACACTAATGTAACCTATGCTTGCACTTTTCAGACCCTATCAGTTTAGTTCCTGGACGACTATAAAACAAAGCAAGATAAGTGTAAGGTCACTATTAATAATTGTGAGCCTATTCCTAATGGGATTGAGACATGTTTTCGCGGATAGTAGTTGCTGTGCCCTACATAAAAGCTCTTCAAGGCTATTTCTCTCTGTTTAGTTGCAGCGTTGTAGCCTATACTGTACCAGCAGTACTGGTAACTCAAAAACAACTCTGAACGTGAGTTGCCCTGCATTTTATCAAATAGAAGATTGCCTATGACAGGCGGTGCCACGTTAGCATCCTAATTTCATGCTACACATAATAAGGAACCAAACACGCAAAATCACGTACCATCAAGTAGCCAATTCTTAGAAAGCGAAATACGTTGAATTTGAGATAACATTAACTCCACAATAACATCGTCTGGAACCAGTCGCCCAGCTTTGATATATTTTTCAGCAAGATTTCCGTAAGCTACAAGCAAGTTAAATAGATTCTCAAAAATTGTTTATAGAATGAGCAAACCCAATACAAGCAAAAGGGATTAATATCCTTTTTCCATATGAACAGTGTCTTATTGGACTTATTGTTATTATGGATAGAGTCCATGTGAACAGTAACTAAATATTAAAAGTTCTACGTATTATATGTACAAAGTACAAACAGACATTAAAAACTGTATTGCTGAATTATAAACACATATTTCCATCCTTAAGACTAAATTGGCAAGCAAGTTTTCTGTCTGGGGTGGTGCATGGAAGAATGGACTAAGCAACAGACTTGTAATCAAAAGACAGCAAATTGAGTGTTAAGAGCGTTTTGTTGGATCTAGCATGATCACCGATTGCAATAAAGCCAATGTTTCAGGTCAGTACGGTACTATAGCTTACACTGCATTAACACGAGTGGAACCAGAGCAAGTGCTGACGTAAAAACTATGAGATTACTTGCCAGTCTTCCTAATTCTCTGCTCCTTTGATGGTTCACGAATTACACATCACCAATTAGTTTTGATAAAAAGTTTGAAAAAATAATATGAAGGGTTGACACTTAAAAAGGACTTCATGCAAATGACAATGATCACGCAGAATGGTAAAATAGGTTTCAGAAAACTGATGACTACATCAACACTTCTTTATTTGCTGTTATAAAAGATATTGGAGTTTTCTCACTAACATACTTTTTCCTTCTAAATTTGATTATATTTCGCAGCTTAACAAGCATTTGGCAAGATGCCTTTTCTGACGGGAATTGATAGCATCTCCAGGTTTTGCTCTTTTAATGTAAAACCAAAAGCAATTACACAGTTATCACAAAATATTTCAGCATTCAAACTATTAATAACATCAAAAATTTTGAAACCAACCAGTATTATTTGCAATTTCTGATCTCAAAATGTCTCCACTAGAAAGATGCTCAAAATTGAAATCTCGAACAATTCGAGATGATACTGTTCCTTTACCTGTTATAATAGTAAAAGTTATAGCTATTTCAGTGAGCACACAATACAAAAAAATCAGTTAGCACATCAAACATGAATAATCAGGGCATTAAAATGATTAAACTATTGCTCCATTTTAGCTAAAGCAAAATTTGTTTTACTGATTAAGATACAGTTTGGGTTTACTATCATCAAAATTTTAAAGACTAGGGTTAAAGGCTTAACAGTTCAAGTTTCATTTGGGTTCAAAAATATACACAACTTAAAAATGTTTTTTGGTCAATCTTTTGCACCTCCTTTTATCGTGCCTCATTTTTTGAGTTTCCTTTTAATATTTGTTGGATTTTATTTGTCATGCCTTGTACAGTCACGATTCGTTCTGGAAGGCTGTTCAAAAACCGATTTGTTCGAAAACTGAATCATATTTTCCAATTACAAATAATGTTAAAGAGACTAATTCGTTCCATGTACCAAAAGAATAACTTATTTGCCTGCTTACACTATACTCTGTGTATAATAGTATAAAAACATTTATTCAAAGAGTAAATAAAACACAAAAGTGTAAATAAAACAAAAAACATAACCAGTAATTTTAATGTAAATTTAAATAATAAAGTACTGTATGGTACATATGTACACCTTTTTGATGCAAAATGATGGGAAGAAAGGGATGAGTTATTTGTTGGAGGGGGAATTTCCTATAATAAAACCTCTTATAATAAAAATTCTCTGTCTCTTTGGTTCAGGTAAATCTTTCTTTTGAGTTGCTCGAGAACCGAATTTTTGTGCGAGGACCGAGTCATTTTCATCTCAAATTTTCCGTTTGAAAACCGAATTGTTTGAACTCCGAGATGTTCGAAAACCGAGGTTTGACTGTATTTATAAAAGAATTTTGCAAAGAATCTAGTTAACTGGAAAAATAAAAATAAACCGAATTCAACTGAAGTTTGATTGGGTTGATGACTGTCACAAGTAGGAAAATATGTAGGACCATTATTAGACTTAACAAATCAAAAACATGATTTTATTTTTTAAACGTATGACAATATATGACTTTATTTTTAGAACAGCAAATTTATGCTATCTCCGTATTAAACAATTCCAATGTAAGTTTTTGCTTTTGGCTTTAACAGTAACACACGCAAACATTGAAAAAGAAAATATTATTTCACTGAAAAATTGATACAAAAATTTAAAGCATCTTAGCAATTGGTATTTAAGTGCAACTTCATAAAGTATACAATGTTTAGGTCTGCAAAATTTCTATTGGGTCAAGCAATAGTCACCAGTAGCCACTACGTAGTAACACTCAAAGCTCTGAGCTCAAAAAGTATTTTTGGCTTTTAATATTTCAGCACAGTCTGACTTACTGCATGTGTATGTAATATCTAAATATCGAATTGCGAATTGCAAATTAATAGGTCACAACGACGTCACAAAGCACAATTGACAGCAGATAGCAAGCACTGCTAGACTACAAAAAATGAAAATGTTGCTCTCAATGCTTTGTGAAACTCGGTATGAAAACTCCCATTGTCTCCTTCTTTCACAAATTACCAAATTTTAATGTCTACAGAAACTACAGGGTGTCCCAAAATAAATGAAACCCACAAAATTGCTAATAAATATGTTGATTTTAACCGTATAGTTTATATTTTTCAGATTTGATAACAGTTATAAATAACAATTATTGTTTTAAAACCCCATGGCTTGGAAATTAGAAGAAAAAATTTTTTGCGTCACGACTTATATAGAGACTAAATCCTATAAGACTGTTCAAACACGCTTCCGCAGGAAGTTTAATTTCAACACTTATCCTGGAAAATCCCAAATATTCCTGTGGTATCGTAACTTTCAAATCTATGGAACTGTAAATAAACGTAGCAAGAAATTAGAGAATCTGTAAGGATACAGATTAAGGTCTTGAGTGAGGATTCTATGCAGCGAGGACCGCGAAATGCCGAGCTCACTACTGCATCTTCGAATGGACTTTTTCGGGCTCCGGCCAACAGAAACTCTGGACGCTTCCACATTATCTGCAGATCTTGCACTCAATTTCCTTCCACTAGATGGATTCTCTAATTTCTTGCTACGTTTATTTACAGTTCCATAGATTTGAAAGTTACGATACCACAGGAATATTTGGGATTTTCCAGGATAAGTGTTGAAATTAAACTTCCTGCGGAAGCGTGTTTGAACAGTCTTATAGGATTTAGTCTCTATATAAGTCGTGACGCAAAAAATTTTTTCTTCTAATTTCCAAGCCATGGGGTTTTAAAACAATAATTGTTATTTATAACTGTTATCAAATCTGAAAAATATAAACTATAGGGTTAAAATCAACATATTTATTAGCAATTTTGTGGGTTTCATTTATTTTGGGACACCCTGTATTTGAAATGCAAAGGTACCAGAGTTCAATCTTAGCACCTGAAAGTAAAAACAATAAGTCATGTTTTATAACCAAAAACAGAAAATCTGATATATAAAGCGCAATTCCATCTGTCTGTTTTAACTCCTCTGAAACTGCTACAGGTACAAGCATCAAACTTGGCACGATTGATCACCACCCCGTGGTGAGTGTCATAAGGGTATTCGTGACGTCATATCAAAAACAATTTTTTTAGAAATTGCATTACTTGATAAGAGGATAACCGCATTTTGCTCAAATGAAAACCAGCTTCCCAGTTACTTCATTTCAAAAATTTTATTTGTTTGGGGTCTAAAACGACGTCACAATCAACGATTCATTGAACAATCTGTTTTTGTTTTTTTTTAAAAAAGGTACTAATCGCACAAACGCGATTAAACGTTCTTTTAGAAGATATTGATAAGGTGCTTTCGATAAAAACAACTTTAAAACAACTAAAGCCTACTTGACAATGCTACGAGCAATTCTTTATGTATGCACTTTTAAGCCCACCATAGGCGTCGATTCCTAGGGGGGGTGGCAAAGGGGCATCCCCTCTTGGGAATAAATTATGAGAGAGCGAAATATGTCTGATCCCCTCAGATTTTATCTGTTTTATTTGTTTCAATATTAAAATCTGCCGACTGTTCAATGTAGAAGAAAGCTACGCGTGCATTTGGCTGCGAGCGCTTTGTTTTGTGTTTTGAGCATAAACGAAATAGTTATTGACGTCTTTTTTAATTTCGCGAAAAGATGCGTAAATACTTCGTAACGTTTTGATGTGTTGATGTATTTAAAAAAAACACAAATACAAAAGGTCACTTTGACAATACTAATATGTTGGATTGCTACACTGCTAAAAGTATAGGTGCGAGATCAAAAAACGTGACAAAGTTATAAAGTTGCAATAGATTACAATCAAAAGAGCCATCTGTTACGATCAGAAGATTCCGCAGCAAGTTTGTAACAGTGCATAGGTTAAATTTTTTTTTGACAAAAGTAAAACCTAAAGCTCTTATTTTCGCTTAGTTCAAAAGTTTAAATGCACATGGTAATTTGGAAAAGCACAAGAGATCGAATATTTAAAATGACTTTCACATTTTTCGGAATTTCAAACAGTGATATAAAATTTGGTTTTGATTTGACCTTAATTTGACATCCTGACAATTTCTACTACACGCTTTACAGAAATCATTCTTTAAAACAATTCAACATAAAAAGTAACTTCAAAGACCTGGCGTTTAAAGTGAAAAACGTTTTTTTTAATAACTTTAACAGAGCAACTATGGTACAAATAAGAAAGTTTTTAAGATGAAATTCATTTTAAGTGAAAATGGTGGAAAATGAAACGTCAATTTACTATTAGTGCATTTTCTAGACCAGTTGATAAGAGAATTAGGGGTTCGGAAACTGAAAACGAGTCAGATGTGAGAATCGGATCATCAATTGATAGTAGCACTTCAGATCAAGCTTCAACTTCAAGAATTGAGGAAGTCGCAAGAAATGAAATAGCATTAACGGACCAGATCAGTGAAGAAAGTGGTAACAACATTCCGACTCTTCCTATGCCATTTGATATCAACAAGTTGCCAAGCGAACTTCCAACTCGTGAAGGTCGCAGCTTACGAAGAGAATGGTTTACAGATTTTGCATGGTTGCATTGTAATGATGACGGAACATGTCATTGTTCGAGGCTATTAAAGGCAAACGACTTTTAAGAAAATATAAGGAAGAAATTCAAAACAGTAAATGGGTTGAAGTAGTAGATGGTTGGCAAGATTATCGCAAAAAAAAGAGTGAGCTTCAAATTCACAGTCGTTCTTCGTGTCATCTAGCCGCAAGTAATACATTGCAAGTATGTAAAACAGTTCTTCTTTCTATTTATTTTTACTTTTAACTTAATTTATTTTTATTCGTTTTTTGACGTGCAAAACAATATCACTAAGTTCATTCGTGTCTTTTTTTTTTAATTCAATTTCAACAGCAATAAATGTCCTTTTCATTTCGCATTGCAACACTATGGTTACGAAAGTTTTTGACAGTTGGTAATTCATTTTTCACTCATAAATGTTGAACCTTTATGTTGAACAGTTACCAAAGAGTGCGGGAATAAACATCGTTTTTAAAGCAAGTCGCAAATATTTATCTGCGGGCTTATTTTTCTTGATGACGTTAAGTTTTATTTAAATTTTCAATAGTGCTTTTAAAAATGTCCAGTTTATTTATGAAGTGAATATTACTCGTCTTATACGCTTAAGCACGTTCAATGCGACTAAAAAATACAAAATTCACATCACCACATGATAAATAATTTCACCGCAACTATTGCTAGTTTTACAGATTGCTATTGGTGATTCCAACATCCAAGTAATACTCAGAAAAAGGACGACTGAAGAGCAAGCTAAAAATCGCTTAGCGCTCACAGCTGTACTTGATTGTGTGCGTCTCAGTGGAAAGCAAGGAATTACGAGGTCATGGAGACAGAAAAAAACAGGAAACCTTTGGAATTTACTGTGGTTGGTAGGCCGTTACAACAACGACGTAAATAGTTATTTGAATTCCGAATCAAAAACCAAGTTTACGTCTGCGGACATTCAGAACGAAAGGTTGAAGATATTATCGCAGACAATTTTACGAAAGTTAATTGCTACTATAATAGACGAATCTCGAATATTTTCAAGTTCACTCTTTTCAGGAAACACCATCACTAACAGCAACGTCTTTTTCCCAATAGCTGACAAGACGTGCGATATTTCTAATCGGGAGCAAGTAAGCATTTGTAGTCGTCATTACACAAGTTCCTTAGAAAGCAATGAAATTTTTCTCGGATTTTTTGAAACTCATAGAACAGATTCAGTTACATTATTTTGCTTGGTCAAGGATGCCTTGTTAAGGCTTGATTTGGATATTTCTTGTCTTCGAGGGCAGGGGTATGCCGATGGCAGTAACATGTCAGGGAAAATAAATGGATTACAACAAAAAATGATTCAAGAAAATCCAAAGGCACTCTACTTTCATGGTGCGGGCCATCAACGAAACCTGGATTGCCAAGATGCTTGCACTGAAGTTTGTTTGGTGTCGCATGTCATAACAATTGTCAATAAAATCGTGACATTTGTGAAAGAGTTGCCAAAGCGCTGTTCATGGTTCGCAGCCATTCAAGCTGCTTCTGGAAAATCTGCAACGTTTAATCTTCGACCTTTGTGCAACACAAGATGGATTCTGCGAAAAAGACTACATAGATGCTTTTTTGATCAATTACAGCGATTTAATGAACTTCAGGGAAGAAATGAGTGGAGACCTCGAAGTCTCAGGAACTGTAAGGTCAGCAGCATTTGCTTACTTGCTTAATCTTGAGAAATTTGAGATGAATTTTGTTCTTCGCTTGTTGCAACGATTGTTTTTTATCATCCATCCGATTCATGTGAAATCACACCACGCTACAACAAGCGAATTGAACATGTGGATTCAAGAACTTGCAAACACTCTATCTCTTGAACTCGATGACTTTGGGAAGGAACTTTTTGTCAAAAGCAAACAACAAGCTCTTTCTTTAAAAATAAATTTGCCTGTGATTCCTCGAGTTCGTCACGCTGTTACTGAAAAAGCAGCAAGTTCATTGTTACGCCGTTGTCAATCGCGACCGCTGCCAATGTCAAATTTACTACGCCATCTTGTTGAAGATGAAAACCATTTCACGTGACGGTATCGATGGGGCAAGCGTGTTCTACGGTGACTGGGATTCTGCCGACATCACACGCGAACGTCAATTACTATTTGCGCGGTTGAAAAGAATGGAGTGTCCTATTTCGATCGCTGAAATTTGTAAGCAGTTAAGAGAAAATCGGGCAATACTTGACATGGTACCCAATTTCATAAGCGCTTTAAAGACATACGTTGTCCTTCCAAGTTCCACTTGCGAGGCTGTGCGATCTTTTTCTACTTTACGAAGATTAAAAACTTATTTACGCTCGACAATTACTCAACAACGTTTAAATCACATCGCAATAAAACGGAAGCACTGAATTTAAACGAGGTCGTAACAGAATTTGTTTCTAGGTCTCAAATCCGCCGGAACAAGTTTGGAGTGCAAGCTCAATAGTCCAAGCACATTGTTATCTAAACTTGCACTTGTTGTTTGTTCTGTGTGTTTATTTCTAATGGCTGCTGAAAAATAAAACAAGTTATTTTCTAATTAGCAATATTTGCTTTCTTTTGCATCGGTTGTTTATTTTATTCATTGATAAGCGATTGAAGAATGACAGTAACAAAAACTGTAAACTCATACTCATCGAATTTTTCTGTTTGCTGTGTAGGAGAAGAAGCTGATAGCACGCATAGCTCAGCGACCATTTCTTTCGTAGTAGTTTTAGGTTTGTTAACTGACAGACTATTTTTTAATGTCATAATATTAATTCTTTAATTTTCGCCGTAAAGCATCCAGTCTAAAGTATCTAATAGGAGTTCAAAAACTGACGAAAAGTGATTAAAATTGCAATCTTTAAACGGTAAAGGTCTGTGTACAAATACTCACATAAAAACTCTTCATACTTTTGTTTTCTTATTGAAGTTCAGCAGCTACGCTCAATTACTTAGTACACTAAACTACAATACACAAACAAAGAAACGTCCGGCGTCTAATACGCCACGTGTTGATCAGTTTGAATTTGAAATATAGTAGGCCTACATACGCAAGAGCAAGATGAAGGAGCGCAATCGACCGCGGTTTGGTAAACATTATTTCCCTTATTCCTGTTTAAAAATCAACAAACGTAATTGCGAAATATTGCTTTTAGTGTAAACGTAGCACACGTTTTGTTAGACCGTAGCTTTATGAGTTTTTTTCGATGTAAAAAAATGTTTTCGCCCCCCAAGAATTCGCTTGTATCAACAAAAAAATTGATGCCTATGAAGCCCTCTGTGCATTTTTTCTTCTCTTTTTCCCTTGCACGCCTAAACTGGCTCTATGATGACATAATATATCTCGTACGATTAGCACAAATGTTCGCTACCGCAGATCATAATACCAAAATGTTTCTAAAAATTGTAATCTTTTTGCAAAATCAGTTTACTAAAAAATTGATTTGTGACCTCATTTCTCAACTGATTATCAAACTTTTTCCAACAAATTAAAGGTTATTTCAACCAGATTCTGAGAGCATACAATCAATATTAGTTTTTATACTAAAAAAAACTGAACTTTAAGACATGTGATGTAACTTTTTATTTCTTCCGAAAGTAGCAAGTTCAGTAAAAACAGGTGACTTTAATACAAAAACGTAATAATAAAGTACTAACAATTACTGTCCTTTGAAAGCTTAGGAAATTTCCCTTCCAGTAATATATGACTCCAATTGCTTAGGGCTAAGGATTAGTTTATAATGGCTGATCAAAAATTGGTTGCCATACATCATGTTTCATTTGGGTTGAACTATTATCCTACTTGACCTAACAAACTTGCAATTGTTAGACAAAGTTAGCTCTTTGGTGTATTTTGACTACTTTTCCTCACAAGCATGGTTATTTTGCATTATCTGTCGACGCTATCAAAAAGATCCATCAAAAACTGAAGTCTCCAAATGTTTATGAAATGTAGTCTATTTAAGAAAAGATCAAAATTAAACAATAATAGCATCAATCTGTAACATTGGATTAAGAGTGTATGCTTTTGTTTGAAAAGAGCGTAATAGGCATCTATTGCAATAGGTTATATGACTTAAAGGAAAGTCATAGCCCTTTTCATGCTATGACTGAATTAAAGCAAATAGCGCAGGCAAAAATCTTAATGTCAGCAATACTAATACGAAAAAGGAAATGTTACTAAATCATTTTGTTGTTGGTCTCATAAATGTTTGTACTGCGAAGCTGACGCAGCTGCATTAATTGATATCTTTTAAATTGGCACGGGTGATACACTGATAATGTGCCCTGCCGGGGTAAAATCGCACCACACTTAGGAGAAAAGTGTTTTCTATTTTGCTTGGTAACAGCTTTATAGAGCTACCGAAATCAAACCTAAAAATTTGGTAAAAGGACATATTTAATTTCTATGAGCATAACTAAGCAAGGAAAAACGAATATGAATCATAATGCGTTGCTATCAGGGACTTGAGAAAGTTGGAGGGCAAATCAAAATTTACAATGTCACTGTGTTAAATCGCACAATATGGAAGATATTATTGGTATTTTGTTTTATGATAGCTTTATAGAGCTACCGGGATCAAACCAAACATTTGGGGAAAACCAAGGACTCTTTTAACTCCCCAGGGCACGTCAAGCAGGGAGAAAAGAACATGTTACATAATGCGTAGCCAGCGATTGTGTGAAATCGCACCACACGAAAGAAATTTTTTCTATTTTGCTTTAGAATAGCTTAAAATCAGAAATGTGATTCCTACTTCCAAACTGCGGAGAACACAAGGTTTCCTTGGGTTTGTGTCAGCAATGAACAGAGCTCATAAACCTAAGGCATAGCCAGAATCTTGAAAAGAGATATTCTATTACGAAAAGGAGCACAAAAGGTCGTGAAAATCTAATGTGCAGAAAACATATAAACTTTTGGTAACTCTCTACACAAGAGCCGGCATGGACAACTGAACCGACACTCTCAATCCTGACGTCAATGATGGGGACTCTTCGGGCAACGCCGTTGTATATACTATAAACCAAAGATTTTTTCTTTTGCCGATATGCTACCTGTTAAGATATTTATGTCCTTACTCTACATCATCGTAATAACATGCCAAGTTTATAAAAAGTCAACATAAAACCATAACCATAACAACTTGTAAAACTGAATATAGAGAGAACAATAGCCGCTTTTGTCGCTATGCCAGAAACAAGACAAATAGCACAACCAAATTAGGAACTTAACACCACAAATATAGGAAAGCATAGCACCACATCGGAAAATAGGCTAACCAATAAATAGATTTTTTCTAATTGCGAAAGCAACCACCATTTTGTCACTACAATCAGTTTTGATCACATTTCAATCACTGCTCCCTCACAAGTATGAACAATAATTTGGGCAAGATTCTTTGTGAGCATTGCCAGTCATGACTAAGAGAATATGACGATCACAATTACGTGTAGAAGAATTGTGAAAGGGCATAAAATTCATTTACTTTTTGCTATTGCTCACACAAGAGCCTGATGGGTGAAGCCGGCTTTGCCGGTTGAACTGAAATACTAAAACCCGACATTACTGCCGGAGGGCCGCTGCCGGGCGACGTCAGTAAAGCCAGCTAGTATCTAATATACAGGGTGGGCCATAAATAACGCACCAAAGCATATAAAACAATTCAGATAATAATAACAAACGTTTTTATTAAAACAAAACTTAACAAATGAACAGAGAAACACGTACACGCTGGTACAATCACAAATGCTCAAAATGCTCAAAATACCCAAAGAAAAGATATTTACATTATTTCACATCACAATTTATTTTAAATCTTTGGTGCGTTATTTACGGCCCACCCTGTATAAAGCGCGATTCTGTCTGTATGTATATACACTTTAACTCACCCAAAACTACTGGGGGTACAAACATCAAATTTGGTGCGATTGATCAACACCCCGGGGTAAGTGTTATAAGGGTAATGGTAACGTCATCATGATGCCATAATCAATAATAAATTTTTTAATTTACTTTTCTTGACAGATCAAAATCGTTTTTTACTCAAACAAAAGCTAGAATTCAACCAATCATTTTACAAAAAATTTTATTCTTTTGTGGTCTAAGAAGACGTCACCATGAACACTTGATTGCACAATTAGTTAGCTGTATTTTCTCAAAAACTACTGACCTTAAAACACGATTAAACTCATTTTTAGGACATATTAATAACGTGCTTTCAAAAAAAAAACTCTACAGCAATTTAAGCTCCTTTCACAATGCAACAAGTAATTCTTTATCTAAGCATTTTCAGTAGGCTTGCCATTTTTTCAAAATGTAAAATCAAGACGCATACTGCAAACTGCTGCTACCAAATCCGTTCTATGCTCTATAGCTAAACCACATTACATAAGACGATACCACTCGTACAACACAATCAAATATTTTGGTTTTTGAAAATCACCAATTACAGTACCAGTAATGCTAGTAATACAACAAAAAGAACCAAATTACATTTATCAACAAATTAATGATATTTTGCTGCGCCAATGACTTTTTTTAAAAACACAGTGTTTGATTTTGTCTTCTCATAAAATTACTAAATGTTTAATTAATACAGTATTAGTTTTGCATATGAGAGCTTTGACATTTTGTTTTAGCATAACGCTTCTGTCATAGGACCACATACGTTACATAATTGAAAAAATTCGTCCAACTGGTGCTGATGCTCCAGCCAAACAACATGCAAACTTGACAAATTTTTGAAAGATTGAAATGGCTATGCTTTTGTCAATGAAACTTTGGAACAATTGGGTTTGCTTTTGTTCAGGAGATATCATTGTATTTTGCCACTTCTTTCTCCACTCACTCTCAGACATATAGTTTTTCAACAGAACGTGCTCATCAAATATTGAATCCGTGTCAATTATTTTTCATAAACATGCAGTTAATCTTTTCGGCAGACCCAAATATAAGTGGCCAGGATAAGTCTTCACTCGAGTTTATTTAAAGATGAGGTGTCACGCTTTTGCAGGCATCACGATAAACATTGAAATATGATTCACATTTTTTGTAAAAATAACTGATTTCTTTGAGAAACACCATTGCATCCATTCCTGCATGTTTCTTAAGTTTTTCCAAGAGATGCTTTGCTTGGTTTGAAACTAAGTTACTATCTTTATTTTCATGTAAGTTCAACTTCAACTATGTGAGGATAATTGCCACATGCACAGCACTCATTCTTTGCCTCTCCAACTTCAACATAGTTTCATTAAAGCACTTCCTCTTGTTCATGAACAAACCTGAGATAGAGTCCTTGGAATGGGTTTTCATAACATTGTCAAATGATAGTTAGGCAATGTTTTTGCATGTTAAAATAGCTTTTTAGTTCTTCAAACATCTCAAGAACCTGTTCCAAAGCAGGAAACAACAACAAAAATTTGATATTGCCGTGCTGCAAAAGTTGCTTGTTCTCAACATCAGCAAAATCTCAAAACTACTTAAGTTCCAAAACTAAAACAGTATATACATAAAATAATTTATAAATCTTTACAAAGCTTTCCGCGCATATTGGCAAAATATCCATAACATACTTCTTTTTTATGTGCAGGTATATCCATTTACTGATGGGATAAAATGCTGGCTGTGGTGTTATTAAGCCAACATTGAGTATTATCATCCAAAACCTGACAGACCACCCACCCCTTGAGGAGCCTGATGTATGGGGATACTGAGAAAACATGGTCTATGGTTTGTTCAGTAGTGCCACACTTGCAATTTGATGAGAGAGTGAGACCCCATTTGCAAATGGACGAAAAAATGCCCAATGCCAGCATGCAGAAGATTGAGCTTGACCCGAGATGTCCTGGGCAAACCCATTTCAAGGGGCCTAGAACTGCCCCTGGAAATGAAAACATGGAATATGGATGTACTTTTAAAACACTCTGCACTCCTTCTATAATTCATTCACTGAGCCACACAGATCCCTAGTTCAGATAGGTCATTCTATAGTTTCTGTGCAGCAGGCACAAATGACAATCACCTTGGCACCCTTCCAAAACTTTTATACGCTTTCAAGCACTTGCTGGTATTAACACATAAAAGAGTGTTAACTTGAAGAACGTCTATGGCAAGAACATAGACGTTGCCAGGATGCTAGGGACTATTGTCAACAGCATGTTGCCAGGGACTCGGGCAACCAGGGAAACATGTAGCAACTCTGTGCAACCCCCCCATAATGTTGCCAATCAATTGCATTTCAAAAAGCAATAGTTTGGTTTTGAAAAGATATTTTGCTATGAAAAAAACACCTTTGTATAATTATTTTTACAACTATCCATTGGTTGAAGCTGGCTGAAGCACTACTCTTTATCTTCACATTACTCATGAGCACCATGCTATTGTAATAATTTAACTGTAAGTGCTTCATTTTGGGTTAGTTTGCTCGTTGCATGCATGCCACGATCAAGCAACATGCACCAAACCAGAGACTTTAGATCGTACAAATAGGCATACAATTATGAAAAAGTAGCAGGTAATGGTCTTAACATCTAACACTAACTATTCCCTTGGAAGCGTGCCTCATCAGGAAGATCCAGACTAGGGACATTGTTCATGCTAATGATTTCTTTATTTCCTTACTGTTTGTTATTTCATATGGGGGGTGGGGTTTCACTAAGTCGTAAAATATGCATACTACCAAATTACTGATTTGTGTTACCACAAAGAAAAAGCCATTATGGTGCTAATTCCCACTTTTGTGTTGGTTATTTGTGTTTGTTCTACACTTATTTGAAGGAATAAACAGAATTTGTAAAATGATAGGAAACTTTTAAGACCTCTCTTGATTGAAAGCAATCATACAATGACAAAGCCAACTGAACCAAATTGTTTTTAAAAACATAAGCGATAAATGAACTAATGTCACTAACCCAACATAACTGATAGCGCTGCCAGGCAATGCCAGTAGATCTGGCTAGTAATGATATAATAAGAAAGGTGTTTGAGCAAACTGCAAAATGTTATCTACAATAATATGAGTGTTTTAGATTAGAAGTGTGGCAGTGTCAAAGATTACAATATGCATAATATAATGGAGTGTGTGCACAAACTGGAAAGATGATAAAATGCTTCTTTTTTTCCAAATGGGCAAGATCTTTCATTTTTGAGAAAGCATCTGAAATTATGAGCTTCTCATTAGCCTTTTTCACTAGTCTTCAGTTAGACTGGGCCACCACAATGGGTAGACTGCTTGGCCCTGCCACACAAAGATGGAGGCATCTTGTTAAATATCTTGCCCAAGGACACAACAAGCAAATTTGCTGGCTTGTTCTCCACAACATAACTTTTGTGCAGAGTGCTAAGCAGGAAAGCTGTGAATACCGTTTTGTAGTCTTTTGGTATGGCTTGACTTGGGAAGTGAACCCCAGGTCTACCAAGTGCAAAGCGTACACTCTCACCACTACACCATCACGCTGGTGGTGAAAGATGAAAATGAAAGATCTCAGAATTCTGGGTACAAGTTGGTGCACATCAAGGATCTGTGCTGTCGCCACTGCTTTTTACAATTGCAGTGGATGTAATCTCTGAAAATGCAAGAGAAGGATTGATAAATGAAATTTTGTATGTAAATGACTTGGGCTTAATGAGTGAAAGTATAGAGAATTTGAAAGAAAGTTTTTAAAATGGAAAGAGGCATTTGAAAATAAGGAGCGGAAGGTGAACCTCAAAAAAACCAAAGTGATGGTGAGTGGTTTAAAAGGTGAGGTACTCAAGAGAAAAGTTGATCCATGTGCCAACTGCAGCAAGATGGTGATAGCAAATTCGGTGATGTGTACAAAGTGTGGTAAATATATGGCAGATGTGCAAAAATGAAGAGGGTGATTTCAACTCTGGGAAAAGTTTTGCTTTTGAACTATGTGTTGATACAAAGGAAGGAATTGTGGAACCAAGTGAAGAATTATAATTTTTTGGCCAGGTTGACTTTGTGAAGAGCTTTTGCTACTTGGGGGACAGGTTGAACACCAATAGTGAAAGTGAAGCAATGGTAACAGCAAGAACAAGAATTGGATGGATAAAATTTAGAGAATGTGGGGAGTTACTTTGTGAGAGAAAATTTTTTGCTAAAAATGAAAGGAAGGATTTATCAGAGTTGTGTACAATCCAAAATGCCATATGGGAGCAAGACTGGGTGTTTAAAGGAGAATGAGATGGCGATTTTGAGAAGAACTGAAAAAGCAATGATGAGAGAAATGTGTGGAGTTAAGATCACTGAGAAAGTAAGGAGCCAAGAACTTATGAGTTTGCTAGGTTTAAAGTATACTTTAGATGGACTAGCCAGGGCAAGTGGAGTGCAATGGTATGGGCATGTTTTGAGAAGAGCATTGAATTTTGCAATGGCAGAAAGAAGAGAGCATGGGCAACCAAATATGACATGGAAGAGACAAGTGGAGGAGCATACCAATCAGATTGGACTGAAAAAAGAGGATGCCATTGACAGAGTGAAGTAGCGCAATGGTGTTTACCAACTGTTGAGAAGCACGAGGTGAATCTGGCCACTTGCATTAATGCAGACAAAACTGAATTTAAAAAACTGGATCTCTCTCTCTCTCTCTCTCTCTTGCCCATATGAAGAAGACGAAATGCAACTACGTGGGGGAGCAATTGTTCTCCATTGCAACTCCACTGCTTGTAAAGTGATTGTTATGTTTAGGCTACATGATGTAAAACCTTGATCAGTTTTCAAGATTATGATTGAGCATATTTGTTAATAATACATAGGTTATACACTACCCCATTGCTGATGTCACACAAAAAAGACAATGATTGAGTTTGAAGGGTAAAACTCTGCAAAGTTTCTTAAACTACCTTACAAAATGTTACTTCAGAACCTTGGTATGTCTCCTTCTCTTGAAGTTTCGGACTACTACAGCAAGCAGCAATTATTTAGTTTTGCATAGTAAAGGCAGAGTGGTTTCAAGGTGATGGAAAAGCATGGATATGTCAGTGTGAATTATTGGAGACAACTGCCAAAAAAAGTCACCATGGTGTAGTGGTAATTGTTATGGGCTTCAAATCAATAGGGTCTAGAGTTCAACTACAAAATTACTATCTGCAGTTGCCAAAAAGAGTATCCAAAATGTAAAGTTCCATGATGCTCCAGCAAAATGTGTGGTTCAAAAGCCAGTAAATGAATGTAAGCAAGAGTGTACACTGGTGTAAAATTTTTATCACATCACGTACTTGATATATCATAGAAATTGACTGATCATAAATGATCAAGAGTTAGATTTTTAATACACCATTAAAATTATTCAACCCTAAACTTCAACTGCCAGATAGATTTTTGAAGGTAAAATGATGTTGATGGCAAAATAGCTAAGTGCTGCTATTATACATACTTCTGGTGAGTATCATATGTAGTAGACAGTAAACAAACAGCACATCAAGTACTGGTGCAATGATGTACTAGTGTTTGGATACACAGATACATACAGGTACAAAGAGTTTTGTGTAATGAAATTCAATGAAGTTGTTAAATATTCATAGAATTTTATTACACAAAACTCTTTTGCACCAGTATGTATTATGTTCAGGATCAAAACAAATACAGTACTTGACAACAACAAATTAATTACCTGAACCTGGAGGTCCCATAATCATAACATGAATAGCCTTTCGAAAACTGGTTAATTTCATTTTAATTTTTCTAGAGCTACAAACATAAGAAAATTTTTAATGTCTAGGACCTATGCTGAAAACAAAAATTACACAATATACAATTAAAACACTGCACAGCTGCCTAGGCTATTTGCAAAAAAATTTGAGTAATTTATAAGTCAAATATTTACTCGTAATTTGACCAGATACTGCTTAGTGTTTTTCTACCTTAGGCCTGTTGCTAAGGCACAAAGTCTTGTCTAAATAAGTTTCCAATTCATTCCATTTAGTGGAATTTCTTGTAATAACACCACTTATGTCTAAATCACGTCTGTGCAGTACTACTCTGCTACTGTAGCCACAGAACAAGACTATTATTAGACTAAGATACATGTCAGAAGTATCTGAAAGTGCAAGTTACATCTACATTAGGGGTCCCACAGTTCCAGGGAGATTTTTTGGATTTCCCAAATATTACCCATAAAAAATCTCAAGAAAGTCGAAAAATTTTTAAGCTGATTAAATTAAGTAAAAATAACCAAATTATTGTGCATACTTAAAGGATAATAGAGAATATACAAAAAGAGAGGAAAAACAGTAATATAAAGACAAAATGGTTTCGGTAAAGATATAAAATGTAAATGAAAAAATCATAGAAATCACACAAGTCAATTTGATACAAGTACATTTACCATACACAACACATAACCAAGGTGCCATTGCCTCTCTAATTAACTGGCAAGACTAGTGTTGTTAATTCTGCTCAAAAAAGGCAGTGGCTATTTTGCCGTTGACGGCAATTTGCCCTTGGAATCTATTTTGCCGTGATCATTTACGTGTGTTTATATAGCCAAATTTGCTATGATAATACTAGTGACACTGTGGTGTAGTGGATAGAGCGCTGTTCTTGAGATACCATGGTTGCGGGTTCGAATCTCAGCTGGCCAGGGCTTTAAAAGAAGGCAGTGGCTATTTCGCCGTCGACGGCAATTTGCCCTCGGAATCTATTTTGCCGTGATCATTCACTTGTGTTTATATAGCCAAATTTGCTATTATCGCACCAATGACTCTGTGGTGTAGTGGATAGAGCGCTGGTCTTGAAATACCAAGGTATCGGGTTCGAATCTCAGCTGGCCAGGGCTTTAAAAGAAAGGCAGTGTACACTGAAGGGGCAGGCCCGGTATGTAAATGTATAGGGCAGTGTACACTGCAAGGGAGTGTGCAGGGTGGGGGATAGTGACCTGGGGGTGCAAAATTTTTTTTTTTGGTTTTTAAAATTGACCAATCAGAGACGACCAAAAGTCACATGTTTAGTACGTCATTAAGATTGACCAATCACAAACAACTCACGGCAAAATAGTCTCTGAGGGTAAATTGCCGTCAACGGCAAAATAGCCACTGCCTTAAAAGAAAGGCAGTGTACACTGGAGGGGCAGGCCCGGTATGTAAATGTACGGGCAGTGTACACTGGAAGGGAGTGTACAGGGTGGGGGATAGAGACCTGGGGGTGCAAAATTTTTTTGTTTTTGTTTTTAAAATTGACCAATCAGAGACGACCAAAAGTCACATGTTTAGTACGTCATTAAGATTGACCAATCACAAATAACTCACGGCAAAAGAGTCTCTGAGGGCAAATTGCCATCGACGGCAAAATAGCCACTGCCCTCAAAAAACTGCTACATCTTTTAGCAAGTTTATGATACTAAAAGCAGGAAAATGAGCTTTCTTTAATAATCTGAGTAGAAATATGATATCCAGTAAACTAGTGAACATTTTATTTGAAAATTTTGCTTCATACTTAAAGCATCATCAGATCACCTTGAAACCACTCTGCCTTTACTGCAACCACACATCCAAGACTGGTCAAACAAACCCTTAGGACACTGCCTCCCACGAAAAGCCTGGGTCCAACTAAATAGATTGCAAACCGAAATAGGAAAATTTGGTGACTCAATGGTGAAATGGGGATTTGGTAATGACAATCTATGCCAATGTGGAGAACCCCAAACTGCATACCACATTGTCAATGACTGCGAATCAATAGGACCTCCCTGCAACCTAACCGATGTTGACAACCCTATGCTCAAACGATATCTGATGAACTGCAACTTCTGATGAGATTGTCATATGAACGAACGAACGATCAAAATGCTACTAAGTACTAACTAAGCTACGTTGAATTTTGTGCCAATTCTGCTCAAAATTTCAACTTAGCCTAGTAGGTAGCATTTTAGTGTATGTGCATTTAAGCAAGACAAACCATAAATTCAATAATCTTTCTACCTTCTGTTTCTAATTATTTGACTCAAAATTAATTGGCATGTCGTGGCACTGAATTCTGGTCCGAGCTAATGTTCATCTAAACACTTGACATTAATATGCTTTAAAAGATATTTAAAAAAGAGTTTGTTGGAAGCCTACTAACTACTAACCACTTTTATTTAACAGTCAATTTTCCATTAGGACTATAATCATCTAATCAAATTTTACCATTTCTTTTGTCGATATCATTTTAGTTATTCCTCATTACTGCTCTTGAAGTGGTCTCAGGAAGCAGCTCGACCACATAACCTTTTCGGTTCTTTGCTGCCTTCTGGTCGACATAACTTGCAATTTTTGTGTTGTTCTCTGTTGCTTTTTTGTGTTTTGATATTGTGGGCTAATAAAATAATCTGCCTGTTTGCCATGGATGCTGGACTTAGATCAAAGCCGAATAATTGACGAATTTGCAAACGAGGAATCTTGCAAACATTTACAATGACAAACAAAGTACCGGTAGTGCTCGTAGAACTTGACTAATTTGCTTGTGTGTGCAATTTCCTTGCCACCACGTTGCTTCATATTAGTCTGATTTATTGCTTGCATCGCCTGGCTTTCATCTCTTCATTTGTTGAGTAGCTGCGGAAATTGAGTTTTTAAACCATGGCAAAGGTGTACCGGTAACCATGGCTGGGGAGGCGGGAGTCTAAAACTAAAAGCTGGGGCTGGTTTGTCAAATTTAATAAAACCAGAACCGGTCTAATTAAATTGCCAGAGCTGGAGCTGGAGCTATTAAAGCTTTTTCTAGCTCCGGCTCCAATGCATCTTGCGATTTAATGCAAGATGGATGATTCTGATATTGATCGCATTTGGAACCTCTTAATAAAAAGACAAAACACATTCCCAGTGGCAGCCGTAATTTCATGCTAGGAAAAACCATTTTTATATTGCATATTTAAATGATCTAAACATTGCTATTGTTGTTAGTAAATCATAAAGAAAATCATAACAAAATGTCAGCTAGAGTGTGGCTTTTCTTGCTTTTTCCCTTAGCTTATATGAAACTTGCAAATCTCTATATTTTTAGCAGTTTTTAACTTTACAATGCAGAATAAACTGCTGAGTTTTACTGCATGGCAAATGCAACAAAACATTGCAAATCGAAATGGAGCAGAAGACAAACCTACTTTTTAGAAATCTAGAGCTTCGTAGCTAAAGCCGCAGCCAGTGGCCGAATCCTTAAAAGCTCCGAAGCTGGAACCAGTAGATGAATGCTTGAAAAACTCCGAAAATGGAGCCAGATCTATGCTTTTTAGAGTCGCTTTCCAGCGCTGGATGTAACACAATTATGGGTAAATAAAATTTTAAACACAGGAATTCTTTCAGCATCGAGCTGCTGCTTTGTATTGGAAGGTCTAAGCAGGACTGGATTGATTAATTAAGTACAATACCACAATGCAAAACGATGGCTTGGTCACCCAAAAACTAAATGAATGAGTTTCTCAAACATCTTGACTTTGTTAAAACTTAAAATTCAACCACTTGCATTGCCGGTTAAAGCTGGAGATGGTGAAGTTTACAGAAAACTTTTAGAATTACTTTCCACGCGACTCTCCTTAACAGCAAATATTTTATTTAAACTGCAAATAAAGTATTATACAGTAGAATTCGTCTATATCGGCTTCGTTTATATCGGCAGTTCGTCTATATCGGCACAATTTCTTTGGTCCCGGTAGAATTCCTATGTTTCACATACGTTTAAATTCGTCTTTATCGGCATCATCTATATCGGCATTTCGCCTATACCGGCACTCTTTTTTATTCCGCAGAAGTGTTTTGTTCGTTTATATCGGCATTTGCTTCATGCTTCCAGATTGTAATCTCTTCTATGAGTTAATTCCGCTGCGACGCAAGTTGCAACAAAGGATTTTCTGCTGCTGACCTACGAACGTTTCCAAACTGTAATTGTACGAGCATTAACTAGCATTTTAAAACTGTGACTTCACAATTGCCCAGAGATTTTGCGTTGTACTGTAACGAGACCAACAGCCAGTTTAAACAGAAATTTTGAAACCGTCAGCAAGCCGAAAAATGTCGAGTAACAGGAGAAGTCTCCCGCTTTGGAAAAAGTACGAAATCGTTAGCAAGTTCAACAGTGGGAATGCTACGAACGTTACAAAACTAGCAAGAGAATTTGAAATTCCAAGACAAACCTTGCAGTCAATATTGCAAAATAAAGACAAAATATAGTAATGCAAGAGGCCAGGGATGCACTTAGCAAACTGCAGACAGTGACACTGTTTCGACCTATCAGGTCTCTTCAGTGCAGTTGGTGACCAATAAGAAGCTAGAGGCTTTTAATAAAGCATAGCTTAGACCGTCAAAGACAAAATAATCTCTGACTTTGAAGCAGGACATAACAGCGAAGCAAAAAGAAAGCGAAAACATAAGTTTGATGCTGTGGACGAGCCTCTAATAAAATGGTTTAGGAGTGTAAGAGATCAAAAAATCCCAGTCAGTGGAGAAATGTTATTGTTGAAGGCCCAAGAATTTGCACAAGCTTGTGGCAGCGATGATACTGACAAACTAGATGCAAACTGGGTGAACAGATGGAAATCAAGACAGGAAGTTGTATGCAAAAAGTTACACGGTGAAGCAGAGTCTGTTGACCAATGTGGCGTGGATGACTGGCAAAAACATCGTCTTCCAGCATTATTGAAACAGTTTAAAGCTGAAGAGATCTTCAACACAGACGAAACTGGGCTTTTCTATAGATGTTTACCTGACAGGACTCACGTTATGAAAAACGAAAAATGCGCAGGTGGAAAACTGTCCAAAGACAGGCTAACTGTTTTGGTGACAGCCAGTATGGCTGGCGAAAAGCTACCACCTCTTGTTATTGGCAAATCAGCAAATCCAAGATGCTTCAAAAATGTCAAGAAACTGCCATTGCCATACGAACATAACACCAAAGCTCGGAAAACCTCTACCATTTTTGAGAAGTGGGTGAAAAAGCTGGATTTACAAATGAGAAAACGTGAAAGAAAAATCGCCCTGGTGCTTGACAACTGCACAGCCCATCCCAGTGTGAGTGGTCTAACGAATGTTAAGCTCGTATTTTTGCCTCCTAACACCACTGCCAAAACCCAACCAATGGATGCTGGTGTTATTCGCTGCTTTAAAGCGCATTATAGAAAGAACCTTGCAAAGATGCGTCTCCTAGCTTTCGAAGAAAAAAAAACAAACTGTAAGATTGATGTTTTGGAATCAATGAAGATTCTCAATCAAGCTTGGGATTCAGTCTCTGAAACAGCAATTAAGAACTTTTTTAAAAAAGTCATGTTTGTTCAGCCTGAACTTGAAGACAACCTAGAAGAAACCGAAAGTAATGTTGATGAGGACATTGAAGGGATCTGGGAAAGACTCCAAGCAGGTGGCTTGATTCCAGAAACATGCACTTTTTCCGAGTATACAGAAAATGATTCAAAACTCCAAACTCGTGAAACAATCACCGAGAGTAGCATACTAGATGATCTAAGAGCTACTGGAGAAGATATTACAGTACAGAAAGAGAAAGAAGACGAAGAGGATGTCTCTGTAGAAGAAGTTGAACCCACCATCTCATCTTCCACAGAAGCATTGGCGTTAATGAGGCAGCCAGATAGATACCTCAGAAGTCATGACGACAGTGAGGAAATGCTACGTCATCAAACAAAAATCCAGCAATACGTAGTAGATAAATCTATTACAAAAACCAAACAACTAAAGATAAATGACTTTTTCGCTAGGAAGTAATACAGTACAATGAACACATATGTTTTCGTTTGTGCAGTACTTTACGCTGATTTCATGTTATATGATATTATGCGGTAAAACTGACTAAATAACGCAACACTATATTGAATTAAAGGGCACTTTCGGAATGATTTATAGTGATTTGTCTACATCGGCAGTTCGCGTATATCGGCACTTTTTTGCAATCCCCCTGAGGTGCTGATATAGGCAAATTCTACTGTATATTGAAAAAAGACAACATAGAAAAATACAACAATAAAACTTTTAAGATGCCAGTTGCAAAATTTTTCGATTTGCGTTTTTGTGGATGTTGTTGCAAGATAAGAAGCCATCGCTCATATTTATTCGATCTGTTATAGGAAATGTCTTTTATTCTTCCTCCATGCAAAAAAATCAAATCTCCTGGAGAGCCCCTCCATACGATTTTGGCGATTAGGCTATTGTTGCTACATACACCATCATTGAGAATTGAATTTTTGTGTTCAAATAAAAAAATTCAATTCATAATTTTGAAGCATTCTCATTGCTTATCATTTATTATTATTGCTTATTATTTATAGCATTCTCATTGCTTATCTCATTGCTGATCGCATTCTATCGAGCAAAGAGTAAACCTCGATTGTATTTGTAGTCACTATCTTTACTCCAATAAATTGTTTCCTTATTCAATAACAAATTAAACTCACTTCCATAAACTCAACGACGTGATGATTTTTTTAATTAAAAGCAATTGGAGACCTTTGGAAACCTTTAGAAACAATCATTTGTGTTATGTAATCATAAAAAATCAATATTTTAATTAAAACTACATGTACAACAACTAAACTTGGTTTTGGTATTTCTGCCACGGACAAAATACCAAAATCCCTCTTTTTTCCACCTTTTATAATGTGAACCATTAAAACATGTTCGAATTACTGTTAGCGTTCACACAAACAATTGATGTACAATTGGTTGAAAACAATTTCCCGGTTGCAGAGCAATGGCAGGGTTTCCATAAATTTCCCGTCATTTTGTAACAAATCAAATTCCTCCTGAAAACTCAATTTTATGCGGAAGTTTTGCAATCAAAAACAATGCCAAAGGTTTGGAAAATAATTTTTGTGCTACATATACGCAAAAAATCAATACTTTGATTAAACACCACTGTTAGGCCTACTTCACTTGGTTTCGATATTTCCATCAGGAACAAAATACCAAAACCTCCTATATTTTTCATCATTTTACAAAGTGGACCATAAAAACGCATGGCATTACTGTTAGCCACCATACAAACCAATTGATATACAATTGGCTGAAATCAGTCTGCCGGTTACAGAACAATAGTAGAGTTTTGGCAAATCGTTCTTTTGAATTGGACAAAATAGTAAAATTCTTTTACAATTACATAAAATAGAACATTTGCAAGGTGAACTAATTCATTTGGAGTATTTCGTCAATATTCATTTCATGAAGTGAATATTTTATTTGTGGTGTTAATATTTTTACCCGGTTTTGGTCGATTTCGGTAGGTTTTGATCGGTTTCGGTCAGCTTTGGTCGGTTTTGGTAAATCGACCTACGGTCTTTCCCCCATATGCAACAAATAAGGCCCAATGTAGCATTGCTTAAAAAAACACTCAACTTGATCAAATTTTAAGGACTGCTATAAAGCATTACTGACATCGATAATTAAATCACAAGCTTCTGATGTTTTTCAGAGTTTTGATGATTGAAAAACAACTTACGCTCAAAGAAGCATTTCTCTCTTCTCCAGCAATTTGCCAAAATTTGCTAGATTGCAAAAAAGAAAATAATATACAGTTTACTCATGCTGTACATTTTTTGACCAAACAACAATCCTTTGTCGTAAAAGGGAAACAACATGAATACTGCATTTCTGTAAATGCTTTTTAACTGTTTTTCCGAGTGCAAGGACTTGATCTGATGCTGATTCATAGCTCTATCCAAGCAATATGATTAAACGAGGACGTTATTGTCAATATCACCAGACTCTATCATTTCATTAACCACAACTTTTTTGAAAATAGAGATGTGGTTTAATTTTACAATCATTCCATTTTTTCCGAAAGTGTTAACAATGAACGATACATAGGTAAACTAACAATTGAAGATTAACAAAATATTTTTTAAATAATAAAAAGCTCAGTTTGCAAGAGGCACCGGTTAAGTTCTGTTTGCTTTTACCTACCTTGATGAGGTAGATAACTTGACATGATTGCATCAACACTTTGATTATAACATCAGATGTTGATAGCAAACGGATTGGGTTTTTAACTTTTACCCATCCAGAAGAACCAGTTCCTGGGCCTTGTTACATGCAGAGCCTTCATTGCTGCATATATGGTTATACCCTATTTCATACTAAAGCGTGCTTGTGTAAGTCAAACAAAAGAACGTTTGTGACTTGTTTACACGTTCATTAAACAATGGGCCGACGTTTTTGGTCAATCTAGGAAAGTAAATACACTACAAAACAATAAAAGTAATAGAAACAGATATTACATAAAAGCTATAAATTAGTATCGCCCTCTGGGCGTTGACATAGTTAAAACCAGAATCGTAACTACCGATGGTACCATGCACCGGGGCCCCAGCACAAGAAGGCCTCACAGTGCTTCATTTTTTTGTAAAATATTTTTGTTAAAAGCTGAAGTAAACTTACTATTAGTGAATGTCACACTTCATCAATAATTCTAATTTATATTTAACCATTCAATTCATTTGAAGCATTTCTTAATATATTTAAAGTTTCGATTGTGGCTTGTTCATTTTTAATTGTGACGTACTCATGATGTAATCGGTTCGCTACCCCACTCAAGTCTGTTTAGTACAACAGGTTTAAGCTATAATGATCATATAGCATCATATTTATCCGCTTAATTTTACCTTGTAATTGTTAATAAGTTTTGCTTTATGACGTAATCATGACGTAATGTTACATCATGGTTTCGAGATAATTCTACAATTTTCCACCATAGTCCAGTAACTTAATAGTATTACATGTTACATAACTTGTTTACTAGCCTTTTTATACAGAAATAGCTAGTTGTTAATTAGCAATTTTCAAGGCGATCTCCTATTGAGAGGAATCTGCCTCCAGCATCAAGGTAAAATAAGAAAATTTGCTCAAAAATGATCACCAACAACATACGGTTCCATACAGCAATCTATTACATCATGTCAATAACTCGCGACCGGTTTTGACCTTATTGGATTTCATCAGGCGAGTGTGTATGGGTGTATATCTCATTATTGGTGATCCTTTTTGAGCAAATTTTTCTATTTTAAAATAATTAATTAAGAAAACATAGCATCTTATTAGTTGCTAATTTTTTCTGGTAAATTTTACCCGCTTCATATGAGTAGTAAATTTGTAATTTGTGCAGTGAAAGTCAGCGTTTTGTTGTGTTACTCTTTTGCCTGAGTGGCAGGAGTTAAGAGTTTTAAGGGTTAGTGTAATCTAACGCCTTAGTTTGTCAGAATAGTGATTATTCTCAGCAAAAAAATCAGACCAGTATACTGCGGTACATATTTTAATTAGAACGTTTCACTAAACGCTGCTAGCATTGTCAACCAAAATAGTGCAACTGATTTTTCTATTTGAATAAGCAACGTAGATTTAGTTTAATCATCTGGATGCTGGACGTCATTGTATTAGTCAGTGATCATATTTGTGATTTCTGTTAATAAACTTCTTTCGTTGAAAGAAGTTGTGATTCGAGTGATTGATAAGTCAGGTTTGAGCTTTCTATTTGAATTCTTTTGGCTAGACATACCGTAGTCCTTACGCTCGCAGCAGTACAATTTCGTAAGTTGAAAACAATAACAAGGAGAGTTTGTTATATGAAACTTTACTAACCGTTGTCAAAGTTTTATGAAACTTTTTAGGTTTTGAGTAACAACATTGTAAAACTCTAGTTGACTGGAATTTAATATGAAAAGAAATTATCAAAGCGGAGCACAAAAGAGACAAGCTAAGAGGAGAAAATTAGCTGAGGCAGCCAGAACCTCTCAGCGACTGATTTCGTGGCTAACTCGACCAGAGACATCTAAAGCGGATAATCAAGACGTCAGCATTCGTGAGACAGAAGCTACTCCCTAACTTGTTGACATTAGCATTTGTGGGACAGAAAATTCCAATACGACTAAAGATAGAACAGATGCAAGCAGAAATGACGACTTTCCCACCATTATTGTAAACTCAGAGATTAAGAAAGCAATTATTGCAGCAGGTCCCAAACAACCTGAAGGAACTTTCCCTAAAAATCCATTCCAAAGCGGTCGTTCTTTTTCAACAAATTATTAGCATTTTGTGACACAATCTGGTCTAAAACTACGAAGATATTGGCTGTGTAGTTCATCAAGCATGGACCGTGTTTACTACCAGCCCTGCTGGTTATTTTCTCATGAAAATGTCTCTCCAGGGACTTCTTACGCGCTTCAAAACCCTTGGGATACAACAGGTTTAAATGACTGGATGCCTTACCACAATGAATACCTTTACCACAATTTTACCAGAATGAATGCCTTTACCACAAGCCATAAAAGCTCCACACATCATGCAGAGGCATGTGCCATATATGAGTGGTATAGAAACAGGGGGATAATAGAAGAAGTGTTGCACGAGACTTAGCTGGAAAAAACAAACTTTTGGGAAAATGGTTTGGAAAGAGTAGTGAATGTTACGTTGATGTTAGCAAAGTGCAATTTACCTCTTCGCGGATCCAGTGAAGAACTTTTGAAAGAAAACAAGGGCAATTTTCTCTCTATCATACAACTTCTTGCCAAATACAACACTGTTTAAGACAAACTTTTACAACTACCTAGAGCTGCCGTGTCCAACCACTTTGACTTTCAGGGCCACAAATAAAGTCTGGCATATGTTCAAGGGCCGCAGGTTGTCTAAGGACGAAATGGGCTACGATCGTGTGTTATCTCAACTAGTAAAACTTGCTTTGGACATGTCTTATAAACTTCTTCTCTTGAATTGTTTGTTTATTGTTGAAATAAACAAAAACACAAAAATTGTTTATTTTGTATATTTCTCAGTGTGACGTTTGCTTTTGAATATCAGAGCTAAGTTTGTTAATGTCGACTGGCAAGTTGGTAACTGCGCATCGTAATTCATTCATCATGTTAGTATCCGTCAGTCTACTTCGGCTTTTCGACTTTACAATTTTCAATCTTGAGAAAAATGATTCGCATGCATACGTTGTGCCCATTGCCGCCGCATTTCGCAATGCCAGTCGTTTTAGATTCGGAAATTCACTTTTCGGAACATGGTCTCTATAAAACTGCAGTTTATCCATAGTATAAAATAGCGATTTTCGTTCTGTATTGACTTGAAGATCAATCAACTCTAGTTGCAAATACTCAGGTGCGTCTTCGGGCACAAAATCAAAAGGACAAGCAAATATACGAAATGACTTTTCAGATTTTTTCAGATGTTCAAACCTTTCACTAAATGCTCGCAATAATTTTTCAGTTTCAGCGGAGTATTTTGTAACATCTTTATCTTCGCAATTAAAGGTGTTCAGAAATGGGAAATGATATGCATTTTTTGACGCAAGCTCTCTTTCATACAACTTTAATTTGGTAATGAATGCTTGTACATCTTCTTAGCAATCTGTAATTAGTTTGTCCTTTCCTTGAAGCTTTTTATTAAGCTCGTTTAACTTCGTTGTTATGTCGACCAAAAAGCACAAATCCAGGAGCCATTTCCCATCTTCTACTTGCGGAACAGGACTACCGTTTAAAGTCATAAAGTTTTCGACTTCTTCTTTCAAATTCCAAAATCTTTCTAAACACCTTCCCCTACTTTACCAAGGAACCTTTGCATAATGTAATGAATCACCATATTCGGATTCCAATTCTATCAAATATTGCTGGAACTGGCGGTGCTTCAGAGCATTATGTTTTATCACATCAACAGTTGTCACAACAACCTTCATTATGTGGGACATATCAAGCACTTGGGCGCAAAGGTTTTCTAAATGCAGGAAGCAATGGCAAATAAACATTTCATCTGTAGCACTTGAACCTTCCTTCAAACTGTCAATGTGTGACAGAATCAAAGTAACAGCTCCTGCATCTCTTCCCACCATCGAAGGGGCGCCATCAGTTGCAATGCCAATAAGATTTTTCAAATCAAGTCCGTGATCTTCAGCACATTTCACAACGGCATGCTTTACGTTACTGCCAGTAGTTCTTTCTTTCAGGCCAATAACATCCAAAAAATCTTCATTTACCTTCATTTCATCATTTACTCCTCTGACAAAGATCGAGAGCTGTGATGTATCCAAAATATCTGTCGTCTCATCAAACGCCAATGTAAAATAGGTGAATGAGTTTGATGCAGTTTTGAGGGTATTAGAAATTTCATTGGATATGAGATCAATTCTTCGGGTTACAGTTTGACGGGAAAGACTTATCTTTCGAAAATCTTTTACTTTAGTTGGGGCAAGTTCTTCTACAGCAGCCAGCAGGCAATCTTTTACAAATTCACCATCCGAAAATGGCTTCATTTTTTCGCTATAATTTGGGATATTCGCAGACTTGCATTTACTATTGCCTTATCTTCAGAAGCTGCTTTTTGAAAGACATTTTGCTGGGCTTGTAGATTTGATTTAAGCAACTGCAGCTTGGTGTTTCGAGCGGAATCATTAAGTTTAGCAATCACATCATGCTTTTGCTCATGATGTCTTTTCAAATTGTACAACTTAAGCGTGCTAAATGATTGACGACATATCAAACACACAGCTTTGTCTTTCACCTGATTAAAAATTTACAATTTTTCCCATTTAACTTGAAACGTACGATTTTCATCTTCAATTTTTCTTTTTCTTTGTGGAGCCATAAGCAGGTTAACTTACTCTTCTTGCTGATAATGTATATACTGGTAGCTTCTAACCAACTTACGTAACACTGCATCTGGCGATGCGAAAACTTGAACTAACACAAGTTTTATCCATTCTACATTACAGCTTACGATTACGTAAGAAAAAATTGATGGCGTAACAATAAATATCTAAATTACAAATGAAGCGAAACAACACATATTTCGTCAAAAACTTAAAATAACATAGATTCGAATAGCCATAATAAATCCCGGCTGTAACATGTAATAAAATGAAATACGCTATAGTACGGTTGTTTGGTTACACACGATCACTAAAAATTACAAGTAGTTTAGCATAATTGAATGGTCTCAACTGGGCCGCACAGAAACCTTAAAAGGGCTGCGGGTTGGCCACCGCGGACCTAGAGGTTCTCCAAATAATTTAAGTCCTTTGATACAAAATGAACTAATATCAGTACTAGCTGAAGAAGTTCTCCATGATATAAAACTACAAAGCGCTCCTTTTTTTGCCATTATTCCTGATACCACTCAAGATGTCAGCAAAAACAACCAGTTGAGCGAAATATTTCGTTACGTCAAAATCGATTACTACGATGATGGAACGCCATCAGAACTGAAAGTTGTTGAAGCATTTTCCTCATTTATCGAAGTTGAGGATTCATCTGCTATTGGATTGCACAAACTGATAACGAATTCCATTCAGCAGAAGGGTCTTGCCATAAAAAACTGCCGTGGACAAGGATATGATGGCGCTGGAGTAATGAGTGGGAAGTAGTCCGGCTTGCGTAGGAAGATCCAAGATGTGGCTCCACATGCTTATTACGTGCATGGTGCTTCACACAATTTAAATTTGGTGTTAAAAGATGCCATGGAAGCCGTGACTGAGGCCCGTCAATTTTACGACACCATTGAATCGTTATGCAATTTTTTTCAGACACTAGTATTGTGCGGTGGTAAAAGCTTCAGAATGCCCATGATTGTTCTTGCTCAAATTCTACATTAAAAACGTTGAATCCAACGCGGTTGTCTGGTTAATATGATGCTGTCTATGCTTTGAAGGAAAGCTTTTGTGACGTTAAGAACTGCTTGACTCAAATATTGTTTACCAGCACGAAATCCAAGAAAAAAGATGAGAATATAGCAATAAAGAAACATAAAATGAAATTTATTCCAGTGAAAAACACCTCAACAGTCTGTTTCGCCTAAGGCGGCTCGTCAGGAGGTAGTTCTAAAACACAACACTGGCATAAGATGAAATCAATAGATAGAAATTAAAATTAAATTATACAGAAGGGTCGAAACTCAAGGGAAGAAAAGCTCTACAGATCTGCCTTACTCAAGCGCTGCTCACTACGACTGGCAGGTAGATGATGTAGTGTTTAAGAACTACCTCCTGATGAGCCGCCTTAGGCGAAACAGACTGTTGAGGTGTTTTTCACTGGAATAAATTTCATTTTATTTTATTGCTCTGATTCTGTCATTGAGCTCTCTACTGCCAAATCGACCGACTACGCAATAAAGAAACAGATAGAAAACTGTGACTTTGTATGCATGCTGGTTGTGCAATGCCAAGATTGTGGAGATTGTCAACATTCCTTCGAAAGCTATGCAGTGAAAACAATTGATTTAATTCCTGCTCATAAACTTCTGCAAACTGCTGCTGAAGACATGGTTCAACTCAGAAGGAGTTTTTACGCAGTACTAAACGAAACTTTCACAATTGCTTCTACATGGGGTTTGCCACGACAGTTTTTAAACAAAAGAGTAAAGAAAACGAAAGCCTACTTCGATGAAATACCCGAAGGAATAACGTTTAGCGATCCTGAGAAGCGATTTTGCACAACTGTGTTTCTTCCAATGATGGACAGACTGTACTTTCTTGCCAACTAATTAATCGTTTGAAAGAATGAAATCAGCGGTAATGTCATATCAAGTTTTGGAACCAAGTTTTCTATCAAATGCTTCTCATCTGAATCTTGAGGTTGAAGCATGAAAATTTTCTAACAAATTTTGTGATAACGCTTCTCCATTGTTTTCTGGCTAAATGCTCTCCATCAAAACGTCGTTTAGAACAGGGGTGTCAAACTCGCGGCTCGGGAGACGATTTTAAAATTCTTAATGAATTTCACTTCGTGCCACAGAACTCGATTTCTGATTAACGATGCCGGAAGAAGGGCGATGGTGTGGAGATGCTGGAGACGTAATGACCTTTTTTTATGGAGATCGGCCTCGCTGCGGGCTACATTACAGAGACCGTTGCCCTGAAAAGTGGTGATCTCCAAATTGAAAAACATCATGCGGCACTCGGCACGATTGCCAACATGCAATGTGACCCCCAGAAGTCCACGAGTTTGACACCCCTGGTTTAGAGAAAAATTGCCCATTTAAAATCTGCTAAAGAAATGGCTTCTTTTTTGATTCTTGAAAATTACTTGCCACAACTGATCCTAAAGTTTGTACGGCATACATGATGTATATGACAGTACCTGTAACAGTTGCTATGACAGAGAGTTTTTTTCTAAACTCAAACTGATTAAAAACTTTCTTCGAAGCTCCATGTCACAAGGGAGACTTAGCAGTTTGACTCTGTTATCGATAGAAAATAAACGAGCTAAAAATTTAGATTTCAGAAAAGTTATCCAGGAGTTCGCTAGTGCAAAAGTAAGACGGAAAAGTTTTAATTTTCCAACCACCTAAAAGTAAATTACGGTAGCCTACTTCATTGGCCTTAACGTATTGGGTTTTGTTACTTTATGTCTTTTGTGTTGATGTCAGTGTACTGTACGATAATTCTTTTGGCGTTAAACAATTTTTCTGCATTGCATACCACATCTCCATTTTGCTGAAATAATGTTAATAGGGCTCACAAAGCAACCTGCCTTAAAAAGTTGCACATATTTTTTTTTTGTCATTATAAAATAATTTTGATTTGCGATACGTTTATTTTGTAGCGATGGGCGGTGGTTGTAGGTTGTTTGTTACAGGGAAGAGCCACAGGAGCGAATGGATGAGGAGCTCTGACGGTTGATACTGTGACTGTCTACCATGTCTATTCGCTTTTTGTACTTGAACCACGTCTCGCTTACATAAAATAGAACTTTCACACTTTTGTTAACATAATTACTTTATCGGAGAGGAACTCGAACGACTGAAGAAGTTGTCGGACTGAAGAAGTCTATCCACTAAAGTAAAAAAAAGGCAGAGCAGAAAGTTTATATAAATACGTAGCGATGACGTCATAATGGTCGGCTGCTACAATTTGATTAAACTTTTATTGAACAATGAAAAAATTGTTGTTGCTGCCTGCCCCCCACGAAACCCTTGCTGTGCCATTATTTTGATTTGAATACACTGCAATCACAAAAATTATGTTGAACCGTGCAACTTAGGTGAAATTTTATTTCAATTAAAGTCTTTCATTTGCAGGCACATTTAACTTAGCTTTAACCCCTCTTACCTGTTCAGATCAATGTGCTTTTTTTGTCTCATTATTTTAAACCAGGGGTGGGCAAACTTTTTAGCCGGAGGGTCGCATTGACCATTTCGAGGGTGGTCGAGGGCCAGGGCTTGTTGTCTCGTACAGCTGCATGCTATAGAAGAAATTGCATTAGCTCACAATTTTTCGAAATCTTCTGGCAGTGTGGTATCTCAGCGCGCAAAATCGGTGATGTCTCTAAAAAAAAAAAAAAAAAAACGTCTTCACCTTTTCGTAGACGGTAACTGCCTGACGCATTTTCCGTCTAAGGTAGAGGCGATTGCCATTTTTTTAAGGACACCGTCACTTTTGCGCCTTGTCAATCTCCTTGTCGTATTTATTTCCAAATCGCAAAGTTTCAAAAAGTGTTCGCGGGCCGCACAGAATGCTCTCGAGGGCCGCATGCGGCCCGCGGGCCGTAGTTTGCCCACCCCTGTTTTAAACCAAAAATCTTTCCATAACGCGGGGTCGTCAATGATTCCTGTGTTGAAAAAAGTAGCTCAATTGAATATTAAGTACAGAAAAAATGGGGTCCCATAAGAGATGTTTGCACCGGGGCCCAACCTGACAAAGTTACGGCCATGGTTAAAACATAGATCTCCCGATTTCTTCTCAAAATCTGAAATCTCAATTAGCATAATGATAAGGTTGAGATTTTTTTGGTATTGCCTAGTAATTTTTGAATATAGTTATATCCTCACATCCTCCTTCGCCCAATATACCAATAATCGACTGCATTTTGCTTCATTTGAATAGAGAATTTCTCAAAATACATAGTTTGTAGGCTGTCGTCAGAGTAAATATTTACCGATGCAAATAAAATATGTCAATTAATTGAGCCTCACTTTTCTTTAAAACGTGACTTTATTTGCAGGTTATCTCATTTTCGTCAATGCAGCTGTGGCTTTGGCATTTGGTCATAATGGTTTTAGAGGATCACTTAACTGTAGAAGTACCGTAAAATGGGGTAACTTTGGTCCACCTTTTTTTTTTATTGAAGAATTAAAAAAAAATCTTAATCGTGAGAAGGTTGAATTGTATTGCAAATTTGGGGCATATGAACGAGAAGAAGAAATGCATTTGCAGAAATCAAAAATTCATCGAATCGATTTCGTTTTTTAAAAGTAACCGGGGGGGGGGGGGGGGGCAAAGTAACCCTCAAATGGGGATATTTTGGCCATACACTCAAATTGTTTTTAAAACCAAAGTGAAACTACTCTGGGGTTACTTTTACCACCAATCAAATTTTAAAAAACGTTTAAATAAATGTTAAGTCATTGCAAATCTTACTTATCAATATGTACAGCATTGTATAGACCCACAAGAATGAGCACACAAAGCATAGAGAACAAAAATGCTTTCACAATATGTACAGGTATCAAACAAACAAAGTTTTTGGTTCAAATTTTATTGTGTACACACATCAAAAATGTTGGTAAGCCTACGAATCTAAAAGGGTTGACTTCTTGGATGGCACTCAGGGTCAGATTCGCAGTCAGAAAGGTCTTCTCCATTGGACACACTGGGCCAATCATTATTTGAGGGCCCTGGTATGTCTATGGACCTATAGCATCTGAGCGCCCTAGTAAAACGTTCTGAGGTATCAGTAAGTCTATGGACCAATCAGCATCTAAGGACCTCGGTAAAACATTCTGTGGTACCGTCACATCTAAGTTTGAATTGCTGACATGCCTTTGAACGCTTTTCCTGGCTCAACATCCAGTCGACGTTTCTTTCTTCGGGGAGCTGCATCTTCTGTTCCACCGTAACGCAATTGCTGAAGATGGTTGACAAACACTTCTGAAACAGATCTGTTAATGGACTCGTTTTCAGTTTCATCTTCAATTCTTCTGGAGAGGCGATTTAACACTGGCTCACAATCAAGGAGAAAAATTCCCGTTTTTCTAAATCCAGCTTATAAGTTGGATTCCCTATTTGGCTCCAAGCTATCAAGCAGCTTCTTCAGAAGCCTTGAAAACTGGTCCTTTTGGATGGATTGCCTTTTCTTTCCTCTTGCTGTCTTGTATTCAGTCAAGATGGATCGCCATTTTGCTTTCACTGGACGAAAAAACTCACGTCAAGGGGTTGGCATAGGCAGGTTGAATTAGGCGGGAGGCAGCAAAATGCGACATTGTTCTTGTTACACTGCTTTATAATCAGGGATGTGGAAGCGGTTATTTTTCAACCGCTTCCGCTTCCACACCTATCGCTTCCGCTTCCACCAACAAAAAACGAAAAAACGACCGTTGACAATTTTTTAAAACTTTTGTGGCTTTGTAGCCTGTCTTCTCCTACACTGCATCATTTTGAGAAAACAAAAACCTTCATTTACTGCTATTACTTTATCTACTTCGCTTGAGCATATTGTTTTAAACTACTCTGTGTTTGTTTTTCTAAGATATCAAAACTCGTGTTGAATGTAGAACAATGCTTTTCAATCTTTTTTGTCATTGCGGAGCCCCTAATGTACTTTCGCATTTGTCACGGAACTCCCACTAACCAAAATTTAGAAATCACGAACTGCTTGCAAGAAAATCAAATATTTTGTTACTACAATTCAAAAAATAATTAAACACTTCAACAAATAGACAGTTATTACAAGTTCATTCACTATTTACAACTACTTTTACAACAGTTGACTTAATGCTTCTCAGATCTAAACCGTATGATTCCATATTACAGCTCTCGAAAAAAACTTGTCGTCACTACAACAAATTACACCGTATAGCGTTGATTTTCCCTCTCTATCCTCAACTAACTCTAACTTTTAGTTAATTTTAACTCTAATCATCATTACGAACTAGGGTTAGTTCGGATATCAATAATTTTTATTATCCGGATAACGGATATACCCGTGTACTTGGAATTTAGCTAACCGGTTAACCGGATAACAACTGCTAAATATGAAAAATATTGTACAGTTTTATTATAGACATAAGCACACGTGCAGTGCAATCGAATATGAAAAAATCTCGCAGATTTAATGTTCACTGTTTCTGCAACGCATTCCTTACAAAGCACAATGCATCGTTTGTGGAATCATGTAGACGAGACCGAAGTTTTATAACAAAGAGTCCACATGCATTGAATGCTCCTCCTGTTTCCACAGAAATGGGATGAATAGTAAAAAGAGCTTCATAGAGAGTATGAAAGTTGGCAGGTCGTATCCCAGAAGCTTCAAACACTTCACATTCCTTTTGGACCATTCTTCTGTTAAGGTTTGGAGTAATGGAAGGACGAGTAGCTGGAATTGATGCTGACGTGATAGCTCGCTCTAGTTCTTCCTTGAGAGATGCACTTGATGAGTCTCTAGATACTGAAGTAGAAGCGAGTGATGCAAACTGGCTTTCTTCTCCAGGACCAGACTCTAGTACTCCAAACAGCTTTTGCATTAGGGTTGCAGCAAGAGTGTACATCTTGTTTTTGTTTCCGTATTCGCCAAAAATATCAAACTTGTTCTCCATTACAAAATTGGGATCATGCAAATATTCAAGTAGGTGAACAAGACATGCATTTCTCCTGTCTTTGATTCTTATCTCAAGATGAGACTTAAGAGATGCCGAGTACGCAGAATTAGAATTAGAGAGAGTTTTAAACACAAAATCATGAATCCGCTCAGCTGTAAGAAGTGTAGCGTTTCTCCTGCAAAGTCCATCTACAGCATGTTTGACAGGTTCAAGGATATCAATCAGATCATGGAGAATTTTAATTTCTGCGTTCGTTATGGTGGTAGAAGTTTCAATTTTGACAAGAGCAATTCTGATACATTTTTCCGCTCTTACAAATATTTTAACCATCTCTAAAAGACTGTACCATCTAGTCTTTGAATCTAGAATCAACTTCAGCTCTGTGTTCAATTGTGCTTGGATATGCTTTTGCAGAGTTTCGTTCTTAAGAGGACTTGTGCGAAACATCTTTACCAATGTTCTAACCTTCCCTATCACTTCCGCAACAAATTGTTGAAGTTCTACGCCAATTGTTTCAGTCTCCACAAGATCTACAGCAGCTTCATCAACTTCTTCCATCTCCTCTTCTGAAGAAAATTCTGAATCCGATCCAGTATTATTATTTTCCCTTCTCTTTTCTAGTCCTTTAAAGAGATTTTGCCTTGCATACAAGAAATCAGTTACTGCTAAATGATAACCATGCTCAAAACAGAGCTGGTGGACGCAGCAAATCATTCTTCCAAAACTCTTTATCACACTAACTTCATCTGTCGTAGCTGCAACAATGTTTCCCATCTTTAGGCCAAACTCGTGCAATCTTTCTATCACCAAATTCTCTACTCTTTCAGCTGGCATAGAACCTTTGATTCTTACCATTCCTAAATTAACAGGGTCTGAATCATAGTGCAGGTTTAAGTTCATGTATCTTCTGCTTCTTGTCCTTGTGTATTCATCAAGAGTGAAAACAAAATCTTCCAGCCCCTTTTTTTATTTCAATCATTTTCTTTATATCGCTTTTGAGTGTATGGGAAAAGGATATGATAATACTTCTGACATTTTGCACCGTTTGTGGTAGCTTGTATCCTCTTGCTAAAAATGCTTGTCTTAGTTGCTTACTAGCAGGGCCTCCAAGAGAAATCTTTCAAGGCGGTACAAAGCCCATGTGGGGCCCCTAACACTTGCTAAATTATTTTGCAATAAAATTGAGGGAAATTAATGTCTATTAAACTTCAACAAATGCTCAGTTAATAATCATATAGAAGATTATCATCAGTGTTAAAACAAACCAGTGTTCAAGCAATGTAGCAATATAAAATACGATTTACACATTTACATTTACCATTTATAACGAGAATTTTAAATGTTCATAGAAAAATCTTTGTCAAGGAAGAAATTAGCAAAAAAATCATTTAATTAGGTTACTTTAATTTGTGCTTTTCTGGCTTTCTTATGTGCAAAATTTCTAATTACACTATCAAAATCAATTTGTCTAGCAATGCTAGGCTCAATGCTCAGTCTTGCTAGGTCAACAAGTCGAGTTTGAGACATAGTAGACCGTAAATAGTTTTTGATAATTTTAAGCTTGCTGAAAGATCTTTCAGCAGATGCTACTGTAGCTGGTATTGTCAACAATATTCTCAAGCTGATACAAACATTTGGAAATAATTCACACAATTTGTATTCTTTTAACAAATTTAGCAATTCTAAAGGTTTCAGCTGTGGTTTTCCAAAATTAGCCTTGTGTACTACTGGTAAATGCTGCATTTCTTCTGCAAGATCTTCATCATCAAGGTCTGTAGGATATTGATGAGCTAACCTTTTTGCTTTTTTTTCTAGCTCACTTTCACACATTGTGGGATATTTCCACAAAAAATCAAAACTGTCAGCCAACCTCTTAACAGCATTAAAACGTACAGTTAATCCGGCCACAACATTATCAATAAAAACATAAAACACAGTTTTTCTAAAATAGGCCTCTTCTTGGGAATCATCTGTGTCATTCATTTCTGCCATATTGGCTTCAGGTGTACTTGTGCCATCATGCATCCTTGTCCTCTTCCGAGATACATGTCCACGTCCATGGGAGAATTTGATATCCATCTTAAGATTTAATGCAACCTCTTTTGCTTCATTCCAGATTCTTTTCCAGTTACTTCGTAGTTTCACCATATCTTCAAGGAGAGTTTCAATGTTAGACACCTCTACATCCAGAGTGGCATCTCTTGCTTGAATTACCTTGTTGCAAATATCTATTGCAGCCAAAATTTTATACCAAACTGCCGACATTAGCACACAAATAAAACTACTTAAGTATGCCAACACTCCGTTGATTTCATTTCTTGTCTTTGCTGTTAAGTTAAGCTCTAACAGATCTTGCAGTGCTAACTGGATACCATTAAGATGAAATGCAAAAGGTTTGATACACTGAAGTCTATCAGACCACCTGGTTTCTGACATGCCATGTAGAGAACAACCTATGCGTGCATTAAGTAATTCCCATCGTTTAGGGCTAGAGCTGAACAAGTTATAAATTGTTTGAACTGTTCCAAAATATGTTATTGCTTCTGGCAGACTCTCGGCAGCATCGTTTCCACATAAATTGAGAGTATGACAGCCACAAGGAGAAAAGATTGCCAATGAATTCTGTTCTTGTATTTTTGCATGCGCACCTTTATACTTTCCTGCCATGTTAGCAGCATTGTCGTATCCTTGTGCCCTACAATCGCTCAGAGGAATGGCGTGCGCTTCTAAGGTATCCATGATTAATTGAGCAATATCTTCCCCCCTCTTACTGCTGCAATCAACAAACATAAGAAATCTTTCTTGTACCTCATATCTATCATCCTTTAAGTTTAAATACCTCAACAGGATCGTTGTTTGCTCCACATGAGAAGAGTCTGGAGTTGCATCCACAATAACTGCAAAATATTTTGAAGCCTTTCTTTCTAACAAAATGTGTTGTTTTACAAGGGTAGAACATTCTGAAATAAATTCGTTTTGTGACTCTGGAGAGAGATAATGAACTTGAAGGCGTTCACCTTTTCCCTGGTATTCCTTAACCTTGTTCACATGTTCTTGGAGAAGAGGATCCCACCTTGACAGCAGCTCAATCAGACCTAGGAAGTTACCATTGTTTGGATCCCCAATCCGGTGTGATGATCCACTAAATGCCAAACCACGTTCCCCCAGAAAAAGAACAACATCAAGTATACGTTTCAACAGATTGCACCATTTCACTGCTTCAGTTTGGTAACTTGCTTCTAATAAAGAGTCAACCCCTTTTCCAGATAAAAGACGTCTTTCAAGTTCTTTCCAAGCTATGTAACATTCCTTATGGCTCTTGCTCTTTTCATGTTCTTGGACCCTAACACTTACTTTTCGCCACTTTGTACCAGCTGTCCAGCCTCCAGGCGATGCTAGTGCAGACATTGAAGATGAAACGCTAGTGCTGTGCCAAAACAGTCGACATGGCAAACAGTATAATGCTTGTTTCATTTCACTCCAAACAAGAAAATCTCTCCTGTGCATTTCTCCATTAGCACCACGGAATTTAAAAATAATTTCTGGAAAAGTTTGATTGTCCGAGTCGTTTGGAAATTGTTTAGGTAGCGGGATGTGACCGATGGTTATATATTTTTCTATTATTGCTTGAGAAGGAACTTCATCTGTAATGCACCCAATATCAAGGCCAATAACTGACTTGGCATTTATACTTTCAGAACGATTTTCATGTAGTTCTTTTCCAGTCTTACTTCCTGCAGAAAAAGGAATTTTGCTTTCCTTTGTACCAAAATTAAGTGATTTGGTATTTCCTACATCTGAATTGGAGTTTGCATTTCCCAAAGACACTTCTTTGTTAGTTTCGTCTGCAATTATAGCAACTCTTCTTTCTTTTGAATCGACCTTCTCACAGAAGAAACTTACTGAAGAGTCTGGCTTTTCACTGGCTTCTCCTAATGCTTTCGTAACAGAAAGGTTTGCAGAGTCTTCTGCCTGAAGTGTATTAGGCCCTAATAGCCCAACCTGGAAGAGTGTTTGCTGCCCTTTATTCTGCCTTGCCTCTCTTGCCACCCTTTCTTTTCCTTTCTGCCATCCTGATTTGTGAGGATACATTCTCAATGGGTTACTTTACTTTAAATCAAAAGTTTTTTTTATAAAATTTAAATGTTTGAAATTGAAAAACGTAAAGAAGAATTCAGCTAAAAGGCAGAGGTTATCAAGAGATCTTTAATCTTAACATTTAAGACGTAAATCACTTGTTTACTGTGACCACAGAGTTCAAGATTAATAAATAAGTAGGCCTATAATACTTGTAACAGTTGTTTAATGGTGAATGAATCATTGTTGTAATATTATTAAAACATTTTTTTAAGCGACGATCTCAGCCATAGATCTAGCTTACAAATATACAATGAAATTCTGTACATTAGCTTGGCCTGAAATGAACACACTTACCTACCGGTCGTAAGATTTAGGCCTAGGCCTGTTTGTCTACCCTCAGTATGAGAGCTAGCACAGTTAATATGTCAGTCTGTTTGGCAGGCTAGTGGCTACTGTTTGTCTATAATAAGCAGTAATCAATCCATACCAGGAATTATAATACTGTTTAGTCGATAATATTCACATATAATGGCATAATGACAGCCGACTTTGTTGCCAAGATAGTTGCGTATTTACGCGACTCCTACATGCGTACACACGATCTTGGCCAAATGTTTAAGAGGAGTCGTGGGCCCCTCCTTGGCTCTCGGGCCCTGGAACAATGTACCTGCTGGACCCCCCTCTCATAGGCCCTGCTTACTAGTAAAAATGGTGTTGAAAGAAATTCTGTCCACAGCTGCTAGCTCTGCAACAATCCTTTCCAGCGACTCTTTGGTTGGTTTAAATAGTTTTCAATCGTGCTGGTGCCCGCGGAATTTCTGTTTGCGTTTTCCAAAGAAACTCACTGTTTTGCCTTCCTTTGGTCGAGAAGAAGTTTATGTTTTAGACAAAGGTGGTTTCTCATTGCTCCTGTAGATCTACCTTTACAAGAAATCGTGTTTTCGCAGGTTTCACATTTTGCCCTATTACCATTTCTTGATCGTAGAAAGTAACCCCACACGGGATTTCTCTTAAATTTAGTCAGTTAAAACTAGGTTGTATTCAAAGCTTTTCAAGTTCAACTGAAATCTTCTTACAGCCAAACCCTGCACACTTCACAAACTTCATCTCACAATGCAAATGCAGTCTTCTATGAAAATAATCATGCATTTTTCGAGTAGTTGAAAATATAACACAATAAAAGTGTGAACAAAAGTTTAATTGCGCTCATCGGGAGTCAGCCGCCTAATAGCAAAGAATGTTGAAACTTACTAAAAAGTGTTAAAGCATTAGCAACGATATTCTTTTATCCGGTTAACCGACAGAATTATGTCCAGATATCGCATAGCAAAAAAACTCTCGGTTAATCGGTTAACCGTTATCCGGATAATCCAACCCTATTACGAACCTTCTGTCCGTCCTCAAAACACGTATTGACTGTAATCTTTTTGGATAGTGAAGTGCGAAATTTTTGTCATATATGTAGTATGTAAATGTAAAGCGAGCAAAATTGAACTGTACCAATCAACAGCCGCCTCAACGTGGTGGTGCGGTCCTCGACCGGTTTGGGTCGGGTTAAAATGGCTGTTGGCCTTCCCAAGGGTCCCAGTTACCCCGGGCACTCCCCTCGCGCAAACCATGTTTTCGCCGTGCAGCCCCCTGAACAACCGCAGAAGGGTAGCACGCAGCCTCTTCAAAACTGGCCTGTCTTCTCTCTACTCCTGCCTTTCTCTTGCCCGTCTTCTCATTCTTCTCCTTCTCCTGATGAGCGGCAACGTTCATTCAAACCCTTGCCCTGTCTTTCCCTATTTAGTGTGCGCTGGAAATGAGACCTGGCCGGGTAGGTCAGTGCAATGCTGCACATGCTCTAATTAAGTTCATTTAAAGTGCTCACTACTCTCGTTTTCTAGATTCAGAACTCTTGGCAGCTCTCACTCCTGGAGCTTCCCTCCCTGCTTTTTTTGGAGATTCTACACCTACCAGCAGTGTGCCTTTCTCCTCGGACTCCTCCATCTGGTATACCTTCATTGCTCAATCTGGCCCTCTTCTGCTAATGCAGCACTTGCACCCCACCCTCATCTTCAAACCTCTTATCCTTTTTCCGCCCACTTTGTATCTTCTTCCTCTGCACTCTCACCACCGCCTCATGCTCCTGGCTGTTTCTCTTTACCTCCTGTTTTCTCTTCCCCTCCACAACTCTCTTAGGGTTTTTTAATGGAATGCTGGGGGGTCTTCAAGCCAGGAGCACTAAACTACTACACTTTATTTCGTCTCATCCCGTTGACCTTATATATATCCAGAAATCTAATCTTAATCTATCTTCCTCTTTTCAGATCCCTGGATTCTCTGCTCTGCGATTCCATGGCACCCACTCCCAATCTGGTATTTTTTCTACTGATGTCGCAGACGCTAGCGGCGGCGTCATCATTTTCGTCAAGCAGGGCTTATCCTTCTCTGAGCTTTCTACCTCCTCTCTTTCTTCGCTTGACCCCTACTCTGATTATGTAGAGGTCAACATTTCTCTAAACAACTTCTTCTCGCTCTCATTTCTTAATGTTTATGCTCCCCCTATTCGTTCTTCTACGAAGGATAGCAGAACCAATTTCTTTTCTCTCTCCATTCTTCCCTCCTATGTGGAAGCGGAAGCGGTGGATTTTTCGCGCTTCCGCTTCCGCTTCCACAGAAAAAGTACTACCTCCACCGCTTCCGCTTCCACATCCCTTTTTATAATATCAGGAGAAAAATGAGAACTGAGATTGTCGCCAGTAAGAACGCAGCGCCCACTTTTCCGGTTACAAAATGAGAGAGCAACTTTTTCAAACCAATCCTCAAAGCAAGCATGGTCAAACCATCCAGATTGTGAACGGTTGTATCGAGCTCCAATTGGACCATTCTCGGTCCATGTGTCCCATGATTTATCTGCCTTGTAAACGACATATGCAGGCAGAAGTTCACCTGCAGCAGTCCCAGCAAGCATGATGCCCGTAAAGCTTTTTGACGAATTCATGGTTCTTTCATGACTACACCTAGTTCAGTACAGACATAGTGCTGGCTCTGCCCGGCTTCAATTCTGTTGAGGGCCTCTTGGAGTTTTGACTCATCACAGGTATCGTACTTTCTTGAACCGGCTTGTCCCATGTACTTTCTAGACATTATTCTCAAAGTAAACGCAGATATTCACAAAAATTGATTCCGATATCTTGAAAAACAAATAAAACAATTTTTATATCATCAATAGGTAGTCAAATGTACTGGCCAAGGTTGCCCCAAAGTGATGAGATTTACTGGGGGTACCGTACTTTGGCCATACCGTAGATTGCTCTCTAATTGCTTAAATTCATAATTTTGCATATTTGTTATTAATGATATATCTTTATAGCTCGTAAAAAATCCAAATAAAAATTTACCACGCTCACACTGTATTGGCGTGGAAATGAAAGTTGGCAGAGTACAAAATTGGTGTCCCAGCAGTGGCTTTCTTTGCTGACGAAATACTTAGTTGCAGAACAATACAAAAACACAAGTAATAGTAAAAATACTCTAAAATGATAGCCTAAAAAAGGACGCAAAATTTGTTTTTGTCAAAAATATTCACAATTAGAAATATTGTTTTTCCAAAAAAATTTTCAGTCTTGGCCCAAAGTTACCCCGCATCGCCAAAGTTTCCCCAAATTACGGTAGAACCGAGCACTGCAAATCAAATTAAATCACTAGCATCACCTTGCGGAACAAAATTGTATGAGTATAAAATCAGACCTGTGGTGTGCATAACGTGACCACCTTGTACGAAATATCTGGCTTGAGACAAGCAAAATCGGTCCTGTGGTTTGCATAGCGCGACCACCTCGTACAAAGTAGCTGACCTGAGACGTGCAAAATACGACCTGTGGTTTGCATAGCGCGACCAATCCTGCAGGTAGTACAGTATTCAAGTTTGTGAAACATATTTCACTGATATTTGCGTTGTAGTTTTCTTTTACAATTATCTTGGCTAGCTTATAAATCGGCATTCAAAGATTTTAGATTTCAAACACTTTTGGTGCGCCTGGCTAGTAGGTCTGGAACGGCAGTACTATATAAAGAATAGTAGGCATAGTGCAGCAATGGAAGCAAAGATCGCTTAGTCTGTACTATGCCTACTTACAACCACCCGATTTTGAACCCTTCTGGCATGCATGGCTTGTATGTGGTAAACGCTTTCAGCTTAGCTTGAATGTTTTTCGATTGGCATGCATTGCTTAAAGGTTTGGCGGTGGCTATTTTGCTGTCAGTGGCATTTTACCTATGAAGGCTATTTTACCTTCTGACAATTTTGACTAGTCTATTGTAATGATGCGTCAAACGTGACTTTTAGTCGTTTCTGATTGGTCAATTTCAATGATGAAATAAAAAGTTTGCATCCAATTCACTCAATATTTCCTACCCAGTGTTTACTACCCTGTATGTTCACAGACTGGGCAACCCCTTCTATTGTTCACTGCTTTTGTCTAAGTACACTGCCAGTAAAGATTCCAACCCTCAACCATTGCATTTGATTGTAGTCCAAGTACACTGCCAATAAACCTTTCAACCCACAACCATTGCATTAGAAGGCATGTACTACACCACAACAAGATGTAGAGCAAATATGGCTATTTAGATAACTGATGATGCTTTAAGTATAAAGCAAAAGATTTTTAGATAGAAATGTCCACTAGTTTATTAGCTATTATATTTCTACTCAGATTAGTAAAGAAAGCTCATTTTCATGCTCCTAGTGTTCAACAAACTTTTTACCTTTTCTCTTGTTTTGCAACCATTTACAGAGTAGTGACTGCAAAGAAAAATTTGATTACTTTTTGTACATCACTAACTGAAAGCAAATGTGATTGCTGTATAAATAAATTACTGTGTGCTGTTTATCTACTTACTTATCAAATTATTTTCAAATCCAATTACCCAATAAAAACTTGCAATTAAGATTTGAATATCTCAGAAATTTGAATCTAAAAATTCAAAATTCTACTTTGTTCATCCCTACTGTCAACAACGTCTTGCTCTAGAATGCTATTTTGCTGTAAGACATTTGTGATTGGTCAATTTTAATGAAGTATCAAACATGTAACTTTTGATCGTTTTTGATAGTTAATTTTAAGGCAGTGGCTATTTTGCTGTCGACGGCAATTTACCCTCAGAGACTATTTTGCCGTGAGTTATTTGTGATTGGTCAATCTTAATGACGTACTAAACATGTGACTTTTGGTTGTCTCTGATTGGTCAATTTTAAAAACCAAAAAAAAAAGTTTGCACCCCCAGGCCTCTATCCCCCACCCTGCACACTCCTTTCCAGTGTACACTGCCCCGTACATTTACATACCGGGCCTGCCCCTCCAGTGTACACTGCCTTTCTTTTAAAGCCCTGGCTAGCTGAGATTCGAACCTGCATCCATGGTAGGCCTATCTCAAGAACAGCACTCTATCCACTACACCACAGTGTCACTAGTGTTATCATAGCAAATTTGGCTATATAAACACATGTAAATGACCACGGCAAAATAGATTCCAAGGGCAATTTGCCGTCGACGGCGAATTAGCCACTGCCTAATTTTAATGATGAATTAAAGAAAATTCGCACCTCCAGTGTACACTCCCTCCCTGTGAACATTACCCTGTACATTTACATAGCAGTCTCCCCCTCCAGTGTACACTGCCTTTCTCAAAGTGCCCTGCCAGCCAAGATTCCAACTTGTAACTATTGCATTTCAAGGCAACTGCACCATCCATGTGCCACAGCATCACTGTCAGAATTATAGCAATTATGGCCTGTAAATACACATCAGTGGCGATGGCAAAATAGTCCCCAAGGGTAATATGCCATCAATGACAAAATAGCCACTTCCATAAGAATACAAAAAAGCAAACAGAAAAAGTGGTTGCTAATTTTATGTGGAAAGAATCTGGAAAAAATGAATGATCCTGAGCCAAAAACTAAATAACACTTTTAACTAATGAAGTTCATAAAAAAAGAATGGAAGAATATTAAAGGAGGAAGATGCGTAAGAAGTAGAGATGGAAGGTTGGGTTTTATTGAAAAAAAATATGGAAAAATTACCTGGAGGAGAACACCAATAGAGAGAATGATTGGGATCACATAAAGGGAGCTTATACGGTAAAGGGACTAATTGAAAATGGTAGTGGTAGTAGCAACAAAACCAATAAAACCAGAAAAGGCAGCTGGACGTTTTGAAGTACTTACAGAAATAATATCTGCCTGTGGAAAAGTGGGGATTAGTGTGATGTTGAACTTTGCCACCATGTGTTGGTTGGAAAAGGAATGCTGGACAAATAGCAAATGAATGTGTTCTTGTCTATTTTCAAAGGAAAAAGAGTTGTAAATGAAGTTGTAATGCATGCATACGAATACAGCTGTTAGAGCAGGGTATGAAGATCACTGAAGCAGTGCTAGAAAGAAGGATTTGAGAGTTAGTAAATGTTCATGGAATGCATTTGGTTTTATGCCTGGTAGAAGAATGAGAAGAATTTAGAAATGAAGAGAGAAAGTTGTATATTTTTATTGTGGATTTTGCAATTTAATGGAGTTCCATAAAAGGTGACAGAGAGTGCAATGAGGAAGAAAGGTTCACCAGAAGTAATTGTAGGAGCATTGATGAGCCATTACAGACAAAAGTTAAAGTGGTATCACCATTATCTGAAGAGCTTTTGGTGCAAGTTGATGTTCATAAACGATTTGTGTTGTTGCTGCACTTTTCACAGTTGTGGTGGTTGTAATCACAAAAAGCAAGAGAAGGCTTGATGAATGAAATTTTGTATGGAGACAACTTGGTTTTAATGAGTGAAAGCATGGAGAATTTGAGAGCCAAGGGGCTAAAGGTGAACCTCAAGAAGACCAAAGTGATGGTAAGTGGTTGAAAGAAGTACTCAAGAGCAAAGTTGATCCATGTGCCAAGTGCAGCATGAGTGTGATGACAAATTAGGCGCTGTGCACAAAATGTGATGAATGGGTGCATGGCAGATGTGCCAAAGTGAAGAGAGTGGTTTCCACTCTGGCAAAAGGTTTTGTTTTTGAGAGACGTGTTGAAGCAATGAAAGGGATTGTCAAACCAGCTGAAGAGTTAACATTTAATAATCAGGTGAAGCTAGTGAAGAGGTTTTGTTACTTGGGAGGCAGATTAAATGGAAGTGAGGCAGTGGTGACAGCAAGCTCAAAAAGTAGATGAATAAAATATAGAAAATGTGGAAAATTGCTCAATAGAAAAAAGCTTTCATTGAAAATGAAAGAAAGAATTTATCAGAGTTGCATACGGTCAGTGATGCTGTAAAGAAGTGAGGCATGGCATCTGAGGGCAAATGAGAAGGCAATTTTGAGAAGATTTGAAAAAGCAGTCATAAGAGCAATTGGTGGAGTTAAATTAATTGAGAAAAGAAGTAATCAAGAACTTTTTTGACCTTGCTGGGTTTTGAAGAAACTTTGGACAGACTAGCCAAAGCAAACAGTGAGAGGGTATGGGTATGTTTTGAAGAGAGATGATGATGTGTTGAGAAGAGTGTTGGTTTTTGAAGTGGTTGGCCAATGATGACATGGAGAAAACAGGTGATCAAAGAAATGGAAGAGAGTGCATTGAAAAAGATGCATGCCATTGACAGACTTAAGTGGCACATGCTAAGAATAAACTTTTGAGGATCATGAGATGAATCTGGCTGCCTCTGTTGACAGAGACTAAACTGGATTTAAATGTTGGATCTCTCTCGACCATTTTTTCCAATTGAAATAGAAGAAACAAAGTCTGTTTATTTTGCAATTGTTTAGTTATCATCACCATCATATTATCATGCTTACTGATCAGATTTTCTCCAGATCTGCCACATTCTAGCAGCATCTGCTGTAAGCCAGATTTATCTGTGCATTGTAAGTAAGTGTAGACTTGAAAGCAACACAGTCCCATGATGGAAATGGCAGATAATGTTCCAAAAGTTATGTAACTAAAAGTTGGTAAACTGTAATTTGTGGTAGTAGTAATTAATTTTTAGTATCTGCTTAATGTTCCCTGAGTCCCAATCTCGTCTCAGATTTTGTTTCTCAATTTCACTGTCATACTTAAAAACAGATTTTCTTGAATCAGAGCTGCCACGTTCTGTTGGCAACTAGGGTAGGTCAGGTTTACCTTTTCTTTAAAGATACACTGTTACATGATGGAAATTCCAGAAAATGTCCCAAAGAAGAAGTTGATTTTACATCATTTTTCCCACGTTTTGCAGGCTCAGACATGCTGATTCAATGTATGTCTACCACTACACACTTGCTTTTGAATCAGACTTTTAACCGGAGCAACGTAGCACTTTAAATTCTGGATGCCATTTCTGATAAACACCAGAGGTGTTTCTATTCAGTTTTGAACTCCCGACCTTTTGCTCTGAAGCCTGCAACAATACCACTACACCATAGCGGCTAAGTCATACAATTAAATATAGTAAACCATGTAGCCTACTGTTAGTTGTTGGTACTGGAAGTAAATTATTTTCTTTTAGAAAGTGACTCTTTTGCCATGAACAGCATTTTACTTTTGAAATCTATTTTGACGTTGAACGTTTATGATTGGTCAGTTTTAATGATATATTAAAAATACGACTCTTTGTCATTTGTGATTGGTCAGTTTCTATGACATATTAAAACACATGACTTGACAAAAATTTTATCCCCGTTTACACTCCCCCCCTTATGTTTACTGACCACCATAATTTCAGTGTACCCTGCCTCTGTCAAAGTACCCTTCCTGTGAATACTTGGACCTGTAGTCATTATATTTGAAAGCAGCAGCACTATCTACTGTGCTGCAGCATCACTTTGTGCACTTTAGCAAATGAACTTATTTAATGACACACAAACATTCAACTGCAAAATAGATTCCAAGTGTAAAACGCTGTGAACGGCAAAACAGCCACTTTTTTTAATTTCTGCTATGTGTTCCCTAATTCCCAAACTTGCGTTAAGATTTTGTTTTTTTTAGATTTTCCTCATGAAAATTTTGTACCTGCAAAGCTTGATTCAAAAATAGCCAAATGTGTTAGCATAGTCAACTGGTGCATGTGTCAATACCTGCAAAATAATTTAAACCATGCTTCTAAAACTTACTTCGTTGTTTTCTGTTTGAAAAAGTTGGTTGTTCAATTTGCTTAAGAAAGCAGTTTGTTAAGTGCGATATTACTGACAGGTTTGAAGAAACTAGTTTTTAGGCCTATTTTTAAGTATGAGTGAACAACATATTACTATTAAGACCACATCGTTTCTTGAAAATGATTTGTCGACATCTATTTATTCAAACTTTACTGCAGTTACTGAAATGCAAAACATAAAAGTATGGAGCCAAAATCCATCATTACGGGGAGTTGCCTTGACTTCAATGAGTAAAGTTTTGTCAAATTGCAGTGTTAATCATTTGATGGACTATGGAGTAATTTGGATGGATATCTGTATTGAGATAGTACTTATGGATTATGAAAACGAATCAGTTCAACTTTTGGCTGCAGACAATTTTGATAAAATATTGCATTTTTTTTGTCAAGTTCCAGCATTAGCACGAGATGTAAATTCTGAACATATCAGCATCATTCTTCGACAGATTTTACAATCAAAACTTATTGTAGCTGTTCCAATTCTGAATTGCTTGAACTCTGTCTTGAATTGTTTTCCAGGACCATGTGGAGAGTTCAAAGGAAAGTTGGTAAAATTTTTACTTCCTGTTATCAGCAGCCCTTTCTTTGTCGTGCAGGAAAAAGCAATTGCATGTTGGTGCTGTATTCCTACTCTGGGTGGAGGTGGTGTGGAAGGGAAAGATCACTCGTTGCAATGGGAAAGACAATTTAATGAAACTTTTCAGATTTTTGATAAAATTTGTTCTGTGCTTTTTGATGATACATCCTCAGGTCATTTAAAAGATCTTGCTGGTTTTCCGTTAAATAGTCTTGCTCTTCCTTTCCCACCAATTCCTAATACTGAGCCAGACTATTCGTTCCAATTATATCAAAGATTGACATTGACTTGTCGCTGCCTCTGTGCAATGCTGAAATCCAGCCCTTTTAAAGGATTGATAAAAATCCAGATAAACCATTTGATGTCCTGCTTACAGACTTGTTGTTTGACCAATTTATCTGCATCTAGTGATTGCAAAGTTCTGCAGTCACATCTCAACCTAATACATCGCTACTGCCTTGATCTTATAATGTGTTTGATTAGAAATTGCCCTCATTACATTAGTCAAACGTCAGAAGCACTTCGCCACATCTTTCTTGCTTTGCTTGATACATGGAAAGAACCTTCGGGAGTTCACATGCAAGTAAATAACTACTTTTCAACGCGATCTCATATCTATCGTGCTTCGGCATTGTGGGTTGAGACTTGCATTTGGGGATGCAACTTTTTATGTGAAGACATATTTGACCAAAAGTGGCTCGGTCATTGGATGCAGGATGTTTCACCTGTTTATGAAAATGAGGAAACTTCCCAACCTGAAATTTCTAATGGAAAACGAAAGCGTACTTGTCTTGTCACTCACACACCAGTGCTTTTTCATAAATCCCATTCTGAGTTGCGTGCTGCAGCTCTTAGAATTATGAGGTTGTCCTTGTATGCTCATGGTACAAGGATCAAAGCTGCTGTCTACAAATCTGCCCAGCACACTGTGCTGCGTCTGGTATTTGACAGCATGCGAAACAGAGATTCTGCATATAGCAAATGCGATTTGTCACGCAGAGAACTTTACCATCTGTTACTAGCCTTCAGCTTGTGTCCACATCCAGCCTGCTCGTCTTCCAACTGTTTTGCACTCTCGTTTTTTCAGCATTTTGCTGTAACTGAAAAAAATTTGTCTATACGCAGTTTGTGCATGGAAGCATGCAGTGCACTCCGACTCATTATCCGTCCACACACTTTCAATATAAACAAAATAAGCTCATCATCAATAAATGCAAAAGAAACTGCCGAATTATTACAAACACCATCTAATTGTTTCCAAGATGATGTTATAAGTGGTCCAACGATGATTGATGCAGAGACATCGACGGAAGATTTTAACTTACTAACTTCTGATAAACATTTACTTGCCACCAAGGTTTCTGTTATAGAAGAAAATAAGTGTCTTGATTTGCACGTTCAAGATATGGACCCAACGATAGAAGAGGATAAGTTGTCAGTTGCTTCAGATCCAGTTGATACTTTCAAGGATGTAGATGTTGTAAAGGAGTTAAGAAGCAAAGGTGATTTGTTGAAATCTACGGCGAAGCAAACAGATGGCACATCATGTGCTTCAGATCGATTTGAAAGCTTTTGTAATTCTGAGAGAGTGAAGGAAGTTGTTGCTGATGTGGAGCAATCAAAAAGCAGGGATTATATTTTTGAATCTTCAGCAGAGCCAAAAAATAGCATCTCTGGTCAAGAGACCAATGGTGCATCACTAACTGCAATGATGGCAGACTTTGTTAATGCTTCTCCAGATTCATCATCATCATGATTTACAATCAAACTGTCTTGTGTGATAGGTTACTGCTGATGAGGCGGACTTCATCGCGTTCCGAAGTCAAATGAGAGCCAACACAGTACTATAGTTAATCCCTTACACGTGATAAACTGAATGTATACCGAATTCAGCTCTTTCATGGTTTTTGATCAGCATTTGAGTTTGTGGTATTGGTGTATGCTCAACTTGAGGTGGTTGGAATGGGTATTTGTTTCCTGATATTTTTCTTTTGTAGAGATGTAAATTGATAATAGAGCACCAAGAGTTGGGCAGCTCTTCACGACGTGGACCAGAGGTCGTACAACATTCTCTGCATTATTTCAAAGATACGTTAAATTAGCTTACGCATTTTACTTGTATGTCTATGGTGCTCTCCATAAATTGAAATGCTTTTATGAAATACAATAAAGATTGCATTTTTGCTCTTGCTCTCTTTAATCTACTGCTGTATAACTTCTTGAAGTAAACCTTGAGTAAGCCTTTTTAGACCCAATTTTTTTTGGTTGACGCAACTTTCTCTCACGGCACAAACTTTCTAAACAATTGATGGCGCATTTTTTAAAAACTAAAGTTTTTTCTTGCATCTGTTGTCAGAAACATTAAATTTTGCCCTTCCATAAAAGTTACTCTATTTTCCTGGAAAATAAGTTTGATTTAATGATTCGTTGTTCTTTGGTTTCAAGTAATGGCCGAGATTTTTAAGATCACATCAAATTGTCAAAAACTTCGAGGAAACGCTATATGCTGGCGATAAAATTTGCTGACAGAAATGTTATCAATGTGCTTTATAACCGTAATGTTTTTTTATCAATACCTTTATATTTTCTGGGTTATTGTTGTTTTCACTCCATTATTTTTTTTTACGGTGGTCGGAAATGTGATGCAAAGAGTTATTGCGCTAGTAAATGTTTTCCTATGCGTATGAACTCGTACTGTGTTTGTGAGTCTTTTGTCAGACTGGGCCACCACTACGGGTTTACTGCTTGAACTCGCCATCGGTCTGCCACAGAAAGATAGAGATATCCCGTTAAGTGTATTACCTAAGGACACAACAAGCAAACTTACCGGTTTTTTCTACAATCTCGCTTGTGTGCTGAGCGTGATGGTGGGGAAGCAGTGAAGCAAATATACTGTTATTGCTTTTAGGTTATTACAAGAGAACGCCAATTTATTTAAATCATGTACTGACAATACTGTACTTTTTGTGTAGAGTAAAGGCTATTTAAATTTTTTCTGTAATTTTGATTAATTCTAATGTTTTCATCTTTTACAGTGTAGACTAGGCGAATTACAAGCTGTGAAATACGGTTTGTAGTCCAGTAGGCGTTCTACTTTTAAAAAATGAATATTTTGCCAAAGAAAAGTTGGCATGTTCGTAACAAAGATAACGTTGCCAAGGTTCGGCGCGACGAAGAAGAAGCTAGAACTTTAGAGCAGAAACGTTTGCAGCAAGTTGCTTTAGCTGAACAAGAGGCACGCACTGAACTGTTACGGAAAAAAGCAAGGAAATCTATTTCATCTGATAATGTGCTCGGCCTTGCTGTGAAAGCAACTTCACATCAACCTATCAATTTTTTCCAAGACGTTGGTCCTGATGGAAAGCCTTTTGTTGTATCAGCCAAAAACTCCGAACACGAAGAAGAAAAAAGGCAAGAAAAGGAAAAAGCAGAAAAGAAAATTGGTTTGCTGACATACCTCGGGCAGAGTGCAGTTGAAACCTTGCCAGATGACGAAAGACCGTGGTATTTCAAACCGCCTGATCGAAATAAGACATCTCCTGATCACCATGATCTTTCCAAATCTATTAAAGACAGCAAAAGAAAAGCTTCTTTAGATCCATTAGCCGATATGAATAAACATTTGAAAAAGAAGAAGAAAAGCAAAAAAAAACATAAGCACGATCGCGAAAAACCAAACTCTTCCAAATCGCACGCACATCCAAGATCAGTTCCGTCATCCGAGGACAAACTTGCTAAACTTCGAAAGCAGAGACTAGAAAGAGAAGCAAAAGAAAAGCAAAGGTCCGTTCAGTTGCTTCAGAAACATTATGGTATAAATGAAGACCTATCCAAGCCTTCTAAATCAAGTTACGTTCCCAAATATAGCAACCAATTTAATCCACACCTTGCACGTAATAACAAGTATACTTAGTATAGTCCAAGCATCCCTAATTAGAAGCGCGATTTTAAATTAAATGCCTTTATATTACAAAATTTATGTATTCTATAATGTGGTGACTTTTTCATGTGAAAGTTGTTTTATGTCCAGATGTGGAAATTAACATTTTAATAATATCACTCCGCACAATTCTTACTAGTTTGGATAGATTAAATCTGTTTCAATTGCTACTTACACAGGTTCAAGGTTAGTTGTTTAGTCTTTTACATAGTTTTCTGTTTGCCTAACTTGACCACTTTGTATGTAGGCTTAAGGTTCACGAGCTTACAGTTTGGCCTGAATCATGTGGATTTTGGATCCTGTATCAATATATTTGTTTGAGAATGTTTGCCATGGGGCCAATTATCTGGGCACACTTCGAGCAACCAATAAATTGCAAGAGACTCATTATTACGCTTTGCTTACATTTTAGAGATGCATTAAAACTGAAGTTCGTGTTTACCGCGGTATGTTTAGCAAGACTGAGTGCATGTGCTCTTGATGCCTGTAGCGCATGTATTGGCCTAGTTGGGAGAGCCATTGGGGCAAAGGTTAATTTGTTTGGTGTTGAAATGTTTCGAAGAGCATTGTTTTTTAGCTTTTATTATTTTAGCTCAAAAGCAAATTTCAAGAGTTCTGCTAGCGATTGCTTTCAAATAGACTCTACGTGTTTTTGTGCCAGTTATTGCTATTAATTGGATCATTACTGATTTAGAATAATTATGAATCATAAAGATGTTGCCTATTGATGGGTGAATACTTTGTTTCAAGGCAATGGTCTTCAAAATGTTATTCGCTAGCACCAGACAAAACTGCGAGGCGAAAGAGAACCTTGCGCCGCCTATTTCTTTGGCAGCCGAGTCATAAAAATATACAGTTATTTCTGAACAATAACAGTTGATTTTTTGAAGTTAAACCGACATTTTTGTGGATAGAACAAACTGCTTCGAACCTTGAGCTTGTAGTGCTTCTGCTGCAAGTTTAACGTTCAGTTATTTCGGCTACGCAGCCAATATTTGTTGCCAGTTTTAATCGTTAAATATTGAATATTTGTACCAGTATACAAAATGTCCACACTGCCCTATGTTTACGGTAGCGTGAGCAATAATTTGACTTCAAGTACAGAAATTTCCATCAACTGCAATAAAACCGAATTTCGAAGAACAACCGGGATGATGAAACAAACCTTAATTAACGAATTTAAGCTCGTCCGTGGTGTATGATCAACACCAGACAAATAAAATAAATTTGATGTGTTTTGTTTTTTTGATTTGACACTGTGATTTTCGTATTTCTCTTCGACATTTACTGTAACGATGTTGTTGTGAAGAAAAGCAGTTGCGTTTGATCAAAGTGTTAATGGTAAAGTCAATCAACTTTATTGTAGGTTGTTTCATAAAGTTTGTATAGACTGCTTGGTTTCGTCTGCGTTTTAGTTCTGTTTTGACAAGTCAAGTGAAGTAAGTAAATGTTTGCTGGTTTGTGCATCAGTGCTATTGACTTTGATAAGTAGGGTTGAATATTTTTATCCTTTTGTCCCGGGAAAATGTTTTATAGGTTGCAGTAGCATATACTTGTGTTCGTAGCTACCTAAACTGCTGACAAGTGCCTTTCGTGGACATAACACAGTCATCGTGAGGCTTGAACGCTCAACCATTGCTGCCATAGATGGCGATGCTTGAACACTTGGAGTATAAGTAATGGGATAATATTTGCATCAAATTCTAAAGCATTTTAATAGTATTATGCTTTCGTATGTAAGCTTCTTACTCGGTAGTTCAAACTGTACTCGGTTGACACGTAGAATGACATCTGTGTTACTACTTCTTTCGTTGATCAAGCACGGGTTTGCCAGTTCCCATAACAAAATTTTCCAACTTTTCACGATCATAAGTATCTTCTCTAACCATACCGAAATCCTGCATATCCTTCATCACTTCCATTGCGCTTTGTTGCTCAATTTCCATTTTCAGGCAGTTTTGTAGTAAGACAGCGCTTCAATTTAGTTCTGTAAAAAGCTGTTTTGCCAAAAGCTTTTTGTGACGCTTTGATCGGTGACGTCATCGAGTCAAAAAGGAAGAGCTGGAGTGATCACGTTCTCTTCATCTTTAGAGTTTGGGCTAGCCTTGTTTACGTACAAAATCTCGAAATACAAGAACGTGCTCATTCTAGTTGTTTATTTTTTACACGATTATCAATTCTAGGAGCGTCGCGAAAAGAGTCTTAAAAGCTGGCCTACGTAAAAGTTTTGTGCCATCAGCAAATTTTTTGGCGCAACGCTTTTACATTGCCACAGAGCGTTTCGTTGATTCGCAGCTGCACCAAGGGCTTTAACGTAGTAATGAAAGCAACCGCGCATTAGAAGCTACTTTTTAATCCGCACCAAAGAGTTTTGGAAGTCCGGTTCACTTTGATAGATGTTCGACGCAACGCACTTTCCCGTTTCACCGTTGAGCGAATGTTCAACGTAGCGAAACAAAGCGCTCTTGCGATCAGGCTCGAACATTGTGCCAGGGAAAAAGATCCATAGGCTTTAGCACCGATCGACGTTTTAAACGTCATTTCGACCAAGTAGTAGCATTTAAGGCGGTATACGTGGTTTCGATATCACTATCGTACTCTCAGTATTTTGCACGTACTTCATGGTTCTCCGTAATATAGGTGTAATGTGGAGAATTAAACACCAAACCGATTATTTTCAGTCGTCGTTAAAATATGTCTCAGCGCCAGGAAAAATACATAGCCGTCGAAAAGCGCCAGTCGTACTTTCACCACAAGATGATGCTAGGCGGTCGAAACGTTTCGTCGTGTGTTTGCTTTTCGAAAAAAGTTGTTTTGCTATAGCAGCCGGGCTTATCGAGCTGATTACACTGTTGGAAAAAATGGTGTTGCATACACAGTTTAAGAGTTAGTTATAGCCCATCAGTGCTGCAACTACTTGAGATATATTCAATTTCCTTAAAAAGTTATATCAGTTCATGCATAATGAACGACATGCCAGGTAGGGTAGTGCTATATTTATGAAGTTCTGATATATAAACGACAGTCATATTTATTTTTTGCGCTCAAAAAATTTGTATATTTAGGCCTGTTGCGTTTTTTATTCCGCAGACCAAGGGATGCAATCGAAGTAAATTCATTCAAGTGGGACAAAGTGCACGGCCTTAAGCATTTTTACAATAAAGGCGTGTTTTGAGATTGATTTCAATTTGGCAAATTTTTTCAGAAATTTCGCCGGGTACACCTTTTTTTGGAAAGTAAACTTTGGGGCGGAGACCGAAAACCTCATCATTTTTGGGGGCGGGGATTTTATCTCACGGGACGCAGTATACACACGACTGCTTTAGACTCGCAGAACAGCAACTATGGCTCGAAACCTAAAACGAGCAACTTGGAAATAAGTGTAAAACCACCTATTGAGTCACTAGAATCGCAGTAGTACGCAAATTTAGAGAAATGGATAGTTGACTCGATTTGATTTTGAAGTTAACTCGATTAGACGGTTATATTTTTAGTTTTCATCCACTTCCCTCAATTTCGTTATTCTTGCCATTTCAGTACTTATGAGTTCGGATAGTTTTTCAATAATTCTTTAGTTCAGAATGAATTCGTGTTTATTTAGGTTATCGTGTTATAGATTTGTCCGCTAAGAAAATAATTGTCCTGACCTGCTACAGAATTTCAACATTTTCCTTAGAATTCTCCATGCAATTGAAGTCGTTGAAAAATGTCTTTTCTAATCGCACAACAACATAGCAATCGTGAGGCTTGAACTGTTAGCTATTCGATTCCAGTCGCTTCAAGGCATTTTTAACTAGACGATCATTACTGTAGTTGCGGTGACGATTATGACAAATACCGGGACCAAGGTCGATCCTGTGTTAACACTGTGTCGCAACTTGCAAAAATTGTTGCGAAACAATCACAGTTTACAACGAAAGATAACTTTCCATAAAGGTTTTGCATATTTCACAATTGCGCTCATAAGACCACTTACCGCTATGCCCCCATACCACGAAGGTAATAGGGTAACAACAACAACTAGGTTAAAAACGATTCCGGCAGTGTTTGAACCCACTCTCTAATAAACAAAATGGTGATTCTACATCTTTATAAGCTAAAACTGACAAGCCGGAAAAGATTGTTATTGCAATCAAATTTGTTATTTTCAGGTTCAGAAAAACTGCCAGGACTTGATCGTCTCCACCCGGAGTTGAGGTTAGTTTTTGCGCTTGATCAACAAGCCGGAGTTCCTTTCCCAGCTTCATGACTGAGATTTTACCTCGAATAGCTTTGTTGTCGCACACGTCAACTTGGTTTCTACGTTCGACGAATTAAATTGATGTCTAAATGACAAATTAGTCGTGTTCGCGCTTGCTCTTGTAATTGACCCGAGGCTGTATTTCAAAGCTTCAGTAAGAGTCAGCGCTAATTGCCAGTATTAAATGTACATCACATCAGTGTTGATGACTTCGGAAAAATTAACTTTAAGTGATATTTTGTAAGGTTTCTTGGCCAGGCTCCCGTCGGTCCTGCACCAAACAGCTCATCAGTGCCGCATCCTTTCATCGCCCAAGTCTATCCATGGTTGGCCGGAAATGAACGACAGAATCGCGGCTTGACGCACTTTTCTTCACCGATCTCTCATCCCAATTCAGCGGCAGCTTTTTTCGCCCTTGCCGCATCTCGTTACGGGGGTAAAAACATATCATCACAAATTTTGCGAAGTAAATACTTGTATTAATTTATAATTCAAAGCTGCTTTGATTATATTCGCCATACATTTTTCTAGCTGCTATATTTTTTGACCCTTAGATGTGATTGAGTTTCATGAGTATGTTGGCTCTAAATCTTTATTTTTCTATCGGAAGAGAGGTTTGGTGCGTGAAATGCGATATTTTGTTGGAACTGCTCAACTGCCCTACTTGCAGACTGGCAGTTCATCAGCAAGGCGATCTGTCGATCATTTAGAAAAAGGCATTCACACCTTACACGCGTCTGTGATATAGTCTAGTAATATTATACGGAAAGTTCGTATTTTTTAAACGCGATATCTAATACTGCATTGCTGTTTCATCAGATTTTCAGAAACCATCTTTTGACGCAAGTGCAAGTGTAGATCCGACTAACGAACTGTCTTTATCAGCCGGCGAACGCTCTCCTGTGAAGAAAACTCGTCATCAGGTAGCCTTTGAAAATCCGTGGTAGTAGCAGCCTCTGTAAAACTAGGTTGTACGCTGCGCGAATTTTTGCTTTTGAGAAACGTTCTTGTGACAAAGTGCACTGTATTAGCTGTGCGGGCGATTGGGAAGCGGGCTTCATCACGGCGTGGACTGTGTAGGCTTTCGTGAAATTTTAAAGGTTGTCCTGAGTGTTCTGTCGCCTATAACTTTTGGTTTGAACTATAACTTTTGGTGTTACTCACTTTGAACCGAGAGTAATTAGTGGCGCTACATTCTCTTCTTTTCGTATCGTCACTGTGAACAGCTACGTCATATTTTTGAATTATATGCAATCCATTTTAACTTAAAAAATTTTTTCAGTTTGACGTCGTGGACACGCTTTCAGGGAACTCCCCACCTCTCCCATCTACAGAAAGATCAGTTTTACCTGCAACGCAGCGCTCAGCAACGCAATATTTAGGTGAATATCTTCAAAGATTATTTGGTAACTGCGACGTGTTTGTGGGCGGAATTTCAAAAATTTTGTTTTTCCTTTAAGTCCAAAGCCTAAATTTTCATAGTGTATAAGAAATTTTTGGCTTTCCCCAGAAGAGAAGTATATAGGAAAAAAGTTTTTGAAATTAAGTACAGTTTTTGAAGAGCTTTTTTTGCTTTACCGCAAAAACACGTTGTAAATTACATGAACTGTTGGGAAATGGCGAATATGTGGGACCCACTTGTGGTTATTCCTCCCCTTGGGACGAAGGCACTGCATGAAGCTGTTATTCAAACCTGTCCCTAGGAGGTGCGAGGATGCTGAATCATTATGATTGATTATATAAATACTTAGCCATTATATGCGTAGCAGGCTTTAATTTTATTAATGGAAAATGATGAAAGTATTTTAATTTCGCCTTTGAAATGCGCTAGAGCAACAAAATGCATTTATTATGCGTGGTTGCGAGAATTGGTTGGTGATTTCAAAGGGGTGCAGCAGGAAAAGGGTTAAGAACCACTGGTCTATCGGTTTGGTTGTACCTTGCCCTGTCATCATTCGTTTGCTTGCTAGATTGTTTTTTTTTTGTCCTACGTAACTCCTTATTGAAGACGAGAGATAAACAGCTGCCCGATAAGCTCTCTGCCAAGCTAATTAAAGCAAAGTGAACATAAAGTGATCAACTGCTCCCCTCCCCCTTCCGTCTTTCACACACCTAAAAGCCTTGTTCAGTGAAGTGTTTTCAATGGAATTACACTTCCGTAATGCACTTTTTTATTCGGCTTAATTTGATGCATGTCTCTACCAAATACAGGGTGGGCCAAAAGTAGGTATACAGTTATTAAAAGTAGGGTTTAGGTTTAAAAAGTAAGTTTGTAGTTCTCATTTAGGCACTTTTAAACTTCAAGAATGCTAGTTATACCTTAGACAAAACTATTTAATCTCTTAAGTGCTCAAAATCTCCTCCGCCAACATTGCAACATTCTTCACACCTGTCCAAAACACTCTGACACCCATTTTCTTTGCTCTTCATTTAAATTATTTGCCATTAGACTTAAAATAATCAAGATTTACAAAACTGTACTACCTTCCAACCAGCTAGAAAACTAATGTTAATTCAAGTTAGAATTATTATCTAAAAAATAAACAATGTTTGTGCTACTTAACAAGTAACATAAAGTACACTGCATGTAACTTCAAAGCATATAAAAAATACTTTAATAACTGTATATTTACTTTTGGCCCACCCTGTACATTTTAAATAGGAACTTGTATTTTTACATTTCAGTCAGCTGAATCATTCTACTTTATCGCTTGATACTTGTTAAAGCACATTTTCACACGTTGTTTGACTATGCTCAGCATTTTTCTTGTAGCTATGGCCCTCCTGGTTCTTAAAAAAATTTAGTCGGTTATACGTAGTACATATCGTGCCTACATGATGCAATGGTTAGGACTTTCACTTTGCAATTGGTTGGCGCGGGTTTGCTTCCCGTATTGAGGCACCTTGCCACGAGAGCAGCAATCAGGAAAAATTGCCGGAGAGTTCCTTTTTCAGTAGAACGACAAGGCAGTTATGGTGAGGTTTGATCATCTGACCATGCGATCGTTGCTGCTATTAACCGGCGTTCGCACCCGCTCGATCACGTTGAAAATTTTTCCCTGCATCACCGGGTGAGAGCTGAGAAACTGCTCGCCCTGCTTGTCGTAAGAGCCGACTTTTGGATTCCCGCGAAAAAGATTCCGCCTTGACCAATTCGCAAAAATTTACACTCGCTACTGGTTCGAAACCGACCGCCGCTTTCCTATTACTTGGTCTGCGGCGTTGCCCCGGATTTTTGTTTTATAGTCTACCTCCCATCCCAAACAAGAAGCGTAGACACGCAAGCGCTCGCTCGCACCCACACCCACACATACACACACACACACACACTCTCACTTAGTCAACATTGTCAATATATATATATATATATATATAGATTTTCCCATAGGTTAATTTGGATGAAACGAATATTTTTCTGTTTTTTTTTCTTCTAATTGCTTAACTTATTGTGGGTATAACGGTTCATTCACTTAGGTATGACGACTGAATTTCTTGGAGGTCGTTCGAAAATAACATTGTTATCTTCGATCTTTTCAAAAGATTCTCTGTATTTTAATCAGCTGACCATTTCCAGTTTTTTATCATGTCAAATACCATGTTGAGACTATATATTAGTTCTCTTTGAATCGATTTTTAATTGAGCGTTTTAAATTATCGCGCTTTTGATCCTACAAACAAGAACATTCTGTCCGAAAGCGTCTTACAAGTGCATTATTTGCCAATTAATTCGCAATTACGCGTGAGTGCCTGTTGCACGCTTTAATTTTACATAAACTTCACGACTCGTGTTTTCAACTCAAGCTCAATCAGCATAATGAAAATCAAATTCTCTCACTTATAAAACAGAGATTGTTGAAAGAACTTTTGTTTGTTTATTTTTACTTACATTGAAAATGTAGGCGTTTAGCTTCAACATCTAGTGATAAATGTATTTTTAAGTGTGATTTAACTTCTTACATACCAAAATCAAAAAAGACCAGCGATGAGGTCATCTCCCCCCCCAAAAAAAAGTGGTGGGAGAGTATAAAAATCTAATCAGTTGTCTTTTTTTAGCTAAAAAATCGGCTCGTACGTGCACTATTCAAAAAAGTTACTGGAGTCATTTTTGTTTAAGAACTTTCGCTGCTGCATTGTGGCAAAACAAAGAAACCCAAAAATACTTTACCGCATCGTGGTAGGCTTAAGCCCCCTTTTCACTGCTGCTTGTGTTTATGTCCATGTAAGAAGTCATCTATGTCTGCGGCCCCATGTTGCTACTCGAGATAACTACAAGGCATGCCCCTGATCATGTTCGAACATCATGCTGAAGGAACCGAGTGTTTCGAATGTCAACAACGTTCTCAAAGTCATTACATACAGCATGATACGAGATAAAACTGTTTTTGCGTTCTGTATTTTTTCCGATCATTTGAAAATATCAGCGATTTTTCCACTAGTATTGTTGCAGCCAGGCGGGGGAAAGCGTAAAGTGTCTCTTCTAAGGGCACAACATCTTACAGTTCACCGGGTTAAAATAGTGAAGCTGCTCACCCAGCATGTCGTAAGAGGCGACTCTTGGATACCCACCAATGGCAGTCCGCCTTGTTTGTGGTGGGACTACAAGTCTGTAATTTGTATTGATGACTGGTTCGAAATAAAACTCCCACCTTACCCCTATCTAATCTTTGATTAGGTTTGCGATGCAAACCTGGATAACTTCTATGCCTTGCCTTCATCCCAAGTAAGCGAGGGGGTAAACACATACACAATGGCACAACAACAGTCACCTTTATTTTTTCAGCTACTTCAGCTTTACAAGCTTCGCCTTTCAATTCAGCCTGGCAGCAGTTTTTACTTCGTTTTCGTAATCTGGACAATTCTTTAACTGACCGATCAGCGGACGCTCAGATCAATTTCGGAAATCATTCGACGGGAACACAACGAAATCGGTTTGGTTCGGAATCGAATCAAGCCACTTCTGACTTAACATCTAAAGGACGCCGATTGTCGGATGAAGTAATGACAGGAGTTGATCAAGCCCGGGAAGAAAAGGAAATAGAGCCGAAGCAAAGAAAAAAATCTTCGGCCACGGTCGGAAATCGCCCTGGTGGGAAATTCTCGCACAAGGAAAATTTTGCAAGCCGAGGTAGCCTTGTGCTTTTATTTAAAAAGATCTATTGCTGTGATTTAAACCTGATGTAAAAGCGGGCGGATTATGGTTTGTTTGTTGGTTTTTGCGGATACGCGCTAGGTCCATTTGAGGTGCATTTATTAATCATGATTAAGTTAACTCAATTTCATGTCTTACCCCTCACATCACTCCTCTTTACTGAGCGCCAAAAAGGAGATCTGCGAATACCATTTTGTAAGTTTTTGGTGTAGTTGGACCTCGGACTTGAACCCAGGTGTACTCGCTGCGAAGCAAACGCTTTAACCACTACATCCCCCCCTCCCTATCAGAGACGGTTCATTTTACTGGATGTACAATGTAAAATTCCATCAATGGAAAACTCCGTACAATATAAAAAGAAATGACCGAAGCAATTGCTTGTATTGTAAATTGTAGCTGCCTAGGTGACGGTGGTTCGGGCAACAACATTTAAATTTTAAAAGTTAATTGAAGGAGGTTGCGTTTATTTTTAGGCAGACTCAAAGTTGTACAATCTTCAGCCTTACAAGATGTATACACCAACTCGTTGAGTAGTGAAACAGCCAAAGATATTTCACCCGATAGAAAGCTTTCTTTTAAATCTTTTGAAATGGCGAGTGATGATTCGTTGAATTCGACCAATAGAAGATGTTCTAGCGCATCTTCCGACCAATCACGAGATGAGAACCAGCAAAAACGTAAAAGTAATGTGCGGCCATTTTGATTTGTAAAAAGTTTATTGTTAAGCGAGGTACTGAAGTGCCATTTCATAGTCAAGCATAAATTTTTAATGTTTCCTTTTCTTAATGCTACCATTGTTTGTAGTAATATACAGATATAAGAGGAAATTACAAGTTGAATTGTTAAACCTTGGTTAGCGTCCATCTCTGCGTCACGAACGCTTGCATTGCATTTGTTTCAAGTCATGTCAACTTGAATGGCGTGATGAGTGTGATTGACTTATAGTTTCCGTAAGTTATACGGGGATGCAAAAAAATTAAAATGCTAACCACCCAAGTGAGATCAGGTGAAGTAATATTCAATCATATAACGAACTTTTCCATTGAAAAAGCTATAAATGTTTGTTTTTTCAAAGATAATTACCACTAGCGTTCTGCACAACCTTTCGTTGGCATACATTTTTCTACATGTATAAAGCACAAGTCGCTTCGAGCGTATTTCAAGAAACGCTCCTCTATTCTTTTTGCTACACTAGTCGGAAAATTACGGCTTGGCTGCCCAAGAGCTAGGTGCAAGAGCTACATAAGCGACTTGGCTTGGAATTGAACCAATTGAGTTTGCAGATGTGATTGCATATCGTGAGGTTTAGAGGGAATTTCTAGGGCTACTGTTCCCGCGACCCTTCTAAGAAATTTCAACGTGCAAGTGGTAACTCATCTTATCCACTTGTAGGAAAACGGGCTACTGCTTCCGAAGACACGTGCCCTATATGTGGCGTCACTGTTCGCACTAGCGACTTGCAAAATCACGTGCTTCAAGAAATCGAAAAGCTTGAAAAAATCCCGAGGTACATGGTCGATTTTTGAAGTACAACTAACTAGCTTAAAATTTTTATTTGACCGCCTGATAATGTAATTGTTTGAACGTATGGTTTTGGTGCGGTACACTTGGATCCGATATCGCGTTTGGGTCACATTAAAGACTTATAAATGGTGTTCTCAGCTCCTTTGTTAGGCTTTCGGGATAAGAGGGTAATGACAAAGAAAGTAAACTGGCAGTGTCACCAAAGATTAGCCCCTTACAGCGGTATACGATGGTTAAGCGTTACACTTAACGAGGGTAAAGGCTAATGAAAAGAAGATTACCGCTGCTTTATGTGCCGAAAAGGTGCGGAACAATCTGCACTTTGCGTAATGAAACGTTTTAGGTTAATTCTTAAGTCATTTTCAACAAAAAGAATTTCTAATTTACTGAAAGAGTAAAACGTTGCGTTGTACTTGGAGTTACAGTAGACGATTAAAGAATGGAACTGTAATGATAACGCCATCTGAATCTTTGTGCAGGAGAGACCACACTTCCGTGGGTAGTTTGCCGCGTCTCACTTGCTTTAGTATGTTATTACCCTCCACCTCCCTTTTAGCCATTGGTGCTGTGCTGTTCTCAATCGTTTGATTATACAAGTAGTTTTAAATTGTTCTTTAGCACTGGGTCTCAGCACTTGCTGATTTCTTGGTGCGAAGATTGCTTTCATGAATACACCGCTTATGTGAGATTTTAAAATGACAATTTGAAGTCTTTCCCTACTGATTTCATCTCTGATGAGGCGATAATGTAAGTGTGGGCAACCACGTGAAGTACTTGTTCGCTGATGGGTGATCGCAAATCGAATATCCCCTTGTTTCAGTTTCCGTTTTTGAGGAAAACAGTTTGCTGCCGTTTCCTTAAGCTTGGTTGCCGTACTTGTAGTATATGTATGCACTGTGGCAGCTGTAATGGCAATTCACAAGTCGTTCTGCGTATCGCGAATGGTTTCGCCGTTGCCGGAGGATAATGACGAGTAGTGTAGCTCCTCGTGCCCAGCTGGCTTTCGATACCTTGCTTGTAATTTGATCTTGACATTATGTTGAATTAAAGAAGGGCGTTGTTGCAGTGAAACCAAGAAGAAATACGGAAGCAACGGGCAGCTTTTATCGGAAAGACGTTCTAGCGTAAGTTGGACACGATTTGTAGATTTTAATTGGTTGCAAACGATACTGTGTAATATCAAATTGTTTTCTTTGGCTAGAATGGTTTTCGAGCATAATCACAACCGTGCTGTGAATAGCACACGTCTGTTTTGACATAACAAAATGAAGCATGTTTCTGACGATTCTCAAATGCTATTTTTGTGAAAACGAACCTTACGTTTAAGGGTACTTTCGAGCGATTTTTGGAGTAACGTATGGATAAGCCTTCTGTGACGGGCTTTGAAGTAAAACTGCTGCTTTGCCAAAAGCTTTTTGTGACGCGCTTGGCTGATGCCGCCAGCGATGAGTGCGTCACGAAAGGTTTGTGACAAGACAGTTGCAGTGCTACTTTTGATGCTGTAAGAAGTGTATAGAAATAAATTCATAAACGTGAGGGTGTTAATAGTTTGCAACGTCCCATATCATACTCCACCTTTGCTTGTAAAGTTAAGGTTTTAACCCAGACTTGACACCCCAGATTAGCTTTTTGTTAGCTGTTCTCGGATGAAATGTGGACCTTGAATTGTGTTTGCTAAGTCCCTGCCTGCGTGCTAATTATGAAGCCTTGTTAGCATTTCTGTATGCCACAAAGTTGGTGTTGGTAATATAGTGTAATTCTACGGTAAACACCTGTCTCTCGCATCAGGCTGTAATAGCAAGCTAAGCTCTTAATGCAGAATGAACTTTCGGTCGTATGCCGATGATGCCTGTAACAGGTAGCGATCTCTTGCGCCCCGAATCATTCCGCTGGCACGTCTAACCTTGATTGGTTTTAGCAGGCTGCCACTAGTTCAGTGTGGTCAGGCGGGAATCAATCCGCCGGCACGTCTAACCTTGATCGGTTTTAGCAGGCTGCGACTAGTTCAATGTGGTCAGGCGGGAATCAATCCGTCGGCATGTTTAACCTTGATCGGTTTTTGCAGGCTGCGACTAGTTCAATGTGGTCAGGCGGGAAGAGATGTTCCGACGGGAGCGTCAAAAAGGTGGACAGAATTGACCGTGTCAAGGTCTGTTTGTTTTGTTTACTGTCGCCTTGTTTCAAGGCAACGTTTTTTTGGCGAAAGCTTGACGCATTTTTGTTTGCTTATCGACGATGACATCATAATTAGACAGAGAAATGACGACGCTTAATTGTTGCGAAAATAATTTGTAAGCCGTCAATTATATGAACATTTTTAACTCTTGTAAGCAAAGCCGTTATCTTCGATCTTCCTTTTTATCTTGTTGCCATATTTCAATCTGGCGTTTGATCTTTCATTTTCTTATCTGTTAGAGTATGTCGCTATCTTAGGTCTGCTTGAACTACTTCATAAAACAAAGAATAACTGATTTTCAATTGTCTTCGGGCGTCTTGTTTGCTTGTCATGTGACATGTGTACGTAATGTTGAAACACTAGCACTTTACTAAAACGAGATCGTTATTAATAAAACTTAGAAGTTAGTCACTCACAGAATAAAAACAAAAAACTCCATTAAGTTACGTCTTGCGGAGTAATCTTTTGGACGACTTTTTTGGGAAGGTGAAAGGCTTGCAGCAGTTCCGAAATAACTTTAAAATTATTTGGTAGTGGTCATGTTTTTAATCTAAGTCCTCGTTCACAGTGCGCTTTGACAAACATGCTCTTGTTACTTACAAAAGTAAATGATTTTATTATGCCACATGTAGACTAGTGAAGCATTAGATTTGATATACAACAGCTCATGATTCCGGCTTTAATATGTTGTGCCTGCGGGCTTCATGCACCCCCCCCCCCCCCCCCCCTTCCCCGGTTAAGTGTCACGGTTTTAATAGACGCCGAAATATTCCACGAATAATTAAAGAAAGGACGTCTGATGAACCACAAACTTATTATAACTTAAAACGTATTGTTGTTACTTCAGCAGAGAGTATTAATCCCACTATCCCCAAACTTTAGCTTTTTATCGGCTCCTACGCTACACTTTACTCTCAGATGACGTGTTTGTGACGTCATTGCTGCATCATACCTCGGTTTTGTTCCATGTTTTTACCTGTTATTGTCGACGTCACACTTAGTCATCGTTCGCTGGTTATGTGGAATCATAGTCAAAGTCGGAGCTTTCAGGTCGTGAGTGATGTCGTTGCTGCGTCAGAGCTTGATTTCAATACCCGCCGTTGAGCAGGATTTTAGCCGGTAACATGATTTTAACTAAGCTCTTGACGCAACGTCCCAGCTGTGTACGACCGCTCCAGTTGGGCGTGTTCGTGGATGTGTCGAGCGGTGACGCTTGTATGACCCATAAATCGTGCGATCTATTCCAAGCTGTCTTCGAGCGTGGAATCGTAGCTTGGTTCAGTACGTTTGTACCAGTTTATTAATGGTGATTTGATTCAGAGCTAGCTAGCTTCTTGTTTGTTCTCGATCGCTTCCATGTTTCTTACAATTAGTTCGCGATAATTTACTGCCGTTATATTTCGCCCAGTCGCACCTCGTTTATTTCTTATGATTCCACCACACTGGCTTAATTTATAACATCTCTTATTGTCAGAGTGTGATTGTTTTCACCAATCCACTGCTTTCATTTCTGATCCAGCGTTTAATAAATTAATTAAACCTTCATTGTTCTCAATTTGGACAAACAAATCCTTTTCTGGGAAAGTTTGCAATGCTTGATAAAGAACTAGAAAAATTTTTTTCCTTTTCTTTCAAGGCTATATGGCTTAGCGAAGGCAAATCTAATTACATGTGTTATTATTTTAACTGTCCACTGTTTCATTTGATTTACGACCTGCATAAATGATTGGCTCATTACAATGTAGCTGGAATAAATCACAAGCTGAATTAGGAATGTATTGCTAACGCATTTCATCTTGCTTTGAATCAGCCTAATTAGATAAATCGTCAAATGGATGTACATTTCTGCACTTAAAGCAGGCAGCAGACTTTCCGTATATCGACAAAAATTGTCATTTTGTCCTATTTCTAACTTTGATTAATGAATATGGCTGTCAGATGTTTTATCAGTAATTGCTTAAAGCGTTTTTTACTCTGTATATTTTCCCGCAGAGCAGCCATATTGTCAGCACAGTTGTACAAGGCGCTGTTATTCACTTAAGCATTACAAATATTCGAGTAAATGCGATTTTAACCAACGCTTGCTGTTTTCGAGACACTTTGTAACGAGTTACAGATTTTTGTTTCGCTGCGTGTTTATACCGTTTGAAATACTTGAAAATGTTCGTTTTATTGCTTTTTCAACCATCGATTTTGTGTAAAAAATTGTTCATTTAAATTGCTATGACGAGAGCTTAGGCGATGCTTATACCTGTATAACAACATGCTCATTAATAAATAACACCGACTTCAGGAAAGAAACTGCTGCAGTGCAAATGTTTCTTTGCTGTGCCGGCGTAGGAATGCAATGTGGAGCCACAACGCTATCTTTGGGGGTAAAAGATACAAACATATATGTCTGTAAAATTGTTTTAGACTTACCAGAAAGTACGAAGCAATCGCTTAGAGCGGCTCAATTCGAGAGTTGGACGATGCTTGCGAAGCGCTCCCTCGAGTGGAGGAGAATCTCTACTCCATCTCAATGAGTCAAAGGCCTGGCCTTCTTCAACTTCGTGGTCCTCTCATTTTAGCCTTCCCGCCAACTGCCCAGTTTGCTGCCTGCCACTTGTAGGATCACAATCATCTATGCATGAACATATTGGTCGATGTCTTCGACAGGTTAGTCCTTAAGACCTTAGATTTTTATTTTAACAACAGAATTTATTGTTAATGTTCGTCACTAACCCTATTTTTTGCTCCAGATTGTCATTAGCAAGCGATACCTTTTCGGACGATTAGAAAAGGCACTTACAAAATGATTTAAATTTGAATTGACCTACAAAAAGGTCGCCTTAACATCCTTTTTCCCTCATGTTTTGAAAGCTCAGACATGCTGATTCAATGCATATCTACCACTACACTACACACTTTCAAACAGGGGCGGCTCGTGTATGGTACTGTGGGACTGCAGCACCCCCAGTCCCCACTCCATCTTATCGATGACATTTGATATAAATAATTAATCTTTTCTTTTCTTTATTTTTCTTATACTTGTAGTTACATTATATAATACATGAGGTTAATCTCAACAACCATTCTAAGTTTATGAAAAAAATATAAAAATCTTTTTGCTTCAAAGCTCCTGTGATATGGTGTTTGAAATTAGCAGTAGATTGCAATGCAGCTGTAGAAAGAGAACTGTCGCTGAAGCAGTTCCAACCCTTGTGTGCTGGTGTAATAAGCGTTTCTTTTTTAAATTAATGTAACAGTTTAGGCTATTCGTAAGTAAATTATTTTGTTTTGTTTTGCTTAGAGTTTTTCAAGATTATGTATAACTTTCCTTTTTTATTGTTTGTTTATTAAAACAATGGCTGAAATTTTCTGAAGCGCCCCCCCCCCATTAATTTTAGCCGCCAGCCGCCCCTCCTTTCAATGCAGACTTTTTTGTTGGAGCATAGTAGCACTTAAATTCGACATGCCCTTTGTGATGAAAATCAATAGTGCTTTTATGAAGTTTCGAACTCAAGACCTTGTGTTCCGCGGTTTGAAACAAATACCACTACACCATGGCGGCTGTAAACTTTAACTGTGTGCTCTAAAAAATGTAGTTATAGTGTTTGTAAGTGCTCGGCCACTTGATATAAACCAAAAAGCTGTGGTCATGGTCTGGCAGATTAACTGTAGTAGTTATTCAGTTTTTATCCGGCATTGTCCTCTTAGCAGAGATGGCCGAATTCACTCCATTCCTTCTGCAATTGCTCGCATTCCATCCCCCCACTTTGCTCGATTCAGGACATCTTCCTTCTTCGTCTAACTTCAAAATTTAGTTAATTTTTTTAAAAAGAAAATTGGTCACTTTCATCAGCGTGCAAATTTAAATACCTTCGATCCCAAGTGAGTCAAAACACTTTACTAAACAATGCACCTGGTGTTGTATCATAGCAAGTGTCCAGGCATAAGGTTGGTAGGTGCCCAAATAAATTGCCGAATTGAGCAGAAGCGCGAGGAAGCTTATCGCGTCCAATGCAACCGCTTCAAGCTCCACGTAACCAGTAATTTATATTTTTAAATGGAGTAGAGGAACGTCTGCCAGCAGATTGGAGAAGAAGAAACGGAAGTAGATGTGGAGAGCAGTGATCATCTTACCAAGCTGGAAGAGCTCGGCAGCGGTTGCCATGGCAGCCTGTCCGATGGCAAGACGTCGCCGAAAGCAGAAAGCGAAACTAAAGTTTTCCAATGTTCGATCGATGGAACCGCGACCTCTGGGACCTCAGTCATAAAACCACGTGATCTGCAAGAACAATCGGAACGAGTGAGTAGAAAGATGAATTGGATTTTGAGAGTGGTTCAAGATTTACTTTAGTGGTTTCATTAAGCTCTTGAGGGTTCAACCTTGATTACGTTTAAGGTTGGTTGACAGCGACAGCACCCGCCCAAAAGAGCGTGAATTTGTAGTTTGATATTCAAATTATGGTAAAACTGCATTTGTTTTTTTCCTTAGAAAATAGTCTATTCAACACTATTGCAATGCCTAATGTATTACTAGCTGCTTATATGTCTCGTATTGCCGTCTTTATTCCTTGATGTAGAATCGGCGAATTGCTCTGGGTTAGTCGGCACTGTTTTCCATCGCGCTTCGCATCCGGCAGAATTCGGGCAATTAGAGACGCGTGTACAGAAGTGCCGTCATCTTGCATTTTCTTATTTTCAGTTTTTAAATGTTGAAACGGACGACACGCAGATATATGGGCAGGAGCAGTACAACGAAGATGATCTGCTGGGAATGAAATCGTTGTCTGAAGAGGAAAATAACTGTGATAAAAGGTGAATATCGTTTATTTAATCATGTTAGAGCTACAGAAAAAGCTTGGCGGCTCAACAGCAAACAAAATTTGTATCCAGATCTGCTTCACGTAGATTTGGTCTAATTTTTATTTGATATCATAAAATCAGAGTTTAAAAGATTGAATTTGGTAACAAATATAAACTATTTACAGTTCTTCGGCCTTATCCGACTCCGCAGCTCCACCTAGTGTCAGTATCGTTTCATCTTTGCAAAGCAAGATTGAGAAACTTGAAAACGACTCTCGCTCAACACAATGCATGATTTGCATGGTAGGCAGAATTTGGCGCTATAGTTGTTCTGCTGTTGGCTGAATTTGGCCTACAATGATGGTGACAAATCAATAGGTGTGGTTGATGTTATTTCGTAAAGAAGCTGTTTCGGTCAACGTACCCACTGTAATGAGATTCACTGACAACTTGATAAAAGTATTGCACGCGGCCTTTTTTGTGTCATTCTCTGACGAGAACATATAGGTTGATATGATTATGTTTTTCATAATCTAAAGCAGTGCTTTTCTACCTGTTTTGAGACGTTATGCACTGGTAGGCATGACTTACACGATGCAGATGACAACTGTGTAGCTTAATCACTTAAGTTTGAAAAATTTATAATATTGAAAAATTTGCTCGCTGTCCAGCACTAACACTAAATTCTACCTACCGTATTTGATGCATTATAGGACGCAATATTTTATTCTAAAAATCACCCAAACAGCTTTTCAAAAACTTATTGCAAACGCTTCGGCTCTCGAGTGATGCCATTTTCAACGCAAATAATGTGCAACGTAAAAGTTGACTATCAACTACAGTACGCCATTCTGACACTAAAAAAATGAACATACATCAAGAAGCGATGGTCAAATGTTAAAAACGCGAATAGGAATGGCTGTGGAGTCTAAATTTAAACTAGGTTTCAATTGCTGAATGTAAAGTGATTCCAGAATAAGGCGTTTGGATTTGTAAGGTGAACTAGTGAGAATCTGTGGGTTGTTGAAGTCAACCCTGTGGTTAGGATTGGAATGCGAATGGTTACACACTTCCGAGGTGAGACTGGTCTGGTGCTCATCCAGGCGTTCTGCTAAACTCCGGCGAGTGTGGCCAATATGGAAAGAACCACAAGAATACTTTAACTTGTGTACTACGTTGCTTATTAATAAGTGCTGTTGGGGGTATTTAAAGTGAAGTTGTTTCTTGAGATTTTTGGTGACATGGATAAATCCAAACATGGTATCTGGTAAGTGCTTGTGAATGAATTCTTTCTCAACGTGGTGGGAGATATTTCCTAGGTAAAGGTAACTTGAATAAAAAATATTTGGAGGGATTCTTTTGAACGAAGAGAGTCCGATGAGCAAACTTTTTGTTAAGAGATTACCTGATGCACTAGTCGATGAAGCAAGATGGATATTCATTCCGCAAAAGTGTGTTTTTGATGAAACGAAATTCTGTATCTATTCAAGAATAAGAGTTGCAGATGGTATAGGAGCGATGAAGAAGGGAGTTCACTAGATTTTGTTTGTAACGAAGAGGAGAAAAGCTAGAAAGTTATGTGAGGCCCCCAGTGCTTGTGGCTTTGTGGTAGGTGCTAGTTTTAATCCTTTTTGATATTTTTCGATGAGATAAAGCCAGAGAGTTGTGCAATTCAACTTCCTTGAAACTCAATTTGATTGTGCACACTATCGAAGTTGCGAAGAAATATGTCAATAGAGGATATATTAGCAAAAGTAGCGAAACAATCGTCAACGTAGCGACAAAGAACTTTGATTGATGGTCCAGCGGCATGCTTTCGTTCGCTTTATCAATTACATAATTTACCATGACGTCAGCTAGTAGGAGGTCAATGGGAGAGCCAATGGCGACACGGTCTAGCTGTTTATAGCATTTAATGTTAAATTAAAAAGTCGAGTTTTTTGTTGACCTGCTCAATAGCTTCCGTGATCTGCTTTTGTTGAGGCCATTCCATTTTGTACTGTTAACAAAAGTGGAGTTGAGTGTAAGGTTTAAGGTGAATGAAGTGGGAATGTTGGTAAAAAGGCTTTTTACGTCAAATGAGACCATAGTTTGGCACAAATGTGGTTAAAGATTTTGGAAAGAAAGGTAAAAGTGTCTGGAATGTTGATGAGATATTGCCTGAAGTTTGCGAGAAATTGCGATAACCGCCGGGCACATTCATCACTAAAGGACCCACTAGAGAAAAGAAATGGTCTCAGGAGAATTCCAGGTTTGTGTAGTTTTGGTAATCCGTATAGAGCAAGAGTGGTTGTGGAAGTGGGATATAGAATTCAGCAATTGGAACCTAGTTTAAATTTAGACCTTTCCTCTCTGCTTATTTAACACGTGACTGTCGGTTCTTGTTGTCTGTTTATTTATTAGTGTCAGTATGGCGTAGTTGATAGTTAATCTTTATTTTGCACATTATTTGCGTTGAAAATGACACCAGTTACAGGCCGAAACGTTCACAGCATGCTTTTGACAAGTTGTTTGGGTGTTATTTTTGGAATAAAGTTATTAGTTTATTCCCCCCAGTTATACCCTGCGCCTACGCATTATTTTGTCCCGAATATTTGCTGAAATTGCCAAGCGCAACTGTTACAGTGCGCAGCACGACTTACTAAAATAAGACTTCCCACGGTGAAAAAATAAAGAAATAAAAAAATAACCAATTTGAGAAATAAAAGAATACCAATTGTTCTTTCAAAGGTTGAAAAGCACTGATCTAGAGTTAATTACGATTATAGGGGACCAAACATTAGGAAAGTACATATCGGCCCGAGTAGAAGCTTCAGTCGTCTTAGACGGCCTGAGCATTAAAATTTGAAATGGCAATATTTTAGTCGTTGCTGGTGTGGCAACGTGATTGAGTGGAAGCGTCGTTTATGGAGTCAGTAATTGTGAGTTCGAACCTCACCATGGCAACGATGTTGTGCATCTGGATAGGGCTTTTTTGCGGCATTTCTTCTGCTTGATTACACTGTTTGCGCTAGAAATGTACTGTACCAGGAATATCGGTAACATCGAAGCGGGTTCGAACAAAGGTTCCAGTACAACCTACAAATGTTTTTGCTATGACCGTAGAATGAATACGCGGCAAAAAATTCCGTTGGTTATATTTTTACCTACTACCTACAGCCATCTGCTCCAGTGCTAGGATTTATATCGAGTACGAGTTCAAACTCCGTTGGATTATGCCTTAGATATATTAGGCGCTGAACCCTGGAGCTCTGTTACTATGGTTTTGCCTTGCTTTTGTAACCAGCTTTTTATGTTTAAAGGGTATTTACAAAGACCCGGTTACCTCTATCCAGTGCTGGCATGTCCACTGTGAACGTTGTTGGCTGAAAGTGCTGTCAGTCAAGAAGTTATGTCCGCAATGTAACACTATTACTCCGCTCAACAAGCTGAGAAGAATTTTTTTGTAACTTTTTTATTCTTTTACAATCGTGCACTTACCGTATCTGTAGTGTGTATGACTGCATGTTTATGATTTGAAAATATATGAGGTATTTTTTACCAAGTATGATTAATTAATTGCTTATCGTCAGAACCGTACTCCTCAAATTTTTATGAAACCAGCACAAAAACCTTTTGAAACTTTTCCACACTTTTGAAACTAAAAATGCGTGGGGTTAGGTCAGATTGAATTTTTACCACTGATTTCAATAGCGCAATTTTTTTTAAATCGGGTGAAGTTTAGAGGGCACCTTCAAATCAGTATACTGCCTGTTGGAATAGAATGATAGATTACAGCATAACGTACGGCTTTAAATCAAATTTAAAGCAATGGCAAATACGAAAATTATAATTACTGATTCGTGGGCGGACTCCACGTTGCAGTGCTTTTGCGATTCAGCCATGTCGAGCGTTTCAGTGCCTTAAATTCTGAGATATATTGATTACTTACAGCAAAGGCCAAGTTTTATTGTGAAATTTTGAAGAATGTGGAAAAATGATGCTCTGTCTACCACAAAAAGCTGGTCGGTAGGTTATGCACTTGTTCATAATCTAAATTAGTTATTAAAATAACTCAACGTGGATGCTCGACCATGCACTCCGAAATGGTTTGCCTTGCCGAAGAGACGTTTATACCTGGAGCAAGAAACAAACTTGCACTAGGGGGTTTAAGTTTTATTGCTAGAACGACAATCACGAAAAAGCCTTTCCATGAAGAAGGCTTAACTTAATTCCTGTAAATAAGTTTAGCGTCCTTTTGAGTTTATTCTGCCCCTATTCATTTTGTCAAATAAAAGCATAAAAATTTGTAAAGTTATTTGCTGTGTGTGGGTATGCATAGTATTTGTTTTAAAAAGAGGTTGGTGTTATCGACATGGTTTACAACGTAAAGTTTAAGAGGAAATTTTCAGAAAAAACATGTCAGAAGGTCTACACCAGTGTGTGTGAAATCACAGTCAATACCAGTGGCGTGTTTGGAAACAAATTTTGGAATGGGTCCCAGTATGTTGTAAAGTTAATGACATTTTCTTGAGATCAATTTGGGAAACAGTCTTCAATCAAACGCGAACACCTTTTTCTTATCACAATTATTGCTACAGTAGAGGCTGATTTCCATTTGGCGTAGATTGCAGGCGTGGCGCGAAGATTTTTTGTTTCTCTATTTAGTTTTATGCGCGGAGCGCGCCTGCAATCTACGCCTTATGGACACCAGCCTTAAGGAATGCTGTTGTTCTTCCGGTGTTGAATAGTACATGGAACAAGCAACGCAAAAATGCTCTTTTATTAATGATTCGCTTGACAGATACGCTATACCTCATTAGAAAAAATAGCGCTCAGTGTGGTATTTGAACCCGGAGAGCGAGTAGCAAAGCTCAAGCAAATAACACTGTGATTTTCCTCAACTGACATAACTTATAAGGCGGAAAGTAGACAAACATGGGGTAAAAGCGAAAAAGGTTGGTCAGTATCGTGATTAAGTTAAAGCATGATAAATTTACTACTAATGACGTCGCTGTAAGCAAAAGATGATGAGCTTCCAGCGATATATTTGAAAGGTTGGATGATACCGTGGCTGCAACGAAAACAAGAAAAAAGTTTACTCCACGAGAGGTCTGTTGTACATCTTGTACCTTGCCTTATCTCATAGAATACTCTCAGCTCTTGCTATGTGCATACTTTTAATAATCACAAAGAATAAGAAAACTACAGATGCTATACACTGCAGTGTTGCCATAAATAAATATATACAAACTAAGATATATCACATTTCCTTATAGATACAAGACAACATAAATTAACCCCAACAAGCGCTAGATATGTACAGTGGAGTGCACTCACTCCATTACAAAGTCATTAAAACGGCTGGGGCGCCGAGACATTCTTCTTGACCTTCGAGGGGAGGCATCTGCCCGTTCATCATGGGTCTGATCGAACGCCTGCCGAGTACTACGAGGTCCATCTTCTTCATTACTAGGACCAGTGCCAGGAAAAGAACAATTGTGGTGCTCAGGAGCACATGAGGTTAGTCGTTTGCGAAGGTGGATTCTGTTTCGGCGAATATAGCCCGGATTCGAGTTTGATTAGATAACGTCGTTGCGCTTGATAGCATTCCATAACTCGGCCATATCTATGCCACCGCTTTATGTTAATGTTCTGCACACAGACAGAGTCACCAACCTTGAGTTGTGTCAATGGTTTTGCACCTCGATTGTAGTATTTTTCCAACTTTTCCTTTCTTCTGGATGCTTCCCTGTCAATTAGTAGTTTGTAGTCGTGCCAGTTGCAGGATAATGAGCTTTTTTGACATGGAATAGCATCTTGAACAGGGTGGCCATATAGAATTATAGCAGGGGATAGTCCAGTGGACTAGTGTGGCGTATTCTTCCATTGGAAAATTCCTTTCATCCACTCCTCATTAGTGCAGAACGGTTTCCCTCTGCCACGCCAACATTTGGGTAACAAACCTTTGGCCAAGTTCACGGCTGACTCCGAAACAGAATTACCCTGGGGATAGTGAGACGAAGACGGGCACCATTTGACACCTCAACGTGCAAGAAAAGTGTTTACTTCAGTCGAGCCAAATGGAGAACTGCATCACTCCATAGTACGTCACAAACCGCTGTGTTGATAAACCATTCACGTAAGCAACTGATTAACGAGGCGGCGTTAGGATTTGGAATGGGGCTTTTGACATCAAAATACCCCGAATACCAGTCTACAATGACCAGGAACTTTTCACCGTTAAGATCAAACCAATCTCCTGATATGATTTGAAAGGCGTGTGTCACAACTGGTAGATTCTGCATTGGCTCTTTTACATTGCTGGGCAATGCCTTTGTACCTTCAATGCCCCTATCTGAGGCGTGTAAATCAACGAGCACATGTCTACGCAGGTTAGCAAGAATAACTAAGCGAGTACCTTTGAGGATAAAGTCATCATCGCTGATTAACAAGTCGTCACAAACATTCCAATAAGGGTGAACTAATTCGTGCAACTCATGTTTATGCACAGGGAAACCTTGCCGAACTTCAGTTTTTAATAATTGGTATTCTAAGTCATTTTCGGTTGCGTTTCTGATATGTTCGAGTCGAAAAGAGCATTCGACCTTTTGAGCCTGTGACAAGCAGCACATTTGAAGGAAAAGGGTTTGCACTTCACTCTCTGCTTCGTCGCTTTCATCTGGGTTATCAACTGGATGGCGTGAAAAGAAGTCCGCCAGTTTATTATGCGATCCAGGGATGTATTCCACAGAAAATTGTAGTTCATTAACTTAAGAAGGTTTTTCAAAATTCTAGAATTACTTACATCGTCAAGTTTCCGTTTGTTGCAAATGCTAATCAAATTACGGTGATTTGGTTGGTTGTTTGTGGTGCGGCAGCACCAGGTTTCAACTCTTTGATTCCCGCGCCAAGCGTACCGTCGTTGATTAGCACTGAACCAGTAGAGTGGCTTTGTAGAGCTAGTAATATTAGCTCTAGGGATCCTTTCTGCTTCGTCAAACAAAAAACAGGAAGCCGTCGAAGTTTTCTTGCAGTGTTTTATTTACAAATATGCGCAGCTCCGCCCAGCGGGCACAGAACGAAAATTCACGGCAATAAAGGCTACCACACAGCCTTAATAACGATCAAGCAGGAGGACCAACACTCTGGCTCAAACAGAAATCCGAAGCATAATGAGGCCGAAACGAAAATTCACTACTCGTTTCGCCACGGTGACGTTTTGACAAGAATAGCGAAAATATATGTGGTCACTATATATACAAGAGCAGATGCACCTGTTATACAGTATATATGAGCCAAACATGTGGCCTCATTTAACCACAGGGCAAAGACCAAAGAAAGACAATACAACAAAGGAAGGCTTTTAGTAGTCCGCAGGAAGCCCGGTTATAACGTCTACTACTCAGTAGGAGCTAATTGTTCGGTTCACTGTAGGGGTCTAATTTGAAGCTATATTTACTAAAACTCCTAACAAAACAACACGAGATCACTTAATTTACCACAATATCAATCAATTTCGTCGGAAATTGCTTATGAAGTCTGTGCGTCCCGTTTTCAAGAGACTACGCTGTATGAAGTTAAATCGCTGTGAAAACCTACATGGCGATTGGCGGAACAGGTTAGTTGGTTTACCCTTCCTCTTTCTTGGGATGGAGGTATGGCGCGAACAGCAATCCAGGTTCACGCCATCAACCTAATTAAAAAAGGCTAGGGGGAAAAAGTGGTATCCCGTTTCGAACTAGTCATGAACGCAAATTGCCGACTGGTAGCCCCACCACCAACAAGGCGGACTGCCATTGGTGGGTACCCATGAATCGCCTCTTACGACATGCTAGGTGAGCAGCTTTACTATCCTAACCTGGTTATGCACGGGTAAGATCGGTGATCGGTGAACAGTTTAAAAATTGTACCTGCCAGAAAGGTGTAGCATTTTCTTGTGGCGTATACTACTGCTTGTAGTTCTAGCTCAATGAGAGCGTATCTGGTTTCGGTAGAGGTCAATGTTCTTAACCCTGTTTGGTGGTCAGGTTGCTGTTGCTTCGGGTGAAATCCCAGACCGTTCTTTAAACTTGCATCTGTAAAGAGCTGCAGGAGGGCTCCTGGTCAAAAATAAGCAATTACTTTGTCGCTGTTGGTCTTTTGAAAAGCCAGTGTCTGTTCTTTTGTCATATTAAAAGGATCAGCAGTCTTTTTAAAGAGCGGTCGTAAAGGCTGTAAGGCAGTTAGTTGCCAAGTCTCTGTTGAAGGGGGCCAATTGATTGGCCATTCCTTGAAATGACTGCAGGCGGTCTAAGTCTCGAGCTTTTTAAAATCTTTAATAGCGTTTAATACTTTATCTTGAATTTTGTAGCCACGATCACTGAGGACAATTCCATTGCTGCTTAGCTATAACTGGGAGTTGGTTGGCAACATTACCTTTGTTTATATCAGTAACCTGGATTTAGTGCGGTTCAATTATCAGCAAGCTCTATTTGTTTATTTGTAATTGGGTAATTTGGTTTAACTAGTCTTTTTAAGCTGAATTAGATATTTAGTTGTAGGCTACAGTTGATGCACCAATTAGTCTTTCCTCTATGTGATTGCTAGGATTTAACTAAATTTTTGGATAGTTTTAACTGCTTACAACCTGTTATTTGTATTGCATGCTACCGTATTATTCCATTTGAATAAGATTGTGATAAAGCAATGGTGATGTAATGTAAGGCTGTAGTGAAGTTGGAAAGGATAAATGCCACTAAAGGTTTCTGTGCCAAGAGAAGTCAGCGCATTCCTGAGCTGAACAGAAATAAAGATGATCGGGATAAGGGCGATGCCCTATTTACACCAACTTATCGCTACTTCCCTCGGAAAAGTTATTTGGGTGAAGTTGCGCAACCAGCTGAACCGACATTTCTAACCTGACATAAAGACACGTAGCCTTGCCGAGCGTGGCCGGCTAGTATGGCTTTAGTTATCACAGCAAAATATATTTTGTTACTCTCTATGTTTTGCAGGAGTCTCCGACTCCGTATTGACTCCAATGAAGCAAGAAAGCAAAAGCACAAAAACTCTTGAAACATCAGCCCGAATGGATGAAAAACATGAAAAGTTGCAATAGGATTATGAAGTCACAAAATGGCATTAACAGTTACAGTCAACTTCGGATATAAGAGATCCGCCGGGACCAGCTCAATTAATCTCTTATATCCGAATATCCCTTATAACCGACTGACGTAAAGTTTGATTCGATATCCTAAGAACGCAAGTTTTAAACGCTCAAAACACCCTTTTTGAAGCTTTTCACGCATTCCCCGCAAAGAAACTTGATGAAAACACTCCAAACAAACTCAATAAACTATTTGGTCAAATTTTAATTTGCCAATTACCACCTTATTCCACATCAGTGTTATACTGTACAGTGCAGTACTGTATCCATATTGCAATAGTCATACGAAAAAGTCCGTAATTTTTTCTGCGCGCTTTTTTGAATCCTGGTCACAATCAAGTGCTTGTCCTTTTTTGAATCCTGGTCACAATCAAGTGCTTCACAGCGGCCGCTACGAACTCCTCGCTAACATCCTCTGGTATATGACGAAATATTCACTGGTTATCGGTCATAGTCAGAACAACCACATAGACAAACCGACATTCATCATAGGGTAAAACCACAATCGACAAGCTGGAGTTAAGCTCGTAAACGGCATACATAACAAAATACATTGTACTATATCAATTGCAGGTAACTCGAACCTGAAGAAACGCGCCTTCAGAACAGCGCGCCCTCAGAAAGCCCGCGAAATTGAAATCCGAACACGCACTTTTGGTTATTTCGACGCATCATCAGAACAAAAAATCGATCCCTTATAACCGACTGAAATTACTAGAAAATCACGATTGGAACTTAGAAATTTAATCCCTTATAACAAGCGAAAATTCCTTATGTCCACATTCTTGTAAGCCAATATTTTAGGTATTATTTTACATTGAAAATTAAAGGGACCATTTGAAATAGTCTCTTATGAACGAAAATTTTTTATATCCGCATCCCTTATGTCGTAAGTTGACTGTCTTGGCAGTTGTTCGTACAATGAAGTCTTTAATACAGCCCAAAAAAAGGGAGAGGTTGAGCACCCCTGCTTTAGACAAGGTTTTAGCTTAGCAATAAATAGGCTACTTGTCAATGTTTGCAAACATTCTGTGCATGCAGTCAAATAAATGGCAACCGTAAAATAGTAAATTGAAGCTTTTTTTTGCTTGTTCTGTCTTTTGCTCCCGGTATCACATGACAATCTGTCTTAAGATTAAATATGAAAGCCAGTCGCTGATTTCACGTCATGCATAGTCATGCTAAACTACGCCGTCGGCAATTAAGTTTATGTCATTTTTAAAACTAGAGTTTGAGCCACTCAAAACTTTTCTTCAGAGCCCGCAAGGCAGAGATTGAACGCCCTGCTCTATTGTATTTAGGTTAAGAGAAATAGGAATAATGAACTGGTTGTGGTTGATTATTATCTTTTATGTTGATTTTGCAGTGGTGTATGCGCATTGCTGCAAGTAATTCACGAGGCCAGTTTTACAACCACTGCAGCAATAATCGTTTATGCACAGAACTAGGCTAGAGTTCGTTCAATTTTGAACTTTGAGAACGAAACAGCAGAACAAAATAAGTTTATTCATTTTGCTTTTAAATTGCCCACAATAAAAATTAGAAATTCCCTAATACAAATGCAAATAAAGTAAACAAAAAAAGCAAGAAGGTTAGTTCTTGATTTTGTTATTGGGTAGATTAAGTTTAAATAGACAATAATAAATGCGGATGAGCAGTGTAAGATGGAAGAGCACACAAAAATAGGAAATGAAAAGATGTTTCCTGACCTGGACAGTCGTAGGAAAAAACTGCTTTAAGTTCATCTGCATAGAGCTTAATTCCTTAGCTATTCCCTTTCAGTGTTGATGAGTTCTTACTACTGAAGTAGGTCTACCCCAAAACAATTTACAATTTAAAGTTTAGTTTGTTCCTACCGAATCAAATGATTAACGCTCAAGCTGACAGATTATCGTGAGATTTATCACTACATAAAAATCACGTATGGGCTTGAAACTAAATATTACTTCAGCAGTGTGGCACAAAGTGCTTAAGTGTCAAAACTTCATCAAGGTGTGTATATTGAGCAATCAGACTAAAGTAACAGTACGTTGCTTGTGGCATGGTTAAGTGGCACTGCATTTACATAAAAGCTTGCATTAATACGGCTTGTGCCAATCTCAATGGCATGTATAGACAACTGGTTATTCAAAGATCTTCCCCCTACACCCCTAGACGAGTGGACTATAGTTTACTGCTCTCCCTTTTCTTGTGTTTATACTCGTTTGCTTTTGACAGTCATATTTTTATGGCAGCTTAAGTCAAATAGAACCTTAATACCAGAAACCATGATGTGACATCTCACATATTGTTACGTGACTGTGAGGGCTACACTTATTGTTAATTCTGTATTTGTCAGCAATGGTATGTGCCTTGATCATCAGACATTTTTAGATGATGTCAAGTTTCAATTGAAAAAAAGTTGTTTTGAACTAGGAGAGAATGGTTGTATTTGCTACTTCATTTTGAAAGCAAATTGGTTTTACAGCTGTAGAGAGCCTTCTTAATGAAACTACTAGTAAATGCAATCTTAAAGAAACTCAAAACAAATAATCTAATTTGTGTGAATATTTGGTGACAATGACACATTTATTGCAAAAAAAATTGAGGATATGTCCAAAACTACTACCACTTTCTTGAAAAAGGATAAATACTGACCAGAGTAAAAATCTTGCATTTTGTTTAACCAAGTATCCGTTTTCATTGTTTTTGCTAAACAGCAACATTGAACTAAATTGGATGCTTGTCTGATAGACAAGTGTTTAACTTGTCATTAATTAACCTCTTGGAGCCTTATGTTGCTTGCATCATGGATAAGCAGAACTGGCATTACATCCAAAAAGCTCATGTTTTGGGTGCAAACTACAGATTGTCTCAACCACTAATTTATGAACAAGTGACTTCTGACTCACAAGCCACCTGGTCATTTCACATTGTCCCACACTCACTGTTGGTTATGTTTAGGGTTGCCAACTTTGACAAATTTCAATAAAGGATGCTGTGACTAGAGTTGCCAACCGTCCTGTATTTTAAAGGACAATCCTCAATTGGAGACCCTCTGTTCTTGTCCGGGTGGGTAATCAGGTGTTGACCTTTTTTTTTTTTTTTGAGGCCACCATGTAAAAATACTGCTCGCGGACATGGTGGCCTCCAAAAAAGGTCAACACCCGGTTTTCCATGGGTTGTGCTACACAACCGCAATTGGACTATACTTTTCAAATTTTTTCCACTCTTGCAGTAAATTTTTTTCAGCTCTAGAAATAAAGGACAATTCTAAGTTTAATAAAGGACAAGGACGGGGGTTCAAATAAAGGACTGTCCTTTGAAATAAAGGACGGTTGGCAACCCTAGTTATGTTTGTGTTCCATGATTTACCTAAGTTATAATCTTTCTCCTTCAGTTTTTCTAGCAAAGACAAAAAGCCTAGAGCTATTTACCTTTGTAGGACAATTGACATGCCTAATTTCAGTGTAAATTCTTTTGTTCTTCTGGCAATGTCTTGGTTAGCTGCATTTAAATTCTGTGCAAAACGGATTTTATAAAACTTTCAAAAATTCTTGACTTTTAAACACTTGCTAGGTTTTTTCTTCACATGGATTCAACATCAAAGTTTCAGACATGTCTGGGGAAATTCTAACATTTGGCAATTCTAAATTATATCAGAGATCTGTGCCAGTAACACAGAAAAAAGGACTGGTAATCTCCAGTTTATGAATGTATGCATCTTTAGTTTTGATTGAAAAGTATGATTTGTTTAACATATATTTTAAAGTTTTTTTTTGCTTTTGCAATTTGCTTTTTTCCTGAAAAGTGTCATACCAGGAACTATGCTAGCAGTCTTCTGTTTCCTAGAACAAGAAATCATGATTATCATGGAGATTGGTCTGAAAAGCAACTTAAACTGGGTCCCATTCAGCCTGGGGCAAAAGCTCAAAACTTTCAAATCTGGACATTGAACAATGGATTAGTTACATATCCAGGACCTAAATTGCCTGAAAATGTTTCAATTGGTTTTCATGCATTTACAAACCATTCTGGATTCTTGGAATGCATGTGGACAAACTCTAAGTCGTTGGTGGATTTTGTAAACACCAGCCCTTCTGTTTCTCGATTTGTATTTATGACGTTTGACAGCAATGCAGTTGAAATTGTAACATGGATGCGTAAGCAATTAGACATAGCTATAAAGCAGAGCAAACTCACGGAAAAAGAGAGACAAAATTTTCTTGAAAGATCCTTTTTTGTTGTAACTCCAGTCAATGAAATAGGCAATTGGTTATCAACAATACTGTCTGATTGGTCTTGCACTGACCATGGGTGTGGATATAATCAGTTGATTTTTCATAGTAAAAACTGGAATCCAAGTATAATTGTCAGCAAGAGAGTTGATGCAAGATATGATTGGGTATTTAACCACCAGTGGTTCTCAAACAATCTGAATCTGAAATTGGTAGCTGATTCTTGCCACCGTGCTGATCTGTCTAACATAAATAGATCAGTAATTCTGATATCGGATGACATATCGAAGTGCTCAATTGCAAAGAAAGTGTTTAATCTTCAAGCTTCAGGAGCAGCTGGGGTGTTAGTGTATTCAAAACCAGGATATCCAGTGCAAGATTTGAACTGTGAAGGGTCTGATTGTGATAATATGATTAAAATACCCGTGGCTAGCATTCCTTATAATGCCAAAGTTTTTGCAGCACTTGCCTCTCAGTTTGTTGTTAATGTCTCTTTGCAAACTACACCATCACCTAACTTTTATTTCACCATCAATGCTCGAGGTGAAGTGGTAGAGCCAGGTTGGTTTTTGTACCCATCGATGCAATTTCTAGCATGGCAGATGCAATGGCTTGTGTTTGATGACAATTTAGTTCATAGAATCGCTAAATTAGATGAGCATGTTGTACCGATTTTTAATAATACGGTAATGCAAGGCAAAAATGGAACTGGGTATGCGACAATTCACTTTCCAGATGACTTTGACCAAGTTTTTTTGGATATGGCGCTGAGCTGTGAAAGTAAAAGAGATGAAGGCTGTCCTCCGTGGGATCACATACCGCAGCTACTTGTGTGCTGCAAAGGGGCATCTTTGTGTAACGTTGAAATAGGCAGGTGGATAACCTCGTTTCGACGTGGCATTGGACATTGGCTCACTGACATATCCCCATTAATGCCTTTGTTTTCTTCTGACAAGTCGCAGTGTACATTCTTAGTCAAAATGTTTGCTTGGTGGGCCCAGCCATGGGTTGTGTCTTTGTCTTTGAGATTCAAAAACTCTCAACCTGCCAGACCACTTGTTACCAGCTCTGATCGAAGTTTCGTACGTAGTACTAAACAAAAAGCACATGAAGTTCTTGCATTGTTTGAGGGTGGAGTTTTCAATAATACGTACAATGCGAAGTACCGACCATTTAATTTCACTGTGCCAGCTAAAGTAACTTCTGTATACATTTATGCCGTTATTACTGGGCATGGTTCTGACAACAACGGATGTGGAGAATTTTGTGTCACGTCGCACAACTTTGTTGTGAATGGAAAACACAAACACACAAAGACTTTTTCGAATGCAGGAACCCCACTTGGATGTGCTGACCAAGTGCCTCAAGGTGTCGTACCGAACGAACATGGTACTTGGCTGTACGGTAGAGATGGATGGTGCGACGGTCAGCAGGTGGATCCATGGGTGTTCGAAATTACCGACGAACTCAACGCAAAGTCAGTCAATAGTATTACGTATTCTGGTTTGTTTGACGGAAAAGATCCTAATCCAACGGAAAATCCCGGTGAAATTCTGATGACTTCCTATTTGATCTATTATGTAACAGTGCCAGTCTAAACTATAAGTTGTTCAGGTAACTGAAAATGGCAAATAGTTATCCACCTGATAACTACGGTTTTATATGAACTTGTTTTATTCACTATTAAATCATCTTGCAGAGCAAATAAAATTGATCGTACCTTTTTATTCCTCTTTGTTCTGCTTTTCCTATGCGTGGCAATAGTACAGCATTAAGTACTCATTTCTTTTAAATTGTTTGTCTTTGATTGTTTTGCAGTGTTTCCTTATCTCATTGTGTGACTATTTAGTGAGACAGCCGTTTCAATCTGCACTTACACTAAATCTCGCTTGCTTCGTAATCAAGAACTGCTAGATTTGGTATCTGCACTAATTGGTGTCTTTGGTACAAACTGCTGTGACTTACACCAGAAACAGTTTTGACTTAGCCCGTTTATCGATTTGTGTAGATGCATAGAAGCGATCACAGTTCATTGTGTGTTTAGGAAAACAAATTCGTTGGCCTAGTTTCAGTGTGTGCTGGTTATGGCACCTTTGCGATTGAGGGTTTGGTGTTACCTTTTCATCTTTAGTGCTACGCAAAAAACATAAAACTTTTTTTTTGCCATTTTTATCCTCCATTCGCGAGAAAGCGAATTGTATCACTATCTTTTTGGACGGTATGTCTGGGTCACCTGTCTTCCACACAAAGGTGGGGGCGTCCCATAAAGTGCCTTGCCCAAGGCACAACAAGCGAACTTGCCGGCTTGTTCTCCACAACCTCCCTTAAATGCCGAGAGCCAAGCAGGAAAGCTATGGATGGATACCATTTTTTGAAGTCTTTAGGTATGACTCGACAAGGGACGAACCCCAAATCTACCGACTGCGAAGCGGACGCTTCAACCGCTACGCCATCGCATCAGTCGAAAAATGCAACGGTCAGAAAACCGGTTCTTAATTCGCGATACTTTTTTGATACAAACAGTAAATCGGAAACAAGTAAGCTATGTTTCCTAAAGGAACACCTGCTCTATTTGTAGGTTGTTAAGCTACTTTAAAATCCGTTGTTTTCGCTGTAAGCATCAAGTTTAAAGCCTTGTTCTGCCTTGGAACAAGCTGCGTGTATGGAGTGAAAAGCTTCGATGTGATTTTCATATTGCGTTTTATTTCTTTGTTTTTAAGTTGATTTACTCTTGCAGTGCTTAAGCTACATAGTGCAGATATGCCGGTTCAACCTCAATAAAGTTGATTGTTCATTAAATGTTGATCGGTTAAGAAATGTAGTGCATGCCTGTGCGCTCATGTTCTATTTGCTACTCTTTCGCTAGAGTGAGCCACGATGACGGGGAGACTGCTCAGTCCCACCAACTGTTTGCCAAATAAAGATTGAGGTATTCCGGTGCTTTATCCGGGACTCAACAAGTAAATACCTGCTTTTTCTCCACGCTGTCCCTTTTGTGCTTAGCGCCAAGCAGGAAGCTGTGGATACCATTTTTTGGTTTTTGGTGTGACCCGGTCGAGGATAGAACTTGCAGCTGACTGGCTTACAGATGCTCTTACCGTTAAATCGTCGATGCATCGGTAAAAATGTTAAATCTTTTAAATTTCGGCAAGTGAATGAGTGGAAACCTTATAGCTAGATTAGGCAGTATCACCAAGCTTACGCAAAAAGTCCGAAAAAAATTGGAAGCCACGAACTGAGGCTTAATTGATGTCTTCAAATGACTTAATATTTTCTGGATTGTTCTTGGTAGGCTATTGTTCATCTTAGAATACAATCAGGTGACGCTAGATCTCCTAACTGCCTGCAGTATAACTCTCCACTCTGCTACGATTAAAAATGCTTTGATTAACTGTAAAAGTCTTTGTTCTCGGCAAAGGCGAAGGTACAAACCGGCTTTTCGTAGTCAGAAAAATTTTGTAAGTTACATGCATACGTCAGTGTCTCAGGGGGGGCTGAGTCCATTTTAATGTAGCAAAAAGAAATGATCCAACTCTCAGCTAGTTACATTGTGTACACTTTAGTACTTTTTTTCAACAACTTCCCCAGCAAATTTTTTTTTCCAGCAATATATACATCTGCCCGTGTTTAGCATAATAAAGTTGATTTACCAGCGTGTCGTGAAAACGAGTGTTGTTGTATATCTACTAACGACATTCTTCTTTATTAGTGGAGGAACTAAATAACTGTGACTGACCTTGTAATTCATTTTGTACAAATGGTTTACGCGGTAAGTTCCCTAATTCAGTTTTTTGATCAAACGAAAACTTTAATTATTGGAAAATTAATGAATTCATAAGCTTGGATATACCTAGTGGCCGGTCCAGGAGAGCGAATGTAGGAGGTGAATCCCTCCTGCCAGCCTTTTCAAGTCATGTTCAAGGCATTTAAAAAATCTAGGTTTACGAGTTTGTAGTGGTTAAGATTACAGGCCTCACTAACTCCTAACATCAGTGTAGACTCTAGAATGAATCTATTGTGGATAGAAAGTGCTTGCCTCTAGTCAGCTGTTCGATTTGCGTTTTACTTTATTGTAGGGATTTAATTCTGGTCGTCGTTTTGTCTTTGCAGCAGAGTTAGGATCGTGGTATTTATTTCGCCAGAATTTTTCATGCCAGAATGCTTATAGCACACCTGTTACCAGGCACGTAGCCACGGGAGGCCTGTGAGGGAGAGGCAGTTGCCCCCAAATTTTTATTTTGCTTCCTCAAACAAATCTCACCTGCCTGACCGTTTGATAATACTTCCTATTTGGTAGCGAAAAAACGCAATATGGCGAAGACAATTCAATTGTTTTTGCCATATTTTTCATTTGCATTCCATTCATTTTCAATACTTATTTAGATTAGGCACGTACAGCCATGAATTGAAGATTTTAGGGGCTTGAGACAAGAATTCATTGCCAAGATTCCTCGAAGAAGTACTGTTCGGAGGGCGTTTTTCCAGTGGAAACAGAGGTGTGAAGACCTTTCATTTTTGAAGATCACATTTTTTGATGCTTGAAATCGTGCTCTTGTCATCTCAATTGGGTGAATTGACCACTTTTCGAAGATCAATCTATCGGTAACCAAATTTTAAAAAAAAAACAACAAATTTATACCATATTTTCCTACATATCTAGAAAAAAAGTGCCCTTTATTCTGCAAAGGGGGCCACAAAAAAGAGTGCTTGAGGCTGCTGCCGCACTTGCCTCACCTTAAATATACCACTGGGCAGGCATACGCTTTACAGGCACACCAAAACCAAATTAACACGTTCAACTCGTTGTGTACCACCGGTGGTACATTCGTATCTTTTATTACAAACGTCGTGTATCACCTGTGGTACATGTGTATAGTTGCAATATACTCTTTCCTGCAGTCGTATCATTCAAAAAGTTGTAATTGTAATGCCTTTAACGTGCATATATTACGGTTCTTGTCAGAATGCAAAAGGTTTTATACTTTTTCGATAAAAGTTCAAAAAATTTTTTACGTTTAAATTTCTGATTGCTTATACATCTACAAACAACCATTATTAGGCGAAAATTCAAGCTTTTATTTTTGAAAAACAATACAATAATGAACAACAAATAAAAACATAAATTTTCCTTGAGTTTGCTTAGTTAATGCAGTTTATTAAAGCAATCAAGACACAGAGAAGGCTTATCTTCACATTCTTCACAGAATGTGGAAACGCGTTTTGCGCGTTTTCTGGCGACTTCAGTCCTTTCACTCCTTTTTATATTGTCGTAACAGTTCTTGCATCTTTTTCGCATCTTCCGAGCTGGACCATCATGCTTTCCAAGATGATGCCTCTGTAGAGGAACTTTTCTTGCTGTTACTGGCAAAGTTTCTTCTTCATGACTTTCGTTTGCTTGTTTGGTCATTTCATCAATTACAGCATCCCTAAAACGAGCATATCCATTTTTCTCCCAGAAAGCTTGCAGTGAACATACCAAGAATTTACAATTGCAGTTCCCAAAATTATTTCAAAGAAAACTTTTCTGTACCACTTGACTGTTTTTCGGACGCATGTGTAATATGCTGACATCTGATCAGATACATCTACTCCTTTCTTGGCCGCATTGTAATCTAAAACTGCTTGGGGTTTTAAAACGTCTTCATTGTTTTGTTTTTTCCGTCCCGTAGCTATCAAAACATCGAAATGCTCAGGTTTGCTTGTCATCATCAGCACTGGCCGTTTATCCATCCACTTAATGACTCTTATGCCATTTTCTGTTTCTGATCCTACTACGTCTCCTCTTTTTTGCTTTTTTTGGCACACTTCTTTAGGATTTCCTTTTCTGTTTTGTCTCAATGTTCCACACATAAATGTTTGTTTAGCTAAAAGAGCGTTAGCTAACGTCAGACTAGTATAGAAATTATCAACAAACAGTGTTCTTCCAGCCAAGAGTAAATTTTCCATCAATTTCATCACAACATTTTCCGAATGAAGAGTCTGGACATTTCCACTTCCTCCTTCTTCTTCTCTTCCACAATATACCTTGAAGTTCCATGCATACCCTTCCACTGTGCAAAGTTTGTATATTTTTACTCCATATTTGTGAGCTTTTCCTGGAATGTATTGTCGAAACGATAATCTTCCACGCCACGGTATCATGGTTTCATCAATTACAACTTCCTGGCCTGGGGTAACAGCATGTTTAAATTGGTGAATTGCCAAGTTAAGGATTTTTTCAATTTTGAAAAGCCTGCCAGAGCTATTGTCTTCGTTATTGCAAAAATGCAAACATTTCAATAGCATTTCAAACCGTTCTCTGGTCATTAATTCTGCAATACGTAAATTTCGATATTTTTTTTCTTTTGACCAATACAAATGGAGTCGAGGCAATGGACTAACTCCCATAATGGCAATTATTCCTAAAAATACTTGAATTTCTTCAGCATTGGTATCCTTCCATTTAGACATCAGTGATCGACGTCGCAGCTGATTGGCTGAAACGTATTGTTGCGCATATCTATTCGTTTCTTCTACGATCAACTTTAGCATTTCATCCGTTAAAAAATATCTATAAATTTCGTACGGCGTAGATTCTGTGATGTTGATCTGAGGGTTTCTAGGTCCAGAGAAGCCAAATTTAGCAGTTTGAAATGTGCAGGGACCCCATGTTTTGGTTATTGAAGCTACAGGAATACAATCACTGCTTGTTTCCTCTTCACTTTCACTCTCAACAGTTACAGACGAACTGCTATCACTGTTAGCAGGTTCAGAACTAGGTTCATACTCCTCATATGATTCGGATAAGCCAAGGTCTGAGGACGTGCTCTCCGCCTCGTCTTCATCAGCTTCACTTCTTGAATCTTTTCGACCATAAAACATTGAACTATTCATTTTATTAGAAAGTATCTGCAATTTGAAATGATACTTTGGTCAAATATTTAAAAAAAATATCGTGTACCACCCGTGGTACACGACATCTATAACATTAAAAACTGCAAATACACGTCGTGTACCACGGACTGACACTTAAAATATCACACTATTTCTGCGCTGATTCTACAACTAGCACGTGTTACCGCTACTAGATTAATGTCTAGACATCGAAAAGCTTATATAGCAACTTACGTCCCAGGGGAACATTTCATCAAAAATGCGGACGAGCTGAACGTGTTAACAAAAAAATACTCAACTGGAGGTTTGGACATGCGAGAAAACCAAATTTATTAGCCCAAAATTATTGTGACATCACAAATAACTTTTTTGCTTCCACGTGGTTACGCACTTGAAGGTCGTCTGTCAGCGGACCTGATGTTCTTAGCTTCGCCAGAGATTTCAAAAAGTGCAGTAAATTAGAGAATACTTCACCCTGTCGCAAAGTTTCCAAACTGGTGCCCAGACCCGGGAATCGAAAAGGGAAATACTTTCATAAAATAGAATCAATAAAGGATCGATCCGCAGCACCCAAAATAAAGGTTAGATATGCCATTATTCAATAAAAATAAAAAATTAACTAAAGATCTGCTAAAACAAGAACGCTTGCAAAATCTTTTAAAAGATAATTTAAAACTGTCTAACGAATTGAAACAAGCAACAGCTACCAAAAATATGGTTCAGAATCAAATTGAACAGATAAAACATGATGAGGAAGTTATTTCCAACCTTAAACCCCAACTCGAACAAAGTCTCAAGTTATTATCCAAGGGATCAAAACAGTTGGCGCAGGACCAACGAAAACTTGAAAAATCTTTTGATAAATTGAAAGAGAACATGACTTCGGGAGAGCTTGTTAAGGCTCATCTTCAGTTTCATAATGCTGAGCCAACCGCTCCCTCTGACGATACTATGTCCTTGCCGTCTTATGAGTCTGCTAACACCTTATATCCCTCCCTCCCTCAAACTTCCACATTTGTAATAACTGATGGATTGGGACAAGAAAAAATCACTGAGGTCCCATCCTATCTTGTACAGCCTGGCTCATCGTCTGGACCATATCAAAATACACGAGCACACTCTTCTCGATTTAATGAACAACTTCATAAAAGTTTTGACAAGATAAAAAACATGACCGACGAATTGATTAGTAGATCACAGACTCCCTCACAACGAGCATATTCAACTCCCCGAGACCCTCCGGCTGAAGAACTACCCCCGGCCGAACCTATACCTACCCCCTCTGATGACGACTCCACTTTATCTGGAACCAACCCTTTTAACGCTAATCCCTTTCTTGATCCACCCAATAGACAAGATATATCACAGAAAAGAAACATAAAAGAAATTCCCTTGCGAGAATACTCTGAACATCTGGCTACCCTTCCACCATTTGCAAAGGGAACCACAGTTGTTAAGTGGATAAACAGATGCCTTAGAATGGTTACGCACGGTAATGGAGATACTCCACATGACAGAGCTCTCCTCAATCGACTCATAACTCTTCTCCGAAAATCTAAAACTGAAAAGGGGAGTGCTATTGCTGACGCATTGACTACCCTTCTTCAGGCTGACGATTTAACATGGGCAAACATACTAAACATGATCTCACAGAGCTTCCCCAGTGGAATGGTGGAGCTCTCTGACAAAATCATTAATACCATCCAATCGTTCGACTGGAGTAAACATAATGCAACCTTGCATTTTACGCCATCTTTTATGGAAGCAGGAATTCCTTTAAAACTAAAAACTATTTCAGCCACTGACCATGGGTTGGATTATTTGTCTCGAATCAGAAGGAGAATTCCTGAAGCGATCCAAGTTAACCTCCTTGGAATGGAAAATCAGACTTGGTCAGCCTTTTTCACTAAATTACAGGATTACCAGAATATGATCCAAGGAGACAAGAAACGACTCATATATGAACCTCCCACCCCAGCTTCTAGTTTTCCAGCACAACCCGCCAGAAGAAGTAACCGACCCTCGAACCCTCCACAACGATTAGGAACTAACATAGGACATTTGCCTCGACGAAACCCCCCGAATACCACCAGACGACGACAAAACCCGAGCGCTAACAATGAATTTGAAACAGCCCTGGAAAAGGCTCTGAAACTAGAAACAGGGCAACCTTTCACGTGTTATACATGTGGACGAAAGGGCTACAAAAGTGCTGACTGCCTGGTTAAGGCAGTACTGGATCATTGTAACAAAAAATTGATAGTAGACCCTGATACAGGAATTGCACACCTGGAGGAACGACTCCCTTTAACAGGAGTATATAAACAACGCCACGATAACGAGTGGCTTCCGTTCTTGCGAGGACGAAATGCATTGGGACGACGCATTATTTCTCTCAATGACTTAAATACCCTCATGAATCAATATCGAGAACGATCTTATCGGGCTACCCGAAACCCGTACCAGCGACCAACAGACAGCTCTTGGAAGCGTACCAAGGAGAGAGCTCAGGGACATCAGTGGCAACCAAGAGGAGCCAATGACATACGAAATAATCCTTCGACACGACAATCGCAACCTCAACTCTCTCCCCGACTTTCCAATACATCCCTTTCATCGGAACTCAAAGATGATTCTGCACCTATTTTTGCACACCTCCCCTACTTCCCAAATGCGTCGGAAAACTACTAAAGGAATTGGATAATCCGGTGCCCCAATTCCTTGACCCCACAACAACCCTTATCACCACTACCCTACATCATAATACTGTACATATTTTTAACGAGGCCTTTTCGGGTCGCTGGTGTTTTTTTACCCACAGGCGAACGGGAGTGGTATTTTTGGCTGACACCGGCAGCGTACCCAATCTCATCAAACGGGAAACAGTGGCTTCTTATTGGCCCTCTTTTTATCAGAATCGAACTCCTATTCAAATGCCTATAAAGGGTGTTGGCGGAGGACAAACCCTAGATGCTATTTGCTATGTCACATTTTCAAACCAAAAAATACCTTTCTGTATGGGCAAATACATGACTTTCAATATAATAGGTATTGACTACATACCCATCATTTTGAATCTTTATGACGAGTTTGAACTTACCTATCAGCGACCCTCGGAGTCCTCTTTATTGACAGTGTTGAATGGGAGAGACCTGATCACCCTCCCCCATGGTGTGAGCATTGACGAAACTTATTCAAGTGCACTTGCAGTACCGGATAGGACCGGAAAATCTGATGCCGAAGAGAAGAAAAGTTCCAGAGAGACACACTCCTACATAGTGAAGCCGGGAGTTAACAGAAAACCCGAAGAGGTGGAGACGGAACAAGCTCCTCCTGATATCCCTAAAAACTCTTCAAAAAAGGAAGAGGGGAAAGGAATCCCCACCGTTACAGATATCGAAACAAACGCCAAAGAGAATCCGGAAAGATATCTCTTTGTGATAGATCCAGAATTGGATCCAGAGAAGGCGAAAAAATTACAGGAGGCGTTAGTAAAACGTAAGGTTCAGGTGGAAAAAGAGTCTACCTTAAAGGAACCCCAAGTTGACCTCCACTCACTTAAAAATACTGTCATACCCCAACAAAAATGGTATCCTATCTATGAACCATTTCACGAGGAACTCACGGATTTAGAGGGACACTTGAAAGGAAATCAATATCTCCCTTTTGAATGTACGGTAAAACTAATCAATCCTAATGTGACGCCACATGTGTCACCACCATATGCTATTAATCACCCGGAGCAAAAAAAGGCTCTGGAAGATAACATTGAAAAATATCTAAAAATGGGTATCATAGAGCATGGCCCTTCCGAATGGAAAACATCATTATTTGTAGTGCCGCAGAAGGTAAATGAGGAACAGAAGCGATTGAAGACATATCACCCCTCTCAGCACTGGAGAGTGGTTCAGGATTTTACCCCTCTTAATGCAAAGGTACAAAAGGTAGAGAACGTCCTTCCCCTTATCCCTGATATTTTCAAAATAGCCGCAGATAAAGAAATATTCTCTCTATTAGATTTGAGCAAGGCATTTTTCATTGTATGGTCAAGGAGGAAGACCGAAAATACTTTGGTATCTCTCATCGATCTATGGAATTGAGAATGAGAAGGATGCTCATGGGATTTTTGAATTCCCCATCAATATGGCAAAAAAATATGACAGCTGCCATATGGATACCAGTTCAAAAGGCTTTTCACCTACGCTTCCCTTTGGAAGCGGAACTTTCACATATAGCCGTCTATATGGACGGCATCTTTTTGGCAACCAAAACAGAGGAACAACATTTGTTCCTTTTGCAGATTCTTTTTAAGCAATTGGCCAAATTCAAGCTTACCTTATCAATAGGTAAAAGTTTTATTGGTAAAAGGTCTGTTTTTTTGTTGGGAGAACAAATACTTCCACACCAGAGGAAGATACAAGCCCAGAGATTGCGTGCATTGTCGTTGCTGGCTCCCCCGCAAACTGTGTTTCAGGTTCGAGCATTTTTAGGAGCCTTGAGATACATCGCGGACCATATCCCTCGTTTGAATGAACAATTACATCCCTTTGATGCCTACACTGGTAAAGTACCAGGTAAAATCGCGCCAATGGAATACATCCATTGGACTTATGCACTTCTGGATACTTACGATCATATCAAAGAAATACTTTCGAACCCTTCTGTGTTGTCTCATTTCACTCCTAAAAGGCATCTTTATTTGGAAACAGATGCCTCCAATGAAGGATACGGTTCCTTCCTGTTTCAGACAGATGAGGAACTGGCCGAAGGGACTTTGCGCTACCCCCTGGCCTACTCCTCTCAAGCATGGAAAACACCCACGGAAAGAGCCGCCCATCCCTGTCGAAAAGAATTAAACGCCTTGAAGCGCGTAATAGAAAAGTACCAATATTTGTTGCAAATTTACCCTTTTACGATAATCACAGACAACATGAGAGTGTATCATCTTGTGAAGAACTTTGCGAAAGGCAAACCCCCCAGGGACCTAATACTGGTCCGATACCTTCAGACTATTTGTATATACCCCATCCTGGGAATCATCCATAAGGGATCAAGTCAAGTATTTACTTCGGATGCGTTATCAAGAATGGCTTGGCTGGATATGGCGGTGGAAGAAAGCGATCCATTGGCTTGGCCTGCCATGTTCGTAACTCCATCCCTTACTAACGCTATCGCACGACAAATTATTAGACACATGAGGCACACTAAATGTACATATCAAAAGGATGGGAGACATCCCATCTCAAAGTGCCTCCGTCCCTTGTGCCAAGGACTTTCCAATCAGCAGTTCGCGTTGTTGATAGAAGAACTCAAGAAAGAATCGCGACTTTTTCTGCATGGAGATAAGATTTCTGCAAAGTACGGACACTCGAGAGGAATTGACCAGGTCCCCCCTGACTTGTATGATGGACCTACCTTGGACCTTTATCATGTGACCACGGAAGCCGCACCGCCCTCCATTAAGTTGCGAGGACTCTCCCCCATGACCCGATGGTACATACATTTTACTTCCATACCACCACCACAAATCTACGATTCACACCCATATCAAAGAGCATTAAAAAAAGGAATTCCTAAAATCCTGATGATTTCTACACAAACTCTACTAAATAATAATATAAATATCTTCCGTACTATGTCTATGAACATTTATCTTAATTGCGTCTACCATCCCCTTTCACTTGTTTCGACTTCTGGAATGACTCATCCTTCTTTCTTTTAGATGAACACATTATGGCTGCCCATAACAATGGCCATTCTCCGTATGGCTTCATCCAAGTCGATGAGGACACACACCATTTTGAAGAATTCGGAAAGAAATATCTCTTCACCCAACTTTGGAATATCTACCTATCCAACGAACTATGATATGGAATGGCATGTACAAACGAATCGACCTTACAATATAAAGCTTCGATTTATATCCTTTCACCTCGAGTCCGGCTGCTGTGACTTTTTAATCATACGGCAGCTAGGACAAGAAATATACAAGATAAACGGAAAACAGAACTTCCCTTACCCTTTTATCATTTCGAATTCCATAAAAATTAGATTCGTAACCGATGGAATAGGATCCTTCCCTGGATTCCAGCTAAAACTCCAAGCAACCGCGCAGGAAGCTCTATTTCCCATGGCACCTTGTAGATCAAATCACATGGCTACGTCTGAGACCAATTTCCTACTATCCCCATACTCACCCAACGACTATTTCAGTAACCAAACGTGTCAATGGACTATTGCTCCTAGAAAAGGATTTTGCGTGCAATTACAGATTCTAAATTTTCAGACAGAAGAGCACGACATACTCTTTATCGAAACCCCTGATAAAAGAATTGGGTACTTTTCGGGAAAGACCTTGCTTCTCCCCTTACAAATGCCTATCATTTGCGATCGAGTTTTTCTTCGATTCACTGCTGACCAGTCTACAAACGACCATGGATTTCGAATAAGCTATAAGGAATATCCTTCCCCTATCCTTAACGAAAAAGTAACCCACACACTTATACCTTTAAATTACTCTGTTAATTCTCATGTTTCTGTTGATTCCAAGCTATTACAATTTGACACCTTGTTTTCCAATAATCTACTAATATCTGATCGCATTGAATATCTCCAGACTCAGATAAATGATCGTACCGAAGAATACCTATATCAAATTGAACAATTTGTCGATCTTTTGAAACACCAGAGGAACAAAACCGACACCTATAATTGTAAATTACAGAAACCTTTTCCCACATATTCATGGATTATGCTTGGACTAACCTTGATATCTCTAACGGTCTCATTGACCTTCATCACCTTTACATGTTGCGTAGAACATAGAATTAAGAGTCTCCACCTGGCCCCTGCTTCCCAACGATATCTACCTGGCAAGTACTCCACTCCTACAGGAAGAGGATTATACGCTATGACCTTATTAACAATGGGAATGGCGGCACCAACGGAACAGCTATCCTCTCGTGTTATGATACAAGAACTTTGGGCACATGCCCGATATCAACGAAATTCTGGGATCCTCTTTCCATCCATGCAATTCCGTGCTTCTGAATCATTTTTTCAAATAAACACTCTATATTTCTCGTGCCTATCAACGATACTTTCATTGATCACCTTGATGTACTTGTGTCTTCAAAAAAAGAAGGGGAGGAAGGACGATGATAATAGTAATAGTGAAGCAACTAGTCGCTTATTCTCTTACAAAAATAAAAATCCAAAACCCGCGAACAGCATACTCCCCCTTGTATCTATTTTACCCACTGTAACTGCTACCCTAGTACCAATTACAAACGGAACTTTTCTCTCCTTAGAAACCCCGCTACCCGACACCTTGCGATATCCCAACAAAACAGAATGGCTTCCCATCCCCATTGATAAATTATGGAAGGATGAAATGCCTAAGTCAACACGGTGGACTAACCCTATACCACTATATTCTCAAATTTTCCGATACGCCATTGCTGAAGGGAAAACATACGCTGAAAAATATTTCCCCGGAGCAAGATATTGGGATAATGTGGAAAAAATGGAGCGACGTTGTCTATGCGAACGAAAGATTATAAACATATACCCTTTGATGGACAAAAACATGCTACTAATCAATACACCCATTTCAAGGAATACGGGAAATAAAGTCCGTCATCGATGGAAATGGACATTAAAACCCACTCCTGAACAATTTTCAATGACACCTACGACATCCTTTCCCTTACCCAACGAAATAACTTATCCACTTCTCGCCATAATAAAAGAAAAAACGCTATCCCTAATGGAAAAATATGCAGTGGTCCAATCTAATTGCTCGATAAAGCAGGAACTTGTTAATTGTGAAACTCGACAATATGATTGTATTTATAGCGGAGCATCCAAGCCTAACAGCCCAGATTTTACCCCCATACATTACGACGACGCCCGAGGAATTTTATGGCAACACTACTATTATAAGAAAACGTGTAACACTTCCCCTAATCACCGATGGGTATCAGTATGTAGGGTTTCAGAATGTGACCCGACTAATTTCGAACCTGATACCCTACAATGTTGTGATGTCTCTCGGTCATTGTGGTATGGCCAAAACTCAGGAGCTTACAAATCTGCTATGCATTCCCCCTGTTGCCCATATGGCACCAATTGTTATAATCCAGATATACAAAATCTCTGGTACAGAGCTATAACGCGATGTACGATTTACGGAAAAGAAATAGCTTTTGAACCGATTCCGACAGACATTATTATACAGGAGGAATATGAAGACCCAAATGCATTGAACCAGATAGAAACATTCCTAAAAAAATAGAAAAAAATCAAGATTCCTAAGCGGATAAAAATAATTAAGCCCACCACTAATTCTAATTCAAGGACGTTCCGTGACGGCCCTATTAAGGAAAGTGAAATAAAGGGACACTATGAAACCTATCCTTCTATGACCAAAGGTGATAACTTTTGCCTTAGAAGGATAAAAAACGATCCTACATGTACGAATTTGGTTGGTGGTATATATCAAAAACTAGCATTCTTCAATCATGTTCATTATGATCCCGCAAAAAACGAATCCAAATTTCCTTCATACCCTCTTCAAATTTTCGGATCAAACGGAGAATTCACGCCTAAACCCGAATCAAAAGGCCGAATGAAAAGACAAATTACAGGAGGAGTTGTCCTCCTTACCTTTCTGACTTCGATCATCGGAGATGCAATTACAGGAGTAACCACTGGCCTAACCCTACAAGAAGAAATCAACGAGAAATTGACGGAACTCGAAAGCAAGATGAACGAAAGATTCCAAAAGGATGAAGAAAACATTCGAACTTTATCTGACCATATTAACTCACTAGAGGCTGTAAATGTCATACAGGACCAAGCTATTGTACGAGCATTAACTCAAACCTTAACTTTGCAATCAATCCAAACGTCAACGGAACAATTTTTACAATCAGAAATAGATACAAATAGACAACTCATGTTACGGCATCTAGATAATTATTTAAGGACGATCCAAACCTTTAAAATGCTATCCACAGCTGAAATGGAGTTAGATAAGTTAATTATGAACAGAATCTACAATGCAACAGGAATAAATCTATTTGACCCCTCAAAGGTCTATTTGACAAAAATAACACAAGGAAATTTATATCTTAAAGTTCTGGATGAAGAAACTGAAAGAATTAAAGATGTCTTGAGTAATCAAAACACCACTAAACCTTTTGACAAAACCCTCCAGAATACAAAACTATAGCAAAATAAAATTTATTCCACATTCAGGCTTGTAACTCTTGCGAATTTTAATATTCCGGCATATATAAATATTTCACAAGCTAGATGGAACCCTCCTAACATCAGCATAAACTTTTCCATAAATGATGTGACACCTCAGGAATTTGTTGAAAATATAAAAAATGGATTGAGAGTGATTCTAAAAACCATCATAGACACTGCAGGAGGAGGAATAAAAGAAATCACTGAAACTATAGGCAAAGATGTTATTAAACCCTTATTGCCAATTTTGATTCCCCTAGCGGTGGTAATATATATTATTATTGGAGTCTGTCTGCTATGGAGAATACATCCCAGATTCAGAAAAACACCCAGAAGAAAAGGAAAATTGCAAACAACAACCCTCCATGAAATGATAAACCCCCCGCAAGAAATTGTTGAGTAAAAGTTTTTGTGGAAATTTCCATTGCCTATGATCTCAACTGAACTTTTGCAAAAATGAGCATATGTTTGCAGCACTGAACTGTAAGCCTTACTGCGAGGCAAATGAACAATTAATCCATCAACTAGAGTATGTGCGCTGCATGATTTTTTGATAAAGGTGTTGTAAATATCTCCGCGAAGTAGAAAATTGACTCCCCGCTGCTAGACATGAATATTGTTATTGAATTCCTGTTTTTCACATAAGATTGCACATAAAAGATATTGTAGTTAAAGTTTGGCGCCAGATAGAGAAATTATGTACAGCAGTGCGAAGCTCAGTGAATCATGTTTAAGATGTTGTATGACTTTTTGTCATGTGGCGGTGAAAGGATAATGTGAAATATTAAGGGATATTTAAAAAATTTTTTTTAAATAATTCAGAAACAGTGTTAGAATAGAGATAGAATAATGGATACTTTGTGTTTCAAGAAGAACATATGTACCAGTGCTGATGTTCGCCTGGAGCTATGCATATTGTTCACGCTTTGGCACAAAGATCTCTCCTTTGGGAGAGTAATTCATTTTCTTAAACTAAAATAAAATAAAAGAATAACCGAAACATCCCTTGATATCGCGCATTTAAAAGTTATGTCATAAAATTTTACCCTTTTATCTGACATAAGCAAATTATTAATACCCTCCACTGCTACCTACCTAAGATCATTGATCGACGATGTAGCAATGAAATTAATATAAAAGAATGTAAACCATAATCAGTTTTGCTTGCTCATTATAGTGATTGTAGAAATATATTATAAATAATCAATATGGATATGCCCCCTTCCTCGAACCAAGCAATTTTAAAATGGTGCACATTATTCAATATGAGAGAAGATTTTCGAAAAGATCCCACTACTCCGATTGAAATTATTAATATGCTGACACTAAGAATGTGGGCAATAGAAGACTGTAATCCGCATTGGAACGCCATTATATTACCTCTGCTAAAACCTTATTTTAAAAAATAGAGAAATTGTGACTCAACGCTTTTTATTGAATGTAACATTTATTTGACGATATATAAACAAATAACAATGAATAGTCAGCTGTTATTGATAATCCAAAGGGAGATCTTTCACCTTCATAAATGCTGACGATATCTCGCCTCCCTATGAATTGCTAAAATTAAAGGAAATCACTCGGGAGGCTCTCCAACTCTTAAACGAAATCGAAAAAAACGGTCAAAAACCTTCTTTGGGAAGGCTTGAACACATAATGGAAGAGCAAATAATTTTAAAGACAAAAAGACTCATCCCCAATCCACACTTTGAAACAATGTTCTCCTCATTGATCAACAAGATAGATGAATACCGCTACCTAATCACATGCTCCTTATACATCTCTGTGTACGGAACATTATAATTTCAATTCTGTTTTTTCTTAATGGATGTGAACGCGTTTATATTCAACTATTATGATCTTTATGTAACTTTTATAGTTTGCATCATCCATTTAAAAAAAAAAAAAATTCGCTTATTTTGCTCGCACATTGTCCTTTGATATAGTGAATAGTGGACACCCCGGGTGGTCAACCCCATGGCCTTTCCATTTTAAGACATCTTCTGGCTGGAAATAAACCAAGCCGCTCCAAGGAAGATGCAGATACCCCGTCACTATTCTCTTGTTGAGAATTACGAAGAACGTGACATCCTGAGAATGAGCGTCCCGTAGTATCCTCAGTAACCTCCGCCGCAAGCCGTGGTGAAAGAGTGCGAGACCCTTATCCTCTTGACCACCCATGAGTGGACACTTCCACCTTTCTTGAAAAGTTAACCCATGATGTGTTTCTGTTTCGCAGTCCCGAAGTTTTGCCTGTATTAAACTCATATTTGATAATACAATCACGATATATTTTCAGTCCAGTGCGTAAGCAATGGACCACCCAACTGACAGAAATGATAGAAGGACCCCTTCCAAAAAATAGGCAAGGTATAGGTTGTCATTTAGTTTTATAAAATAGAGCATTTTTTAAGGCAGAAAAGCATCCACGAGAAATCATTAATGTCGTTGGGAGGCCTATTACTACTGTATTTCGCTTATACTCTTCATTGTATAGAAGTCGGTGCCCAGGAGAGATCATTGATGGAGTTTTATGTAAATATGTAAAGTAATGATCCCTCCTGAGTTGTACATAAGTATAAAAGTTTTGTTCATGTAGTTATTACTTGTAGAGCTATCAAGGTGTATTGTTGGTATGGTGCATATATCGCTAAGGTAACTGTATGTGTATCATTACTAACAATGTATTTTTGTTTTGCATGTGTAATTCTATTTGAATAAGTTGAGTAAGTGATTAGAATTTGACATTGCTGACTGCGAAATCGACACCATCCCGGATCAAGAAAAGTTGTATTGGATCCCTTTCAAACGAACTGAGGTCGAGCTTCCGCGAATACAACGGAGGGAAAATCACATTTTGAAGAGGTGAAAAAAGACTTATAGAAGCTAAATTTGTTGCGAGGCCGTTTTTTTACTACAGTTGTAATTAACCAAAAGAGACAAACTGCAGCCTTTTGGGCAATATGATAAGTGGTTCGGATTGCTGAAACACCGTATCAAAAATTTTCTTATTTTCACCCAAGTTGCAACAGAAATGTTCCTGTTTCTATCACACATAACGTAATTCGATTTTTTCATGAATGTTCTTTGTGCAGCAATTTTTCTAAATATAAAGGAAGTAAAGAATAACATCAAATAGAGCGGGAGAGGCGACAAATTCAAAATGTTGGAACCACTGATCTATAGACTATAGTCTAATAGCACGTGCCCTAAGTGTTCCGCCAATCGCCATGTAGTTTTTCTCAGCAATTTGCCTTCATAAAGCGTAATCGCTTGAGAATGTGACGCAAAGAATTCCTAAGCAATTTCCTACAAAATTTATTGATATTGTGATAAAGAAATTAAGTGTTCTCGTGTTGTTTTGTTGGATATTTAAGTAAATATAGCTTCAAATTTAGACCCCTAGAGCGAACTAAACAATTAGCCCCTATTGAGAAGTAATTGGCGGTTATAGCCGGGCTTCTTGCGGACTACTTTTAAAGCTTTTCCTTTGTTGTATTGTCTTTTATTGTTCTTTGCCTTGTATTTAAATAAGGCCACATGTTTGACTCATATATATGACAGGTGCATCTGCTCACACATATACAGGGTGTCCCACAACGAACCCCTCAACACAAAATCAATGTTACTTACTTGAAGTTTGATGATTTCGGCTAGATATGAGCAGTTTGGATTGTTAGATATCTGTGTATGCTATTATTAGTATTTTGAATATCACCGAGCTTGGAAGCATTTTCATGCAGGATGGGGCGCCAGCGAATTGTTACCGACTCGTCATAAATTACTTAAACAGTAATTTTCCTCCCCGCTGGATTGGACCTCGAGGTGACCCTTTGGAATTGCCTCCAAGATCACCAGATTTAACACCTTGTGATTTTTTTGGGAGGACGTAAAAGAGATGGTATACAGGAGTCATCCTCAAACCTTGGATGAATGGGAAGACAGTATTGCACTGCTTTTCATGGCATAGACGAGCGCTTGTGTATAGAAGTATGTTCCGAAGCTGATAAAAGTAAAATGGTGAGCAGATTGAAAATAAATCGTAAATTTAATTAACACGTGTTTTTATGTTTCGTATAAATTTCTGAAAATATTCTGATAAAGGGATAATGGCTGTCTGATCACACAACATACATATTATCATATAAGATAATGATGGATCCTATTAGGGGTTCGCTGTGGGACACCCTGATATGTATACAAGTATATATTTTTTTCTGGTTTTTACGAAGAGTCACGATCCGAGCAACCGTTAGTATGGCAAAATAGGCGGACCATTTCTTAAATGCGAGTAGTAAAGACGCATTATAATCGCAGGGACTCATGCCAATTGTAAGATACTCAATGTGGCACCTGGCTAGCCCTATATCCTACATAGGACTGTATACGAAACAAACTCAAACAATCCATCACAAAGCACAAGACTTACGTACCCTTGACTTTTTAACCAGGATTCCCTTGGACGTTACTGCTAAGCGTGCAAGTACAGTCAACTTCGGATATAAGAGGTTCAGATATAAGGGATTTTCGCTTATAAGGGACTACGCAAAAGGTCCTTAGGGTATCGGATCGAACTTTGCGGCAGTCGGTTATAAGAGAATTCGGTTATAAGAGACTGATTAAGCTGGTCCCGGCGGATCTCTTATATCCGAAGTTGACTGTATGAACTAAAACTGATATCCTTACATAAGTCTGATCACACAAAAGGTAATGGCGTAGAAAAACCTTCCAATGATTAAACACTAAATGTGGTGTTTTAAGGCATTCATGGCAGTACGTGATTACATGATAGCAAGTCTCGGCATGTGCGAAAGAGCTGCTCCAAAGATTCGGATTCGAAGCTTACAGGAACCAGACGCGACGCAACCTATCTCCGGGCAAAAATGAGTTTTTACGAAGATTCACGATCCGAACAACGTTAGTATAGCGAAATAAGCGGGACCATCCCTTGACCCAGGTTTCGGCTTTTTGGCCTCATCAGCAAGGACTCAACCCACCCGACGCTGCAGTCTATTTCGCTATACTAACGTTGTTCGGATTGTGACTCGCCAGACTTCTTTTGATAGCGTGGCTCGTGACTTCTTTTCATAGCGTGACTTTTTTTTGATAGCGTGATTGTAATTCACCTGCTCGCCAGACTTCTTTTGATAGCTCGGTTGCATTTCTTTTATTACGGTGGGTGAGTAAATGAATATTTGCGATCACTAAATCTCGTTTTAAAATCAGTAAAACAGGATTTAAAAGAAGTCTGGCGAGCAAAGGATAACTGTGTTAAGCCGTCAATAAAGTGGTCCATTGTTTCTGCAGTACCATCTTACCATTGCGGAAGCAGTAAATGCAACCTCTGCCTGGCTGAAAAGCTTGCCATTCTCAGCGGCGACAGACAAATAATGCTCAACAAACAATCTAAAATAGTGAATACATACTGCTACAGGAAAAAATTTAGATTAAAAAGTATCAGATTAGACGGCTCGTTGTAGGTTTGTGTGTTTCGTTCTATTACTTTTGCCGTTTTTCTTTATTCTTTCTTTTTTGTCTATTTCACTTTCTCAACTTATCGTTTACCATATCAAGTATTCTTGTTCCCATCATTATGTTTTATTATAACTCTCATACCAACCTTCACGGCTCGTAGTTACCCAGATGAGATTGCTTTTCGCAGGAGAACCAGCAGAAATATCATTTTTTAGTATTAGTTTTCCCTTAGTTTAATAGGTTTTAGTTGGCTACTCTACTACTTCTGCTTATTCCCTCCAACGACAGTAAGCAATATCGTATTTTTGGTTTGTTTTGGGTTCATTTTTCGTTTTTTTTTGTTTGCAGAAACACCTGAGAAGCCTTAACGGCGAAACAGGCTCTTGTCTTTTTGCCGATATATATTTATATATAGTGACCACGTGTATTTTCACCATTCTTTGTCAAAACGTGAACGTGGCGAAACGAGTAGTGAATTGTCATTTCAGCCTGATTATGCTTCGGATTTCTGTTAGTAACTGCGTGTTGGTTCCTCTGCTAGATCGTTTTTAAAGCTGCGTGGCAGCCTTTATTGCTGTCAAGTTTTGTTCTACGCACGTTGGGCGGAGTTGCGCATATTCGTAAATAAAAATCGCAAGAAAACTTCAACCGTTTCCTGTTTTTGTTTGACGAATCAGAAAGGATTCATAGTCCTAATAATACTAGCTAACAAATTAACTCTATTGGTTCAGTGCTAACCAACGACGATACGCTTGGCGCGGGAATTAGAGAGTTGAAAACCGGTGTTGTCGCACCATAAAATTGAAACGACAACTGCTCCATCGAAGATTGAAGCTGTATCAACCAACAAAAGATCAAGGGTCTATTCGACATTTCTCAAAACTGTCAAGTGAACGTACGCTAGAAGACGCCAGAAGGAGCGAAGCGATACCCCTACAACGGAGGTGCTGATTTTTGCCATATTTTTATAAATGCGGACTTCTCGAGACAGCTTAACGCGTTGTTAACCGGAAAATTTAAATCGTTTCTTTGCTGCTCCCTAAATTGAAAGTATTTGGCTTTCTGTATGTTTAAGCGTTTGATTGGATATATTTACGTGTTTATTGAGGAGTTTTCGTTGTGAGTGATGTCGCTAGTAACTAGCGGGTTAAAACATACTGCAGCAGTTGTGGGTGGGTCGGGGTGTGTGACCGAGGGATTGGTTCTCCCGGGATCGACTAGGGCATCTGGGGAGAAGCATCAGTCACCCGGTGGTAACGTTGCTTCCACTGATGGAGGTTAGTTCGAACGTGAGGTACGTTGTCAAAAAAGGGATCATGCTACCCGCATTGGGGAACTTGGTCGAGAGCTTTCATTCCGATAAACAAGAAGTTTTGCTTTGCTGGGATGAGCTCGAAAATTTGGGCAAAGACGTGAACAAATTTTATCAATTGTTGAGTGTTTGTGGAGACACTGCTGTGTCTGCTGACGTGGGGAAAAGGTGGGGTTCACCTTTGAAAGTTTAAGGCTAAAATATCGGGATAGAATGAATCGAGTGGTAGAGCGGTCCTATTCCGAGGTGCAACCAGAGGGTAGCGTGTCCAATGTAGACATGGTCCAATCTAGAAGTTCTGCCAGCGCTTTGACCCAAATTGATTTAGAACTCCAGCGGGAGGAACTTTAAATCGAGACTAAAAAGGCTCAAGCGCAAATGCAAGCTAAGCAAGTCGAATTTGAACTGATGTATGTTAAACTGAGGTGGAATAACGCAAGCAAGAAATTTTGGCTAGAAGCAGTTTTAGAGAGGGCTCCCGGATCAGCAACAAAAGTAGACTTTCCAGCAGAAATTCCTACTCAGACGCGGGACCCAATGTGGCCGCCATTTTTGGACCTAGCAAGAAGGTAGGCAATCAAGTTGCATTCCCTCAAACTGGGGAGACTGATGTGGGTCTCGAGGCCGCTGGTTGTGCGTCCCACACCGTTGAGCCCTTGTGTGTAGGCCGCGTTGTTTGAACCCCGGAGCTCTAAAACAATTTTGAATGACAATATTCCTAACCCTGTTACTTAACTAGAAAATTGTTTACTGCCTCCTGCTACGACTAACTTTTGTACGCAGGAGCACCTGGGTGAGATTTGAGAAAAACAATCCCGCCACGTTTTAAGTACTGCAGATTGTGTTTTATTTTGAGCGGTGGCGGGACTTTTCTACAAAAGATCCCTAACAACCCTAACCCTAAACAAGCGGTGGCGAGGGCGTTTTTTTGGCCGGGCTTTCTACAAAAGACCCAAGGTTCGGGTCGCCCCGAGTGAAGGTACCACAGAACTCGAGTGTGGCTTTGTTCAAAGTTCAAGGCCAAGCAAAGTATTACCGCAACGTAGGGCTGATTGTCATCTGTTTGGACATGTGCGCGATAGAGTCGCTGCCCGCAGCGTGGTGACATCAGAGAGTGCGTTTCAAGCCGACATCCACCACTCGAGGAGAAGCACTAAAACTCGGGAAAATTAGAAGACGGCTATCAAAAATGAATTAGCTAGGGATGCTAGCAATGGCAGGAATAGTGGTTATTCGCCTTCACCTGGTAATTCGAGCGCAGAGCAGCAAACAAAATTAAAATATGTATTACTACTACTACCCCACAAGATTTGCTCTTGCCTCCAAAAATATCTGGCTGATCATGTGCCTGCCTGTTACCCGTTTTTTAAAGTATAAGACCTGTCGCCTTTTATTTAATTGCCTGCGAAATCATTTCTCGTTGAAAGTCAAACCTTTAACCTTCTTCGGAAGTCATTTTTGTTTCAAGACGTGCCGACAGAATCGAGATTTTTCTATTCGCCAATTATCATCCGATACATCTTGTGTTACCTCACAATGACTTTATTTTCCCACCGTATGCGATATAGCCGTTCTTCGCGAGCTGATTGTCCCTTTTCACGGCGAGGAATGTTCGTCGGATGACGGTCAGCAATTTCTGCAAACTACCGCTAACTTTGCGGTGATAAAACTTGTGATTTAAATGCTAAACATTAAAACATGGTGCTTCTCGATAAACAAACGCGGTGCCAGATCTTGCTACTGATTTTTCTGACCGCAGTAACAAGGATAAATTTGGGCTACGGCCAAACCTTACTCTCAGAAACCATTTTTTGCAATCAACAACAGGATTTTGGCTTCAAACAGTACGTTTCTGTTTAACTTAAAAACTATTTCATAATTTAGATGTTTTTGAAACGGCAAGCTTTAACGCAACCCCCTAAAAATAGACCCAAAGTTTGCATATATTCCTCTTCGTATAATCAGTCTTTTAAATAATTAATTTTGATCATTTAAAGTCGACGATTATCTGTCTGCACCCTCCTTTAATCCTTATTGCTGCCGTATAACGGCACTTGTTAATAGGCTTTGAATTCGAATGAATCATCGTATCCAGTTTTTTTGCGTCTGTGCTTCGGTTCTTTAATCAATTCACTTTGTTTCCGATCAATCATGCTTGGTATTATGCGTAATTGTCTGCGGTAGCTCATTTCGCAATTATTTCGGAAACCTCAATGAACAGACAGTTGGATGAGCTTCGTTGTTGGACCAAAAAAGTGTTGTTCAGATGTTATTGGGTAATGAACTTTTGTATTTTCTTTGTGCAGAATCTTAAATTTGTACATCATAATTTGTGCTACCATAATTTGTGCCTTAAAAAAAAGAAAACGAAGTGTCACAATTGCCAGTAGGTTCGTGGTACTTGTTATTTATGATTGGTTGTTTATTGTTTGCTTATTTTAAGACAATGGCTTATTCAATATAATTTCAAAACAAACCAAGTATTGATGATGTCATTAACGCCGGCACGCGGCTTGTGTTTGCGACGATCCAACCTGCTCTCAGTTCTACATTGGCAAGAAAGATATACTCAATTCACTTTTGTAGCTAAAATAACTTTAAAAGCTGTACAAAATATGACGTTAGCGTCCTTAATAAAGTTATTGTAACCTATCCTCCTATGGCGAATGCCCTGTTACGGGCCCCTTCTCTGGAGAGTTTCTTTTTCGGAGAGTGAAAAAAAATTTGGTGTAATGTCCCCTTGTTGATACAGCCGTATCTACATCGACCACTTGCCTACGTGCTGCCACCAACTCGAAACTGATGTACGGCTTTGGTTGGTGCGGGCGTGGGCTCGAATCCAATTTGCAATAATTTTTACGGACTATTCTTTGAGGCCGATATTCAAAGCCAGCATTTCTCCGATTAACAAGAACCATAGAACTCTAGCAGAAACTGTAGAGCTCGGGAAGATTTACGACTCTATTCGATAACCTTTGAAACATTGCCGACAAGTTGAAATGCTTTTAACAAAGGGAACCCATTGGTAGTTTTTTTTTTCTTTCGCTGGCTTCCACTTCCTTTTGCCAAGGATGCAGATATGTTTTCAATATTGAAGGCGGACAGAATTGCACTAGAAATTTAAAATTTTTTGCTTTCCAAGCTAATTACAACGCGTTTTCTGCTAAACGGTTTGGCTGTTTCGCCTTGCATCGAAAATAGGTCACTCTTTGCATTTTGCACCGAAAGTTTTGGCCATTACAAGGAAGTAAGTAGTAACTGCAACTAGTCGATTTCTGTAATTTGTTAACTAAAACCATTAAATTTTAAAAGTGACTTGCCTGCCTCTGCTTGTCGGGGCCAGCTGTTGTAAGCTATTTGGAGTCAGTGGAATTTTGTGCTTTGGTACCCAAGCTCACTGTATCGTAATTGTTCTTTATACCTTTAACAGATTGGAGACCAAAGTAGATCAGTGACTAACGTTTGCTGCCAATTGTTACGTCACAATAGCGTTTTGAGCCTTTCACGGTTAATAGAAATTCGGTGTTCTCGATTCAACGGAGAGCTAACACGAGAATGAACGTATGAACGAGTATGTCACAAGACAGTGGTTGAGGAAACAAGACGTAATTGGAGTAAAAGCGCTGAAACGACCCCGGAACCGCTACAGCAGCTAACATTACTGAACTGAATTTATTTTTGACCGCAAAGCGAGGAAATAAGATACAGCAAAGCGCGATGCAACTTTTGATTTTCTAAACTTCCGTATTCATGTGCGTCAAAATAGTGTAGCTACTACGCTGTAGCACACTCACATATCTGTTTCATTTTAGGGTGGTATTTCATACTTAGGTTCTGCAAAATATTAGAGAGGCTTAAACCTACCCACACACTGCGCAATAACAGCTTTTATACTGGTACCAATTTATCACATGAAAAATAATTCATCCCTACCCACTGTTGTTGTCAATGGTAGGGAAGAGAGCTATAAACTTAATTTCTAAGCTTACTAAATCAATGGTAGGGAAGAGAGCTATAAACTTAATTTCTAAGCTTACTAATCGTATTTTTATGAGCCGATTCCTTTTCTGCGGTGGGCCTATATTTTTTATGGATTAAAATATTGGAAGAAAAGTAAGCCATCGGTGGTTATCCATTCCAATGAAAGCGCGGTAAAAGAGGATTTGATTGAATTGATCCACGCAAATGACAAAATAAATAAGCCTACACATAATCACGTGTCGTCGAAACGAGCAAGTGCCTTCCTGGATCAGGAATTTAGATTGCTGGCCTTAATTTTGCTTTGTTATTACCAAACACAAATTTTCAGAGGCCCCATATGTACAATCTATCCGCTTCTCGATGCTCCTTGCCATTTAATTATGCTTATACTTCACATTATAATCAAGAGCCCAAACAGTATGGCAGTTGCACTACAATTAGTTGCTGGATACCTTACGGTAAATCTGATGTGATTGCGTGCTCATTCATGCATATGACCTGCTCTGGTTATATCTTTAGTCAGAACACAACAAGGAAAATTGCCGAATTTTTCTCCCTATTATCAGTTTTTTGCTAAGCTCAAGCGGGTGAGCTGAAAATATCATTGAACACCGACTGCGAAACGGACGCTCTAACCACTACATCCCAGCGCTGGCTTGAACAGAGTACTGATTGCAATTTACATTAGTAGATAAAGTCAAGATTATACATGAAATTCAGTTAACCTCGTCTACACGACTTGCCGTACTCAATTTATCCTTTTCGACATAGTGAAAATATAGTTGATGATGTATTCTTCAGTGAATGTTGCTTTAGTCTATTGCTTGAATATACAGCCTGCCAATAAGTTATTGTCGGCTACTTAGCAGGCTGTGACAAAAGGATGAGGGACTAGAGGGCACCACCCTCTAGTTGTCTCCGCTTCTTAGGCCAGTGGTAGCGGTAAAACCTGGTTGTAGTCTGTTTCATGCCGTGCCTACCGGCCGAAGAAGAAAAGCTAACGAACAAACCTATTTTTCTATTGCATTTAATAACCCTTTTTAGTAGCTCCTCTACAAGCATAAGGTGGTTGCAAACATGCGTTGTAGGGTTCACATAGGCTATTTTATGTCCACTTTCAGGTGGGTTAGGAATTTTGTTGAGTGAGCAATAGCATACGTGAAGAACTAAAAATAATCCCCAAGCTTACTAGAATGAGGCTCACAAAATTTCATGCCCACGAGTTTGAACCCATGTCCGAAGTGTGCTTATAAAAGGGTCTAAATAGTTGGCAACGTCTTTGTTTTTTTGGGTTGCTTAAACCTCTACAACATTTATTTCACTCTTATGTTACCAACTCCTCTTCTTTCACATGTTGATAGATTTATTTGAAGGCGTTCTCACCTTGCTTAAGCAACGAACATTTTACCGAGCCGTATCTTTTTTTTTATTCTGCAGGCTTTTTTTCTTCTTCCTACAGGCCAAAGTGTTGTGGTCGACAAAAAATTACTAGATGAACTGTTGCTGGATGCTTCAGCTTGTGAACATATCAAAGCTCACTATCTTGTTGCGACGGATCTTTCAACTCAGCGTGGGCCAAATGCTGAATCTGTCACACGCCCGGTTGAAGCTTTTAGCCAACGCGTTTCAAGTTCGACTCCCTTCTTTTGCCGCTGTTCTGTCAAGCGTACGCGTCTAATCAACTCTTTTATTCAAAATAAACGCGACAGCCACACTGGCGACACAGAGCGTATTCGAAAACGGTTTCTGTTGACGTAAAAAATAAAGCATAAATAATCGTAAAAAGCGCTAACTTGCTTACAACAGAATAATACTGAAATAGATATTTACCTAACTATTTAGCTTCCAAAGAACTTGGCCCAGGCAATAGAGACAACGCAAATTCCTTAAGATTCTGCCGAGGACAAGTAGCAAAATCTCCTAACAACAAAGGGGCGCAAACTGCCTTCCGCTCGCTGGCAACTCAAAATAACAACTGGCACAATGCCAACAAACAAATGTAATCGCGGCGGTCTGAAGGCAGCCTGAAGCCTAAACAGACGAGATAAGTGCCAAATAAATTAACGCAGTTGCTATCATTAATAGAGCGAAGCAAGAGATCAAGACTCCAAAACTCACACGCAGCAACACAATAAAACGCGCGAACAATATCTAACACTTGTTATTGGCAGCACAACTTGACGTAGCCTACGTAACAACCTGTTATTGAACCAGCTCATGCAGCCCTGGGTTATGCACAGTGAACAAAATAACCATTTAGACTATTCACAAACGCTTTATAACGCATGCGTTATTACTGTATCAATAAAACATGACTCTTCTCATGCCGTGAAAAAGCTTGATGGTATAGATTTGGGTTTCTCGAACAGGGTCCTCGGCCCCCCTTGGGGGTCACGGAGCGGTTCTCTGGGGACCACGAGCAAAGGCCTTTACTAGGTAGCTTTGCAGAGGCCTTCACTAGTATCGCAAAACTCAAAGTGTCACGGTATTAAGTATTTGCCAGTTAAACTTAAATTTTTAGTTTATATTATTACGTGGTAAAACTCCCTTATGACGTTCGGTGACGCAATTTTCTGGAACGTTCTTGAATTATCCGGTACTTTGTAGCTTTTTTGATCTGTCGTATTGCATAACCTAAATGATTATAGTAATGAAATTGTGTGATAGCAAGTTGCAAATTATAGCGTAACCTTGTTTACAAACTTAAGAACGTCTGAATATGCTAACCCCTTTGTTACGTGATTGTGCGTCTGGTAATTTCAATTTGCTTGCTTTATATCTATACGACCGAAAGTTTGCACTCCGCTATTCAGAAGGATTAGAGTCAAAACGTGTTGTGGGGACGAACGGAAGGTCCGTATTGATGATCAGAGTTAACTCAAGGTGTGAGTTAGTTGCGGATAGAGACGGAATATTCGCGCTATATCGTTGTACTTTGTTGGTATTACAAAGATAGTAGTTGTAAGTAGTGGAAGGAGTTTGGTGCGTCCTGCCCTAGAAAATATAAAGTTGGTGAATTAACGAAGATAAGAGTAATTGTGACTGTTGTATTAATAGAAATTTAACTTCTTCTTCGTTTGCTTTCTGTTTCGACTCCAGACCTTAAGCCTTACATACGATCTAGCTTAAACAAGATTTTCGTGTTATTAAATGTCGAAAATTGGCAAGTGGAGCGAGAGCTACGTCGCATTTGGCTTCACAAAAGTTACTCGTAACGCTCGTGATTGTGCGCAGTGTCTTCACTGTTCGGTCGTGATGTCAAATGCGTCATTACGACCCTCCAAACTAAAAAATACATCGCGATAAAAAGCATCTTCAAAGGAAGAATGATGACGTCGATGTTCTGTCTGCCAAAACAGTACGATGCGACTTGGAAGCGACGCTGCCTCGTTTGAGATTTACCGCAGAGGAAAAGCCTACTCTTTAATGCAGCTACGACGTGGCATACAGAATTGTGAAGTGTAAGAAGCCGCGTACCGTCGATGAGGAACTTATCAAGCCATGCGCAAAATATAGTTGAAATAAGGATCAGATCGGGAGCGAAAAAGAAAATCCAGCAAGTTTCGCTCCCTAATGACACCATTCGCCGGGATTGACGACATGGCTGCTAACGTGTGCCAGCAAGTTTGCTCCGAAATCAAGCAAAGCACGCTCCAGGCTAGCATTCAATTGGACGAGTCTACCGATAGCGCTTTAGAAAGCCACTTTATCGCCTTCCACCCGATACGAGAAAGATAGAAAGATGAGGGAAGAGTTCCTGTTTAGCAATACACTGTCAGCCACAACAACCACTGCTGATGTCAAAGCTCTTGTGGACTCTTTTTTTGGAGCCAACGACCTCAGCTGGCAGAATTTCAAGCACATGTGTACTGACGGTGCCCCAGCGATGATTGACGTCAAATCAAGGTGTGTGTCACACTGGCGAAGAACGAATGGCCTGACGTGACGTCCTCAAACTGTTCACTACACCGACACACTCTAGCGTCAAAGAATCTATCTCTACCCTCTAGATTTGTTGGAAGTTGCGGTCAAAGTGATCAACTTCATTCGTTGGAGAGCAAAAAATTCAACTGCTCCTCCAGCTTTTGGTCAAAAAAATGGGAGCGCAACATGTGGGACCATTGTTTTATATCAAAGTCGGTTGACTGTCGATAGGCAAATGCTTCTCTCGGTTGTATGAACTTAAAAATGAGGTTGAAATCTTTCTTCGGGGAAACAAAAACAACTTTCATGTTCACTTTCACAATGAAGTGTTTGTTGTGATGCTTGTGTACCTGGCCAACGTATTCGGCCACCTCAACGACATAAACTTGTCTTTGCAAGGCCTTGATGTGACAGTCAGCGACGTTCAAGACAAGCTGGCTGGGCTAACTGCTCGAATGGGAGTTTGGCAACCACAAATTAAGGTGGGGTACACTACCTTGTTTCCTTTGTTGTAAAGGCGCCTGAAAATCAATAGAATTAATTTGCCAGATAACATCAAAACTTGCATTGTAGAGCATCTTGGGATCGTCTCTGCTGAGTTTCGGTTATATTTTAACGACGATACGTTGCATGTTTCATGGTACAGAGACCCGTTTAACACTGAAATCACCCTAATGCCGAAGAAGCAGAGGAGTTGGCAGAGTTCAGTTTCAAATGCAATGAAGCTGGCATTTAATAGCAAAACTGACGACTCCAGCTTTGGGTGGTCTCTTCGTAGTTCATATCCATTACTCAGCAAGAAGGCTTCTGTATTTTTCGTTTAATTCGCAACTACCTACCTTTGCAAAACTGGATTTTCTGATCTGGCGTCCATAAAAACAAAACCAGAAACCGTTTCAATGTATGCAGTGACATTCGCTTTGCTCATTTCAAAACAGCGCCGAATATCAAAGGTTTCCTCAGGCGAGTACAAGAACACGGTTCGCACTGACTACGTAAATTTAGAGTAAATTGACTTTGATTTGTTTAATTCTTTGACTGCAATGCTTTTATTCCTTTACTTCCGTTTGTTGGCTTTTTTATTATTAAACGTCGCGAATAAAATAGCTGACGGAAACTCGTTGAAAGCAAAACTAGATATTTTTATTGAACAAAAGAGGGCCACAAGTGTTGAGAGTCTTTGGAAGGGGGCCCACGGGTCATGAAAGTTTGAGAACCACTGGTATAGGCCTATGAACGGAAACGGCTGCAGCAGAGCAATCTGCTGGACACATCATTGCGAGCCGTGGAGTGTTCTCTTTCTACCTCGCAGCGGAATACCGCGCTTCTACAATTTGAATCACATTACTTTGAACTAGCTTGACAACACACGAGCAATGAAGCCTACAGTAAACGAGACATCAAATTAAAAACGCTTTTTGAGTTGGTCATTTTTTCTTTGTTCAAATACAAGCCAGTGAAAAATAAGCCAACGAAACGTAACATCACAGCCCAAAAACACAGTTCAAAATGTTTACAAAAAAGCATTTGGTGCGCTTCAGCTCGCTCATGTTAGCAATGAATCGAAAAAGCTAAATTAGTCAAGTTTTTAGCCAGGAGCTATTTACCATGAAATCAATGCGCACAAAACCATTATACTTCACGAAAAACAAGATCAGAACGCAAAACACCGATTACCACATCTTAAAATCTTGCATCTGACCGCAGCGATCAAATCATTGAGCAAGAAGTTCACTTTTCACCACCAAGCTGTTTCCAGAAGGTCTAATTGCATGACTACCGGTATTTATTCTTCTAAACTCAAAAGTAATTCAAGTCAAATTTGGACTTTTTGTAAACTAATGAGCAACTTTTTGAGCTTTTCGTCTGGCTGATCTATATTCATCGATGTGAAAGAAGCATTTCCCAATCAGAACCGGATAAGCTAAAAATAGTATGAAACTCCAGTTGACAACTGTCAAAAAAGAATCAAAAAGCTTCAGTTTTTTACGTTGTTTTACAGAAAACTAAAAAATGTACCACCAGTAGTAATGAAACTTCAACATTGCATCAACAAAAATACACAACGCCTGCTGTAGGCAAGAATTAATTACAATAAATTATCCAACAATAACGCACCAAGTGAAAACCCAGACAAAAGGGTCTAGTAAGCACCAAAGAAATGAAACAACTTTCGCAGCCTTTCATACAACTTGTGTAAATAACAAAAGCAGTGGCAGAGTCTGTTCAACAAAACGTTGTTACAGGAATAATAGCACACTTTTATTAATAAGAACATCCATCAACTGTTTGCTACTGCAGTCACTGTCATTTTTACCCACAGAAACAACAACCTGCGTAAATGGCACGTACAGACAAAAATGCAAAAGTAAAAATCACTGGTACTGAAAACACGATAAATGGACAAATATGACATCCATTACCTCAATATAGGTAGGATATTGCAAAATATTTTGTTGCGATACTGCAAATCTTGCAACGACGTAGGTTGTAGCTTGGTGTTTCTTCTCTAACGATAAATTTAGTTAACGGAAGACCGCAGTTACTCAAAATTAAGAAGGATTTAAACTGGCCATCAATTGCGGGGACATTAATGTTATAGGAGATGACACATTAGACATATGGGTCGTCAACTGAGAAGCAACACTACTGACTTGGTCTGCTGGAATCGGTTGCCCAAGGGCAGCGGCAATCGGCCGCACTGGGACACCTGCCAGAGTCATTTGTCCGTTTACAACTGTTGGAAACTGAAAAATTGTGGAGGTCTTCGGAGAAGCTTTTTTGCTCGCATGTTTTTCCTCTCCTTCTTTAGAATCAGCGGAATCCGCTTTAGGAGATTTTGATCCGTTAATAGGAGAACCGACTCCTTGACCAAACGGCAGGGGACTCAATGTACTCCAAAATGTTATGCTTGGGTAAACCTGCAAAAAAAAAGGATCTGTAAAACGAACAAAAACAAATTTTACCATAAATTCATTTGTTTACCCAATGCCACAATATGACTCATATTTGCTAAAATAGGCTGATGCAAGGCACGCTTCCCTGTAAGAATTCTTTTAATAGTAAACCACGTGGTAGTACTTCTCGCGGACGTAGCACTTTTTTATTCGATGTACGAAAAATCATTTTTCAGGATGCAGTGAATGCCCAACAGTTATTGTTCGTTGTTTTCGCTCGAAATATATAAACTTAAAAATACAGACAATGGCGGAACTTAAGTTAAACGCAAAATAGCGCTAGAATGTAATCGTGAGGTTGAGAATAAAATGCCGCACAAGTTCCGTGTTTTGCCACTTTGGAAAAAGTACTTTACGGTAATCACCTCTGCTTGGTTAAAGTGGCTGTAAAAAGAAACGCACTGCGCCGAAAATACATGTGACCAAATTTTGTGACAGGTTTGATCGCAAGTTACTCCATGGATAACAATCAAAAGTTTTTCAGTGGTAGAGACTAAAGCTGGTTAAAACTTAAAAACACTGGCTTCTTTCAATTGCCAACGTTGCTACCCTTACCATTGAAGGCGTCATTGCTGTTGAGTTTGGGAAAAACGTCGTGGTGGTGTCCGATGGTGTTTTCCGAACAACCAGATCAGGCGTGTTCAGAGAGCGTCCATCGTTGGCTTGCGCGGTGGCACGAAGTCCCGGAAACTGGGCAAGTAAAGAGGAAGGATACCCATCTATTTCATTGTCAGTTCGAGTGGAACAACTAAGGTCAATCGGACACGGCTTCCGGTCAAGTGACTTCCTTCCGGTGAGCCGTCGTTGAGCGATTTTCCCCCCGATCTCGGTCGTCACAGACGCTTCCTCCTTCGGATGTTCGATAAGTCTCAGCTCTGGCGACTTGCACTTGCATTCTTCTTTTTCAATTGCTTTGTTGTCGGAGCATTTTTGAGGATCAAGCTCCAAAGAAATTTGCTGCTGCTCCGGAGGCAAGCGATTCGGAGAGTTGGGATTGGAATTTTTCGGAGAAGTACATAGGTCCAATGGCGCATCGGACTGTAGGTGGACGCTTGGGGAATCAAAATCACGTCTATTGTTTGCCAAGGATCCGGTGCCATCGTTGGCTTGGGGTGGAAAAGGATCGTGGAGGTGCATTTCTTTCAGCTCCGATTTGACGGATTGATTTTGCTCGTGTGCGTTTGCCAGTAAATATCTGGCGCACTTTTCAATATACGACATTGGAAGACAATCGTTTTTCAGCTGGTCTTTGCACTTCTTTTTTTCAGCTACTTTTGGCAGGACCGGATCGCTGAGTCGCTGTCGCAGTTCGGAACCAAAACAAAAATCAGGGAATTCGTGTTCGGATATTGCCTCAGCATGCGACCGCTTCGTTCCAGAGGGAGAGCGCGACGTGGGCTGGGGCGAAACGGAGTGATTGAGTAAGTTTTGAGTGAGCAGTGCTTCATAGAATGCTTGCTGGTTTTTCTCGATCAAGTGCATCCGCTTTTTGGAATTGGTTTGCGAGGAGCTTTGGACTTCAAACTTAGCGTTGTTGCGGTGGTAGTTTTGCAGATATTGAAAATGAGCTGGAGTGTTCTTTGGAGGACTTTTTCGGTGATGTAGGGGACTTCTCCTGTGATGCGGAGAAGAGCGACTGTGGGAGGACCTATCCTCCGGATGAAGCAAATTTTCGAACTGATTAATTGGATTTTCGTGATTGTTGTTACTGTTGCGATGCGGCCACGTCCCTACCAAAGAACTCGTTGACAGTCGCTTCTTGTGGAGTTCCATATTTCGTTGATTTTCAGTGTCACTTCGACCTGTTATCAAATACTCAAATAAATGGTCACAAAAAGTGCTCAATACTTAAATATAACAAAACAATCTGAATGGAACAATAAATGAACGGGACAGTTAACAAACTGAATTTCTAACGATGGAACAGTGCAAAGTAATCTAATAGAAAAGAGTATCTAATCTGGAATCAGCAATCTACGGGTTCGAATCGGTAGTTTTAGCTTTTTGTACTGCTCCTTGTACCAGTGATTCCAAAACCTGAGACTGCCACATGAAGCAAATTATACCCTTGATAAAAGGTTACCTTTTTGAATATCAGAAGTAACTGACAGTTTCCTAAAACCGTATCTGATACAGGACTTAGCTCACTTCGTTTACTACATTGTATGGCGTAAGAGACATGATCAGTCCCTGAATTAAAATGCTAGTCTCATTGAAGACCAAACAATACGTCATCACCATAAGATGATATTGGTAAAGACTGACTTGGGTAAAACAGAACCCATGTTTCGCGTCGGTTATTCAGGGATAAATTACATGGCACAACTAGCAAAGCATTAAAAAACAAGTGAAGCATTCCCAAGTTTCACAGGTCTTTTTCATCGTGAAAAGATAGCTTTATTAAACTATGGTACATGCATGAAGAATAATTGTTATTGACTTCTTTCTTGGCAATACATGGAAAATTTCCGCTTTCTTTATGTTTTAAACAGTTTTTTCAATTCCATTTTGGACCACAAACCAACAGGGAAGATTGTGCAATAACAGACTATGTGTGACTACCGCCAGACTATATTTGATATCAAAGCACAGGCGATGTGCCAAAACAAAAGTTTGCTAGACACCAGCAGTTCAGTCCCCCTATGTTTGTATGAAAATACCGAATAAAAGATGATGTGTTGACACTAGAATACAATGTTATTTAAGTAATGGCAAAAATGGAGATCTGGAGCATAAAACCCACCAACAATCAAACCTTTGAAAACGAGAATCATTTTTTCCAAAATTAGACTAACCAAAAGATTTAAAATCATAGGATTTTACTGAGAAAAAACGAGCTTTTTTATGCTCTTACTGGTAATCATACAGTAAGCGAAATATAATGACCTTTAACCACCTAGCAGTAGCAGAAGATCTAGGTCTTTTATTGAATTATAAAGGGTTAGTTAGAACGATCAAGTTATATAGCTCCGTACACAAAACTCAGGTTATCGGCACTCTCTTGCTTAACAATTTTTTAACGTTAGATCCTGTTTCAATCATGCCTGAGTGCTTTGGTTTGACATTTTATTCTACACTTTATCCCATTGCTAAGCAGGAAATTATATATTTAAAGGTTAGCTTAGAATCTAAATCACTACTGGTACCTTTTGAAGAAGAAGCTGACATTTGTTGTAGGCCTGCCCACAATACAGCAGTAGCAGCAGCATTTCTTGCCCTCTCCTCGTTCGCAGATGATGACAGTGCTGAAACATCTGCTTTACCTCTGGCAGATTTTTCATCCATACCGTCTCTCGGGCGCCACACGTCACGCATGGCTGACGACGGCGAATAGCAGTAATCCCTCGGTGCGTGTGACGCAGTAACGTTGCTTTTCACGTTCGCAGCAACATGCGAGCCTTGCGTCGCGTTCAAGTACTTTGAGTTTGGTTGCTCAACAGCTTTTGCAAGCGATTCATTTGCTTGGCACTCTTGCATGTAACAGCGATAATAATTATCTTGCAGCTCTGACTTTGAAACCACCATTGATGGAGGAGAATTCGACAAAGTAGGAGACGGGGGGTTTCCGTTTTCTTCTTCTCCATCACGGTTAGTAGAACCGTCATCCGTTGCCATCCGTCCCATTTTAACGGAAAATGGAATTTTCGTTTCAGTCTTTGTTATCTCGGGAAAGGCAACGAATTTATAAACAAACTTCTGGCCATTCACTTTCTTGATAATGTTCTATAAAAGACGTAAAACCAAATTTAACATGTTGATTTGTCACTCAAAAAAGCACTTTGCATATATAACATTAGCATATATAACATTGTACTTTTAGTTACATGCATTACTGTTGCTACCAGACCCTTTCATTGGATAGTATAAAGTTTGGGAGATCATGGAGCCCCAAATGAAAACAAAAAACTCCCTACGGCTTTCAGCAGCAAGTCGTAGTTAGAGAAAAATATCAAAAGCAAAACAGAATCAAAAGTCGGTAGTAGCACAGATTTCAAAGCTCACACAACAGTTCAAGCAACTATCAAAAAAAGTAGAAACAGATCACTGTTAAAAGCATTAACAACCACAAGCAAGAAGCGCGTATTTTTGCATAATTGTAGTTTGAACGTCCACGTGTTTGCTATATGGTGAGGCGCAGCAGCTCCAAAAACAAAGTCGAAAAAAGTTAGCGACAAATACAGGAAACCGGACACGGAGTTTCCCTCAGCAAAAAGGTGAGGCCGCGAGCTTTAATCGGTAAAACACGCTCACAGACGTTTGTTCTCGACATGGGTGACTGCAAAAGCCAAGCCAATCCTACATGAATCGCAACTTAAAGCTAATGATTCAGCTCAATTTAGATTTCCGTGCCTGTGTAAGCATATTATGAAAGATCAACTCTTTACTTATTAAAGTGCTTTAGCTTCTTGTACTTAACAAAACAGGAATTATGGCTAATTTCTATTCTTTACAATCATTTAAAATTACATCCTCTCTCGCCGAACACGACGTTTTAATTAAACAAAACCCTTAATTACATTAGCAGCTGTTCTGGTGCTGCAAGCACGATGCCGCAACTACTGTAGCTTGAGACGTTACAGTAGCAGTAGCAGGGTCATAATAGCGTCTTGACTTCAATTAAAGTCTGCCCATTTCATCATTTGATCATACTAGCCCCTATTAGAGCAGCGCTTCTTAACTTTTGTACGTCCGCACTCTTGGGTACTCGCACACCTTGTAATGCTATCTTGCACTCACAAGAGGCAAGAGCATCCGAGGTTAAGGCGATAAAAAAGAGAGATGGAGAATAGCAACTAAACTTCTCTCATACCCTTTAAAACGGTCTTAAAGTTTGGTATATTGAGCAAAGAAAGAGGAAATAACTTTCTAAGATTTTTTACCCTTCCTTCTTTCCAAAAAAAATTATGAGTATGCTGCTGTTTCTTTTCATCTGGCTAAGTTCGTTGGCTTGGCATTATCGCAAAGCCATTTGTAAAGTTGGAAAAATACTGCAAACAGACAAAAGATTTGTAGGCAAGCATCCTCTGCCTAACGAAAAATCTTTTAAGAAGAAACAGCTCCGGTGCAAACGCTACGCCGAGCAGCCAGTACCGTTACTGTCAGCAGAGGGCGTTTGTATCACAACAGTCGCGTGTTTTGAGCCACCACAGGAAAATTTGTTTCAGTCTTAAGAAAATTGACGTCGCGGCTGCCGGATATGTAAGATCAGGCGAGATTAAGCATTGAACATGCTGGAAACCAATTAGCAGAAACCATTGCATTCTTGTGCAGATAGAAGCAATTGAGGGACATAGCAATTCAGATTACGATAAAGTAGCAACGATAGCCAATGAACTCCGAGCAGAGGCTGAATATTATTACTTTACACAACGTGCAAAATGCAGCACCCGAGTTGATCTGCAACTTAGGCTTTTATTTGGTCTTTGTGTAAAGAATTTTCGGAAAAGCGCAAAATTTAGTTTTGTTTTCGCAATGGAGGTTAGGTTGTGAAAGTTTTTGAAATTCAAAATAGGAAAAAGAAAAGCCGAGATTGCCCTGGCACCGCAATGGTGACCAACCAGATTAATGCTGTGAGGTCATCAACCTTGTGACGCCATAAATTCGGCCTCTTTCATAAAACTGCTCCTAAAAGTTAGCAGAAACATCCAATCACAAGCCTGTTTCATTAACTGGTTTTAGAAATCAAAAAATTATTGCCTTTTAACAATTTAACCGCTTCGAAAACAGCGGCTTTACTGTTGCCCGAGTTAAAACGACGACAGTTCAACCCAAACGTTCTGTCGCTAGCAGAAAGCAGATCGAATTCTGCTTCTGCGATAAACAAGCGGCAGAAGTGATGTAATAGGAAATGACGTGTCGAGACAAGATTCTAATGTCGGCTTGCGGAATTTCCGATGACGTTGACGCGGTTTTTCTTACAAACACCTCATTAGCTGAACTCAAACTTTCCTTGCCACCTGTCCACTGCTGGGATGAAAAGAAACAACTAGATTTTGATCACCTCTTAACAAAAATCATCGAAAACAAACCAACTGCAACAAAAATTACCCTTCACAAAAAGCATTTATCTACACTATATAAACAAATATGATTTACAAACCTTTGTATATAGGTTCCGTTTGCTGCCTAGTTAGTACTCCAATGAAAGCGTACAAAGCAACTGCCATAAAAATACAATTCCCAGCGAACAGCTCTTAAGCCTCTCAACATAATGATCAACAACGTTCGGTTTTGTTTCATGTCTCTTAAAGGTCTTAAGATTTGCCATTATAAAAACAATTGTAGGCATTTGGAACCCTGAATACCCTCATAGTCATGCATGTGCACAATCAAACATTTGTAGATCAATCGATTTTAAGCGCAATTTCGTTTCCTAAATACATTGAATGACGTGTTCCGAGCGAAAAGAGTGGAAAAATTAAAATTTTAGGCATTTTTTGATGGCTTCGTACCATAAACCAAAGAATGACGCAATTTATCGCTTTTGGCTGCAAGTTTCAACAAAAAATGTATTTCAAATATCTCACCGTAGAAGGAACGTCTGTATTTAAAACCGCTGAAAATATACCATGTCAATTTTTGACCATAGTTTACGGCTAGAGTTTTTGCGCCGGCGTAATCGCAACTATCAACTCGGTTTCTATTTCTATAGGTTTTGCCTTTGATTCACCAAGTAACAAAGATCTACTGACTGCTGTGCGGACGTAACCATTAAACTACCTCCACAGTAGTTCACAGATTGGCAAATGCAAGACGTTTTCCAAGACAGGCGCAAATGAGTACCAGCAAAGCCTAACGTATTTGACTCAACGCAACACTTATGACACCAAAAGTACTATGATAACATGAAGAAGAACTTTAAGTAAAAGTTAAGCAACCGTACTGCAAAGACAAACTCATTCAAGCCATCCAGGCAAAAAAGTGATTAACTTTTATCATATAGTCAGTCAATCACAAAGCAATGTCAATCCAAGCCAAGAAAATGCCGAATAAGCTGTTTTCTTTTGCTTTTCATTTATTAATTAGCTTGTTTACGGACACCAACCATGCTTGTAGAAGGAATGCTTCAATAGATAAAGGAAAATTCAACGATTCGAGAACTCAACAGAATGTATTTCTATTTGATTTTTTTCGATTGCTTCGCCTACTTTATTAAGGGAGGGTGTTACTGGAGTTGCTGCGAAATACCCTCCCTTAATGAAGTAGGCGAAGCAATCAAAAAAGTGAAATAGAAATACAATCAGTGTGCATTAAGCTCTTCAGATTGTCCATATTCTCCACTCCCGAAAATTTTGTCTGCCACTGAACACAATACACAAACACCCAATAAATCCTTGTCTTTCCTTTGTTCTACTAGAAAGTTACAAACCACAAAAAATTGGATTAGTGAAACTCGTACTTAGAAAAAAGAATCCAAACGTATTTTTTCTTACCTTGTCGTAATAATAGCGCAACGCCCGACTAAGTTTGTCGTAATTCATGTTCGTTTTGTTCTTTCGTAAACCCCAGAGTCGGGCAACTTCTTCAGAGTTATGGAGTTTAAATTCTCCATCCGCTGAGGTCCAGCTGATCAAGTGGCTGTTTGACGAAGGGTCCATGAGAAGTTCCAATAGAAATTGCCAAAGCGTAACATTCATATCCAGCACTACAAAGGAAAAATAATATATATGTTGCCTTTTTTTTTATCAACGTAACCTTAAGGAAATCAAGTTGGTCAAAGAACTTTTAGATAACCTCAAAAACGCCACGTCGTTGGCAGACCCGGTTTTTTGAAACTTGAGTTTAGTGACCACTGAGAAATTTTAAGAGACCGCAGATATTTGATTTAAATGTTGAAATCTATGTGGCATTGCGAAAGTACGGGTTGTAGGTGAGAAAAATTAAAGCCGCCTTTTTGAAAAGAGCACTGATAGCTTGTAAAGGTAAAAAAGGAAACGTTTTGAACAAATTAAAGAACAGCACCTACTGCTGTGATTTTCGAGAGACCGCTTTGGTGTTTCAAAACAGTTTTAATAACGCTGGATAGACTTGTATTCAATTTCCTTATCAAATCATATCAAAGACCCAGGAAATGGTATTCAAAGATTTCTGCTTGACGCTAAGCACAAGTAAAAGAATAAAGTCAAATCTATTTAGCCATGACAAAAATATTGACTTGGCGATAAAAACGTTGCATTTAAAACTACTTGAAAACTGTTTGTTTTTTCGAGAATGAGCGAGTAGTTGCAGCAGGTTTTCACCATGTTATATACCGGCTGCATTTTTGACCATGCCACGAAAATACATGCATCTTTTTTATTTGCAGCAGTTCTAACATGCTGTACAATGACTTCACCATGACAAGCGAAAATGCTGCCTCGCCTTTTCAGATTTTTCTTGTTTTGCTTTTGACCCCAGCCCTCAATTGCTATTTTTGGAAAAATTACGAAAGGACAACGATAGAAGAGTTTCCCTACTTGAGCTACTGTTTAAGAACGTTTATACCAAACAAAATTACTGAAATATGCCACTGGGGAAATTACGCTTTCTACGAGCAACAATAACCAAAATTGATTTCAATTTCAAGAAAACAACCAAGAAACGAGATCTTGCACTTGAAACCACAATAAGTTTTTGTGATGGCGATAAATATATTAACCACGCTTCTGCAAAGCGATTTTGTGAAGCGCTTCATCGCAGACAAGAAGGAAGTGTGCAATGGCAAGCAGTGCGTTTACGGGAATTTGACAGCTTGTCGACATTTAACACGGTTTCTCAAAATAGCTCCTTCCTGCTGACGCTCCTAGAATATCCACATCGAAGCAATTACAGATTGAATCCAGGCTACTAGTAAGCGCACATCAACAAAAAGAAGTTACATGCTTTCGGCAAGTTATAATGCAAAAGTCGACAAGTACGATTGGCTTTTATAGTAACAGCAATTGCTTTATAAGGAAAACAGACGCGGACAAAAAAGATCAAGCAAACAAGTGTAATCAAATGCGGAAAATGCGCAACGGCAAAAGCATCAATCAAATATACGAAATGCCACTTTCCCAATCTTAGCAGCACATTCTCAATTTAGTTCAGAGGACAAACAACACGTTGTGTTAGTTCTATGTACATTATATTGACTGGTCTCCGGTTAATTCCCTTGTCCTGTCGTAATCAGAAACGGTAGTCGATGATCTTCAGCTCGGTTTTTAGCAAGAAGGGTATTGTGGCGAATGAAATGCAAACAAAACTAAGCAGAATTTACTCAACCACGTTTTAAAACTGTCCAGCCGCTAAAAACTGCTGGTTAAAAAGAGTGAAAAAACTGAATACGTCATTTCGTAGATCTATATACGCGTCAAAGTTATGTTTTTGTACTGTCCATGGCATTCTTCATCTTACAACTGGAATGGGACACGAATTTGCCTACAACTATATCAACGATTCAAACCATGCCCATTCGCAAATTGACTGATAGGTTCAGAGCATGACTTATCTGAAATCACCGCCTTACGCGCTTCAATCACCTTGTATTGCTGCTTGGTACAACTAAATCGGGTTCGAATGGAAAAACTTTTTTGTGTATGGCTGGCCTATAGTTATGATTATTGTTCTTCGGCTAACAGCAACGTCATTTGATCAAGAAACCTGGATATACTGCAAGTTGGAAACTTAATTTGAGTTCGCTTAAAAGAAGAAAGAAAAATACGTTTGGGAACGGCCTACTCACTGTATAGCACAATGTCGGTTTTGCTGCCAGTCGGACTACGTAACTACTTTACTTACGGAACAAATTTTGGCGGAAGGCCTGCACAAAAGCGACAAACCATTAGAATGCAAAGGCAGCAGTTATTAGTCTGATCTACAAGTGTAGTCAAAGCAACCTCAAAGCATCTGCATCCTCCTCTGTCTAAAACAAAAAGGGGCATCAAGGTAAAGAGATTTCACTATTGAATGCCCCACCATGCCGCTTATATCCAATATTAAAATAGCAATTTATCAACATCGTTGTATTTGTGTCCTTGCGGTTATAGGCCTGAAGTGGCACATCTGGAGACGAATATTTTTGCGGTTGTCAGCAGGAAAAAGTAGGTGTAACCTACAGCATCAGCTTCATGCTTACTACACGCTCAAGTGAGATAGAAAAATGCTGGCATGCAGTACAGTTCCTTGCGAGGAACGTTCACAGCAGGAAACACTGCTTGATCTAATAATTCAGAAAGACAGAATTGGTTGCAATAACCTTCACATCAAGGGACTTGCAGAGACGCCATTTTTTCTTTCCTCTAGCCCAATAGCACTTTGGTTCTTATAAAAGGCTACCAACGAAAGTTTTGTAAGATAGTGAAAGGCAAGCGAACTGCCGATAGACGAGCAAGCCTCGACATTAAAAAAAATTTTTTTTGGTTGGGCTTAAAGGCGTTTCCACCAAAAAAATTGCAATTTCGGTGTTGATTACCATGGTAACGTGACCACTACAAATTTGCTAATAACATTCATTTTTTTCACAATCTGACAAGTAGTGTATAATAATGTTAATTACATACTCATGATCTATCATTGAGGCAATTTTGAGGCCAATTAGCAAAGATCCTATTAGGAAAAAGCCATGGGCAGGATGTTAAAAACAGAGCTTCAATAACAGCAGAAGATAATTGCAAACAGATGTGAAAATAAACTATTTAGCGTGTCCCCATATCAGCCATGACGTTACTATTAGTTGTGATTTTCACCGTATCATTATCTAGACGATGTGATACAGGAACGAAGCGGTTAATCGGGACTACAGTTCATGGTTTCCGGAGGCAGTTAGTAGTAATTACATCATTTCAGACTTGAGAACACACAGTTGACTTCATTCGTCTGTTTCGTCACCTTTTTAAAAGAGTTATCAAACCTTCCGCCTTTCCGTAAGCAGAAAACCGTCGGATGGCTGCAATTAGAGTCGAAAATTACTTGTGTTGGCGTAATGACATATCCTTGTAACTCATTTCCCGTAAATTAACAATCAACTTCAATTGATTCCTTAAGAGGAAAGAGTATCAAAGTAGCTTGAAACTGTAAATAAACATACGGTCACAGGGTAAATCTGGCTGAGCCTACAAACTTAAAATACTCTCCAGCCTATGAAAGCCGAAAACTATTTTTCTACAATGTCTTTGATAGTTCGAAAGTTTTTACCTCACTTATAACGGTGCCAAATCTTTCGGAAAGGCAGCGAAAATTTTTTATGCTGGCAAAATCGTGGTGGTGGCCTTTCTTTAGAGATACCATTGCTATAGCCCAGTGGTTTTCAACCAGGGTTCCACCAGAAGTTACACTAATTGTATAAAACAATTGAATTATTGCACAGGGATTCCTCGAGTCACTGGAATGCTTCATTGAGGTTCCGCTCGAGCAAAAAGGTTGAAAATCACTACTATAACCTAAGCAACCTCCAGGGAATGAATCAGCGTGTCTGGCGATATGCCTGGCATATTTGTACGTGATTACAGTTAACCTGTAACACATATTAATGTATCAAAAGGATAAATAATTGGAAGCCTTTATAGATACCCTTCAAGATTTCGGAAAAATCAGATCTACAGAGCAAAGTTTCAAGGTATTTTCTGGAGGTAAGCTGAAGTGATGACTTTTTTGTAAAAGACAAAAGACACTTGGAAATTCAGTCAAAAACAAGCTTTTAATCAATCTTTTGGTGATAATCGCCCTTTTTGCCACTCCCCTTGGTTACACTCTTAGGTACCGGTATCGCATCAAATGAAAAAAAACTGAACAACTAACGATAGGCATGACAAAAAAGCTTTTTCTCAGGTTATTTAGTAGTTTGCAATCACGATAAACCGTCATGCGGGGTAGAAACATATAGCATATTACAGGACATGTATTGATGAAAAGGAAATTTGGTCTACAGGCCAATGTTTGCACTCGCAAAGTAAATAGTGAAGCAGTTGTCAAGTATGCCAAGGATATCCGGAACTGCAAAAGAACGTTGCTTGTTTTGCTATTTTTAACAGGATGTGGTTGTTTAGAAAAACTGCCAGAAAGTCATCAAAACACCGGGCTGAACTAGTTTCAACTTTCCACCAAAAAAACTGAAACTTTTTAGATTTTGGTAAACTTAGTTTAAGGACATTTTAACTTGTCATAAACACCTTCATTTGAAGAGGCAAGCGACGGTCTCCTAATATTTAAAGTTTAGCATATAAAATAAGGGTAACACCGCGAATAAATACAAAAATGGTGATTTATGAATTTTTTGATTTGTCATAAGCTGGGATAAACCGGAGGAAGCATGATTTTTAGTTGAAACGCCGGGAAAAACAAACAATTTGCGTGATTTTATAAAAAAAATGAAGAGGGAGCACTCAGATTTCATTTATAGCTACCTATAATGACTTTGGCAATACTTCTTACTGTAAATGGTACGAGTAAAAACTGGGAGGAGGATGGTAGCTGCAGCCTGGCTGCATCACTGACATTTTACTTCCTTCCTATTTATTGCAGTAGTGCAGAGTGTTGCCTTTCACGCTGTTTTAGTCACGCCACTATATGCAACGGGATACACCGGCTTCCTTTCATTGTATAGTGTGACAAAAACAACGAGATTGAACGGTTTTTCGCTCAGCGTGTTCGGTTAAACTGAGTAATAAAAAGTGAAGAAGCGACTTCCAACCTTAGTTGACAAAAATATGCTAAGTAAAGGGAGAGATGAGCCCGTTACAACTGACATTTTTAAGATTTTTGTCTTTTTCAGTTTGATTTACTTACAGTGAAAATCGCACACGACCCTCTTACAACAAATATTCTAGAGGGAACAGAGAAAAGTCGTCTACTGTCCCCTAATACAAAATAAAACGCATCTACATGTAAATACATCAATTTAAACAAATAATAATTATTGAGAATCGCACTTCTTGCGACATAATTTCCGGAGAGTTACAGGTGGTGGTCGAATGTAATTGTCAAAACATCATCAACGAATTTGTTTCGTCAGCGGAGATGCCGTAATTTCATGGGCACTAACAGAAGCTTGATCTTGCGAAAAAGGCGTAAAATAAAACAATTAGGCCTTGCAGCCAGAAACAAATACATCTCTCAAACAATATCGAGCCAAAAATAATATGAAAATAACATACTCGACACGAAGACCAATCATTTAAACTATTGAGTAAGGACTTGCGGCTTAGCTTTTCTAAATTATTCAAGCTCCTACTTAAAAACATCCTCTTATTAAAAGTGTGGGAAAACACCAACCCAGAAAAGCGTGTACGCATTGTGGATTCGAACACCGTCGAAAGCCAGTTTCTACTGATGCCGCTTTATGGGGCGAACATAATTTCAAATGCTTGATCGGTAGATCGGCACTAACGTCGCTTTTCATGGATAAATCTTGGTTATGTGTGTTCCTTCATGCCCCTTTCTATAACCCATTTATCCGTAGGAGAAAACGTGGGGTTGGTAACACTGCAGTGTATTTTGAGACCCTCAGAAAAGTATCAGTGGTGCAAAGTGAAAGGAGACAAACTGCAAAAAACAATTCTGAGTCTTAAAGGACCCGCTTCGTTTTGCTTTTGAAGGATGGCTAAGTGGATCGCTAAGTAGTAAAACGCCTTTCTAAAGGATGTAGTAACGCGATCAAGGCAAGATTAAACTGCGCTATCGTATCGGCCGGTCAATTCTACCAATATGCAATCCCTATACGAAATAACAATGTACCTCGCGGCAGGTGGGTGCGGAGTTGCTGCTGAATGGAGCCTATGGAGGCATTCTTGTCCATGAGGGGTACTTGCAGCTCTGACGGATCTTTTAGGTTTTCCTCTGGACTAGGCAGGTTGAAGTGTGCAGGAGAAAAGCTTTTTTCATCTGCAGAACCAGCAGAAGCGTAACCATAAACTTGTTTCATATTTAAAACGCAGTAGGCTAGTTTAAAACATTACACACGGAACTACAGTTTTCATGCTGGAAGTGTAAACAAACGATTATATTTCTATCCTGATTTGTGGGTAACACTAGAGAAAATGACAGTAGGACGGGCTCTAAAAGCATCTTCTTGAAATTCAAGAAAGCATCCTAACCACAAATTAAAAGAGAAAAACGTTTTTAAATCGCCTTACTACAGGACAACGTTCCCCCTAATGATGCCACTGCTCTGATAACTGAAAATGGGGAGAAGTGTCGCTAATTGTCTTTTCCATGAGTACAACAACGCAGAATCAAGCTGGATTTGAAGCCACTTGCATCGTTTCGACTACGAGGCAGCGCTCTAGGGTGTAGAATTGCAGCCCAAAACATAAATAGCAATGACGTATGATGACCGAGTGAAGTAATGAATTTCTGAAAGTATCGAAGTAAATATCGGCATCATCGAAGCGTCGACATCAGTTAGGCTCAGAAGAATCGAGATACATTCAGCTGAGCGGACAAGCACAAAAAATTAACGACGTCGAGCGATTCGATTCAAGCGAAAAGACGTAAAGCTGTGTGTGACCTACAGTGGCCTTTCTTAGCTTTTGTTCACTGTTAATAGACTGCTCTAAGAAGGAACGAAGTAGAATCGGAAATTTACCAAAAGAAAAACGACTATTTCATCGCCTTGACCAAAGAGTTAGCCGTTAGTATAAGATGTTCTATAAAACTTGAATCAAAAAGACCATTATCGTGTTGAAGGGTAGTATTTGTAAAAAACAAGGGTTTACAACATTAAGAAATTACTTTCCAGTTTTTCTTGCTCTGTCCGCGCTATAAGCTATTATTAAAGCTCCTCATGCTGTCTCATAAGTTTAACATGAAAAACCTTAAGTAACTCTTTGGTTGACAGCACGCCAGCCCTTTGACTTTCACAAATCACAATCGTGCAAAATGTATTCAGTTTGATAAAAAGCGTAAAACAGTTAACAATAGACGACGAAGAAGCTAATTTAATTGTCGGAAACTGGTCAATCAACTGAACTGTAGTATCAATGCCTGCCTTGTTACATAAGCATCAAAAACTGCATTTGTACAAAACTGTTCTACTATAGCTGTCTGGTAAAGCAAAGTACACTACTGCTAGAGCCATGTTTTCATATCGGAAGTGATCAGCATAATGTTGTGTAACTACACAGAGAAACAAATATTGTATACTACACATTTGCGAAACTGCTTTTCAGTTTTCAAGAAACAAATATCACTGCACTCGTTTTAGTTAGTTAACAAGTAAACTGATCGACCCCTTCCGGTGTATGAAACATGACGCTTCCATCTTCACGGATTTCTAGCAGAACGAAAAATATTACTAGAAGCTTAGCTCTACTGGAAGTCAGCTACATGCGCTTTGAGCTTCTGTTCGCTATTACGCTGGGACGACATTCTAATCCTGCTGCGACAGTGCGCGTGTGTGACGGAAATGGCTTGTTACGCCGCTCAGGAAGTGGCTTCAAGATGCGCGCGTCAACAGCGGCGCGTATGTGCGCGAAAATAAAGCGCGCGTCAAAGGTGACAGCGAAATTCTGTTCTGATTGTGGACTGTCGTGACCTCATCAAAAACTTAAAAGATTTGAACACGTGACAAATAACAACTAATTTGATACAATATGACGGCCTACCCGGAGCAAATTTAAAGTAGAGAAACGGCTACTTTCTTACCAATGGCAAACTTTTCAAACTCCAAATGTCATGTGTTTACTAGATCAAGCAAAAATCATTTGAGAACTTTACACTGAACCCAACCTCCCACTCTTAAAGTTGAATATCAGCAGCTGTTGCCCTCTCTTCTTTTTCGAAGCATAATTCCTGCCAGCTGCTTAAATATATTTGTAGATGCACAAAGGCGATGATTAATACGCTGCTGGCTTTTTTCAAATCAGGAAACTTGAAGTAAAATCAAAGTGAATCTCTAAAAACGCGAAACGTTTTACTCATGGGCGAACGGGATAGGTTTCCGTTTAGGCATAAAGTGACAGCAGACAATAGATAAACGCGAAAGGCAGTTTCGCAACTGCCTTCCAGCATCTGAGACAGAGCTTTTGTCACCAGAAGGCAGACTGCACATCAAGGTATTTAGTCATTGTCAGTTCAACAGCTAGGTACGAAAACAAGTGGATAAACAAAGAACTATTAGCAACAAAAATAGCTTCTTTAAGCGGAAACTAACATAGTACAATATTGTTCGTTTCCACAAATTATCTTCTACAGTCTGCACATTCTAGGACCTGATATTGATTCGACCTCTTGGGCAAACAATGCAAACAAAATTTGAGCGGAAATTACCAACAATGTCAGCTTAAAATAAGCTTTTCATTTCCTGTGTATCTACTTGTGGTTTGCAGTTGAAGTTGCTGAGGTTGCTACACTGTGCTACGGGGTCAAAGGTAATTTGATATCTAGAAAACACATTATGTTCACTTTTGAAAAAAAAATCGAAAAAATTGCAAATGTTGTGGATTACAGACATTTAACATACACCCATTTGGAATGCGGTTGTGACAAATGTTCAGCTTTCGCTTTAAAGTTGGCAGACCATGTTTCGATTCCCTTGTCGAGTCATACCACAGACTCGACCGAGTCGAGTCATACCACAGACAATTGTTAGCAGATCTCCTGCTTGATGCAACAGGGTAATGTGGAAAATGAACAACGAAACAAAATTTAACCAATAATATCAAAAATATATCCTGACCCTGAAAAGGGGTACATGCTTCATTTTCTACATTAGTTTGAAGCAATTTTTTCTGGGCTTTTTTTTCATTCAGAAAGTCAGTGCCCTAAGATGAGAGAATTAACTTCAGCTATCCTATTAAACACTTGATGACGGTGCAGAGTGCAAAACAAAACAGTAGTTTATTCAAACTAATTTTTGGGGGAGACTCAAATATATAAAATCTGTTTTGAAATGGGCTATTTTTTATTTTCGTCCCTAAGCAAAGGTTAAGACCTTTTTTTGGAGGTCAACTTTTTGAACAAGGATATTTTTGGCTCAAAATGTCTTTATGCCTTCATTTCTTGATGGGATGCAAAAAAATTAGTGGGCCATTGGCCCTAGAGCCCTTTTTGGCTGCACCTAAAAAGCGAAAGTACATGAAAAGCTTAATGCCTTCAATACTTTAAAAAATGCAATTTTGTTAAAAAAAGTAAGGTTTTTGTTTTGACAAACTTCGGTAATCAGGCATAGGATTGCGTAACAGTAAAGCCAAATGTTGATTGGCGAGAATTATTACTTTTCTTGGTAGGCTTACTTTTAAATAAATATATCCTTATATTGAAACAATGCGATTATTAAAAACAGCACAAAAATCAATATCGTGGTACAAATACTTCATGTACAGTAACTTTGCACGGGGAAGAAGTAGGGCTACTTTCTTCAAGTAAAACGATACAAACTCTAACAAAGTATGAACAGTACACCTACAATGATTTTTCAAAAATGCTTGATGCATTTAAGCTTCCCACTTTAGAATCACTCTCCAACTACTTTTCACTTTCATAATATCTGACCAAGCTACAAACCCGGCCCAGGCTATAATCTTAAAATTGACGACGAGAACTTTTTATCTCATCTTACATAAATGAATCGGAGGATTTTGGAAACTGCAAAATGGCGATTGCCTTGTTTTTTTCTTCTTGCGGAAAGGAGGAGCGTGGAGGAAAGTGATAAAGAGTTAAAAAATTTTGCACATTTTATAGCTACAAGCAATGTCAATACGTGGAAACACTATTGATGAAAACATTGGTTTTGCAAGGTAGGCTTTTCAAATTGGGATATGCCTTTAAGTAGGCTAATTATACAATAAGACTGATGCTCAACAAGGCAACTTTGTAAAAATAGAAACAATGGCTAACTTGTTTGAAGTGACTGTTTCAAAAATAGATTGGGTTGAAACAGTACCTTAAAGCTTTCCAAAATCGTGGTGTTTCACGTTTTTTCTTTTTCTTTTGGTTTACAAAACACATAAATTCACATAGTTTAGGGGAAGAACTTTAATGTAGTCAAACCGCAAAGCAACCAAAAAGAAGAACTCAGTAGCTTACGTAAGAAAAACACGAAATTGAGTTCTACACGTTTAATGAAGTTGGAATTAAGGGATCATTCACGCTGAGGTCCCCTCTATTTAGACTTTATTTAACGTGAAGAAATCAGCACCAAAAGAATGGAATTTAAATTTGAAAAAAGTATAACTGATTGTACTACTTTAAATAAGCTTTAGATCATGTAGATGCATTTCATAGTTTACCGCCTTCACCTTGGCCTATTAGGACCGGAAATAACACACAAGAATTTGCCAAAAGCACTTTGAACAAAATAACATCGTGATGAAAACAACGCTGACGGTTTTAAAAGAAACAAAAGCGAACAATCGACATCGCACAAACCAAACAGAGCGAGACGGCGGCGAGAGCGACGACACATTTTAATCCGGAACTGACGAGAAAGAGTGGGCGGAAGCGAGACATGACGTCATTGGACAATTTCGCCTCCTTTACCAAGCATATCTCTCTCTTTGGTTTCTTTATTCAACTGCGCATCACCTCATTCTACCCATCTGTTGCTTGTTATAGCTAGACGGACGCCAAGGCAAAACCGAATACGGAAATAGAAGTTCGCCTTAAAGCTATTTCGGAACTGACGAGCTACGCCATTTCACAGAGAAAAAACACTCTAGTCAGGGCGTTGAAATTCAGTTAATGACCTATGCCGTGCTAATTATGGCTTAGAGGTTACACAAGCGATCACTCGCTGCAAGCCTGTATTAAACAAGCATGCAGGTTAATGAGCTGTATCCAATGGGGAAGCCAAGATGCTGAGGGGCTTAACTTCGCAATATTCTACAATTAAGCTCCCGGCAGTATCCACATATTTCGAACGAGATAGCTGCTACTTGATCACAGAAGTAAGTAAACACAATGGCCGTGCATAAGACGTGAAAACAACGTTTAACATCATCTTTTTTTGCTCGAAACGCTTTCCCAAAATAAAGAATAAAAATTGACGTGCTACAGTTTCACCCACTGCTTGCGTAAGTTCATATTCGTAAATATTCGAAAAGTTCAATAAATAAGGCTGAGCTTGACCTTACCCATTAATCGCAAATTGAACTCAGCTCTATTTACATTCAGCGCTTGACGTCAGCCGCCTAAACTACTGGTACATGCACTTGTTAATTAATCAACCATTTACGAAATAACAGCACCCTTACTTTCGTTCAGCGATTTGTCAGATAAGTAACTTCGGTGATTTTCGCAGCCAGTAATCACCCTATGAGCGGCCGGAAAAGAATTTTCATTCGTTGATTGATTGTTTGGCAGAATCACTGAACTTTTATCTTCTGCATCAGAAAATTTTTCATGCTTGAGAGTCATCATCTCATTTGTATCCGATATGTTTTTCTTAGTAAATAGCGAAAAAATAATTTCAAAGCAGTTTTCGAAAAGCCACAGTTTCAAGTTACAGCCGACCGCTTTGTTGTTTAGTGAAATGTTTGCCGGTAGCTACTAGAAACTGGGCAATTTTTCAGGACTATTTCAGTAGCTTATTTCATTTGCTAATGCAAGTATCTATGACGAAATAAAAAGAATTAGTCACCTTACACAAGTATTGTTATAGAATAATGCGTTTGTAAATCTGTTCATTTGTACAACGAAGTTATTTGATACTCATCTAGACTCGTATTGAACGCTTTTCTGAAACAAAGTGAACTTAACCTCTGTTTAAAACAAATTCCAAACTATGCTGTACTCAACATACGCCGCTATATCCGCTTTCAATTCCCGTTCTCTCTTCCTTTCTCGATAGCGGAAGTAAGCACTTTGGTTGTTGAATAAAGAAGAGAAAAAAAGAAATTCAACGAAGCAGAACCACAACGCTTTTCTCTTCAAACTTGACAGCTTGCTAAATTTAGGTTCTTACGAGAAGATCGGTTTTTCGCGCTACCTGCGACTATTGTTCGGTTAGCTCTGCCACTTCCTGTGCGCTCTCTTGTGTTTTTATACCTAGCACATGATTACAACTGCTCTATGACGTCATTCAAGACCTTCTATTGTTGCTTGATTTATGCATCATCAACAACAGTTAAAAAGTACGTTACGAAAGTTAGTTTTACAAACTAACATAATTAAATCAAAAATAGGCTGATTTCTTTCGTACCACAACAAGATGAGCGGGCCAGGTGTTTTGCGTCCAAAAAGTTGCAAAACCATAGTGATACACTTCTCTAGACCAGTGGTTCCAACCGCGAGTCAATGCAAAGGTTTCAAGGGATCCGTAAATCCTTTCCTGATTTTTCATGACAGCTGAAAACAATTGATTCGCCTGAAAGGTGTGTTAATTTCCCGATTATAATTTTTTTATGGTTCGCATTATCACTATGTCCAATGTTGCGACACTGTAGCATTGAAAAACTTAATTCTCCCCACAAAAAAGCCTTCACAACCTCCGTCAATGGCATGTACATCGAGATCTCAAGAAGTTAAATCAGGGTTCTGCAGAACCGGCACTTTCTTCAATACAGGGGTGGGCAAACTTTTCAGCCGGACGGCCACATTGACCATTCAAGAGTTGGCCGAGGGCGAGTGCTTAAAATCTTGCAATAGCTGTATACAATGCCGGTGGCCGGTGGAAGGGTGCAAATGCTTAATTTCGGTCTTTGAAAATGATGATCTTTGAATAAAGGTGATCACCTTTTACTTGGACGAAAAATGTGTCAATTCAAACCAAGAATCGCATAGCAACTCTTTCAGTGATGTCCTCTATCGTTTTTGTCTCTTTAGTAGGGCAAGTGTGGCCACCCTTGTCTCATTAAATCAGGTAGAGCGGCACCTCAGGATGCGAATTCAATTCGTTGCGGGACGGCGTTCATAAGATCATTTATTCGTATGCAGAAGCAAGATTCACATGTAAATGACCTAATCCGTTCCAACCCACCCAAACCCAATCTTACAAAGTATGAATATTATACCCTCAAGCAAAAATTAGACATTACAAGCACACATTCACTGACACATCTCTAAGCAAACAGTGAGACAATAATAAAATCAATAGAACAGCAATAATGCGCAGTGTTGTTATGAATAATGTTGAGAGATAGCCGGTGGGAGAGCAGCTTCTATGGCGCTACATTCGAGACAACCAATGAGGGCATCTATCCTGGTGGGAAACCACTGTACTGTATTCACGATCAACGCAAGCTTTCACGTGATGCGAACGGGCAATCCTGGAAACCTACGGTACTGTCACGTCATAAAGCCTACGGTGATAGGCATGTGTTGAAAAAATTGCTTGTTCGCATCTCGTTACAAATATTTCTTCGAGACTCGGTTCGTAAGCCGAAATATTGGTAACCAGAAACAATCGTATCCTGAGGAAACACATATATGGAAGCTTTTACAAGTGTTGGAGGACCGCACAAAATGCTCTGGCTGGCCGTAGTTTGCCCACCCCTGGTCTAAAGTGATCCGTGACTACAAAAAGATTGGGAGCCACTGCTCTAGTTTTAAGTTAAAGGAGCAAATTTACCCCCTTTTTTCTGGAAATGTTCATAATGATTTTTGTGGATTAGGAAAGCGTTCGTTTCAGCCAGTCGCGTATTACAGTCGTGACACCATGGACGGAAACAAAAAATGCGATCTCCAGTTAATAAAAATCAGCAAGGCTGATAAAAGATAAAAAATCTTTTATTAGAGACAAGTTGCTGCAGTGTCAATCACCCCCCAAAATATTGTCATTTGGACAACTCTTCTAGTGCTTTTACTGCTTCCAACTATCTAAAATTACAACCCCCTAAAAAGATTTTCTGCTCTATTTCAAGAGAGAAAATATTTCGCCCTCCTCATCCCATCACCCCATTCTCGTTCCTTAACCTTTCTGATTTTGTGGTGCAATTTTTATCGAAATAAAGTTCCAAATCAATGGTTTTCATAGCAAACTTTTTTTCACAAATTAACTACATGTTCATACATAGGCTACTCATATCGAAAGTTGTTGAAATCCGATCAAGTTTAAGGGAAAGTCAGAAGAAAATCGTGGAGCTTCGTAAAGCATTTGACTGCAGTCGGTTGAAGAAGCTGGGGGTTAATGCATCGGGAAAGTCGCAACTTTTGCTGGAGTCACTTTCTCGAATTTAGTCACGTCGGAAACCAAAACCCAAAAACAAAATTTTAAAAGCGGTTTTCGGACTTTATGTTCCTCAAATATTAGAAGATCTTTGTTTTGAATATCGGCAATTTATAGCCGATACAACTAAAACTTCCTTTTTTACCTAACCCGGTGCAAACAGATTAAGAGAAGCGATTCCTGAGCCTTTAGCTATAACTAGAGTCGAAGTCATAATTAAAGCGCTGCCGCAAGCACCTGGCTGGCGTCCAATGTCCAATAGGGGCATTCACTATCACAACTAATCACTTCTATAAATTTGGTCACATCAGATAATAGTTTGCGTTCGATTTACAATCCCAGAGTTGATGATATGAAAGTATTTGCGGTTTGTAGCTAATTGTAGATAAGCTTTGAGCTCACCCGTCACTTTTCAGGTAGATCAAGTTTCAGTGATGGTTGTGCATGATGGCATCAAAAGCAGGTCCAATAGGGTTGCAACAAAGCAATATCTGTGCACAATCGTATCGAGGGTACAAAAAATTCTTGCTATTTTTGCCTTCCTGAAAACAACTCAATTGCGAGATAGGGTTTGAAAAACTGAGGAGGAGGATTTTTTAGCCTTCCCCCTCCCCATGGCCATGCCTATGGCTATTGATATTGTTAACTGTACCCTATCACATAGAATCTACGAAATGAATTGTAACTCTTGGCTTTGCTGCCATGAAAGATTTGAAGAACTAGCTTGAGACTGTAATTTCAATTGGAATTCTCCAATGACACCAGATAAAGTCAGTATTCTTTTTTCACCATGCTACCGATTAAACAGCAGAAACAACCAAGGCAGTCATGATATTTTTTCTCAAAACATTTTCTGGTGAAGATCGTTATCAAGCTTTGGGTCAACTGGAAGAAATTATTCTTAAAGTGGGTTTTCTATTCTTTTTTCACAACAATAAAAATTTTTTTCAAGCGGTTTCTCTTTTCTTTCACCGTTGGATTGCGGCAAAATCAAAAATTGCTCATTTGACTAATCAAATTTCGCTACTGCTTTGGTCGCTGATTAGATGAATAAATTCCTATGCACCGCTTAGTAATAGTAGACCAGAACACGGCAAGCGTCAAAGGTCCTGGTCAGTAACAAAGTTCGACAGCTCTAAGCAGTGGCAGATTTAGGAATTTAGGGGCCTGAAGCAAGATTTCATTCGGAGCTCCTGAGTTCCTAAGGTTTATTAGTCAACTAATGCAGTTGGATTGTAGTGCATAAGGCGAAAGCCCCAGCGGGGTTTCAGTGAGTGCAAAATCTTAGCTCTCTACTATTTACCTGCCGACTAAAAGAAAGCACATGAGATAATTCTGCCTCCAAAAGCGTAAATGAAAGAATATGGCTACGTAGCCTACATTTCAAATACACACTGACGCTGTCAAGCCTACTTGCACCACAAATGAGGTTTGAAAAGTCTAGGTCAATGTATAAACTTAATTAATATTCTCAGAAAAGGAAACTTGAGATTCTAAATAAGATGACTTACTTAAGATTCAAACTAATGACCACACAAAAGTCATTGCTTCTCTGACCAGAGGTGGCTAGCAACAAAGTAGTGCTGGTAAAGCAACCTACTTAAAAAGTTTCTCAGTAATAACCTACCGTGTTTAATCGCTTATAAGACGGGGATTTTTCCTCGAGATTTCGGGATTAAATTGGGGGGCCCGACTTATAGGCGAGATCTACAGAGATAGAAAATAGTTCACTCAGAACTGTGCAGATATTTCACAGTTTCTGACAAAAATAAATAACAGAGACACCTAGGCGCTAATTAAATTAAATGTCATGCTATGGATTAAATAAATCTTTTAGCCTAACGACAACGAACGAATTGAAGGCTTTTGAATTTTATAAGTTGCATACTGATTTGCTGTGTTCTATTAAAGTGCAGTTTGCGTAAACTGTTTTAATACTTAGAAAAAATGTGATTTAAAAGTTAACATAAACGTACTTTGATTCTGAAATGTGTTTCTCTCGTTACCTGTTTTCCTTCCTTCGTCATATAAACGAGCCTAAACAGAATATCGACGATCTCCCAGGTGAAGATGAGACCCGTCTTATATAAGAATCGTCTTTAATCGAATAAATACGGTACTTTCTTGAGTAGCTTTAATTTTTGCTACCTCTACTTTTACTTGAGTAGTCTAGATTAAGTTAGAAGTAAGGCTGCTTGAATAGTTATAACTTTTACCTAAGCAGATGCTAAAAATATGATGTTTGTTGAATTGGAATTTAATATGTCAACGTAGAAAACAGCTTTGAATTCAAGTTTTAATCCTCCGCAAATCCTTCATTGATATGGGCCATTTTTGGTTCGAATTTTAAAAAACAACCCTTAGGTCTACTATTGTTTCATGCGAACTAGATAGGATGCGATGAGTTATTATTATTATCAGTGGGGCCGTGTTATCATTTCCCTCGATTTTGAAAAGTGTTTTGCGCCAGAAGCAAATTCAAATAATCTCCAGAGTGTAATTTGTTTTGTCTTCCCAATCATATATTGTTTGTTTGTTCACATACCAGCCACTGGTCTTGTCAAAGAAGTAGCAAAGAGAGCATTTACCCACCCAAAATATTTACAAAAGTTTTGTTTTTGTCCAATATTTCTATTGCCCTCCAATAAAGTTACCATGTGGGATTAACCTCAGGAAATATCATTAAAATTTGCAAAATAGAAACGATCTTTATCATAAATTTGTAGGGTCTCTAAAAATGTTGAAAAAAGGTTATCACCAAAAATGTGATCCATGGTATAAAAATCTTGTCCTTCTCCACAAAAATTTAGCTGACTACGCAATTTTGCTTTTGTTTGTGTACGATAAAATTTAAATATCACAAAGGTCTAAGTGCTTTTGTTTGGAAGTAAACAAACATTGTTGTTCTCATCGAAGCGCTCCACGTTTGAACAACTTTTTGAACATTACGCTAACGATCGTTCTGTCAAAAGTATAAGACAACAATCAAAAAGTATAATCAAAGAGATCTCCGAGAAAATTGAGTAATTACTAGAGTTTGAGGAACGTGTTGTACTATGTTGTACCACTTAGGTCTGATCAGCGGATTCAGATTTATTTGGGATCTCGCGTTTCCTAGAAGAAAATAAATCAAATTTCACTTGCCTTTCTATTCTAATTTGGATCATCCGGCATGAATTCCAAAAAAGTTACACCAAAATATAGAAGTCTCTCCAAAAAAAAGTCTTCAACCTAAATTTACGAAGTGTTCTTTAAATGGAAAAAGCTCACCCACCTAAATTAGGGGCAACACTTTTTGCGAGTCTTCTAAATTATTGTATCCTTGTATATTCAGCCTTAATAAACTGTTGATATGCTGCGTTACCAATTAGATGCAAGGTTTTATAATTTCCGATCTTTGCTTATGATTGTCAGACTTTTAATTTTTCCTATTTGAAAAGAGTTGGCATCGATTTTCCCGTTTCACGGTAGGAGGCCCGGTTCGTTAGCATGGATTTGCTCGACACGTCTATCAAAGATCGCCCGGCTCCCACCTTGTGATTTGTTAGCGCACTCGCCGGGAGCGTGATGGCATTACAAAGACAAGACACTAGGCTATATATGCACCGTTCAACCTAGCTTCTTCAGATCAGTCGTCCGCTAAGCTGCGTAAACTGATCTTCTAATGGATATGAAGCGAAAACCAACCAATTCGTCAACGAGCACCTTTCAGCAACGCAAGATATCGTTAGTTGAAGTCTAAGTACTTTTGCGTGTACATTGCTCGTTTAAAGGACAACGTTAATGAGTGGGTTCCTTTTGCTTGTGACGGGACGGGCCCTGCTGATGAATCCTAAAGGACGAAACGCGTGCATGTATGGCTCGTCAAAATTGGTTGGGTGGTATACTCATTATTGTTTCCTTGTATATGCAGCCTTAATAAATTGTTAATGCTTTTTTTCGCTCATATGCTTCGTTACCAATTAAGTGCAAGGTTTTACAGTCCTCTAAAAATAGTGTCGCTCCCAAACATAGCTATGTCTCTCGAAGAAGACCCTCTTTGTAGCGTCGCCATTGCCAGCTCTCCACACGTAAACTTTTGACTTGGTCAGCAGTGTAAAGTAAGCTGCAAAATGGCTCACAAGTTTATACCTTTGGACACTCTTCTCGCACCCTGGGTGGTGCGAGCACCGCCGATTGGTTTAGAGTGGTGCAGAACAAAACTGCTGAAAATCAAACTACTTACTATTTTCCCTACTTAAGTGGTTTGATTCTCTACTACTTTTTTACTTTTCACTCAAGTAAAGATATCTTTCATTACTTTCTACTTTTACTTACGTATATTTTAAGTAACTATACTTTTACTCAAGTAGATTTTGAAGCTGCTTTGAGCACCACTGTCTTTGACTAAGCGCTTGTGCTGCATAAATTTCCTGACAATTTAAAAACCACATAAAATACAATTTTCAGCTTAAAATTTCAGGACGATAGAAACAGTGCCGGCGCTAGCCCAATCGGTCCCTCCCCCTCCCCAATTTCAGCGCTGGGCCCTTTTTCACTTTTGCAGTGCAAGTAATATGGATAGCGTGAGAAAATTGTTGGCCGATGCATAATTTAGCGCTGGCCACGCTTTATAGAGCTTCTCTAAAAATAAATCTGAAAAAAGGCATTTTAAAAAGTAACTTACATTCAAAACATATCGCCAAAACTGTTAGCCATGCTTCAGTCAAAACAATTTAATGATATTTTTAGCCCTTATTAAAGCAGTTGAATGATAAGAAACCGCAAAACAAAGAAAACACTTTTTCGAAAACTTTAAAAAAGTCCCCTAAGCTTTCTCGGCGGCAAAGACATTTACTATGTGATAAGATCTAAATCTCGCACACACGCAATTTAGACGGAGATCATTGCCAATGACGTAAGCCTTTCATCCATCATAGGAAATCAGTGAAAGGTTTTGATTTGCTTCAACTTGTTGAAGCTTCTCTCAGCACTTGCTACCGAGACTGGGCATAGCAGGAAGACTCGAAGAGCTTTACACCAGTTCGGATACACTTCCAACAGTTGTTTTCGATATATGTTGGTCAGAAAATCATTAACTATTTTGAAGTCTTTTTTGTTTTTCTTACGATGACCACAAATGGCTCCCAATCATCGTTCATTTCCAGAGGCTCAATATCCACCATAGTTTTGTAAAAATTTTGACGTGCATTGGGAAGACGGTTGTACTCGAACTCTCGCAGAACATTTTCTTGATTGCAATAAAAATCAAAAATTACGCACAGCATTTGCGCAAAGCGATCTAGTAAAAAAATATTGCATGATCCATCAATGGCGAAAAGAAATTTTTTGTAAGTTGGCCTTCTTGTGACATTTCACAACTTTCGTCCTCTACTTCATATTGAAACGTTCTTCTTTTATTTCTGGACCTGCTTTCCGCAAACCCGCTATCAATCTGCAAAACCTCAGCAACTTTAAGCGTACAAGCCACACCACTGTTGTAACCACTATTGTGATATTTCTTAGGAGTTCCACTGTTGCTTTAATTTCTCTTTCGACTATTTTTAATGAAACATCAGAGGTTTGCATAACTTCGCTGGTTTTGTTGATTTGAAAAAGAAGGTCATGCCAAATGACAATAGACAAAATGAAGCTCCATGATTCAATTCCAGGTATCAAAGCACGGACCTTATTTACTGTTTCACCCTCCTTTATTGTAAGCTACAACTTTCCAATACTTCAGAGCTTTGAGCACATCAGCCAAATGGTATCGCAAAGATGAGATGTAGTGGATCCGACTCTCCCAAAGAGTAGCAGATTGCGATTTGAGTGATAGCGGCACATTCTTTTGTGGTATGGTCCATCGCTGCGTGGAAGATGAAGAGAGTACATGCAATTGCGTCAACACACCAAAAAATAGTAATGCTTCTGCAGTGCCGTCGCTACGGGAAAGATGGGGGGCGTGCATCCCTGACTGCTGCTTGTGCCCCCTATTTTGGGTTACTCCTCATTTTTTGTTTTGTTTGGATCAGTGCGTAACGACAAGACAATAAACAATAGTGTTAAGAAACTTGGATTTCTGATACAAATAACGTTCACTTCAACATAACTCTCGTTTGACGCTGACGATTCTTTATATAGTTATGGTGCAATCAACTGCTCTAACAAAGTAATGGTGACGCAATAAACCGTCTTAGCAACAGTTACAGCAGATGTTTTCATTTGGCTTGTTTATTGAGGATGTAAAAAGCGCAAAATGAGTTTGAGAAATTGGTTGCTAAGTTCTAATTCGTGTGAAAACTCTGAAAATTAGCAAGGTCTCAGCTCGTCTGCTAGCTGCAGTGCACCTACAACATCTGCTGCAAGTAGGCCTTTGAGCTAACGAAAATCTCCTTATGCTAAGGATTTGGGAGTTGACGACGCGAACCAAGTTGGCCTGAGTGGTTATCATGTAAACATGTTTGAAGGCAAAAAAAGATGCTTCAATGCTGCATGGTATTAGAGGTGGGATTGGTTGGAATACTCTGTCAAGTTTGATGCAGCTTTTTGCTTTCCTTGCCGCGATTTTGAATCTAAAGCTGAAGGATACTTTCGAGGAATGTGTTGTCAATCAAGTTTTACAACCGATGGCTATCGTAATTGGAAGCATGCTACTGAAATGAATAGAGGTTTTTCCAAGCATGCTGTCTCCAAAGAACACTTAGCATGCTACAGTAAATCAAACGATCTGGAAAGAATCTAAAAATGTCTGGAAAGAACAAATCAAACGGTCTGAAATGGTTAAGGAAATTGCCTCGTTAGTCCAACACAGAAGCAATTGAAAGAAATCGCTACCATTATTCTATCTTAATTGGCATAGTAGCTTTTTTGGCTACTCATCAATCGGTATTCAGTAGAAAAATTGACGCATTTGAAAGCGAAGACGTAGGGGAAAATGGACTCTGTTTTTTATTTATTTACCATATTTATTCTCCATTCACGAGAAAGCGATGTATTGCTATGTTTTAAACGGTAAGTCTGCACTCGCTTGGGAGTTGCTATTTCCGGGTCACCTGTCTTCCACATAAAGGTGGGGCGTCCCCTTAAGTGCCTTGCCCAAGGACACAGCAAGCGAACTTGCCGGCTTGTTCTCCACAACCTCCCTTAAATGCCGAGCGCCAAGCAGGGAAGCTATGGATATCATTTTTTAAAGTCTTTCGGTATGACTCGACAAGTGAAATGAACCCCAAGTCTACCAACTGCGAATGGGACGCTCTAAACACTACACCATTGCGTCGGCAAATCGCGACTCTTTTTAAGTCTGTTTAATTTCAATGTTAAAAAAGACCAGCATTTACGTGAAATCATTAAAACTTTCCCACGAAATGCAACGTACACCAGTCCCAATATGCAAAACAAACTTATTGCCGCCGTGAGCTCAGTAGTAACCGATCCTATTCGGAAAGAAATTGGAAACACTTGGTATACAATCAAAGTTGATGACACCAAGGAACAAACCGGTGTAGAAAAAATTTCCACAATTATTCGTTTTGTAAACGACCTTTTTTTGAAAGAAGCGGAAAGTTTTTTGGTTTTATCAAACACCGATTCGGGGAGTGCCAAATCAATTACTTATGTGATTTTGGTGGAACTTAGAACTGCTTCATCAAAGATACTTAGTTAAGTCTATGATGACGCATCTGTAATGGCAGGACACTGCGGGGGAGTCTGTTGCAGGAACGAGAATACAGAAAGATTCCCTATGCGTGCTGCCTGAACCATCAATTGCACCTTGTAGTAATGCACGCAATGTCCGTTGAACAAGCGAGCAATGATTTTTTGCATGTTTGTGGTAGTTTTTACTATTTTTTCGCAAGCCCACAGTTGCACTTCACCAAAATGGTGAAAAGTGGTAACATCTGTTTGAGCAAAGGTGGACTGGTCATCTGGCTACAGTAACAGGTGTTCTCAATTCCTTTCAACATATAGCATCGCTTCTTCAAGAAATGGGTACTTCAAAGGCACATAAAGTAGAAACACGTATAGAATCATGAGGACTGCTTCAACAAGTGCAGGAACAAAGTTTCTTGTTCATTCCAAAGGTGCTTTCCAAGGTATGCACTGCTATATAATCATTCTTATCGCCTCAATTTCAAATAATTTGTTGATGGTGACAAGCTTGTGCTGTGTTTGTCAGTCTTGTTATGCTGCTGGGCCACCATAGCGGCGAGTCGACTGCTGGGTTCCTAAATTAAAATAGAAGTAATTAAGTGGCTTGCCTCAGATCTTAGGAAAACCTCATACCATAACCCATTTTAATGTTATAACAAGCGTGATGGCTAAATAAGTATGATATCTACCTCATACGAAGAGATCAAAACATCTTTTTTGTACTTAAATTTAATTCGCATTTCGCTTTTCTTACCAACTATTGTTTAATGCAATATTTTACATGCAAATATTGTAAGCAAATTACCGTTTGCGTGATGCGAAAAATTATTGTTTGCAAGAATATTTTTATGTATAGTGCAAATTCATATAGTATCCAGGAAGCGAAGATTGTCACAAAAGTTTTTAAATTGCTCCACGAATCGCTTTGCCTTTTGGTTGACCGTAGTCACAAATTGGACACTCTAAGTCAGTGTTTCTCAAAGTGTGTGTCGCGACACATTGGTGTGTCGCGAAAAATTTGCAAGTGTGTCGCGAGTTTTTTGAGAAATAATAAAATGTTTTTAAAATAACATTTGATTTATTAGTTAATAATATTTGTTTTACTTTACAATTTATTTAATTTAAAATTTGTTTCAAGTTCAAGTTTTATTATTGAAAATCAAAAATACTTAATTGAAGTAAGTTTTTTAATATTTATTACAGATTTTTAATTTTTTTGTTTAACAATTGGACTTTTTATTTAACCATGGATAAGTTTTTAATGAAGAAAAGCGGGAAAGAAAATAAGCTAAGTCAAAAAAAAGGAAGTAAGCGAAAATTTAATGAAGATTATATAAAGTATGGATTTATTGCATCTGGATCTGAAGATGTCCCACTTCCGTATTGCTTGATTTGTAAGAAAAGTTTGTCAAATGAGTCTCTGGTTCCAAATAAACTGAACCGACATTTGCAGAATAACCATCCAAATGTTAAAGCCAAACCAAGGGAATATTTTGAGAACTTAGCAACCGAAATTAATCAACAATCGAAAAAGATGACAAACTTTTTGAAGGTACCTGAGAAAGCTCTAATTGCAAGTTACAAGGTTGCTCAGTTGATTGCGAAACGCAAGAAAGCACACACAGAAGCTGAAGTACTTATCGCGCCAGCACTTGCTATTATTGTCGAAACGATGCTCGGATCTGAAGCAGCCAAAAAAATAAGAACAGTACCACTGTCAGATAGTACAATTTCAAGAAGAATTGAAGAAATATCATCCGATTTGCAAGATCAAGTTTGCGAACATTTTGAGACACCTGAGGATAAGCTTTGGGCACTTCAAATTGATGAATCCGTTGATATAAGTGGAAAAGCTCAGGTTCTGGCATTTATTCGATTCATCAAGGATGAAAGTTTTGTGAACGAATTCTTCTTTTGCAAAGATTTGAAGACTACTTCAACAGGACAAGATATTTATGAGATAGTAAATGAGAACGAATCACTATTCAACTTTGAGTGGAAAAACTGTGTGAGTGTTTGCACTGATGGATGTCCATCAATGCAAGGAAAAAAGAATGGATTTGTAACACTTGTGCGTCAGAGAAATCCCAATATAATTAGTGTCCATTGTATGATTCATAGAGAAAATCTGGTATCCAAATCGATTCCGGAAGTTTTAAGATCTGTTATGAGACAAGTAATCCAAGTAGTGAATTTTATTAAGTCGCGACCTCTTCAATCACGCCTTTTTGCTCAACTTTGTGATGCTATGGACTCAGATTATAAAAGTTTGCTATACCATACTGAAGTTCGCTGGTTGTCAAAAGGAAAAGTGTTGAATCGACTTGTGCGCCTTAAAATGGAAGTAACTTCCTTTCTTGAAAATAAAGATACTGATTTTGGATTTGATTTGAATGACGAGATCTGGTGGTTAAAAGTTAAATTTCTTTCCGATTTATTTAATAAATTAAACTCACTAAGCCTGAGTCTTCAAGGACCGTTTGAAAATATTATAACATCAAAATCAAAATTGAAATCATTCAAAGAGAAAGTTTCCTTGTGGAAGATGAAGGTATCAGAGGGAATATTTGATTGCTTTCCAACTGTTAACGAATCTCAGTACAAGAAGAAAATCGTTTCAGAGATTTTAATTTCACTCACTGAATTACAGTCGGCACTTCAATTTTACTTTCCATTACTTAATATTGATGATTATGAATGGGTGATAAATCCATTTACGATTAGCAAAAAACCTAATTTGACAATCGCAGAGGAGGAACAACTGATTGATTTGAGAAATGACATATTTTATCAATCAATATTTACTCATATGAATTTAAATGAGTTTTGGCTCAAGGTGAAAAAATCTTTTCCATTAATTAGCCTGAAAGCTGTCAAAATTTTGTTACCATTTTCTTCTTCATGGTTTTGTGAAACTGGCTTCTCGGCATTAACTGAAATCAAATCCAAAAAGCGAGAAAGACTTCTCAGAATTGATGATGAAATGCGAGTTTGCTTTTCATCTTTGAACCCTCGATGGAATTTAATTTGTTCTCGGAAGCAAGCTCATGTGTCACACTGAATAAATTTTTATTATTGCTGTTCTTGATTTTCGGCCCAGTTTCCTTCTGTTGTTACTTTAATCTCAAAGTGTCGTAACGTCATTGTAAATTATTATACCTTCATTTAATAGTTTTTTTGAAATATTTGCTTGGTGGTGTGTCGCGGAATTTTTATAATGTAAAGAGTGTGTCGCAGCTCAAAAAGTTTGAGAAACACTGCTCTAAGTGTTTGATTATTTTCTCCTATTTTACTGTTCTACAATCGCAGGTGATGTCTCTGTTTCAAGAACAGCCTCAGGTTACCAGTTTGCTATGTTAATGTGAAAGGCATTGAATGAATGTGCGATGGCAGTATGGATTACCCGTTGATGCTGTTTGGAAGCTAATTAGTTAAACATTAATTTACTAGTTTATATCCTGACGAGGTGTTTATGTTTATGAGGTATAAAGGAGACCTAACGTGCATTACCTAGTGAGTCCAAGCAGTCCTACCAAAAGGCTGCAAAATAGAACCGCAAAGGGAATCCCGCTTCGAAACGGCTAATTTTTGTATTGTATTTTGTAGGTTCTAAGTTTGTTTGCTCTACCCAACAATACTCTTCAAGCTGAAAATATTGACTTATCAACTGGGATGACACTTGTTGCCGCATGTATTGAAAACGTTCACAATCTTCGAACCGGAGAGAAATTTTGTGAAATATGGAATGAGATCGTTACTCAAATTGATACTCATTCAAGACGAAGACGACGTGATAATACATTGCTACAAGACTATGTACAAAAAAAAACCAAAAATAATGAAATGAATAAAGACGAAACGTAGAGATTATTTTATAGCACGTTGGATCAAGTCATCAACAAAATAGACGTTCGTTTTAGTCATCAAAATACAAAACTATATGGTGCTGTCTCTACTCTTCAACCTGAAAATAGCAGCTTTTTGGATGTAAGATGTTGCAGCCTCCTTTGGATTTGGTAGACCGCACAAGTGTGGAAGCAGAATTTGATGTTGCTTAGACGTACGTCGCAAAATGGAACGGTGATGAGAAGACAAAGCCAACAACAACCGAAATCCTTTCTGACCATTGTAAAGCACTTAAGGCGATGTACATCTTGCACTGAAACCAGGAGTCACTCTCGGAGCCTCTACCGCAAAGTGTGAGAACTCCTTTTTCTGATCTGAAAACTATCATGCGAGATCGCAGGCTATTAATGAAGCACGCTCGCAAAGTCCATCTTGTCCAACTTGCGTTTGAAAGCGACTTGACAAAAAATATTAAAAACTGATGGGAAAGAGCGCGTTTTTCGAGAGTTCGGTACCCCAAATCGTAGACTGCAGTTATTTTAGTTACTCAGCTGATTTACTTTATTTTTTGAACTTTCGGTGTTCTTTGTTTCACCGTATTGGTTCCGCAATTCTGTGTTTTTTTTTTAATTCGTTATTTTAGTATTCGGCAATATTCTTTTTTATTTAATTGTGATTCAGTGGTTACCAACAGTAGATTGTAAATTTTTTATTTTTTCGCCCGCAACAAAATAGCAAGAAAAACGTAGAAAAGCGAAAATGGAACTTAGATATGGATTTTGAGAGGCCAGGAAACTTTGAATAAACCCGAAGGTTTTTTAGTCAAAGCTTCCTGAGAGAGAAAAAAGGGAGAAAAACAGTACAACAACATGTACTTGACAAATGCTACCAATATTAGCAGTATATTGAATTTTTTAATACCTATAGTTCGGTGGTTTAAGTTTTAAACACCATTTCACATCTCAAGTTTACGCCATTAAACCCAGCAAAAATCTCAAGTTACATTGTATTATAGATTTATTTAATTATCAACTCACAATCAGTCAAATCTATTTTAAGGTGATAAAGATTCGCATCGTATGGAACTAAAAACATTCTATGTCCTAAAATGTCTTTTTTTTTAAACAAAAATACCGAATTTTCCCAATTGCACAAGATTTGCAGCCGTACAAAATCGGTTTTGATATGCAAAATTCAGTCGATTTTAGTGTCCCCTCACTTTCGGCTTGTGCCCCGCCATTTCGTTCGCTCTGGCGACGGCTCTGTGCTTCAGTGGAAGATGTTGCGCTATCTACCACAACTGAATTCAGTCAATGATTAGCACATGGAACATGCAACGCTTTTGAATTAATTTGCAGAAATCTTGCTCGGAGCCCGGGTTTTTTACTTTTCGTGCTAGCTCCATAGTCGTAGCATTGAACAGGACAATCAGGAAGATTTAACCCTAATTCTTTGGATCGTTTTAAGAAGATATTCAGTAAGCCTTTTTCAGTGCTGTCATTGACTTAAATTATCCTCAAAAGCCTCCTTTCACATTGAACGAAATGCAAAACTACAGTCAATTGCTCTCGATGTGAAATGTCCGGGGTACAACCCAGAATTACAGTAAAATATTTGGCCTGTTTAAGTTGTGTAAGAAGCACTTCTTCAGCTTCCTTTGCAATAAAATTTATCAATTCATTCTGCATATATCTGTGCTTAAATGGAGTTGTTTAGATTTGCTTCGAATTATCCTGCTTTGTAGTTCATTCAAACCTTTTCGTTAGTAGTTTAAATAATCCCACAAAACTCCCATTGTGCGCTGAACCAAAAGTTTTGTTTGACCTTCTAAAAGCCAAATTTCTTTCTGCCAAAAGTATTGCGATGGTATTTAACCGCTCCAAAACAATTCTACAAAATGTTCTTTCCGCAAGAAAAATATGCATTGCTTGTCTATCCCTTGTAAATCGAGTGTTAATACCTTTTCAAGCAAAAGCCATTGACTAAAATACTTTTTATGAGTGACAACATTTTCTTGTTCCTATAATTTTTTGAAATAACCTTCCTATGTGTTTATGCCACTACTACATGGACTGGCTGAGTTGCCAAAAAGTTTGCAGCGAGGGCAAAATGCTTTGTTAAAATCTTGAGAACACATCAGCCATCACCGAGCAGTAGTCTCTCCGTTAAACAAAACTCGTTTGTTATGTGTAGTTGAAAATCGTCTTTTTGCTGCATTGCAGGGAAACTTTGTTACAACTAAACAAGGTCCTCTTTTGACAATGCCAACTCGTTGTACGTCAAATAAAATGTTGGGCCATTTATCCCGGTCACTATGGAGAGGATCGTACAATGAATGCGGAAGTGATGGTAATATATCGATTGTATTTTCTAGGCTTGTCGCACCAGTAGATATAGACGGTTAATTTTGCTTAACTGGTTTAAAAAAGACTCTTTCTGATTCTGAAGCAGGCGCTGGTGTACATATCAAATTCGAATTATCGTTATCAGTATCCGATGATTGTTGTGTAACATTATCTTCAGCATCTGCTGCAGCAACGGAAAAAATGGTGTTAGTTTGGTTAGTTTTTTGCTGCTTCCTGAGCAACTACGGCTTGTTTTTATTTCTGTGCTCCACTTTAGTTGCATTTCATTATACAGTACTTCCCACTTATTTGAAAGTAACTTAACAAAAACTTCTACAAACTAGACACTTTTTAGTGATAGTTGTGGTTCTGTACAGTGGAAAGGAAAATCAGAAAACAGCCCAGCAAACGAATCAGCTAACGCACTTTGGCAACATTTTGCCTAGCAAGCCCTACATACCGGTATACTCTATTAGCACTTTTCTTGGCTGTCTGATTATTTTTCTCAACTGTTATCTTTTCTGAAGTTGACCTAATTGATTTTTGGGTTGATTTCAGGTCGCCTACTTTCGCACAACCGAAATGAACTTTCACATCTGTTTCAAGGGAAAATCGTGCAGAATGCAATTTCATCGCGGAGCGCTAATGTAAACACTTCCACTTCCATTGCTTATATTCTTTATTGACTTCAGTTTTTCTGACTTCGGTCGAATTCGCTTCAAATGTTGAGGCAGCCTTAGGAATTGCAACTGCAGCTGTTATTGCCTAACTCCAGAAACCACTCAGTTATTGCGAAATAAAGGGTAATAATTAAAGAACTTGAAACAAGTGTATAGTCGCATTCACCTTTCAACACTTTGTTTGTGCCCCAAACATGGTCATTCAGATTACGATCAGATTAATTATCATTTTGACGGGACCGTTCTTCCCCTTAGGAAAACTGTTGAGTTAGTAATCAACCTAAAGTGTTGGCGGTTTAAGTCGGACAGCGTAGGTAAATCAGTATTTCTAAAAAAATTATCGTTTTGACGCTCAGAGGGGTGCTCCCAGGTGAGCCCGCCCCTCCCCCCGGATGGGGTACGGGGGAGGTTTCGCCGACCCTGGATATGAAAGTACTGTGATTAGGATATCTTCTTTCACAAAAGCTTTTAAAGTTTTATGACAATTTGTAAAACCATGATGAGGGGTCCTTCAAAAATGGACTCTGAGGTAATGCTGTTGTTGCCTCACCCTAAATCCACCTCGAGCTGTAAGAGCTTTGATTGACATTAACGATTTTTTGGATTAAAACAGGAGTGCTTTGACTGAGGTCTCCGGAAAAGGTTTTGAGGGTCCGCAGAGTTCCAATAGAAGTGATCGTACAGCAACAGCATTTATTTTTTTGTTCAAAAAAAGCGATGAATTTGAACAGAAACGTAAAGATCTTTTTTGGAGTTTAATCGCTTTTCGGCGCAAATTTTGACGTAGGCCTATGTAATGCAGGCCACTCACATTTGTTTCCCAAAACAATACGAAGACCGTTTTTGTTTTTTTGGGGAAAACAGTTGGTCAGTGATTTGCCAACCCTGATCCAGATTGTAAGGGGGTCTGGGCGAGCCAGAAACTTTATTTAGTAGTGCGTGTTAAAAAAAATTTAAGAGCAACTGGATTGTAAGAAGTAGCACGATTTGGAGTCGGAAAATAGGAACCGAAAATGGAAATGAAGTCTCTAAATTAAATCGAATGATTCGGTTTACCATTGTCATTCTGCCAGGAAAAAAAGATCTGCTTTTACGTTTAGAAAAATCCAAGGTAAAATTTTAGCAACACAAAAAGTTTTTGTTTATCAAAAAAGTTCTCTTGCATATTAAAAACAATATGAGAACTGTATTGTCCCATTAGGCAAATATAAACTTGGTAACAAAATGCCAATTTCGGCGAAGTGATCACTCGCTCAGAGACAAGCGCTCGCTTAATGCCAAATTAAACTGCTTTCCCATTAACAGATTTCGCTTAAATTTTGACAATCGACAAAAATATAAATATGTTGACACATTACCAAGTTTGGCGGGGTAATCGCCAAAAACCAGTTCGCACCAAAGGCAACTTTGAGTATGACCTACAACAGGATCCCGAGCAGTTTTTTATACTTTCACAGCTTCCAAGTTTTTTAGATGCAAATGACATGGCTTATGCACTATCACTTGACACATCATACAAGTGTGAAAAATATACTTTCTCAGAAACAATTATTTCTAATCGAGATTATATGATCCTACCCATTTCACCGGAGTCATATGAAAATATGTCCATAAGCCAATACCTCGAAACCTTTTTAAAGAAAACCAAAACTTTATTCTGAAAAAAAATGTCGAACAGCGAATCGGTTTGATGTCAAGTCCAGTTCCGCAAATTCAAATTGTTTGGTGCTGTGCATTCAAGGAAGTATTGGCAATAAATCTTAGTAGGCTTATCTGTTTGTCTAATGACATAAAAATAAGCGTGGACTCAAATCATTCATTAGCTACTTACAAGCCCTTCTCTGTCGTGATACATTTTGTAGATGCAGTTACTGCCGGCAATTTCGCTTCTTATGATGTAAATAGCAATAAAAAGGCAATGACTGTGGTAGACGATAATCGCTTCTATCAACCAGATAATGCCGACGCAGAAAAAATCATTGAAAGAAATAGTAGCCTCTTAGTAATGCAAGAGGCTAGCGATGCACTTAGCAAACTGCAGACAGTGACACTGTTTCGACCTATCAGGTCTCTTCAATGCAATTGGTGACCAACAATAAGCTGTGCTTTATTAAAAGCCTCTAGCTTCTTGTCGGTCACCAACTGCACTGAAAAGACCTGATAGGTCGAAACAGTGTCACTATCTGCAGTTTGATAGATAGTAGCCTGTTTTACACAAAAATATCAGAGCAGAACGATTCTAAATCCGATTTTGAAATGTCAGTCGAACAAGTTTGCACACCTCTCAAAAAGATCAAAAGACGGAATTATGAAGTCAGTTCGAATGAAGAATGTGACAGAAGAATTCTTTGTAAGAAAAAGATAAAGTTCCTGCTCATTTGTCATCTGACAAATTTGGAACTTCGTGCGAGGAGCAAAACAAACACAAGTTAAAATTCATGACAGTAGAAGTTCTGAAAATAATCAAAACGCCTTTTCTTGAAGGAATAGACCAATTTTAGACTTTTTGCCACTGCCTCTTTCTCAAATCTCGAAAAAAATTTATTTCGCAGAAATTGTCTTATCAATTTGTCGACCTGTAATATGGATGGACAATTTATCATTGACTTGATATTTTATTTTGACAAAGAATTGTGTTACCGAAAAGACAACATTACTGTACTTGGAGATTGCGTATTTTCTGCATTGTCGGTTTCTAAGAATTATTTCAAAAACGCTTTGCTTCCTCACAACTCTAAAATTCAACAATTATTGAAATCCAATTATGGAAGAAGCTCCGATAGATATGGTGACTCTTGATTGCTTTCGAGACAGCAATATATTATGTTTGTGTCGAATTCAACATTTCTTACGAATTGGCATCAAAAAAGCTTGGTTTTACTCTTGAAACAATTAAAAATTATACTGCATCGCCAAAAAAACTTACAGATTGATATTTTTAAACGTAATGCAGTCTGAAACCGACACTAATAATTCCAAGTACCGTATTTGCCGGTGTATAAGTCGACCTTTTTCGATCAAAAATCGACCTCGACTTATACACCGAGTCATGAAATTCAACTTTGTATTTATCGCTTCAAATGTGATGGTAATTACTACACTTCACAAAAAGTTATAAGCCAGTAAAAGCAGAATAATGTGGTTGCCCTTACAAGGGCAGATATTGCGTTCACTGCCCTTAAAAGGACACATTATGTGTTCTCGTACGTGGAAGTCGCTCAATACTTCGTTCGGCATCTCGTTGTGCGTGATTACCGTATGTCTGCTAGAAAAAAGTACCGTACTGGGTATTGGGCGAATGCGTGACTCATCGCCTAAACTCCAACAACAGCAGTATCTCATTGGTTATCTCTGTGTTTGGCTTAATAGGCAATTATTCGAGTAAAAATTTTAGCAAAGATAAATTTAAATATAGAAGTGAATGGTATAAAATGATAACTACGTAAACATTCAATCATTATACTTACTCATGTCTAAACGAATGAAATACTCTGCGAAGTTCAAACTGCAAGTTGTAAACTTTGCCAAAAAAACTAACAACTGTGCTGCCTCAAGAAAGTTTGGCGTAAAGTTTAAGATAATGAAACAATTGAGCTCGACTTATACAAAGGATATATCATAAAATCGTAAATTTCCGTCGAATTTTAGGGGGTCGACTTATACAACGAGTCGACTTATGCACCGGCAAATACGGTAACTGACTTACTTACCAGCGTTACTTTATAGTTTATAGAGTAATACTTCTGTTGTTTTGATTTACACTACTTTTACAATACGACACATGCAAGTCGTGGCGATAAAGTGACATGGTAAGCCTCTTTGGACTTTACACAGGTAAAAAATCTCTGCTGCGTTAAAAATAAAATGGCAAAGGAACAAAGCCAACTTCAAATCGAGTTGAATGACGTCAGCAGCCAGCTTCAAGAAATCAGCACAAAGAAAATAGGACTTAGAGATTTAACTGCAAAATCTAAAATGGGGAAAGCATGGCGGCTTGATTTTTCACGTGAGTTATTGGAGTAAGGTATTTTCTTTAACTTTTTTAATGGTAAAAACGCACAAATTACTTGTTTGTAGTCTCAGTTCGAACCCAACGTCCAACTTATGAAAGATCAAATATCTGATTACTAGATGTGAGTTGAAGAGCATGTTTGTAGCATCAACAAACTGACTTTATCGAACAACAACCAGACTGGTCAATCTTTAGAAAATGCTCAATGTCTTTAATACCCAAGAAGAAAGCAAGGCAGAATTGCGGTGGAGTGGGTTAACAACGATCAGATCTTTTTGTAGTTACATTGTTATTGCCTTAAGGAAGAGCACTATACGGCGATTTTCACTGCCTTGTGGTAGAAATACACTTAGCAAGCATTTCGAAAAGGTAACCCTGAACTCTTATGCACCGCAACGTGCCTGAACACAATGATGTTCAGGTGCAGTTAAAAAAAAACGTTGTATTGACTGCAGCATAAATATATATGACATAAAAATAATCTTGCTAGCTGCTGGTCAACTAATTGTTGCATGACAAATCACACTTGATGTCAAATATAGAAGACTTGTATGGTCAGCTTGCAAAGAGACAAAAGTAAATTATTCACGAAACCAAACACCTGCGTGTATTTGCTCCTCCACTGCTGCTCTACTCGATTACAACTAGACTGGTACAAGTTGCCAACTACCCCTTACTTCTGCAGAGCAAGCAGTTTTTATTTCACGGCTTGCAAGCGCCTCGTCATGATCTTGACTTGCTTAGTGAGTAAATGGAAGAAGAGCGAGAAAGAAAGAGCAAGTTCCTGCACGCTTAATCTAAAGCCTAAGCCTAAGTGACCAAGTCGAGATGTAAGTACGAAACCGACACTATTCAACCAATGGAAGAAGCTTGCACTTCGTCTTCAAGAAGCAGAAGAGCAAATCGAGAATTCTCTTGAGCCTTTCATCAACCTGAAATCAAAAATAAGGACAACTGGAAATATTTTTTCTACTACATTTTTGGACGTCATTGAAATGTTTTACCAATTATAGGCGTTTGTAGGTACACATTAAGTCAAAGATTCTTTTGTTTGACCTCATTATAATTTCTCAAATATTTCAGGGCAACCAGCCAAACTGGAAAGCTATATTTTAATCCTAAATCTCGTTTTAAGATGAGGTGAAAGAAGGTTAAATTAAAAATTGTCAAGTGTTGCTGAAAATAAGATAAAATTAGGACCTATAGGTAGGCTTACCATATTTTCGTTGCCCAAAAAGAGGACAGGTTTCGTCAGCAAGTAAAATACAAGTAGAATAAGACCATCTCACTAAGCTATATTCAGCAAACGGCAAAAAAATAGACAATAAAACAAGACAAATTTATTTGTCAGGTTCAGCCCATGAATATTTTGCGCTTCAAAATCGCTACGTCCTTTTTTGAAACAAGATACTTCTGCCGTAGTTCATCAGAAAATACATTTTTTCTCTTTCGCATTATTGCTTAGCTTTACAAAATTTTACTTTATAATAATTGCATTAATCCAAATGGTAGAAAAGAGGACATTAGGCTACTTTTAAGTGTCCTCGAAGGACCATTCATTTTTTTGAAAAAAAAAGGACTAATCCTCTTAAAAGAGGACGTATGGTATCCCTACCTATAGGATAAAGGACATTCTTAGAAATAAGGACAGCATTATTTTCTATGACGTACTCTTTTAAAATAAAGACACATCTTAAAAATAAAGACGGCATGCAAGCCTTGTCTATGGGCTAAGCAGCAATGAGACGTTAGTGTTCAATATAACAACTTTACTACAAACTTATTAGGTAATCGAACTTTTTATTGAGTACCGTAATATGTGGGTTTGCTGAACGGGTTAGCACTACAATGATGAAAAAATAGTGTAGCCAGGAAAGCACATGGTGGTGTGAAATTGATGTTTTCAACTCCATTTAAAACGCTGAGAAAATCACCCATTTCCTTAGTTCGTGGTCTGGCTGACAAAAAAAGGCCGCTACCGAATAAGTGATTGCTTTTTGTGGCATTTGCATTTAAATTTTGCTTTCTGTCAGTACTATTGTATTCCTCTAGTGATGGTGATTGCTATAAAATTTTAATTTTGGCAGGGGTGCAACCAGTGGCTGAAGCCGGAGCGTTGACAAGGGAGTGCAGGGGGTACTTTTGGTACCGGGCCCGGAAATTTTTTGAGGGCCTGGATTTTTGAAAGCGTCGCGCACAATGTCAAGAATAAATTAGACCTAAGAATTATATTTTTTTCTGTTAACAAATGCATAACCAATATAATAATTTTTGTGAAATGATAACTGTTTTCTCGATTCTGGCCACAAAAAAATTTGCTTAAATACTCTTTTTTAAAAAAATTCGGGTCTCCCAGATTACTTCTTGATCCTGTGGTCAGAAACATAAAATCTGGTTCCTGTAACTCTGAAAGTACAAAACTTCCTTAACGTAACATACTCTTAAGCCCCAAATCCCTAAACCTTAAACCTAGATATTCCATATGGATTAATCAATTTGTTTATGGTTATATTTTGCAAAATCATTTCACATCAATTCTATTTTATTTTCTTATCTCTTTTTAACAAGAAGATTGCATTTTACCTACCGATTACTGGTGACTGATAATAATGCATTTTATGTTATTCCCATTTTGTTTTTGACTTACTTTTTGTCTTATATTATTCCATAGACAGTATTATAATTGTGCTTGATTTATTGCCCCATATTTAGAAATTTGATTATTTGAATAATAAAATGGCCAAACAGCATTGTTTCATTCCAGTCAGAGTGAAGCTAAAAAAAGCGCAGAAAGGAAAGCGATTATGCCATACACTCATACATTTGCTATTAGAAAAAATCCGGCAGCTTCAGTTTACCAGATCCTTGTTAAAGAGAGCCCGTAAATAATGTTGGTACCGACCCGGACTGTTCCCTCAACTGCTCTTGCTGAAGCCCCCTTTAACATTACTATTAAGAAATAATCGTGAATTTTGTGGTTTATCATGTAGGTGCTAAAAAGCAAAGCCAGAAGCCCAGCAGGATGCAGGCTTGTAAACAAAGTGGGCTAGCTAAGTTTTCCTCCTGAAAACACTTTTAGCGAAGCTACGTCCGCATTGTCACCTAAAATATATCGTTACGTGTTTTATTTTTGGACGCATTACGATATATTATAAAGCAAACTTGTCGGTCCTTTTTAAAAGCTTTATTGTGTTAGCCACACTACGCTGCTGGCTATTGTGTCGGTCATACCAGGAAACATGGGTATATTGTGTCAGTAGTGGTTACAGCGACTGCTTTGCAGTCGGTGGACTGAAATTAAATTTCCAAGCCGAGTCATAACGCACATTTTAAAAACGGTATTCACAGCTTCTCTGCTTGATGCTCAGCCCAAAATGGATTGTGCTTTAAAAAACTGGTAACTTCAATAATTGTGCTCTTGTGTAAAGCACTTAACGGAATGCCTTCGTTTTATTTGGCAGACAATTGGTGGGAACTAGCAGACTAATATTTGCAGTGGCTTAGTCGCGCTAATACACTAGCGAACAAAGCATCAGCTGATACGCAACAACAAACCGTTTATACCAGGCCGTCATTTAAAAGCAAAGCGGCTTAAGAGTCCAAATAAATCTGCTGTCCACAAATTTGCAAATTAATTATTCAGCTATTCACAAACTTAAATAAAACTTGACACCAAATTTATATGCATGCTCGCCAATATACCAAACAGAATTTTCAAAAACAAACATCAAGAAAAACTGTAGTTGCAAAATCAATCGAAGACCCAAAATTCAATCGAGTTATTACTCACTCTAGATATCCTTGATTCTGATGAGCGGTTTTTGGCGATCATTCCACCAAACTTGGCAATTTACATTTTCGTCGATGTGTTAGTATACATACATTTTCGTCGATTGCCAAAATTTAAGCGAAATCTGTTTATGGGAAGCAGTTGAATTTGGCTTCGACTGACCACATGTTAATTGTAAGCTTGTTGCCATTCTGTTTAGCGAACAATAAAGGCTCGGTTCTTGAGACGCGAGTTTGTAGTTATTCTGATGAGCGGTTTATGGTGGTCCCACCATGAAACTTTGCAGTATGTTAGCAAATCTATATTGTAGTCAATTGCCAAAAATTATGTCGAAATGTGTTAATGGAAAAGCAATTTAATTTGGCTTAGACTGAGCACATGTTCTTCATAGATGGTCACCATTCTGTTTAGCGAGCAATAAACGCCCGGTTGTTATCAATCGAGTTCGTAGTTATTCTAATGAACGGTTTATGGCTGTCCCACTATGAAACTTTGCAATATGTTAGCAATCTTGCACTTGCGGTGTTCTCAAAATTACTTTTCCAAAGCCTCATTAATAGCTAGCTTGAATCCGATGTAATAAATGTCAGTGGCGTGCAGAGTTCTGGTGATGCCCGGGGCCAGCTGCTTGATTGTATGCTCCCCCTCCCAAACTGTCAAGTACTCAAGAATGCGACAAAGACAGACACTTGAAATACGCAAAAGCTAGTGTTGAGAAAAAAATTTCAAAAAATTGGACTAAAATATTTCAAAGACTATATTTTGTTTTTATGTGTTAATCAAAAGCTAAGGCATACATTTATAAGAAAAATTCATTTGGTAAAGGGTATGCATTGAGGAACAAGACATTGCGTTTATGCATGCAAATAATTATCAAATAGACCCACCAAAATGATCTATTATACAGTATATAAAACTTCGTGAGGCATAACAGGAAATAGAGTTGTCTATTTTTCTTCTATTAGAAATAGTATCTGATATTGTACAAGTGCAACCATGTAGTTTGATGCATTTCCAGCAAGCATTGACAGCTGGAGCCCAAGTGAGTACAACAGCAATTGCTGGCTTGCTGTTCTTAATATCATTGTGAGCTATACAATAAAAATGCTTTAGGGACATTGCTTAGTGAAAGCAGAAAAAGAAGTACCGGTAACACTTTTTATTAAACTAGAACATGTGATGATGTGAACAGATCAATTAAACTCTTGCACTTTACGATTTCTCTTTTCCATATGAGCTCTCCTATCGGAAAATATTTGAACTACCTCATTTTTCACATCTCTGAAAGGAATTCTCTTCCGATGCTGATTAAAGCCAAACTTGTGAAGCGTTCCTGTAGCATAGATAATCTCATACGGGTACATGTTTTTATCAATTTCAACTTTAAAATAGTCTCTCACAACTTGCAATTGAAAATCCGATGGTAAGCAGTAACCTATATGCAATACTTATAGTTGGGAAGGCATCCCTCCCAAACTGCATTAAACATTCAGAGCATTCCTCTAGCTCGAAGGAGCATAACAAAGTCAAAGGTAATTATATGTTTGGTTTTTGTACAGTACCGGTACATAGCAAACTAATTGAAATTTTGTAAACAATAATTTCACTACAAAAGCTGACACTGCAGAAGATTTTCTACGAAACATATTCACACCTTGCCCCCAAGCAAGATCCTATCAGATTGATGCAGCATGTGCTAGTAGACTTACGATACGCAAAAGCATGTATTTTTAGCAATGTAGTTTTTTTAATTTCACTCTTTTGATGCCCCCCTACCTTGGATATTCGGGGTTGTCGCTCAGCTCGCCCCCCCCCCCCCCTCCTCTGCACGCCACTGGTAAATGTGCTTTGGGTTGAATGCGTGCAAACGAGAGAGCTCTTTTTTCTGCTCGCTGTCTTTGAATTTTTATCGCGAATTTGACTGAGAGTAAAAGCGGATTTTTTCTGGCAGAATGACAGTGGTGTTCGGTTCAGTTCTGTTTAGTAAAGTTGCGTATAGGAAAGTGTAGTTGCTCTTAAGCTAACTTACTCATAGCAAATGCTATACGGTATAGACTTAAATTTGTTCAGTAAAATCAGTTGCTGAAAGACTTTAGGTAGCTAGTGTAATTGCTGGACCGCGAGTTATTAACATACCGGTGCCCCAATTTAAGTACTGGGCTACTGAAAACACTTTTGTGTTCAAAATGGCAGAAGACCCAGAAGATTTATCATGGGTGCTAGAAGCTGATAAAAAGTTGAAATGTAAAGCAAATAAAAGATTACCAAATGCTGAATCTTCTCTTCCTGGTTTGAACAAATTTAAGGTTCTTTCAGAATCATCAAATATAGAAACAGCTTGTACGCCTAGCTCCCATTCATCTTCAAAGCTGAGCCAGGCTGAAATAAGTGGGAAATATTCTGTTTTAAAAATTCAACAAGATAAAAATCAAGATATTTTAAGAAAACTGAAATTAGTCAAATGCCATAAAAAGAAAGTAAGTTACCTGTGCTTTCTGGTTTTGAACTTTTACACAAAAATCTGTGTAGGCTAGCCAAGTACGTTTATACAAACTGGCATATAGATCTATTTTGACATGTCAGCATTATAGCTTAAAAGTGATTATATCTAGGCACTTGTTTTTCTATAGTAAATGCACTTCGTTTAAAGTTTTTCAGGGTTATTAAAAAGGAGATGGCTATTTTGAGGTTGATGGCATTTAACCCTTGTAATCTATTTTGCCATACATCATCAGTGTGTATTTAAATAACCACATTTTCTGCAATGCACAAAGTGTGCTGCTGCCTTTACATGTGGTGGTTAAAGATTTGTCTTCACATGCAGCATACTTCAATAGCACCAGTACGTAGTGGGGGAGAAGGCAATGTACACTAAACAAAAGAAGTATGCACTGAAAATAGAATCTTTGTTAAGGAGGGCAACGCACACTAAACAAAAGAAGAAGTGTGCACTAGAAATAAAATTTTTGTCAAGTCTTGTGTTTAATGCATCACAGAAGTTATCCAATCACAAACAGTCTACAGTCACATTTTTAATTTGTTGTCGCAATTGACCAATCACTAATATTCAACTGCAAAATAGATTCTGAGGTAAAATGCTGTGAATGGCAAAATTGGCATTGCCTATGAAAAACATGTTGGCAAAATGATGTTTAGCCGGGAAAGTCAGCTAGTTTTTGAAGTTGGCTCTAGTTTATTCAGCTCATTGCCAAAACTTTGGGCACATGTCAAGTTGTCACAAATGCATAGGAAAAGCTGAGCTGTTAATTTGTCAAAACCCATCTTGAAGTGAATAACAGTATTTTGCTTTATTTTTGGATTGTAGTAGAGGTCTACAACTAAAACGTTAACAAATAATACTGGCCAATTAATTCTAAAAATGGAGTAAGCTATTTTGAGGTATCAAAGTGAAAAAACAAGAGTTGCATTAGTAATCCTTTGATTCTTATCTTAGCCAACAACTTTAGTCCCAACTTCAGCCAAAAGATTTTATAAATATAAATACAAAACTTTCAGTAAGGTTCTACTTATTTTTGCAGTTTTTAAGAGTTTTTGTATGGTGGTTTTTTGTTTTTGTTACTGGTATACTGTTATATTTGATTAAGCTTCTCTTTCTTATCTGTTTGCATGTGAAGTGTTATAAGTTTGTTAGGGACTGGTATTGATTGTGCTCATTTAATCACATGACTTAAGGCATAGAAACTATATTTTAAGGACTTGCCGATTGTATGTGGTTATCATTTTTCGTAAATTGGCAATGTAATTAGGCACACATTATGACAGAACACATAATTTCATATAAAAGTTCGTGTATTTTCATTGAAGTTTTTAAATGCATATGGGATCAAAAAATAAAACTTGTGTAAAGTGGTGTAGCAGTTTAGGAAGCAGTTAGACTAGAAAACCCATGGTTTTATTTTTTTCTGCTTTCCGGTCCGTATTGTGTGCAACCGTCATGTTTTTTTTGCACTGCATTTGCACGTTTTGTGGACAAATATAAACAATCTGCCTGTCTGGTGACATTTTTAAGGGAAACCAAGCAGGTTGTGCTAAATCTTTGACTCGTAACCAATTGCTTTACTACACACATCAAGACTGAAGTACCATTTTATAGTTAATTTTACAGCTATAAACAGCTTTGGCTACTGTGTTTGTAGTGGAAGCTTGCTAATGATGTTCGATTGCTTTGATACTAAAGTGTACTTATTGTATTTTCAGAATAATCTTGAAACATTGGACAAATTAATCAAGAAATGGCAGTCTGTATGCCAGGATGCATTAGCAGAATTACTTGAGTTTTCACCTAAACAACCTCCCACCACAATGCAGCAACTATTAACATATCTTGCAATTGATCCAAATCAAGTGAAGTTTGATTTGAAAACTAACACTTTTATTAAAGACTCTACTCCTGCCACCTGAGAATTTGTTATTTGTTTAAGTTGTGTTTAAATGAAAAAGGTGCTGCATATTGGGACGTACTAGAAATGAGTACTTTTTAAACTTCTAGAAAGGAGCTAAATTTTCAAACATTGCCCTGCAGGGTGGAAACTACCACTTGCAAAATTTTTTTGAAATTGTTCTTCGTTTGATGCCTGATTCAGAGCATTTTATGTTCGCATGAGTGATTTCAAAGAAGATACTGATATATCAAGTCACGCGTGATAGAAAGGTGGTTCATGTTTTAAATGATGCTAAACATATTATTTACTGTCTAAATGATGCAGAACATATCATTTGCTGTTTAAATCAATTACATTTATATGTTGGGAGACCAATAGAAAAACAGATATAGCTATATTTTAACTGATTCTGGGATTTTTTTCAAACCACATTTTGTTTTGTTTCGAGCATTATCTCAACTTTTTCCAAGTCCTTGTCTAGAGAATATCTTGAAGATGTGATTGGTTGTCAGCAACAAGCCATTAAAAAAACATCTTTCCGCGATTATACTAACCTAAAGACGAATAAAAAGTAACTTGCGCACGCTATACTTTTCCAAACATTCTCACTGTTAGAGATTTGTGACTTGTGCTTGGCCACTATTAGCTGTTCACGAGTTCAATCAGGTTATTACCACAGACTACACGACGGTGACAGCGATCATGCTCGTAAAAAATAGCTTTTTCGCGACAATTGGGACAGCCAAGAACTATTTGCCGCTAACAGATCTTATATCAAGTAAAAACGTCTGGTTATCTTTGTTCATGATTTAAGATCCCCTCAACGTTTTAAGATCCTCTCAACTTAGTGGTGATCTAGTCTTTAACTTATTCGCTTTTTTAGGAAGTGCTGTAGCAAAGAATTTGTTGCTCACCTGTCAAAAGTTCCATTGCTTTACGTACAGTGTTTTAAGTTTTTCGTTGTTGTTATGTTTATATTGGCTACATAGACGGTTGTTTTTCAAGTTATTAAAGGTGCTTTGTACATGCAATTGCATCAACTTTTGCAACTAGCACTACGCTGTTGCATTACAATTGCCGCGATCATATTTTACTACGCTCGGCTTGTTAGTTTGCGCATATTGAGTTTGTTTGCTACTATCGAGTCGCAACAGCCATCAACTATTTTCGGCAAAAATTATGCTACGGCTCCAGCTCCTGATCCAACTGAAATTTAGACTCCAGCTCCGGCCATGTGACTTCAAAACCCTGATTAACAAGGCTAGAAATTTCTAAAAGTTCCAGTTCCACTAGAGGTGCAGATCCAGCTTCATCCATACTGCTGGGCTTCAGCTGCTCACCCCTGGTTTCCCATTAGTAACATGATGCTTACGCTTACTTAGGAATCTTATTATGAGTCTAGACACGCATGAAACTCTTACTTTCGTCCTCCTTTACATCTAGAGTAGTCCTTTCCTAGCAAAAGTAAAGCCATTGACACTGTTACTCTTTTTGTTTGGGGAGGATGAGTTACAGTAACTTTTATATTGGAGCTGAGGTGTTGATTAACAATTGTTAGATGACATTCGTGAGTTCTATGCACAGTATTTTAGCAGAAGGCTATTCTTAATGGTGTCATACGCAGTATGCTGTTCTGAACTACATTCCAAAGCAGCCGAGATAGAAAGAGTTGTATGTTCCACTTCTAGCATGGAATACCTTCTAGCGGTTGCAGGCTACATGAAACAACTTTTGTTGAGACCCGATTCCAAGATACCAGTAGCTTGTCAACGAATTACTGTCATAGGTTGGAAGTATTGTCCTTGAGTGCATATCCTAGGACACTAAAACTAGTCTTCAAAATTCGCATGCAGTAGTTTGCAATTACAAAAGAAGCTTCAGCCACTACAGTGTTAGCAAGTTTCGAGATGATGTTTTCTATTATAAACTTCAAACTACTTTAAGTAGACCACCCATCGGAATTAACACCTGTTTGTACTCCTTACAGGACACCGGATCCGGTTGTTTTTTCTTTTTAGTCTTCCTCTAGTTTTTTTTTGTTGTGGGGGATTTTAGCTGCCACAACCCTCAAGTACCTCAAACTGTTTTGATAATAAGAAACTTCATTGGGTCATCTCCAATTTGCTTCCTTTCGGTGGCCCTAACTCGCACACTGTTCTTCATCGCTCGTACCCAGTTATTTTTTTGTTTTCTCCTCTCTTGGTCTTGGGAACTTTCTGAAAACATGGGGGCTGATTACCTTCCTATTTTTCTCAACGTCTCCTATCTCCCATTTCGACAACCGCCATCCTTTCGATTTTTAGAAAGCTCATGATAGTAACTTTTTTGTTTTCTTGCAGAGAAATATTATTCTCTCCGTCTCTTTTATTGCAGCTGTTCTTTTCACTTCTCAAGCTCTGTCAAATATTTGTTTGTTTCGAGAGCATCTAGCGCCAACGTCCAGTTTGGTAATTTTCCGAAGAAGAAGCTGTACGTAAAACACGCAAAATTTATGCTTGTACAAGTAGAGGTGGTGTTGTTACCCAACCCCTTAGGAGGGACGGGGGGCATGGTGGAAAAACATGGATTGCCAGAAGCTGGGCAACTCCCCAGAGCCTGGACCAGTGGTCGCAGAGAGTCGCCAAAGAGCGAGCGGCACAGATTCCGTAGCTGGACAGCGTAGAATAAGATGAGAAGTGTCCGCAGGCGCTGCAAGAAGAATTTTTGGTTCTACCAATCCTTGGGAGAGAAAAGCTTAACAGTAGGCTACGTCGTGTCCGTTGCAGCGAAGACAAGAGAGAACACAGCAAACGTGACGAGGGAGCAAAAGTTCTTCGGTGGAGATCGAGGGAACCTGCGTGTCAAAAAATTTCGGAGAGACAGTACGCCTCCAGTCCGAGAAGAGTGGATAAGAGAAGAGAGACCACAATAGATTACAGAGGACACGGGTAGCATTCCCCGTCTGGCCAGCTCATCAGCCGCGTCGTTTCCCGGAAGAAACGAGTGTCCGGGGACCCATTGTAGTGGGACAGAACAAAAGGGGAGAGAAGACAGATTTGCCAGAGAAATTGAGGTAAAAAGAAAGGACAGGGTGGCGAGAGTCAGATAGGAGGAGAAGAAAAGGAAACCACCTGGGTGAAGCATAAGTAAGAAGTGGTCGAAGAAAAGCTTCATACAGAAGGGAGAGAGGAACTCCTTTTGGGGTCCCACGAGGAAGCAGAGATACAGCGCAAGATCTTGAGACGAGGGAAGAACGTAGACTTCAGCGAAGAAACATGTTCGCAAAAAGAAATAGTGCGGTCAAAGGTGACCCCAAGAAAAGTTGGAGTGAGTTTGAAACGGAGGCAGGAGTTGAATAAGAGGAAGTGGGCTGGAGGTTAGCTTGGTGGGGATCCACTGAGAAGAAGGATGCCTCCTCATGTTGGCTCGGATTAAGAGGAAAACACCAGTACTCAGACCAGTGCTCCAATCAAACCAGAGGTCCTTGCGTGGCCTCCACCGCAGTAGAGACCAAGGAGGAGGAGGACCAAATGGCCAGATCGTAAGCATAAAGACAGCAGCTGGCGGAAGAAGGGAGAACCAAGGGCCAAGAATAAATCCTTGCGGAACGCCTCGACGGACTCGAAAGGAGCGACTTTTGTGATTTTGATAAACCACGCGAGCGCGCCTGTCAGAAAGGAAAGATTCAGTCAACGAGCAAAGCAAGAATTAGGGAGGCCAGCCGAAAGAAGCTCGTGAAAAAGGAAAGGGCGCCAGACAGAGTCAAAAGCTTTAGAGAAACCAATAGTAGCGAGGATCGTCCGAGAGCCCGGCCTGAGTTTGTTAAAGCCATTGTAAATGGACTGAGAAAGATACAGAATTTGATCCAGGGCGAAAACCGGTCTGGCGGTAGAGAAAATGAAATTAGACTCCAGAAAGAAGCGTAGTCGCGATACAATGATGCGTTCAAAAAGCTTTGAGAAACAAGAGGTGAGAGAGAGATTCTCCGGAAGGAAGCAGGAGAGTCGAGAAGCTTTCCAATCTTATGGATGAGAATAATGGAAAATGTTTTTCAGATGGAAGAAAAGAAATGTAAAGACCAGGAAAGATTGAAAATGTATAGAAGATCCTTGCCAGAGCGAGGAAGGCGCTTTAGCATGCAATAAGCAAAGCAACTTTGTCTGGGCCAGTGGCAGTGGAGGAGGAGAGATTAGAAGCAGCCGCAAGAAATTTGGCGGGGAAAAAGAGGAAGCAAAAGACGAGTGAGACACCTCAGGGCACGTGGCTCGGCGGAGCTCGGAAAGATAGCTTCTGGCTCGGCTATGCAAGATCTTTGGCTGGGAGACAGAAAAATGGGATCTCAGGTAATTGGCAAAAACCGAGGCCGATTCCCTGGAAGAGAAGCAGTTGGGAAAGTTGGGAGACGAGGAAGAAGAGCCAGCGACAAAACGAAGAAGAGAGTACACAGATTTATGGTTACATTTTGGCAAGAGAGAAGAGCAAGTCGCCAGCCATGTCTCAGTCTTGGTCTTGGCGTTGATAGACGAAGGACGTCGGGAAGCGGAGATGTAAGACTGATAATCTTCATTGCTTCTGTGAGCTGCAGCAAAAGTCTTGCATCTTTCACTTACCGCTTCTTCCACTTCAGTGGACCACCAGGCTTTAGAATGGCTGCCGAAAGGAATGGAAAATTTGGTTGCATTTAGTGCCACGGTAACGAGAGTGGCAGCAGAGGAAAGAGAAAGAGACGAGAATTCCTCTGCGGAAAAACAGTGAGAGTCAAAGTAAGAAGCAAAGTTATCCCAGCGAGCTCTCTGAAAATTGAAGGAAGTAGAACGTTCGTTGGGGTGAAAGAGGGATGGTTAATATAATTGGTAGGTGATCAAAACCCAGGTCCTAAAGCACCTTCCATGAATAAGATAGGGCGAGAGAGGGGGGAAGAAAGGAGATGCCAGGGGAGGAGCGACTGCCAGAGGAGCGATGGAAAAGAGTAGGTATGTGAAGGTCATTGATGGGTAAGAGGTCAGAAGAGATGACCCAATTGAATACTTCCTCGTCATGGGGTCGGAAGTACCTTTTAAGTTCCTGAGGGGGTGATGGCAGTTGAAGTCTCCCAGAATAAAAAGATTTCTGGGAAAAGGGAGGATGGAGGGAGAAAAGAAGTGGGTTATGCTATCCGTCGGAGAAGAGCAAATAGGGGTAGCATAAACATTGAGGAATGAGAGCGGGGAGAAGTTGTTAAGAGAAATGTTGACCCCTATATAATCAGAGTAGGGGTCAAGCAAAGAAAGAGAGGAGGTAGAAAGTTTAGAGAAGAATAAGCCCTACCTGGCAAAAGTGGATGACGCTGCCGCTAGCGTGCGTGGCATCAGGAGAAAGAATGCCAGATAGGGAGTGAATGCGATCAGATCGCAGAGCAGAGAATTCAGGGATCCGGAAAGAGGAAGATGAATTAAGGTTAGATTCCTGGATACAAATAAGGTCAATGGGATGAGACGAGACAAATTGTAGTAGTTTAGTGCTCCTCGCTCGGAGACCCCCAGTATTCCATTGGAGAACCCTGGTGGAGTCAGAGGGGGAAGAGGAAGCAGGAGGTGTAGAGAAACAGCCAGGAGCATGAGCCAATGGTGAGGGCACAAAGGGAGAGGATACGAAGTGAACAAAAGCAGGATAAGAGGTTTGAAGGTGAGGGTGGGGCGAAAGTGCTGCATTGGTAGAGGGGTCCAGATTGTGGCGAAGAACATGCACTTCTTTTCTAATCGAACCGTAAATTAATGTAATCTCTTGGATCTGTAGAATCATTCTGTTTATTTATAGACCTATAGGCAGCGGTTCGAGGTGAAAAATGTACGAATTGTCACAAACCGGCTTATTGTTTAGGCCTTAGCCAGGTACATTGCAACTTGCACTGCTGCACAATAGAGACAAACAAATACGCAAACTGACAAACGAATCAGCTAGAGCTCCACCATCAGGGGCCAAAGATACAAATCTTTAGCTCCACACCATCAGTCTACGTCAAACAGGCCTACGAATCCTAGGTGTTCTCGAAATGATTAAACAGGCAAATCCGCGTTCTAGACCATCAGGTACAAAACCCACAGATTCCAAGTGTTCCCGTCCAAGGCTAAACTTGCAAATTCCAAGTCCTTCAACATCAGGTACATAACCTATGCATTCTGAGTGGACTAAACTCGTGAATTTTGAGTCCTACAGCATCAGTTGGCGTCGAGTATAAAACACGGGAATACCGTAAGTTTCTATCGTGTGCTAAATCTGTAAATTCAGAGTCTACACCATCTGTCGACATCGAGTACATAGAACAAGCAAATCCCAAATGTTCAGGTAATGGATTGAACCTTCGATTTCAGAGTCCTACAACATCAGTCAACATGAAATGCAAAACACAGGAATCCCAAGTGTTCACAGCACGGACTAAACTTGCGAATTTTGAGTTCCATTCCATCACTTGACATGAAGCTCAAAACACGCAAATCCCGTGCATTTCCGTCATGCAGAAAGCGTATGACATCGCAATCACCAGTCAACCGTGTTACTTCTAAATCATCTTCAAACGCTTGGTTATCGATTAGTTGTGATTACGACTCACCACCTGGACAGCTTCAATTATTTTAACCCGGTTGAAGAACGGGTTGACTCTTTAGATGGTTTTGTACCTGACTTTACTAGCTGCTCTTTTCCCAGGGAGTCGGCATCGGTCTTCACCAACAACTTAAAAGCTTGCTTTCCTTTCTTGGTTTAGGACTTTGCGTAGTAGAGCCAAAAGCAACTTATTTGAGCTTCGATGGACATTCTGCTTTATAAAGTTTCATTCACTCCTGCTTCCCATTAGCTTCCACAGAATTTCTCGCAGCTATATCCAACCTTTCCTTTTTTAATTTCACCGGCCCAGACAGAGTTGCCTGCATATTGCTAAAGCACTTCTCTTGCATTGGTAAGAATATTCTTTTACGCTATTTTATCTTTATTCCTCCTTGCATTTTTCTTCATCCACCTAGAAAACTTCTACTATTTTTATACGCAAAAAGAGAAATGCTTTTGACTTTTCAGCTTCCCTCTAGTTTGTCTTTTTCTCCTTTTACCTTTTAATCAATGGCGCTTGAACGCATCGCATTATCCACTTTACACTTTTCTAGTGTCCAACTTCTTTCTTTCCTTTAAATCGATTTCCAATTCGTAGTTGGTCTACTTTAAATCAAATTTTTTTCTGTCTTCTTCGGTTTTGTATGAGTTTCATAAACCCAAGCCGGGCTCTCGTGCAACTCTTGCTTTGGTCGATTTTTTAGAGGCGTTATTTGATTCCATCCGGCATCCACTTCTTTTCACAACTCTTCTTCTTCTGGTTTTTTAAACTTCGTTTAGTGAACTCAATCTTTTCTTACTGATCTTTGCACTTTCGTATTACTTCCAATTAGAAAATCCCCATTTTTCGAGTCCGCCAAAGTGTTTTGCATAAATTTGTGTTTTAGCCTGGTTTGTTCTATTTTTCCATCAATGATCTCCAAGCTACTCTTCTTTACTCCGTCAGCTGCTGTATTTGTGCTGACAATTTGGCCCAGTTGGTTTTCTTCCCCTATAAATCTGTTGATGCGAAGCCTGCGCAAGAAGTCTCTTTCTTCTTTCCTCTCCTATCCGCTTTCCTAGCTCATGTAAGCCATCCGTCTTTTCAAAAATTCGATATCTAATTCCCCTCAAAATATTCTGATGAACAGGTGCTTATTGAGTTCGCTTGCGGTATCCTCTCTCTTCATCTTTACAAATACTACAGCCTACTTTTGAATGCCTATTTTGGCAGAATTAAAAATCCTTTGGGTAGCACCTGAGGTTAGCCTACCCGACCACACATTTTCCCATCTCACTCTGCTCTGCGTTTTGCAGGGGATTCTTTATACCTCACCCTTTTTGATTTTTGGTTTAAACGAGGAAAGTTGTCCTGATCCTGGGGCACCTCTGGTGTTCGGCCATGCTCCCGTTCTGACAAGGAGTCGGATAACTACAAAAACTCGTCCCATCCGACGGCCATAAATTCGCTAAACCGACTCTCTGACTGCTTCCCGACTGATTTCCTAATCATTCTTCTAACAGGCGCCAAAATTTTCTCCACTTTCAAAGCTGAGTCTCCTCCCGGCGTCTCTTTTCTCTACGATCACCAGGATAATCTCCTTCCAACAGGCCAATATGGGTCTGCGCTGCACAATCTATCAGATTGCTTTACTGCTAACAGCTCTTTCTCTCCTAACCTGCCAAGTCAATCTTTTCTAGCATGCTCTTCAATCGCTTCATGATTGAAAAGTTTTTTGCAATTCTATGCGTTGCCAAACATAGATTATATCTTTAGTGCAAAGCCTGTTAAAGGTGAAACTTCTCGTTGCTTACATGCTTACTACCGCAATATGCATTTGCTTACTTCAAGCTGAATTAGGGTCTGTGTTGACAAAAAAGTGCTAAAATTAACGCATGTCTTGTGTCGTCATTAAGTAAAAAAGCATTGTTGTATTTTCATAATACATTTTGACTGCAATTAGATGATGAGCGATTTATCTAGGGCTATTGATAATGCAATGCATCTACTTAAAACAATAGTACTTATATTTTAACACTTGTCATTTTGCATTGGAAAATATGTTTACAAAGTGTTTGGAAACAGTCAACAAGCCGTATGCCTTAAGAGTATTCGAAATTTTCGAATATTTCGAAATTTTTTAATCGTCATTCATCTGTGTCATTGTTCTCCTTCGAAAATTCATAGGACAATGGTAAATGACCTGTTGGCGTTTTTAATGCGGCTCGCGTGCAAAGCATGTTGGTCTCATTGGATGAATCCAACCTATCACGATTTGGTTTTGAGCGTGCAACAAAACGAAATTGCTAAGATTTCGAAACGAAACGAAATTCTTCGCCAAGGAAGTTAGTTTGAAAGAAAGCGTAACAAAACAAAACCAAAATAAAGCAATTTTGCGTCGAAACGAAAGGAAACAAAGCGAAATTTCGAAATATTTTCGTGTCGAACACCTCTAGTCGGCGTACAAGGGCTTTGCACAACACTGGCTTAAACGAACTTAGTTCAGCGCAGAGACTTTGTACGAAAGCCTTAAAATGCTCTACTTCATGTTTAAAGACGGCAAATTTTCCATATCGGCTGTCAAATCAAGTCACCATATCTCGGTTATTACTGGGTTTTGAGGGTTTCGCCAGTACAACTCGAGCTGTGTTTATCAAAAGTTGGCCCCCTTTAGGATACCCTCGCTGCACTTACATGTATGCAGGCTATGTATTCATGTGCTTTATTTTCGAAAAGATGAGAAGTGGTACAAAATTTCAATAGAGTTTTAGTTATCGACCATTTCATTGTACTCTTTTACAAAGAATAAGTGAAAACTCTAACTTTTCCGTCTAGCTTTTTTTAGAAGTTATCGCTAGAATGAAGCCTGGTGTTGATAGCGAGGTATTTATAGCGAATGAATCTGGTGAAAATGTCGGAACGTTTTGATTGGTAGACAACCAGACGTTTCGTCGAGTCCGAATCAATGATGTAATTTTAGTGTGTAGACGAATTCTTTCTGGTGACAAAGCTCTGGTTTAAGCATTTTGATTAAAGTTGCTTCCAAGGTAGATAAATGAAAAAGTGCTCTTCCTTTAGCCAAAATAAAAAATTGGTTGTCATTGTAGTAAGAAGCGCATTTTTCATTGATGAGGAGGTGTTGTCCAATTGCCGAAGTACTGGTATGGTTGGATTGAAATAAGGCACGATCTGGTTGAGCTTGATTTCTTATTGCTTTTGCTATGTGCTGTTTTATTCTATCCTGCAGTCTTTGAGATGTGTGGCCTACGTACCGACAATCACAGCGGCACACGTATTGATAAACAACCATACTTTGGTGCTTGGTTGGCACGACATCTTTGCGGACCGTTGGAAGCATCTTTCTTGTGAAAAACACTACACGAAGTTTTACTGCACCACAACACGAGCTGACAGCAGTTTTGCATTGATTTTCAAAATTTGTGGAGATATTGCCAGTCCATGGTAGCTTAAGGTAAACTGGACATTTTTCCGGTCCTTTCTTTGGCGGTAATTTAAACTCTTCAATCTTTCTTTTTATTCTCGAAGTAATTACATTTTCTGGATAACCATTGGAGCAGAAAATCGGTCAAATGAAATCTATTTCCTGGGGTAATTTTGAAGGCGAACAAATTGCCAAGGCTCGGTGTACAAGAGTTCCAATAAGATTGTTTTTCTGCTTTTGGGTCCAAACGAATCCCAGCGATTGTACTGGCCGGAAAATGAAGGTTTTTGGTAAACGGAAGTTAGAAATTTTGTGTTACTTTTTTCCACAAGCACATCCAAAAAAGGTAATTTGCCATTGACTTCTTAACCGAAAACCTTTTTTCTATTTTATATAATCAATCTATAGACGCGGGCTCACGCTGCGCGATTTCGAGTCGAGGCCGCGGTTTGTGAATCACTGCGTTATGCAATAGGTTACTTGTTGAATTTAGATAATTGATTAATTAATTCGTAGTTCAGAAAAGAAAAATTGTTGACCATAACATGACTATCTCAACTGACACAAAACGAACTAGATCAAAGAAAAACATCACACAATAAAATGGTAAACATGAGAGCATGGTTTTATTAGGCTAAGATTATATTGCAAAATTTCACCTTAGCATTAAAATAATGATAGGCTGCCTCTGAGCTGAACATCAATGACACCTTAACAAGGGAGGCTGTCAGGCTCTGAACCTTGCCCAAAGGTGGCCTGGGAGCAATGACAATTAAGAGTACCATCTTTATGTCTCAAGGCAAAGCCGCATGGCCGGTTGCAATTTCAAGTCGTTGGCCTACACCCAAGACCAAGAGTTAGACTGAATCCCGGGCGGCATGCTCTCGTTGCTCCTCAAAACAGCATAATTTTATGTTGTATGCTAGATCGCATCAGTGAAAGAGCTGTCTCTGGTGAAATACAAATCTATTTGAACATTTTGTTGTGTGACTGCATCCTGTGCGTGGTCAAGGCATGGTGGTAACTTTGCTTAAAAACGATGGCTACGTATGTTTTCATTTGTTCTTGTCAGGTTACTTATCCGTGGGTTTGGTGAGAAATTTATTACGTCATAATGGCCTTTGTGAGCAAGGAAGAAGAACATAGCTTCTGCTTTTTAATCCATAAAAGTGATAGGTTGTGAAACCAAGTAGAACTTAGTAGTTAGTAATAACATTAATGATGTGAAAGGTTGTTTTAGTTGCGTAAATTAGGCCTGCAAGGTTTGTAACATTGATATTACAAGTAAAAGCTGTAGCCAAGGCTGAATCGTTGATGGAAGACTTCCGAGCAGTAAGCAGTCGTGAGAAGAGCAGAAAACGAGATATTTTGGCTCTAAAATAAGAAATAGCCTATTGTACACAAGAGTTTATCGAGTGTATATTCTGAGGGTCATACCGCTCTGAACTAGTCAAAGTAACAATAAACATTTTGTAAATAACAGGCTGTGGCAAATGACTGAAGAATTGAAATATGAAAGTAGTGCGCCTTTGTTTAACTCTGTGAGATGCCAAACTGGTGGTCTGCATACCAAAATGAAAGTCTATTGCAACTTCAGAAAATCTGTAAGCATTAGGAAAGCACCCAAACAAAAAATAAACTACCGATGTGCAAGAAAGAGGGGGAGGCACAAAAGATCTCGAGTTTATTATAAGAAATCCTTGAAATTATTTTACCCTATGACAAAGAAAACTAATAGGTCTACACAGAAAAGAAAGAACCGGATGTGTAAACAGAAAAGACGTCCAAATCAAAGTATGTCAAAAAGACACCAATGCGGTAATAAAAGCAAATCATTGCTAAAGTACGTTTTGAAAAAGGAAGCTTTAAAAAGCTTCAAAAAAAAGGTTGCTGCTCCGGACCAAACAACTTACAATGATATTGGATTTGCAAAAAAAAGAAAAACAAAGTATAAGCTGACCAAGCAAGATAAAGTAAAGCATTTGAATGGTGGAGAACAAAGAGACAATTTTTTGTTCAAAGAAGACCAAGAATGCGGTGAAGACAAAAAGTCACGTGACATAAGCCTGCAGGGCAATGTAGAGATGCTTAACAAAGTAGAAGAATTTGGCCTTTAAAGAAGGAAAGTGGCATTGAAGAGTTTGTTGTGTCTCCTTAGTTACATTGAAAGTGTTACTTACAGCTAACAACAAAATGAAAATAGGTTAATTAGGTTGATCGTAATACAATAAATACAGTAAAAATAGTAAACGTTTTCTCAGAAAGGCTCCAATTTAGTAGCAGAGTATCTGCTATATTGTAGTTGTGACATTTTATCTGCTGGCTTTAAAGCAATGATTCAGGTTTTTTTCTGTGTAAGTAGGGTGCCTCACGTGTTGTCAGGACACCCTAAACACTGAGTAATTATGTTCACTGTAAGCAGTTTTTTCTACGTTTTGTCAAATAAAGCTAACGTGATGCATACATGTTTGAAGCATCAACTTTAAGAACTTTTGGTTCTGCCTACCATCATTTGTAAATGTGACCCCATACCAAGCTTTCGATCTCTAAATCATTTTTTGTTTCTATTCTCACTACAGCCGTAATCATAGTTGATGATCAAAAAAGAGCACTAAATGAAAAAAGTATGTTTCAAGTGCAAACTGCAGAAATGGCATGTAACTTAATATTTTTTAGAAAAATTAAGTTTTGTGTTTTGAAAAAAGTTGGAAAAGTAGGTTTATTTAGATGCAATTAGGATGGTGTGGTTCAAAACGTTGTGCCTCGCATAAAGCGATGCGAAGAGGGAGCATAAGGAACTTATGCTAAAGATTTGTGTTAGTGTTAATAGGCATTCGCCTCACGTAGGCAAACAAGTTTGTCTTTCTTTTAACTTTATATCCGGTTTAAAAAAGGATCCAAAAAAGAAAGCAATTTCGGGAACAGATTGGGAATGTGTGATGATGTAAGTCTGGACACGGACTGCATTGGCCCACCATGCCCAAAAGGAACAGCCAGCTGCTATTTTTCGATGGTCAAAAAAGCAGTTCGAGATCTTGAACCTTGTGATTTGAATAATCGAAGAGGTATTACAAAGTAAGCATGACGTTCCTGCGTTCAAACCTTATTGCTTGCTTAATTATTACTTCTATACTGCACACATATGTAGCTACACTTTTAATTTCTTTAGCCAAAGAGTGAGCATACTTTCATCACAATAAAACAAGCAAAACTTACAATGCAACCACATTTTTGTAACTTGTTCTGCGAAAGTAGAAATTGGTGTTTAGCACGCTCGATTTTTCGGCTGCAGTATTTTAGGGGTACCTTTACTTGTAAGCTAGATATTGTTTCCAAACTTGCTTGCTAAAAACTGTCAACCTGACCAGAGGAAATTGCTGTGAAGCACGTTCTGCAAGCTCACAGCAGCTGACGAATAAAGATGCTATAAGAAAGGTGCTAAAGGCTCGACAATGTCATCGGCTTAAAGTCTACCTGCGCAATCTATAAGCATTACCTGAAATAATATACTTTTTATTTCTTTTCATTAAAAATTGATTCATTATACAGCTCGTTTTTTTGACCAAAAACGGGCATGTGCAATGCACAAAATGTTGTTGTCCAAACAGGACTACTGCTTTAAGCTTTTTTTGTGATTAAAGGCTGGTTTCCAGATTGCTCTGATGATGAGTTAAGGCCGGCTCGCACAAACGGAGCCGAGAGCAATAGTTGAGCATTTAAAGAAAAGAATGAAATTTAAGCTGTTTACATCAATCTACTCAACCTTGAGAGAATGCTTAAAGTTAGCATATTTTTTTGTTTTTGAGCGCCAATTTTCTCTTCAGCTTTTGACGCTTGGCACGTTAGCTAGCAAAAACTAACTTTGTAAGATCATTGTGATAGGCCTAGAGCAAGAAATAGCCTATACCAGGAGTGTCAAACATACGGCCCGCGGGCCAAAATGTGGCCCGTGTAAAGATTTTGTGTGACAGTGCGAATGCCTGGTCCCCCAATTTGGTTTGCAAAAAATTGAGATCATTGAAGTTGAGACTACGTGAATATAGGCACAAAGTGACGGTCGACAACTGCCAGAAGTAGCGGCTTGCATTACAGGTATTGACCTTTTTTGAAGATCAGCATTATTTCGGGCTACGTGGCATGACTTGCCTGGAAAAGCAAAAATCTCCAAATAATACAGTGGCTGGTGTGCCGCGAAATTTCATCAACCGGTTTCCTGTGCCGGCACACAAAAAGTTTGGGGACCTCTAATATACAGTCTTGTCGGCTTAAATTTTTTTTCGACCGAGTCTGACTCGTATGAAATCCATGTATGTAAATGTGACCCGCAGCATTGAATAAGTTTGACACCACTGGCCAATAATGTACAGTCTAGTTACACAAAAAGTTCTAGACGTTGAATTACCTGTAATAAAAGCAATTTTTAGAAAACAGCAGAGTTATTAGGCAGGTTGAGTAGACTGAAATTGTTTAGCTACTAGTTAGTAACTTAAAGTTTGTGAGTGAAAACCAACCAGTCAAGAGTTAAAGATTGTAACCTAAACGCTATGGTTAACTTGCGGGAAACGCTAACAACATCTGTGTGAACCGGTCTTTAAGCGCTTTGAGTGGGGGTTGCTCAGTAGGCTACATTAAGTTTTATGCGGCATAGCCGAAAGAGCGGTCGTTTGTTTCCCAAATCGCGCTTGAGGCTTCAACTGCGGCTCCCGATGGCATGTAGTGGTTAAAGCATTAGTTTCGCAGTCGGTAGACTTGGGTTGATTTCCCTTGTCAAGTCATATCAAAGAGACTCTAAAAATGATATTCACAGACCTGTTTAGAACTCAGCAATTGGATTAATGGGTAGGATGAAACATATACTGTACAGAAATTATCCTGGTGCTGAAAAAACCATTGCAGATCAAAAGCGCCAAAAAAACAGGATAATATTTGACATGCAGCTTGCGTCATGCGTAACGACACAGGTGGGTATCTGCTGGCTAGTGTCCTCTTGTGTGCGATGAGTTGGATAAGTTCTCATCATTTTTTAATTTATTTTAAAGGTACATTGAATCGCGCTATGGATTACGGGATGACTACCTTCTTAAATCAATTCTCCGATGGATGATATGCGCAGGTATTCTTCGCAAAAGATGCGGTCTGTACAACTTCTGTCATGCAAAGTTAGTGCTGTAGTGATTCATAAAATGTAATTTTGTATTGTTAATACTTTTCATCTATCACGTGTGGATTTATAGTCTCTCGTGTGCCCAGGGTTGTAGCGGTTAAAAAATAAGTGTGGGTCGCTGCTGGCTTTGAATTTGATTCTTTTGTATTTTGAATTTGGTCCTTTAATTCAGGGCTGTGCAACTTTTTTTGCAGGCGAGCCAATTTCAGACTTCTTGAATATTTAGCGGGCTTGTCAATATTTGTTAGCCATTTTGCTTCTAAGCGCAAGTAAGCTTCTTTGCAGTAGCTGGTGGCAGTGTTCATCCAAAGTGATGGTGAAGACCTTCGTTTTTTTTTGGTGGTCAATACTTTCAAAGCAATAGCTAACGCACTAAATTTTCTTAATTTTACTTGTGTAGACCAATTTTGTTATGGAAATCGGTTCCGAAATGTCAGTGATAGGTTTGCTATCCAAGGTCACCGAATTTCGTGTGGCGAGCCACGAAATTTCACGCCGCTGGTTGCACGGCCTGCTTTTATCGAGTCAGTTGTTATTCTATAGATATGTAGCCGATGGTGTCCTGCCAGCATTTGACCTGCATCGGTTATACGGATTGAAATGGCATCACAATGTTCTCCTATAACTTTAAAAATCAGCAACCAAGAACTACAATGCGTATCATTAGTTGACTGTAAAATGTTATTTGTTATTTTCATCTGTCGGTCACCTAAGTCTATATTAGCACACTGCCTCTAGGTTTGTGTGCAGGTTAAATATTGGTGTCAATCAATGTACAATATACAGTCAATAAAACAACGCTGTTTCTTTTCGTGGTCGTAATAATCCAACTGTGAATGATTAGCCCCACAGTCTTCACCATCTGTCTGCCGTATAAACATAGAGTTATCCCGTGAAGTGCCTTACCCAAGGACACAACAAGAAAACTTGCGGAGTTTTTCTCCAAACTACCTCATTTCTGCTAAGTGCCAAGCAGGGAATCTGTGAAAACCGTTTTTTAAGTTGTTAGCATGACTCGACAAGTGAATTGAATCCAGGTCTACCAAGTGTGAAGCGATCACTCTAACTACATCACTGCGCGATATGCCATTGCTTTATGAAGACGATGTGCCTAATTAAAAGAATTGCGGAATAGACCTTTTATTAAAAAAGTATAGGAATGCATTTCCAGGATATGTAAGAAGTATTGTTTCGGTGTTACCACTATACTACACCTCTGAAAGCGTAAACTTGTTGATGTACGCTTTCGTAGTTATTTCTATGACTGCATGGGAAGTCGGAGAAATTATTTCCGATTCTGACTCCCGACTCAGACTTTTACTTTTAGGATCTTCTGACCTCCGACTCTCGATATTTGTAGACTCGTATTCAGTATTGCTAAGTAGGCCTACAGGTCTAGCTAGTAGTACAAAACATAAGTTCATTCAGCAAGTTAGTCGTTAAGTAAATTTAGTTCAATTTACCATTGATTTGGCGATTACAAAACAGTGAGTAATTGAGTGACACCTATTAAAAGAACAAGTTAATAACTCCAAACTTTTTTTGTATTAATTTTCCGACTCTCGACTCTTTAGCATGCAGTTCATCCCATTGTGACCTCAACTCCCCAGCTCTAGTTGCTGTATTTTATCAGTACTTTTTATATTTTGTGAACAAATCCAACATGGTAATTGCAAGTCACAGGCTTGGACAACTTCTGCGATTTAGTTAAAAGCATCTTTGACCCCAAAACATCCCCTGAACAAAATAGATTGGAGGTGCTCAAACATTCGCTTGTAAGTGTGCAAGAAGGAAGCGACCAAAGCATCAACCCTAGTTGTATGTTGTATGAGAGACTATTACCTTGGTCAATTTAAGAGTCTCTTACCGAGAGGCTCGGTCAGAATTTTGATTTGGAGAGAAGAGTAACAACGTTTTGTGTTCAGGCTACTAGAATTTCGATAAAAATGCAAAATTTTATCCCATTACCAAGGTGTTATCTAAAAACAAGTTTTTTAGGTTTTCAGACGGTAGATTTCTTCCAAGCTTCAAAACTTGATGGTAAAATATATTAACATAAAAATTTAGGGAGAGAGGAAAGCGTCTTCTTTTTTTCTTCCCCTTCTGAATCTCCAGGGCGGGAATAACTCCAGCAAGCGTTCTTGGCCAACTATTGAAAATGAGTTTTAATCATTAGTGCATCTGGCAACATCCCGAGATTGCTTGGTGTTCTCCATAAAAAACTTTTCGTATGGAGGTCAAGAACTTTTTTTTTTACCACATACTGTGATACAAGTGCTCTATGTGATCCCTTTAACCCAGCGTCATCCACACCCTTTTAATGCGATTCAATATAGCTATTATTTGTTTTTTTAATGCTCTATATTTGTGTGTAGACCGTGTGAAAGACCATGTTCCCGAAAACTGCGTTTGAAAGAGCCTGTTTGCATTTCTGTACGTATTTGAAAAGCAAGTGTTAGCTTGTTTTCTTTAAATAGTATCAAAGTGTTAGACAGTAAAAAGTTTGCTATGTATCTCACTTATTATAGAGTTGTACTGTTTTTGTGTCGGAATGTCTGGACTCTCGCAACTTGGCATGCACGAGTGACCTCGTTTTAGATATGAAGTATATGCCGATCAAGTTAAACAAACAAAGATGGCCTAGTTCTAACCAAGGAAAATGCGGTCTTGCTGTTCAATTGCCAACAAAGCAAATTGCCATTGGTGATCTACTTATGGTCGTATCCTACGATGTGATTGGTAAACCGCTTACCCATTGGAATCTAGGAGAGCATGGATGAGTGAGAAATTTAGTTTTTACCAAAAATACAGTTACGTTTCTTTTTTGCAGAGCTGCTGTTATTTGAAATGTAAATCTGAATCGTGTAAGCCGCAAAAATGCCCACCACGCCCTTGCCGACCGCGCCCACCTCGTCCTTGCCGACCATGTCCACCTCGTCCTTGCCAACCATGTCCACCTCGCCCTTGCCGACCGTGTCCACCTCGTCCTTGTCGGCCGAGTCCACACCAGAAACGCCCGCCTCCGCCTTGCAAGCCGTGCCCAGCGAGAGTACCCCCATCACAGCCTTGCAAGCTCCAGCGGTGTCCGTCTGCGCTTTACGAGCCACGTCCTTGTCAACCGTGCCCACGACGTCCTTGCCGACCATGTCCACCTCGCCCATGCCGGCCGTGCCCTCCACGCTCATGCAGACCATGCCCGCGCCGGCCATGTAAAGTTCGACAGTGTTCTTGTAGTCGATCGTGCAGCCGGAAAGTGTGTGATAATAAGAAATTCTGTGTTGTTAGAAAAAGATGCGGAAAATTAAATATTAAAGTGATTGTTACGTAAGTGAGTGTTAAGTGAGACATCACTTTGGAAATATTGTATTTTAAAATGCAAAGTGGAGTTGCAAAGGCGCTACACTTTAATGGTTAATTTTATTGGCAACAACCATTGGCGAAGTTGCGGGTATCATGCTGTGCCCTTGGGCCTTGAGGCCAAAGCAAAATAATCCGCTAAATTCGCCTTTGAGAGTGACTTAGCCTTAAAAAAATTAGTAAAAAGTTGCCTTCAAAACGCCCATTTTCTCAAAATTTTGAATGATCTTTAAAATTAAACCGTCCGACAGCGACGATTAGGATTAGGCCTAAAGCAAACATTTCTTTCAGAAATTTTGGTTACTCTGGTGTCGGTAGCATGTCTAATAGCCGGTGGCATCATTCGTTGCGCGTGTTTTGCTCTGTTTTTTGTTTTGCTGACTTTTAGGTGCATGCTTACTAGAGTTAATAAGTTTTGGATAATTTTATTGCGAAAAAGTATCTCAAGACCAGATTCACGTGTTAAACGAAGACAATTTAAGCACTTTTGATACATTTAGATAGCTTACTTTTCTCGGACTCTGCTAATTTTCGAGCACGGCATAGCTTGTACTGTATAGTCCTCTTGCAATTGTGGCCTTAAGTTAGCAACGCAGCGCAACGTTCTACTGAGAGAAGATAACCACCATAATGTAGCCAAGTGGCTGGATTTTTTGACAATAAATTTGATTCCCCCTGGGCTACAGATGCAGTCAAAAATTGTATTCGAATACGTAATACCTTCGTTGCACGTCACTTGTATCTGTAGCAGGGCAATGAACTTGTGAATTTTTATTTGGACTTTGATTTAAACTAGCAGTTTTTACGGAAAAGTCCAAATTACTAACCGGACACATTTTCCATAAATGCAGTTTTTCAATTGCTTTCACGAAAGCTGAAATTTGAGTTCGGGAAAGCTTCTGCCCATCTTTTAGAATTAATCTCAAGCGAAAGCAAAAGACCTTTTGAACAGTCTGCAGTAACATCCGGTTGAGTGAAATTGACCCACAGGTAAAAAAATCTGCTCATCCTTGATCTATTTAGCAGCAGTTTCTCGGTGGTGAAAGTGGAACAAAGCGCCGAACATTTCCGAAGTTTAGGTTTCAACCTTGTACTTGTCTTGCGTTAAATAAATTTACTGCTTATCGAGCAAAAGAAATCCTCGTATAGTGCCTTTCTCAGCTTGTTATTGCACAACGTCTTTTTCGGGATATGGGCATAGAGGAAAACAATGTAGCACAAAAGCGGGGTCTGGAGCAGAGGATGCGCAAGAAAAAAAGTCGCCAAAGAGCGTGTGCGTGCCTAAAGTCCGCGGCAGAACTACGCGACACTAGTTATTTGTAGATGAACCGAATGTTCTTTTTATGGACGTTTCGTAAAGACGATAACTGCTTGTGCTAGCACTTCAAAAATACATTAATTTTTTTTTTGTTTCACTTCTCACCAAGATTACAAATTTTTCAGGAAAAGAAAGGTCAATGTTATAGTTGGCTATGCGGAAGCATCTGGCTCTTTCACTTGCTGCTTGAGAAAGACTGCTCTTGTTTTAGGCATATCTGAAAAGCAAGTAGAGCCAAAATTTTTTTTTGTTTTTACGAAGAGGCGAAACAACGTTAGTGGCGAAATAGGCGGGAGCGTCCCTCATATACCAGTAATAAAGACGCATTGTCATCGCTAAGTCTCGTGCTAAGTGTAAGATACTTTACGTAGCTCCCGGCTGCCCCTATATCCTACATAGGACTGTAAACGAAACAAACTCAAATTTTCAACACAAGGCACAAGATTTGCGTACCGTTTACTTTGGAATAGGTTTATTTTCGGAAAAATAGAGCTCAATTACGTCTTGTTACATCGTGTGATTACGAATGAAAAATTGCAGCTAGCATATTGCGCTTGAATTGAATGAATGAAAATATTTAAAAACTGCATCCAGAAGCAAGTACGCACAAAATTTTTGTAATCAGTTTTCAGAGAAATTGTCAGCATGAAACGTGAAAGAACTGCAAACGGTAGTTTTATGAACAGCACAGGAGAAAAATAGTGATTGAATCGAGAATACATAAATTTCATCAATCAAGAGAGTAGCCTATCTGTGTAACAAAATGGTGTACAAGTTTCAGACGCAAACTAATTCGTTTGTCAGCACAAAATAAACTGAAAATTGCGGCAAAGGCAGCTTTTAATACCAACAAAAGAAAAGAGAGTAATTTTGGTAAAAATCTAGAATATATAATCGCAATTTTGGGCTCATGTGGGTAAAATTTTGATACGGGTTAAAAGCCCTGTCTGCAATAAATCCGTAGAATCGTAACTGGTTAGACATGTATTTGTGTGTATAAGGCATATTCGTTTACAGATCTTTAGTCGGACAGGGCCCTCGAGATGGGTAGACTCCTTGGCCCTACCTCTTGTGGGCCGCATGACGTTCGACAAATCTCATCAAATCGCTTTTTCAAACAAATTTGCCGACTTTTTCTCCACGCTATCACTGTTGTGCTGAGCACGAAGCATGGTACCCGTGAATATAATTTTCGAAATAGCCGATCGAAGTTAGAACTCACAATCTAATGCATTCAAGGCGATCGCTTTACTACAACACCATGGAATTCGCGAAGTCAAGTAGTGGTTAAAACGTCAGCCTCAAATGCAATAAATTAGTGGTTTAAGCGGTGACAAGATCACATGAAAGCATTCTCAGAATTGGTATTCACAACTCTGGCACTTACCACAAAAGTAATAATGTGTGGAATAAAATTCTGCAAATTCGTATGCTGTGGGTTTAAAAAAAAGTATTTAACGAGGCATCCTTAGACGTAATGCGACACACAGGTGGTGGAATTCAGCAGTCTACACGTCGCGGTGGGTCAGTCGGGTTGAAGATTTGCAAACACGGCATGAGCTATACGTATGACGTTTGTTCAGTAGATGTGCTTCGAATCGGAAATTGGCTATCACCCACTTCGAAATCCTACTAAGCTCCTGGCATTCAATACTGCCACAATGATTACGATCTATTACCATTTTAAATTTTGGCCAAGAATGACACTCATCTTTTCATTTGCCAACTTTACAATCTACGTTTGATAATATTTATTCTCAAGTTTATATCGATTAAGAGTTCGTTTACATTCTGAAACTCTAGCACTCGTCTGCTGCGCCAATCAATTACTGTGAACATTTCTTGTTTAATCGTGTTCTTGCTTCTCTGTGGTATAGCTAACAGTCATTTATTTTGTCGTGGCAGTTTTCTAAAAAAATGTTACACAAAAACTTCATCAATATTTGCTTAAATGCGGTCTTCAATTTGGTATTTAAAGCAGGTATCAAAGAAAACAGCTGATAAAAGCAAAAATTATTTATCTTCCGACAAAAGATCCCGAACATCAGCTTCAACTTCACGTCGAACAAACTCCACATCTAAATTGGTATAAAACGCAAAATGAGGCCGTCAGAAGCTGATAGCTAGTCAGTAATTACGGGCTCGTTTCAAACTTAATTTTGCTCCAAAAAGTTTTAAATTGTTTTGGGATGTAGTCACGTGGGGATGAGATCACATCGCAGTCCGCAGGTTCAAAAGCTATTTCTATAGCAAACATCAAGTTATATTTTATAAGACCTACGACATCCAGGTGAGACATGGACATTATCTCACTTTTTTTTAGTAGTAACCGAGCGACCTATGTTTACAGGTAGTTAATGAATCATCTCACTGACTACCGGTGTTGATAAACCGTTTCAGAAAGCAGAAGTACTGGTGTAAATTGGTCTATAGGCGCCATATAAGGAACAGAAAGTTTAATTTTCCTAATGGTGTAAAAATCATTGGCTACTTCTTTCGAGCATCTGTTCCTTTCTGGCGCCTAATCACTTCTTGTAGTGGACTTCCCCATTCGTTGGCTATGCCAAGTTCCGACAGAAACCAGTTTTAATGATTGCATTGCTCTTGTAACTATTGTGATTAATAGAATTCAAGTGATTAATTCTTGGCCGGCCTCCTCAAATTTATTTACATCTTCAAAAAAAATGAGAAAAAATTATAAGTCAAGATACACTGATGGTTCATATAAAGCTATTAAACAATTTGCTTTCGTTCAGGTGAGATTAGATATATACAGCCCAAGTGATCGCATATTTTCAACGAGCTTGTTTGCTTATTTTCTCTTATGCAATCACTCTTACCTGTGCTTCTTTTTGGAGGAGGTTCGTTTGGAAGAGGCTTTTCATCTATACTGTCGCAATCTAGTTTACCCTTGTTTTCAATGGTAACTTCGGTTCCTTTCACCATTTCTCCGTTTGGGTTCAACACACACCAGCACGTTTGCCAGTAGCATTGCTCTGAAGAGTACGATCCGTCTTCATCACATTCTGGCACAAACGGTCCGTCTTGCACGTTGTCAGCAACAGCCAGAGCCTCTTTTCTTTCTGCTTGGCATTTTGTAAGTTCTCCTTCCTCACGCAATTCGAGCTCTTCTTGACTTTCAAGCTCTTTAAAAATAACACAAACATTAGTTTGTAGTGGTTTACTGGTTCAATTCGAAAAAAAATAACACCAGCATCACTGTTAAGTAGGATAAAATGTCGCTCAGAAAAAAATAAAGGGGGATATTACTAAAGCACAAAAATCCGGCCATCCAACGTAAATTCCAATTAAACAATCCCAAGAAACCCTAACTAATCCTGACCTTAACAAAAACGCTAACCCCAATCCTAAAACAAATCCGCAATTTTGTGAAATTTTTGTGTTTTAGTAGCCGAATATCTAATTTTCTTGAACACTTTCCGCAGATTTCCGAGTTTTATTATAGTGTATGATGAGATGCTGCAAAGCGACTAGTTTTTTTCATTTGCGGCCATGCGATCCGCTACAAACCAAAACGGATCAGTCCTAAAATTTTGCTAAAAATTCCAAGTGAGATAAAGTCAATATCTGTTTTCGAATTTTAAGAAGAAATTAAAATTTATTAGGTTAATTGCCTAGTTACCAAATTACATAAGCTTTTTCGTAGTCATGCTTCCCACAATTCAAAAATGCATTCTCTTGATTTAGAAGTAATTTTCTTCACTTTGGAAAATACATTTTTTTCAACTCGTTCGGTGATATCTCAACAATGATTTATGCTATCAAAATTTTATGTTAATTGCTAAAACTTGAGTGGTTTTAGGTAAATCTGATAAATTAAGTTATTAAGGGGTAAAAAATAAGTCAAGAACCATTGATCTAGAACGACACTTGTCACAGAAGGCTTTCATGTTTCTTTCTGGCACATCACCTTTTTCCACATAATTTGTTTCATGATCCCCCTTCTTGCTTTACTAAATAGACTCAATTCTTTCTCACTCAACGCTTTTTCTTTATATCTTTGTGTTAACTTTATTTCTGTTGACCGGAGGCGTAATACCATCTTAAATTTTTTTGACAGGCAAGTTTCCACGGCTTCTGCTGAAGAATATGTGCATTCTATTATTTTGGACAACGCCAAAGGTTAACCCATAACCTTGTAGCACACTTTTGATTTCGTTCTGTTATCCTGCTGTGCTACATACAGACTTTCTACCACGCTCCCCATTTGGCACCAATGATTACATGCGGCTGCTGGCTCACACTTTGAAGAGGTATGGTCCACGGCCAAGACCTCGACTCAAGAAAAAAGTTGAGGAACAACAACCACCGTACAGAAAAGGGTTGTTTCAAGAGATACCGCAATACCACGGCCTCACCTTCTTCACTGCATTCACAGTACTTGCATCCGTTTTCATCAACGTGCATCGTGCAGCCCGCCATGTCTTCAGTGCACGCATGGAAGCCGCATATCACCTCACCTGAGTTTCGTTTTTGTGCCTAAAATTGTAGAAAGTGTGTGTTTTTCTGCAAACATATTCTAAATAGTTATTCGAGGACTAATCTCCAAAATATCTAATGGACAGTTCCTACATGTTGGTTCATATTTTCGAATTTTTAGAAGTTTGAAGCAAAGTTGGAAACGGGCCCTTATTGTAAGGCCCGAACCCGAAACTACAAGCCCGAACCCGACATTTATATTGTAGCCAGACTTAGGCCCGAAATTGAAGGCACTATCGTAAACAGTGCTGTTCTTCCTTGCAACGAAAAAGAAGCGGTTGCCGAGCTGAAATAAATCTTTACTCTTAATAAGCTTACTGTGAAAAAATTTTGCATACAGGCCCGAAATCGGCCCGAAAATTTTTTAGAACTTAAGCCCGAACCGGCCCGAAACCGAACCCGACCCGAAAAGCCCGGCCAGTTTGCAACTCTGGTTTGAAGTCTTTGTTTTCTCTACGCCCAGAAACGTAAGCTTTAAATCAAGTTGATTTAAATTCTAATCTTTAATAAACGCTTAACCTCAAATGAAACCTACAAACTCGCTGCTAAAAATGGAGTTAAAAAAGTTTATGACACCCTTTGTTTGCATTTTAGCTGGTTCATGAAAACAGACGGGGTGTCTATAAAGTGGTTGTCAAAGTTACATTGTAATACAACCTCTTTGTTACTGCCTATAAGCAAACTTTCATGTTCTCGTCATTAACTTTTCGATAACCAACAAATTCTGCTTCAAGTTTTTTGTAAGCTTCGCAAACATTAGGCTGCCGGAAGATTTTACAGTGAAATTGTAGCTTCACCATTCGGCTGTGCATTGGCGCCCTAAAACTTTTCAAGTTTTTATCCGTTAAATTCAGCAAGTGATTGAAAGCATATCAAATCTGTGGAAAAGAACAAAGGCTATTGTCACGTATTTTTAGGAATAACCTATTGAACATAGGACTACTACCTACAACTTTTTCGTAACTGTAGGCTTAATTGTATGAGCTAACGCCTCTGGCTGGGCGCATGTTTCTTGTTTTTGGCAAAAACGCAGCCAGGCAAAGTGCAAACTCGCGGTTAAGTTATTAAAATAGCAGCGCCATCAGTAATGTCGTGGCTAAGAATATCGGTTCAGCCGGCTGCATCCAATTGATATTTGTGTGAGCAGTAATAAAAAGTTGATGTTGTTGACAGCCATTTCTTATTCCAAAATTAAAAGCATCGTTTTTTAAAGGAAATCGAATGAGGCTAAAAATCATTATAGCAGGTTGCGCGTATCCGCTATATCTCTCCCAAAGTTTCTAGAATTCCTGGCTACGTCCTACTAGACATGTTTGGTACTTAGGAACTGGGCTTGTTTACATTTAAAACAGCGAACGATTTCAAAAAGGTTTGCATGGAAGCATAATTTCAAGTTGTGGGGCAGGGAGCCGTCAAAGTAAATGATATTTATTTCCTGAAATAACCTGTTAAATATTACCACCATTTTTTACGTCTTCTTCATGATTGAATACCTATTTGTGCGACCTAAATCCTGTGACTGGGGGTATGTTGCTTGGTCCTGGCATAAACGCAGTCTGGGAAAGAGCAAACTAACCCAAAGTGATGCATCTACAGTGAGGTTATTACGAAAGCAGTGCCCTCACCAGTAACGTCGAGCTCAAGAATATCAAATCAGCCGGTTGTGCCGGCTTCCTCAAATTGCAAAAGAAATCGCTTTGATATTTAGATAATATGTAGCTCCACACTGATATATTGTTGTTAAAGATAATACAAGACCATCTGTAACCCCTTTTTTCGCAGAGAAACCACCAATATTTTTACCTGGAGTAGATTGCTTTTAAAACTTTTATAGATACTCTATTTTGCGTGAATCTTTTTGAAAATTGAGATCGATAATGCCAAAAACCCATGCTTTTGAGGAAGAATAGTCAAAATGTAGCAATGAACTAACTTTTTCTAAAAATTGCAAGTTTCTCTGGTGCAACAGAAAAATTTTTAAACTAGAAAAAAATGATGTATGGCAACTATTAGTTGATCAACGATTATAAACTTATCCTTTGCCCTAACTGATTACAATACTTGCAAAATGTTTAGAAATTTTTTACAAAAACACGAAGAAACAGACTAATATTGTTTTTTTGTCGTATTTTTATTGAAGAAACTTCAACAAACCTTGCCATGCTTATGGCATCTTCAACGTGCATCAAACGGAGTCATTAAAATTAATATTTAGCGGAGTAACCTTTGTTTTTGATGACATTTCGGATGCAATTGGGCATAGAATTTGAGAGGTTTTTGCACAAATTTTGGTCAATTTCCTTACACCAAGCTTCTTCAATATTCTGTTTCAGTTCTTCCAAGCTACCTGGATTTGATTGAGAGACTTTTTTTCCAATCAAGGTCCACAAATTTTCTATTGGGTTCAGGTCAGGAAAATTTCCTGGCCATTGCAGCACGTTGACATTTTTGGCCTGAAGCCACTTGGTGACCGCTTTGGCTTTGAGGTAGGATGCAGAGTATTGCTGGGATGTCCTACATCCATAGATGTTCATACATGCCAGCGAATGGATATCTAGGACATCGATGTAATGTGAGGCATTTATCGTTTGGCCTTTGGGTAAAAAATACAGACCACCCCGCCCCTGACCGGAAGAGCACCCCCAGTTCATAACAGAAGGGGGGTGCTTGACAGCCGCTTGAACTTATCGTGAGTTCACTGGCGTAGAGCCAATAGGTGCTTGGACAAAGCACTTTTTGGAGGCAGACTCTAAATGAGTTGGTTTATCCGAAAACATAACTCTTTGCCAGTTTTCACTTGTCCAACTTTTGTAAGTGGTAGCAGAATTCAAGTCCTTTCTTGGTCATTTTCTGAGTAAAGATCGGTTTCTTAAGAGGTTTTCGCGCAGGAAGCTTTATATCTTTGTTTAAACGGTGGCAATTCGTTCTTATAGACACATCAGCCAGTTCAGGAACAGATCTTTTTGCCAGTATTGTAGAGTTACATATTGCTGAAATGAAAATGTTCTAAGCTTTCAATCGACACTAATTGTTAGCATCTCATCACAAGCTTTACGTATCAAATTTGTCTGTTTACTCAGCTTACCACTTTTTGGTGGGTAAAAAGTTACGGTATAGGTGTTCAAATGCAACTTGTTTTAGTATAAAAACAATTGGTAAAGGTACATGTTACTAAAAAATCAGTTTTCAAGTAAACTGATTTTGCAAAAATTGTGCAATTTTTGAAAAAATCGTCACACAGGATGCGGTGAAAGTAACCCCCTTTTTGTTATTTGAGTTTTCTAGTTTCTGCTCGAGTTCTTTCTATTTTAGAAATACGCTTTTTTGTGTTTGAATTTTCTGATTAATAATTGTTTCTTTTTTATTTCAGAAATTATCATAATGTATTAAAAATTTAAGATAAATATGATCATGCAGTTAACGACGGAACAAAGAATAAGAGTAGTTCAACTTTATTAGGCGAATAATAAAGTTGAACTGCTGAAAAAATTTTATATATCAGTGTTGAAATGTGGCAAAAGGTTCGTAGAGATGTTGCGGGTAGAATTCAACGTCGCATTGAAGATGAGGGAAAGCATATTGAACGCGTCAATTAAACTTTTATTAAAATTGAATCATACTTAATAAATACAAAATGGAGGTTTCTTTTGGCGCACTCTACATATGCTAATCTAGGGTTGCCATACGTCAGGATTTCCGTGACATGTCTGAGATTTTAGCGTTCCGTCAGGGAGGAGTGCTTAAAGGTCTGGGATTTTTGTGTCAGTCACAGTAAGTGGCTGGTTTATGTCTGGCCAAATCCGACCCGTTTGTCTGAACGGGCCACTTAGATTTGGTCAAACTTTCCGCGAGCAACACAATTGGTGGCAGCAAAACAGGTGATGACCCCATTTTTTTGGAGAACACCCCCATTGTGGGTAAAATATGTTGGTAATTTGGGCCAAAACATATGTCCATAATCAAATGTAATTGTACCAACTGCCAATACATAACAGTGTGAACATGACCGAAAAGTGCGTCCGGGATTTTGCCTCATCAGATATGGCAACGCTATGCTAATCTTTAGTAGCAAAAGACTGTATTGATGGCAGCCTGATTAGCATTATGACGTCATAGAGCAAGGCATGTGCAGCCGGCGGCTCGCGTGGCTCCCAGTGTTGAAGTAAATCGTAAAGAATTTTTGAATTACCTCACTTATTCTTTGATGTGGGCCTAAACTCCTCATTAAAGCGAGAGTGAATTTTCGCGCTCTCTGTAATGATAAGTTGAAGCCTTTAACGACGCCTTGCTATCTCACGTCGCGAGATTAGTACTTCATTACAAGCTGTGAGCAATTGTAGGCCAACCAGTAGCGTAGCTGGTAGTTGATAGAGTTGTTGGTGCCACGTAGGTGCTCTCGCGTTTGATTTCAAAGTAAGTAGTAGACATCATTCGGTTGTTTTTTCTTATGTAATTTTGTTGGTTGCAAGTGCTAATTTCGACTTCTTTGCAGTAGAAAAAAGCAATAATTTTATACTTTTCATGTCGTTTTTATTCGATGCAATTTTATGACGAGTGGAAAACGAAAGATTAATGATAAAGGCCGGATGTTTGACGACGAATAATTTGTAAAGTATTTTGTTGCCTAACAAACTGAAAACGTCTTCTGTCTGATTTGCCAAACTAAAATTGCTTGTCCAAAAGAATTTAATTTCAAACAACCCTACAGATCACTGCATTCAAAACAGTATGATAGAATTTTATGTTAACTGCCAGTAGATCAAGTCAATAAGTTTAAAAAGTTACTACAAGAACAGCAAAAAATGATTCGTTTTATAAAGATGACTTTGAAATATTCCGAAACATTTGCAACCGCAGAAATTACATTAACTTGTGATCAAATTTCCTGGACGGAAATAGTTTCTTCATCTTCCAGCGACTTGTTCTCCGATTTTCAATATATTGTCAAACAATGTGTTGTGAATTGCATCTAAGTAAATGATGCTTTGTTTTGTTCTAAAAAATTAATGCGGTCCGTGTTTTCATTCAAAACTTATCATTTGGCCTGCCAGAGATTGCTTTGCGAATGCCTGTTATAGAGCGAGTTTGAAGCCTGCAGAAAAAGAGAAGAAGCATGCTCTGAAGGCTTAAAATGCTCACATACAAAATCTGTTGTTGTACCGTCAATTCAGCTTTAATTGTTGTAGAGCTATTTTTATCGAAAGTACCTTGTTGAAATCTTCCGAAAAAGTTTTAATTGCGTTTCTAATCAGTAGTTTTTCAGAGAATACAGAGAACAGACTCTGTAATCAAGCGTTAGATGTGACGTCATTTTGGACCCCAAACGGATGAAATTTGTTGCAAGTTGGGGGCTGGTTTTTGTTGAAGCAAAAACCGGTTTTATTTTATCAAGAAATACAAAAAGTCTATATTTCGTCAGTTTTCCCCACGTTTCTCAGGCTCAGACTCACTGATTCGACATACATCAACCACTACACACTCGTTTTCAAACCAGACTTTTTGCTGGAGCATCGTTTTAAATAGGGAGCCACAGGTAACAATAGGCGCTCAAAGACAATCAAGATAAAAAAAGACTTGAAATTAGTACAAAAAGAACCCAAGTTAAAAAAAGAGATTAACTTTAAATTCCGATGCCCGTTCTGGCGAATATCAATGTTGCTTTCATAGAATTTGAACTCCAGACCTTTCGATCCAAAACCCGTAACAATTACCATTACATCACGGCGGCTACATGTCAAGAAATACCGATTTAAAAAAATCATCTCAGATTATGACGTTGTAATGACGTCATAAATCCTAGTGACACTCACCGCGTGGCGGTGATCAATCGTGGCAAGTTTGATAAATGAACGTCCAGTAGTATGGGACGAATGAAAGAACGCACACACATACAGACGCACAGACAAAATTGCGCTTTATACTAATAGCATGGATGAATTCAACTTCACACCCATACAAAACATATTCATTTCTACCTTGGCCGCCTGTGCGAAGACCGTACTATGATCACATCGCAGTTTCTCAAACTCTCCCTTCATCTCGCACTCAGTGAGTTTCGTAAGTTTTCAATGTTTAGTAAAAACTGCTTTGGCTTGAGAACAAGGCTCTACTTAAAAATTTATTTCATGAACAAGAATTAATCCTCAACCTAGATAAGCCTAGTTTTTACTCAAGCAATATTTTTCAGACTCTATTTTTTTTTTGCTTGCAATGAAGTTAATGCATTTTATGATTGGCTGGCTATAGTAGTGTGTTTTTTAATTCTCATAGACTTCTCAAAATTTATTCGTTCAAAATACGACAGGACAATTTGTATTATACTTCATTAACACGTGTTGCTTCATGAATTGTGTACGCGCGGGTCTATTCGGAAAAAGAATAAAAACATTCTTATTTTCAGCGAAAAATAAAAACTCATTATTTTTTAGAAATTCGCAACTTATTAAAAGTTGAACGCGCTTTATCGCAAAACCTCTCTTTTTAAAAGGTCAACTTCGCCTTCCTACTTATTTAAATTTAAGGGCGATAAATTTCTTTTCCTATGTTAAATCCAGTTTACTTGTAGGGTTGAGATGTGGACACTTCACTTTAAAGTTGGAATCAAAAATAAAACCTTGGGTCACTTCTCTCAAATATTGCGCTAAGCGATCTTCTGGTTGGTTACATGAATAGTATTGCCGCTTCATTATTATTAACAGGAGCAGTCGGGTGGATAAAATATAATTCGCTCACCTCTAGATCATTTTCCGCCAATATCTTGTTGAGCTAAATAAAAAAACAATCAGGTTTGAAGAAAAATTCCAAGAAGTCCCTACGTTTTTTCTTTTTTTCTTCAAAATCCCGACTTTAAATTGTAGGGAAAAACGCATTCGTTGCGCTCCGCATCCCCTTACGATGACTTTTCAGAATAAAGTGCGGACTGATTTGATTTCTGATTGATCACCAGCTGGCGATCAATATTCAGAAAACTAAACCATCTTCAAATAAGTAATAGTTTGCTATGATTAACAAAACTTACTGCGATTTCAGTGTCTAGTCAACGACAATAATCGAATGCAAACGCACAGCTGCAGCATTGTCACGTATTGTCTTTAATGTTTATGCTGTACATTGCTTGGACTGACTACATAAATTAAAACTTTGTATGTCTGCCAGCAATTTTTATCCTTAAGACTTACAAGACAGAGTTGGCTGAACAAGGATGAGTTGGCTACACCTGCTTAGGAGTTTTCAACTTTTCGTGTTCGAGAATGAACTGAATATTGCTTCTCATGGTTTACTGCTTGTTAGAATCCACGAGGCAAAAGAAATTATCGTTTAGTGATTCTCTAAAACCATGACAACGTGGCCATTGCCAGTCTCATTGGAAGCAAATTTTGGAAGGGGTTAAAAATATACCCTTTGAGGTTTCTGTCCCTCAATTTGTTTGATGAACTTTTTTGAGATCGGCGATCTGTTGCCATTGTACTTAAAAATTCCTTATTATTTTGGTCAAATTCAAGAAATTTAGGAGGTTTATGGCCTCTTTACCTTCCTCCAAGCTACACTTATTAATGTCCTTACCATAAATATTTCGTCATAGCAGTTGCCCTTAAACTATTGAATGAATAATCTCATCATTTAGGTGTAAACTTCTGTACTTACTGCGTCCCGAATTTCAACGATCTGTAAAAGAAATTAAAACTGTATGAACTATGTGCGCTTGTCTGTCTTCACTCCTTCGCGTTCATGTTCTTGAACTTGTAAAACCTTTTTAAATATTAACATTTCCAAATATTTATATTTTAAACTGTAATTAAACTTTTGTCAATGACTGGCACCCAAATCTCTATATTATTGAGTAAACTTCAAACAAATAATTTCAATATTTTTCAATATACAGTATTTCAATCAAATATTTTCAGTGTGACTTCAGAATTGGTCTTTGAAGGCGATTCCAAATGAACGCAAATAAGAAAAGCGACTGTATCTGCTTGATCGGTTCATCTTTAAGTTGTTGTGTATTAAAGCTACTACACCCCATTCTTTGCAACAAAAATAATTATTGACTATTATAGGACTCCAAAAACTATCCAACATCCTTCTTTTCGCAAGTAATCCTATGCCTAAGATAAAAGCTTATAAAAGGTTTGAAAAATCAGGATCATCGACCGAAATGAAAGAAAAAAATAAAAAAGAGACCAGCGTCACCAAATTGGAAAAAATTGCTTTCCAATCGTTGACCTCAAAAGACAAACAGATCGTCGGAATTACGATCCTAAAATATTGTTTTCCTTTTTCATATTAAAAATATGGTCCTACAGGATATAACTATAGCAGAGCGAGATTGAAGTTGATAGGGTGTGATTCTGGATTAAAGAAATATATTCTTGATATCTTAAAACTAAAAATTTGGATGATCAAAATCTACTAAAGTTCTAAAAACTGCCGTGTTTTGTATTTTTCAGACCAAAATACTACATTTAAGGGCTTTTGAGACGATCAATAATAATAATCGGGCTGCAATCATTATCAGTCCCTCCCCCAATTCTAAACTCATCATTGCGTGAACTCTTACCTCAGCTCTTTTGGAGACACTCGCCGAAAAAGCGCTTTCTGAAACAAAAAACATTGTTCAGGAAACCTTGGCTGGCAGACCAACATATTGGTATCGTGATAAAGCTGACGTCGCAGGTCCGCGCTGACCTAGTGCACACTGGTGTAAATAGATTTCATGACCTAGAGGTAGGACCTCAAAAATGTCATCCCGAATTCGAAAATGTACCTTTGATCAAATTGCTGATTGAACACGATTTTCTTTAAGGATAAGTGTGTGAAGATATTGCTCGGGTAGCATCCCCCCCTATTGAGGCCACTGCGTAGTAGCAGGAGTAGCAAGCGCTTCTGCTTCATTTCAGAACAGAAAATCTTGTTCAGAACCCTCCCCCTTCCTTAAATCGAAAAAAATTCAGGATTTTCTTTCTTTGTTGCAGCTGAAGAAATATTTTTGAGATCGCTCCAAAAGCAAATCCTCGAAGGTTATAATTGCGTGGCTACATGACTGGAAGGTCCCTTCACAACCCTCCCTGTACTATGGGCTACAATGAATAACAATTGATTTGTGTTCTTTTATTTGCTTTCTTTTGTTTGTGTTTTTAACTAAAAACAAAATATTTCAATCAGATCACTTCGTTCTTTCGACAAATTTTCTATTCAAATTTAACGTTTCGCTCCCCTTAGTTACCGGGGAGCTTCTTCAGAACACGGTAGATGTAAATAATGTGACATACAAACTGTACAACATAAAATTACAAAGACTACCTGTATTACTAAACACTAAAAATTATTTATCAACAGGGCAGGCGAACGGGGAGCGAAACGTTAAATTTGAATAGAAAATTTGTCGAAAGAACGAAGTGATCTGATTGAAATATCGTTACACTCGACATACGAGGAATGCCTGCTATATTTAAAAACAAAATGTTGCCCTTGTACTAAGGCCTAGTTTTGGATTCGCCAGGAGTTCCGCAATTAGTTCGCTCCTAAATTGTATTTTTTTTTTACTTATAAAAATCAATTGTGCGCATTGTCATCTTTTTGTTAAACCAATAAAAATGAGAATTCACTTATCAATACGTTCAAGTGCCTGAAAGGAGAATTTGTTTAAGGATTGTTTAAATTTTCTGCATGTTAATTGCTGAATACATCAGTCCTTTTGTGAATACAACCTTTCAACTGACAATGTCTCGCCGTAGTCAGGGAGGAACAGAGATGCCGTCGTCTTTCATTTTTGATTGAAGCTACATTGTTGATGCCGTTGTTGAATATTGTCATATGAATGCATTCGTGATTAACGATCGATCGCGTCGGGTAGAAAGTTGCTTTCAATGTGAGGAGTTGGTGTCGATATCGACAACTGCTTTCGAGCTTTCTGTTTGTGGTTCGTAGCCGGTGATGCCAAACAATCTCGTCGATGACGTTTTTATGCGTCGAGGCGGTCGAAGAGCGTTATTACCGCGCATTCATAGAAGTACGATCAGTAGCTACGGGTCCGAAACCCAGGGGCGCCAATGATGGATGCGATCGTGTGAAAGCATTTGCGATTAGCGATTACCTCACCGGCAAGCCCATTGATTTTGATATGTCCTGTTGATATATATATGGACAATTGCTTACAAGCTTTCTATTTGTGTGGTTCTTATCCGGTGCTACACCGTCACCATGAGGACCAACCGCACATTTTAAGTTTTCCCCTACACGTTTGTGTTTCGGTCTTTCGGAAAACAGTACAGTTATTTATTTTGAGTCGTGGGTTTCTAGATAGTAAAACCTCAATAGCTCTACTATTGTATTTAAAAATCCATGTTAGAGTAATTTAGTTAATTACCTGCAATGAACAAGACAACCAAAACTGCGAACTTCATTTTTGTAGTTACAAAACAATATTTCTGTATTTGACTAATATCTAAACCAATCTCAAATATTAGCCTAGATATCTCTGAGTGGTTATCACTGCTTTTGTTATATTCGCTATACTTGATTTGGAAATGGCTTGTATTTTTTTGAACTAAGAAAAAATGAAACCTTAAGGTATATTTAAATGTTTGCAAAAGAAATTCAATGAAACAATGAAGTTTCTCGCTTTTCAAAAGGGCTTGATTTGAATCATCTATCTCTTCTCAAGATAAGACTCAGAGCGATTTTGTACCAACTGACTTGACCTACGAATTGCGAAGGCTAAACTTTGTGCAGCAGTTTATGAAATTATTACCGATACCTTTCTACGAGCTTATTCTTTGAGCCTTAATTTGGTTTTTCCAAGAATTTCTGTTGGTAATGCACAAGTTCAACACAGCAAAGCTCTGGCTTGAAATTATGGAGTTGCAATTTTCATACCTTAGAATTCTGCGCGTAGTGATCTGATAGAAAATGCGTTTTGTGATAATTGCTTCTGCTTTGTTTGTTTTGTTTGTTTGTTTACCCCTCCTCTTCCTCGGGATGGAGGTACGGCATGAACGGCAATTCGGATTCATGCCGTCAACCTAATTGGAATTAGGCTAGGGGAAAGATGGCAGCCCATTTTGAACCAGTCTTCAGTGACTGGTAGCCCCACCACCAACAAGGCGGACTGCCACTGGTGGGTACCCAAGAGTCGTCTGACATGCTGGGTTAGCAACTTCACAATTGTAACCCGGTGAAGTACGGGAGGGCCACCTGTCTGCCACATAAAGGTGGAGGCATCCCTTTAAGTGCCTTGCCTAAGGACACAACAAGCAAGCTTGCCGGCTTGCTCTCCACACTATCCCTTTTATATGCTGAGCGTCAAGCAGGGAAGCTGTGAATACCATTTTTTAAAGTCTTTTGGTATGATTCGACTTAGGGATTGAACCCCAGGTCTACCGACTATGAGGCAGACGCTCTAAGTAAACTCTGCTTCGTTACTGTTGCTGTAGATGTGCTTTGCCTGCAGCAAGCGTAGGTAACTGGCTACTCTGAAGTAGATCCAACGCAAAGAAATGGTTTTATGGATACCAGAAAAATGTTCTTCCGTGACAAGAGAATAAAAATGTAATTTCAAAGGTCTCTCCTAGTCTGTCATTTTTTGACTAAATATGTAAGTAAATTAAAATACTGGCGCATTTTGAAACAAATTTGGGAAAAGGGAAGACTTGAAAAAACGAAAACATTTTTTGTCAATCAACTTTTTGATACCAAAAAACATTTTGCTCATTTTTGGTCCAAAAACAGACATGGACTTTTTCTTTTCACACTTTTTCTTTCTGTCACATCACTTGGGGGACGATCGCCTTTTATCTCTCCACTAGTTACGCTACAAGAGCAGGATCGACTCATCAAAAGTCAGCTAATCAATGCATCTCATTCCAGCTGGCATAGACCATTGCAACTCTACCAGTCTGACTACCGCGCCAATGTGTTTGCTTTTTAACGCGGGGCTTGTTTTCCAACTGGGTGGTGCCGTTTGCATCAATAAACTATTTCTTTCAACTCCATGTTTGCTTTGCGTTTGCTACATAACTCCTAACAAGAAATTGATAAATGACAACAATATAAAAGAAATCCCGATTAATAAAGAAAAGAGTTTGCAAACAGATATGAAATGTACTGACGTCATTAAGGTTAAAATGGAAATTTATAGAAGAAAAACGAAAGTCATGTGAAGTTGTTAAAGAAGTAAAATTGTCGGACATTGACTTGCGCAAGGTTCGTAAACTAGAAGTTTGAGAAATCTGATGCTTCTGTTTATATCAGACCCTGAACAAAAAATTTGGATTTTGTGCTTATGATTTGGTTCTTAAGTAGAGGGTTCGTTTCAATTTGGGGGACGAAATTAACTAAAATTTAGGACCATAGAATAATACCGGGTTCCTTAAAAACTTGGGTCAGAGTCTATTGGTACTTCTAAAGCCCATGTCAGTGCTATTGTGTTCGGACCTGGTAATTCTTATTTGAGAGTAACTTTTTTCGCGGATTTTAGGCACAAAACAATAGCTTCAACAAGTTTTTAGAAGTACTTTTTTCGCGGGAAAACAATTAAGATGGCTATGATTTAAAGACTTCAAAATATATCAAGTTCATACATTACAAAGCGTGAAGCAAAGGAATGGCATTATATTTTTGTTGGCATCATTTTGGACCGAAGAATAATTGACAACCAACATAGATATATTGTAAGCAGGACCGTGGTGTAGTCAGTGTGAGCCAAAGAGAACACATTTTTCCAAACAATTTAGACTGTATTAAGCTAGTTTCAAGAAATATAGCAACAAAATATAGGACAAGATCTAAAAAACACATCGTCCTTCCAACAGAGATGAAAAGTCTTCTGCAGAACGTCGAATGTCAAAAAAGGAGGATCATTAATAACACTGGTCAACAAAAAAATTTTTTTTCAAAAGTCACTGATTGTGAAAATGATTTTGGGACATATCAAGATCGCTGAACCCAAATATGCTCTTAGGTTTTTCGAATTGGCTATTATATTCGCCAAAAGTATCTAAAAAATTTCTCTAAAACTTTGGCCCTTTTTTCTGCCAGTGTTATTGGGTGAAGATGAAAGACAAGTGCAACCGCCTCTTCTTAGGATCTTCAACTTTGGCCGGACAGTTTCATGCTTCTCTGGTTGTTATTTTGATACACCCTCTTTGTTTTATAAAAATACACTTTCCTTAACAAAATTCTTAAATGGGCTTCTTTGCAAAGGCAACTGAATGCAAATGTACAGAACCAGGCATGAAACTTGAGTCTTTTCGAGTAGAGGGGGATGCAACCAAAACTGAAGTGATTTTTTGTTAAAAAATGACATGGCAAAAATCAACAAAAAAGATTTATTTATTTTTAGGCAGGATGTCTAGATAAAAACAGGCTTGTGAGCTTCAAATCCCATAGCTCTCTTGATTGCAATCTAGCAGATTTATCACATTTCAACTTGTCTAATCACCAAATTACAGGTAGAGCAGCCGTGTCTACGTTTAAGGTCAATCTTTAAGACAAAAACTCAAAAATAACTCTCGTGGTCGACTTACACACTTGATGGCGCGAGCTTTCTTGAGCGAATACTCACTTCTCAGGCAAAATGAATGAGAGACTGATGAACTAAAATTAATTCAAGTATGGCAATAAGTAAAACGTGAAGTACATGTTCTACGACATCACAAAGCAATATAGGTAGGAATAAAAGGTAACAACAATAGGGGAATAAAAATAAGGAAAACGGAAAAAAGATAAAGAGCGGAATAAGGTAAAACAGAAAGTAAAAAACTGCAATGAAACCCTGATCGTACCTAAGAAAAATATTCGTAAGTGAAAACCAGTGAAACAAAATAAAACTGAAAATAGAGGAAGCAAGTAAAAAAAAACATAGAGCGGGAGATAAATAAAGAAATAATAATCATATGAAGATCCAACAAAAAGCCACCTATTACCTGTTGATGTAATGTAATAAAAAGCCATAATTTTGTTTAGTCCTTCTGGAATGCAGTCAAATGAAAGCTGATTTTTTGTTCTTCAATTTGTGGTGGTCTCCAGATAGAATTGATTTGTTTTATATTCTGTCAGCCACCTACAAGTATCGTATTGCAATAGTTATTTTCGTTAATTTTGATTTATTTTTTAGTCTCTTATTTATTTTACCGAATGAAGTGAACATTCGCTCACGAAAGCTTGCACCATGAAATACTGAAGTCCACCACAATATTCATTTATGAGTTTTTATCTGCTATTTGTTACATTAAATTACCAAGTGAATGTGTCTGTGAGGTCATAATTTCTTAATAAATGTTAGGATCAATAAAAGTAAAAAATTTTGTTTCACAATTTTATTTTTCGTTTCGTAATTTCAAATTTGATTTCAACTGTGTAGCAAATTGGTCAAGGATTTTATTTTGGTAAATTAACAGTTATTTTTTCTGTATTCCCACCTCGGTTGTTTCGTCCAATATTATGAAACTACAGCAACATGCTATACAAAAGCTGGAACATTGCCATTGAAAGATATGCTTCATCTTCGTTAAATCAAGTGTTAACAGGCGAGTGTGTTTTTTTGTAGACTCCACACAATGCTGCATTAACCATCGGGCAAACCGGGCGGATACTCGAGGCTCATCGCTTTTGTAGCTTTGCACTTGATTAAAGAGAAACACTTTTTCCTGAATATGACATGATTTGTACTGTATTTCACATGATGTTTAGTAAATTGAAATATTTTTGCTGCACCTATGTCGGCTTTTAGTCTAATTACTTTCAACCGAGTAGTGTTAATTGGAATCAGGATTAATTTTAGTCTTTCTCAAAGTGGCTGGCAAAGGTGTTTAGGAATTTAACTACTGTAAAACTTACAAGCCATTTAAGCCATGCATGCCAAAAGTGTTTAACACCTACCAGTCCTACATGTCAATTGAAAAAGAAGAAACCGAAACATGAAAATTCCGCAGAACAGCATTTCAGCGATTGGAGGAAAATAGGATTCCAGCTAGATTGGGATTAGGGTTGCTTGGATTAACGTTAGAATTAAGGTTAGAATCGCAATTAAAATTAGAATTAGAATGCCAATTAAAATTAGGGTTAGTCAGCGGAATTTTAAACGTTTTTTAATTGGCATGCATTGCTTGTAGGTTTTAAATTAAACGCTTTTGGCTGGCGTGATATGGGTGGCTTGTAGGTTTTAGTTAAACCAACGTGTGTGGTAGATTCTACCACCGAGCAGTCACAAACATTCTGTGATAGTAAATTGGAAAATGACCTCCCGGGGTGAGTGTCATAAGGATGTTTGTGACGTCGTGGCACATCAAAATCAAAGCTATTTTTTCTAATCTGCATTTCTTGAGAAAGAAAAACCGGTTTTTGCTCAAACAAAAAACAGGCCCCAACATACTGACTTCATAAAATTTATATCTTTGGGGTCTAAGATGACGTCACAGCTAACGCTTGATTGCACAGTTTGTTCCCTGTATTCTCTCAAAAACTACTGATCGTGGAAGCGCAAGTAAACGCTTTTTTGGGAGATCCTAACGAGATGCTTTTGATAACAAAAATTCTACTACAATATAAGCTGAAATGACAACGTAACCAGCGATTATATTTTTGAGCGTTCTAAGCATGCTTGCTCTCTTTTCTCTTTTTTCTAAGCATACTTTCCCTTCCAAGTCGCTCTATGATGTCATAATATGGCTGGTACGATTAAAGTGAAAAAGATCAAAAAAGTAGCAGGCAGCAGCTACGCGTAAATCAGCTATTAACCGTTATTTTCGAAGCAAACAGTTAGTATGCTTGCTGTTACTGAAGTATGTGATCCTATACAAGTTTACAGTATTAACATAGCGGTAATTCGAAAAATTACGTTTTTTATTATTGCTATGGCAAATTATTATACTTTTGCATAGTTTTGCGCAAGCCTGACTTATGTTAACTTTTAATCATCGCCGGATTAACCATGTAGCAGATGTAACATTTGCTACGGGCCCCGCGCTTTTTAAAACCATATTTCAGAACAAAGAAAAACAAGTTTTATTTACGGCACATGCACTTCGTGAGCTAATTTAAGCCACTTGCTTGTCTTCAGTGTGTTTATGACATCACACTGACGCTGTCTGTCTTAAATATTGAAAGATTTTTCTGGCTCTATTCAAAGTTTATTTGTACTTAAGACCATTGCTTAGTTTTCTGCAAAAAATGAGTGGTAGCACCAGTACAGTTTCAGACAGGTCGCCATTATCCCTCTGGATGGAACAAACGTAAAGCAAAGGAAGACCGACTGAAAAGACTCAACTAGCGATTTCAAAAACTCGAAAAATGACGGAATACTTTACCGAGCAATGAGATATTGGAGATACCGGTAGGTCAAAAAGCAAAAAATACACAGCAACTACCGAAGCTGATGCAGAAACTGTGCAGCAAGAGAAGGAAATTGTTGAGAAAGAAGATGCCAGTACTACTATTTTCATTTTTTCGAATGACCTTGGTATGTGACCGAATAGATTAAGCGAGACTGACCGTGAGTACTGGATTCAAACCGGGAGTAAAGATTGCCCACATTCTAACAGCAATTTTTTTAAATCAACACGATTTTACGAAGGCAAAACGACTCCTAGAAACTGCCGCGATTCTTACTTCCAAACTATTCATAGATTCACAAAAAAGCATTATGCAAGAAATTGTTTATGCTATTCTGAAAGCAAAGGTAGGCTTTTCTGTTTTCCCTGGAAAGTAATGGCTTGCTCGGGTTCGGAATCTCAAAATAAGCTCGTCGAAGAAGGTTTTAATGACTGGAAAAACGCTAACAATTTGCTGCAAAGACATGAAAAAAAGTAACTCTCATCAGCAACATTTGATAGAACTTCTGATGCGCAAAAAAGCGGTGGTTGCGTGGATTCCCAGCTAGTGAGCCAAATAGAAGAACAAAAGTACTGGAGTGCTCTTTCAGAGCGAATAATAAAGGTTGTCAAGTTTTTGCTAAACGAGGTCTTGCATTTCGTAGTAGCGATGAAAAAATTGAGTCTCCTAACAACGGTAATTACCTAGGCTTGTTGGAACTTTTGACAAAGTTTGACCCATTTATGGCGGAACATAGCAAGGCTCATGCTAACAAGGAAAATGGGCACACATTATATCTTTCCAAAACCATTTGTGAAGAGTTCATTAGCTTAATCGGATCTAGCGTGCACGACAGCATTATCTGCGAATTGAAGAATAGCAAGTATTATACTATTTCTCTAGATTCTACACCTGACATATCAAACATTGATCAGTTGACTTTAATCGTACGTTATGTTTTACCAACTGGACCAGTAGAAAGATTTATTAAATTTTTCGATATGGATAGTCATAATGCTGAATATCTACTGGATAAATTGTTAACGTTTCTAAATGAAAACGGCCTAGACATCGGAAACTGCCGAGGTCAAAGCTATGATAATGCCGGCAATATGAGCGGCAGATACAATGACTTGCAAGCACAAATTAAGCAATCAAGAGTTTGCGGAATACGTTCCTTGTTTTGCTCATTCATTATATTTGGTTGGAAAATGTGCTGCTGAATGTTGTGAAGAAGCAAACATTTTCTTTGCTGTTGTCGAAAGTATTTACACTTTTTTCTGCATACACCAATCGCTGGAATCTGCTTACGGCTGCCTTATCTAATGGCGACCAAACCCTCACAACAAAACATATGTCGGATACCAGGTGGTCGGCTCGCCCAGATTCCACTAAAGCACTTTTTCCGGTTGTTCTATAATGCAAGTCCTAAATGACATTATCCAAGACAACCAACAAAAGGCGGAGTGCCGTCAACAAACTCGTGGATTACTTTCATCAATGAAGTTAGAAACTGGAAATATGATTATTTTCTGGAATCAAATATCGCAGCGTTTTCAACTGACCAGTGCTTCCCTGCAATCTTCTGGGCAAGACCTGAACTCTGCTTGTGCACTTTACGAATCAACCTATGGCTATGTTCATTCTCTTCGTTCCACCTACTCAGATATTTAAAAAAGGCAATTGACTTGACTGAAACTGAAGAGTATGAACAACAACGGCGAAGGAAGCGCAAGAGAAATCGCATATATGATAATGAGTGCGGCATATCTTCTGGTGCTGATCCTTCGGCTCCAATTCAAACACCTTCTCAAAGGTTCAAAAGAACAGGTCTTTTTGTCATAATTGATAACTTGCTATTCGCTTCATCAAAACGCCAAACTGCTTATGAAAAGTTGAACAGTGTTTGGGGTTTCTACGTCGGTTGCAACTATCCACCCCTGATGAAATTGTAAAACTCCTTAAACCTTGTCAAAATGTAACCAAAAGGCTTAGAACTGAGCCTTTCTGAAGATTTGTTGCAGTTTAGTGAGCTTCTAAAATCCTGTCTTTCTTCAAATATTGGTAAGACTCATGATCCAGTGGAATTGCAGTATTATCGATTGCTTTCAGAAAATTCTTTGGATGTTTGCTTACCCAACTAGGACATTGCATTGCGAATATATTTATCCATGATGGTCACGAACTGCAGTGCCGAGCGTTCTTTTTCATAACTTAAGAGAATCAAAGATGAACTCCGGATCTCCATGGGCAAACAACGGTTAAACTATCTTTCTGTAATTAGCATCAAAACCTAGCTAATGCATGAAATAGATATTAAACAAATAATTGGCAAGTTTGCTCATCAGAAATCCAGAAGGACTATTGTGTAAAAATAAAGCTGAAGTCAGGTGACGTCCTTGGGATAAAACAATGCGAGCAAAAACAGTCATTTAGACTTTATTGTAAAATGGTGACAATTTTGATTGAGGAAAGTTTCTGCGTAGTGTTTAGGCCAATAAATGGAATTGTCCTCCGGACAATTTCATATTTGGACAGGTATTAAATTTTACAACAAAATGTATTTTCTCCCGATAAATAATAATGCAATTTTCATTGTCAATTAATAGAAATTGTGTTTAATTGCCCTCCAGACCTGCAAAAATTAGGACCCCGCAGAAATTTTGCTACGGGTCCGGCACCAGCTTAATCCGGCCCAGCATCTAATATTAATATAATTTAGCAAAGTTAAACAAATTGACAATTTTTCTCGTTAAACGTTACAGGAATCACAAAAATTATTCGCACGTTTACCACACAAACCTGGTGCATGGATTATACTTTTAAATCATAACCTAATCTATTGTAATAACTTAATTGTAAGTGCTTAACTTTGGTTTAGTTTACACTTACCCTAGCTGGAATTATTCCAGGTGCTAGCAATATGCACTAGCCAAAGATTTAAGGCCACACAAATGAGCATACAATTACTAATGTTGTAAGAAATATGTCAAATATTTAATAGCTTATTTCAGGAATTACACGCTAATCACTATGGCGCCTCCTCTCCCACAACTTTACATTCATGCTTCCATGCAAGTGATGAAATAAACGGATAAAAGTTTGTGAAATTATTTCCGGTTTCAATTGCGAATAAGTCAAGCTTCTAAGATGCACTGTAAACAGGCCAAATAAGACGTAGCCAGGGACTTCACAAACTTTGGCAGAGTTACAGCGGCTATGCGCAACCTCCTGCAATGTTTTGTTCTATCGATTTGATCTTGGAACGAAATTTGGCCATGCCAAAACCTTTATCTTTTCATTATTGGTCTCACAAATATCAGTTGGATAAAGCCGGCGCAGCCATCTGAACCGATATTTTTAACTTCGACGTTGATGATGGAGATGCTGCAAATGCAATGATTAGATGTGAGTGCTTCACTTCGGGTTAATATCCTTTTCTCTAGCTGCGTTCATGTCAAGATGAAGCAACACACCCGTAGTCAAAGGTTTTTGCTCATACAATTTCGCCTGCAATAAAGAAAAAGTCGTTGGTAGCGGGCATAATATGCAATAGCTTATTTCTGAAAATGCGTATCCATTATCTTGGCACCCTGTTATAACTTTGATATGCTTTGAAGCACTTGCTGAATTTAACGAATAAAAGTTTGTTAAGTTTAAAAGCGTCTATTGTGAAAACGGCAAAAATGAGACGTTGCCAGGGACTCTATAAACTTGGGGGACATTTTGTGGCTATGCTCAACCTCCCATAACACTTTTCTAATCGATTTCGTTTCAAAAAACGATAGCTTTGTTTCGGAACGAGATTTGACCATGTGAAAAAATATTAACATTTTACTATTGTCTTTACAATTATTTATTGGGTGAGGCCGGCTTGGCCGACGGAACTGATGTTCTTAACCTCGACATAACTAAGGCGGGCCTTGCGGCGACGCCGGCTAATTTAATACTTAAAGCAGAGTTCTCTCTGCCTGCACGTATGGTCGCTTTAACTCCTACGAAACTATTGAGTGCACAAACATCAAACTTTGCACGATTGATCAACTCCCTGTGGCGAGTGTGATAAAGGGATTTGTGACGCCATGATGACGTAAAAATATCTTAACATGATCACGTCACGTAAAGATATCTTTTGTTTTGCATTTCTTTAAAAAGGAAAATGGTTCTTTGCTCAAACAAAATCCAGTCCCCGTCTTTTTAACTTCCGAAATTTTTATCTGTTATTGCTTAAGATGACACCATAGTTAATGCTCAATTGCAAAATTTGTTTTCCTTATTTTCTTAAAAACTACTCACCATAGAAACGCGATTAAAAGCTTTTTGGGAGATATGAACAAGGTGCCTTTGCAAAAAAACTCTATTTCTAATGTGGTTGGATTGACGATGCAACAAGCAATTATATCTTTAAGCATTTTAAACATGCTGTTTTTTCTTGAACGCTTTAAACTGCCTCTACGATATCATAATGCTATCTGTTACAATCATAGGCGTAGCCACGGGGGGGCCGAAGGGGCCTTGTCGCCCCCTGAATTTTAAGTCAAATTACAAAACAGTATCAAAAAAATAAAATCATAAATTTTTTTGCGCCTCTGCAGGTACATTAGAGTTAATTGTTGACTTTTAGTAAGGGGGTGGGCCTGGCGTGACTTTTTAAGTTTTTGAACTTTCAAATGTTATCAAACAAGATTGTACGCTTTACACACTAAATATCGCCGAAGTTTTTTTCTATGTCGCAGTCGAATGATGAATTGATAATCCAAGCAGGGATGTGGAAGCGGTTATTTTTCAAACGCTTTCGCTTCCACGCCTATCGCTTCCGCTTCCACCAACAAAAAACGACTGTTGACAATTTTTTTAACTTTTGTGGCTTTGTAGCCTGCCCTCTCCTACACTTCATCATTTTGAGAAAACAAAAACCTTCATTTACTGCTATTACTTTACCTACTTCGCTTGAGCTTATTGTTTCGAACTACTCTGTGTTTGTTTTTCTTAGATATCAAAACTCGTGCTGAATGTAGAACAGTGCTTTTCAATCTTTCTTGTCATCGCAGAGCCCCTAATGTACTTTCGCGTTTGTCACGGAACTCCCACTAACAAAAATTTAGAAATCAAGAACTGCTTGCAAGAAAATCAAATATTTCGTTACTACACTTCAAAAAATAATTAAACGCATCAACAAATAGACAGTTATTACAAGTTCCTTCACTACTTTCAACTACTTTTACAACAGTTAACTTAATGCTTCTCAGATCTAAACCGTATGATTCCATATTACAACTTTCGACAATAACCTGTCGTCACAACAACAAATTACACCGTATAGCGTTGATTTTCCCTCTCTATCCTCTACTAACTCTGACTTTGATATAACTTTAACTCTAATCATCATTACGGACTTTCTGTCCGTCCTCAAAACACGTATTGACTCCGATCTTTTTGGATAGTGAAGTGCGAAATTTCTGTCGTATATGTAGTATGTAAATGTAAAGCGAGCAAAATTGAACTGTACCAATCAACAGCCGCCTCAACGTGGTGGTGCAGTCTCCGACCCGTTTGGATTGGGTCAAAATGGCTGTTGGCCTTCCCGAGGGCCTAGTTATCCCGGGCACTCCTCTCACACAAACCATTTTTTCGCCGTGCAGCCCCCTGAACGACCGCAGAAGGGTAGCACGCAGCCTCTTTAAAATTGGCCTGTCTTCTCTCTACTCCTGCCTTTCTCTTGCCCGTCTTCTCATTCTTCTCCTTGTCCTGATGATCGGCAACGTTCATCCTAACCCTTGCCCTGTCTTTCCCTGTTTAGTGTGCGCTGGAAATGTGACCTGGCGGGGTAGGTCAGTGCAATGCTGCACATGCTCTAATTAAGTTCATTTAAAGTGCTCACTACTCTCCTTTTCTAGATTCAGAACTCTTGGCAGCTCTCACTCCTGGAGCTGCCCTCCCTGCTTTTTTTTGAGATTCTACACCTACCAGCAATGTGACTTCCTCCTCGGACTCCACCCTCTGGTGTACCTTCATTGCTCAATCTGGCCCCCTTCTGCTAATGCAGCGTTTGCACCCCACCCTCATCTTCAAACCTCTTATCCATTTTCCGCCCACTTTGTATCTTCTCCTTCTGCACCCTCACCACCGCCTCATGCTCCTGGCTGTTTCTCTTTACCTCCTGCTTTCTCTTTCCCTCCCTAACTCTCTCAGAGTTTTTTAATGGAATGCTGGGGTCTTCAAGCCAGGAGCACTAAACTACTACACTTTATTTCGTCTCATCCCGTTGACCTTATATATATCCAGGAATCTGACCTTAATTTATCTTCCTCTTTTCAGATCCCTGGATTATCTGCTCTGCAATCCCATGGCACCCACTCCCGACCTGGTATTTTTTCTACTGATGTCGCAGACGCTAGCGGCGGCATCATCATTTTCGTCAAGCAGGGCTTATCCTTCTCTGAGCTTTCTACCTCCTCTCTTTCTTCGCTTGACCCCTACTCTGATTATGTAGAGGTCAACATCTCTCTAAACAACTTCTCCTCGCTCTCATTTCTTAATGTTTATGCTGCCCCTATTTGTTCTTCTACGAAGGATAGCAGAACCAATTTTTTTTCTCTCTCTATTCTTCCCTCCTATGTGGAAGCGAAAGCGGTGGATTTTTCGTGCTTTTGCTTCCACAGAAAAAGGACCGCTTCCAGCTTCCGCTTCCACATCCCTGAATCCAAGTTGTGGTAATTGCAAGAAATAAGGGTTTCGCTGAGCGCTTTCTTGTTTTATTGCGATGCGGACTACTACAAAGACGTTGCTTCTTTTATCAGAACGTTCAACCTACCAGTGGGAGTGGTTTCCTTAAAATTCGTTAAATAGTGCGTTATACATCACAATTGAAGTTGAACTATTAAAGCGGTTCTTGATAAAACTACATTAGATCAGTGAAATCGCATTCGCAGTTTTGTACAGAAATTTTTATATTAGCGACGAGCGTAGTTCACGAAAGGCAAAATACCGTTATAACTAAATGACGTCACATTAAAAGTTGCAAAATTTGGCCCCCCTCTCAATTTTTTTCTGGCTACGCCCTTGGTTACAATCACACTGAAAACAGTGCAGCAGGCAGCAGTTGCGCTTAAAGTTGTTATAGGCTACATTGTCATTGCAAAGCAAACATTTGATATCGTATCTGATAAAGAAGAATGATATATAAGAGTATAAGCACACCTGCAAGCCTAAAAACCTGCTTTTTGGTAATGCAATGGCGAGTCGAAACATTTTTATACAACTGTGTCGCCAGCGCTACTAATCTTAACCTCCAAGACAATAGCTTATTAGTCAAGTGCAACCAAATGGAATAAATCGGCGATTTTTGATATGAAATCTTTTGGAATCACATAATTGTCCTTGTCTTTAGCACAAAAGCGTGGTCAATGGATTGTACTAAAAAATCATAACTTACTTGATTGCAGTAACTCAACTGCAAGTGCATGGCTTTGTGTTAGTTAGCTCTTTCCCTTGCTGCAATTACGACAGGACGATCAACATACGTGCAGCCAGAAGTTTTAGGTCATACAATTGCAAAATTTGTTCTACAATTACAAAGTTTGGCCTACAGTTACAAAAAGTCGTAAAAGAGTGTGTCTAGTATTTATCAGCTTGTACCTATAAATGCCCAGCAATGCCCATAGCGCCCTCCCACAACTATATTTACGCTTCCATGCAAGTGGTAGAATGAAACGAAAAAAATTTGTAAAATTATTGCTTGTTTTAAATGTGAGCAAGGCTAGTTCTAAAATGCGCCTGTGCCAAAAACAAGCCAAACCAGATGTTGCAAGGGACTTTAAAGACTTGAAGAGAAAAAAACAATATAAAACCCCCTAAAATATAATATATTTCTTATCAATTCCCATCAAAAAAATGGTACTTTTGATTTTGCCACGATGATTGGCTGTGTAAAAAAAACATCAACTTTTCATTGTAGTTACAATTAGCTTCAGCGAATTATTTCCTTGCTAATTAAAATATTCGGCTTTTTGGATCCCCACGCATCTTTGTGAAGCGGAAGCGTTCAAAAAGATACGAAAAAATTAAAAAATATGAATGCAGATGACGTTGATAATTTTGAGTTCTTATCAGTAGACACTGCTAGGCTTAATCGGCTGGTGCAAAGCAGCGGCGTCACATTTCGCAATGCTGCAGAGCAGGATGTGATTCAGTGATTGAGGAAACGTCATCTATGTGACTCAATGGCCGGCTGTGATTAATACTACGGTCTTGAGCTTTAGCGTGCTGTTATTGCTTCTATTTAACGCAGAAGGAGATGTCATTCAAAACTTAAATTGATAAAGGCGTACTTAAGAAGTACCATTGAGAGAGCAATATGTCTGCGTTACCGATCCTATTTATTGAGAGTGATTTCGGCCAGACACTTTGTAAAAGCTCGACCAGGTGATTTTTGAATAAATAAAAAAACTCAACTCATCGAGCTTTTGCTAAAGTAAACTCTGAGAACAAGAAAATAAATTTAAAACATTAATCTTGATATTAATGATGGGTGTACATTCAATAGCGTGGTTAAGGGGGATAAAGAGCGATGCTGGCCCCCAAACAGTATGACAGTAGCAACATTTGTGATGAGGAAAAGCTGTTCGCTTTTGATTGGAGAGCAGAAAAGGCGAAAATCACGGTTTTCCTAAGTTGATCCCAAAAAAAGATTCTTAACTTTACAAAATGCCCTTTAAAAAAGTGAGAAACTTTTATTTAACAGCATGCTTATAATTGAGGAAATGATGCTGTGTAAGCGCGGCATTTCGTTCCAAAATTAAAGGCCGGCAATTGTCGTTGTTACGACACTGGTTAAGCTAATTGGTACGAACTGAAAATGCTGGTGTGACAATATTTGCCAATGATTTAACGTCACTCAATTAGATTATTCCATTAATTGTATTCACTTGTATGCAAGCTACTGTAATATTTAAAAATGCAATTTACCTATTTGAACAGATTCTATTTAAATAAGAAACTGAGGATGTTTCAGCGAAATCGATTTTTCTTATAAAAAACCTGCCTGCTTGCCGGCGTCGCTCACAGAGCCCCCATCTGTGATGTCGGGGTTTAGAGTACCGGTTCAGCCGGTTGCGCCGGATTCATCCAATCTACAATGTTTTTTTGACATGAACAATATTGTCGTCACAAAATCAAAAGTGCCGTTTTTTAAAAGGGAATCGTTTGAACAAAGCATTATGGGGAATTGCGCAAAGCTGCTATGTTTTTTCAGTGTTTGTAAAGACTCTAGAAACGTCTTGTTTGAACTGTTTGCATCATAGGCGACTTAAAGCACTGGACTTGCTCAAAACTAAAACAGCCAACGATTTCACAAACATTTATGTCTTCATTTGATAAAGTGCATAAAATGGATAAATTCAAAGTTGTGCCATCGTCATTTATATGTATTCCCACATACTGTATACTCTCAAGTCATTAAAAATTAGACCCACCATACACGCATTTTTTGTAACTGTAGGCCTATTTGAATGGCTTAAAGCCTGCGTATGTTGGTTGGTTTAAAGCCTACGTATGTTGGTTTAAGCGTATGTTGGTTGGTATTGGCATAGAGGCAGCTAGGAAAAGAATAAACCAGAAGTTAAGCACTTACAGTTATTACAATTGCAAGGACCCCGTCGGTAATGTCGAGCTTAAAAATATCGGTTTAGCCGATTGCGCTGGCTTTACTCAATGAAGAGTTGTGACAGCAGCGATGCTTCGTTTACATAGCCAATCGTCGTTGCAAAATCAAAAGTACCGTTTTTTAGATGGGAATTGATTAGAAATATGTTATGGGTGGTTTACGTAGAGGTTTTATTTCTCTTTACGTCTTTAAAGTCTCTAGCTACGTCTTATTTAGCCTGTTTCTTGCATTTGTGTTGACCTCTATAAAGGGAGCAGTAGTAATGCATTGATGGCAACACCGAGGAATAGCTGCTACTCGCACTTGTTCCAGGGTATAACCACGAAGACATGTGTCATAGTTCTGGGGTGGTAAAAAATAGACTGTCGACTTCAAAGCTGAGTGACTGATTGAGTAGGGAGGGAGCAGACAAGATTGACGTCCGGGGCCCTGCAAAGTTTAGGGCCTCCATAAGATGTAGGAACCTTCGCTAGACTTGCATTTGCGTTGCTTTACATGCAGTAATTTATTCAATACCAAAATTTATTAGCATTTCCTCCATGCAAGAAGTATATAATTTGCAATTCTGTGGTAGAGCGAAGTCTATTGGTTTGTCTTTCGCGTCACAGCCTTAATTGTTTGAAAGAATGGGCAGCCGTTCTGCCGGCTTCGCCCGGCAGGACTACCAGTCAACTCTTTTGGGTTAAAAATATCGGCTAAGCAGCGTGCATAAGTTGCACCGAAATAAGGTTTTAGAGAGTAGTGACAAAAAAGGTAGTATAAATGAAGGCATCGCCCCTATGCTCCTAATTCCGACATCGTACTATGAATTAGGGCCGGTCTTGCTCACAAACTCTCTATCATTTCTCAAATTTAATCTGTTTGTTACAATAAGTACATACCAACACTATGGCAAAGTTGTAGGATCTTGTTTTGAGATTACAGAAGTAAGTGATTTGATGGTCGGCTTATTTCACCACTTCGCTACCCTTTCGCAACAATATCTTTTACATCAAGTTACTTGGCTGCGCCTATGTGCAGAGTCTAGAATACAACAAAAAGAGCAAATACCTCCTCTCCCCTAAATGTCTTGCATCCGATCACCATGTTGATGTTACAAACCTTTTTCAAAACACAAATTTTCCTCCAAAGGTACGATTATGTATTTCATGACTACAATTTCACTGAGTGATATAGACCTACTGGCGTATTTTCTTCATTGATTTTCCCTCAATTTTTGTATTTCATAAAATATGCTCATAAATATTAAAAAATTAACGCTGTTCTTACTTACAAACAGTAAATAATTTCACAAACTTTCATGCGTTTATTGGATCAAGTGCGTAGGGGCATAAATTCAAAGTTGTGGAAGAACACTGAAGTGATTGATGTATTTACATGAATGAAGCGATGAAGTTATTGGCCGGCCAGGAAATGGCGAACTGACCCAGAGTCCAGTATGTAGAGTTGAGCTATTACAATAAGTTGAATTATGGTTTAAGTGGATAACGCATCGAACAGATTTTGTGCTCAGAAAGAGAATGATTTTTTCTAAATCCTGCAAAATTTCACATTAAAACTCAGGATTTCGTTTCACTTTGCTATGCGAGATAATAACGTTTTGGCAGTTAAGAGCACTTAGGATCGCAAAATACTGTACGACACAGGTTTTTTGATGAGAATTTTTTTTGTATTGTATTGTTCATATTTATCCTCCATTCACGAGAAAGCGAATTGTATCGCTATATTTTGGATGGGACGTCCGCACTCGCTTGGGAGTTGCCATTTCCGAGGTATCTGGACCACCTGTCTCCCACATAAAAGCGGGAGCATCCCGTTAAATACCTTGCCCAAGGACACAACAAGCGAACTTTCCGGCTTGTTCTCCACAACCTCCCCTAAATGCCGAGCGCCAAACAGGGAAGCTGTGAATACCATTTTTAAAGTCTTTTGGTATGACTCGACAAGAGGAATAAACCCCTAGTCTACCGACTGCGAAGCAGACTCTCTTACCACTACGCCATTGAGCTGGTCGAATCCGCCAATCAGGTACCAATTGTGAAGCACGAGGTAAAGTAAAGTCTTGTATTGATTGGTACAAATCGTAATGCAACCAGAAAAAATTTCGTTTTGAAACAGAGATCTTACTACAACCGAAACATATCTCCTTAACAAAGTCATATCGTATTGCAACCAAAGCATATTTCCTTTCCAAAAACAAGTCGGGCTGTTACCAAAACATTTTCACTTTTCCAAGACAAATTGCATTGCAAAAAAATGATTATTTCTCCTAGACATATCACTTAGCAGCAAAATCAGGGTGAAATGCCATTTGTAAAGTATCGCTGATTATAAAATGGTGCTATTTGCAATACTTGTTTGAAAAAGCTTGTAATTCATCAGAATGGCGACATGTGGTTAACTGCAAAACAAAGCCTAGGCCTACCTATACACAACCAGCACATTTTACAGAAATCCAAAACCCGCCTTTTCGGAAAAACGGCGAACGTTTCCGAACGTGTTTTGGCAGTAGCAATAATTTACTAGTGTCTCTACTAATAGCATTACTAATATACCAGATTTAACTTTAACAGACAGCATATCATTAGTATGCTTTACTATTCATGTTTGCTTTCGAAATGCCAGTGGATGATCAGTACAGCAGCTCTTTTTGGTGAAATCAAACGACCATCCTGACAAAACAAGTGTTTTGTTAAAGTGTTCAAGAAAATAAGAAAAAAAGCATGCTTTCAAAAACACTTTAATGGTTTATCGTTTGTTTAAATTGTTCAAAAATTAGTTCTACCTAAAGCAGCTTGTTAATATCTTCTGAAGAAGCGCTCAACAGCGGTTCTATGGTCAATACTTTACAAAAAATAAACAAAACAAATTTTTTAATTAATAATTAATTACATCATCTTACTTCCTAAATGAGTGAAATATTGTGAAGTTGGTAAGCCGGGTATTGATTTTTGTTTAAATAAAAGACCGCTTTCCTCCGCCAGAAAACGAGAGCGTTTGAAAAATTATTTTGAATTGTGACGTCGTCATCAAGTCATCGACACACTTGTGACAGTCATCCCGGGGTGACGATCAATCGTGCCAAGTTGCATTTTTGTACGTCAAGTACTTTCGGAAGAGTTAAACCGCACAGACAGCATTGCACTTTATGGTATAAATGCTGTCTCATTTATCATGACTAGCCGGCTTTGCCGGCGTCTCCCGCAGGGTCCCCAATCAGAGGTGTTTGCTCATACAAATACGCTACGGGCGACGCAGCGTATTTATATGAGCAAACACCTCTGATTGCACTCATGTTGCTTGGTCCTGGCATAAACGCAGCCACGCAAAAAGCAAACTAACCCGAAACGAAGCACTCGTTAAGTTTTTGCAACAGCAGGGGCCGTCATTATTAATGTTGTGGTTAAGAATATTAAACAAGGTGGCTGCACCAATCTCACCCAGTTGCAAAGGATATTGTTTTCGCATTTAGATAATATGTAGCTAGACACTAATATGTTGCTGTAAAAGATTGAACAGGAGCATCAGTATTTCCACTCTTCTTTTTTGGGGAGATTAACCAAATGTTGTGCTTGGAGTTGGCTACTGTCAAAATGTTTAGATGCTTCATTTTTCGATGAATTTTTTTGAATATTTTGATACATAATGCAAAAGAAATATGTTCTTGAAAAAGAATAAACAAAATGTACCAAATTAGTTAGTTTTTCTAGGAATTGCAATTTTGTGAAGTCCAGGCACCAAAATTATGAGCGTTTTTAACCGATGGACTGACTACATTTCATAAACGTTTAGAGATTTTATTTTTTAATGAATGCTTTTGAAAACATAGTCAGATAATGCCAAAAAGCCAATGCTTGTGAGGAAAAGTATTCAAAATGTACCAAAAACTAACTTTGTCTAACAATTACAGGTTTGTTTCATGAAGTAGGATAATTGTTCAACTATAAAATAAAGCATAATGTATGGCAGCCAATTTTTAATCAGCTATTATAGACTAATCCTTACCCTAGTTAATTAGAGTCACATATTGCTGGAAAGAAAATTTCCTAAGCTTTTAAAGGGCAGTAACTGTTAGTACCTTGTTATAACTTTTATGCGTAAATTTACCTGTTTTTACTCAGCCTACCACTTTTTAATAGGGGGAAAAATTACATAAGCGATAATGTACAGTAGTTTAACTTTTTTAGCATAAGAACAAATACAAAAAATGCATATCATATACTATCGAAATTGCCTTGAAATATTTTTTAATTTGATGAAAAATGTTTGAAAATCGGTTTAGAAATGAGGTCATAAAACAGTTTTTAAGAAAACTGATTTTGTAAAAATGTTGCAAAGCTTTTATATTGTGATCTCTGTTGGCGAACGGCTGTTAATTGTACCAAACGGTATTTTGCCTTCATAGAGCGAGTTTTGAGCGTCCAAGCGAAAAAGAATAGAAGCATGGGTAGAAGGCTTAAAATACTTAAATAAAGAATTGCTCGTTGCACTGTCAAATGAGCATAAATTATTTTAGAGTTGTTTATATCAAAATCACCTTATTAATATCTCCTGAAAATGCGTTTAATCGCATATCTACGATAACTAGTTTTTGAGAAAATGCAGCTAACTAATTGCACAGTCAAGTGTTGACTGTAACGTCAACTTAGATCCCAAAGGTATAAATTTTTTTGCAAGATGATAGGTTGGATGCTAGCTTTCATTTGAGCACGAAATGGTCATGCTCTGTCAAGAAATATCTATTAAAAAAAATTACCTTTGATTACCACATCATGATGACGTCGCGAATACCTTTAAGACACTCAGCCCGAGGTGGTGATCAATCGTACCAAGTTTGATGTTTGTAACCCAGTAGTTTCGGAGGAGTTAAAGCGTACCTACGTACGTGCGGACAGAATCGCGCTTCATATATTAGATAGCGTATGTTCAAGCGAGGGTTCCACTAGTGTATAGTGATCCCTCGCTATATCGCGCTTCACCTATCGCGGCTTCGCTGCTTCGCGGAATTTTTTACAGTGCTTTTTTTACAGTGAATCCTGATTGGCTCAGGGGGTTTACTGTTGTCTAGTGACAATGTTTCCTACCTTGTATTCATTGCTATATAAAAAACATTGTTTTACAACACCGTTCTTTAAACTATTATAGTTATTTGTAAGAAAACGTTAATATTTCTATTTCTTAAACACATTTTGGGCCTGAAAAGAGGTTTTGTTTTTTGTTTTATTCTGCAGTACAGTATTGCATTGTAAAATAACAGTAAAAAATAAAGCTGACTACTTCGCGGATTTCACCTATCGCGGGTTATTTTTGGAACGTATCCCCCGCGATAAACGAGGGTTCACTGTACTTTTATTCCATTCTACAAAGCGCCATTCTGTATGTATTTCTGTGTATTGGCGTATGTGTGCTTTACCTTCGAAACTATTGAGGGTACAAACATCAAACTTGGCACGATTATTCACTACTCCTAGTGAGTGTAGTAAAAGAGTTTATCACGTCATGATGACATTATAATTAAGGACAATTGTTTTAAAATTCACATTTCTTGAAAGAGAAAAACGGTTTTTTCGCTCAAACACAAGCCAGTACCCGACCCACCGATTTGAAGAAACTTAATCTTTTTGGAACTAGAACGACGTGATAATTGACGATAGTTTGTAAAATTTGTTTTGCTTTGCAAACTGCAGACAGTGACACTGTTTCGACCTATCAGGTCTCTTCGATGCAGTTGGTGACCGACAAGAAGCTAGAGGCTTTTAATAAAGCATAGCTTAGACCGTCACACTTGTAGGACCTAGACTCGTTCCACTGTAGTGGATGGTCTGTCAGTACTCTGCGAAGCCGTATCACTCGTGAATGAGTGGCGGTTGTTGCACGTGCACTAAGTCTAACAACAGCTAGAACAATAGTGCTGTCGCAGCCTAGTGGTGACAAGCTTTTATAGTAACGCAAGTGGCCAGCGATGCACTTAGCAAACTGCAGACAGTGAAGCTGTTTCGACCTTAGCCGATTTTTAATTAAAACCCTCAGGTTTTCTATGGAGTTCAAGTCTGGTGAGTTTCCTGGTCATTCTAGAACCTTTATTTGGTTTTCTTGGAAGGCTGCTAAGAATACCTCCACCATCTGGAAATGCTGTTTACACCCCTCTCACAACCTTGCGCAGGATTATGTCGATGAACTTGTCAGTACTCATCATTCATGATACCGGATAGAATTATCCCAAGCCACTGAAAGTGAAAGACCCTCAAAATATCTTCTGGGGATGCTTTAGATGCAAACAACATTTCCAGATGGTGGAGGTATTTTTCAGCAAGACCTCGCCCCATGTCGTGCTGCTAAAAAAGTGAAGAAAGTCTTCCAAGAAAACCAAATGAAGGTTCTAGAATGGCCAGGAAACTCACCAGACTTGAACCCCATAGAAAACCTGAGAGTTATCGTTAAAAACCGGCTAAGGCTTGAAGGTTACACAAATCTCACCAAGTGACAGAGGCCATTATTGCCATTTGGTGCCATAATGAAAAAATCAAAAAAAGTTGCCAAAACTTAGTCTGTTCCATGCCAAACCCTGTAAAACAATTTCCGAAAAATAAAGGAGGCCATTTGTCGTGTTGAGTGTAGATCTTTTTATCCTTTTTGGATGATAAACCATTTTGAGTGAAATTTCAGCTGTTTTCTTGAGTAGTCAATTAATTTGCACACTACTGTATTATCCACTGTCACATTGAAAGCAAACGAAAATAGTGGAACCAATCATTATGATGCTGCCTGTTTAAGTATGGTGATATAATACAGTACTATCACACCTCTTTAAATCTAGTTGATAAATATTACAAAGGCAACTACGAAAGTTATTGTAACTGAGCTGTAGGTAGAATTCTATTTAAAATACATTTGTAAATTGTAAATACAAGTCTCGCGCCTAACCAAACTAAACCCCTGATCCTAAGACAAATAGATCACGTGTAGCAAAGAGGAATAAAATGCCGACCTTTCACGATATTTTGCACAATGAAGAAAAAATGTTTTCCTTTTCAGCACAAAAACCTGCTTGGTTTGCTATCGACCATACCATGACCTAAGATATTGCAGTAACTGAACTATAGACGCTGGACTCCAAGTGATTTTGACCTCCTCTGGCTGAGTTTAAGCCGTGAACAAGGAGCGCATAAATGCAGATACATGCAACAGATATCACACAACTAAGCCTACAATTATGAAACAATCGCAAGTAATAGACTTACCAGGTCTACTACTTAATTCTGTCAATACATCAATCACTTCAGCATTCTTCCAAAGCTTTGAGTTTATGCCCCTACGTCTTTAGTCAAGTGAACACATGAAAGTTTGTGAAATTATTAGATATTTGCAGTGGTGTAAAGAACCAAAATTCTTTTACTTGAGTAGATTACTTACGCAGTTTTTTCGGTAACGACTACTTTTTTGAGTAATTTTTTGCTACTTTTACATTTACTTGCTTACTTTCAGCGTGAAGTAGTGCTACTTAAGTAGCTTTTGTTTTATAAAAGTACAAAATAGTTTAAAAATTTTGAAACCCTAATTTGACAAAACTGCTTGGTTAAAGTTTAAGATGGAAGGTCATAAACAATGCTTTTGATGATTCTAATTAGAAAATTGATAAGCTTACAATAAGTCAATTATTTAAAAAGGGGTGGCAATAAATGTACTGGACATAGCAAGAATTTATTTCCAGAAATTTTGAGATCAGCCAGTTGGCGTAATTGATACCCTTCAAAATTTTTGTTTATTGTGTAGACAATTTCAGACGTTCAAGTCGAGAATTTTTAATTTTAAAGATGTTTTTTGGTGGTTTTGTCATTTGTTTGCTATCTTGAAAAAATCTGACTCTATTCAGGTTATTTTTAATCATCGTGTGATCAATAATTTTAACTGATTAACTTGGCTGAAAAAATTGTTTTTTTAGCTGAGAAATTTCATAGTTTATTCTTCTTCTTTGTCTTTCAATTTATTACCGATTAGGAATCGTCACAACAAACATCTGCATTTTTATCACATGGCATTTGTTTTTACGGTTGGATGCCCTTCCTGCTACCAATCTTCTCTTTGGAGGGAAAACCGGGGCACCTGTTTTTCACGTAAAGACCTGGGCATTCCGTTAAATGCCTTGCCCAAGGACACAACAAGCGGACTGGCCGGCTTGTGCTCCACAACCTTCCCTAAATGCCGAGCGACAAGCAGGGAAGCTGTGAATACCATTTTTTTAAGTCTTTTTATATGACTCGACAAGGGGAATGAACCCCAGGTCTACCGACTGCGAAGCGGACGCTCCAACCACTACGCCATCGCGTCGGTTTTCATAGTTTATTAAATATTACAAAATTTCCAAAAAATGTGCTCCATTCTTATAGCTCTTATTGTAGTTGTGTTTAAACAAGTTGTACTTGGTTCTTTCAAGCACTTCCAGTAAAATTCATAATTTTCCGTAATGTTGTGTTGATAACAAAAGCTACAAAAATACAGTCGAATCCGGTTAATTGCATAATCAATTTTCCAGCCTTTTTTCGCGATTAAGCAAATCATGCGTTTATGCGAAAGTGCGAAGTCGAACTGAAACGCATCGGTTGTCACGCATAAAAACGTCTACACGTCATACTTCAAAGCAAGAGCAATACGATTGTCTTATTCTTGCTCCAAAGGTAAATAAAAACACGCAAATATAGGGTTTAATTGAATTTTATTTGTTTCAAACGAAATACTGCACGATTGTTGTTTGTTTAGTTTTATTTTGCATCCTATATTGCATTTTTCTTTCTAGTCGAAGAAATGTGTCCATATACTCTCCTTCAAATTGCAATTGTCGTCTAATTCTAATTGCAAGTGCGTGAAGCACTTCTTCATTTTTTGGTGGAATCACAGCAGTTGCGTCGGCAGAGTTTTCATTAGTGTCGTTGTTCTCAGTTTGATTGTTTTCTAAAACTTCTTCGCATAAACGTGGTACACAAGCGCAAGATTTGTGTTATTGACCATCGATCACATCACACATTGCGTTGTTTTTGATCTCTTATCGGGGGCGGCCTTTCTCATTTTGTGACATTGGCAGTCGGCGTTGTTCTGTTCTTTTTAGTTTGTTTCTGTTAAAACTTTGAAACAATCGTGCTTTTGTCACTGAAATATCGCAACCTTTTGTTTAGTAATCGAATAATTGTTTTCAATTCCATTTAATTAAGCGCATTTTGCAATAAACCGCTATGCGATTATCCGAAATGTTTTCTTAAAAAATGATTGACTGTGGTTTGGGATTCACGATTTCAATGCGATAAAACAAATTATGCTATTATCCAATATGCAATTAACCGGATTCGACTGTATTTCAAGTAACAGGCTTGGAAATTTGACTTTTTGATTAACTTGGAGTGTAATTTTTTTACTATTGCGTCCAGACATAGATGATGCGATGGCGAAGAATCGAACCCTTAGCCTATCGATTGAGAGTTCAATGGACATCCTCTACGGCACAAGCCATCGTCAGCAAGAGCGCGTAGTTGATGCATTTATACTTAGTAACGTAACTTTTTACTTGAGTACTTTTAGGATCACTACTTTTTTACTTCTACTTGATTAATTTCTTTGATCAATACTTTCTACTTTTTTGAGTAGTTTCACCACCAGTCAGTGGCGTAGCCAGGGAGGTCCATTGGGGCACAGGCCCTCCTTTTCTTTAAAGTAGATAGCAACAGCCTACGCCCCTTTCACATGAAACTTTGTATTACTGATATTGATTTATCGTTTGGGCCTCCCTAAATTTTCCGCTGGCTACGCCCCTGCTACCAGTAATTATACTTCTACTTCATTGAAGTTTTAAACCACTTTTTACACCTCAGGCTGTTTATGAGTAAAGGCAGTCTTAATTTAGGTCTAAAAATGTGAATACTAGAAAGGGCATACTATGTGAAGCTCAAAGTGTATAAAAAAAAGGTATCTACCACTATGTCAAATTGCACCTGTTGAAAAGAAGTTTTTCGCTTGAAAACGAATTGTTAGACCAAGGGGGTGATTGAATGCAAGGAATATGGAGAAAAGTATGGTCTATTTTTTCTAATGCCGCGACTAAGCCACATAGACGCAGTCTAAGAACTTGACATCACAAATATCTTTATGAAATGGTTTGCGGCACATCGCTGCATAGGTTTATCATTACCTAACTTATTTCTGTTATCAAAAAACGACCACCGTTATAGCGCCCGATACCTACTTTAGCTTTTTGTCTCTGTACTCATCGGAAGAAACGGATAGGATTTGTGAAGTGACAAAGAGTTTGTGAGTAAGATCAGTCTTAATTCAAGTCTTCGATGATAGGACGTAGGGGCATAATGGCAATGCCCACATTTGCAACAACTTTTTTGTTACTGCTCTCTGCAGTGTTACTTGGGTGAAGCCGGCGCAGCCAGCTGAATCGGCATTTTTAACCCTACATAACTGATTGGTAGCCCTGTCAAACGACGCCGAAAGATCCGGCGGTTATGTGCATAAAGTGAGTTTAGCAAAATATATATTTGTGTTTCTGGTTTTGCTCATTTTTATAGTTTCTATCAAGTGGCGTTTGCGACACTTGCAAAACCATAGGCATGCCGTTCCTAAACGCCAAAAAGGTTAAAAAGCACTGTTGCAGTGTTCAGTCAGGTATAGTAAGTTAGCAGTAGGGTCAGTTTACGTCAAAAATGCACGAATGCCAATATTATTATCTCATAAGAAAATGGCAGTGGTTGCGCGAAGAAAACTTATCTTTTAGCAGCAGAAGCATTTGATAAACGCGTCATCAACGGAAGCGTCCAAGCGGTCGGCCATGCGAACAATATGCAGTCGATCAAAATCTTGGCTGGGTGTCATTTTGAGCGAGACGATTTTCAAATTTTGAGACAGGGATAGACAAAATATCTTAGTCTCTACAAAAGAGTACGGCAAGCCTCATAAAGAAAATGTCGAAAAAAAAGTTGCTTTGCAATCAAACACCGCCGCGATGGCGTAGTGGTTAGAGCGTCCGCTTCGCAGTCGGTAGACCTGGGGTTCATTTCCCTTGTCGAGTCATACCAAAAGACTTTAAAAAATGGTATTCACAGCTTCCCTGCTTCGCGCTCGGCATTTAGGGGAGGTTGTGGAGAACAAGCCGGCAAGTTCGCTTGTTGTGTCCTTGGGCAAGGCACTTAACGGGATGCCCCACCTTTATGTGGAAGACAGGTGGCCCATAAACCTCGAAAAAGGCAACTCCCAAGCGAGTGCGGACTTCCCGTCCAAAGTATAGCGATACAATTCGCTTTCTCGTGAATGGAGGATAAATATGGCAAATAACACAAATACCCAAAATACAGTAATCCCAGTAAAGTCCTGAGTAGATCACTATCAAAAACATAATTTTAGGTCAATGCTGTAGTTTTTGCTTTTTCCTGGTACAAAAGATCTTTACTTTTTATTGTTGTGTTTTTCTCCATTTTGTGACTTTTTTCCAATTCATTACGAGCGCATATACTACCACGTGGCAGAGCAACCTTTCTATAAAGATAAATAATATATCAGTTACAATGTAATCACAAATATTGCTCAAATGCCCTCTCCCAATCAGTATAGTGCTCAAATAAGGTTTGTTGAAACTCTGGTTATTTTGATGCTAAAATCCAAGAATTCTGGTCGAAGATCTTGCTCAACAGCAAGAGAATCTTTAGCCTAGTGCGACTTTATAACAAGAAGCTAGCTTTCAATTCCCGAAGGCGTGCCATTAGTTGGGAAGGCAAAAACGACGCATAAACTTTTCTGTGGTTTTATTACTGCGTTACACGAAAAATGATTGCGAAATCTTAATGTACGAAAAATATAATTAATTCCTTTATTTCATTCCTCGTTTTAGCTGCTCAAATTAAAATAATTTCTTGGCAAGAGTCAAAATAAGCGCCACGACTGTCATTCAACTAATTGAATTCTTTTTGCTCGTACATGATGCTGGGCAGTAATCGCCTGACCTGTCCAGAGTTAAGCGGGCCACCGGCAAAGTTTCCAAATTCCCGATGGGAAAATCCGCCCCTGACTACATGGACATAACAAAAGAATATTGGCGCTGTCTGATGATCAATAACTACAAAGCTTTGCAACTTCCACATTGAAAAGGACTGTTCAAGGTGAAAAATGTTTCACTGTAAGTGTGGTGCATGAAGCAAAGGCGGAAAGCTGTGGGAAAATCATGAACTATTACTGCCTGACGGAATGACAATTTAAAAGTTGCTACCACATTGAAGCATTTAACTGCCCGATTTATAAATCCGAAACCGAACTGTCCAAATTAATTGGGTGCTCAAAGAACCAAAAAAACGCTTCAGCATATAATGGTGCATTGCATTTAAAGCAAAACCATATCGTAATGGTTCCAGAGGCTGCGACTTATGCACAACAGAAAAGCTGCATATTGCAACAGCTAACCCTAAAAGATAATGTCTCAACAAAGTGCTGACACCTGAGAAAATACAAACTTTGCAATACAAAAATTTAGCTAGTCCATCATCTTAGTTCATTATTTGATGACTCAGTTTATTTCGCAGTTATTTGTGGCTTTTATTGTTTCCTATTTTTATGTTAATGTGGTTTGACCCTTTGACTCCAATTTACTTAAGATATCACATGCTATCTTATGACGTCACAATGTATCTTTATAATATTATCTTTCCCCAATCACATTCATGTCGAATCTGCGATATTTATTTTGCATGTACAGCACTTCACTAAAGCCTTGTTCAGGAATATATGTGGTTAAAAAAGCCAATAAAAACAATTTTACTTTCTCTCACAGTTCCGGAAATCGGTTGTTACATTTGATCCAGAAACCTCCCCATCCATGTGCCCTAAAAATTGCTCGCGCTTCTTCGTCACTTTTGCAGATCTATCAGCATTTCCTGCATAGCGGAATCGCATTCATTGATGTTACTGGCGAATGGTTCCACCAACCACGGAAAAACTTCCAGGTCAAGCAGATCTTTAAAGCGAACGTTCGTGTCTTCCTTCACAGCTTTCAGGTGTTGAACGTAAATAAGTAAATGATTGTCAGTGACACTATGTGACATTTTTGACAGCCGAGAGAAGTAATAAAAATCTCTTCTGCTCAAAGTTTGCTGGTAGAGTTCCATCTTGTTGATTAGGCCACATATTATAATTTTGCTTTGAAGCAAAGTAATATTTTTACCTTGGAGTTTGTTTGTTGCTGTATTAATTTTTTCAAAACAATTTGCCAGATAACTGGTATCTTGATGGCAGGCAATTACAGTGTACATATTTGGCAAGATCATAATCTCCACCACGGAACCCTGCTACATTGTTTTGAAGTTCCCAGTATCCTGCCAAAGATTCGCCTTTTGGAAACAAACGAACTTCTTTATGGAAAAGGAGAAGCTTAAACTCTTCATCGTTTGCGTCGCACAGTTGTCAAAATAATCGGTCGTTTTGGCGTTGGCTTTTATCTTGTTAATTGCTTTGACAGCAACACCCACAGTTTGTTGCAGACGTGGACTAGAACGCTTTGCTACCAAATGCTGACGGTGAAGCACGCAGTGCACAGCGAACAGATGGTTGTTTTTTTCTTTTAGTAGAGAAGAAAACTCACGATACCTTCCTACCAAGGCTAGAGCGCCATCAGTAGCGCATGCTTTTATGTTTGTAAAAAGGATGGATTTGTTTTGCAAGTAGTCAGACCAAGTCTGAAATATTGTTTGACCTTTAGTGTCCGTTTCTAAACACTTGCAAAATAAAAGCTCTTCCATAATATTTCTATCAGCTATGTAACGGACGTAAGCCATTGATAAAGCGTTATTGTATGATGTGGTGGTTTCATCCAATTGTAAGCTGAAAGAAGTGTTTCGTAAGATTTCACAAAGTTGATCTTCAATATTGGTGCCCATTTTGTCGATTCGTCTTTTCACTGTGGTATCACCCAATGGAACAGTGCGTAGTGCAGGTTCGAGGTCTCTTTGCATTACAATGGAAAGAATTTCTTTCAAGCAGGTACTACGAAACTTTCTTCAACATTGAACGGTAAACCCCTTTTCACGATCAAGAAATAAACTTTGTACGAGGCTATTAATCTTTTCACATTTTGGCAAGTGTTTTCACCACAAATCTTGCTTATGGAACTTTGTGTTTGACGCTCTTTTAAAGCTTGAAAAAACGCAATAGGGTTGTCTGCTTCAACCTTGACTGCTTTATTGCCTCATTAGTAAGAATTTTCTTGCACAGAAGAGTAAGACACATATTAAAAGCTGAATATTGGATGGACATGACACAAGGCCAAACTTGATATAATCCGCAAGATAAGCACGGCACTTTCTTTTTGCATTAGGAGCCATTACTTTCTACAATAAAATTACTATATGAAATTTAGAAAAGAAACTGAAAGTAGCCAACAGCAGATAAAATATTATAATGACAAGCCTAAATTTTCACAAACTGGGATTATTTTCTTGTACTGTTTCAGATTCTGTCCTTTCCTGTACTACACAAACAGACTGCACTCTGCAATTAAAATCTTCAAACAACTTTGCAATCAACTACCAACTATCACTCCACTTGTTACTCGGCCATAACTTTTTTTTCGCTGGAATCTTATTTATTTCGTTAGTATTTGCGTTCGTGATTAGGGTCTTTGAACTACTACTTACACTTTGCGTCCTATGATATTGTGGTGTAAACACTTCAATAAGATAAACAAAAATTTTGTTGGTGGTACAGAATTTTAGTATAGCTTAATTAGCTATACTAAAATAAACAAACAACGATGCCCTGCTCTGCTCTAGATATCTCCTTTTATCTGAAACAGGCTTTTAACACTTGCATCATTGCATGTGTGTGCATCAGCAGGCGGAGAATGCCAAAACTGTTTGAAGAGAGTGAAGATCATTAAGAAAAGGAACAATAGAGTCAGAGAAAAAACTTTATTAACATATCCGTTTTTTACTTAAATTTAAATTTATATAACTATTTAGAAATCAAGTTGTAACAATATTCATGATTGTAAAATCGCCCCCCGTAAGATATCAAATCGTCCCCCAATTTTAAAAATTGTTAAAATCGACTCTCTGGTGGTCAAAATCGCCCCTCTGGTGTTCAAAATTGCCTCGCGGGAGGTGATATCGCCCCCGTTGAAGAACAATATATACTCTCCAAGCATACTTCATAAAATTTTTTGCGATGTGTTGTTTTTCAAGGCGTAAATTAAGAAAACAACGATAGTAGATACCGTGGGCTACATAAAACCCAAGCTCCTTTGAGTGTCCTTATTGACAAAATTTATACATACATAAGAACCAGCGTTGTTCGACCTGTAAACAAAGTTATCGCAGTCTGTGCCTACACCTTAGCTTAAACTTTCACTTTTATGTCGGTAATTTTTTGTCGCACTCAAACGTTTACTCGGATTTGCAAAATCATTTTGAACTCCAACTTGAATTTGAAGAAAAATTGATAGAGTTCGTAGTTATATATACGTTACTGACTAATTGCATCGTCATGTGTCAACTATGAAATACCAATAACCAAGTGGTTAAATAAAACCAATGAGAAAATAACTCATGGACCGCTTTTTGTCAAGTCACGCTCTGATAATTATGAATAATCACTGCTTCGTGTCTTATTGGCGTTGAAGGTCTGGTATTTTGTAATTTAGTTCATGTGTACTGTCAATGACAGGTGAGAAAAGGTGGAAACTGGACATATCTCATTCAAATTTCTGCCGGATAAAACAGATGCTCACTGGAAAATCTATCACCGGTTAAGCTAGAACATTGTTGCATTCGCTATAAACAGTCCTCCAACCAAAGCGATTACATTACCGGCAAGTTGGAAGCCTCATTGAATATAGCAAGCAATTTTTGTTTGTCTAGTGTTTAGATCTGAGTTGCAGATAATAGACCTTCTTCCAACAATTTACTTGCAAAATTTACTAAATTGCACTTCTTTTGCAACCGGGGAACTGTTCATAAAGTAGTCTCTTTATTTCGAAGTAATGAGACGCCAAATATAAAGCAAAGCTATTTTGCTAAAAACATCAGATATGGGAATAGTTAACCAATTAAATACGTTTGTAATTTGATGTAAGCATGGGGCAGACTAAATAATGGAATCACTGGAAGCAAACAAGTAAAAAAATAATATTTCAAGACATTTTTTTCATTTATTCGCTAGTTGCCCTAAAGATCTATTTGTCTGATTACGAAAGTTTTTTTGAAACGCATGACTACATTTTCGGTTTGCGGGCGATCATTAGTCAAACTAATATAGGCCCACTTATAAAAACTTTTTTTGAAAGCGCAACATCATAAGTTCTATGCAGTCATTAAATGGTTAAACGCTGCTTATAGTGATAAAATGCAAAATATTCAACATGCGTTACGGCCTTCCATAATTCATACCGGTAGGCTAACCCAAAACATTATTATCCACGTCGCTTCAAATACCTATTGGACCTGCAATTTAAGCTTAAGGGCAACAACCGTACACCCCCTATTTAAACTCACATTTGTTAGAATATTATAAAGTCTAATGTTTTGTGCGTGTGATTGAGATTTTATGCGGATATGATTGGGAAAGCTTTATGTACATTTGCAAACAGCCTACGCAATTATCATTCGCTTGATAGGTTTACCAGAAAACTGAAAAAATGGGCCTAATGAAAAAGTTAAGATTTACCTAGAAAAAAAATTTTAATATTAAGGTAAAAAAACGTTTACTGGTACAAAAAAACTATGGAAATAAGCTGATTTCTAAAGACGCAATTATTCGACAGAACTTGATATTTGTATTCTCCCACTCTTGGTAAGTTTTGTAGACCATTTGACAAAAATTATACGCTGTAAAATATATCTTTTTTCGGCGGATGCCAAGCTGCGTGACGTATATTATTACATCGCATTATTTAAATTCAAAATTATTTTGTTTCTAGTAGCGGTCTTTGATTGTAATGTACACAATTCAGCATGATGACATCTCAGTTGGTCGTGATTCGTCATCATGCTAAATTGCGAATTTTTTCAGAATTTTCAATCATGCAGTTGCATGGTTATTGCTGAAATGCTAAATTGTTGACAGATATTTATATCATCACTCACGCGGCATTTTCCAAGAATTATATATTTTGAATGTGTTCTGGCCGATTTCTTCATCGAGATCTGGCAGTCCAAGGCGATCTCTAAAACAGATCTGGACGGAATAAACTAAAATACGGAAATTTGCATTTAGTATTCCATGAAATTGAATTTTATTTAAAGAGAGAAATCCCCAGAGAGAATCGGCATTGTTTAGAGTTGAAGGTAGGATTAGATTAGAACTTGGAGCATTGCGGCAGTGGCGCTGCATTTAAATTAAGGTAAAGTGGTTTACTGAACTAAGTGAAAAGAATAAAACCAAAATGCTGGTAAACATTTTATTAAAACGTTTCGCTTTTACACTGAAAACATTTTTTTAAAACGCTTTTGGTGTAAAAGCGAAACGTTTTAATAAAATGTTTACCAGCATTTGGTCTTTATTCTTTTTACTGAGAATTGCGAATAAATCCCATTTTTACGCTCCTAGTTTCCTCTAGTTTCGTACTTGTGTTTTCCTTGCTAAATCAGGGTTGCCAATTTGGCGTTTTTAAAACTGTTTTGGCCTCAAAATTTTGGTTTGGCGTTTTGGCTTTTTCTTGGGGTTTTTTGAGACATTGCAAAACAACTTTTTTCCAAAGATTGGTGTGTACTTCCTTTTTTCGTCTTTTTACTACCCACTTTTTATGTCAATATGCTGTTGGCAGGTGGATCCGACACTTGCCCAGTTGTGCTTGGGCAGCGCAACAGTTCATTAAGGTTAGGCAGTGGTTAAGGTGCACGATCAATGCTGTGGAGCAGAGCAGGATAATTAAAGGTCTAGCGATAAGGATTGGATAACTTCTGCAAAAGGTTTACCTGTAAGTGGTTCAGTGCCGACAATCAATATGAGTACCAGAACGCATAGGTTTATTAAACTTGATTTTTATAATTTCAAAAAGTTGGTAAAATGACAGCACAGGCTTAATAAAAATATCGGAGTGAGGTCTGTTTGAATAGAGCAGTGTAAAGTGAAAATATACATCTTTTGCCAGTTACCAATATTGTAGTAGGCTATAGGTTAGTATAGAGTATGCCAATATGGCACTGTACCACTAATCAATAGCTTCAATAGGTTTGATCAGCCAAAATTAGTCTTCTTATATCTTAAATAATTTGGTACAGAATAATGCCAAAGTGGAGACCGTTATATGACACCAGATGAATATACAACCAACAACGGAAGAAAACCGACGCGATGGCGTAGTGGTTAGAGCGTCCGCTTCACAGTCGGTAGACCTGGGGTTCATTCCCCTTGTCGAGTCATACCAAAAGACTTTAAAAAATGGTGTTCACAGCTTCCCTGCTTGGCGCTCGGCATTTAGGGGAGGTTGTGGAGAACAAGCCGGCAAGTTCGCTTGTTGTGTCCTTGGGCAAGGCACTGAACGGGACGCCCCACCTTTATGTGGAAGACAGGTGACCCATAAACCTCGAAAAAGGCAACTCCCAAGCGAGTGCGGACTTACCGTCCAAAGTATAGCGATACAATTCGCTTTCTCGTGAATGGAGGATAAATATGGCAAATAAAAAAAAAAAAAAAAAAAAAAAAAAAAAAAAAAAACTTTTCCTGGGTTTAAAAGGCAGCTGGCTCATCTGAGGATGCTTTTTGCAGACTATGTTATTGCACCTAAGTTAGATAGTATTTGCAATTATAAAAAAACAGGAAAGCACAAGTCACGAGCTCCTACCAAAAATCAAATCTTGAATGTTACTGTTGCACATGCTAGATCTGATCATGATTATAAACTGAAAGCAGCTCAGTTGTGGTTAACCATTGCTATTGTTTGTCACTGTGTAATATGAGCTGTTGATCATTTGGAAGAAATAGCAAAATTGCATTCTGGAAAAGATTGTTTTTTTAAATCTTCGATTACACTGAACAAAATGCACAGCTTTAGTGAAGAATGTCATTTCTCCATTTCTAAAAGATCTGATTACAGATTGGAAAAACCAAAAGTTTTCAATTATAGTTGATGAGTCTACAGACATTTCTGCATATAAACATTTGTGTATTTTAGAGTGGTACTTTAGCAAAAAGCTGCAAAGTGTAGCTACTAGGTTTCTTGGCATAGTTCCTGTTCCTGAAGCAACAGGGGAGATGATTCTTATGCCATTGAAAAGAAAGTCAAGAAATGTGGTCAAACTCTAACCAATTGTGTGGGATTTTCATCAGTTGGTGCAAATACTTTTGTGGGATGTAGAAATTCAGTCTGGACAAGGCTAAAAGCAATGTCTCCCAGTTGTGTGCAACTAAAATGTGTATGTCATTCCTTAGCATTATGCATTCAACAGGCAGTATCCAAACTGCCTTCAAATATTGGATTTTTAGTGTGTGAAGTACCAAGCTGGTTCAACAGTAGTAAAAACAGATGAGAAGCCTATAAGCAATTGTTTATTGTTATGAACACAGAATCAGTTAACACACTATCTCCAAGCCAACCACTTCCATTTCAAAAAGTGTCATCTACAAGGTGGCTAGTCAAAGGTAAAGTTATGTACAACTTGTTGGTCAATTGGGAAACATTGAAAGCCTATTTCACATGCTTTGAACAGAACTATGCTCAATATGAAGTAAAGTACAAAGCAAGGATGACAAAAGAAATGCTAAGCAATCACAAAAATTATTTGTACTTTGATTTTGCCACATCCATTCTTCAAGAATTTAAGAGAGTCAATGGTTTGTTCCAGAGTACACAGCTAGACCCTCATGTGCTGCAAAAAGAACTTTTTATGCACAAAACAAGCTTAGAGAACAGAATATATAATGCTGATCGCCACCAAAAAATGTTGCACAATGTTGATTTTGGGATCAAATTTTTGACAGAATGCTGTAAGTATACTGAAAGAACTGGCAAATTTGAAGATGTGCAGAACATCAGAGAAAGATATTTGCTAATGCTTGAAGAAGCAGTGACACAAGTTAATAATCGCTTGCCTTGTCAACATAGCATCTTTAAAAATTTATCTAAGCTTCATCCGAGTTGTGTGCTGAATCAGATTGCAAAGCCTGCTTTTCATCAAGTGCCATTTTCACATTTAGCTGAAAATACATGAATACCATAGAAGAACAGTACAGAAAAAGTATATTTTGTTGACTGGGTTCAGGAGCCTGCTTTTTTGAATGGAATTTCAAATAAAGGTGAGAACTTTTGGGTTGGAGTTTTACAACATGCATCATTTACAGAGCTAGCTTCATATGCTGTCGATTGTCTTACTATGGCTATCAGCAATGCTGTTGTGGAAAGAATATTTTCTATGGTTTCAAGCGTAAAAACAAAACCTAGAAATCAGATGGAGCTTAAATTGCTTGATGCTATTGTCAGAATTAGGTCTGAATTGTTGTTACAAGAGAAGTGTTGCAAAGATTTTATTCCATGAGATAGTTTGATTTCATTATATTCTAAGACAGACATTTATAAACAAAGCGGTGATGATGACAGTGAAGGAGAATTCTTTAGACAGTTTCTTGAATAATCACTACTATTTAGAATATGAGATTACATATTGCACCACAGATCTTATAGAATAATATTTGTGATGCCAGAACAGCATAGCTTGTTTATATAAATGCATCTGTGTTCTCAATGCTGATTATTATTATTGGTAGCACAGTATAATTTTTATAGCATTTTTCTATATTTTTGCAGTTTTAACTGTACTTAAATCATTCTGGTGGTGTTGCAAAACACAAGTGCTCAGTATTAGTGTTGAATTTAAAAACGTATTCAAAGTTTTGAATATTATAATTGCTTTTGAGTGGAACACTTTTGCCACTTTGCTTTTGCTGGTGTTAATGTGATACGCTCTTTTTCATATGACTTGCAGGTTGACATAGAAGTAAAACTAGATTATATATTATTCTCTGTAACATTTCTGCATTTAATCATGCATTTCACTTCATTTGGACCTCCAACTATAATGACGCAGTATTTTCTATTTTACAAAGTAAAACTTTGCTAGATATGGGTTTGAATACAATGTACAAATGGGCCCACTGTACTCAGTCATATTCTGTATTTGTTTTTATGGATACATAATTATATGCATAAAAACAATTTTTCTGTGCAAAACTAATATGTGTTGCAACATAATTCAATGATTAATCTATGATACCAATAGTTCTACTATCACATATCACAGTTAAGCTAATTTTGTTAATATGTGGTTTAAAATTTCAGTTTGTAGCATTGTTAGGTTAAAATTTACAATTTAGCTTTTTTTGGCTTTTTTAGAACACAGTTTGGCTTTTTTTAAAAGCATTTTGACTTTATTTTAAAAAAAGTTCTGGCAACCCTATTCTAAAAGCTCATGTGCTAACGCTGTGAGCTGTAAGGTGAATACTGTGCGATGTGCTTCTGTTTTGTTGCGCAACTAAAATAATTGTATGTCAAGGTAAACTGATATGATATAATGTGTCAGAGTTGTTACTTATCAGCCAGTGCTACGTATTTAATGGAATGTAAATTTGCATAGACCAGAGTTTCTTCAGTTCCTTTTTTTCTGCACCAATTAGTAGCAACTCTATACACTCTAAATAAGTACCCCACAATCTTTTACTCTCTGCCGAAAAAAAGACTTTATCACGTTAAAGATGGCAAGTGCAAATCTTTTCCAGGAGGGTCAATTTTATGCAACTGCTAAAAAACTGAAGTGTGAAAGAAAATTTCCCTATTAAACGTCAATTTTATTTTAATGAATTTTCAGATCACTGTTATAGTTAGGGTTTTGGCTAAAATTAAGGGCTAGGTTTTGTTCAAGGAATTTCTGCATTTTAGTTTTATCCCTAAGTGATACCATGGCCTAGACTTTGATCCTTTCTTAGACTCTTGAAGACCAATCACAAAACGGCATAGGGTTGAAAACAGAGAGAGACCCTTCTTTGAGGTTAAACTCATGGGGGTTGAGTTTTTATTTTGATATGAAGCCCCAAAGGATGGAGTTTTTGATCTGAAGAATTTTTGTATTTTGAATGATCAATCTGTGTACACAGGCTACAAATTATAGTCAAATCCGGTTAATTGCATATCAAATAATTGCATAATCTGTTTCATGGCATTCAAATCGTGAATCCCAAACCACAGTCAATCATTTTTTAAGAAAACATTTTGGATAATCGCTTAGCGGTTTATTGCAAAATGCGCTTAATTAAATAGAATTGAAAACAATTATTCGATTATTAAACAAAAGGTTGCGATATTTCAGTGACAAAAGCACGATTGTTTCAAAGTTTTAACAGAAACAAACTGAAAGGTACAGAACAACGCCAACTGCCAATGTCACAAAATGAGAAAGGCCACCCCCAATAAGAGATCAAAAACAACGCAATGTGTGATGTGATCGATGGTCAATAACACAAATCTTGCGCTTGTATACCACGTTTATGCGAAGAAGTTTTAGAAAACAATCAAGTTGAGAACAACGACACTAATGAAGAAAACTTTGTCGACGCAACTGCTGTAATTCCACCAAAAATAAAAAAGTGCTTCACGCATTTGCAATTAGAATTAGACGACAATTGCAATTTGTAGGAGAGTACCGGTATATGGACACATTTCTTCGACTAGAAAGAAAAATGCAATATACCATGCAAAATAAAACTAAACAAACAACAATCGTGCAGTATTTCGCTTGAAACAAATAAAATTCAATTAAACCCTATATTTGCGTGTTTTTATTTACTGTTGGAGCAAGAATAAGACAATCGCATTGCACTTGCTTTGAAGTATGATGTGTAGACGTTTTTATGCGTGACAACCGATGTGCTTCAGTACTTTCGCACTTTCGCATAAACACATGATTTGCTTAGTCGCATAAAAAGGCTTGGAAAATTGATTATGCAATTAACCAGATTCGACTGTAAATTCTTTTACAAACCACATAATTTTAACTCCAAGCTTTATTTGGCCAGCAGGTCGTAGTTTGCACAACCCTGGGTTGAGGAATGCAAAGAAAGAATGTCTATGAAAATGGAGGATAAGCTAGGACTGAGCATTGCTGTGTCATAACTCAAATGTGAAATTCATAAAATCCTTTAACTGCAATCTTCTTTAGAAATTAAGTCAAAATCATAAATCTTTTTCCTAATCAGTATTAACCTACTTGAATATTTGCCCAAGCGCAAAAGGGACAGCATTTTCAAAAAGTATACAAATTACTAAATTTATGATATTTTGATTTGTTTCCAATTTTAAGTAAATTTCACTTTTTTAGTTGCATAAAATGATTTTTGCTGCATTTTGTAATTGATTTTCTATTAGTAAAAGTATGCCTTTTCTTTCCGTTACTATTTTTAAGGGTGACTTAAGGTATCATACCTAAACACCACTGACTATGACAAAAAACTTTTCCTGTTCTTGCCAGCATCCCAAACTCCAACCCTTGCTTAAAGAGCATCCACAGATGTCTTGGTCATGTAATGTTTGTGTGCGATGTCAAGTTTCCATCCAAAGAATTTTGCTAAAACTAGGAGAGAACTCAAATATATTTTGTAAGATTAATGAAACTGTCAAATCTAAACTTTATAGAAATATCATAGAAATTAGGCTACTAAATCTGCTGAAGACCACAGTCATGTCAGAAATAAATTTTTGGAAGTGGCTACTTTTCCATTAATGGCATTTTTTTTGAAATCTGTTTTGCTGTCACAGTTATTCTGTCTAAATAAAGCATATATGTCACAAGGCAGGTAGTGATATTGTGGTGTAGTGGATAAAGCTGCTGATTTCAAATGTGATAGATATAGATTTGAGTCTTTGCAGGCAAATACTTTGATAGAGGCAATGTAAGCTGGGTGGCCCTGCTATATGAACAATGGGGAGTGTACACTGAGGGTAAAGTTTTTGTCAAATCATGGGTTTAATATGTCATAGAAATTGACCAATCACATATGACATAGAGTCACATTTCTAGTATGTCATCAAAATTGACTAATTACAAACCTTTAACAACAAAATAGTATCCGAGGTTAAAATGTCATTCACAGTAAAATACCCATTGCCTAAATTTTTTGCTGGCAAATGGTGATTTACTTAAAAAATGGGTGTTCAATCTTATTGATATAATCTCTAGGCAATAATTTCTCCAGTACTGTTATTTTTCAATTCAGATGGCTACGCATCAGCAGATGGTGTGCTGCATTTACTTCAAATAGTTGAAGTCAAAGCCTTAGCTGTGTTATTTAGAATTCAGCTTTCACAAACCCAACACAAAATCTAATACCTGTCATTTCATTCAGCTTTCATAATCTCCTTGAAGCTTTTTTGCAGATTGCCTCAGTAATAGCACTCTGGGTAGGTTTAATATTTGCATACCTAGTGTACAGCATCATAATGATGCCATTCTGTCAATCTGAAAATACAAACTTTGATATCCTATAGTGGGTTCTGCACTGCATGTTTTTACATTGCTAAAAAATGCAGTTTGCAGCCGGCAAGTACTTTTCTTTCTTGCTTCTTGATACTAAGTACGTAGACTAGTCGTTAATTGTTATGATATTCGCCAACTTTAAATGAGATTTTGAGTTAGTTTTGTTTTATCTAGAAAGCATGGTCTAACAGTCTAAATTTGTAATAATGTACTGGTAAAATGATATGCTGTTATGTATTTTCTGTATGAGCTTTTATTATGAGTCTTAACATAAGGTTGCCTGTAGGAAGTTCAATCCGGATATTTCCTTCAAGACTGGTACTTGTTTTTCTTGCCATTGTTACGTCGTGCTATGTTATTTCACATTTTAGCAAAGATTCAGCTAAATTTCGTAAGTATCCAAAATTTTAAACTAATTTAAATTTTCTGCTAAACTTTGATTCGTTTATGTTGTGTTCAATGTATTAAGTATATATCACTTTGTTGAGTGTTTTAATTAGTTGTTTTGACACATTTCACCTCTGCTTCTGACTAGGTCTAGTTGAATTGTACTTCAATATATCATTTATGTTCTGCAAGTGATGACTTGCATCGCTTTCAAGCATATCTACAGATAGCTGCCTACTTGAACGTCATAAGGTCATTTTGTACTTTTCCGAATCTCATTCCTATTGTATTTGACGAGAGTCGCATGAGTATTTATTTAGGCTTTATAGGATTTATTGATGGTGGATGGGCAAAAATAACATCTTGAAGTTAAATTCAAAATCACATGGTTTGTTTCCAGATAATTTAACATTACATTGATTTTCTTGAAAAAACAACTTAATTGTTTGAGTTGAGTATGTCAAAGTCGAATTTGAAGCAAAAACAAGATGTTTCAGCCAAAGTGTTTTTTACTGACCATTTATCTTTAGTGTGGTACTGGGTTGTATATTTTTTGTTTAAAGTCTACAATCCTGTAATCTAAATTTTTTGTTAAAGTCTACTTTATAAAGTTTTAACAGGCCAACTAGTTTAAAGTCTACAAACCAGTTATGCTGTTAAAACTTATGAAGTTACTTAATTTAAAAAAAAATTTTAGTCATAGAAATTTTTTAGAGTTGCAAGCTAGCAGCATCAATGATCTTCAATTTGATACAAGCAAACAAGAGTTGATGAATGCTTTACTTGGCATGAAGCATGGTTTAAATAGTTCTGCAGAAAAAAGTAAGTGTACAGTCATTTGCAAAAGTATCGTACCACGCTAATACAAATTGCATTTTTTACAAAAAAATTCTTTTGGTGAAAAAAAATGAAGTAAATTGCTGTCAAATCGTAAAAAAATGAAGGAAACGTGTATATCATTGTATTTCATACATAGATATATTCCTTTATATTACTTTTTGTATCCTCCACGAGCATCAATGACAGCTTGCAATCAACGAGGCATACTGTATATGAGGGATTCACGATATTCTCCAAGAATTTCTTTGACCCACACTTCTTTAAACACTTGAACTAACTCTGAAGAAGGTCCTAGATGCTTTTGTGATACTAAATCCTTCATTGTACTCCATAAATTTTCGATTGGGTTTAAATCAGGGCTATTTCCTGGCCAATTTACGATATTGGTGTGATTTTTTGTAAAAAACTGCTTGACAATTTTTGACTAACGACAAGGTGCACCATCATGCATAAAAATGAGTGATTGATGGATTGACATATGTGTTAATAGCTTATCCCTTATCAATTCAGCACATTTAGCACCATTCATGGTAGTACCAGGCTTCAAGAAATAAATACCAGCCGTACCATTAGCACTCATAGCCCCCCATATCATTTGGGTTAGGGATGCTTTACTGTGGAGATGGTGTATTTTGCGTTAAATCTTTCCCCCACAGGTCGGCGGACATGATTTTTCCTTACTGTAGATTGTTAAAAGGTAGGTTCGTGTGAGAAAAGCACTTTCTTTCAATTTTAAACACTCCAATCAACATGTTTCTTGGAAAACTCCAACCTCTTCTTTTTCATTCAGAAAGTGAGCCGTTGCTTTTTTGCAGATTTATAAGATTTCAAGCCAATTTCCTTGCAGAGTCGATGTGAAATTGTACTAGTACTGGCATTAGTTCTTTTAAGAAACAAATTGGATCTGATTTTCTTACAAGAACTTGTTGGAGACTGAGCTACAGCGAGTTTCATGGAGGTATCATCTTGAGGGGTTGTTTTTCTGGGTCTACTACTTTTCTTTCGATTGCCATAAATTCATTCAGTTTTAAATTTAACTATCGCTCTTTGAATGGATGACTTGCTAATGCTTAGCTCTTTACTTATTTGGCTCTGTGATAGTCCATTTTTGTAAAGAACAACAATTTAAGTGCGTTCTACTTCAGTGTGATACGAATTTTCGGTCATTTTTTTGCAAAATAAAAATATGGGAAAACACTAAAAAATATATTGCTGGTTCCAAGTGGTTACGATCGATAGAAAGCGTCCTATAGGCGAGAAACAAAACAACAAAGCGAGTCCTACAGGCGAGAGGCTTCCGAAGGAAGCAATGCTATTGAGAGATATATTTAAATTTACAAAGCCATCCCTGGACGCGTTTCGTCCTTTTGGACTCATCAGCAGCTTGCCAAGGGCCGAGAGGTCCCCCCAATAGCATCAACGTTGACTATTGTAAAACAGACTAACAGAAAACACAAGACTTACGTGCCGTTTACTATTGAGCGAGGTTCGTTTTGACATAGTTCTAGCCGCTCGACCATGGACTGATACTGATATCCTTATGCGAAGTTGATCACACAAGCAGTGGTTATGCGTAAAAAGGTCTTCCAAAGGTTACAAACTAAATGCTGTGCCTTAAGGCATAGCTGGCAGCACGTGGTGCATGGTAGCAAAAAAAATCGGCACGCGAGGAGGCCAGATCCAAACGCACAGGTTTGAATCCCTCAGGCGCATCGCACCAGCGCTGACTTTTTAGAACGCAATGCACGTGCAACGTCAAAAGGGCGCTTGACTAATTTTGGTGGGTACCAAATGACTGCACCGCAGCTTATATAATGCACGGCCGCCAAGAGGTCAGCCACTTTGCCTATTCCACTCCGAGCGTAGCTACCGATTCCGACAACTAGCCCAGCCCACCGCACGGGTAATCACTAGTGTGTTACATAGCGCGACCCGATCAGCGACGTAACTAGCGCCAGATACCACTTAACAATCACACGCGGAGATTCCCCCACACAGTTAGCCTATATAACCCAAGTTAGCCTATATAAGTAACTACCAATACTTATCTGCCTGAAGATGCCTTTACTTTAAAAGTGAAAAGTCTCAATAACAATGTTAACAAGCACTTTTACTCTATTCTTCCTAAGGTAAGCGTAATTTATGTGGTTTGCAAATACTCGATTTCGATTTTGCTGTAACTGTTTTCAAAAAGGAACTGGCCAGCATAAGATTGAATGACGTTCACATTGCAAAAAAGAACTTTAATTTCATCCATTTAAATTGTTTATGTATTTTTAAATACGTTTCCAAGGTTTTACACCCAATGGGCATTATGCTCTTTCAAAAAGCTGGTAGAGCTGAGAATTTTTATTTTATTTTCACTTGACGTACGTTCTGAGCTGACATAATAATCAAACAAGCTAAAATGCTAAACTTACTTTTTGTAGTTACAAAGACACATCTTGAAATAAATAGAATCAAAAATGATTATTCGTTTTAGAATAAACGTCTTAGATAGCTTGAAGTTTTTCATCCAGTGATCATTTAATTAAGAAGTAATTACATGTATAATGGTACATTTTTGGATTAGTTACGAAGATAGCACTTCATCGCTTGTTCGTTGTACTTGCATAGTGATTTAGATTTAGATCCTACTTCCTCTTTGTTTTTGTACGGAATTAAATGAAGGTGGCCTATTTAAGGCTGAAATCAATATTGGTTTATACAATTTTTTTTGATAAGTATATTTGTCAGTCACTACCTGGTTTTAAGTCATTTAATAAGAAGTCTATTTTAAAGTATTTCTTATTTGATATTTTTATTCTGTAAACCCCCAAATATCTTAAGCATGCGATCATCTTACTGAGAGTCTTATTTGCTTCTTGTGTACATGCTTAAAGTGCACCCACAGTTTGCCACCGTACTTATCGATGGCTTAATGAGTTTTAAATATTACGTTTAGTTTGGCAGTGTTCCGTGTAAGTTTTTGACAGATTTGATGAGCCCACCAAGGCCTTGACTGCAACATTGAAATTAAATGCGCTCTACGATATCATCTAGCTGAATTCCCCCCCCCCCCAAAAAAAAATATTATCTGTCATCACCTTTCCAAAATGCAGATTTTTGCAGTTTTGGCCCTAGCTGCCCGAAAACCGCTAAATTAAAAGGCACCTGCCAATGTTCAAAAACATGCGTGAAGAAAAAGGCATAAAGGGAACTATTCTCAACGGATATCCGTTGAGGACATAGTACTTTGGCATGGCGTGGGTGATATATTTCACTCAGGAATCTTCATTGGTGTACACTGTACAACCTAAAAACTAAAGGTGGCTGTAGAAATCAGAATAATAAACAAATAAAACAAAAGTATGGGAGACATACTGCTTCCAAGCTACCAACTATTCCTAACAATAGTTGTATTTTAAACTAAAAAGGTTTCCGTTAGTCACTTACTGCAAGCAGTGTAATTGAATCTCACAGCGCGAGCATGAAAGCAGACAACGGTTCAGCTTATTTGTTCCATGTGAGAGTGAAGCTCATTGACCTAGCTATGGGCGGCCATTGGAGCCAATTCTTCCAAATTTTTTTCAGTTAAAACTGCTACAAAACATCGATCTTCAAAAAAAGCCTGGAACAAATTTGAGGTAAAAGTTGTCCCAACAATTTTTTTACGTTAGGTCCCGCCAAAATTTGCTTTTGGCTGGGCTAATGGTCAAGCTACCAGTTTTTCGTTATCGAATCCGACAGTCTCTGTATTGTTGCTATAATTGTCTTTCTTTTCAGCTGTGAAATCTTTACTGTCAGAATTTCTTGACCTTATGAACGCCCGAATAAATAGTTTGGAAGGTAGAATAAAAGAACTGGAAAGTGCTATAGCTGTACAAACTGGAGCGAAAGATGCGGCAGTCGCTGAAGCTAGAAATGGAAAACAACAAACCACAGTTTCAGGTTTGTTTTATCCTCCAAAATCTACAGATCAGCGATGCTCTTTTAAGTTTAAATTGTTTCCTATATTTCAGCTCCTGCCAAATAAAGGTTACTGTGCATTTTACGGATATTTACAGTAGTTAAATGTTGACTGTAGCTTCTGCGTGTAGGTAAAATAGAGTGAGTTGTTGAACTTTAAAGTTTGCTGTAGTAACCAATACCGGTACCTTTAAAGTAGTTGTCTTTATCTTTATGTGCTCATGGAAAACGTGGCTAGTACATGTTGTATAAATAGTTTTTGCTCCGGATCATGTTAAGTGGTAATACAGGGCGTCCCAAAAAAATGTATACACACTATATCCATCTGTTGCAAGAATTTGTTATACGGCGCAGACAACAATTTCGAGATGCTGGGTTTTACTTTTAGCAAGATGGTTTACCTCCCCCCTTTCATCATGATGTGAGACCTTGCCTGGATAAAAATATGCAAAAACAGATGGTTTGGAGAAACAGATACACTTGAATACCCACCTATTTCACTAGATTTGACACCCGTGAATTTCTTTTCGTGAGTGTTTCTTTAAATTTTGGGGTAAATTTTCCTTTTGAAATTTGCCAAAGGGTTAATGAGAGAATAAAGGTTGAGAACCCCTGACTTATGTGAACATTCTGAAATGGCCCCAAATGTCTTTTATCTTATTAAAAGCTAACTTAATATGTTTTTGTATATTTTAATCTGAAATTTTTTTAAATATGCTTTCTTTCTCTTGTATCAGTGTATTTATAAGGCAAAATCAATAACTTGATCAAGTTATAACGATTCAAAGAGTGTATCCTTTTTGGGGGGGATAACCTGTATATGCAATGTGTACCAAAAAATGTACAGTAGATTCCGCTTAATGGGGCCACATTGGGATAAGCACCATTTGGCCTGATTAAGCGGCTGACCCGATTATCCGAAGTCTTGCAGTAGCCTATCTGTGCCAGGGTTGTCCTTGGCACACCAGTTATCTCAGCTAGCTGGCGATGACTAATGTTTGGAGGTTGCTCTCTAATTTTTTAGGACAACAACCCTTTCAGCAATTGTTAATTCTTTTTGTGGCATCTCTGCTTGGGACTTCACAAAATTTGCAACAAAACACAACAATTACCATGTCCAAGGGCATGAAATGACAAAATAATTTGCGCCTGTATTTTTCAATTGTTACATAATATAGTTGGCTTTGTGATATTGAGTTCTATTACATTACAAAGGCGGTTTTGCAATTAAACCAGTGTATGTCTGACTACAGTTGTGGCCCGATTAAGCGGAATAGTGGCCCAATTATGCGGATTTAACGTAGTGCATTATCTTTGATTGAATTTTGTTCTTAACAATTTGGCCCAATTAAACGGCTGACCCAATTAACCGGCGGCCCAATTAAGCGGAATCTACTGTATACACACTTTACCAGCTGGCAACTTTAGATTGGACGACAGAGGGATTTTGTTGAATACCTTTTACGTTCTGCAGACCTCGTATCACTTGACTTTTTTATGGAAATGCCTAGAACACGAAGTCCATTCTATGAGATTAACAACTGTTGTTGACCTGAGAGCAACCATTGAAAATAAATGCTCGCAAACAACAAGGGAATTGTTTTGTAAAGTGTTCAAATACATTGCTTCAGATTATCAGCATTGCCTGGAACAGTTTCAGAAAAGGCAGTAATTTAACACATAAAGCAGAGTAGTTCTGTGTGTATGTGCGTACAAACGCACGTATAGATGTGTTTACTTAAACTCCTGCAAAACTATTCGGCGTACAAGTATGAAAGTTGGCACGATTGGTCACCGCCTGGGGTGAGTGTCATTAAGGGGGTTGCTGACGTCATAATCAAAGATAATTTTGGGGATTTGCATTTCATGGCTAAGGAAAACGGCTTGTTGCCCAAACAAAAACAGCCTCCAACTTGTAAAAACTTTACTCTCATGTGTGAGATGACGCCACAATTAATGCTTGATTGCACATTTTTTTTATCAAAAAGTACTGACCGTAGAAACGCGATAAAAACTTTCGGGAGACATTGATAAGGTGTTTCCAATACAAAAATTTTATGGTAATTGAATTGATGATGCAGCAATAATTTTTTTTAAGCATTTTGAGCAGGGCTTTTTCAACACATCAAAAAATCTGTCTATCATGATGATGTCTGCTAATATTGCAGTGAAAACAGCAGCTGCGCTTATAGTTTTTATCTCCTGTCATTTGGAAGCAAACAAATAATGTGCTATCTGTTTAACTACAATGATACATTGCAGCGTTAACATACCGGGAGGCCAAAAAGCATGTTTTTTGATAGTGCATTGGCATGTCAGAATACCTTTGTACAGTCGTGTCGCGTGCCCCACCTGACTTGACCTCTAAGGCATGACAATCAGTTGTAGCAAAGTCGAACAAAATATCAATTTTTTAAGTGAAAAATTGAAGGAATCCCAAAAAATTGTCAGCGTCTTAAGCTCAAACTGCTCGATGGATTATACTCTTAAACCATAACCTAACTTATCGTCATTACTTTACTCTTTAAGTGCTTCACTTTGGGTTAGTTTACTTTTTTTCCTAGCTACACTTAATGCCAGGACCGAGCAACATACGCGCTCCCAGAGGCTTTAGGTCTACAGTTACGAAAAAAGTTTAAGTACTAGGCCTGATATTTATTTTTAATATATTTATTTATATATATATAATAGTCACTGAGCTTCACAGTGCTCAACAGCAAGCTTTTGGTTACTATCGCTATACTCAATAGCTTGTTAGCTGGTTGCTTGTTTATCTTTGCAACAAGAGTAAACTTGTATCTTGGTGTTTTACTGTTGCGGTAATTTGCAGTCGGTAGGCGTGGGTTCAATTCCCTTGTCGAGTCATTCCAAAATTTTTTTTTTAAATGTTGTTGATAGCTTTGCTGCTTAGCACTGAGTATAAAAGAAATAGTGTGAAAAAAAAGCCAAAAAGTTCGCTTGTTGTTCTTGAGAAAAACACTGCGTCGGATTCCTTCTTGTGTATGTGGCAGAGAAGTGGTGGGGCCAAGCAGTCTACCCGTCGTCGCCTAGTTTCACAAAAGACTCGCAAAAATAACAAGAGCTCAGATCCACCGATGAATAAAATAAACTTGGTCGATATTTTAGTCTTTTGGGGTCCGATAAAGCAAGGTATTATTAAAGGTATATCTGTACTTACAAAGCGAGTTTTGCGGCATATCTATGCAAATGACTTCAGATCAAGGCCGTGGAAAATTGCCTTGCTTATTAGGCCACCTGGCGTTGCGTCGTGCCCCCATTTCAAAGAAATAATTTTTTGAATCAACCTGTTCATTTTTCTTTTTTAATTCCAACAGAAAATGGAGTGGAGAACCCAGATTGTCCGATTCCATCATTCGAAGGCTACAGTGGTTGCTTCGGAAAAATTCAAGTAAGCTGCAAGTATTTTTTAACTTACCGTTTTATTGCTGCACAAGCGTGTGCAATGCGTAGCGATATCTTTTCTTCTTTCGCCAAAAAGCTGGAGCTGCGGTGATCGTATTTGGACCAAATAAAAAAAAAAATCGCCGTCGCTAGTTTTAGGTCAGCGGGTCTGCGCTTGTAGATAGTGCGTAAATATGAATGGCAAATGTGGCCACCCTTGTCATATCAGATTAGTTATATGGAAGTTTCGACAATTGTTGGCGGGCCGCATGCCGCCCGCGGGCCATAGTTTGCCCACCTCTGGTCTATCCAATCTTTTTAAAGCTTTTATTTAATGCCGGCTATTATGCGAGTTATACATTGTTCATACAGTTAGGTTTTCTTCTGACCCCCTGTTTTTGCACCAGATTGGAAGGATCTAAGGAAACTTAATTTTTAAGTACTTTTGTATTGCAAATAGAACTAAAAGTTTAGCTGGGCATTTTATTAGACATTGTTGGTTTATGACTGATTTGACTTGTTGAGAATCAGAGTAGTTAACAAAATTTTAGAGCAATGCGGTATAATTTTTAATGGGCTGCTGAAGAACAAACTCAAATAGAACTTAAAACACCAAAAAGAATTTTAAAAAATAATTCAGTGTTGGTTTTATGGGTGTCTTCAATAAAAAGAACAAAGAATTTTTAAACTCATCAAAATTCACGGTATCATATAGGCCTTTTATAGGGTGTCAATTGCAGTAGAGCAGTAGAAAGTAGTTATACTCCCTTTGGCGTTGTTTTAAAACGAAGAACAAACAGGTTACACAAATCGCCCGAAACTTAGCATTGCAGCTGCATTAAACTAGAGTGTTTCTAGCTCCACCACTTCTCATGTAGCGTCTGGCAGCATGTTAAGCAGGGCTATCTCATTGTCCAATTCTGATGATAAGCCATTTGCTGGTATGTTTAAAACCCCTGATTACCTGGGACAAAACAGAACAGACTTGACAAACGTGGTTCTTTTTTTATGATAATGCAACGTCTCGCGTAAACATTGCCCGGCAATGACGCAACAACGAGTAACGGCAACTTAAAACACCGCGCATGCCGTTACCAAACTTCTTTTGTATCACAAATCAACCCCAAAGCAAGTAACATAAAGTAAACCGGCCAATTTTTATCGTAGCTAAAGAGCAGTAATAGCAAGTAGCTCAGTCCAGCCTTTTTTCAATTGCTGGAAAGGAAAACTTTTTCTTGACTTGTTTTTTTATTTTGGTTGGTCAATACTTCTGAAATATACTTTGATAGCTTTTTTGAGGTCGCCCATGAAAACAAGGAAAAATATGACCAGACCACATGCCTCTGTGCATTTCGAAAATGAGCAAAATGCCAAAAACGGTTTGAAACCAACAAATGCAAAAAGTGCGCATGAAAACAAGAAAATGTATAACCGGGCAACATACCTCTGTGTATTTCGAAAATGGGCCACATGCCTCTGTGCATTTCAAAAATGGGCCGAATGCCAAAAACGCTCATGAAAACCAGAAAAATGTATAATCGGGCCACATGCCTCTGTGCATTTCGAAAATGGGCCAGATGCCAAAAACGGTTGAAAAGCACCGAACTAAATAAAAAGTTTCATAATCGAAGTACGTCTGAGGGGAAAATGAAGGATGTTGTTGTACGCCAACCAACATTACCGGCAAACTGTGAGCTATGCAAAGTTAGCTCAGCGTATACACTGACTAAATAGCAGTAGGCTACTGCAAGCATCTGTTTTTACTCCGAAATATGTTACTAAGGCTGGTGTAACCGTTTTTTCAGCAATGTCCGCCAAAACTTGTCCTGCGGTTTTCCTATATTTGCTAGCTATTTTGCATTCGCGTCGGCGGTTACGCACTTACTAAAATCTTAGAGGGAACAGTGGCCATGACTGTAATGACCACACTTTTTTGGGGTCCTGCCACATCTTCCGGGGTGGTTAGCCCTTTAGTCCACCTGATATTTTTGTCAAATTTTGTAAACTTGTATCAAGCCGAGTGTATTACAAAGAAAAATTGAAATTTTGTTCATGTACAAATTACTCCACGTTTTATAGGTCATACTGCTTCTTTGGGGGTGGCTGCACCCTTAACCTAGCCTGTTTGATCAATCTAACAAAAAGTAATTTAATGACATGTTTGTGATCTATCGTTTCCACCGTTCAGACCTTGTGATCTAATGACCTCACCTAAAATTGACTAGCTCTCCTGCTTCATGTAACAAGGGCTATCGCTAAATGGGCTGATTGTGTAACAGCTAACTATAGCAAGGGAACGAACGGGGCAAGAATTTTGGCTAGGAAGTCGGGATTTGAAACAAACTCCTTAACTATTCATATGCTGATATTTTCTGGACCTGTTTATCAGACAATACAATTGGGCTTCACAACTTCAAAACAATACGTATCATATCAAACAGTAAAATCGGGCAATAGGCTATTAGCATAAATGCCCGGCAATATTTTTTAAATGTCATAAAGATCGCTGGCCCCGATCGATCCCGGTTGTTTTTTTATGGGCTACAGCAAGTTGTACCGGTCGTCGGTCGTTAATTCTGCTCGAAGTGAGAATCAAATATAAATTTCTGGTACAAGCTTAGTGCTGAGCAACGTTTCCGCATATGTTCGCCCAACAACCTAGGCTTTCGCTTGCTGTATTTCTGACTATGCTTTGACAGCTTAAGAGGCTTAGTTCACAACATAGCAGGTGCTTTAGCATCCAAACAACACTCTTTCCTGTGTCTGGGATTCTTTACTGGTACGCTTTAGTAGAAAAGATAGAAAAGTAATCAGCTGTTGTAGCAAAACATTTTAGTTTGTCTACGCTAGGCTATCTGGACCTGAGATGTTGCATAGAACCCAGAATTAATTTTTTAAATACACTTGACTTTATGACGTAAAATTTAATCGTATCGAACTAGATTCATTAACCATAAATTACTTAATTTTCTGTTATTTTGAATTTCAAAACTATTCTTCATCTTTCATGAAGACTTAAAAAGGTTTGGAACCAGAAATGGCTGATTTTTGATTTTCGACATTCAATTGCTTGTTGTTAGAGCCTGTTTACTGAATTTCTGGCCACCTGTTTTTAGAGGCCACGCGGAAATTCGAAACAGAGAACTTAACCAAGTATTGGTTTTGGTTTAAAAGCCCTTTACTAAGTTTTGAATTATAAGACAGGGAAGTTTACCTGGTTTTAGAGGCTTTGATAGATATTCCGACTAGCAATCAACACCTTTGTTCCCCCTCTTGGAACTCTCTTGCTTAGGCTTGTTTCAAATTCCCACCAGAATACTCTAAAACCAATTTTATTTCCATTGTCTTTGTACGCAAATTATTTTTGAATAACTATACCCGTAATTATTTGTCTCATTTTTGCTTCTTGCACTGATATGTCCATCAACTCAGCGTGCATCGGGTCATAATGTGATGTGAATAAACAGTGGTCACTTCTATATTAGTAGGCGTATTGCTCGATGGGTTGATTCACTAAAGGCGGGTTTTACACGAACACGAATTCTGAGTGGCGGCGAGCGTCATTTTTGTTTGTTTTATTGCAGCTCGTTAACGCTCGTCATCGCTGCTCAAGACGCCAAATTCGCGCCACTTAACTCAACTTTTTTCACTCGCTAACGCTCGTGTACCGAAAAAAATGAGCGTCAAAAGCGTCAGCGAGCGATTGCTCAGTGAGGTTCAGGCTCAACTGTTCTAAGCTGGTCCAGCTAGACTTTTGTTTATTTAATTTGTGTTGCTTAACGTGAGATAAATTTTTCGTAAAATTGAAATGAAAGAAGAGAGAGATTAACGTTAAACTTAAAATATTGTTTTCTGCTGGATATCTATCTAGTTTATAGATACGGCAAAATGAAATTAGCCCAGCCAATGGCAAATAAATTTTGTTGAGATACATTCGTTGTAGGTAATCACAAAGGAAAGCACTACTAGGTTATTGGTTCATAAATAGTTCATTAATATGATAAATTAGTTCATGCATAGTTTATCAAGGACAATAAATTTAGAATTTTCATTCAACGTGAGATGCACCCATAGACGTCGTTTGTGCTGCCGCTTACCTGCCAGGGCAAACAACAGCAACCACTTCATTTTGTCACGATATTGTCTCACTTTTATTTTCCTGTTTCTTCTTGATAGCACTACCGTAAATCTTCGAGTATACGCCGTCCCTTTGTATAGTCCGCAGGGCAAGTATAGGGTTTTTTGGGGGGGAAAAACCTAAACCTCATGTATAGTACGCACCCCTAACTTGAGTTACAAAACAAAGAGCAAGAGCAAAAGATTTATTCAAACAAAAACATTTATTCAAAGATTTATTCAAATTCTGCAAATTTAGTGTCACTTTCAGCATTAAATATCTGGTCCATTTGTTCGTTCGTAAGTATGTCAGCATCATTGTAATTTAAATCTCTGTCACTTTCAGATTCATAGTCCGCGATCGGATTTAGCGATTGGGCTGACGCTTAAGAAAATATGTTTTTTTTTAACCTCATGTATAGTACGCACTAAGGATTTTGACCATAAAATTTCCAGAAAAAAATGCGGTCTATACTCGAAGATTTACGGTACTTTTAAAATGAGGAACCAACAACTTATTAAACGTGTATTTCATATTTAAATAGACTAATTAAACCTACACCGAAAGCCAACAATGCGATTATTTCACTGCTATTGGTACAGCTTGTACAAGATAAATGCTGTCCCCCATAAAAACACAATTATGTAATGCTTCTGTTGCTGACTGACGCTCGACGACGCTTGGTCACAAAACGCGTGTAAACAGCGACGCTTATATCGCGCCGCTCCACTCAACTCAATTCAATTTCAACAATTTTCGTGTAAACCCGGCTTAACTGTTAGTTGCGGCATAGACGACATCAAGTGCGGCAGAATAATTTGACTCGGTGGAAAGACCGATGACAGCGTGCCATGTCTTTTTTGTAGTGTAAATATTCTGAAAAGTCCATGCTTAGTTCCCATTGTTTATGTATCAACTCCGCTGCTCAAATATGTTTAACTCTTGCCCTTTCAGCAGATCAGGGCTATTGATAGCGTGTGCATGCTTCTGCTATAATTTCTTACTGTTATTAGTGGATGAAAGCGAAATGGAAATCAGATGAATGTTATCGTAGCTGGGGTGTAGATGGCAGTGAATGTTCAATAGTGAAGTATCTGAGTACAGTTGAACGATGGTGCCCAGTGCCTACTAAAAGCAAACAGATCCAAAAGGTGATACCTACAAACAACACATCGGATTTTCCAACAGTAAGTCCTGTTTTTATTCGTTTGTTTTTGCTCATTTGGCACACTTTTGTTTTTGATATCGCACAAAAACTCAATTGCTATTGTCAAATAAACCACCTTTTTTGAATTACTTTTTTAATGACCTATTTGGTCCGGCAACACTATCACACTTTGTACTGTTCTTTAACGTCGTTATTAGTTTGGTGGGTGTGCAAAATAAAAAGTGAACAAGGTTTAACGTCACAACTACCGGAACTTAACTGCTATATTTAAAGCATTCAAAAACCACCTATGATTAGAAAGTATGCTTTTGCTGGAAGCGTACGGCTAGCTTGAAGCGTTATCAAAAATGGTTTTATTCATCCAACCAATAGCAAGATCAGATCTCGCGGCCTCTTGACGTTGAAGTTTGGGCGCTTAGAATCGAAATTAAAACGCAAAATTTGCAGCAAAAACGTTTTGGAAACTACTCGAATGATTTTCAAAATATTATTGTTTTCTTTTTTCATACTAATTGTTTTTCAAGCTCTTTTCTTACATCAAATAAAAGTTTACCAATGTACTCGTATATTCAGTAACTACTTCATGCGAAAGCTGTTGCGTAACAAGTGTTACTGTCACGTCTCGTCGTTTGTTTAACTCACCTATCACGTCTGTCATTATTTTGATAAGTTTTCTTCTAATCTTGCTATAATTTCACTTTCAAATACTGAAAACCTTTGTATAGTTGTTGAAAAATACTCCACAAATTATAGGATGATCAGGTTTGAGCAGAAATGCTTTTTGCCGTTCGCAGAAGCAGATCAACCCACATATCTATCTATCGACTGCATCATTTTGGAAGTTTGAAACTTTCGAGGTTGCCGTTTTACAGGGACGCGATGCAGATTTAATTAAGCTTTGTTGCGAAAAAGATTAGGTTTCGGTCTTCTGCCATCAGTCATCATTAAGTGGAAATGGCTTGCCAAATTCATTTTCCATTAACACTTCCCACTGCAGATTTATTTCTAGCTCAATGCATGCATCGTTTTGTTTTTTGTATCTTTGGATTGACTGATTCATTAACTGCTAGCTAAGCATGTAGTGCAGCCGCAGCAAGTTGTACTCTTTATCGATTGTTTTTAAGATCGCATTGCAAAAAGACTTGAGTGGCTTGTATCAACTACTAAAGGCTGACGCACATTTTGAATGGATATCACAGCGCATTAAGAGAATGGAAGAAAAATGGATAGACGCTCGTCTGCAACTATCAAAGCAAGCTCAACACAAGCGATGGCAGAAAAAGAAAGTAATTTGCTCACGGACTTGCTCGTTTGTATCACTTGAGGCCAAACGCGCTGATATGGCGCATGTCTGCCACTAACCATCTGCTTTTGCGTTTGGATCAGCAAGAGCAAAAGCAGACGGTGGTTTGCAGTTTTCTTGCTTTGCAAATCTGGCCGTCAGCAGGCTTTTCAAGATGTTCGATCCCTTGGGGCAAAAAGGAATGAGGCGTCTCTTGTTTCCGTAAAATTAAAAATGCCGAACCACCAAATTTAAAAATGATGGTCAAACGTCATTACTAATGCCTATTCCCAGAAAATGACTGCATGGGTAAAAAATTTTTATTTTTCGAAAAATCGTTTTTGCTCAAATTTTGGGACACTTTGTTGGCCTAATGTTTGCAAGCTGTAAGAAATAATTTCGTCGATATGAAAGTGGTGCATAGAACATGCTTGCATTTAGCAGGCATCACAAGAATTAATTCTTAGAAAGACTTGCCACTTACTTTGCTGCAAGCTTTGATGAGTTTCGCTGTTGCCACGTAGTGTGTTATAAGTGTCAGTGCGCTAGATTTATCGGAGATAGAAAAATTTCAGGATTTTTGTCATCATACAAATTTGCTGTGCACCCTAAATATTTAACCTAAAGCAAAAAATAGATATAGATCGAATTTAGTTTTGTGTAAGCACTCAAAATACTGGTAATTGTACAGTATCATCGAAACTTAAAAAGTTTCAATACCCATTTCAATGATTTCGGATCTTCATATTGCCAGATTCTACAAAAAGAAAACTTATAAATATGCCGAAGCTTTTCGTCTCGTCACGGGGTTTCATCAAGGCAAGACTTAAAGTTTTTTTTTTTTGTTTTTCAGATATCTCCCTATATCTTTTATTAAAATTATTATTAAACTTCGGCGTATTCGTAATTTTCTTTTTGAACAAATACGGTTGCTTCCATATGATTTGTATTGTTCTGGTTTGTAATTTTAGTTGTGTCATGGATACTCGTAGGAAAGCAAGATTTAGTTTTACCTTTCTAAAGCATCTTTCGCAGCCAGCAACGATATCATATTTTTGACGTTCGAAAAGCAGCTCTAAGCTAGGAAACAAATTTTGCCTATCCGTTGACACTTTTGCTTCGGTAAAATCTTTTTTCAATCTCGTACACTGTGCAGTTGTGCTGAATAATATCTGGCAGTCTTTAACCTTTTTTGTGATAATTCATCGTCTTCTATCTCGTTATTTGTCACTTTCAAAAGAAATTCGAATTGCCAACCTAGGTTTTTTAAGCTAGAAAATCGACCATTTATTTCCATCACTCGACCTAGGCTGGCTTTGTTACGCTAGATTTTTACTTTTTAGATTTTGGTGCTTCCGGGGTTACTAGCTGATGAAAACGGTTGGAATATCGCTAAGGATGCGTTTAAAGGTGGACCGTTGGGTGAACTGGTCCAATGGTCTGACGTCATAACGTCTTTATACCTTCTAGGCCATGATTTGACTTTAGCAATATCAGCAAATGACGTGCGAAAGTAAGCTGTTCTTTTTTACTCAGTAAAGTACAAAGGCTGGTTTCCATTAGGCCTAGATGGAAAACGCGCAGCGAGAGCGCTGCGCTCATAAAACTAAATAGAGAAAGGAAACATTTTTCTGGCTGCGCATGCTATCCACGCCTAATGAAGACTAGCCTTAATTCAAAACAAGTTAAACAACTATCGATGAGGCGTACAACACTTTTGTAAGATTGGGTTGAGCATGACTGATGTGATGTATGTTTATACCTAACTTTTTCATCGAATTGCGGCTAGTAAATACGTGAATGCGTTTTTCTCGTTAGTTATCAACTACTTGAGGGAAGACGGAAATTCTTGACAATAAGCTGATGACTAAACGTGGGTAACATTTTAGTCTAGCGAATTTCGCTCGAGAAACCGCCATCACACAAGTGAAAGTGTGAGAGTATGTATCCTTAATTCCAAATACAACAGAAAACAACAAGGCAAAGTGAAATTACTGTGGTTGGCCCATGCCTGAATAAATTGGCAGAAAAAATCGCCCTAACGGGAACAACGCGTGGATATCTTCAATGAAAAGATATCAGTTACGTCTCATATAGGCCTGTGGGTCTGGGAAGGTCTGAGACTGGAGCATTACGCTATTTTTTGAAGCCTTTATAGCGTGATTCAAACTGTAATAACAATTTTGACGTTTTAGATTGTTTGAAGGTTATCTTAATTCGGTACCAAGCGTTAACTGTCCCATTCGTAACAAGTTGTTTGACATCATTTACGCTGATATTTGGGGTATGAAGACTTTAAAAAAAATGGCTGGAAGCAAGTTTCACCTGCTACAGTGAGTCGAAAGTTGTGTATGATAAGAAGTTTCGTGGTACGTCGTTTTCGTGCAATGAGTTGGTATGCTGCTGGCGTTGCGATGAATGTGACTGTCATCAACTGTCTGTTTTCTGTTTTATGTCATTGCAACAAGATTAAATTTACGAATGCGATCTAAAAGCGAGCAACACTGCTCACGAATTTATATATAACAAGCCACCGAGAATGCGCGCATTTTCTTCGTGATTCATGTCATCGACCTCCAAGTAATGCGTATTTAAAAAATAGAGGTCCTCAACTAGAGCTGTGCCACCTATCTTTTTTGTGATTAACTTTTCCGCGATTATGGTCGGCTCTGGTATAGCTGCAATGTTTTATTGCATTTAATTTCACTGTGGCGCGGAGTGACCTGTTGTTGCTGCGTTGTAGTTCCTTGGCATGAAAGCACGGTACGAAATTTTATATTCCGTTTCACATCGCAAATCTTATCGAAAACGGCAATCGATTTCGAAATGGTCGTGAATACTATTTTTAGACTTGTGGCCCTACCACCCTCGAGGTAGCTCTCATTAGTGGATAGTCAGTACCGGAAGTTCGCTTCATACTACATGCCAGGTATTGGGTAAACAGCTTCAGTGCTCTATCCCGATGAAGAGCAGAATGACCTGTCGTGGACGGGAATGACGCTGCGGAGAGATACGAGATCTATGCAAAGTTATTTTTTGCGTCTTTTTATATAATTACATAACTCCAACCACTGTTTTGATTAAGACGGAATTTGTGATAATTTTTGTTTTCTTCCTTTAAAGATAGCTACTCGATAAGACTAAAAAACTGTGTCTTTTAGTAGCTGAGCTAGACTTGCAACATTAATACTTGCAAGCGACGACACATGCTCACAATAATTGGGGTGAAAAACGAAAGGACAACATTAGGTCCTGCAGCCACCTAAAAGCTACGTCGTCTTTTCCGTCTGTGACTGATAGAGAGCTTATTTCCTCTGAACCGTTTTGAAAACTGGCCATAACAGTAACGTTCAAAGCTAATTTTAAAATGATGGCACACAATCGCCTGTAAGATCATCGACAGTTCTTTGCAAATTAGGACACAAGGTATTGTTCATTGCATATTTCTTGCTGAGTGTACACGTGCTGTGTTGATGGTGTTATGATTTACGAGTTTGATAAAAGAGAAGTACAACAAATACAATTTCATTGTTACAGTGTTCCCTCCCTTATCGCGGTTAATGCGTTCCAGACCCCACCGCGATAAGTGAAAAACCACGAAGTGGCGGTACTATAGAATTCCCGGCGCCTTTGGGCTAATACAGGTACACAGTACACGAACGCTTACTCTTCTGAAAACTGAAGGATAAAGAACTCGGAATATTAGAAATGTTTTTCTGGTTTGTTTATTCTCAACACAATCCGATACTGTCATTGTAAGGGTTAACAGTGCAGTACTGCAATCACAAATAATGTACTGTACAACACTTACAACCCTGTGATACACGAGACACAATTAAGAAGGTAAACGAGAATGGCGTGATTATGCGCAGACAATCAGCAATGTGCCACGCAGCCAATCAAAATAAATTTAAAAAATACCGCGATGCACTGAAGCTGCGAAACTTAAACCGCGAAGTAGCGAGGGAGCACTGTACTAGCATATTAGGTATTAAACTCATTTAGCTTATTGTTGCCCAGAAAGCAATTAGTATAGCACCAGTTTGAGGGCCGAAACGATTGCAGTAAATTTTTAAAGTTGTTAAAATGTTATTTTTGAAATTAATTTAGTTTTTTTTCTAATTGTACCGCATGCCCACCATAAGTACAACTTAATAGAACAGGAAGAAATTAGTTTATTTAATCATTATTTGCTTTTTATAAAATATTCTAAATGGATACCTACAAATGAAAGCCATCTATTTCGCTGCATGCTCGCAATAAAATTACAAAATTGACCTTAGCTGGCTGGAAAACAAGTTTTTTTTTCAAAATAACCTGTTTCGTGCTTGCTTTTTTCCAAATCTCGCAGAAACGTCTTGTCAAGTCCATTATAAAGCGTATACTGATGGAAAGGTGTAGTAGCCAAAGCTCTAATTACTTTACTGCAAAAGCAAAAGTGCAGTATTTCTTTGATCTTAAATGGATCATGGTTACAGCTCACGGCAACGCTTGCTGCGATTCTTTGAAGAACTGTTGAGTAGACTTGCTTTAGCGTCGCAAGTACTGCTGGTGCGGTGTATTTTAAGTTTTTGCTGAGCTTTTTTTAACACATGTTTAGTTCTGCGCTGCTCCAGTAACAGGCGTGGTTCGAAAGTGAAATGGTAATGACAGACAAGCATTGAACCAGCACGTCTATGCCTTCAAAAGTGGGCAAAAAATCTAACTCCACTCCAAATACCGCAGCCAAACTGAGAAAGTTGCTGCATAGTGTTTTCCCTTAAGAACATTGAGTTTACAACTTGACGATGTGAACCTTCTAATCGCTCTTAGCTTTATCGTCGACATGATGTTTAATTCCAGGTGCAACATGAGAGTAGTCGACAGCTTTGGCACCGAACCTGAATACAATTTTCCTTCTTACGCTTCGCGAAAGAAAAAGAAATCGGCTTGGGGAAATTGGAATTTCTTTCCAAAACAATTCAACACCATGTTTCGTGAGTTTTGGTGTTTTTAAGTGAATATGAAACCAGTATGAGTCGTCACTTGGTTTTTACATTGTGTCTTTGGACAAATTAACGTTTTTTGGATAACTGGATATGTTTAGTTTTGTCTATCTTGATGTAACTGATCATTAAATTTTACATTGAGCTAAATAACGTTGATGCTTATTCAAACGAATACTCATCGCTCTTGCAAAGTATTGAACTTGACACTAATTACTATGAAGCCAAATGCATTACGTTTTGTACGCTTATGCCGTTTTATCTTTTCGCAGCCCATACTCCTGACAATACTTTCTTGGGCTTCGTCATTGAAACTTCCAGCGACCAACAGGAGTCGACTGCGATTCGCCAAAACATAGCAGTTGTGTATGGAAAAAGAGACGAGTTTTGGAAAGTGAGTTTTGGTCAAAAAGGTTTTGGTTAACCTTAGCTAGCACAGACCACAGTCTAGGTTTCAGCACAACAGCCCATTGTAGCAAAACTAAAATTATTCGGATTTTAAGTGGGATGTGCATGTGTAGTATAGAGTTGTTATTTTTAGGTAATTTCCCTTAAGGCAGGCTTCTCGTAACTTCATTTTGCCATCTATTTCCGTTTAATGTCATGGTGTCGTGGGAGGATACTGAGGTAATTTCCCGTTGCCGTCAGGTTTTTTTCGAGGTTGCATCCCAACCATTTGTCTATCTTACAAAGATGGAGCTATCCCGTTTAAGTGCTTTGCCCAAGGACACAACCAGAAAACTCTCTCTGCCTTTTCCTTCGCACAATGCATATAGTGCTGAACGTCAAGCAGGGAAGCTGTGAACACCGAATTAAAGGGTTTTCTGTAAGGAAACTGAATTACGGTCTAGCGAACCGAACTCTCTGGCCACTGCACCGGTGAGCGAGTGAAAACCGGCTTATGTGATAGACAGAAAAACATCAATAGGCCAACCACACGTCGGACTACCTTCAAGTGAATACATTAATGGGCAATGGTCGTATACTTATACAAAGCAATATTCATCGCAATAAAATCCGGACTACGTTGAGGTGTTTGGCAACTGGTTGTTAAATGTATACAACAACTGTACATGTACATTCGGGAAAATGGAGAGGACATTTATACAATTCATTTATAGACATTTATAATTAGCTCGGTTTCAGTGTTAAAACGGCCCTTTCTCAATAATGTAAATTAACGTTTAGCGCTAAAACCGAGCTAATGGAACCGCTGCAAATTAAACGCCTTAAGGCCTTCTTGAACATAAAACTTGTCCATTCACACAAGAAGCGAAGTCGCTTCTGCACGTGTTTCATTGAGAGGTGCTGTGTTAAAACGCTAATACTTTTTTCACTAGCGTCCAGTAACGTAATATTAAATTTATCTTCGGATTTACAGATTTAGTTTGCCCTGCAATGTCTCACAGAGGGGACGAAAAGCTTCTGGTGTCTCATGTTTTGTTAGTTTTTTTTACGTTATTACGATTATTTTTTGATAAACTACTGTTATGGATATCTGTTTGGTTTCTCAAATGTTGGAAGAAAAGTTCCCCTCTAACCGAAATTAAGTGCAAAATATTGATGAGTGCAAAAAAAAGGCAGCAACTGCATGTTGCTTTCAGCAACGAAGCATTGCACGCGCTTTGATGAATAAAACTTTTTGGCTTTTGATCGGTAGTTGCCCACAAAGACAGGCGAGATGATAAAGTTTCATAAATTCATAACAAGTCAAAAAAGTTTATTATTCAACATATCACGACTGATCTCTCAAAAAGTCTTCACTTGGTCAATGTGACAACGCATTGGCGGGTAACAAATAGCTTTCAAGTTGTCGCGTGTGCACGAATATAAATTTTGATAATAATCACATGCTTATAGCAGATGTCAGGTTTGATTTTTGTATTCACACTCATGGTCGATTTGTGCGCTGCTGTGCTCATGGAAAGCGTTTCTTGACTGTTTCTGTTGATTGCTTGCTTGCAGTATTTGTTGTAGGAATGTTCCGCAGTAGCACTACCTCAAAATGTGCATAACGATTTTTTTAATTCTCTTCAAAGTAACACTTGCAAACAGCAAAAGTTAGACGTAACGGATAGCTTAGTTTTTTTCAATACAAGACGTACTCTTGGTTATTTAATTCTATTTTAAAACAGGATAAAAGAGCATATCTGGATGCTATTCACGAAGTCGTTCCTATACATGGAACAGTTACAAATGAAAAAGGACACACATACATGCCGTCGTATGTCGAAAACCACGGGGTGTTACCTGGACACGAGTTGCATCACTTGTTGCGTTCAGCTAAGGTTTGTACGTGACTTGAATTGAAGCCTATTTGTTTTCCTACTTTTACGCTTACCTAGAATGACGTTTTGTGATGCTAGAACTCATCTTCCGTCACAGTTTTTTACTTATTGAGCAAAATGACATGGAAATGCTGTGGTTAAGCTAAATCTTAACGTAAAACTGTTACCAGACTTAATTAAAAATGCGAAATACTTACAACTCCTGAGCGCAGAAACGTCATGGCTTAATGCTCCAACGACTATTTTATAGCGTTGTTCTAAAAGTCGATTTTACGATTTTTTTTCCACATTTTACAGGCTCCGATGTACTAATTCAATGTATATCCACCACTACACACTCGCTTTCAATTCAGACTTTTTTGTTGGAGAATCGTAGCACTTCAAATTTCGAATGCCCTTCATTGCGAATATCAGTGAGGCCTTTTTAGAATTTGATCTCCAGACCTTTTGATCCAAAGCCCAATGCTGTAAAGCACCACTGATATTCGCAGTGAAGGGCATCCGAAATTTAAAGTGCTACGATGCTCCAACAAAACAGAGGCATGCTGGACTAAGTGAAATGTTTTAGCTGCTATGGTTCAATTTCAAAATAGAGCAAGCAAACTAGTCTGGTTCGTAATTATGATTTCTGAGAAAAGCTGTTTTGAATTGAAAATGATTGAATGTTGGACCGAAGTGTTGATATGTTTAGATTTGAATGAGCTTGTGCATGTTTGTTATTGCGGCGCCAATGCTCATGCTATTAAGGCTCATTGCACTTTTCAAACATGACTGAGATACTTAGTTTAACATCTCCTTCTGGATGTTACTCTCATTGTAGAGCGCCAAGCAGGGAATCTGTGAATGCCGTTTTTAAAGTGTCTGGTATGACTTGACGAGGGAATTCACCCAGGTTTATCCACTGCAAACCAAACGCTCAAGCCACTCTACCACGGTAGGTCAATGTTCTGGTTTTCAGTAGTGTAGCATGAGTAAAGCTTTGTATGCAGATATAAGTCGGTTCGAGAAATCGCTGGATTCAAAATCAAAGCTTTGTTAACTTATCTCTGGATGGTTAGTGCGTTGTTGTTTCATTGAAAAAACACAATATTGGTGTTTTCTTGCTCTTGTCATCAAAATATGCTGCCCCGGGGAGTACAGACATCTTCCAAGCAAGTTTTATAAATCGCTTTCCTGTGAGATCCTTGGTGCACCAAAATTTTGCAAGGGGTGTGCCAACGTGATGGGTTGTACCAGTTTTTATAGTGAAAATCTTTCTTGTGTGGAGATCAACCTCAAAATGAGCATCAGCAGTTGCATGAACACTTTCAAACATGATTTTAGTTGATCGTTTAATTTAAATATGATGTAGATGTGCAGATTTTTTGTGAAGTGAAATTGGGTGTAGCGATGTAAAAAATGTTGGCGAGCACTAGCCTAGACCAGTGATTTTCAAAGGTCCATTACTGGACTAGTATGCCATTTACCCTACATTTTGAGTAAAATTGAAAAAAGTTTGTTTGATGACTTGTTTCCTTATTTTTATTAGGACAACACTCCAGAAATTTTTAAAATTTACGTAATAATTTTTACAGGTCACCACTGAAAATTAAGAAAAGTATAAACAGGGCCACGCGCCTTTGTTTAGTGTGAAAATGGGCCACTTCCCATAAACGGTTGTGAAACGTTGACCTCGACCAATAGTGCCGTAGTAAACGAACAAAATACGTCAAGATAAATAAAGGGTGGGAACAAAATACGTTAACATGAACGCAAATTAACGTTATGAGCAGAATTTAATGGATGCAAAAAATTAGGATTCTACTGGGACTGAAGAAAACTCTTAAATTGTTTTACGCAAATTGACGCTACAAGTAAAGCCGCTCAAGATTACCATACAGAAATACTTTACTGTCCTGCCAAAAAAGGGTGGAAATTGAACGGGCGTAGCTGTACGAGTAAATCGTTGTTGCGTCATCGTCAAGTGTTGCTTGCGTAAAACGTTTAGCTAACCTAGAGAAAAGTTTGGGGCCAAGGGCCCTTGAAATGGATCAGAGTAAACTAACATTAAATCTCTTATTAGCGTTGCCTGTATACTGAATAAATAGCCGCACCAAAAGCAATATACTAGTAGTAGTAGTTCAATTTCTATTGATGTTCTCTTAACGGAGATGGCCGGATTCACTTCCATTCTTATAGAGCGGAAATCTAGGAAAAGGTTTCGAATTGAATGCGATTGAACGCGGAAATTTCGCGGATTTGCAATGTAGCATTCGGTTGGGTTAGTTATCGTTTGAGTTACAATTAGGGTTTGTTCGCGTAACATTTGTTCCCAAGGCAACAGGAAGACCCTTTTTTGTTTTTCTTGGAAAAGGTGGGTCAGTGGATTGCCAACCTGATCTAGATCGCAAAGCATTTCGGACAAGCCAGAAACTCAATGTAGTGGTCCGTGTTGAAAAACGTTTTTGAACGTTTTTAGATTTTTGTGGGTTTGGGCTTTCCATATGAGGGTCCTGCCCCACTAGAAGCAATCGCAGACGGAGCCGTTTTTCTTAATCCTGTTTTTAAGAAGGACTCGCAATTATTTAAAGAAGCCAGCAAATTTTACGAAGTAAGTGTTACCGTTGATAGCACTATTTACTTGCGTAACCAACTCAATTTTTGTTTTAGCTCTTCAGTCACTCACCCAGCATGTCGTAGGAGACCACTTGGGGCAACTACCAACAGCAGTTTATTTTGTTGGTAATCCGGTCTAACGGTCTGCAATTTGCATTTGCAACTGGTTCGAAATAAGCTATCGCTTTCCTTTGGTCTGATCTTGATTAGGTTTTCGGTTTGAATCGTTTTATGCCTGCCTTCATCTTATTAAAAACAATCTGGTAAAGATAAAGTAAAGGAAGCATGTCAAAGTTGCCGTCGGTTTAACTTGAATCTGTATTAGATTTGATTGCACTCGTTTTAAACTTCCATCGCTCTTGTTTAAAACTTCCTTTATTTTAACTGGTATGCAATAAACTCTTTATTTTGCAGAAAAAACCCACCAGTCGCCGCTTGACTTCACAAAATACTTATGCAGAGACATTTATCGGTAAGTAACTTTAGTTTGCATTTCGATAAATCGTGTTCATGGACATATGTGGGGGTGAAACCTTCGGAAAATTGTGGAGATCTTTTTCAAAGAAACTTCTTTTAACTCTTTCGCTCCCGCGATCATCGATTGATGATCTCGTGTTTTCAGTGTTTACCTCAAATTTTTTTAAATTGAGTTACAAAATTAGTTTACTAAAAAATCGATTTGTGACTTTATTTTTCATCCGATTTTCATAAAATTTTCAAAAAATCACACTTATTTCCTCACGCATCGGAAGATGTATAATTTGTGCCCTAATTCTTGGATTTTTATACCCAAAAAGGGTTAAAAACACCAAGAACCCAGTTGCAGACGACAAAATCAGCCAAATTCTCAGCACGTGCCAACTACCGTAAAATCAAATTGAGATTACATCTTTACCACAACACCAAACCCTTTATCATTAACACAGTCTGAAAACTACTCTTTTGGGGCATCATTTCACAAAATTTCAAGCGATATTAATAAATTTTACTTTTTTGAATTTCCAAATTTTTTAGGGGTTTCAAAACCCCCCCAAACAAATTTGAATGGTAAGTAGATAAAAGTAAATTTAGTGCGTAAAAAATATGATATGTTGCTAAATACAGGTCTCATTTAAAAGCTTAGGAAATTTGCTTTCCAGCAATATATGACTTTAAATAGTTTAGACTAAGTGGTATATGATATTTACTGATCAAAAATGAGTACTGTACATCATGTCAGTTCAAAACCCCCCAAAATTTTTTGACTTACTTTCACTAAATTATAATTTTTAGAAAAACTACACCCTATAAAAAGATAAAATAAATTGCAAATGTTTCACCACTAAAGTCGTCATTTTGTATCAAATTTCCAAGGAGACAAGAAGCGAAATACAAGTTTAAAAGCTAACAGAAGTTTGGCTTCTCTAAATCAAAGTTTGCTGTATCCCCCTTGTTTCTCAAGAAATGGTAATGGTGTAAACAAGCGGCTGTTTCATTGTTAGTGACAACATATTCTATTTAATCTTGATATTTTCTGAATCTTGAAGAAATTCCCTGTTCAAAAATACATAATGTTACATGGTTCAGGCTAACCTCTAGCAGATAATAACTGATCATATTTTAGGTACTAAATTTAACTACCAAAATTTGGTACCGGTCGGTACCGGTCAAAAAAAAGGTCATGTGCCTCAGAAAATTGCAAATTGTAGAAAACCTAGGCTTTTAGGTAAGTTTTGATTGATGTACCTTGAAAGCTTATTTCCTTAGCATCATCTTGCGACCATTTCTAAAAAAATTGGTAGAAAATAAAATCTGTAGTGATCTTTGAGGTGAGGGTACCTCTTTAATTTTGAAGACAACTCCCCCCAGTTGGGGGGGTTAATTTGCATAAAATTTGCATATTCAAAAAAATGTTTTTTTTTCTATTAGAAATCCTCAAGAAATGTAGATTTCAACGATATATCACACTTAGTGTAGAAGTAGACAGCTGAGTAATGATTTACAAACAAACTTGAGGTACATAATTATGATTAATTATGATTGATTATGACAGTTTTTCGCGCTGCCACCTTACGACATTTTTTTCGCTTTTCACGCGGGAGCAAAAGAGTTAAACGACTTTTTTGCTCTTTCTCTTTTCCCAAAATTATTTCTAATTTTGCACTCTGTGTAGCGTTCATAAATCGAAATTGAGTTAAGGTCGTGGCGGGTCTAGATGTAATACTTGGCTAATGAAGTGATATTGATTGCGCGTAACGTTCGCTGAGAATATCGCAGAGCAATGTTTTGCAAGCTTTTTTTGGTGCAAATTTTTTAACATTTTCCGAACTTACGATGCACCAATAACGTATAGATTGGTAGTGATGTTTATTAACAAATTTTTGATGTAACAGCAAATACAGTAGAAACGTGTACCGATCTAAGGTGATGTGTGTGTGTGTGTGTGTGTGTGTGTGTGTGTGTGTGTGTGTGTGTGTGTGTGTGTATCCTGGTTCTTTTTTACGTAGTTTTGTTCATCTTGTAACTGACCGCGTGAGGTTTGTTTCGGACTAGAAAAAAATGATACTAGTTAGTCTGATCAACTGTTTTGCCACCGAAATTGTGAATTCGTCATTGTGATATTGTCATGTCAAGCCTGGAAAATTTGAAATTAGTCGCGTCTTTGAGATCCATTTGATATAATTTTGGATGTTGTTCGCCTATAGCTATTTGTTGCTAGTCAACGGTTTCGGTTTGCTATATTTTGAAGGTTACGCTGCGCCAAAAAGACCTGAGAGTTACTGAATTGCTCAACTATTAACTTGCGTCTTTGCAGAATAGCTTTCGCTTTTTTCACTGATGATCAAAAGCTCGAAATAATAACGACGCCCTATGTACCGATTGGACTTTTCGATTTTTACGGCGCTTTGTCCGACCAGCACTAGCCATAAATCGGCATATGTTGTATATAAGGGGTGTGCATCCTTTTTTTGCTGGCAGGCCAATTCCAAAGTAGTTGAATATTTTGCGGGCCAGTCTGTTGGTAATTCGAGGTGTTTGTACACACAAATAAAGCTCAAAGCGCTAGCTGGTATTTTTCACCCAAAACGAGAGTAAAGACATTTTTTGGAAGATCGGTTTTTCCAAAGTCTTGTTGATAGGTTTGACATTCACTCTGTGCCACGGAGTTTCACGTCGCCGGTCACTTGGATTGCATACTTTTGCCATCTTCAATACCGATTTTCCCTCATGTGCATAATATCTGTGTTACCTGTGCGATTTGTGGTGGTAGAATCTAAATTTTGGCGCGCCCAGCTGATCCAAGTTCTACTCATATGTGAAAATATGCAGTTGTGTCTAAATTCTAGAACATTCAATATCCAAGAGCCATTTTATTCCCAACTTACTACTTTACTTTTCGCCCTTTACGACTCTCATGCACTACAGCTGGTCATCTTGTGTTTTGCGTTGTAATTCAGTTGCCGTCGAGAAAGTTCAGTTGTACTAACGGATTTGTTTTCTTACTGGCTGTACTAAGATTTTTGTAGCTTTAAAATGGCGGTATTAAGTACAATAATTACTTGAACTTTGATTGTCAGAAAGGGCTTTTTGTTGTTTTACATGCTAGTGTGTGTAACTATACGATTTGAGTAAATAGTCGAGTGTACTCGAATCGATCAAAATGCAGTCTTGGTTGTTAATGTGCTGCGTTGATTTTCCTAACAACAACGAACATTTTTAGTTAGTATAGTTCTCATGACTAAGGATAAGTGTCGTATACAGCCCAAAACAAGAAGGCTACAAAGCTGCCAATTAGCATATGCGACCATCTGGCCTAGTTTTGACTTAAAGCATGATATGTTGTTTATAAGTTTTCACAAAACTTGTATTAGTATTTTTCTTCCAAAACGTTGTGGCCAAACCGTTGCAGAAAATGGCTTATTGTTTTCTCTTTTGGTTCCAACATTTAATGTTGAATAAAATGCTTTTTTTGGCAGGTGTTTGGCTGATATAGTTTTAAAATACCAAAGACAATTTAATCCTTCAAAATGCGCCAGCAATGCATTGCTTTTTTTAGGCTTGTTGGGCTTGCATTGTTTGTTGTTTATCACTCCCACTCCTTGGAAAGCAATAGACATACTAAATACATGTATACTAATTTGTCTAGGCCCACCTCATGTTTGGATGGTTGACATCGAAGATCTTGATGAAGTGAAAAAGATTGTGGAGGGCGTTGTAAACGGTCCTGATGTAAGTATATTGTTCAGTTTATGGATCTGAACATTTTATTTTTTCCCAATGTAGCACAAGCCGTGGTTCGAGTATTTGCAACAGAATAGCCTATGCGAGCGAATGCTTTATGAGTGTGCAAGGAAAGACAGACTTTTATGTTTAGGCAGCAGGCTTTTCAACATCAATACGTCTTTGGCTTACGTGTCATGTTTTGCTTGAAGCCAGCTTCGATTAAGTATTTCGAACAAAGCTGATCAAGAGTAAACGTGGTGGTCACAGTTATGGCTGTAACATAATTAGTTGTAAATTTTATGATAGGCCTGTTTACGTGTCCGTTTGGAATGTGGGCCTGCGGGCTTGGAATCTTGCTAAGTCAATGAAAAATTACTTGGAAACAAGTCCATATGTCATATGATTAACGCCAGGAAAATTTCCTGCTCAAGGCTTCAAAAATCACTTGCAGAATCAAGTTCTTCGCAAAATAAACTGATTACGAAAGACTATCACAATAGCATAACCGGCGCGGTGGTGTAGTGGTTAGAGCGTCCGCTTCGCAGTCGGTAGACCTGGGGTTCATTTCCCTTGTCGAGTCATACCAAAAGACTTTAAAAAATGGTATTCACAGCTTCCCTGCTTGGCGCTCAGCACATAAGGGATAGTGTGAAGAACAAGCCGGCAAGCTTGCTTGTTGTGTCCTTGGGCAAGGCACTTAACGGGATGCCTCCGTCTTTATGTGGCAGACAGATGGTGGGGCCGAGCAGTCTACCCGTCCTGGTGGCCCAGTCTGACGAAAGACATGCAAACCGAGCATGAGCTCATACGCGTGAATGAATGAACAATAGCATATTTCATGCAGTAGGATATTTGAAATAGTCCTTTCTGTTCTTTGTATCAAACACAAACTGATGGAGTGTTTGGCAACGCATTTTTTCTCACCGCGTGCTCTGGCAAAAGGTAGCTTAGTTAAAATACCGAAACGTTTTTTAATTTAGAAGAAACCATTAAACATGGATAAAAACTTTTTACTTTGCATAAGTAACTTTCGCATTTCAATTACTGCTTTTAAAATAGGCAGTTGAATTTTCTAAGGCCTCTGGCTTATATTAAATGACTTATATTAAGTGTTGTAAAACCAGCCGACGTAAGTTTATAATTGCCCTAGGCAAGCAAGTGATAAACATATGAAAAACTGAAGATATAATGATCAGCTTTTCGTGTACAGTGAATTGCGCTACGTGTCATGTGTTCACAATTGAAACCGTTTTACGTGTTGTCGGAATATGGCCTAATTACTTATTTATGACTTGTGGCATTACACATATGTTGCTGCTCAATTTGCTGTGTATTCGTGCTCACCTGATTAATGCCAGATACTACCAAACATTTCTTTTTGCACCAGATTTTGAAGGCACGTTCCAACTTTTGAATACTTGGTGCTCAGCTGCGATCTTTTTGCAACTACCACGGGTATATTTGATGCAGAGAAACAAATTCCAAATCAAATACTGTCCAATTGTTGACCACTCGGGTCGATTGATTTATTAGCTTGTTTTGCGATGAAACGATCAAGTAGCTCCTTGTGTTTGGAATGGTGAAGTTGCTCAATCGCAATGTCGTAAAAGGCGACTTTGGGCCCCCGCCAATGGCAGTTCACTTTATTAGATTCGATTAGCTCTCTCCTGAATGCTTATTAACCAACCTTATTAACCAACCAATTATTAACCAATTTGCAGCGTAAGCCAACATGATCGGTTTTTCATTGTGCCTAGCCATTTGGCACAGCAACAACCTCTTTGTGTTGACAGCTGTAGGTGCTTGTTCATGCTTTTAATCTATTAAGATCTAAGTCAATTAGTCCTAATCTATTTGATTGAAAGAAATTTAAACTGCTTCATCGTGTTAGAAGCAATCTCATCTTTTGGTAACAAAGCTGTCACAAAATTCGCTGCCTCGTAAAAAGTGGTTCGTTTTATACCATTTTTTGTGATTGGTATCCGGCTCTGTCTTTGGAATAGAATCGTGGTGGGAGACAATTGAGCTCCAACAGTTTTGGAAATAGTGTAATACTATGTTGGCAGAGAGTGGTTGGCCGGATATAGCAGAATGAGAATATAAGTGGCCAGGTTCGGTTAAGTGTATGCGCTGCAATATGTAATCTCAATTTTGTCGACTCTTTTGAAATGTACGACTTGAAGAAGTCTGTTGCAGGTAATGCGTGAGATGCAGGTATAGAGGCGCGGATAGCTGACGGACCGCATTCTGACGAGGTCGTCGTTCGTTAGTAGAAAAAAATGACGAAGGTTTCTTGGCGGCTAAGGAAAGCTGTAGAAGAAAACAAGCAGCATTTTTGTTGTAGATTTAGAGAAGAGTGTGAATCGAACATTAGCATGCGAGATCATATGTTGCAGACACGACATGTTTCACTCGCTTCGGACGTTGACAGGCTAAAAGACTGATGTCTATATTTAGAAGCTAATGGAAGGGTTTGATTTTCAAGGCTCGCACTCATGAAAACTCAAGCACAGCTCCAATACTTTTCGTTAAGATATATTCAATTAGACAATGTAGCTCGACGAAGAAACGTACTGACTGGTGATCGTGAGATAGCGAGTTCAAGGCTCGTGTGATTCGTTCGTTGTTATGCGTTTACAAAACGCTGTAATTTCTCCGGCTTGATCACAGTTTTTTATGTCACAGTTCTCTGTGCCAACAGGGCTTGCAATTACGAACCAATTTAAGCGCTATTGTGATGCAAAAAACGACATTAAAGGCTTCTTGTGACCAGATAATAGAAAGAAGTAGAACAACTTTCTATTATCTGACGCCGACGTTACAAGGGCGTAGCCAAAAAAAAATTGAGAGGGGGGCCAAATTTTGCAACTTTTAATGTGACGTCATTTACTTATAACGGCATTTTGCCTTTCGTGAACTACGCTCGTCGCTACTATAAAAATTGCAGTGCGAAACCGAGAAAGTGCGAATGCGAGTTCACTGATCTAACGTAGTTTTATCAAGAACGGCTTTAATAGTTCAACTTCAATTGTGACGTATAACGCACTATTTAAGGAATTTCAAGGAAACCACACCCACTGGTAGGTTGAACGATCTGATAAAAGAAGCGACGTCTTTGTAGTAGTCCCCATCGCAATAAAACAAGGAAGCGCTCAGCGAGACGCCTATTTCTTGCAATTACCATAACTTGGATTATCAATTCATCATTCGACTGCGACATAGAAGAAAAACTTCGGCGATGTTTAGTGTGTAAAACGTACACATCTTGTTTGATAACATTTGAAAGTTTAAAAACTTATGAAGTCACGCCCGACCCACCCTCTGCTAAAAGTCAACAATAAACTCTAATGTACCTGCAGAGGCGCAAAAAAATTTATGTTTATATTTTTTTGATACTGTTTTGTAATTTGAATTAAAATTCAAGGGGGCCATGGCCCCTTTGGCCCCCCCGTGGCTACGCCTATGCCGACGTACAAAACTTTTAATCGCCTTCAGGCTCTCGCGCATACCAAGTACCAATCACTATACCTAAAATTCTTTTTTTATCGGTTGTATTAAAATATATATATGTTTTTTTGTGATTTTGAGGAGCTAAGTTGGACTCGTATAATCTGCCGTAAAGAAAATTAAACCTGGATCATTGCATGAAATGGTGTTAGCTTTGCCAGCGCTTTGCACAGACTGAAGCAGGCTGTGCTGAAGTTTAAGAAACATCTAATTAAGTTAACCGAGCTTGTTTTCTTGAAAACAAATCTTTCTCAAGTCACCAGTGAACGAACACTAAATGGGAGAGTGTTGAAAACGGGTCTGCTATTAATAAACAGCAATTAAGTCAGCTTAGACATATATTTGCCATAAGAAAAATTAATTTCGCCAACGTATCTTCAATTTCTGCAAAAAAAAGAATAAAAAATCGCCCAAAAAAAAAACATTAAATATTTTCAAACAAACTAATGGTGAACCAGAGAAAAGGCTGTAGTAAGATAACAATATCTTCAAAACTTAACAAGAAGCAAAAATATTTATCTGCACAGGGTCTACAATAACAATAAACAGCTATCAAAACTACAGTCCATAAAACTAGTTCCGACTCCTTTCAAAATACATTCAAACTAATATGATAGGTAAAGTTATATAGAAATAGATGTGAGATAAAAGAGACGTCTAATTACTAAATAAACAAAGGGCAGTATATCATAATAATGAGTGAAAGGTCATAACCTATAGAAACCGTGACGACGTTAAGTGATAAATAACGCACTGGGATATGAGAGGAAATAAAACTAAGACAGTATTTCAAAAACAAAAAATAGTTACAAAATTGCTTAATTGAGGGCGAGAGCATTTTATTTATGTTAATAGTGGCATTTAATTTGTCTAGCCATATGTTTTCGTAAATAGACAAAAGATGTTTGGGCGGTTGCTCTACAAACGCTACAAAAAAGCAATCGGCAATATCTGGTTTTGTCTGTAGTGTGAGTCTATGGGAAGGTGTGGTAATGGTGTAATAATGCTGCTTTATCGTCAATATTGTCGTATTTAAATTGATTCCAAATAAATCTGCGGTGGCACCAGCGTTTTGAGAATTTGTTTATGGTTTGACTATTATATTGTTTGTGACACAAACGGCATGTAGCCACGTATATGCCGTAGTTTGAACAATCTAAGGTTTGCTTCATTGCAAAAATTTTACCATCGGCTGCTGTGATGGTATTGGTTTGATGTACCGTAGATTTATTATGATTGAAATGGCCGCAAAGGGCGCATTTCTTGCAAGGTTGAGATCTTTCTTGACCAGTATTTTCAGTGTTTGAATGAGCTACCTTTTTATAATTGGTGAGCATAGTGGCAAGGGTAGGTGGACGCTTATACACGATGGTAGCTTGAACTAGGCTTTTCTCTTTGGCAGTAAGTTGGAGTAGACTGGAAAAAGCGGACGCCCAAATCAGCGTAGGACCTGTAGTCTTGTTTTCATTCAATGGTTTTGGTCCAAAACGATCAGTTCATGTTTTTGCTAAATTAATGATTTTCTCCACCACTTTTTTGTTGAAATAAGAGTCTGTACATTTCTTTTTTAGCCTTTCTGAATCTTTAAGGTACAACTCATTTGTTTCATTTAATCTGCATAATCTAATAGATTCATCGAAAACAATAGATTTGAAAATACATAGAAGGTGGTAAGAATTGCCATTTAAAAAACAATCTTTTGGTAGCTGTTTCTTTAATAAAACTAGTAGTAGAAGTCCGAATTCGTTAGAATTGCCAATCATGTGAAGAACATCCAGGAACTCCAGACTTTTTCCTGTTTCATTAGTGCTAACTTTTCTAAAAGTGAGTTTTAATCCGTACTCCATGCATGTATTCGTTAGTGCTTACTTAATTTTTTCAATTGGTTTACTACGATATGACAGCGAAATGATATCATTAATAAATCTTTTAAAGAGTTGTGCTTGATTTAGTATGTTGCTGATTTTAAGCAGAAGGAAGTGCATCGAAATATTAGCTAACGATACTGAATTATTGTCCCCTGTAATGATGCCTTGTTTTTGTATATAAAATTTGTTTGTATATTGAATTATAATGCTGTGTAAACAGTGCATTGCAAGATTGACCAAAATACATCGACCTGACAAGTTAAACTTTGAATGTTCTTTAAGAGCTAATTCTAGCGCCATTTTTACCGTCTCTTAATACTGGGATACAGCGCGCAGACGTCAGCAGCAACCAAATAAAGCGGGTCAATGTTTCTCATGTTTGAGGCATCATGATTTTTTTTCCATTCACACAAATCTTGCAAATAGTGCTTATTATCTTTACAAAACTCGTTAATAGTACTTTTACAAAATTCAACGCTAACTGGCTGTGACAAGTGTTCAAGGAATGCAGTGAATCGAGAAGTCATGATGTGGCCAGCAGATTGTAATAATCGAACAGTAATGTCAGTGATATTAGCAGATAGAAGAATAGAAGAAAATAGTTCGCTGAATTTCCGGAGCATTTGTGATATTTTTGTTCTCGTTCTTTTAAACCAGTCACATGAAATAGCATACTATCATCAATCGCACCAGCTCTGTCCAAGTTTTTCAAGAAATTATCACATTTATCCTTTATCTGTTGTAACTCGTGATGTCCTGTGGTCAAATTAACATGTGTCAACTCTTGAAATTGATTCGCAAATTCTCTTTCCATATTAAGTTGTAATCTTTAAAGTCAAGGAGAAAAAGTTTTCTATCTTTATCTGCATCTTTCTATTCTTAAACAAGTTTCTTAAAATATTTAAAGCTGCTTCTTAGATCTTGGCTCATATTGTTTCTATATTTAAAGGAAAATTCAACCTATGGCTTTAAGTTTTGAAGTTTAGACGTGACTGCTTCACAATATGCTTTAGTTTTGTCATTTACTAGATCAAGATTAGGTCTGAACATTTTGGGTACTTTCAGTTGGTGGGTAGATTATGCCACTCTTGGATTTTTGTTCTCATTATTTTTATTACTCAAGACGTTATTCCACTCTACTTTGCAAATTTGAGATTGCAAATTAAGCCACTCTGTAGTTTCAGTTTTTAGAGTTCCACGAGGGAGTCGGAGCAAAATTTAAGCCCTGAATTAAAAATGATTTATCATCGTCAAATAGAGGTATTGTCGACTTGTTAAGGATCATTTCATTAGCTCTCTGAATTTTTTGATTTTCTAATTTAAATTTCTTTCTTGTATCTTAACCTGTCTTTTTTGTTTTTTAGGGTTTTATTCTTTTTCAAACCTGTGCTATTCATCGACTTTTGTTTGTTCCACAGCCAGTTAAATCGTTTAATATAACGCATTGTGTTTCTTTCTTCAATAACAGAAAAGCACTGCCGGGAACGAGATTGGGGTGTAGATTCTTAATTTGCTCTTTAATACTGTGCAAATCTTTCGAAATTTCTCGCGATTATTGTATCAGTAGAAGATCAAAATCCACATTTTTTGTCGGTTTGAGAGTAGTCACAAGTTATGACTGACACAACGTATTAAAAACACCAAGTGCGATGTTTCGCAATAGATCTTTTGTTGTTGTCTGTTTATTTGGTTTTGGGGGATTTGGCGAAATAGACCACTTGCCGTAAAGCTCATTTTCATCCGCGATCAGCTTTGTCGGACAAATATCAACCCGCAACTAGATACAATAATTACGAAATTGATCCTTTAACCTTAACGAGACGTATTGTTTTTATTTTTTAAATTTAACTAAATCAGGCCAGGGTAAAAGCGGCATTCCATTCCGAACCGGTTATAAATACAAATTGCAGAATGGTAGCCCCACCATCAACCAGGCGGTTTGTCACTAGTGGGCGCCTAGAGGCAATCTCTCTAGTAGCTGGTCAAGCAGCTTCAATATTTCAGTTGATGAGAAATCAGTTTCATTCATTCACGCGTATGAGCTCATGCTCGGTTTGCATGTCTTTCGTCAGACTGGGCCACCACGACGGGTAGACTGCTTGGCCCCACCATCTGTCTGCCACATAAAGACGGAGGCATCCCGTTAAGTGCCTTGCCCAAGGACACAACAAGCAAGCTTGCCGGCTTGTTCTCCACACTCCCTTATGTGCTGAGCGCCAAGCAGGGAAGCTGTGAATACCATTTTTTAAAGTCTTTTGGTATGACTCAACAAGGGAAATGAACCCCAAGTCTACCGACTGCGAAGCGGACGCTCTTACCACTACACCACCGCGCCGGTTGAGAAATCAGTGTTGCAGACAAACACCTATTTCAGCGTTCGGTTTAGCTGTCCTTATTGGAATCTCTGCACGGCCAACTACGAAAAAATTTTAAACACACTTGTTTTATATATGCTTACGTACCTTTCAAGGCATTACTTCCGTGCTGTTATGCTCTTAACCAAATTACTTTCCGGCATTTTTTCTCTTTGAGGCAACGTCTTGCAGAATACCACTGTGCCAGCAGTGCTGGTATGTCTGAAGCGAAGGTGAACACAAGCTTCACGTACTGTGTTTTCTTTGGCAGTTTACCGGTGAATAGAAGTAAAATAATTTTTAACTATTTCGCAGGTTGGCGGCTACACGCCGTATGAATTCACTTGCTTTGGTATGCTGGAAAGAGTTGGGTTTTTGGTCGAAAATCAAGAATTTTGCGGGGACCGAAAGTCTTGGCCACCTTTGTCGGCCCTAAAGGTAATGAATTAGTTCGCAGTTTCCCTGTTCTTCTACAGCAGCTCTCTTGCTTTTTGCAAGAAAGCGATATTAGGGGAAAATGAGTTATTGCGATTTTTGCTGTGTTTGGTTAACTTGCATGTTGGTGAAAATTTGGCTGCAGAAACTTGAGTTGCCATAAAGATCCAAGAGTATCAAAACCTAGTAAGTACTCAGATAGCAATAGCATACTGGAACCTGAAAAATTGACTTAGAATTTTGAAAAAAAACGGTTTACTATGTATTTGCAAAAAACGAGAAAGAGATGTAGACGGTTTTGTTGCTCCAGGACTTTTCTGTGACGCTGTGGTTTTCGAATTAGCGATTTGGGCCTCACGCCTTTGCAAGTACCGTTGTTATTGGTCGCAAAGAGCATCTAGAGGTGAAAGGCTTGCCGATTGATCGAAAGTTGATGTAGTGGTACGTGATGAAGCTGCTGTTCACCCAGTATATCGCAAAAGGCTGTTGTCGGTTTTCCATCAGTGGTGGTCAGTCTTGCCACCGTGCAATGCGTGTTTATATGTGTTTTAAAATCGGTTGTCGCTTTTGCCAAATGCTCGTTGTGCGTTTGGGTGAGTTTCATTTCTTCGTCTATTTCCATCGCAAGGAATAGAAGGGGTTGATCACCGATCGCCACATTGCCATCGTTATGCAAAAACAAGTAGATATTGGGAGAAATGCACCATAACGGCTGTCTCCTGTCTTGATAAATGTTATAAAAAATTCATTGATTGTCATCAAATGGAGTTTATGTAAGATTGAGGAAATGTGATAAGAAAATGACGCTAGAAAGTGATTCAACTTAACTTCGATGTTTTCAGCCTTTCGTATGCCTTTTGGCTGTCAATGACATGTTGGCTGATAAAACGGCTTGATGAGAATAATGACACACAGACGTGCGCACATCAACAGATACTTGATGAGTTTCTGTTTTTAAGCCAGTTTCCGTTCGGTCGATCAGCTGAGTTTTTGCTATAATCTGTTACGCTGGTCAACACCAAGCCAAACATGGCTTAACGCTTTGTTTTATTTTAACTCAGTGTTAACGGCTCGCAACTGAGCCAAAATGAAACCAAGAGTAAAGCTGCCCTTGACTGCATTGTAGACCAGTGATTGGCTGTAGAAGAAGTGCGTCATGAAGCCTCAGTAAAATGCGCTTGTTCAAACCCGGTTTTTGTCAAGACTTTCTGTGCGCAGTGCTCCCACAAAATAAACTTCAAATTGTAGACGTTGTTTAATTGGTTCAAAATTATAGGCGCTTTTTAATAGATTCAAAATTGTAGGCGCTGTTTAATTGGGTCTTATAGTTTTTGAGCTGCTCTAGAGGGGAAGAAATCGTTCACTTGCATGTCATTTTCGTAAATATAAATGGCTGCAGTATGGACTGAGCGTCAAACTTGTAAGTCGACAGGCTACGTAGTTTAACGTTCATAGCGTTACGTAAAGATGTAACTAGGTTTGTCAGAGCGGTCCTTTGCTTTCAAATGTAAACTTTGGCTTCAAAGTGTGGCTGACGCCGATTGTAACAACCCATATCTATAAAAGTGGATATCGACTTCAAAATGGTAAGGCAACTCTTGCAGTCTCCCAAAACTCAGTTCACCCTGTGCTTGATGAGTTAAATGAGTTCATTCTCATTGTAACTAGTTTCTGCTGCACGAGATTACACGTTGCCGAAGCCGTGTACGTGTATCGCCAACCACTTGCCTTTGCATTGGGCATTGACTAACGAACTAGCTTTTCAATCTGCATGCTTTGTTTAACTTATGCTAAAGTGTGCGGAGCAGAGTAATTGAATTACGTTGCGTGGCTCTCTGGAACGAAAATTGCCAATCTTTTAATTGAACAGCCGGATTTCTCTTGTCCGTTTTCACTTCACGATTCAATGCATTTTGCCCGCACTTCCGTTCCCTCCATTCAAAGTCATGCGACACTGAGCATTGTAATGTTTTTTCTTCTTCGTCGTTTGAGCTATTCGTTGTGAGCTTTATGCAGGAATATGTATGTATAGGCCACACTGCGTTAGCGCTCACGCTCGGTTTGCAAGTCTTCAGTTAGACTGGGTACACCACGACGGGTAGACTACTTGGCCCCACCATCTGTCTGCCACATAAAGACGGAGGCATCCCCTTAAGTGCTTGCCCAAGGACACAACACGCAAGTTGGCCGGCTTGATCTCCACACTATCCCTATTTGCTGAGCGCCAAGCAGGGAAACTGTGAATACCATTTTTTAAAGTCTTTTGGTATGACTCGACTTGGGAAATGAACCCCTGGTCCACCGACTGCGAAGCGGACGCTCTAACCACTACACCATCGCGCCGGTGTAATGTTTTGTGAGCCCACGCTAATGCCTATCGCCAGCAAAAGCAAACGCTACATCGCTACGTTGTCACGAAACGCTTATGAAAACAGCTTTTTGCAACGCAGTGCTAAGCCTATTTCTTTAAATAGCTTTTGAGTTATCCTCGTCTGTGTATGAGATACTTAAAATTTGATTTGAAATTTTAGGTTGAAGTAGCAAAGCCGCCTTTTTCGTGCTCCGAAGCATGCTTGAAGATAGGTCTGATCTGCGAGCCACACTTCTTCTATGATATCAATCAACGATCGACGTTTAAGATGCTAAACGTACAGTGCAATTCATACAAATCACCTACTGCTACAAAGGAAGAGATAGATTATCCTTCTTTCAAAGGCACAGAGTAAGTATTACAGAATGTTCCTTTGCTTTTGCCTCGCGGAGTTAAGATAATGGCACTGATCGTTCAGCGAATTGAAAAAGGCCCTTACTGGGAAAACATCTATCAGTGGCAATCCACCTTTGTGGTTGTGGGCTACCGGTCTGAAATTAGTGTTTATGACTGATTTAAAATGATCCGTTTTCTCCTAGTTCATGGACGGCAATCCGTTCCTCAAGAAATGCATGTGGCTTTGTAATTCTTTTGCTTTAACTCTCGTGGCAAGACTTTGAGAAAAGGTGTGAAGTTCGTAACTCCGCTAAAATACCATTGCTATTCGATAGGAATGAATTTTGGAATATAAAGTGTCGTGTTGCTTCTGTGATAAGTCTGATTCGAAAGCGAGTGGATAGCGGTAGGCGAACACAGAATCACCCGTCTATGCCGGCAAAAAAAGGGAAAAGTGGATGTAAGATCAAGCTTAACTGGAAGCTTGTCTCGCATGACTCTTTTATAAGCAAAGTTGCCGAACCTCACCCTCAAGCCTGCTGATGATATGATTTATGGCGAATTTTGATCATCCGGTTTGCATCTTCAATCCCAGAAAGATGAGAAAATAATCTTTTTGGAGAACAAATCCGGCTATTCGAAAAACTTCCGGAAGGCATGCTTTGCTGACAATGCCGAAGATCAAAGACCATAGCGCAACCTAAATGTTGTACGTTTTAAATTTGCCAATATGTTTTTTTCTAGATGTTACATACAAGGAAACCCGAAGCTGTTCAGCTGTGCCGGACGCAGCACGGATACAAATCGACTCTGTCCGTGTCGGGATTTCGTTAAAGGCCAAGTTGCAATGTGCAAAGATTGCTTCACATAAATGCCATGCGACGGTATAAGCAAGATTAAGGTCCATGGACAGGCTAAAATGATTGCTGTACCATCTATGCCGTGATACTTTTCCAAGTGCGATTTCTGCAAAGCCTTATTTTTGCTTTTTCACATCTGCTTATCCGAGAACAAGCGAGAGAGTAAGGCTCACCTATACAGCGTGAATCGGCCGCGACGTACGCACTACACATTAGACCGGACCAAATTTTATGAAATTTCTGACATCTCGATGAAACCTTCCGAAAAGGTGCAACTAACCCAAAAAATCTTAAATGTTAAATATTTGAAAAAATATTGGCTTATGACGGTTAAACGTGGCGTTTCCATGGTAACGAATACTCAGTTTTTAACTACAGGGCCTAGAAGTTTAAACCTAAATTGAAATGTTCGAAAGTGGCAAGTTTATGTAGACTTCAAGAGGGTTTTTTTGTACTACGTCAATAGTAAAAAACTTGTGGGCAACAAACTGATTTTTGATCTTAATGGCTACAAACCATCATTATGCTTATATATTGAATCATTTTCGACGGCTGTCTTATGAATTCCTGACAATGCCATTGGCATCGCTATGCATTTCCGGTTTATTCATAAAACCATTAATTTGCAAAAATTTATTCAAAATGCAGTACTTACATTGCAAAAACAAACCATGAAAATGTCGATTTTACGTCTTTTTTTCCGCGTTTCGAAGGCTTACACCTGGTGATTGTATATTTCTACCACTGCACACTCACTATTGATCCAGACTTTGTGCTGGAGATATGGATCACTTTACAAGAAAGATATTCAAAAGTGTGCTACCCATAACTTGTCATAAGCCAATTTCTTTTACTAAAAAAAGGCTTATCTTTGAAAAATGATTTGAAGATTACAATCAGAGCCATACAGTCTTCATATCAAGAAAAATTGATTGTATACAATATGTTTTTTGTCACTTTCTTGCCATCTCACTTGATGAATTAGTTTGCATTTTTAGTTTTTCTCTGGCCCTGTTAACCATGCAATCCTTGTAACTTCTTTCGTTTTGCTTGGCTATTTTTGTGGTGATCTGAATTGAAAGACTTAGAAGCACATAACATGTGAATAGCCATGATGTTACCCTTTCTGTGTCATTTCTGATATGTGTTAATACCTTCGTGAACATACCGTCCCAATAAAGAGCCAACTCCCAGTTTGTTCGTAAATACCAGCTGCGCTGTACAATCGCGGCTGTGATTTTTGTTTTTGGTAGTTTTCACCAAATAGTTAACACTGTTCAGCGCCTTATCTTCCGTTTGTTGAAAGCAGCTGCTGATTCTGTAAGCGGCTGATTAGGTCTGTATTAGCCTGTATTAGAACAGTCTGTATTAGCCTGCAAGTAGAAGTTCTTGATTGGGAAACTGCTTTTTGTTTCACCATGGGTGGTGAAGCTATGCCTTGATAGAGCTAGTAGATGGCTTTAGAATGTCAGACTCGTTTGGTTAAATATTTCAACTCCTAATCATTTGGCTTCTTGCTCTACGTCTTTTTATTCATCTAATTTTAATTCCGCCCTCCCAAGTGTAGCTGTTCACTTTTTCCTCGCGCATCTTTTAAATCCATTCAATCTTGATATCTCCAATTCCTTTTTCCTTTTGTTTTTTCGGAACTATTGACTTGTATCTTACTGAAATGCGTAAAACGAAAGTTTCAATCTTGCGTTAAAGAAAATGCCTTTTGACTTTTTCGGCCTATCCATCTATTCTTAGCTTTCTTTTTTAGTGGTTGGTATAACGCTTCACATTGTTTTCTCTTAGTCATTCTCAAATTTGCGATCTCGTTTTCCGTCAGACTCCAAATGTCATCGCCAATCTAGTTTTGATTAGTTTTTGTCTTCAGCAAAAGCCTGGCGATTTCCATGCTTGATTGCTTGCTCCAGACCTGAACTGTGCCAGTAATGTTGGTAATTCTAAATAATTTGATTTAAGTTTCTACTTTCTACGTCAAGTAGTTTATGAAACATGGACTTTGTGTTTAAACAGACATCTGTTGCCATGAAAGCGCCTTGTCGTAACGTCAACAGTTTTTCAACATATTTTATATTTAAGGTTTTTTTGGTCAGCCGCATCATTTTGAAAGGTTTCATAGAGTTCTAAGCACCTTCGTTTCATTTTTCCAGTCCAAGACGCAAGGTTTCTTCATCAGGACATCTTGATCATGTTTTGTCACATAACTAGTTCGTCATACACAGCAATGAAACTGTTTAATGTAATGAAATAACTTCAGCTTGGCTCCAATTGAATGCAAAGTATTTGAACAATTCTTAGTTGCTTTACATCATTTCTGAAAAGCCATTTTTTTGAAAAAGCCATTTTGTCGCTTGGTTATTAACTAATATTAAATCTTCAGTGCAATAGGTGATGTATCAGGTGTAGATCCATGTTTTTTGATAGGAGACCGCAAAGGTTTTAAAGATATAAAAGCCATGCAGGTAACACTAGCTGCTCAAATCCATGTCGTATGTGGTGCTATAATAGGGGCTCTCCATTAAGGGTCTTACCATGAGAGTAAGCATGAATTCAGCGACATGAGATTGCTAAAAGCAATTGCATCAAAAAAGATAATCTCAACCCCCCGCTAAGACTTCAGATTAATGTCATCTGACCCATACCATATTAATTTTAAGCACCGGTGATATATGACTTACAAAGTTGCTGCTGAAACAGCGTTTTACAAAAAAGGGGAGTAAATTTTATTTTTTAAAACTGTTAAGGGTTAAACGAGAACAACTAGGTTGAGAACCCATGTGCTATAAGAACTTTTTTGTAATTTGTCTTAAAAATCACTATGTCATACTTTGCATTTGAGGCGTTTTTGGCTAAAATCTTGTGAAGCTCAAGAGCAATGCCAACAAAAAATCTCAAACGGTTGTAAATGAAGGTTTAACCTGGTTTTCCGTCTAAATGAAATGTCGGTTAAAGGGAGGTAGTTTATTAACTAAAATCTATATTGCTATCGCAATCCTGTCAAATTTAGAAAAAAACAAGTTCGAGCAAATGTATGCTTAGTTGTTACATACATGTAAAAATAATGTTACGAAGTCTTTCGGCGTTCCTACAAAACTTATGTATATAGGAACTAAAATGTGTATAGGAACTAAAATAAGCCTGTGCTGCTCTACTTGCAATTAAGCGAAGGTAATAAGTGGATTGGCTTGCCAACTTACTAAAACTAACCACATTTTGCTGCCTGAAAAACTTTTTTGTGTATTCTGCCGACAAAAAATCTTATCCAAGTTACTCTGAACAGACAAAAGTTGATACAAGAATTGATAATTTCACAGAACAGTAAAATAATGATTACTTCAGTAGTAAACAAAAACTCGAATTTGATCACAAAAAGTTTTTAGTAATGCAACTGTCGCAAAACAGAGTTTTGATTCCACCTCGATAATAATATTTTGTAATTGAGGCGACGCATGTTCGGTCTAACAATCTGTCTCTACCTTTATTACTAAAACCTGGCTATTTCAGTAATGAATATCTTATCTACTAGTTCTAGATTCTCCCCGCTTGTTGTTGGAAACAACAAGAAATGTATTCACAATTAAGCTTGACCTCAACTGTACTACCAATTACAACAGCTCTCAATTCCACCTGGCCTTTACGGCTTCCAACAACAATTACTCTCCGAATGATCCAAGTCAGATAATTATGAGCACTACGTATCTATTTCTCTCCATATCTCTTGAAAGGTTTTTCGGCCATATATATATACATTTTTTTGCAAATTAATTGACTCACAACGAAAAACGCTACAAATTTCCATTTTTTTTTTGGTTCATTTCGATGTTAAAGTAACAACTATTTTTGACGGGAATAGATATGACCGCCTTTATTTACGATCAACTCCTTGACTCGTTTTGGCATCGATTCCACGAGTTTTTGGCAGTTCTGACTGAGCAATTGTTTAGTGTCGGTACCACACGTCAATAATAGCTTTAACGAGCTTAATTTGGGTTGTTTAATACTTTTTTAAGAACTAAATATTTAATACACAAATTTTTGATGTGGTCCAAATCAAGTAAATTTCCAGGCCAGTCAAAAGCTTTAATGTAATTTTCTGTTGACGCTTTTTTCTTTTGTTGCGATATGGCAGGAAGTTATTTCTTACTGAAAAATCCCTCCATTAGGAAATGCCCTTTTCATATCTCTCATTATCACGGTTACAGCGAAAGGAAATCTAACTCTTAAATCTAAAACTGCTTTAAAACATTATTTGGGGTGCTTTACGCCTTGATTGTTGCGACATAGTGTGTTTTTCACTCTTCTGTTGACAAACAGACTGTGCTGTCCTTGTGCTATTTAATGGCTTTCATCTAAAATTAGAAACTTTTTCCAATGTGCCACAGTCTATTCTTTGCACCTTTTTGCTCATTCAAGCCTTTTATTCTGCATTTTAAAGGTTAAAAGCTGCTTCTTTAGCAGCGTTACCTTTCTACCAACTAAAACTGGTCATCTTCTCACAAGAGGTACACTAATGGCTTTCCCTACTGAAGACATCTTTTTGTTGGTGGCTACTTGTTTTTCTGGAATCGAGTTTACTCTTTCTCAAGAGGTATTCATCATCTTTTGGCGAGGTATAATGGTGAGAGGTCGCATATCCAAGTTTCGATGTGAAATCCAGGAGCTCTTGCTGAACAGTAAGAGAATTTGGAGAGAGATTAGATATCACGTTGACAGGCAAAATAGGAATTCCATTTTAAAGTGTTTCAGAAAAACGTCAAAGATCGAAGTAGGTTAAGCCTACACACGACTTTTTATGTAAGGTAGATATCTCTTGATCCAAAATTCTGATATGTGTATCAACGTCAAACTTTTTCAGTAAATCGAGAAGCATTCATCCATTAGTTCATTTTTATGTTATCGAAGCCGTGTGGCAGGAAAGATGTTTTCAATTACAGTATCACATCTGTGGTCTTCTAAGAGCTCATTGTGGTGTTATACGAAATGGTGAGTTTTGGTTACAACCATCGTAAAATTGCGACGAATTTGTTTGATATTATTTGCAATAGCCTCCACCTTATGAAAAGCTACAAATTGGAAGTGTAGAAGTTCTCCCCATGTTGCGTAGATAGGTAGTAGGTGTGATAATATATATGGATAGATAAAAACTATTATCCAAGGTCATCTTGGCATCAAACCATGCCTTCATACTTAACTTCAGACGTAGATGCAACATACGGCACTTGAACTACATCGCTGTACATATCTTAAACCATCTTCCAATGCACCGAACGTTTTTCGAAGGTGTACTTGATTAGACCATCTAGTTTCTCCAATCAAGTTCAGTTTACTCTGCATGTCATGGTTATGTGTTTGGCAAATCTGCTTCTTCCACATGTCCATTTGCAGATAAGGCTCCCGAAAGAACCCTGCAATTTATTGAAGTTATTCAAATAGAAATATTGATGCATAATTAATTGTACTAGCGTCACAGAGTTGACAACTTGAGAACGTGAGCATAACACCATGCGTGAGTGTGACCAGGAGATTCTTTTTCAAGAAAAGCTGTCGGTCTTTTTCGCTGTTCTGATATCATGCAATTTTAGAAACTATATTCAGAAAGATTTTTTTTAATTTTAGAAACTATTTAAGACATCACCATATTTAGAAACTGTTTTGATATGCTTAATGCTCCATTTGTACAGTTGGAGATGCATTAGGGCACATCTATGTTTTGCTTTAGCAAAATTTCTTTCGTCAGCTTGCACAGGTCTGCTCCAGTTGCCGAATGACTGACGACAAGTGCCAAGGAATTGTTTTTCGACGTTTTCGCTTACAAAGCGTAGAATAACATCTGTTGGTTGAGGTTACATTTTGTGTTTGTTCGATTGGAAGGAAATAAATATCTGATTCTCGAGCTGGGGTAGAAATACTGTATCTTCTTTCATTAGCTTCGAAATAGCAGCATGATATACTGTAGTTAGCTGTTATTTTGGAGATAAATGTGTTTTTCTTTGCACGGTTATGCTTGCCGAGTTTGTTTTGCAAAGATCTTTTCGTATTTTTTTTCCAGATGACACTTCAGAACGTCGTCATATTTCGGAAGTAGAACAGTTTTTAAATGTTTCATGATCCACGTTTTCATTAGACGACGTTGACTCTTCTTTCGAACTTCCTCTAGCTAGCTCCACGTTTCTTACAGTTTCTCCAAAATCTTGCTACTGCTGAATCGCAAGTGTGCCTGAACACATGCTTGATGTTTCTGAGAACTAACCCCGATACCAGTTAGGAATTTACTTCAGAGCTGTTTTTGTTGACAATACGATAGGCATAATCGCTGCTAACGATTTCCAGTGTCACTGGATCGAAAATACAAATTTCTACCGCTGAATTTAGTTGTTTTGGGTTGATGAGGGTGAAATTTGAAATATTCTCGTAACTCATATCGCATAGGTTTTACAAACTACTTCTGGTTTGGGTTTTCTATTACCGACGCTATATCACTGCATGATTTACGGACTAATGTTGACCTTCCGATACTTGATGAAGGAAAATTTCAGAAGGACTTTAGCTTTCTGATACTCTCACATCGCCATTGACAGACTGATTTTGACGTTAAGCAGCCCAGGCGCATTTACGAATTTGGCATGACTTTCTGAAGAAGTGCTAACTTTTGCAAAACTGCTTAGATATTTATGCACTTTGCAGGAACTTTTTTGAGTTTCTTCCTCTTCTGGCGTTCGCTCTCAGCAACGCTTTTCTGATTCGATTTCTAAAGATTTTAACTGTTGTCGAATATGCGCTGCATCCCATGTTTCAGTTGCGGTTGAAACAAACAGCATTGCATAGATAAAGCGGGGGGTAGGCTATTCTAGGCAACGCAGCGCTAGCCATCAAAAACGTTTAGCCTCTTGTGGCTTTACTACAAGATGTTACTGTTAGTTAAGAAGGCAAAAACGACACATAAACTTTTCCAATGTTTTATTATGGTGTTACGAAACAAGAGAACGAACAGCTAAAAAGTGGTTGCGAAATCTTAAATGATTCCTACACTTGGTTCATTCCTTTAAATCGTTTCTCGCTTTAGATGTTATATTAAAAATTTTGCCTTGGTAAGAGTCAAAATACGTAAATAAGAGACGACTACTGTCTTTCAAATAAACTTTTTGTTCGTGCATGATCCAAGGCCGTGGCCGCCTGATCGGGCCACCGTCAAGCGGCTCATCGAGAAATTTTCCGAATCCTCGGTGGGCTAGTCTGCTCCTGCGTAGCAACTACATCAAAAGAATAAATGAAACTATTGTCAGATCTTTAAACTTGTAAAAACTTTAGCTATATCTTTGTTTTGATAAAGTGCTCACGATAACGATGCTGTTTACACTTTTCACTAAAAACTAAAATGCTTTAAGATTTAACCAGTGCCTCGTAGCTATATTAATTTAAGAGGGGCCTTTTTTAAAGACCGATAGGTAGTAGGTAGTAGATTACATTACATTCGCGTTAAAAGCTTTTTAAGATCATTAGATTAACACCTTCAGTGTACAAAAGAAATATTTGTTGGGGATTTTGTTCTTTTCTTACGTTACTGTGTCCTTAACAATCGTCAATACATAGAAACAGGTATACAGTGCTATAGAGTTGTATCGTTTAAACCAGGTTGGTGACCTGTACGCAGCAGCCCCTATATTTCTTTATGTACTAAAACGCATACTATTTTGCTTTGCTAATTCTCCCATTTAATTGCTGTTTCATGCGTGGATGACCAGGAAGTAGTTTTTTGACCGCTCATTTCATATATGTGGCATGTGCATCATGCACTAAAATGCTGAATATAGCTTTCAAGCCTGGCTTACACTGAGGGCATGTGCAGATTAATTTTTTGCTTGTTTTATTTAGGCTTGATCACAAGCCGTGCACGGCTTTATTGGTTGATTATCAAGGAATACGTCGCAGTTTTAAAACTGTTGTTGAGGATTCTGTGTCGTTTTTTAGTTGCTCTCGAGTGATAATGAAATGGCTGTTTTTTGTATTATTTCTATGCATTTTTACTCTAGAAACTTTTTTCGCTATTAAAAAGTGTTGTTTTATGTTAAGCTATTTGTTGGAAGTTTTGTCGATTATTGAAGTGTGCTCTTGTCTTTCAAGAGGGGGTTTAAACATAAAAAACTAGAAATCAGGCCCTTGGAATTTTTGCTACGACAGTAACAAATAAAAAATTGCTAGTTTTGTATTCCCCACGAAATATCCTTCGTATATACGCCTAAAAACCCGGTATATCAGTTTCTTTGTCATAGCGTCAATATTTTAGTGTACTAATTACTTTCGTATTAACAAAATCACTTTAAAAGAATGTAAACACTATCTGGGTATACTTTCCACCTGATGTAGCGTTTTTGCATCTACCAACGAACATAGGAGAGCAAAAGATGTCATTACTCCCAAAATTTCAAAACTTAATAAATAAAAAGTAGTATCAGAGATGCCTGAATGAGTGATAAAGCTTCTTCAATCTTTCCCCTCTTTCTCTAATTATTTTCTAGTTGCAATATTGTTTACACTAAATATTGCAAACATCTGAAACAAGTGTTTACATCGTTTACACCAGGATTGTTAATCTGGCCCACAGCGTAGTATTTTGTGGCCCCCGCAAGATTTTTTGGCACCTCCGGAACATTGTTTTCCAAAATGAAAAAAAAAACGATTTTCCGGTTATAATTATGTGAAAATAGCTACAAAAACCGTAACGAAAACATTTATTAAACAAAAATTTTTCAAGTACAGTAGTTATTGAGTAAAAAATGCGAGAGAATTTCCTTTGAAAGCATTGACCTCCGAAAAAAAAATATAGTCTGATCTGCTAAAATTTTTTACAACATAGTCCGGCTCCCGTAAAATGCAGATATGTAAATGTGGCCCACGAGTTTGCCACCCATGGTCTACATCTTTATGCTGAAGTAGCAAATGATAGTTGTAGCAAGAAATTACTTCAAGCAATCATTTTCAGTGAGTGTACATCTGCATAAAAGCCTTCCGAGGTCGCTCTTGCAGAGCATTGCAATTTGCTTAAGCAATTTTTAAGTTTTGAGACTAGATAGCCACTGGCAGCCTTCTGTGATTCTTCCATCAGGCGAGCACTACTTTCGGGAGGCTACAAGCATATTTCTCTGCCATAGTTGGAGATGCAGAACCTTTTGCTTTGTGTCCAATTTAACTGCGATCTGATGCAAAAAGTGGTTTTTGTTTTGTGGTGTAGCCATCGGAGCATCGTATAATATTATATGTTGCAGACCTGTGTTTATAAGTGGTTCTCTTTGCATTCGGCTAGCTTCTTTGGAAAAAAGCTTATTCTTGTCCGATTCATTGTGTGTTTTTCCACGAATGTATTATTTTAGCCACATACAGACTGGTTTTGTAATATTTTTTGAACTCGCCGTGGTTTCAATTCAATCAAATCTAATAATTTCAGCTTTTGCAAAACTTTTTTTGGCCACCTGCTGCAATCGCTAAAGTGTTCTTGGCTTACAAATTTTAAAGACGGTGAAGAAATATTGAGCACCTTTTGTGGATCACATGTAATGAGCTGATTGTAAAGCAATTGCATTGCTGATATCAATTCATTGTACTTCAGTTGATTGAAATATGTTACACTTGAATGAGGTTCAACGAGATTTATTGCAATCAAACCACCCACTGCACAAAATACAGTTTAGAAATCAATCGAGGAGAAAGGTCGAACAATGCATGCCAGTGACATCACCTCCAAAATAAGCAACGACTGCACAGGGGTACACAAATCTGTTAATTCTCTCCTTTTTTAGGCGACTGGTTAAACTTTTTCTCGAAGAAATGAATAAAGAAAAGTCTTTTGAACAATTCCAGGATTTGTGATCAAAATCAAGTGAAACACGTCCGGTTAAGCTATCAATTAATTGTTGAAAAACAGTGCCGTAGTTTGAAGAAGCTTTGGTAAATTTTATCCGGTTCAATGCTTGTTTCAATGTCAGAAAAAACTTTGGATACTTTTTTATAAACTTCAAGCAGAGATGGGTTTGACATAGTAAATGTTTTGGCACGTAGTGTGCTCCAAAATCGTTTGCAGTGATGTCATCAACCTCAAAATTGTACGCTGCAGCTTTTGTCATTTAATAAGAAAATTTTTTAGAAATATTTTTCGTTGACACACCATTCACGGTTGATAAAATACACAGCACAGTTTCTTTTAGCAGAACTAGATTGCTAAATTGGCAATGCTAGTAAACTCCCGGTATTTACCATAGTCAGTAATGCCTTGAACTGCTTAGCTTCCAAAATCTTGTGCTTGAGATCTATCAGTACGGTATGTAGTAACTGCACCAACTTCACTCTCCATTATTTTCTCCACAAGACAATCTAAGCCTACTGCACAAACAATTTAACCGGCTCTTCTGCAATTTTTGTTGTGAGGTGCTGTATCTAAAGACAAGTTGTGTCTTCGGTGTGGTATTTCCAATATCGCCGGCCAAGCATAAATTTTTCTGTTTCAATAGTTCCAGCTACTGCTCGCACTGTAGAGCTGTGCTATTTACTCATTAGCAAATCTACGGTGCTATTAAACTCTGGACTTATTACATTAATGCTGCTTTAAATGAATTTAGAACACTCAGGCATAGAATAATCACTATTAGGGCTGTATTTATTCGCAATCAGTTTTTTTTTCTTTTATATCGAGTTTGGTGACGTTCAAGTGAATCAGAATCACACTCATCGTCAGCATGAATTCCCATTTTTTTATTTGATTCCTTTCTACTTAAAAGACTTTCTTTTCCCTCATTCATTTTTTGTTTCATCATTTCTAAAGCCTTTTCTTGTTAGTTTTTTTCCAGTTTTTTGTCATCTTTTATCAATGGCATCAGTGCTGTACATTTTTCGTTCATACGTTGATCTTTTACAAATTTTTATCTCCCCCGTTTTATTTTATAGAGCTTTTCAATACTTTGTCTACTGTTATCACCTTCGCTGTAAGTGTCAAAAAGTTTTGCCACATCACAATTAAATTCATCCAATAACACTTTTTTTGGTTTTTGGTAAAATTTTTGTTTCAAATATGTCAGACAACGTTCGAACTTTGTGTGCAATACAAAATCTGTTTGACATGTTTGAGAACTGTGGTGTAAATATTGCGGTATAGCCGTTGGTCATTTAAATTGGAAGCAACCATGTAGCTAGTATCCTCTGAATTTTACCACTATTCTCAGTTTTCAAATTAAATAACATGCATTGAAAGATGTCTATTTTTTTATTCGAAGAAGACGAAGAATCAAAGTTTCCAATTTGTAAATTTCATCTCCAATTCGCTTTGTGAGGTTTCCTCCTTGTGATATGTGGCGAGCTAGCATTACTTTTGCTACCAATACTTGACAAATTTGGTTAACTGGTTAAAGTAAGTTCATTGGAGGTTTATCTTACTTACAGCTAGCTTCTGAAATAAATATAAGGTAAACTTTTTAAAGGCTAAAATTAGATGTACGAGCGCAATTATTCTGTGCAGGCCTTATTTCAATAAAGCTTTCAAGTTAATCTGAAAAAACGGTAGAACAAACATTTTACAACTTTATAACAAATAATCTTGTGGCAATTTATGACTTAATTTATTTTAATATACTGTATTGTTTAAAAGTGTTTGTGTTTAAAATCATGCAAAAGTGCTGTAGAGTGAAAACTACTGTCATTTCGTATTTCGCTTCATTGAAATTTATTACACTCATTATATGGGAGTTTTTTGAACGCAACGTTTTTTTAACGCGTTTAGTTGTATCTAGCATATTTATCCAAGGGCATTTTCTTTAATTAGGTTTTAAGCCTCCTCCCCATTTGTAAGGTCAGAAGTGATTGTAAGGGGAGGGGACAAAATTTAGTTAAGATCTCTAAAAATCGCTTTAAGAGCAATTTATATAATGTAAAAATAGTGAGAATTTCAAGTGGCGGGCTTTTTTAGGCCTAATATGAGCTCTGTTTATGGTTGTGGCCTTGATTCGAACTATGTCGTGCTTAGTTTTTAGCGTGTTGATCAAATTGTGATACTGTAATGGCTAGTTTGTGTGTTTTGTGTATGAATCTGATTTTGATGTTAACTAGATTGTTATTGCATGTCTAAAGCATAAGAGGATGTTTGTTGCAGAAGCAGTAAGGTTACTAAATCGCCTCGGACATCTTCTCTTGCGTCGGGACTTAAATGTTAAATGTAATGTGTTAAATTTACAGGATCGTTTAAGTTCGTTTTTTAACATTTTTTTGTATCGAAATGGTTTCATTATACGAATTAGCGGTACGAAAACTGATTGTCTTTATGATGTGTCTGTAGCCTAGGCCAGAGTGTTCCCAACTACGGTCCGGGACAACTTCATAAGGGGTCCGTAAAGGTTTCAAAAATATATATTTCATAAACTTCAGCATAGGAGTAGAATTTTAACGTAAACCGTTAAAAGTGGTTCTTACATTTGGTATCTATGATATAACAATTAATTGTGTCATCAATTGCCAACTTGACTGCAAAGGCTTATTAACCAGCTATTTTGCATAAACGGACTAGACCAAACTAATTTCTCTAGTTCATTTTTCACTCATACTGTTACATAGAAAAGGCTTTTTTTCTATATTTTAGTGTTAAGTTATGCGGTAGCTTTACTTTTATATTATATTCAGTGATATAGTGCAGTGTAAGTGTAAAATTAATGGAAAAGTTTTTGAAACAAAAGCGAAGTCGTGATAGTTCACAAGGTGAAAAGCATCATGCTTTATCTCCAAAAAAGAAGTAAAAGGTACGAACATATGATGAGGAGTATGTCAAACTTGGATTTATTCGGATGTTATTATACCTCAGTGTTTATTGTATTTCAAAGCATTGCGAAATGATGTTATGAAACCATGTTTGATGAGTGAACATCCGGAGTTTGCTAACAAGCCGCAGTCTTTTTTTCGAAAGAAAACGTAAAGAATATTTTAAGCAGAAGAAAGGTTTTACAAAATCTCCTCTGTCAAATGAATAATTGTTAAAACAATCGCATTTATTTGCGTTGAGAGTGGCTCGAACTAAATCATCACCCACAATTGCTGAATATTTAATTCTACCAGCAGCAGTGGATATGTGCGAGGTGGTTTGGGAGAGCCAATGCGCAGCAAAACTTAAAGAAATTCCATTGTCGAATAATACTATTTTTGGAAAGATAAATGGGATTAGATCACAGCTCCTTGAAAGATTGAATAAAACTGATTTTGCAATCCAACTTTGTGAAAGCACAGACATTTCTAGCGCATCACAACTATAGGTTTATGTGAGATATGGTTGGAGTGGCGAAATGATGGAAAATTTTTTGTTTAGCCATCAAATGTCAAGCAAAGCTACCGGTTTAGATACGTTTCAACGTGCTTTGTAATTTTTATTCTCTGTCAAAATTGTCATGGAATAGACGGGGCAGCTTCAATGACTGGCAAGCACTCCGGGGTTGTTGCTCGTGATAGGGAATTAGCACCAAATATTGTACAAACACATTGCTGCAAAACATTTGGAACAATCAATGTCGGAAGTCTTGTCTTTATGTGCCAAAGTTGTGAATTTAATCAAAACTCGCCCACTTCAATCTCGACTGTTTTCACAACTTTGCAATGAACAAGGATCAGAGCTCTCGAACCTTTTGCTGTATACCGAAGTTCGATGGCTTTCCCGCGGAAAAGTTGTAGAACCCCTGTTTGAACTGCGAGAGAAGGTATTACTTTTCTTGCAAGCACACCGTACGGGCTTGGCTTTACTAGTTTCAGATGAAATTTGGCCTGGAAAACTTCGGTGACTGGTTGATATTTTTAATCTTCTTAACGGACTAAACTTATCGTTCCAGGGAAAAGACCCACACTTTGTAATCAGCCAAAAGAAAATCGTAGCATCCACAAAGAAACTCCAAATTTGGAAAAATAGAATGAATGACAATGTACTGGATATGCCTCCGGTTCTGAGTGATTACATTGCCAACAAATCATTGATTAACAAAATTTTAATTTTGCCTGACTTTCAAAAACACTTGGATTGCTATCCAAACATTTTAAAAGGTATTTTTGTGAAAGAGACGTATGAAAATTTCGATTGGATTTTAAATTCTTTTGCAGTAGAAAAAACTAAGTCGTCAGGACGAGAAGAAGGATAATTAGCAGAATTATCTTTGGATGGAAGATTACTAATTGGGTTTAATTAAAAAGCTATTGCATCTTTTTGGTTGAGTGTTGCAGACGAATGCCCACTGCTTTACCAAACGGTAACAAAAACTTTTATTATCTTTCGACACTACCTGTATGTGTGAGAGGCCATTTTCAGCACTTACCAATAAAAAGACAAAATACAGGTCCTGGCTGAACGTCGAGTCAGACCTACGGGTTTGTTTGTCACATATAGCCCTAATAATTGATGAATTGTGCAAAGGGAAGCAAGCCCATCCGTCACATTGACGAATAAATTGTATTGGTATTTTAATTATTATTACTGTAAGTGGGTCGGGCGACAAAAGTAAATGCCACATATAATTGGAGTCCGCAAAAAAGGGTTCACAAAGCAAAAAGTTTAGAAAACCCTGGCCTAGGCTTTGTTCATTAATTACTGTCGGAGTGGCGAGGAAGGAATTAGCATACCACAAAAAGCTGTGAAAAGGTTTTGAATGATATCTTGTGGTCTCTGCCTTCAAATTTGGAGTACTAGGAATTTGGAAACTACTACTAAAGAAAATATATGTTTTTACATTACTCCGGGGAATCTTCCCTACTCATGGCCTAGTCTGTACCAATTTATTGCAGCTTACAAACTCAATCTTGTGAGATTTTGATTGGCATTTTTTGATCAACTAATATCATAAACTTACGTAAATCTGTGATGTGTTGTAGGCTAACACGTAATGAGGTTGTGGTCTTGGTGAAAATTCTACTAGTTTGGATGCGTTACTGCTTGTTTTTTGATTACCTTCGTATTTCCAAACTATCGATTCTCGTTTGTTAACGTACTGCAGTTCAGCGACATTTTCATACAACTTTTTTACGCTAGGCTAATTAGGCCTACATTTCTATCCTCGGTAATGAGCTGGTGTGAAGGCAATGTTTCCATTAATGGCATGGGCGCGATTACACAGAAAAAGTGTTGAATTGACGCAATTTGAGTATAGTGCTTGAGTATCACTAACGGAAGGTGGGTGCAGCGAACCAGCTGTTAAAGTTCATTTCTCAAACAACTGGTCCACTAGTAGAGATCATTTGCTTTGTCGACTTAATTGCGTAAAGTTTAGCAAAAGTTGAAATAAACTGTTTTCCGCTAAATTTAGCCAGATAAGTATAGCCTCGAACGGGCGCAGCTGCATATTCTCAAAACCCTATTTTTTACACATTTCATGTTACCAGCGGTCAACTGAAAAAGATTATTAGAATTCGCGCAATGCTGAATACGTGGTTAGACCAATTTCGAAAGGAAACACTACTACGGTGCATTAGGCTGTCCATAAGTCCATGTTTATCAACCTTGCGCCTCGCGCCTTTTTGATTGCTTCATGCAGTTTATACCATTCCGGCATCGGTTATGTCAACTGATACCATAGGCGTAGCCACGGGGGGGCCAAAGGGGCCATGGCTCCCCTTGAATTTTAAGTCAAATTACAAAACAGTATCAAAAAAATATAAACCTAAAATTTTTTGCGTCTCTGCAGGTACATTAGAGTTTATTGTTGACTTTTAGCAGGGGGTGGGTCGGGCGTGACTTTATAAGTGTTTAAACTTTCGAATGTTATCAAACACGATGTGTACATTTTACACACTAAACATCGCCGAAGTTTTTCTTCTATGTCGCAGTCGAATGATGAATTGATAATCCAAGTTATGGTAATGGCAAGAAATAGGCGTCTCGCTGAGCGCTTTCTTGTTTTATTGCGATGGGGACTACTACAAAGACGTCGCTTCTTTCATCGGAACGTTCAACCTACCAGTGGGAGTGGTTTCCTTGAAATTCCTTAAATAGTGCATTATACGTCACAATTGAAGTTGAACTATTAAAGCCGTTCTTGATAAAACTACATTGGATCAGTGAACTCGCATTCGCACTTTCTCAGTTTTGTACAGAAATTTTTATAGTAGCAACAAGCGTAGTTCACGAAAGGCAAAATGCCGTTATAAGTAAATGATGTCACATTAAAAGTTGCAAAACTTGGCCCCCTCTCAATTTTTTTCTGGCTACGCCCTTGACTGATACTGTTAATTTTAATGCTTATAAGATATGTGTATATATGCTTATCGTCGGTTGAATACCTGAGTCCACCTGAAGAGTTCTAATAGAGACGAAACCGGTCGTGGAAGTGGTATTTTAATCAACTGATTGTAGTTAGCCTTTAAGATGCCTTAATATCAATTAATTAGAAGAATAATACACTCATCAAACTGACCAATCACAGAAAAAGAGCTCCAATTCCCAACAGTAATTCTAACAGTCAATACAGCGTTCTAATAGTAGTGAATTCATTTCAGAAAAAGGAGACCTACTTTACAATGATGTGGTTTATAATCTTCAAAGTGCATTCTATTAATTTCAAAATACGCCAAAAACGAGACATCTTCCTATCACCGCCCACCAGCTAAGACAAAAAATTTTGAAGTGCATGACCCAACGTAAGGAGAAATGATATGTCGGAAATGAGAACAATAATTTTTTTGTCAGAATTTTAAGCGAACACATGAACAACAAAACAGAAGCTAAGTTTCAACTTGCGGCAACAGCGTTGCTGCTAAGCTTGGATGTTGGTGTGTTGCACCACTGGTTAATTGATAGTGACAGCTTTCGACGGGTATGGTTCATTGTTTTTGGGGCTCTCGGAGTAATCTTTGCTGCGATCTTTGACTGCTGACAAAATGTTCATCAGGAAAAATATTTCTATTGTAAGGAAATATGCAAGTTAATCTAAAACCAGACAAGATAATTCTGGGTGTCAGAGCTGAAATATAAGCATAACTCGCAAATGACGGGATGCTGTAGATCAAGGATGTGCAACATTTTTTTTGGGTGGGTCACTTTCAGACCCCTTGAATATTTAACGGGCCCATCAAAATTTGTAAGTCATCTTGTTCGAAGTGCAATTGAGCTCTGAAGCAGTATCTGGCGGCATTATTCATTCAATGTGGTGGTGAAGCCTTTTTTGGAGATCAATACTTAAAATAATCCTTTCTAACGGCCGCAGATTGCAGATTCCTTTTGTAGATTTATGTACATCGTTAGATTTTATCTCGGGTTGCTTCTGATGCATATGTCAATTGCTTTGTTGGTATGAAATTTCAGAGATCTAAATGCACTTTCATCAACCGCCTGTAACCTTTGGAATGTTTGGGGTTGAAATGTAACTGTCACAATCCCAAAGTGTTTCACAGTGTCAACAGCCTGCAAGGATACATAAGATTCATGATTATCGCAATTCCATAAAATAGGGGTAGTTGTTGACCAACGCGAAATTTTAGCTGGTGTTCTAAGTAGGTGCAAAAAATATCTTCGTACCTGATGGTGAAACAGCTCCTATTGAACCGACAGGGGATACGTTGCTAACCTAGCTTTTAAAGTTCCCTAGGGGGAAATGAAAACAGGAGAGACAGAAGTGCCAGTAGCACTAATAATGCACACCAACGTTAGCAATTGGCCCTGTTCTCCAGACGTTAAGGAACCAACTTAGTTTGTTCCTGTTTAGCAAATTACCACTTTGCGAGACTTAACTGTTGTTATTTCTCATTCAGCAACACTGTAGATGTTTTCCGCAAAAAAGTGGTACCTTTGAAATATTACGTGATTTTCTTTGGTTTAATTTGTACTACAAAAACTACTTTTTGTTTGATAATATTGTTCTTTACCTATACATTACGCTTGAGAGATTGATAATATTGTACCTTACCTATACATTACGCTTGAGAGATCCCCCTCCCCTTCTTTCTGAGGGATGGAGACAAGGGGGAACGCTAGAAGCCGAGCAACTATTCAGAGCTTGGACCAGAGGCCGCAGAGAGACAGAGGGTCGCCAAAGAACACACGGCTCTAAGAGTCTGTAGCTGGATAGCTCAAAGTGAGATGAGAGGTGTCCTGGGACGGATGTTCGCAGGCGCTGCAAGAAGGATTCTTGATTTTACTAATTGTAGGGTGATAAGAGCTTAACAGAAAGCTGTGTTCATTGTAGCGAAAACGAGAGAGAGCACAGCTAGCGTGACAAGGGAGCACAAGTTCCTCAATGGAAACCGAGGGAACCTCTTTGTCAAAGAATTTAAATGAGACAGCATGCCTCCAGTTTGAGAGAAGACAAGAGTGGATACGAACTACAAGGGATTGCAGAGGGCACGAGTGGCGCTTCCCGTGTGTCAAACTCATCATCCGTGTCGTTTCCAGGGAAAAAAGAGTGTCCGGAGATCCATTGTAGCCTGATAGTAAGGGAAAAGAAAGAAGACAGCTCTTGCCAGATGTGCCAGAGAGTCTGAGTTGAAAGAAAAGGCGGAGGAGAGAACACAGCGGGCAAGAGTTGGAGAGGAGGACAAAAGAAGAGAAATGGCAGACTTGTTGGTGCTGCCCGGACCAGGGGAGAGCTTGCAGAATAGCGCAGGGATCAGTGGAAAACTTAAACATATTAAACCTACCGAAAAGGAAAGGATGGCCTCAGTGCCACAAAGTGAGCAGTTGGCCAGAACACTAGTGCGCCTTTGCCAAAAGAAAAAGGAACTGAGCCATCTGTCCAAGTCACCAGTTTGGGAGGAGGAAGACAGTTAAGGTGAGCGAGAGCCGCACCTTGACGAGAAAAAAGAGGATCAGAGCGATAGAATGTGGAGGAAAGAGTGTACTCCACAGTGAAGGAAAACAGGTTCCAAGAAGGAGAGGGAGGGCAAGCAAAGAGAATCTCTCAAGGAATAGTAGGAAAAAGCATGAGCAGGTGAGTGGATGCAAAAGCTCTCTAGAAGAATCTGCAGAGTCTTAGTTTCACTTCACGTCTGGCCAAACATGAAATGGGAAGGGGGGGTTGGAGGACGAAGAGTCCACTCATAAAATGACAGAGCAAAATGAGTTAGGGTAACCCGTAGGAGAGGCAGAGACGCCTTAGAGGGGAGAAGTGGGATAGGCGAGAACGATAGGCAGCTGGTGATGGCGCGACTGGCCGCTCGGTGCAGGCGTTCCAATTTGGTAATATTGAAAGCGCTAGGAAATGGAACAGCTTTATACAAAAGAGAGAGGGACTTTTTAGAGGAGCCCCATGAGGAAGCAGAGTATAGCGTGAGGCCTTGAGACGAGGGAAGAGCTTGGCCTTTGGTGAAGATACATGTTTAGAAAAGAAAAAAGTGCGGTCGAAGGTAACCCCAAGAAGAGTTGAAGTAGGGTTGAAGCGGAGGCGGGAGTTAAATAAGAGGAGGTGAGGCTGGAGGTTGGCTTGATGAGGATCCACTGAGAAAAAGGATTGAGAAGAAGACATCAGTACTTAGACCAGCGCTCAAGTCGAATCAGAGCTCCTTGCCTAGTCTTTACCGTAGCAGGGACCAAGGGGAGGAAGACCAAATGGCAAGGTCGTCAGCATAAAAAGAGTAGCTAAAGGAAGAAGGCTGAGAAGCAAGAAGATCATTGATGAAAAGAGAGAAAAGTACAGGGCCAAGAAGGGATCTTGCGAAACATCTCGATGAACTCGAAAGGAGCAACTTTTGTGATTTTGAAAAACTACGCAAACGTGTCTATCAGAAAGGAAAGATTGAGTCCAACGAGCAAAGCAAGGAATGAAGTCAGCTGAAATCAGTTTTTGGAAAAGAGTAGGATGCCAGTTCGAGTTGAAAGCTTTGAAGAAGTCGATCGTAGCTAGAATCGTCCAATATCCAGGCTTTGGTTGGTTAAACTCATCCAAAATGGACTGAAAGAGATAAAGAGTTTGATCAAGAGTAGACCTTCCTGGGTGGAAACCGGCCGGGGGGGGGGGGGACATGGAGTTAGATTCCAGAAAAAAGAGTAGACGCGATAGAACGATACATTCAAAAAGCTTTGAGACGCAGAAGGTAAGAGAGATAAACCAGAAGGAAGCTGGAGAATCAAAAGGCTTTCCGATCTAATGGATTGAAGTAATAGAGGGTGTCTTACAGATGGAAGGAATGCGAAGACCAGGAAAGAAGGGGGAGCAGAAAGACGAATAAGACTCCTCAGGGCACGTGACTCGGCGAAGCTCGAAGAGGTACCCTCTGACTCTGCTGTGCATGGTGTATGGCTGGGGAAAAAAGTGGGATCTCAAGAAGTTGGCATAGAGCGAAGTTGACTCCGTGGGAGAGAAACACTTGGGAAAGTTAGGAGAGGACGAAGGTGAAGGAGAGCCAGCAATAAAACGAAGGAGAGAATACTCAGATTTAGGGTTAGATCTAGGAGAGAGAGATGGGCTTGTCGCCTGCCATACCTCAGCCTTGGCTTTGGCGATGACAGACGAGTTATGTCGGGAAGCAGAGATGTAGGCCTGGCAATCTTCATCACTTTTATGCGCAGCAGCAAAAATCATACTTCTTTCACTGACCGCATCTTCCACTTCAGTAGACAACAAAGCTCGAGGTTGGCGTTTGACACCCCCAAAAGGAATGAAAAATTGGTCGCATTCAGTGTCAGAGAAGTAAAGAGAGCAGCGGCAGCAGCAGCAAAGAGAAAGAGAAAAGTAATTCTCTGCGGATGGACAGTGAGAGTCAAAGTAAAAAGCAAAGTCATCCCAACGAGTTTTTTTAAAATTGAGAGAAGGAGGTCGTTTGTTGGGGGAAAGACCAGAGAGAAAGGAACAGTTAGTAGAATTAGTAGATGATCAGGGCCCAAGTCCTGAAGTACCACCCAGGAGCAAGAGAGAGCGAAAGGGGAGGGGAAAAGGAGATGTCAAGAGAGGAGCGACAACCACAAGAGCGATGGAGAAGAGGTTGCGTGTCAGGATTTTTAAGAAAATGGAGGTCAAAAGAGATGATTCAATTGAACACTTTCTCCCTACGGGGGTCAGAAGTGCCTGTTAAGTCCCAAAGGGGGTTATAGCAGTTGAAGTCCCCCAGAATGAAAAGATTTCTGGAGGAGAGGAGAATGGAAGGGGAAAATGGGTCGGTTATGCTATCCGTCGTAGGAGAGCAAATAAGGGGAGCATAAATATTAAGGAAAAAGAGCGAGAAGGAGTTCTTTAGTAAAATGCTAATCTCTACATAATCAAAGTAGAGGTCAAGTGAAGAGAGAGAGGAGATAGAAAGTTCAGAGAAGAATAAGCACTGCCTGACGAAAACGATATCGCTACCGCTAGGGCACGGCTTATCGGGAGAAAAAATGCCCGACCGGGAGTGAATGCAATCAGATCGCAGAGCAGAGAATCCAGGAATGCGGTAAGAGGAAGATGAATTAAGGTTCAATTCCTGGATACGTACAAGATCTACAAAATGAGACGAGTTAAAGTATAATAGTTCAGTGCTCCTGGCTCAAAAACCTTCGGCATTCCATTGAAGAACTAGAGCAAATCAGGAGGGGAAGAAAAAGCAAGAGGTATAGGAAAACAGCCGGAAACATGAGAAGGTGGAAAAAATGCAGAGGGAGGAGATACGAAGTGGGCGGAAGAAGGTAGGAAGATTGGAGACGATGGTGGGGAAGAAGCGTTGCATTAGCAGATAGAGGCCGGATGGATCAGGCTGAACAGTGGAGGTATACAAGCTGGAGGAGCACGAAGAGGAAAACACAGTTTTGGTAGGTGTGGGACCTCCAGAAGAAGCAAGAACGTAACAATGAGGGCATCTCCAGCTGTAAGAGCTGCCTAGAATTTACAATCTAGAAAAGGACAGTGGTAAGCGCCTTAAATGAGCCCATTTGGATCAGGTGAAGCTTTGCACCGATCTCCCTCCTCCAGGTCACATTTCCAGCGCATACCAGGGACGTATCCAGAAATTTCAAAGAGGGTTGGCTGCAATTTAAAACTTTTACAGTTGAAACTTTTTTGCTTGTATCAGCTTATGCAGGGCTTCGCCTTCCAACCTCTGCGTTTCGTTACATTTCCATTTAATACTTTGATTTTCTTTATATTAGTGTATCTAGGTCTTCGGTAGTCTTCTGCGTTTGCTCAGTGCTGCAGTTTAACGCTACACTTTATTTATCTCGGACTCCAATAGTCCATATCACAAAAAACGTCAAAACAAAATACACACACACACAAGCAATCAATTACACCCATATAGTTTCCTCCCGCTGAAAAAATCAATTGGTGCAACCAGCATTGGCTTAATAAATCCGTAAAGTGGCATTATGTGATAACTACCAACAAACATGAAAAAGGAATTGAAAGATGTGCTATATGCCTAGAATTTTTGAGGTACTGCATTGGAGATGAGGAATGGTAGGCAGTAGCTACAGATCTACTTAACGAGCATTCTGAAAAGAATGCAACGAATCAGGATGCAAAGAATCAGGCACTTGCTCCGTCAGCTTTTTTAAAAAAATTAGCATAGTAGACTGTCCTTTTGCCATAGCACGGCAGCGAGAGCAGTCACACAAAACTCCTTTAGGTCCATACCCTTTCAATACTACATTAAGGGTGGTCAACGTCACCATTAACTTAAAAGCACATTATTCTCATGCGCAGGAATTATATTGTCTTACATTACACCAATACGGTACATTAATCTTATTCAAATACTGTTTTATTCGCACTTATTTAATTCTGAAGAAAATAATGAACTAAAACTGCTAAGGCACACCTACAATTTGTGTGCAGTAGAAAGTATTTTTAATAATGGCTGTTTTTGTGACGCAATATTTAGGTGCTAATATGAAAACAAGTTAGTCATTTTAACAACAACTAGTCCTTTATTAAATATCCGAATCAGTACCCAAGGCTAGAGCTATACCTATGTAATTGAAAACACTACACGTCAGAATAAAATAATAAAACCGCTACTGTATTTCGCCAAGCGGCTCATCAGGTGGAAACTGGTTACAACCTTATTATTATCTTTATTTAGTCAAGAACGAAGATGTTTTCCTTATGCACTTCGACGCTTGTCATCGTCGTTTGGTCAGACATCCAAACTCAAACCGGGCCAGCACAAATCAAATCCAGGACCGAAGGTCTATCCTTTTACCACCCGGAGCTGCTGCGCTGCCCAGATTAGATGCTGGCAGTGGTGGTGTTAAGCCAACATCGAGTTGCGTCATCCAAAACCTGCAGACCTCGTGTTCCTCTTGGTAGCCTACATGATGTATGAGACATGAAGATATGACGTGATCTGCAGTTTGCTGAGTGGCGCCACATTCGCAATTCGGTGATGGAGCGAGACCCCATTTGTACTTGGACGAGTGAAAACGTCTTACACCATTCCGCAGGCGATTGAGTTTTACCCAAGATGTTCTGGGCAGACTCATTCCAAGCGGCCTATAGCTGGCCCTGGGAATGAAAGCATGGACCCTTGAAGTACTCTCCAAGTAGTCCGCGTTCCATTTACGTTTCGTCCACTGCTTCACGATGATGTCCAGTTTAGACAAACTATCCAATAGTTTCTACGCAGCAGGTACAAATGGGCGTCTTGATCTAAGTCTCCCCAGGTACGCATCCTGCTTCCCAACCAACTGTCTGTGCAGTACATGGTCGGGATCATGGATAGCATGATTCGCCAAGAAAAGTGTCGCTCCTAATTGGCGGAGCTCAGCTGGCTGGATACCTGCGAGGACAGGCAAGTTCTCCGTTGGCGTGGGACACAAGCATCAAGTGACAATGCGCAAAGCATCATTGAGAATGCTGTCAATGAGGCGAGTAGGCGTACTACGACACCAAACTGGTGCGCAGTGCTCAGCGGAAGAGTAGACCAAGGAAAGAACAGAGATGCGCAATGTCTTGGCACCTGCATCCCATCCGGATCCCACAAGTCGCCTCAACAGCGCAACTCGAGCGGAGAGTTTTTTGCGCAAAGCCTCGAGGTGGTGACGGAAAGTAAGCGACCTATCCAGCTTTACCCCGAGATACGTTGGGACTGGACAGGGTGGCAATAGGTTGCCAGTGTTGTAAACATTAAGCTCACGTTTGGCCTCTCTGTTGTTGAGATGAAAGGCGGCCGTCACCGTTTTCGTATTGCTGAGGTTTAGCCTCCAAGTCTGGAGATAACCAGAAAGTATAGTGATGTCTTGGCTTAGAGTGTCCTCCACAGCCTTCCAATCTCGACAAGCATACAGCAATGCTAAGTCATCAGCATATGCATAATTCGACGCTGATTAGATTTTAAATATGCTTTAGCGCTTCTTTTGAAAATTCTGCAGTCACTTAAAGCATGTAAACAACCTGTTTCTTGCGCTTACAACATGAAAAGAAAAATATTTTTAGATTTTGTGAGGAACTTATTTCAATTCGCTACCTCACCAATCTTATACCGGAATCCTGGGCTAACTATTGGTCTGGTAGCTTAGTAAATTGGCTTGCTAGCTATATATTTGATTGCTAGCAGCTAGGCTACAGCTTCTACCCTAAGCTAACGCCCTGTTACAGTAGCTTAGGCCCACTGTACTTTTTATTGCACTAAAGTTCCTGTGATAAACTACTTGTCTGAAGTCCTTTTTTGATCAACTAGCTTGAACTATCACCTAATTATTCCATCTTAGTGCTGCTGGGTTGTACGCTAAGTTTTTATATCAACTTCGGTAAATCGGTACCAAGACTGCAAACTTGCAACCGTGACTGCTTTGTTCATTTATTTCTCTCCTAGGATGCTTGCTTTCGTTAGTTACGTCAAAGTCATAAATATGAGTACATAAACCTCACAAAATATTGAAGTTGACGACAAATCGTGAGTTATGAAAAGTATAACGTTTTTCACAAAAAAATTTATTATACACTTACTCAGCGGGGGGGAAGGGGAGATACGCCCTTGCACACTGAACTGGGAAAGACGAGACCAGGGCTATCTTTCTGCAAAAGGGCCATGGCTTCCTTTCTGCTGTAGCACGGCAAAAAAATGGTTTGTATAAGGAAAGTGCCTGGGGGAAAATGGGACCCTCAGGAAGGCCAACAAACATTTCGACGCAACCCAAACGGAGTTGGGGATCGCATCACCACCCTAAGGCGGCTATTGTTTGGTGCAGTATAAAGGTTGATGTTGGCTGTACAAACAAAGACTGTAGTTGTTACGGCAGGCATCTGACTGTAGTCCACTTTAAAATGAGTGCACTCCTTACGGCGACTAGTCACTTCTATCATGATAGCTACTGAACATAGATGGTGATTCATATTTAAAGCCAGGTGTAGTTGTTGACTTTCTGTTTGTGGTTTGTAGTTGAAGTTGCTACACGATTCCCCTCCTCAAGCACCCGCAGCTAGCGGAGACGTGCGAAGGAACGGAGGAAGTTGCTGAGGTTGCAACATGCCTTCCCCGCCAACGTTATGAGAATGAGGTTTGCCGGCCGAAGTAAGTGAGATTTCCGTCAAGACTTCAATCGGAAGGCGGTCTTGACGTTAGGGGTCGGCGACTCGACAATGGCTTGTGCTGCTTGACTGAAGACGCTACCGTTCAACTACATTGCAGAAGATGTAGTTGATGTAGATGGCGATTCATAAAGCCAGGTGTAGTTGGTGACTTTCTGTTTGTGGTTTGTAGTTGTAGTTGCTCCAGAGGCATGGCGGATGATCATGGTTTTGGATTGGTTGGTTTACCTTTTCCTTTTCTGGAAATGGAGGCACGGCGCGAACGGCAATCAATTTTCTCGTCGTCAACTTGATTGAATTAGGCTACGAGAAAGTGGCAGTCCATTTCAAACCAGTGACGAATGCAAATTGCTGACTGATGGTCTACCACCAACAAGGCGGACTTCCATTAGTGGGTACTCAAGAGTTGCTTCTTATGACATGCTGGATAAGCAGTTTCTTAACTCCAACGTGGTAAAGCACGGGTTGAAAACCATGTTCGGTGGTAAAACTTTTTTTCAATCAATAGCTACATTTGTTTTTTATGGTAAAAGTTATTCTGCTAAAATTACGTTTTGCAACAGCTACATTTACGTCATCTTTTTCATTGTGCCAGAAACAGAATAGTGTAGTTTATGTGAATTACACATCCACATGTGTGTTCGTCATGTTCTTGAGTAAGTTATGTTGTTACTCGTTAGGTCTTGCCAATTACGTGACTGAAAAATAACAGAAATAATAAAAAACAGATAAGCTCACTTAAACACTTCATGTATTTGTACGAAGACAAGTAAGTTTAGGCTACCATTCCACCATAAGAGTGCTTTCTGTGCCAAAGTTGGGTGTTTTAGGCTTGGTGTCTTCAGCAGTTCAGTGTTAAGGTTAATTAATTAATTCTACAACAGACTGGCTTACCTTTTTTGATTTGTGGAAACATTTGGTTTTATTTCCAACATTTGTTTTTTTTCCTTCATAAAATTTGAATAAGTGAGGATGATTAGCTTTTATTATTAGTTACCACTAAAGTATTAGGTACCGGTGTATTAGAATATTTGTAGTAGTTTTCTTAGTCATTTTATAGTGCAAATTTGCTATGTATTTAGCCACAAATTAATATGGCATTATAGAGAATTTTTTGAGTTGGTATGAAGTTTAAATTTTTGCACATTTGTGCAGAATTGCGTATGGTTGGTGCAAAATTGCACATCAATGCTCAAAATTGCTCATCATGTACAAAATTGCATTCTAATACACAAGAAAGAGTTAAAAAGGTTTTGGTTCCCAGCTTACAATACAGCAACTAATGAGTGTATATTGCATTAGATTTCAAGTGTTTTGGTGCTGCAGTTAATAGTGTTTTCATACAGCAACTGTTGACAAAAAATATATGAAGTAGCTATTTTCCATCTACGGCATTTTGTCCTTGGAGGCTATTTTGGTGTAACCACTCATGTGTGTTTAAATAGCCATATTTGCTAGAATTGGATTTCAACTCGTTCATTTTTGATTTTACTCAGTATTAAAATAAGCGATAGGTTTGTCAACAAGGTTACCATACTGCAAGTGAGAATATAGAGTAAGCATGGAAGGTTTTATTGCTTCAAATGAAAGAGTTTTGGTGCAGACTATGCACGTGAGATGTGGCATTTCTTTCACTGCCAGGAGCAATAGTAAACCATGCTCAAGTACTTCATGTCACATTGCTCAACTATGTCTTTTCAGTTTTTCCTTTGTTCTGTATTTATATCATCATGGCTTAATCGTGTTAAGCCTTCTTGTAAATTTGAAGTAGTAGCTTGCTGTTCCCTGTGAAAACCAAAAGGAATTAAATTGTTTTGCTATTTGCTTGACTCCATGTAACTATCAAATTTCAATAAATTTTAAGTTGTTCACTAACATACCTATGAAAGTTCTTCCATTAGCTTTTTCCTACAGACGATTTCAAGTAACAAATTTTGTTAGTTGACAAATTTCTAAGTAAGTCAATGAAGTCTTAAATGAGGTATTTACTTTTCAATCAACTTTGCACAATGCTTTCAAAATGACGAAAATTACTGAATAAAAATGTGCTAAGTTGTGTGTCCAATTAATTTTAAATTAGCTGTTATAGTTTTGAACTGATAGTATAAAACTGAAATATATTTTGGTGGATCAGTGCCACTTTGCGGACCAGCAGTTGATAAATACAGCTATAGTGCACTTATGTAATTGCTGATGTAACAAGCAAAACGATTCTCCTACAATAAGTACACAATTACTCCATGTGGTAAATCACTGGCTTTTTGTATCCATGTTTTCACCCATATTTTGTTTAGATTGCAGGTAGTTGGTGGCCATAATGCAATTAGCGATCATCACCTGTGAACTACAGTATAATAGATTATGATGCCACAAAGTTGTTTTACTGTATGTTATCTCTAACGTTTTGTATGTGATTCCAATAAAATATGAATAGAAGGCAATATCTTGATGAGTGTCTTGATTTAACTCTTGGGTAGCTTGTGTTATTGATACCCTAGTCCTGTAAAAAAATTTTCTGCGTTGGACTATATCGCCTACATCCTTGATTCAGGACTCTACCACTGACTTAAACTCTACTTGAGATTCCACTCACACACTAAAAATTTCTTTCTCAGTGTTTGCGTGGCAAAAATTTTGTAGATTCAAAACTAAGGCTTGATTCTACTTATTCTCAACCCACTCTGTGTTGTGAAACAATAATTAACAAAATGACTGATCTAGTATTGCATTAAATTTTTCAATTTGTTTTGAACAGCTTGGCTAAGGATTAATTATGGCCCCAAAATATTTGAAGTGCAAGATTTTGCATTCTTTACATTATGTATGTAGGCCTTGGTGTAGTGGTTCCCAACCTTTTTCCTGTTTATCCTTTCAGTATGTTCAAAGTTAAAGTTTACCTGTAGTTTTGTTCTGTGCCCTGTTACTGCAGAGAAATAAGGATGTTTGCTTAATTGTGGTTTCATTGAATTTACCTCTGGTGAAGAACCCCTCGCTCTGTGGATGAAAACATGTTTCGCAATGTGCAAACAATGTTAGATATAAAACCACAAGAATCATAAGTTTAACTTACTAGCCAACTGCTAATAGTGTTGAGAAAACCTGATTTGAGATTGGACATTATGCTGTGACTCTTACCCAGCGCTGTAGTTACATTAGTTATTGGCCAATAGTAACCTTTTAACAGGTGGCTAGAGCAGTGATTCTCAACCTTTTTGTTGCGGCACATTTTTAACGATTTCAAAATTTGGCAGCACACATAGAAAAAGATAAGTTTAAAAATCATTTACTTAGCTATAACACACTGCGTAAAATAGTTAATGATAATAATTTTAAATTATGTATCTAAAATTTGGCAGCACACTTTTATAATTTCATGGCACACAAAAGTGCCATGGCACAGTGGTTGAGAATCACTGGGCTAGAGTATATCAGATATACCACTTTTGGTGCTAGAACATCAAATTTAATGTTAGAAATGTTTGATGTTTTGGGCAAAGAAATTCACGGGTTTCATATCTGATGAACTAGGTGGATATTCAACTGTATCTCTTCTTCCAAACCAAGAATTTGTTATATTGCACTGGCAAGAACAATTTGAAGATGCCGAGTTTTACTTTTAGAAAGATGATGTACCTACCTCTTTCATTGTGATGTGAGACCTTATCTGGATAAAAATATGCAAAACAGATGGTTTGGAAGAAGAAGTACAATTGAATATCCACCTAGTTCACCAGATTAGACACTCGTGAATTTCTTTGTATGATGGTTTCTAAAAGACAAAGTTTACAACAGGAAACCTGAAACAGTTGTAAAAGAATGTGCTCAAACATCAGTGGGAATGTTGCTGGATGCTTCTAGGTTCATTTCTTCAAGATATAAAAAGTGTATTGAACAGAACGGCACCAGTTTGAGCATTTGTGTGAACTCATCATTATGTAAACATTTTGAAATTGCCCCAAGCGTCTTTTATCTTATTTAAAGTTAATTTGGTTTGTTTTTGTACGTTTTACTTTTAAATTCTTTAAATGTGTATACTTTCTCTTGTATCAATATTATTTACAAGTCAAAATTCAAAAAGTGTATACTTTTTTGATACATCCTATACAGTATACAAGATGTTCCAGAAGTAGTGCACCATCCTGATCTTTATTTTCATTTTTGATTTGATTATAAGGAAGAAACTAACAGTACGAGAAAGAGTTGAATTTGGTTTTATGTTTGGAAGAACTGGGGCAACACACTGCTCTGTAGCTCAAGAATTTAATCTGACTCACCCTGAGCGAGAGCAACCATTAAGAACAACAATAGCAACTTAATGCCAAATGACAGCATTAACAAGGATGCAATAACTGCTGAGTGCTCGAAAATCAGCTTTAAAACACTCAGGAGAGTGAAAGACAGTTTCATATCGAGAATTGGTGCTTGTTTCATTGCTGTAGGTGCACAGTTTAAGCATCTTGTTATGATTGTGATCAATAAAGGCGTTTTTTGTGGAAACCTGATGGTGCGCAACTTCTGGAACACACTGTATATATGACAAAAAAACAGTTTACACTCCAGTGACAACTTTGCAACTTACAAATAAACAGTTGTCATAATTGTGCACTATGATTTCAGTTCACCCGCTCACTAGATTCTACTTCAACAGTTCTTACTTTAATTTTGCATCTTCTGACCACATACCTGCTTTACCTCTCTCTTAATATCAAGAATGTGCTAATCATTTCACTTGGTGATGTGGTGCTGACTATTTTGCAATGGGGCTGCTTAATAGCTCGTTTTGTGCAACCTTGTATGATAGTTTAATTTGTGGAGAAATTTCAATTGTATTCCTGTTGTATGTTTTAGTTCCTCAGCAGATGCACTTTAAAGCTTTCTAACACATCTAAAATTATGTTCCTCAAATTAGCTTTGGCAATGCTGTTGATGTTTGCAGGGAATATGGAATAATTCGGAAAGTTAAGGATACCTAATCTCCAGCTTATACCCAAAGACGGTTGCCAACCGAGTTGTCAAAAGCTATAGAAATTCCTTGTGCTGGTAGTAGTAGTGGTACAATTCATCTCCAATGTTCAGTTATACAGTCCGCTCTTTCCTTACCTGCACTTAGTTTGTTGAAGTCTATGCCAGCCTTATGACTCATAAAGTATTCAGTAGTCAAGTTAACTCGGTAATGCGATAATAGGCTGTGCAATCTAATAGCATTGCACTGATACACTTCTTGTTGACATAAACGGATAAAATATTGAGTAAATACTGTTCTAGTAATTTTGATGATGTTGTTTTACTTGAATTATTAGTTGTAACTGCTGCCAGTAAACCAAATTTTTACCTAAGATAAAGGCTCTTTGCTAAGTCTGCATTTTACACCATACTTAGACCTGAAGTTTGCTAGTTAGCTTGCAAATCGCAGACTGGGCAGTAAAAATGACACCAAGCAAATAACAACTGAAATTTAAAGTCAATGCCAAAATCGCCAGGGTAAGTATTTTATGACCACTTCTTTCAAAGTCGTCATTTTACTTTTTTTACTTACTAAACCAATAAAGCAGGTATCAAATCACAACAGTACTAACTTAAGCAATTAATATGTTTAAGTGCAGGAATCGGCAACTTATGGTCTGTAGGCCAAACAAAATTGCCTGACCCACACAGGTCGTCAGTTAATTACAATGCTTAAAGTACATTTCCCACGTGTGAGTTTCTTCCATCTGTTAAGCTTTAATCACCTCCTAGCCTAGTTGCATAAATGTCTTATGGGTTTATCTGTTTGCGTCAGTAAGCCTAATTATTTCCTGCTATAGGGCATATGCTTTATTTAGCTGCGATTTATGTACACCTGTGACCTGGAGTTTTAAAATGGAATATAGCGTTTGTGCAATAACTGTATAGAAAAGTTGTGATGCTTGTGCCAAGTAGTCCTTTGTTGTAACTTGCATTGCAGTTGAAATCAACTCATGACAGAACTTACAAACTGAATATGCAAAGCAAATACGGATACAAAAAAAAACAAAAACACTTCTTCAAAAACAAAAAGTGGAACGATGATGGCTAATGTTATGGTTACAATAATTTTCTAAAGATTGTGTTGAGATATCTTTGGATTTTACATTTGGATTTTTACATTGCAGTTTTACATTTGGATTCAGCATTTAGGCTGGATTGTTGAGTGAATAGTTATGCCGAGATTGTATCACTACTTGACTCAATGAAAAATATCTTAGAAGCAAATTATAAACCGAGTTGACTGATCACGCAAGCAGATTGCACTCTTTTAACGCGTGAACAATTTTTTCGGCCGTGAAAAAGACCAAAAGTAAGTTAAGAACACAAATAACTGACTATCATTTGCAAAATGTTATGCTACTGGCATTGGCATGGCTAGGGAGCAAAAGCGGGTAATGGCAACAAAACGTCGACCTTTGCAAAAGTCGTCAAACTAGATTGAGCAACAGAAAGTTTCCAATATTTTTTTGATCTCTCACATTTTGCTTCTGGCTACGCTAGTTGCTTCTGGGTTCGGCCAGCCTATCACCTAAACGTCACGACACTTCCAAGCAGTAAGTCATGTATTGCACTAATGCAGTGCTGTCAATAAATGTATGTACGAGTATTAATTTCCTTATGAACTATTACTAGTTTCATTAGGTTATCTGTAGCAAGATCAAGTTTTCAGGGAAAATCAGAGAAGGAAACGAATAAAAAAACATGCACGTTGCAAAAAGTTAATTCCTGACTTTAAATTTACAAATTATAAAGATGCCTTATGATATGCCCTGAATCTGGAATGTCTAGCGCCATAAAAACAGTAAAAGAACTGAGTTTGGTAGAGAAAAATTAATAATAGTTCACAGATTCTGGAAAATTTCTGTTTGGTTTGTGACTAAAAAAGATTGCCAACCCTAGGCTTTGAGTGTAGGTGGCGTCATGGGAAAAATAACTTTGAAACTAAAGTAACTTGGGTCGACCTAATTCAATCTGTGGACCTAATTTTTTCTAATTTGATTGCTTCAAATAAGCTATGCCCAATATGCTGTAAAAACACATACCTTAACTCCAACAAACTGTCAAATTATATAAGGTGTTTCAAAAATACTGTCACGAAAATAATTCTTTATAAAAATATTATAAATATTTTTTTATTCAAAATATGTTCTTCACAATCAATGACAGACTGTAACGAACGAATATAATAACATTTATTCAAAATGGTCATTCTTGGACTTGATAACAGCCCTTAGTTGTGGAGGAAAGTCCTTAACTGTGGCACGAAAGGTTTCCCTCTTTGCATCGATGCCAGTGATGTATAGTGCTCTTTTGCCATTTGTCTTATCGATGGCCTAGGATTTCTACGAATTTTTTCTCTAGCTGCTTTGATCTGTTTTTGGGTCCTCTGAGACCTCAGTCAACCCTCTCGAGAACGATACTGAATGCCTTTAGTCTCGGTGTATCTATCCAGTGTTCGTTTGATGAACATTCGGTTCAAATTAAAGGGGTTCCTCATTTTGAGTATTTCCTTTCTCATCTTTTTGCTCAGATGCTGTTCAATAACAAACTTTCGTTTCAAAATTGTCATTATTTCAATTAATAATATGTTGAAAAATTAACTTTTATCTTTAATCTGTAATTAAAGATTAATTGAAAGTAAAATACGTAAGGAATTATGTAAAAAAATTTGTAACAGGACTTATGAAACACTCTGTAAGTAAGTTATGTTCTTATGCCAAAAAATTTTGATGTTTTTATGGGTCAAAATAAGGTAAGCTGAGCAATATGAAACATGATTGATAAATCGTGCAGTGATGTATCCACTAACTAAGCAACTAATATAGACTCATCAGCAACCAAAGCACATCATTTTAATGTAATCTTTTTAGTGAACGACTGTTTTGGCATAACATTCGTACACTCCATTTTTGATGGCATGGAATGTAGAACATTGCCATGTGAATAGAACTCGTGAATAAGTCAAAGTAAAAAGTTTGAGTGCAAAACTTTCAATCAAAGCTAAAGAGTTGGTGAGCTTTGCTGTTTTATATTTGTGAAAATCTTTCAAGAAGGGGTTCTTACAGCATGTGATGTATTGTTTGGTAGGAAGAAAGGAAGAGCAAGTCGTGGAGTCACTTGGTGGTGGAATAATAAGATAAAGGAAGCAGTAGCATACATTGGCTCAGCGCAACAAGGTCTGAGGAAAATGTAGTTAAAAAGAAACTTTTAGCCAGAGATATGTGAAAGTGGGACTAAAAAAATTCGAGGCATCTTTTCTGGAATACAACAACACTAAAGTTAATGATGTACATGAAAAAGGATGGAAAAGATGTTGAAGAGACAGAAAATTGTGTATGAATGAATGAAGAAATTGAAGAATGGAGAGAGTAAATGGAGTCGAAGGAGAATAGCTCTTGAGGTTGAAGGACCTGTTGAGAGGATAACTCTTTAGGAAATGGTGAAACAAGACAAGAGAATAAGGCTAGCAAAGGCAGGTATACTTTTCAATGTAAAGTGAGATGATAATTACAAGTGGAGAAATAACAATCACTTTTGTGGTGGAGCACTGTTAAAAAAAACAAATTAAGGGTGAAAGAATTTGGGGCATATGGGTGGGGTGGAGTAAACCTGCTGCACCATGCTATAGAGATTGTGAAAATAGTGCTCGTAGAAAGAATGCAATCGTTGATGAAGTTGAGTGAAATGCATTTTGGTTTTATGCTACACAGGAAAACTGTGGATGCTCTGTTTATGGTAAAAAAGATGTTGGAAGAACACTGAGATAACGTTGTGCATGTATTTTGTAATAATTTAGGAAACATTGGATAGAGTTCTAGGAAGTTGATTAAGTGAGCAATCAAAAAATGGTTTGCCAGAGGCACTGGTAATAGCCGTGATCAGAGTGTAGTTTGGATTAAAGACGAAAATCAGGGCTCGATCGGGGTTATTGTAAGAATTTTGTGCTACACAAGGGTTAGTATTATTACATTGTTGTTTGCCATTGTGATTGATGTAATTGCAGAGAATGCATGAGAAGGATAGTTGAATCTAATTATATATTCGGATGGTGTGATTTTAATGAGTGAAATGTAAAAGAACCGGAGATATTTTGGAAATAAAAAGATGCTTTTTAAAGCATGAGCTTAAGGCTTGTGTCACTGTAGACAAAAATATCGACAAATCAGTTGAAAGAAGTGACAAAGGGCAAAATAGGGTATAGGCGGTAAAAGATCAAAAGTGAATTTTTATTGTAATTTATTAAGTGGGATGAATACGTTCATGGAAGGCATCTAAAAATATGAGTAACCTCCAGATTGACTAAACACTTGATTTGTGAGTAATTCGCAAAACGGAATAGGTGATCGCAGAACCAAGGTGGTATCAAGAGGTGAAAAAAGTAAACGCGTTTTGTTACTTGGGTAGGCCTAACACATTAAATGCTAGTAGTGGTTAACAAGTGACGTTAACAGGAAAAAAGTTGATTGCATGATATTTCGAGAAATGAGAACTGCTTAAAGCATAAGTTTTTCGCTAGAGATGAAAATAAATCAAGTTATTGAAGTGAGGCATGGTGTTTTAGGGTAAGTAATGGCAATTTTATATAGGACTGAAAGAGCAATTGTAAGAATGATTTATGGTGTAACAAGGATTAATAAAGTTTGTAATAACGAGAAATTGATGGATATGTTGTAGTTGGAGGAAATGTTAAATGTAGTAGCAAATAGTACAATGGAAGAAGCTTATGTGGAGGAAAAGATATGGCGGATAAGATCGAAAAGGCATTAGATTTTGAAGGAAATGGTGAAAAAAAGCCAGGAAGAAGATTTAAAGCAACGAGATAAAAGCAGGTGGAAATGAGAATTAAGAATGTTGGCCTAACGAGTGAGAACGCGATAAATCAGTCAGTGGATGATGGTCCTGCTTCCTACCACACGTAAATAAGGTGATTCCGGCCACCTCGACCTAATCAGAAAACACCAGATTTAAAAATATTGCTGCTACCATGAAGTAGTAAGGTTTTTAGGTTGGTGAAAATAACTGGTGTAGATATTTAGTTTTTGTTTGAAAGTATATAAAAACAAAAATTGTTACATCTCACCAGGTTTATGGCCAGATAAATATAAATATACCAGTTTAAAAAAGTTTGTCTTTTAAAACATGAATTACTTGGTAAGACACTGGGTCATTTAACAGCTTTGTCCACTGACAGCATGAATGACTTATCAGTACCTTATGCATCAAAGTAGCTTATGCCCAAATATTTGATAAAAAGTATATTGGGGATGAATTTTGAACAACATATATAGGATGTTTAAAAAGTAATATTTAGGACAGAAAGTGGATTTGTTAAATTGTAATTAAATATTCATATTAGTTTGATGAATATAATAAGATCACAGAAGTGTATTTTCTCAAAACTCGAAAAAATACATAAAATACATGTAGGTAGGTTTCCCGAAAGAAAAGATGGGTTGCGATATCGAGTAAAATTGTGGTTTTGTGTCTAAATTTAATTTTTGGCGGCGCTGTGAGTGCTTAAACTGTTGACTATGAGTAACGATTAAGCTGTTCAGGGCACCTTCTAAATCGATTAAGAAATTCTCAAATGGTCATCGCTTAAATTCCCATCAAGCAGCCTTTCAATACTTTTTATCTGAGGTACCCTTACAAACTTGAAAAAATGTATATGTTGTACGAAAACGCAATTATGCTGTGACTCAAGGCTGTAACATCTTTTTCCTATCTCTCAAACGTTTTAGTGCAGGGGTGTCAAACTCGTGGGCTTCTGGGGGCCACATTGCTTGTTGACAATCATGCCGAAGGCTGCATGATGTTTTTTGATTTGGAGATCACCACTTCTCTGGGCAACGGTCTCTGTAATGTAGCCCGCAGCGAGGTCGATCTCAATAAAAAAAGGTCATTGCCTCTCCTGCACCTCCACACCATCGCCCTTCTTCAGGCATCGTTAATCAGAATCGAGTTCTGTGACACGAAGTGAAATTCATTAAGAATTTTAGAATCGTCTCGCGGGCCGCATCGAAGGGCTGCCAGTTTGACGCCCCTGTTTTAGTGTATTGCATTTTTCCCTGGGTGTTCTCGTGTCCGCAACATTCTCATTTAGTGTAGGAGGCTAGACCTCTTTCTGAGTTTTAAGCATTGGATTTGACTGCATGCGATTTCTGATAGATTCTTGGTTGTGAGAATCTACTAAACAGAGGAAAACGTAGTGAAGTGCTTTTTTCACTAGCATAACTAAGCATCCTTGTTTGAGTTTTGATTGCTTGATGTGCACCCATTGCTGCAGTTTTGCATCAAAAACTTCGACTGATTAGTTTGTTCACTATTATACATTGACTTACTGTTCTTGTTTTGCCAGAAAGCAAGCAAAATTACCTTACAGCATTTAGATTATATATTTGAAAAGATTATTTATGTTAATTGGTTCAGATCGGCAAATGGACTGTAAATGCGCCTGTGCTTTTCTTTCAGCTAAGGTACATTGTTGAGAATGACAATTGAAAAAATACTATAACCCATGATGATAAATAGAGATACTAAAAAGGTGCAATACACACCAGTGCAAAGCTGGATGGCAAGCTCGAGTTTGTGACAAAGATTTTTACTGCTACTTGTTATTTAAGTTTAAGGCGATACCAGTTTTAAAACTATGCAGTTTTCTTTGAAGCGTTTGGAAGTTCAGTGAGTGAGAATAAGAGTGGAGCCTTCTTTGACAGCATTGCGAATGATTTGTTCCAAATATATGAGGTTTTGCATCCCGATATTTATCATTTTAATTACTAGAATTAATTAGTTAAAACCTAAATCATGTGATCAAGTGTTGCTTAAAATAACTGCGAACACGTGCTCAGCTATTACCGTCGCTGTTTCCTTTTTAGCGTGATTACATGAGTCACCATAAATTCTTTCAAATGAAACACTAGTTTTTCAAGAGTGTTTCAAATCATTTCATTATTCTTAGGTTTAATTAGATCTGCATTTATGTCGTTAATATGTAGATCTGTAAATTTCTTTTTCTTCATCTACCGGTAGTACCCTTCGTTTACAGTAGCCATCTATATATTTTGCATCGGTTTGATTTCCAATTCCAAGTGCATGAATATTGTCTAACTCTTGCTTGCTAGGTTGTGTTTGTGATTGCTTAGTTTCCAAATGCAGGAACCAAAAGACTACCTAGTGCAAAAGAGAAATTTGAAAGTTAATTCGTTTCGTGCATAGCGATAACAGTGCAGTTCATGGTTCTTTCTCGCCTGGTACTGCGAAATATGTCAAGTATTGGTGAGCTTTGAAAGTCTGCTAAAATGGTTTTTTCAGCCGCAAACAATAGTCTTCTGTTAAAATGTGCAATATCGCGTGTTTTCGGTTGTTACCATTTTTTGCTGTGTTGTGGAACTAGATGCTTTATAAATAACTAAAAGAACATTTTTGGAGATTTGGAGAAAATAGCCTTTTTGTAATCCGCTGTTCAGACCTCTAACGGAAGAAGCTAAACGGTTAGTCTTTCTTAGAACAGTTTACTCACGGTATACAAGTCGTAGGCTGCTATATTTCTTTGATGATATGACCAAAATTTTTATGCTGATTTTGTATATAGGCAAACGTTACCATTGATCAGCTGCTCTACGAATAAAGAAAATGCAAATTTGAGTGTCTTTCAAAATCTCTCAAACGTAAAAAAAGTAAATATCAAGATTATAATTTTCTCTTCATTTTCAAGTCTACAAATTGTTTTTTGCCGTAACTCATATTTTACTTTTGCTATTAGGCGTTAAGAAATTGTTTGATATTACATTTTTAAATCAAAAAATTAAAGAGTGAACAATTAATAAAGCTCTGAGCTGTCTAAAGTTGTAACGAAAGAGATATTGTTGCTTTATATATAGCAAGCGCTTTGTGATACTTATTTTCGTGCCGGGGTTGCAGCATGGCTTTTGTATTTATTGCTGAAATAGCGGCGACTTGCTAGTATGTACTGTTATTGGAATTTAATTTTATGTTAGAAGCGAAGTGGTGCAATGGCAATATTTTGTGCTTGAAATTATGTAAGGCTTGCTATGCGACAGCCTCGAGGTCTGCAGGCATTAGTTTAATTTCCTTTCTCCAGTCGTGCTTGACGCCTAACATTGGAGACAATCTGGAAAATAAATTATGAAACCGTCAAGTTTTTTATAAGCTACAATCAAAAATGCTTTGGCGCTAAAAAGACGTTGCCTTGAAAAAGCACTTCAAAAGGTTCATGCTAATCCCAAATGCCTTGGTTGCTTCGTTGTTTTACTTATCGATCGTATAAAGAGCAGAGCCTTCCTTGGTTGAGATTGCAAGTTCGATTTTTCTCGTACAAATTGGCGTTGTGAGCTTCGATATCTTCATTGTACGGAGCAATTTATAAGTGGCTGCAATTCCCTCTGGACTCCATGCCTTTGTCTGGACGATGCAAATCAACTTTTAAGCGTGCGGTCTGTGCTGCATACAATAATAAGTTAGCTGGGCTTACTCAAATATACCAATCATATCTTTCTGGTTAGTAATAAAGTTTGCGTGCAGTAAAATTTCCAAAAGCTTATCGTTTGCTATTATTGAATCCACAATTTTCAAACTCTGTACTGCAAGTTAATTGCATAACCGTTTAATCTTCTGTGAGAGACAAGCATGTGTCTGTCCAGCTCAAAGGTGGTTTTCAGGAGGTGCTGGTGCGTGCTAGAAACCAAGCATTTAGAGTGTATACTGGTAACAGTCCCCAGTTATTACCACATTGATTTGTTTTTTTTTTGTAAATTGGAAACGAAAACGTTATGCTTTTCATCTTAGTAAAAAAGTAATGGAATTTGTTCAGGTTTGGTGTAGAATGCTCATCTTTGTTTTGAAATAAGACGTTGATTTTGTTATAAGTTGCGGCATAAAAACGAATAGCGAAGGCACGTAACCCAAGAGAAAAATGGAAAACAAAGAGGAACGCCCTCTGACTTTTGTTTTCGTTGTGGTTATTCCTCCTCTTCCTTGGGAAGGAGGCTCGGCATGAAACAAGTTTCGAGATTCATGCCGCAAACCTAATTAAATTAGGCTAGAGGAATAGTAAAAGTCCATTTCGAATCAGTCATGAGTGCAAATTACTGACTGGTAGCCCCAAGCAAATTGCTGACCAATGACGGCAATTGACTTTTCGCTTGTCATGATGGCGTCATCTGAGCTGAGAGGAGGTGACCGTGCCCCTCTGGCTACGTCACTAAAATCACAGCTAGCTGCTTCATAGTAAAATGGTTTATTTGCGACGGAGATGAGTGCTTTTTATAAATATTGATATCATACACCTTAAGCCGATGCAAATTGACTTCCAACGTGAAAAACAATGACGTTTGCGCTGTGCCCTTAACAGCAAACAATGCCGGACTTGCCGGTGCTGGAGACGAAAAACCAGCCGCTCACATCTGTTTACCTTTAGGCATTCATAAAGCGCGGCTTTTGTTACTGCTGAAAAAGTATTTATAAACGTCTGTGCGAGGGTCATATTTAAACAAATGAGGCTTGGAAAAGTGTGTACATATGTGTATGCGTACGCCAGTGAAATTAAATTTTTATGAAGCGTTCGAGGCTAACGACGTCATGACTGAAGCTATAGGCCAATGTTGTACATGTGCTTGGCGCGTACACTATTGAATTACGTTCACACGAAATAATAGATAACGTATTGTATTCTTCAATGTTCTGACAAAAGCAGTATCTTGTGGCAACACGCTTACCGCGTGACGTAATAGCACGTCCATTTCTTTTTGGTCGTTTCAAGTGCTCGCGTTTTTGCGCTCGCTCATCTAAAAATAACCCAGCGCATGCTCAAACACTTTCGTGTGCATAACTTGAATTGCTCCTCGCTCGGCATGCGCACAGCTGCAACGCAAGTAAAAACGTACTATTTGTGATTAATGCGCAGCTTGTAACTGGTGCCAAAGCATGATTTGCTATGGGAACATTCGCATTTGATATGCATTGGCACGTACTGTAGGCGTACTGATTGTTTTGATTTTATTTTAATAGTTCACGAAGCTCGACGTAATAAAATAAACGAAAACATACTACAAGGTTGTGCGCTTGATCTTACGCTTATTGAGCGTTTGTGCAAACGGCCGCTTTCTGGCGGCAATGCTTGAGCGGTCAAAATCTCACAGTGGCCGCATTGTGTGTGCTTAAAAGATATTTTAGGGCATCTTTTCTGTTTGGTGCAGTTTTGTAAAGTGCGCTGGGCAGAGGGCAGCACTACTGTTAACTTGTAGCGGATCTGATTGCAAGTTAATCTACGCGCAAGTTATAACTTGCAAAAGGCTTTCAATAGCCATAGGATAAAATAGCTTACCATACTCAGAGTTAACCAACAGCCCACTCTTGCGCTAGTTGATAGTTGAGCTCGATCTTATTTGGGTAGTTAAAATAAAAGCGCGTCAATATTTAGAAAAGCTACTTTTTAATCTCCTGGCTTACAATGAAAGGCTTTTTAAAGCAGCCGCTATTTTTAGCAAAATCTCTTGTTTCGATTTTTTGAAATAATTTATTCGAACGCGAGGCAAAGAAGAAACGTTGGTAGAAAGAAATTAATAAGCTTTGCAATAGCCGATTTTTTAAAAAAATTCCGGCCAAAAACTAGGGCTTGTGAAAATAGTTCGTAAATTTTGTGTCAATTAACTGACAAAAGTTATGTTACCTAACCAGCCAGTCTGAGAGAGATAACGTTTTTGCGTGAGTTTTTGTGTTCTCTCCACTCTTTTTGCTCCTCATGATATTGTGTCACAGCATTTTAAAAATAGCATTTGTGGTATACATTTTACAGACAATATATGCTTATGACTGTTAACCACATCCGTGTTGTGCTGCTTGACGGACTGCATTTCAGTTCTTTTTCTATTTACTCAGTCATGCACTCTGTTTTTGGAGTAACTAGCAAATTCAGAATCAGCTTCGTTGACCGAGTGAAGAATTGCTAATTTTTGTCAGGTTGTAGTCGGTTTTTGGTTGTAATTAATGCCATGTTAGTTGTAGAAAATTTGCGTGCAGGATAGAAATGTAGATTTATTGCTTGCGATGCAATCTTGGGATTAACTTCAGATTAGAGGCTAAGAAATGAAATTTTTTTGTAATCGTTTATGAGCTACGGTCGATTGTATTGACATCACTTTTTTGATTTTGCATTTTTTTTATAAGCCTGAAAGTGAATTTCGGTTTTTGATTGACTAATTAGCAATGCTGAAGTGTGCAGTTCTCGTGAAGCTCTGCTGCAACGATTTACGTCCCGATCATAAATCTTTCCTTCATTTTATTTCATCGTTAATGAGTGCAACAGTCATCTGTTCTGCAGGAGGGCTATCGCGTTCATTACTGCTGGAACGTTATCAGTTTGAGTTTTATCTTGTAATTAGTTAAATTATCGATTTTCAAATGCCGTTTTTGCGTGAGGTTTGTTACGTATAACAGTTATGACGTAAACGGCACTGTTTACTTACCGACAATGTTGAGCATTGAATTACAGTATAATCAGTTTTTCAATCCATTGTGGATGTTTGGTTTGGGCGTAGTAATCGGTCAGAAAAGCGCAGCAGATTTGCCAGTATGTGTTTACGAACAAGCAGTATTCTATCAGCATTATTGTCAGTATGATATTTTTATTCAGGACTGTTAAAAGTTGATTAAGAAATCTTATTGTACTTATAATTTCATGGCTAGTCGAACCAAATCAAGTGTTGGAAATGAGCATGCTTTTCTTTTTTCGTTATTGCAACTTGATCACAGTATTTTCAAAATCAATGGAAGTAATTAATGTAAAAGTGGCAAAGGAGCATTTTTTCTTTGCACACTTGATTATAATACTATGCATCTGAATATTGATTTTATTTTTTGCGGCATTTACAATTGGAGGACTTGCATTCGAGTGCAGGCAACTGCCTATAGAAAAATCGATAGCCAAGTGCTCGGTTCGATTGTAAAGTTATTTCCATGCAGTTTAGCAAGTAGTCATTGCTGTGAAGTTCTGCGCATGTTTTTAATGTTTTCTTGACTGTAATAATAGCTGCGAAAAACTTTGTGCTCATAAAATAGTCAACGTTCATTGCGTAGTTGGTAAATCTTTTTCATAATGCCTTTCTGCACGTGAAAAGCAGGTGACGTCAGAGGTTAAGTTGCCGCAAAGGCAGTGGGAAATTAAAATAGATAGGAAAGAAGGTGTTTGTAAATTAGTGGAGCGTATAAAATATGGCTATTTTTACGGTTTTTGCGTGTATGTGCCATTTGCAATTTTTTTGTTCCTTGATTTTTGACTGGATGTTTACACCTGGTGTTAAAAGAATTTTTGGATGTACTTTTTATTTCCATAGTGAAAATGACTTTCGTTATAAGCTTGTTGGTTGCTCTTCAATTGGAGGTTAGATCAATAAACAGAATGTACGATTTGATGGGCAAGTTTGGGTTGATTTCATGAATTGTTGCTGGACTGATCTGTCACTAGCATTAATTTAAGTTGTGACATAAGCTTAAGCTGTGACATCTGATACAAGTGAAATGCGATGAAATATAAGGTGGAAAGTTCCCATTATTTCAAGTTCACTGATGATCGATAAAAATGAAGCATTGCACCATGTTTGATTTTCTTAAGAGCGACCGAGAAGCAGTTATCAAGGAAAAGGCTGAGGTTCAACCAGGTGGAGGTTACAGGGACAAAGGCCCTGAGCCAGGATGCTTTGCTTTACTAAGAGCAAAAAGTAAATACCTTATAGATTTGGCTAGGCCCCCCATTTCTTGCAACATCATGCCTGATTATGTATCTGGGGCTCAGATTGTATTAGCATTAATCGTCAGTCATCGCGAACTACTGCATATGAAACCGGTTAGATGCTTAATTTTTTTCATTGTACTTGTTTTATGTTTGCAATCAACGTTATTATGTTACCACGGGTATTAGGTTTTATGCAATAGAAGTAGTATTGCGCTTAGCCAGAATGTAACGAACTGATTTTGTTTGCGTCGTCCAATTTTTAAACTTTTGTTGTTTTAGACTCTGGACCATATGAATGTAAAGTTTTGTTTCGTTTTTTTAGCGTAGATATTGTAATCCAAATAAAATATGGCGCCAGATGTGAGGAAAAAGTTGGAAAATGATGGTTTTGTTTCCAATGCGACATCAAGTTCTTTTGATGTTACACTAGAGGAATTAAAAGAATTAATGAAAAATCACAAGCAAGATGGTGTTACACATTTAGAAACGTTTGGGGGTGTAGTTGGATTATGCCGGAAATTAAAAACAGACTCGACTAATGGTATGTTGTGGTCATGCTTTGCAACTACAAATATTCTCAAAACTGTGTTATTACTCATGAAGCAATGTTTTAACCTTAAGCTGTTCTTGGCTTCAGTCTACACTAGGCCTTTCGCTTTTATGCGTTTTGTACTTAACCTTTTTTTTTAGAGGAGCATGAAGCCAGCACAGAATGCTTTGTTAATATTTTTATCTAAAAATGTAGATGTTTTTGCGTACAGTTTTGGGCACGTTGCAGTTATTTTTACGCATTGTGATATTGTGAATGGTCAGCGGTGTTATGTGTTTCTGTAGGTGTTCTTCGGTTTGTGCCTCTTCATTACTACTGATTCTCGTTTAGGCTTACCTACCAACGTCGGTGAACTCGAAGCCCGAAGACATGTTTATGGCACCAATTTCATACCTCCAAAGAAACCAAAAAGTTTTTTGCGATTAGTTTGGGAAGCTTTACAAGATGTTACCTTAATCATTCTCGAAGTCGCTGCCATTGTGTCATTAGCTTTGTCATTTTACCCAGCTCCAGAAGGAGGTTCAGGTATAACGATTATAATACTGTTGTTGCTAGTAAGTGACACCGGTATGCCGTTTGTTTTTCAAATATGCATTTTTGAAAAGAAGTTTTCCATCAGCTACAGTCAAAGTAATTGTTCTTTATTACCCTATATGACAATCAACTGCCTGTTGACTTACTTCAAAACATAAGAATTTGAACAGCGTTTTTGTGAATATACTGGTGCTGGTGATTTTGCTTACTGCCGATGCCCCATCTTTTGTACAATGGACAAACTTACAATTTCTCAAGATCAGTCTATGTTAAGTTATAATCCAGTAATGTGCATGTACCATTATCGTAGTGTTCGTATTTCGTCAATTAAATGCGCAAATGTAAAACCTCATTTCTATTTGTTTTTTTTGTTATAATGTGGGTAGCAAATACTGAGGATTTGCATTTGCACCTTGTGCTGCTGCTCCACTGTATATCCACTTCTATAATATATATATTTGGTAAGTAAACCAAAAAGTAGCAGATCAAGAACAGCACTGCAAAACTGATGATATATTATTAAGCTATTTTGTTTGTTTTCAAAGGTGCTCCTATTAGCTGATGCCATAAAAATTTGGATTTTGCAGGAGTTTAAATATTGGGCTGCTTAATTAAGTGCTGTTAATGCTTTACAGAGGAGTGTCTTCCTGAAGCCCTACAGGCGTCTGGAGGAGAAGCGGGAGAGGGTGCAACTGGTTGGATTGAGGGTGCTGCTATTTTAGTATCTGTGGTTATAGTAGTCCTGGTGACAGCTGTCAATGATTACACCAAAGAAAAGCAGTTTCGAGGTCTGCAAAATAGGATTGAACAAGAACAAAAGTTTGCTACTATTAGAGATGGACGTATTTTGGAAATACCAGTGGCTGATATCGTTGTGGGAGATGTCTGTCAAATTAAATATGGTAAGCATGCTTCATTTCGCAGTGATGCACAAATTGTCTGTTTACAGTACCTTACTTTCTCAGTATCTATGAGTGTCAATCGTTATAGTTACTGCTAGTGCTAAAATTTTTTGACGGATTTTGCTCTCTTTAACAAAGAATTTCAAGAAAAGTGATATTTATCAAAATAGGATTCAGCTTAAGTATTCTTCAACTGATTTCCGTTATCTTGCTGCAGCAAAATTTTAAAAAACGTTATCGAATACTCCTTAGTATGTCAGAGTCAAGAGGGCTATGCACCTTGATTTAGTAGTCACAGCTTGTTAATCAAAGCATGATGCGAAAGTAGGTGGTTTGTGGTAGTTTGGACATAGACTGCATCATCAACGTTTAATGCTGGAAAAATGACGAAAAACCACTTTGATTTTTGCTTTTTGAAGTAGATAGCGTTTCAAATGTAAATTGCGGTTGCAAATTACATTTTTTTCTATTTTCAGGTGATCTTCTACCCAGTGATGGAGTCATAATTCAATGTAACGATTTGAAGGTCGACGAAAGTTCTTTGACTGGAGAATCAGATCATGTTAAAAAAGGCTCTGAAGTCGATCCCATGGTTTTTGCTGGTGAGCATGCATTCTCAGTTATATGACAAAGTGAAATGAAAAGCTGACTGTTATTCAATAAAAAATTTACTTTTAGTGTAGCATCTACATCGAATGCATTTATATAACTCGTCTTTAGGAGGTTTCAATGGAAACCCAGTGTTTGGCAGAAGGAGAGCTCAGTGCGATATGGCAATGGACCTGCAACCAAGACGCATGAGTTATTATCGCATGAAGTCTGTGTTGTGCTGTTTGGAGAAGTACTTTATTGCAATTTACCCTGCTAAGCTGCATTGCTTACGATAGAAATGCACAGGGTAGGCAATAGTGGTAATTTTAAAGCAGATCTAAAAATTATTTGTTTTATGTGTATTTGTCAACCATAAAGGATTTCCTGTGACTGGAGAAAATAAAAATGACTTAGTGACTATGACAAAGTGATAGGCTGCTAGATATAGAGGCGGAGCAACTTTAAACATTCTTAATTTTTATGGGCTAGAAACAGTATGGCAGTATATCGTAGCCAAACCATCAGTACACTTTTCTGAAAGTTTCTAATTTTGTGGCTGCTTTTCCGATTTTATGAATGAGTGTGATTTGAATTGCAAGAATGCTTGTGTTTTCAAACCGGCGGTTTATGCCTCAATTAGTTAATATACAACTAGGCCAGCTTTCCTTCGCAGTTAAACGAGATAATGTGACTATGTAAGTTGGTCTTTCGCCTGAGTCGTGTTTCTCAAAAGGTCAAGAATGTAAATGGTTTCGCTAACTTCGCTTTTGTGATATACTATGCCTTCATCACAGCAACCTTTAGAGAACTTGCTCAGTTACAGTGTATGTCATTCTGAATCGGAAATGTCAATCGATCCAGTGGATCGTTTTTTCAAGTGCTGTTGGTAGCCTACCTAGCTGTAGCTTGATGCACGAAAAATTAATGCTGTAATTACATACCTTTTTATATTGCGGCATTCAGTGTGCAGAAGTTGCTAGCAAATAAGTACGAGTTCGTGTGTAATTGATTGGTTTTGAAAGGCAAACCCTGCAGTTCATTTTGTGATAAAATCAATGTATTTGGGTAAGTGTGCTGGCCGCGGGGGGGATGAAGAGTTACACTATAGTAATTCTCATAAATTACTACTGTTCATGATGCGAATGTATGGTTTGTGCCTGGTTTTGACATTGGCTGTTGTTTTCCTGATCATATATTTCAGAGGACTTGCTTTCACTTTTGTGTGGTTAATAATGAAAGTAAATAGAGCTACCGACAATAACTCCATTATAGTCCATGAAGAATATATATAACATGAGACCTAGTAATGACAATGCGTCTCAGTTCCCCTGCTTTAGGGGTGGTCCTGCCTATTTTGCCATACTAACGTTGTTCGGATCGTGACTCTTTGTAAAAACTAAAAACTAAATAATTGTATATGTGCATCGTAGCAAAGTAAAGCACAGCTAAAATAGCAAGCATATTTATCAAAAATCTAAACGTGTTTCGCAATTCATTTGGCGCTTCTCAGAGAAATTATTTTGATCTTTACTGCATCAGCAAATTTTACGGATGAAAAGCATGGGAATCTCCACTAGGACCTACTTTAGCCAATTTCTTGTTGGGGCATATCGAGGAACAACTTTTTAACAACTCAACCATAGATAAACCAAAACTCTACCTTAAGTATACAGGGTGGGCCAAAAGTAGGTATACAGTTATTAAAAGTAGGGTTTAGGTTTAAAAAGTAAGTTTGTAGTTCTCATTTAGGCACTTTTAAACTTCAAGAATGCTAGTTATACCTTAGACAAAACTATTTAATCTCTTAAGTGCTCACAATCTCCTCCGCCAACATTGCAACATTCTTCACACCTGTCCAAAACACTCTGACACCCATTTTCTTTGCTCTTCATTTAAATTATTTGCCATTAAACCTAAAATAATCAAGATTTACAAAACTGTACTACCTTCCAACCAGCTAGAAAACTAATGTAAATTCAAGTTAGAATTATTATGTAAAAAATAAACAATGTTTGCGCTACTTAACAAGTAACATAAAGTACACTGCATGTAACTTCAAAGCATATAAAAAATACTTTAATAACTGTATACCTACTTTTGGCCCACCCTGTATTGACGACATTTTTTCTGTTTTTGGTGATGACCAAATATGTGAACATTTTATGAATATACTTAATTCTCAACATCAAAACTTGAAGTTTGCGATTGAAAAAGCAACACAATCTTTGAGTTTTCTGGATGTCAAAATAAAACTTCTAAAAGGTGTTGTTGAAAGTTTGGTGTGGCGCATACCATCTCATACCGGACTTTTGTTAAACTTTAATACTATTTGTCCTAAAACGTAAAAATCATATTCAATTAGGGTGTCTGGTTGCAGAGGTAAATTAATTCGTTGAAGGATGACCTTGTATAATAAAGATGTTAAAAACCTACGGAACATCATAATGGATATCCGAAGCATTTCTTTGATGATGTAAAAAGGTTTGAAGCTGTGAATGAACCCAAACCATCTAATAAAAAAGAAAGGTCGCTAAAGTAATTTGAAATAAGTTCAATGTTGACATAACTGTATTTTATAGAACTTTAAATACTGGATCATATTTTCAACTAAAGTCAAATACCCTTGCTGCCTTGATGTCTAATGTGGTGTATAAATTATCTTGTTTGCATGATACAGAACAGACGTGTCCTACATAGGTATGACTTCCCGCCACTTGGTCACCAGAGCTCTTGAATTTCAACTTCAACAAAACTGCCATAGCCCAGCATATCAGCTGATGTCGATATTGCAAAGCCAATAAACTTTACGCTAATTCTTTTAGAATGATTAGACAGTGAATTACCAACAATAAACCTAAAGTTCAGGAAACGTTACTTATCATAAAACACAAACCTCGTTTAAATTCTCAGTTATATGCAAGCAAATGTTCTTTTATGCTCAATGTTTTTCATTGATTTAGTTATAGCACAAATCTAAGGTTTCATGTGTCATTTTGTGACTATATTTGTGACAGTACCTTACTTTGTCATGATCTATTTTTGTCTAGTTTTGTTGCGTGATACTATTTGCTTTGTGAGTCAAAAAATCTTCTCAACTTTGGAATTCGGACACTGCTTTTCATTTGCAAAATTTGCTGATACAGTAAAGATCAAAATAATTTTTATGAGGAATGCTAAATGAATTGCTAAAACCTGTGGGTTTTATTAAATATGCGTGCTACTTTATCTGTCCTTTGCTTTGCTACGCTATATTTTAACAAAATAGCCTCTGCCAAAATTTGTGTATGTGTGCGTTAAAGAGACAACAGTGGTTGACGTTGTATGTTTAGGCTGCATTGTAACTACTTCATATGCTTTCATTTTACTCATTTGTGCAGGTACTCATGTGATGGAGGGAAGTGGTCGCATGCTTGTAACTGCTGTTGGCATTCATTCGCAGACTGGTATCATATTGGCTCTCTTAAATGATGAAGCCAATAACAAAGGTATAAGTTGAATGATAATGTAATGATATCTATGGCTGCTGTATTTTGATGGCAGGTTAGTGGCCAAAATATTAATGGCCTGGTTGGACTGATTGTCTTCGTTTTAGTAGCCCTTAAGCTTGATGTACAGCACCTTTTATTCAAAACTTGTGCTAGTGACAGATTGTAATAAATATAACACACCCCTGGCTTCATCAGGCAAGCCACTTTTGATGTATCAAAATATTCTATTTGTTATATATTGATATTAACAGCTACACATACACATCTGTCTATGTCTGTTTTTTTTGTTATATTTTTGTTGAGCGAGAAATTGGCCCCCGACCCTGTGAGTTTTCTACATAAATTAACTGTTTCGATAACAAGTCTTAAACCAAAATCAAATGCTCATGAAGCTGAGTTATCTTCAGGGTACCTCAAAAAAATTTACCCACTCTTTGAATCGTTATACCTTCATCAAATTATTGATTTTGACTCGTAAATAATATTGATACAGGAGAAAGAATGCACATTTAAAGAATTTAAAAGTAAAATGTAATAACCATATCAAATTAACTTTTAATAAGATAAAAGGCACTTGGGGCAATTTCAAAATGTTTACATAATGATGAGTTCACATAAACGCATAAACTAGTGCCGTTCTGTTCGATACACTTTTTACATCTTGAAGAAATGGACCTAGAAACGTTCAGCAGCATTTCCTCCGATATTTGAGCACATTCTTTATCAATTGCTACTCTCATTTTAGCAATTGCTTCAGGTTTCCTGTTGTAAACTTTTTCTTTTAGTAACCCTCATACAAAGGGATTTACAGGTTTCAAATCTGGTGAACTAGGTGGATATTCAACTGTACCTCTTCTTCCAAACCAAGAATTTGTTATATCGCATTGGCAAGAACAATTTGAAGATGCCGAGTTTTACTTTTAGAATAATAGTACACCTACTCCTTTCGTTGTATGTGAGAACTTATCTAAATAAAAATATGCAAAACAGATGGTTTGGAAGAAGAAGTACAGTTAAATATCCACCTAGTTTACCAGATTTGATACTCGTGAATTTCTTTGTGTGATGGTTTCTAAAAGACAAAGTTTACAACAGGAAACCTGAAGCAATTGATAAAGAATGTGCTCAAACATCGGAGGAAATGTTGCTTGACGCTTCTAGGTTCATTTCTTCAAGATATAAAAAGTGTATCGAACAGAACGGCACCAGTTTGAGCATTTGTGTGAACTCATCATTATGCAAACATTTTGAAATTGCCCCAAGCGTCTTTTATCTAATTAAAAGTTAATTTGATTTGTTTTTGTACACGTTACTTTTAAATTCTTTAAATGTGTATACTTTCTCTTGTATCAATATTATTTACAAGTCAAAATCAATAATTTGATTAAGGAATAACGATTCAAAGAGTGTATACATTTTTTGAGACACTCCATATTTGTTGACGCGCTGTATTTTCCAATTTAGCATTACAAAAAAGGATTTTCGATGGGAGAGGAGGCTACCGTTATTTATAGCATATGTGCTTAGTCTACCTGCGATAATCTAAAAAAACTTCACTGAGATCTATGATGTAAATTATTGTTTGTATAAATCAGTTGCAAAAGAACCTACAGCTCACCATGCTGACAACGACAGCTTTGTACCGGCCGCAGCAGATGGTGATATATTGTCATTGGTTATCGTTTGCATGATTTTCTGTAGTATATCACCTAAATTACAGACTTTAAGCGTCTTGAAGAGCTGTTTCTAGTAGCATGCATCAAAGATTTTGTTGCTTTTATTATGATAGCCTAAAGCGCGAACATTAGTTAAGACATTCACAAAAAACAAGTCGAAAAATCCTTCGTACTGATGTAGAAAGTTCAAGTGAAAATTTGTTTATGGGTTCACTCCAGTTCTCACATAAGCGCTTTTCCTTACTACAAGTCGCTGTTGGCGCTAGCTTTGGCAGGAAAGCTGAAGTTGGCATAGTTTTGAATTGAGAGCAAAACGCTATTTTAGTTTCAGACTTTCCAACAGTAGTTGTTACTGTTTTAACCCGACTAGATCGATACCGTTGAGGCTGTGAGTGACAATTTCATGTCTTTGCCGCTGAAAGAGCATTTTATTCTGTCTACCATCTGCCATAAAAGCTCTGACATTACGCTGATACCCTTTAGCCAAACAAAATTGAGATAGTCAGCTTTATACAGTAGTCCCCGCTAATTAAGCCCACCTCGGGACCGGACGATTTTGGACTTACAAAGCGAGTGGGCTTATTAACTTGGGGGACAAATTTTCGCCACTTTCGTGTGCATAAATGTGTATGGTCGACTGTACTATGGGTAAAAGTTGCTAGAAATAAAATCGACAGAGCACTAGTTGTTTTGCCAATCGATTGCTGCGCAAATAAACAGTCTGTAACGAAGCAGTTGAATTGAGAATTAGATCAGCAGCGTAACGAAGTGTGGAACCGTCGAAAGCAAGACAAAGAAGTGCGAGTTGCGACGCTTTTTCAACGAATTTTAAGCAAGTGTGTTAAAAGATTGGAGTTTTTAAGCGGGGTTTTGCGTCTATAAAGCGGATTTCTTTATTACAGAAATAAATGGAATAAAAATAAATAAATCCGGACCGGATAATTTTGGGCTTCTTAGGCGGGTGGGCTTAATAACCGTGGGCTGAATAAGTGAGGACTTCTGTATCAGAAACATGGCCTGTGTATGGGCGTGGTTTTGTTTCGATTGCCTATAGCAAGGAACACCAACGCAGTGCTCGTGCGCCCAGGTGGCCCGCAGGCCAGTTTTAAAACGAGCATTAATCACCAACGAGCTAAGAATATGATTTGTAGTAATGTAATATTAAAGGCAAACTGCGCAACTTTTTTTATTTTATATATGCATCATCAAACCGGTAGCTTTTCGGATTGCTTTCGTTTGATTCATCTATAAGTATCGCTCAGTTGCAAAAGTTTAGTGACTCCTAACCCAGAGGCTAAAAACCACATATTGGCTCTTTTTACGCCAGTTGCCTAATGCATCACTGAGCTAAACAATGAAGAGAGTTTAGTCGTATCTTTAGTTGAGCAATGGAATTCTTTCGCAATTTTTGGTTTTGGTTTTTTTTTAGAAATAGCAGCATTCTATGCAATGGTTTTCTTTTATAGTTAACCATTCTTGCTCTCAACGTTTTTATGGTTTTATGTCTATTTCGTATTCTACACATTATTCTACAAAAGCCCTTGGCTAATATCTGTAGTGCTCCTTTTTCGGAAGAATGTCATTGATTTTCCCGATTAAGAATTTTAATATGAAATTATTTTGCATGTTGCTATTATAGCAATGGTTGTATCATATAATGTTGTTCTTCGTTGTTTTCTTTTTTATTAACCTCGCATAACTGCATCCACTCACCATATCCGTGATTACTGTAGCTGCAGGCATATTTCGAGTTTTCTTTGGCGCATGATATCGCAACAATGAAGCAAAACGGACATTTCTAATGACGTTAGGTGTTCTTTCGCTAACTGACGCTTTAATATCAGCGATGACCCATGAGGCTGCCTGTGTTGGAATTTGATGCAGCTATAAAGTGAAGCTGATTGAATGTATTACATCGATTGAGTCGTTGCTACGCGTTCTTTAAGAGCAGTGTACTGTTAGCTTGAAACTAATGAGATAGCGTTTTGGGTGATAAATTGTGCTCGTACATGCTGAATGTGATAAGCTTGAAGACTTATCTATTCGTTTGATTCACTATTTAAGTCAAATCATTCGGATATATAACGCATGTTTGAATATGTAATGACATCACGAGTGGGCTATGGTCAGAAACGCGTAAAACGTCCTACGCCAGCTGTTGAACAGTGACAATACAAGTAAGCAGTAGTATTTTTATCTAACAGCCAACTGCGTGTTTTAGTGGTGGGTGGTTAAGTGTGGGCTCGATTGTTGTTCTAGACTTGACACAGCTTCGGTCCTACATCTGTGTAAACTAGGTGTGTTGCCGCATTTCGTTGCAAGTTATGCATACTGCATTACCGTGGTTTCCAAACTTTGTTTAGGCAACCCAGCTTAAACAAAAGTCCTAATTCTGCAAGCAGTCGCAACCTAAGACTCCAAACAAACGGAAAAACGTTTTTATTTTGGAGTACAAGTTTTTCGGAACGACTTTCTTGCTATTTTTCGCATCAGAGAGAAGTGAAGAACTTTTTTTAGATTTAAGTTTTTTGACGCTAAAAATTATCGGCGACCTGCAGTTAGGGGACTGCTGCCGTATTTTGTAGTTGATTTGAATACGCATTGGACTGTTCTAGCTTTCTTTTTCTGCTTTCATTTGCTGTAGGTGCATGTTGCAGCATTCTTTTGTGTGACGTTCATGGCTTTCAGCGTCGTTGTTGATGCCGCAATCTTCATCATCCGAAACCAGCAGGCCGCCGGTCTCGGGTGGTAAGGAAATGGTACAAGGGTGTGCAGTTTGTTTGCTCGTACTGCCCGCACGATTTCACGTGCATCTGCTAACTTGATCATCATTTACTGCATAAAGGGCAAGCTGGGTGAGGGTATTTAAAAATGACAACTCCACAAACAAAAATGCTTTTTGAGTGTGATAAGCTTGTGGATGCGAATCAATATCGTTTGCATATCGTTGTAGAGTTATATGACAAACAATGTTTTGTACGGAAAGACGATATTTTTCCGGGGCGTAATAGAAAATATAGCAAGCAGTGCGGTATAAAAAATCTCGTTTTCTGACTTTTCGCTTGCCAGATACGCGAAGCAAAGCTTTTTTATGTTGGTTTGCTCTATTTTGCACTGGAATTTGCACAGAAGAGCATTTCTTGCACGAAAGTGTTCCGTTATGTTAAAACGTTTTTTGCCATAGCTCCGTCAAATGACAACCGCACTGACCGCAATGTCAACCACGATCACAACGTACAAGAAAATGAGCCGTTGACCGAAAGGGTGGACGGAGAAGTGGATGTAGAAGCGGCAACTGGAAATACAGAGTCTGTGAAAAAGAAGAAGGCCACCCGAAGAAAAGAACAATCTGTACTGCAAGCCAAACTGACTAAGCTAGCCGTACAAATTGGATACGCAGGTGAGTTTGCCTTATTAATTTCAGTATAATGCGTATGTGACGTGATTTTTTATGTCCTAGATCAGTGCAAATAGATAGAAAAATACTATGTTCAGCTGTACTCTGCTATACCTGCTCAGAAAATTTTCCTAGTATTAACATTTTTCCTGCCAGTAGAAATAACGTGTATTGAATCCTAGTGCTTACTACAGGTCTTCAAAGTAGGATTAGTATTTGTCTTTGATTTATAACTTTTTTTTGATTGCCACTTAGCGAATGACCTGGTTTGTGTCTCGTGAACTGATTTCGGAAGTCTGTTGCACGTCATTTTCGCTGTAGATTAGTTTATTGCTATCAGCGGTATCATCTCAACGTTACGTGATGCGATTCTTAGTTTCTTTGCAATCGCACCTATACAGCATGTCAACAAGATCTGTATCGCGTAATGAAGATTTCACGACAACCAATAGGCATAATTAGTTGGGTTTAAATCAATTCTGCGACGAACATTCTGGTACCGTTATTTTATTCTAATAGCATTGTAATCGTTTTGAAGCAGCACAAAAAATTTTGTAAGCAGCACAACAAATTTGCACAAAAAACACCAACTGATTTTTCACCTTGTTATAGCAATTGCAGCCATCATTTGCCTCAGAAACCAAACCGGTACTTGCTTGTACCTATTTGGTTTGTCACATTTAGCGATTTTGCAGCGAATGATCGACTCACAACTTGAAAAATCGCTTGTTATGTCTTAAGCATGCTCTCTTCCTGCATGTCGGTAATTTGATTGAATGAGTGAAAGCGTTGTTCATGGCGGCAGTAACCGTGCGTTCGAACTTCACGATTGTGACGTTTAACGACAGTTTATCGCACTTGGTTGCTCTGCTTATGTAGAAGTGCATTGTGTCTGCATTATCGCCATCTCCCAAAGTGGTTCTTACCGCCAGTATGTGCTCTGTACGTACCAGAAGGTCTTCTCGTGAGCGGAGAATAAAGATGTGTAACAAAACCTTACAAGCAATCTTTTTAGATTTATAGTAACTTTACCTTCATGCACTTATGCATCAAGCTATTGAGAGAAAAAGGTTGGCCGGCAGTTATTGAAGTTCATTAATTAAAATTTTTTGAGACCAATCCTGCTTCAATCGTCATCACCCCAATCTGCCAGAAGTTGACGTGTTCGTTTTCGTAAAGCTTTTCTGTATTGATCTCTATTTGACCAATGCTATTATTACAGATTTTTTTGGTTAATGACTGCGCTAAAGCAAATTTTTCTTGCACTTTTAAATACTTGAGCTATTCTTTAGGCACCTTGATCTAGGCCGAAAGTGCAAGACGTTACCACAAACAGACTTTGTGAGTTCGACTTTTTACACGACCATCTTTATCATAATAGATTGACCTCTTGTACTGCAACAGCTAAAGCAAGTAACCGGGTCAATAGACGTTGTTTTTCATCTGGACATTTGCATTTAGTGAACTTACGGTTGGGGGCCAATCTAGAGATCCAAGATGGTAAGAGCAGAGCCAGATTCTGGTGTACTACAGTGCTCCATAGAGCTGCAGTTGTATAGCTGTGCACATTAGTACATAAAAATTGTAAAAAATGAGCTTCAAAATTTTTCCCGGTTTTTCCTGTTTTATTTTTAAACGCAATGCGAGTGTGGTACGAAGTGCTGCAAAAGTCTGAACCTCAAAAGCAAGTTGAAAGTTTTGCATGCGTCATTAATGTATTTTGAAGTTTATGGAGGGGCAACGCATATATTTGTAAAATTGGTTAGGAGTTTACAAAGTTGCTAGAATTAAAGCTTTGGGTGATTCTTCAAAATCACCCAAAGGATGCTTGTTTCTGTGCGCTGCTAAGCATCTAGCAAATAACCGCTTTATCGTCTAAAATTCTAGAAAGAACATCAACAAAAGCATAGGATCTCGGTTCTCCTGTCATTGGAATAGGAGAGGGTATTGAGTAACATGTCAATGTCTTCTCTTTCTTCATGCGCAACTACCCTTTGCTTTATTTTGACAACACTTTACCTACTTTGACATTGTCGCGAGTGCATCCTTTCATTTGTTCACCTGAATCGCTTGTCATGCTGTCATAGCTCCACCTGTTCCATAACAAATAGTTTGAATTTATTGCGCAGTAAGCATCTTAATCGCAGCTAGGGCAAGTGCAAACTAACCCAAAGTCAATCAGTATTATAGTTGAGTATTACAATAAGTTAGATTGTGTTTTTGGAGTATAATCCATCGACCATCGTTATTGTGGTAAATATGCAGATTATTGTTGTGATTCTTGTAAGATTTAAAACGAAAAATTATTATCAATATGTTTAACTTTGCTACATTTGGTTAGCATGTCTTAGAGTCAAAATCATTATAGCTCGCCAACGCGATACGAAAAAACAGCTTTCTTGATCTATCCATATGTTAGCTCTGCAATGTATGAGTCTTATTTGACAGGCAGCTTATCGCTTGTTAGCTTTGGAAGTAACAGCGAGTAAAAGCTTTGCGCGTAGTTGCTCTGTGCTGCTTTTTTCATTTTATTCGTACCAGACAGCATTATGACATCATAGAGCGAGTTAGAAGCGTGCAAGAAAAAAAGAAGTATGCTTGGAATGTTAAAAATCCTTGAAAAACAATCGTTTAATGCATCGTTAATTGAGCTTTAATCGTTGTAGTATTTTTATCGAAAACACTTTGTTGATATATATCTTCCAAAAAAGCTTTTAGTGGCTTTTTTTTATGATCAGTAGTTTTTGAGAAAATATAGAAAACAAAATTGGGCAAACAAGCGTTAGCTGTGACGTCATTTTTAATCTCAAAGGGTGAAAATTTTTTGAAGGCGTTAATTGGGGGCTGGGTTTCATTTGCGCGAGAAATTGTTTCCTTTTGTCAAGAAATACTTGGCTTAAAAAATTATGTTAGATTAGTAAACACAGACTATTTGGAATAGTAAACACAGACAAAAAACAAAAAAAAATTATTTTATGGTATAGATATTCGATAATTCTAAAATGGCAGAACACTTTTTTTACATTGCAGAATTTGGTATAATTTGTTTCGCTATGTAGTGCAACACTCGATTTCACTAGTTTCCAATTTCGGCATAAGATATTTTTAGCTTATACGCTTCTTACTCATGAAATCATGCAAGTTTAGCTTGCTTTACGAGAACAGTTGCACCAAAGACTGAATGCCTGGTATTTGCTGCGCTGGAATTTCATGTTATCTTAGATAGAAATGAAAGTCTTGTTGCCTTGTGCTTGGTAAAGGTATTAGGCAAGGTGTAGCGATGAACGGTTTAACACGTGAAACCTTTGAAAGCAGCTCTTTGCAGGAACATCGCTCGAACACTATTTTTGACTGTTGCTTGAGTGAAGACCAGACAACTAGGGTTTGCACAATTCACTTATTGCATTTCAATTCAGTCAATGCTGTTACGAAACATGAAATACTAGTCGATCAGTATTTTAACCGCAAGCGGTTTGTTCTGGACATTACATAGTAAGCAGTTCTTATTGATATCTCTTTAAGCGACTAGCGTTAGCTCTTAATTTTAAAATTCGCTGTTTTTCTTGTAGACGAAGGTGGCTGGGTTTGCTTGAAAAAGTTATTTTTAAAAAAGATCGAATTTTTAAAGACTTATCTTAATCAATATCTGATGGTAAGCCTGAGGTTTGCTGCTGAAACACCGCATCTACAACAGTTGTTGCCTGCGTACAAAAAAAAATCGATTATATCGATTGCATGTAACCTTGAAAGTTGAACTTTTTTAACAGCTATACTTTTGCACAATGCCTTTCGTTTTTTGAATTGGTTCACTTTTGATAGTTTTTTCAGTATGCTTTTTCGAAGGTGGCCTAGGGCTGCTGTAACTAAAGTGAAATTGGCTTGTGCTTTACCGTGAAAGCGGTTCCTACGCTCATCTGGGCATGGTGGAGAGTTATTGGTGTTCAGTGGCGTTAATAGTAGCACCCAGTGCAGATGGGTTCAAGTTAATCAAGTCCAAAAATCTTCCTTGTGTAGTTGGTGTAGCTTAGATTTTAAGTCGTAATTATTTACAGTCTAATTCACGCATCAACGTTTTTTGTTCATTCGTATGTGCGCATGCTCTGTTAGCTTGTCTTTAATCAGACTGGTAGACTGCTGCCTAAGCTACCCCGTAGAAGTCGAGCTATCTCGTGAAGTGCTTCTACCAAAGGCACAAACAACACACAAACTTTCCTGCTCTTTTCCACGCAATTCTTTTTGCGTTCAGCGCTTTGCTGGGAATGAGCGAGAGCTTGATCGCGGAAGAAGAGTTAACATCAATTCTTTTTCAGGCTTCGTTGTTGCCATACTTACCGTTCTTATATTGATCATCGCCTTTTGTGCTGAGTTGTTTGGAGTGTACGGATATTCATGGGTATCAGGATGCACATCAATATACATTCAATATTTTGTTAAATTTTTCATCATTGGCGTTACTGTACTGGTGGTTGCAGTACCAGAAGGCCTTCCTCTTGCTGTCACTATATCATTGGCTTTTTCGGTGAAAGTGAGTCGGCTTTTGATGCTTTCAAACAGATTCAGATTTTGATGTTAAATGCAAAAAAGAGCTCTAAATCAACAGGCAGAAAAGTCTTGCAATGCGCTTAGGTCTTGAATGGAGATCATTTTCTATTCCAAATTTAGTGAGCAATGCAGCGGAGCGCGAGACGCTGGTGGCCATCGTGTGATCGTCAGTGTTCCCTCTAAGATTTTAGTGAGTGCGTAATCGCCGGCACAAGTGCGAAATTGCTAGCAAATGTACGAAAACCGCCGGACAAATTTGCAGGAAAAGGAAAGTCAGAACTGTGACAGTGCGCTTCCGTGACGTAATAATTACCGTGGCTATGTCAGCCCCAAAATGTTCACAAACAGGTAGCCTATCGGTTATTATAAGGCGGCGGCGAAATACCGGGCTATTTTTCTTCAGTAAGTTAATTGTGGTTAAATTTGGTCTCAAACTTTACAGCCTTTGCAACAGTGATTCGTAAGCACTTTGGAATGACAGGTGAAGAATGCGCGTAAATAAAATTAATCCTTCGCCGACGCCCGACAAGAGCATGAGAAATAGGACTTTTATAAAGTAATGTGATGTAAGATAGGTTATTACGACTATGGTGACACAACAAAAATTACTGCGAACTTTGATTGTTGCTTGATTACGGTAAATAATTAAACAATTTACATTTCTCTGTCGTAATCAATTAAACAACAGGTTTTTGCAATTGCAAGCAAACTTTCAATCTCAAATCCGAAAATAGTTAAAGAGAATTCAAAACTAAAATTGGTTAGAAGTCATATCCTTTTTTTTTAGTGTTAATAAATGGCAAGTAAAAGAAGGCTATTTATTCGTAACGTACAAAAACTGTACCATTCCCTCAAAAAATGGTGTTTTTTGTTCTTAACTGAAAGCGAGAACTATGTGCTTTTGTATCTTAACAAGCACGATTAAAGTTAGCGTTGAAACGTAAAGAAAACATAAAGAGTTCAAGCAAGTTTAGTTTCAAACTTCCCTCTAAAAATGATGTCTTGTGTTAAAACTGAAGTTTGAGAGCTGCTTGCCATTGCTGCTCCTTAGCTACGATTGAAATCGGCTGGGAAAAAGTCAACAACAAAAAAAATTGATTTTACTTTAGGTTAATTGCTGGAAAGATAGTTTGTTATACAAAAAAGTGGCAATGGCGCGCGCGATATGTTAAGTCGCCGTCACTCGGTGTTGCGCGATGTTTGCGTGAGACGTTGCACTGCTTTAAAAAAGCCGCTGTTCAAACTAGGATTTCTTTTCACTGTCTCCCATGCATTTAACAGTTGGTTAAGATTTTGCTGAGAAAATTGCAAAAATTTTAACAAAATGAAAAAGTTACCAAAAACCGCCGGACATTTTTTACGCACTTATGAATTTTAACTGCGAATCCGCCGGACATAATTTCGCAAATTTGCACTTTTTTTGCGTTTAAAGGGAACACTGGTGATCGTGCGTTTTAAGTCCCGTGTGGTTTTTTGGTTGATGTGCTTTTGGGAAAGGCATTTTGTGGTAGTTTTACTTCGTTTTTGCGTTGCCTGTGTTGGAAATACACGGAGCTGGCCGCAGTGTTGGCATTCAAAAGCCGTTCAGATGCATAAACGTTGCTCCTCTATGAACGGCAATGTTACATGCAGTGAAGGAGACACCGGACTATAGCGGCAGTGTTCGTACAGTCATGCGTTTAGACCTCACGTTAAGCGTACGATGTTGTATCGTAGGGAAAAGCACTTCGGGCAATTTCCCCTGGTTGGTTGAAATGCTTTTTGCAGAAATACGCTGGGCCAGCTATACGGACAAATTTAAAATTAGTGTGCGCATAAAGTTGTTCTAATTTGGAAAACCGACAAAAAGGTGCCCCTGTGACCGAAAAATGGAAGTACAGGGTGATCGGAAAGTCACCGTGCACTTTTACATTTGCTACATTTATTTATATTAAATGCCATTTGGTCTTCCACATCGTTCGGCATCATTTGCTGGACCTGTTTTGCGTACGTTGCGAATTGCATTGCGATGTGGAACAGATGTATCTGGGAATTTTTCAGAAAATTGCTGTCGTGCCACATCTATTTCTCTACCACCGTCTCGAAATACGTATTCAATGATCCATACATTTTCAACAGTTGTTAAAAGTATAATTGTTAAAACCGTTAGTTAGTAAAACAAAATGCAAAAGTGCTAGAGTATGGCCTGAATTTGAAAAAAGTGCTCAGTGGATTCCGATCACTCAGTATAACTTAACTATTTAAACTCTCTGGGATCAAAGAGGCCCTGCGTTCATAATCATTTCGTTTTCTGTACAATTTCAATTTTCAAGACATAACGTCAATATTCTTCGTTCGCATTTGCAATTTCTTTTGCATTATTGATTACTCGCAATCTATGGCACCAGATCTGTTTGTTTTTTTCGCAAATCCCACACTTGATTAAAACGATTTTTCGCCTATGCATAATTAGTTCAGTGACTTCGTCCTGCGGCTTCAGGATCTTTGCAATTATGCGCGGTTTAACTTCGATTCAGCTCCTTTCCGGAGATGCAGAGCAGTCTCGGCACAAAAGAATTTTGCCAAACAGACTGCAACCTTGGGCAAAAATTGTTGCATGTGTCAAACCAAGAAAATCTGCATTGGCGTTCATCTGTCCAATGTGACACCAGGGACATATCCTGCTGTGCATCAACTTAGACTGAGCATTACCAATCATCAATTACGTAGAAATTCTATCCACGAAACAACATATAATAGACCTTGCTTTGTATAGATTAACTATTTTGGTCGTTGTGCAAATATTGCTGTAAATGCATTTTTATCAAATTTTCCGCACGGCACAACAGTTTTACCCGTAATATACTATTCCATTGGTAACGAACAGTTTTTCTTAGGATTTGTGGGTTTTGTACTGTTTTGCTCTAGTTCACTGCGCAGCAGGATGAAACTAGTCTCAAATCAGTGGAAGCTTCGCGGCTGTGATGCCGGACTTCGCTATCTTGCAATAATGCAACATCACCGAGTTTTTGGCGTTCCTTTACTGCAGTTTTACAGCCCCAGGCACTTTTTTTATTTGATTTCATATTTTATTTTCCACGTTGCTTCTAGTACTGAGTTCCAAGCAGGAAATCTGTGAATGCCATTTCCAACGCTTCTGACTGTTTTGGCAGTGCTAACAATATCCCATAAGCACCCTCAATATTGGTGAAATGACTTGGGAATTTAAAGGATCGCTTGCTCAGTAATGCCTGATGCGAAAACCGGAAGCTTATGGTGGAGATGTGCATCGCAACAGCAACGTCTAGCCGCATGTATTATGTAAAAATGACTTAAAGCTGTATTAACAGTAATGATTTTCAGAAAATGATGAAAGACAATAACCTTGTCCGGCATCTGGACGCGTGTGAAACAATGGGCAATGCGACCGCCATCTGTTCAGATAAGACTGGTAATTTATTGATTCTTCTCTCTGAAACTACAGGGTGTTTCAAAAAATTTGACATTATTTTGCAATCTAATAACTTTGGTAGTTCCTCTTTAAATGACTTTAAATTTACACAGCATGCGTCGAAACAGGGCAAAATTTTGTGTTTAATATTTGATATGTTTATCTTTTTAGTTGTAGAAATTTTTAATTGATAAATTATTCGTACTGCGTTCAAACCTGTGTGTTTAAATGGTATTCACTAGCAGAGAAAAGGCGTTTTGTGTGTTGGAGTATGCTCGAACAAACTCAAATAAGACTGTGCAGCGTGCGATTGTGAGAAAGTTCTCTAAGAAGTCACCAACAGCAAAGCAGATTTCGAGCTGGAAAAAGAAGTTCGAAGACGAAGGCTGCCTGTGCAGAGCAAAAGGATCTGGACGACCAGCAACAACAGAAGGGAAGGTCGAGCGGATTCGCCAAACACTTTTGCGATGCCCCAAAAAGTCTCTAAGAAGAACAAGTACGGCGACCCTAATACCTCCAACGACATTTTGGCGGGTAGTAAGGATATGTTTCGTAATGAAACCTTACAAACTGCAGGTCGTTCAGGCCGTAATTGCAGCTGACAAGCGAAAGCGCAAACAATTCGGTGTGGATATGCAAGAGAAACTTGAAGAAGACGAGTTCAATGAACGTCTTGTGTTCAGTAATGAGGCCACATTTCATACGAATGGCAAAGTCAATAGGCATAATGTTCGCATTTGGGGCGAAGAAAATCCCCATGCCACTATTGAGCATGAGAGGGACTCACCAAAAGTGAATATGTTTTGTGCCATCTCGAAAAACCATGTTCATGGCCCATTTTTCTTTGAGGGAAAAGTGACTGGCGATGTTTATCTGCAGATGCTTCAAAACTGGCTAATAGATGAGCTTATTGCAAATGAACATGAAGATTTCATTTATCAACAGGATGGTGCTCCACCTCACTGGAAGCTCACTGTGCGCGCTTATCTCCATGACAATCTGCCAAGGAGATAGATCGGGTGTGCTAGTGGTGAAGGCAATGTAATGTTGAAATGGCCTTCACGTTCACCTGACCTGACCCCCTGCGATTTTTTCTCTGGGGGATATGTGAAGACCTTGGTTTATGTCCCCCCTCTTGCTGAAAATGTAAACGAGCTCAAACAAAGAATCACCATTGCACTGGAGACAGTTACCCAAGACATGCTGCATCGTGTTTGGGAGGAGCTAGACTACCGACTTGACGTGTGCCGGGTAACAGGCGGTGCGCACATTGAACATTTGTGAAATCTTATATGGAATTCATGTGCCTTTAAATTTCTTATTCAAATTTACCGGAATAAATCTTGTTTTGGTCAACATTAAAACCTGTTAAATTTCATTTGATTCGACTATTAAGTTTCTGTAATATTTACATGTCAAATGATGTCAAATTTTTTAAAACACCCTATATATTTAAATGAATTTATCTATTCTTCATTATAATTGTTACTTTGTATATAAATTTTGTTCTCTAATTACTCTGAGAGCTATCTGCAGCATAGTGAGTGTTCTGGACTTCATGGCATCCAGTGATTTTGACGACACCTTATTCGTGGAACACAAATAAACCGAGAGCTCGAGAAACTACAAAGTGACCTTACAATCTTTATGTATGGTCCCTTCGCAATCTCCCTCGCTCTCCGTTCTCCCTGTAGTACCCGGCAAGTTCAGTTATGTTTCGTCGCCCTGACTCATGCTATTTTTTGTTTCGTGCTATTCTTTTGTGCCAACGGTACACGTTAAGGTGATTCTTTGCTACTGCGTGCATGCAAGCCGACGCTACAATTGCAATGTCATACGGCGACGAATGGGTCTGCTTTAGTTGCATTGTCGTCGAAGGTACTTTTTGACAGTCCCTTATGCCCGGTTGCGAAGCGTGGAAGAAACTCACTGTGCAGCAACAGTACTTTCAATCCCGAAGCTGTCGAACTTCAGTTTCTCTCTGTAAAGTAGGAATTTTTTTTCGGATCGATCATCATAGCTTAAACTGATTAGGTGATGATTTTCAGGAACGTTAACTACGAATCGTATGACGGTGGTGCAGTGTTATGTTGGCGGAAAGCACTACCGCGAACAATTGCCGAAAGCAGATCAACTTCCTGCTACTACGCAACAGACTTTGGTTGTTGGCATCGCTGTTAACAGCGCTTACACATCCAAGATACTGGTATGCTCTTGCAGTGACAGTGTTGATATTCTTTGACCGTGATGAGGGGATTTTTTGACCCACTAGATTAAAAAAGCTCTTACTACTGCCCTGTTTCCGACTGTTTTTTCGTGATAGGAGAGTTCTCTTCACTCATTTCACTCATTACGGCTGATGAGAGGCCGACGGAAACACTAAGATAGACGACAGTTTGTGTTACTTTCAAATCATCCAAGACAACTTTTTCATTGCAGCCGGCTGAAATCGAAGGTGGACAGCCCCAGCAAGTCGGCAACAAGACTGAATGCGCTCTTTTGGGCTTCGTGTATGAATTGGGCCGTGAATACGAGACTGTTCGAAAAGAGATTACAGAAGAGCAGCTGTTCAAGGTGATTTGATTTGCATTACAATGGCGGCTCAGAATTATTTCAAAACTCGCATCTCTTGACAAAGACTATTTTGTGCTGACACAATTCACCAGCGTACCGTGGGGCATTTTTATAACGTTTCTTTTGCGAAAGAGGCTCTTGAAACCGGCATGGATACCGGCACGTTTCTATGATAGCTTGGATAAGCTCTGCAAGCTTTACCGTCTTTGGCAAAAACCTAGCAGGCGGCTTTTTTCGCAATCCTGAGAAAATCAGCTTTTTGTGTTTCATGATATTGCAATGAGTGTTATTACTAGGTTTAAATTCCCTTAAATTTCTATAACAACTGAAGTTTGGAAACCATGCAGCTATGCCGAAAAATAGCAAAAATCACAATGACTCTCATTCCAAAAAGTACGTTTACCAGGTTCTTACAAAAGACCATTACAATTGGATCCATTATACCTTTCAATGCCAATGCAATAATTGCAGCTTAGTGGCTATGCCAAGTGTGCTTCGCCAGAAAATTTCTAAGGGCAGTGTAAAATAGACTCTAAGCAGTGGTTCTTAACCTGTGATACGCCAATACTTTCCGGGTGGTACTCGAGTATTTTCAGGGCTGTGGTAAAGTTTAATGTAAAATAGATTTGTGAGGTATATTGTGTAACTCTTGCACATATCGAGGCTTTTTGCGTCTCGAAACGAAGTTTTTTTGAGTTAAAGGGCTATTGTTCTGAATTAAGTTACTACAGAAAACCCGCATAGCTGCACATGTGTGTCTAATTGTAAGTAGGAAGAGTAAAGAAGTAAGTGAAGAAGAGCACTGGTTTTGAATATAATTGTGTTTGACATTTAATTAAGATCTATGATGTTTAGGTTTACACTTTCAATTCTGTCAGAAAGTCAATGAGCACTGTTATCAGAAAGGACGATGGAGGTTTCCGTTTGTATACTAAAGGAGCGTCCGAAATAGTCTTGAAAAAGTAAGTTCGACCTTGAGCTACGCTTTGTAAAGTGCTGATCCCCTCCACTCGTCCAATGAAAATGTCACTCAGATACACGACTAAGATGGTATTCGCGAAAACTACAGTTATTCTATAAAATAAAAGTCTTTTATGTTAATTGTGCTTTTTAAAAAATTTTTTTAAATGATTTTTATGAGGTACACAAATGCAAATTGCTGTTTACTAAAAGCTTTTGATAACGCTCTTGCAGTTGCGACATGAAATTGCAATGTACAAAGACAAAATCTTGTTTTCTTAAATCATATTTTGTTGTTACTGCATAGCGCATTGCCAAAAGCCATATTATACTTCTCTATTTCGAACGTACAAAATTGAACATGTAACGATATCTTCAACAACATGAATTATTTTATGTCTCTAAGGTTGAAGAAGGTTCTCAACCGGAACTGAAATGTCTTGCAATATTTCTATTAATTTTAGCTCTGGTTTTAATAATAAAGGTTTTCCTAGTAGATGTACAGCTATTCTGCCAGCTGCTGTTGTTTATAACTGGTAGATTGGATTAATCATTTTGCCGAATCGTGATTTCTGAATAGAGATATTTCTTGCCAAGCAATCCCACATTTAGGTTTACTTTAAAGTAGAGAATTAGCTTTGCTTATTTCGACTCAATTGCTATGCCTAGCATTACCAAGATAAGTAGTCATGTTCTTGCGTTTTTGCTAGGCGTACGGAACAGGAATAAAGGGAAAAATCATGTAAAACTGAAAAATCGTTTCATATCGTTAGCGATGTTTAGTTAGTTGGTTTCATCTTCATCATGTGGCAACTTCCGCATTTATCCGGCCTTTGTGTTTCATTCATTTTCAAAAATTTTGAACCGGGATGCACTAACTTTTCACTGCCTCGATGGCAGAGTAATTGGAGCGTACGTCTCAAATGTAGTAGGTTGACGGTTCAAACTGCAACCGGGTGTGGTGTCGAAGACACCCGGTTGCAGTTTGAACCGTCAACCTACTACATTTTCTGAGCTTTCTTGTCCTTTCCTCTGCAACAACTAGGCAGTGATGAGAAGAAGCAGGCAAGTTCGCTTGTTGGAAAACATGAGTTGAGGAGAGAGCACTTAACTGTGCTGTCGAAAAAGGCGTGGGATGCCTTTACAGTTACGTTGCATACAGCTGGTGGGGTTGAAATTTCTGCCCGACACTGTAATTAAGACTGCTGAAGATGAGCAAACAGAGCATGAGCTTGTATGTATGAATGGAAATGCATTTTGACCGCAAGTGCTCCACCCAAGCAATTGTGCTCTTCCGAGTTCGTAGTAACGCAGTGTCCATGCCGGCGTTGATAACTTAGCCCTTTGATCGCGAGACCAGCGCCTATATATGAGCAAATGTTGGTTACGCTTGGAGTCAACCGTTGATTTTATCCAGATGCACTTCCATCCTTGACGAGAAAGGACGAACTACTAAGTTCACCAATTTCGATCGGCTTCAGATCGTTAAAGATGTAATTGAAAACATGGCTGGCAATGGATTACGAACTATTGCCCTCGCTTACCGGGACTTTCCCGCCGACTCTCCTCCTGACTGGGAGCAAGAAAATGGTGTGGTGTCCAATCTAACGTGCATTGGAATTACCGGAATCGAGGATCCAGTGCGACCCGAGGTATGTGTTGTTTTTTTAGTGTGACGTATTATTGTCTCAACACTCTGCTTCTAGCATTTACGTGAGAAAAGCCGGTGTTGATAATAATTTTTTCCCTGAAATAAACAAAAGCATGGAGTTTTGGATCTCCGAACATTCCCGGCTTTTGAATTGCCTATTACTAACGGTGAATGGCAGTAGACATGCATCCCATCAGTGACAAAACTTTAAATGAGAAAAATGGTTTGAAACTTTATTGCATATGGCGACATGATTACGTGCATGTAAACGAATTGTGACCTTGTCGAATCACTGAATTTTATTTATTACATCTGGCATTTGCAGGCATTGCAATTTCCTAATTGGAAAAGGGCAACGATGAAACATAAATAATTTAAATTCAAGATACTATATTGGTGGACTTTTAGCTGTAGATAAGCTCGAAAATGAAGCTTGACAAAACTGCGTGTCCTTTCATCAAAGGACGAATGATGCGAGTTAATCGCATTTAAAATCCGCGGCGAGGCTGGCATATGTTATTGCCTGGCATCTAAAATAATCGCCCGTACAGTCAAACCTCGGTTTTGGAACGTCTTCAAACTTAAACAAGTCGGTTTTCGAACCGAATCGCGAGTTATAAATGCCTCTGCTTTCGAACAATCTTTCGGTTGTCGAACATTGGCCACACGTGACTGCGGTGACCAAACGCAAGTACTTTTGATTAAAACGCCTTGCTGGATAGTCGTGCTGTGCTTCTCACTGCAGTTAGCTTTTCTTTAGACATCAGTCATGGGTCCAAAGAAAGTAAAAAGTGATACTGATCAAGGAAAAAGAATTAATCTCTTACATTATTTGTAAAATATGTTTCGGTTTTAGAACAGATTTTCAGAACGAATTACGTTCGAAAACCGAGATTTGACTGTTCTTGCTTGCGTTTAAAGTGTCGGCCGCACGGTTGTTGCTGTTGTTTGTGTTTGTTGCCTGTTATTTCCGCTTGGGCCATTTAGTCCGTTGCACTTTTTCTAATCATCACTGAGTGAACTTAGCTTCGTATTTCACCCTCCACATTACTCCTATGGTTGAGCACGTAGCCCGAGATCTGTGACAGACTTTTTTAAAGTCTTTGGCTTGACTCGAGAAGGGAATCGAATCCAGTTCTATGGACTGCGAAGCGGACACCACCGCGCCATTACTAACCACTAACCGCCGAGCGTAACTTGCGCGTTCCACGAAACAAAACAAGCGGAAGTGTTCCAACGCACAGTTGTAGATGATCAAGCGGTAACGGGCCTTTTTTTTCAACAAAAACGCATTTGCATGGAACGAAATGCCGCTACCCCTAGTGAAATGCGATGATGAATAATAAATAATCTCTAGGCGATTGCGGTTTGCCTTTCATAGTTAAAAAGGTCATTGATTTTATTGCTTTGCTGTTGCAGCGTCTCGTGTAGAAATAGCTTCATTGAAGCTATTAGCTGAGACTGGGATGACTAAAGCCAGTAATTTCACTTTTTGTTGGGCAAGCTAGCGTGCATGCTTCTATAAATAAACGTATGGAAGCGATCCCTCGCAAAACGTTTAAAGTTTCATAGTCTACCTTTGTTTTGTTTTTTGTTTTTTTTTGTATTTAAATTTCATTGAAAAGGCAACTTTCGCAATACAACACATAAAAAAAAAGATGCTTTGAAGAAAGCGATTTTGCCATGACTCATCAATCATCAGGGTCTGTGCTGCGTGAAATGAGTTAGCACAAACTTGCAAAAATTTGCTGACAATTTCTGCATTATGACATCGCTGGCTGCTTTTTGATACTTTGTGGTATAAGAAGATTACCTGTTCAACAAAATTTCAAATGAGTTAAAAGCGAAAATTTTTGGTGAATTCGCTCCCAAAGCTACTTCAAAACTGTATCGCCAGTGAACTAGCCATTTAGAATTTTTTGAAAACAATTTTTATTTGCAGGTGCCAAATGCCATAAAAAAGTGTCAGCGTGCCGGCATCACCGTACGTATGGTGACTGGTGACAATGTAAACACCGCACGTTCCATCGCAACCAAATGCGGCATCATCACGCCAGGCCAAGACGTACTTGTTTTGGATGGCAAGGAGTTCAACCGCCGCATCCGCAACAAGAAAGGAGAGGTAACGATGATTTATTTAACCATGTCCCAAGGAAGTGTTCTTGGCTTAAGAGAATATATAGCTCAGGGCCCAAAACCCATGCATGCATCCTTGGTGGCTTCTGTTCTTTAAGAAAGATATCCGAAATTTAAAGGCTTAAATTTATTAATTAAAACATGGCGCAAAAGCGGGTGGTAAGTGGTAGGTATGCAATGCATCGGCAAAATTTAATTTGTGCTTGTTGTTGATCTCTCTTCTTTGGGATGCAGGCGTGATGGGATACGAATACTTACTTTCACACTGTAAACCTAATCTAGACATGATAGTAAGGAGAAAGCAGTTGGCCGTTTTGAGCCAGTTATTTATACAATTTACTGAGTTAGAAACCACAATTCCACGAAACAGACTGTTATTTGTGGATAACCGAAAGTCGTTTTCCACTACATGCTGGGTGAGCAGCTTCACTTTTTTAGTTCGATAAAGCACGGATTGTGGAATGATGCTAGAAGGACGTAAAAGATCGCATTTAAGATACAGTACATAGACTGCTTGTATTTCGTTTTCCAATTGTTTTTGATATGTGATGAAAGCACGCCATTGCTTTTTCAAAAATATTTCAACGCCTGTTGTTACAGCTTAGTAGGTTGTTTTATTTACATGGCCGATGGAAATGCTTCAAAGCGTTAGCTATAACAGGGTGTTTCAAGAACGTACCATTTTAAAATAGGTGTGGTACGAGTTGTGCAAAATAAATTAAGCAATAATCATTATATTTTTGCTTTAGATAACCTAAAATTTTATTTATGTAATAAAATATGGTGAGATTAACAAATGAAAAGCGCATAAAAGTGATTGAATTTTGGCATCAGAGATAAAATGTTCAAGTTCAACGTGGCTATCACGTTCGCTTTCAAGTATCGAAACCACCATCAAGGAAAAACATTGCAATAATAGTGCATAAATTTAAAAATGATGGATTTATTGGTGATTTGCAAAAAAGGAAATAGTGGCTGACCAAAATCGGAACGAACTGAAGATACCGTTAAAAGCGTTGGAGAATCGATTGGAAGAATTCCTAGAAAATCAGCCCTCTGATTTTCTCCAGAAACAGGCTTTGCTACTGCATCTGTATTGAGATTATCAGAAAATGACCTGCATGTATTTCCATACAAACTTCAGCTACAAAGTCAACTTACTGAACAACAGAAAACAAAGCGACTGAATTTTGCCAAATGGTTTTCGGAAAAAATGAGAAGTGATGATCAATTTCTTCAAAAAATTCATATGACGTATGAGTGACAAGTCCATTTGTGTGTAAAAGTGAACCAACAAAACTGGGCTACTGCTAATCTTAGCATGACTAGGTTGAAGAAACAACAAGATCCTTGCTCCAAGTTACTGTGTGGGTTGCAATTGGATGGTTTGGAGTCATTGGTCCATACTTCTGGAATGGCAACACTGCCACAGTCAATCAGGTGAACTATCGAGAAATCACTAAAACTTTCCACCTACCACAGTTGCGAGCTTTTGCAAGGCGAAGAAATAGCAATGTTACCATAGAAACACAATGGTTTCAACAAAATGGGCTCCCCCATACAACTAAGGAAACAAGAAGACTTCTTCGCCGTCTTTTTCTGCAGCGATTGATTTCCTTTTGCTAGGATGTTGAATGGCCTCCTTGTTCTTTAGATTTAACTCCACTGGATTTTTTTCGTATGGGATGAACTCAAAGACAGAATTTATGCAAATTCGAAACCTCAGAACCTTGGCCAATTAAAGATAACGTTCGTCGTGAGATAAGAAGTATTAACAATGAACTATTCTCTGAAATGATGCATATCATTGTAGTTCGTTTGCAGAAGGTCATTAGGCTTTGAGGTGCTTATTTTGAACATATGATGTGAATTCCTATTCAAATATTGATTGGTTATTTAAGTGCTTAAAATATTTTGGCAATAATTTTTTTTACATAAAAACTTTGAATCTTGCTTTATACAAATATTTCGTTTTTCTCAAGTTCAGACATGCTTTCACCAAACACTGGTGTTTTAAAATGGGTACTTTTTTGAAACACCTTATGTAGTCGAAGGTTTCACTGTACTTAATTATCCTAGGTTTCAGAATATCTATGCACTTCTGCATATAAAACAGGGATCTGGAGTCTTTTTCGGATATTTTGGGGATCGGTAGAAAGCCGCCACCACTCATGCAAAAATGTGAGATTTGAGAAAAACACCCCCGCCACGTTTTAAGTACTGCAGATTGCGCAACAAACGAGAATGTGGCACCCACCGTTCCATGGTTGACAGTTATCTCTGTGAGTTAACGTGGCGCACGAAATTTCGTAAGTTAAACCTTTTTGACAAAATATTTGCTGTCATCGCTGAATTCCATCGATGAATAATAATTCTAACTGGATAATTACTAATTTTTTATTTTGAGAGGTGGCGGGGGCTTTCTACAAAAGATCCAATTTTTGGATATCGCTTCTTGAAACCGACGCTTGTATACATGGTCGAGTGAAAGACTTTTTCGGAGATCAGCATTTCAAAAGCGATTGTTTTTCGCATTTTTGCTCTCTTTTGTCTTTTAGCGCAGTGTTTCGACTCTTGATAGAAACGGTTACTTGAGAATGCACATTAGCAGCAGGCATAGTTCGCATCGGCGCCGTTCAACCTTTTAAAATACTGCTGGAAAAAAGTAGAACGACGTAGCTGCCAGTAGGATGACAGAGAAGCTAAAAAAAATGACAGCAAATACAACATAAGGACTTTAACGTGACTGATACTACTCTTGAAAAGCAGTAAACCTGTCGTCTCGAGCCGTTACGTTATCACGTTTGTATTCAGTTAAACTCGATTTATGTAAATCGTCTTTTTTAAAAAGTCGGTGTTACTTATTGCGATAAGTTGATGTAGGCTAAGAAGCTAAACGTCGCGCGTTTGATGCTCGCTTGGGTTTTTCTTCTTATAATGGCTTTCGGAAAGGTTTTTACCATAGTTTTTTGCTTATGGCAGAGTGCATTGTGTAATCGATACTGGTAGTCTTGCAGCGAATTAAAACAGATAGTAACTGTATAGCGGTGATCATTTTTTTGGAACCTGTCAATAAATACATCGGCAATACTAATGCAGAAGTACTGGTCTGTACTTAAGCTATGAAGAAGTGAATGCTGTTTGCCCGTATTTCTTAACTGACGACGCCCCATTATTACTAGTATAGAGCATCAAAGCCGGGAGTGCGAGATTCGGCGTCAAATTCAATGTTGCACAGACTTGGCTGAAGCAGAATTTCAGACAGGGGTACGAAATTTTGAGGTCAGCGCCAAGGAGACGTGAGTATAGAAAACGATTACGAACTATAGTTTTTTTTTATTCTATTGCAGATCGAGCAGAGCAAGCTTGACGCTATTTGGCCCAAGCTTCGGGTCCTGGCTCGTTCCTCGCCTACTGACAAGCACACGCTGGTCAAGGGCATCATCGACAGTAAAGTAACCGCCCACAGGGAAGTGGTGGCAGTTACGGGAGATGGGACAAATGACGGCCCAGCGCTGAAGAAAGCTGATGTTGGCTTTGCAATGGCAAGTTATGCTTGATGAAATACAGTGCAATTAATATAAGCAGGTGGTTGAGCATTAAATGGAATATGAAGCCCTGGATTCAAAATTTTCGAATATCATTCCGATTGCATTCCTGACCACTTGATATTATTTTAAATGCATGTAGGAAAATGCCAAATGTGGTCTCTCTCGTATGCCTATCACGCAAGCAACTTTGCTGGACAAGATGTTATCTGACAGCAAGTTAGCAAATGTAGCTAAGAAAGGCAAATGTACGGCTAACAATAATTTTTAGTGATGAGCCCTGCGATGCTTCACAGCGTTTTTTTTTTTCTATAAGAACTTCCCAACGTAGCTATACAGCGCCTTAGCTTCCAATCTTTCAAACACTTCAAATTGAAGTGCCGGGCTTATGTGCTTCAATGGAGAGCAGCTCAAGAGAGTTCGTCATAAAACCCCTACTCTAGGTACATCTGCTAACTTGACCGGTTCATTGCGAGGTTGCTTGCACCAACCCCAATAGCATACGTGAAAAGCTACTGATCCGTAAGACAGTAAGATCATTTTGTGTTTTTTTTTCTAACTCTTTGTTTTTCACGTTTGATGGTGTGAATAAATTGTCTCTATATCGTATTCAAGATATTCTTCTGCCAGGTAGACTCTTCCAGTTGCTGTAGGATGCATCCCTCGACTTGCGATCAACTCTATATTTTTGCAGGGCATTGCAGGGACTGATGTCGCAAAGGAAGCATCCGACATCATACTAACCGATGACAACTTTACTTCGATCGTAAAGGCTGTGATGTGGGGAAGAAACGTGTACGATAGCATCTCGAAGTTTTTGCAGTTCCAGCTTACCGTCAACGTTGTAGCAGTAGTGGTCGCCTTCATCGGTGCCTGTGCCATAAAGGTAATTTTATCTCAACTGTCGAACCACAAGCGGCGCTAAATCTTTTTCTTAAGCGCCAAGCGTTGTTCCTGCTGTAAGTTGAAAGACTATTTTGAAAAGATGGCATTAAGTTTAGATAGCAAAATTTTTTAAGCGGAAAACCAAAGGTTGCCTCTCATAGCAGAGACTTATGAATTCTTGCAGCAGACTTTCCAACGTGTGCGTGACGTTCACTTTCTACTTCCACAACTGTAGCTTTGCTGTCTGTGTGCTAACCGTTTGTTGTTTACCACTCCTCCTCATTGAGATGGATGTGGCATGAACGGTAACTCGGGCTCACACCGTGGATCTAACTGAAATCAAGCTAAAAGAAAAGCGACAGGGAATTTCAAACCACGTCATGAAATGCAAAACCGTTTTATCGTAGGTGCTTGCAAAGTCTTCTGTTTTGTGCTGTGAAAAGGCGAATTCAACAGTTGTTTTTATGTATTGTAAAGCAATCCTAGAATAGATACACAACCTTCTTTTTATCCTGTGTTAATTACAGTTTATTGATTGCCTTTTTATACTTCAACTAAGGTACAGTAGGATTTTCTGTTGTTTGCTACTTGCGCGTCATTTAACGATATGGCAATCATGAATATTACATTAAGTCAATCCCTGCGACTTTTCGGGTCGATATAATCTCGACCGGTCGTTCGATATTGACCCTCAACCACACTACATTGAGTTGTTTGGACAAACTTTTCATTCAGCATAATTATGACGCTGAGTGGAGCTTTGTTGATGATTGGGTTGCCAATCTTCGGGTACGGACTAATTTGCTAAGGATTTCTATGCACACAAGAGGAGAAAGGTATCATTTTAAGGCCCTGAACAACTTGGCTTGAGTATCAAATTAGAACATGATTTGCGTCATCGAGTTTCATGTTGAATTGCAATGCAGTGTATTACATTCTAAACTTGCTTCAGTAAATATGTACCAAAAAAAATGCAGTCAGCTTAAACTTGCAACTAAAACCTAGACTTCCGCTTGTGTTTGTATGGAGGTTAAACCTCTTTGACCATCTCTTTCACAAAAAATGGCGCTTTATTTAGAATCGGTAACTGGTTACGACTTTTATGACTACTTTTTGTAGCTGTTATAGCGACTGATTTTCTGGTGATTACCACGGTATCGATTACTTAAATGCAGCTCACTGGGGCTCTGTGAATGCCCAATAACAAATAAAGTAATCAGCCTAAGCTGAGCTATTCGAGTTTTTACTAAAAAATTTATATTTTCTTTCTTCAGGACAGTCCATTGAAAGCCGTTCAGATGTTGTGGGTCAATCTTATTATGGATACTTTTGCATCGCTCGCATTGGCCACAGAACCACCTACCGATGCCTTGCTGCTTCGCAGGCCATACGGTCGTAACAAGCCACTCATATCACGCACAATGATGAAAAACATTCTCGGTCACTCCGTATACCAACTTGTCGTCATTATGATCTTGCTTTTTGCCGGTTGGTATTCTATTTAGTTTTTGGCTTTGTGTCGCATTATTTCAGTTTTGATCATCTTAAGAACTTAATTGGGCGTCATAGGCATTTATCACGAAAATCACCTGAAGTTTGAAAGTTTGCTTCCTAGTTAAAGTCTGGCAAAAGTCATGTTTGCTAATGGAGATTTGCTGCATCATACCTGTAGTCTGGAAAATTGACGAGAAACAACATTTTTTGTATTTTTAATATAACCTAAAAGTTTGATGCTATGATGCAGCACCAACGTGCTGGCATTAAATCATAAATTGACTCAACCTTTTTTTTCTCTGTGTGTGTGTGCACTGGTCAGTTATAATTTGTTCTGCTAATGCGAGGTCATTGCGATTGATCGTTCGTCTGCTTGCAGACTGAAAAGGTCAAAACTTGCTTTGAACATGATGGCAGATGCACTGTCTTGACATGATTGAACTTTTACTTTCGTGACGTTAATTTAGTGCGGCGCTTTTCAAACTCTTTTATGTTGTAGCACACTAATACATTCTGAATTTGACTGCGGCACACATACTTAATGACATCAAAAACTTACTTTTCACAAACCTTGCAACGAGAGCTACTTATTTAAACACTCTACGAGTTTACACACCAAATAACATCATTTAATGCATAACAACAGCAATATTTAATGAGAAGGGTGCGATTGCATACTTGCGCAAATTGTTTTGATACGGGGTTGAATGTCTGACAAGCACACCCTTAGTTCGTGCTCCACACTTTTCAGTTCAGATCTTTGTTTGTTTTTGATCGAAGTCAGAGAAGAAAAAGCCGATTCACAAAGGTACGTCGTGACGAACGGCAATAAGATGTGAATGGCTTGTTGAAAAAGTTGGAGATACTCATGCCGAACGCTAATCCAGAAATTATCAAGATCCATTTCATTGTGCTTTGGTTGTAAGGAGCGATCCATGCTTAATTCGACTAGTTGTTGTTCTAACAAGTCAACAATGTTGGCAGCTTTTATCGCAGATTGATTAAACGGATTTTTCACCCAATCATGGTGAGAAACGCCGAGATCAGAAAAGTAATGAGAAAGCCTTTGTTGAAGAATGTACAGGTGGTTGCAGATAGACTCTTTTAAAACAGGCAAATCATCAATTTCAGCAACTGCTGCTTCTGTAAGAGGAAACATTTCTAAAACCTCTTTCTCAGCTTTTTTACGCCAAAGATTCAACTTTAGCTGAAATGCACCAAGCTTGTCTGTTGCGGTCAACACAGATTCATTTTTACACTGCATCTTGGTATTAATCATGTTCAAATGGCCAAATACATCTGCTAAATATGCTAGCTTGCTCCGCCAGTGTTCGCTCAAGGTGTTGCTTGAAGTCAGCCTTCTGATCAGCGAGAAAAAGCATCATTTGCTCCTTGAGCTCGTAGATGTGTAAGAGAACTCTATCCCGACTCAACCACCGCACTTCAGTATGTAGAAGCAAGTCCTTGTGGTCTGCTCCCATCTCTTTGCATAGAATTTCAAACAGTTGTGACTTTAAACGTCTGGTTTTAATGAAGTAGACTAATTTTACTGCTGTGTCAAGCGCTTCTTTAAGCTCATCAGGCGAAGTCTTTGCCATCAGTGCTTCACGATGCAAAAAGCAGCGAGTAATTTGAACATCAGGATTTGTCTGTTTAACTTCGGAAACAAATCCTTTGCTCTTTCCCATCATCGAAGCTGCAACATCGGTGCAGACGTTTACACAGTTCTTCCACTACAATATTTCTTCTTCCAAAAATTTTGCTGTTGTGTTGTATATTTCAGCGCCAGTTGACGAGCTGGAAGTTCTCGGCAAAAAAGAAGACTTTCTTGTATGGAATCACTTCCAATCAATTTACGTTAGCTAGGAGTTGGCATTTTCCTTTTACATCAGTCGACTCATCCAACTGGATAGAAAAAAGCCTACTTTCCAACAATTCATCTCAAAGCTGCTCCAATATCTCAGCCGTCATGTCATTTATGCACCGGCTTACTGTATTGTCAAATTTTTTGAATTTCCTTTTGCAGCATTTTCACCAAGCATACTCCGTACTGTTTCCCGACAGCATGGGACAACTAACCTCTCTGCGATGGTATGAGGTTGCTTGCATTGTGCAATTAGTTGAGAAACAAGGAAGCTAGCTTCCATGCCTTTATAAGAAATAGATGTGTAATCACTCATCAACCATGTTTGCTTTGCAGGTTGGTCCAGCAAACGCGAAAAAAACGCCGTCGATTTTTCTTTTAGAGTAAAGTGCTGGCTGTCGAGATGCCTTTTCAGCTTTCTAGGTACCATCGTTTCGTTTGCTAACTTAGTGCCACATAGAAGGCATAGTGGTAGCGGAAGAGTAGCATCTCCTGTTCAAGTGAAACCATATTGTAAATAGCTATCATCGTATTGTCGACTGCTTGTATTTTTTAGTCTTTTTAGCAGGTACTTTCTCATCGCTTTCGCTTGCTTCCTTTCGTTTGCTTATGAAATGAGTATATTTATCCATTGCGTTTTAAAAGCTGAACTTTTACTCGTTCAATATATTTTCAAAACGATGCAGTAGTAACTACGGAGTACTGAGCTACAGTAGCTGCTTAGTAACTAAACGTTAATACTACTGTGATGTCGCATACAGAAATTTTATGAACATTTTGCCCATTCAAGTTAAAACCCAAAGCAACGCAACGCGGACCAAAAAGATTTACAGCATAAGGTTTTGTCAAAACATAAAGCTTTCGCGGTACACTTCAGCCTCTTCAGTGGTACACAGTTTGGGAAACACCGATCTAGGATAACAAAAGAAGTCGCTTTGGAAAGGCAAACAATCTATCTGACATTTCTGCGGGGCTGTAGCTTCTTATCATACACATGCCGATTTTGCTGCATTAAATTTGCAGATAAAACGATAGTAATCGCCCAGACAAATTTGTACTTCACAATCTTTTACTGCGGCAAGTTATTTTCGCGGTGCCTTCGCATTTAGAGCAAGCTATGGTTTACTTGTTTACTATTTCAAAGGTTGAACCAAATTTCAAAGTGGTGCCAAGTCGCAAGGATCAGTGAAATTCGTTTTAAAAAGACTTGTTTTAATGTAGAGCTCGCCAAAGCGTGCCCAGGAGCTTTTCGTGAAGTTTTAGGCAAATTCCTTGATCTTTCCCCCAATGTAGTTCGTTGACCTTGACCCCCAATGTAGTAAAATACCAACTGTGTTAATTTACGTAAAAAAAGGGACAAACTAAAGTGACAATCTGAATAAAATGAGGGTTTGTTCCATAGTTCTAAAGCAAGTTTTGGACAAATAAGCTTGTAAAAGTTCTTTCAACAATAAGATAAAGATGCAAATTTGGTCTATGCATCGCTTGAATAGCGAGTCTACGTGGAAGTCATGCATTCATTCTCTGAAAGTGAAAGTTATTTTCAAGCTGACTAAGTTTCAATAAAAAGTAACAACACTTAAATGTATACGCCTGTAAAATACACTACTATAGCGTTTCCCAAACTGTGTACCACTGAAGAGGCTGAAGTGTACCGCGAAAGCTTTATGTTTTGACAAAACCTTATGCTGTAAATCTTTTTGGTCCGCGTTGCGTTGCTTTGGGTTTTAACTTGAATGGGCAAAATGTTCATAAAATTTCTGTATGCGACATCACAGTAGTATTAACGTTTAGTTACTAAGCAGCTACTGTAGCTCAGTACTCCGTAGTTACTACTGCATCGTTTTGAAAATATATTGAACGAGTAAAAGTTCAGCTTTTAAAACGCAATGGATAAATATACTCATTTCATAAGCAAACGAAAGGAAGCAAGCGAAAGCGATGAGAAAGTACCTGCTAAAAAGACTAAAAAATACAAGCAGTCGACAATACGATGATAGCTATTTACAATATGGTTTCACTTGAACAGGAGATGCTACTCTTCCGCTACCACTATGCCTTCTATGTGGCACTAAGTTAGCAAACGAAACGATGGTACCTAGAAAGCTGAAAAGGCATCTCGACAGCCAGCACTTTACTCTAAAAGAAAAATCGACGGCGTTTTTTTCGCGTTTGCTGGACCAACCTGCAAAGCAAACATGGTTGATGAGTGATTACACATCTATTTCTTATAAAGGCATGGAAGCTAGCTTCCTTGTTTCTCAACTAATTGCACAATGCAAGCAACCACATACCATCGCAGAGAGGTTAGTTGTCCCATGCTGTCGGGAAACAGCACGGAGTATGCTAGGTGAAAATGCTGCAAAGGAAATTCAAAAAATTTGACAATACAGTAAGCCGGTGCATAAATGACATGGCGGCTGAGATATTGGAGCAGCTTTGAGATGAATTGTTGGAAAGTAGGCTTTTTTCTATCCAGTTGGATGAGTCGACTGATGTAAAAGGAAAATGCCAACTCCTAGCTAACGTAAATTGATTGGAAGTGATTCCATACAGGAAAGTCTTCTTTTTTGCCGAGAACTTCCAGCTCGTCAACTGGCGCTGAAATATACAACACAACAGCAAAATTTTTGGAAGAAGAAATATTGTAGTGGAAGAACTGTGTAAACGTCTGCACCGATGTTGCAGCTTCGATGATGGGAAAGAGCAAAGGATTTGTTTCCGAAGTTAAACAGACAAATCCTGATGTTCAAATTACTCGCTGCTTTTTGCATCGTGAAGCACTGATGGCAAAGACTTCGCCTGATGAGCTTAAAGAAGCGCTTGACACAGCAGTAAAATTAGTCTACTTCATTAAAACCAGACGTTTAAAGTCACAACTGTTTGAAATTCTATGCAAAGAGATGGGAGCAGACCACAAGGACTTGCTTCTACATACTGAAGTGCGGTGGTTGAGTCGGGATAGAGTTCTCTTACACATCTACGAGCTCAAGGAGCAAATGATGCTTTTTCTCGCTGATCAGAAGGCTGACTTCAAGCAACACCTTGAGCGAACACTGGCGGAGCAAGCTAGCATATTTAGCAGATGTATTTGGCCATTTGAACATGATTAATACCAAGATGCAGTGTAAAAATGAATCTGTGTTGACCGCAACAGACAAGCTTGGTGCATTTCAGCTAAAGTTGAATCTTTGGCGTAAAAAAGCTGAGAAAGAGGTTTTAGAAATGTTTCCTCTTACAGAAGCAGCAGTTGCTGAAATTGATGATTTGCCTGTTTTAAAAGAGTCTATCTGCAACCACCTGTACATTCTTCAACAAAGGCTTTCTCATTACTTTTCTGATCTCGGCGTTTCTCACCATGATTGGGTGAAAAATCCGTTTAATCAATCTGCGATAAAAGCTGCCAACATTGTTGACTTGTTAGAACAACAACTAGTCGAATTAAGCATGGATCGCTCCTTACAACCAAAGCACAATGAAATGGATCTTGATAATTTCTGGATTAGCGTTCGGCATGAGTATCTCCAACTTTTTCAACAAGCCATTCACATCTTATTGCCGTTCGTCACGACGTACCTTTGTGAATCGGCTTTTTCTTCTCTGACTTCGATCAAAAACAAACAAAGATCTGGACTGAAAAGTGTGGAGCACGAACTAAGGGTGTGCTTGTCAGACATTCAACCCCGTATCAAAACAATTTGCGCAAGTATGCAATCGCACCCTTCTCATTAAATATTGCTGTTGTTATGCATTAAATGATGTTATTTGGTGTGTAAACTCGTAGAGTGTTTAAATAAGTAGCTCTCGTTGCAAGGTTTGTGAAAAGTAAGTTTTTGATGTCATAAAATATGTGTGCCGCAGTCAAATTCAGAATGTATTAGTGTGCCACAACATAAAAGAGTTTGAAAAGCGCTGCACTAGTGGTAACTGGCCTTCATTCTCCGACGAAAGCAGCAGGTTGTGGCGATTCTTGGCGAAACGAAATCCATTGAAAAATGCTGTTGGAATGTGCTGCCAAGCTCTCTGCCTGTATTTCCAGGTGATACATTGTTCGATATCGACAACGGCCGGCAACTGACCTTGCACTCGGATGCCACCCAGCATTTCACCATCATCTTCAACACCTTCGTACTGATGCAGATCTTTAATGAAATTAACGCGCGCAAGATACACGGCGAGCGGGACGTCTTCCGCGGCATTTTTACCAACCCCATTTTTTGTGGCATCATCATAGGCACTTTTATCGTACAGGTAAGCGAGATTTTGTCTTCAGGCAGAAAGCCGATTCCGTCGCGGTGAAGGGTAATGAAAAATGTTTTTAAAATCGTCAAATGCAGCTTTTCGGCAAAAGAAAAATAAAAACTTCTGCATCCATGCGACCGCCGTCATGTGGTTCAGGGTTGTGCAAACCGCGTAGCCCAGAACAATGAAACCTTACTACTTTAGACCAAAGGTCGAAGAGTTTTTACGACAATGACCCTATTTTAGAGATCAGTCTGTAATGGGTATTTTTTTTGCTGAATAGGTAACCTGTTTTAGACTGTGGCGTAAATCGCTCATTCCTAATTACTGTAGTACAGATACGTGCGGTTACTTTGAGCTTGGAGCTTAAAGTTTAGGTTTAAAACCCCTGTTGTGCAAGTTCCAATTGCCAATCAAGCTGATGCGAAGCAGGTGTTAAGTGGCAGACGTACATCATATGTTCATTCACTGACCCCCAACCCAGTAGTAGATAAAACCGCACTCATTCGATGACAGTTGACTGATTGATGCAGGCTTGCGTAGCAGCGGTTTACCGCCTTGCCGCTGTTTGCGGCTGCTAAAATGCGTAATCAATTATCGTTGTTTTGGACAGCTGTCGCTTATCTTTATTTAGCTTGCTTTAGCAATGCGACAGTAGCGGTGTTCGTCAGCACGAGCTGGCAGCGCTATATTAATTGCGAAGTCAGTATGACACAGACCTCAACTGCCTTTCTGTCACCAGCTTTGCTGCGCAAATTCTTCTCATTCATCAAAGAAGTTTGTCTGTTTTAACATGTCACAAGCACTTTAAGGAGTATTTTTGTTTTTAAGTTAGCTATGAAGTTTAAGTTTTCCAAAAAAGAAAACAATAAATCCTTCGGCCTTCGCTTGTTGAGGTAACGTTTGACGACCGGTTTTAATATAAAGTGAAGTTCACGACTTGATGATGGCCGCAAAAACGAACGAGTGACTTGGGGTTTTCTGAAAAGACCTTGCAGTCAGCAGACTCGCCCGCATGTTCTTGTGGTCAGAGAAAGCTGCAGTTCGGACCTAATACTTAAATTTGTTAGCAAACGGTTTTGCTCGGCGCCATGCATTATGTGATGAAATACTACTGAAGTGTTACGCTCGCATACTTTCCAACCTCTTGCTTCATTCTGACAAACTGGGCCCTTATCATCTCGGGTCTAAACCAAAGTCACCGAAGAGGTTAGGTTTGCAGAAATCAAAAAGTAAATATTTATAGAAAATTCAAATACAACTTTCTTTTCAGATACTAATTATCGAGTTTGGCGGTCAAGTTTTCATCACCACGCCGCTAACTATTGACCAGTGGCTGTGGTGCGTCTTTCTTGGGATGTTTGAACTTGTATGGGGTCAAGTTGTTACTACGATACCGAACAAGAGATTGCCGAAATTCTTGAAGGTGCGAACTTAAAAGCAATATTATATGCGTAATGGATTGCTATCATCCTGTAGTGGTAGTTGAAACAGATTTTGAATCGCAAAGTCATTCTTCAAAGCCCCATTAAGATTTGATTTTAAAAAGATGTACTTTTCCAGTGAAATTTTGACGAGCTGTACTTTTCAAATGACATAATGTCAATAATTGGTGTGGCCGCTTTTTTATGCTACTGCAAGTATTTTCTGGGCTCAATTTGGATAACTGACAGAAATTTGGCATTCAAAGCAATGATATTAAAGTTGAATAAAATTGTCTGCTAACGTTTCAGATATTAAGTGCTTTACTATTGAAACCAGTATTTTTAAAGTGGCTTTCCAGTCCTACAGCAGTGGTTTCCAGCTTATTTTTAGCACAACATCCTAAAAACGGTAAATGCAGGTTTGTCAGCAGCATGGCGCGATGGATCAAATATCAACTTTGTACTGGCACGCCTGCTGGCCAAGCGAATAAAGCGTTACCTTGCTTGCGGCATGGGTGACTGCAGCTGTGACATTTCGCTGTTTTTGAAACTTTCCATTCGTCTTGTTTGCGTTATGAGTTAAAAAGTTATCATTTTTTTTCACCCGGTGGCGAATCCATTGAAAACTGTAATGCTGTCAAGTAGAACCTATTTTGAAACTCGAAATAACAATTGCAGAAGGGCTTTTTCTAGCTTCATCATTGTTAATTTGTGAGTGGTTTCTTGTGCAAGTTCTCTTGATGTTCTGAAGTACATCCAACACCCTATGACTCTTTCCTCAACATCAGCAAGCACGTTTATTTACAAATGTTTATTGCGGCATAAGCGTGATGTGGAAAACGAAAGTGAACTTACCATTGTCTTAAGTAATTTTATTGAGGATCCAGTACTTGCTACACAGAAGAACCGGGATTCATCGCGTGTGCACAGACTGTCGCTCTAGTGGTGTTCGGGTTTTCGGAGTATAGTTGCGCTGTCGCAACCAAACTGCACGTTTTACAAAAAAAATTCAGTGTTGGAGGACCACAGTAAAATCTGTTCTGTTGTGCTATATCGGGGAGGCGGCATTATCGGAGTGGTTGACCTCTGCGTTCCAGTGAATCTTTGAAAAACTTTACACGATTGTGCTTTTTAAAGCAATGTCTGTGCTTTCTAGGCTGTATTACTGTGTACTGCATTAATGGCACCTAGATGAAAACCATGTTTTACTGGATGAAATACAGTAAATATTTAATTGTTCGTGATCGATAGGACTTCGGTTTGGTTACATACCACATAACTATCAGTGCTTTGAAACCCTACAACTAAAAGTGATAAAATATTTTTCAGATTGGTTCGTCTACTGAAGTTGTGGACTCTGCGGTCGTCGGAGAAGGAGGCGATGAGGTCCCAGACCTCCAAGATCAGACTTTGAGGCGCGGACAGATTCTATGGGTCAGAGGTCTCAATCGCATCCAACAACAGGTACTCACTATCAAGTGATTTTCGTTGCTACTGTTGCCGGTTCAGTTTTTTAAAATCTTATTTCAATCTCATTCATAACCAAACGATCAATCTTTCCATTTCGCTAACCGATTTTTTTGCCTTTTAAAATGTTTTGCAAGATTAATCGATTTGTAAACGATTGACGTTTGTTTTGAATGCAAAAAAATAATGACAAGAAGTAATTACCATGCATGTTTCGGAAGTATCTTCTTAAAAGAAATCTTCAAAGCGTAGAACCTCAAATTTATTGAAAGTAATTCCAAGCAGTTTAAGGGAAGTATTTGAACTTGGGAGATCTGAAGCTGGTCTTTACAATGTCCTATCTTGCAAATCTGTAGAACGAAAAATGCAATTGCAAAAGATCGCTTTTTAAAGCCAGTACATGACCATGATTTTATTTGTTCTACGAAATTTTCATATTACAGTGGAGTGCAATAATTTAAAACAATTGCTGGAACTGTAGTACTACCAACGAAAAACGCGTTCAAGCGTTCATATTAATGGCTGGCTTGTAGCATGAGCTGATGATAATCCAAAAAGACAAATGGCGGTCCGTGCCGATATTGTAACTTTAAAGCTGTGATAAAGTGCCTGGTTTGAATTTTTTAGCTGGTCAAAAACTGTTCAGAAATTGTTGTTTGCTTAGTTTTCCACAACCCGGCTAAATATATATATATTTATTACAATTAGGTATGACTGGCTGGGTCATTGAATTGCGTCGAGCGGACGAAGCAACCTTCTATTGTTAACACCTGGCGTTTTACCGCTTATTATTGAGTGAGATAATTTGGACCAAATTATCTCGAGCTTCGAGCTTCCTATTCAAACCTGATCCATTGACTTCACAAGCTTTGATTTCATAACCTTTTGATTTACTTTGATGATAGTCGCTCTGCGTGAAGCCATCCCGATTGCAATCGTGAGATTGTGAATTGAACGCCCGCGCGGAACTCTAGGGAAAGGCATTTTGCTACTTGATTACACTGCTAAAGGTGCACTGTGCTAGCAGCGGTTCTAGGTACCATAGTCTGAACGCACCGGCGCGGTGTTGTGGTGTTGAAGCTTCGCACTTGTAGACCTGTGTTCGGTTTCCTTGTCCAGTCATGCCGAAGACTTTAGAAACGGAATTCACAGTCCTCCTGCTTGGCCCTCAGTAGTGCCGGTGCAGACGTGAATGAAATATGAAATTAAGTTTACTCGGTCATAGTTAAAATAAATGCTACACGGGTTGTTTTGTATCGTATAGATTTTAGATTGACTAATTGATTAATCAGGGTAAGACTTCCCAGATTTGGCTAGTTTAATTTATGGAATGTCAATTTTCATCTCGGGTTGAACATATGGACCAAACCGCTCTCCGATTTAAATTTGATAAAACCTATCTGACAACCCTTCACTTTCGACCTACAGGCAACATCGAATGCTTGTACCTGTCTTTCTTACTTTCAAATGTTCACTTAACACCGCAATTTCTCTGAATACCTTCGCCAATGTAACCATTTCAGACTTCAGAAAAAGCTTACTGATACATAAAATTTTGGAAAAACCCCTTCATAACATTTCTACCGAGATACCTGATTTAGAAATCTTTTCTTGCGTTTCCATTATTTTTTCCATCTTTTAGATAAACGTTGTGGAAGCATTTAAAGAACCGATGGCACGTCGCAAGCACTCTACGTCATCATACGAGTCTGACGTAAAGTTTCATTGACGTTTGTTGTGGCGTGGCTCTACGAAGTGTGCTCGTTTTTTTATGTAACTTTTGGACTTCACTAACTGCCCGCTTGGTAGCATTGTTGTGGATATGACTTCACCAATGTTGAGAACCAGTGTAGAGAGACTCGTAGAAACAAAACACGTAAAACTTGCAGTAGCAAAAATAACTATTCGACAGCTATCAAGTTCAGATCATAATAATGTCTATAACTAGTATTGAGGCACTGGAGCACAAAGTAGATTGTAGTGTCGTTGAGGAGCAATCTTACTCGTCAGAATCAAAGGGCAGCACCAATAAAAGCTGGCTTCGGGTGGGATTCGAACTCACGGTTTACTCCAGGTTGTGAACAGGCTTTCTGGTGATTATTCTAAACCTGGAGATAGAAGATAAAAAGTCATTTTGAATGAGTCAACTCTAGCTTTGTAGGAGAGCCTCTCGAATAGAGCAGTAAAGACGTAAAGGACAGTGAACGGTGAGTTTGCTGATGTAGCTAAAGATAGCAAGGATTAAAAGAATACTTCCAAGGTTTGCTGAGGAAAGGAAAATTTCAACATATGTTAATATTACTGCAGGCATACGGTACCGGTTAGAACTTGAGCAACTTTTCAAAAACGACTAAAATATGAATTTTTTTTTACTCTTAGTACATTCAGTTCGCATGCACTTGAAGCATTTTGCCATTAACTTCAGAATGATACTCATTGTTTTTTGTAACATTTAGATTATGATAAAAAGTTTATAACTTTCCGCCAGTATTCAGAAATTAGTTCAAGTTGTAACGCAGATGCCAGACGCGGAGTGGAGTCGGTTAAGAGTGTGAAATTTAAATGTAGCCTGGAAAATGTAAATAAGTTGGCTTGGTTAAATTATCGCTTGCTTCAACACAGATTCACTTTTAATTTCGTTATGAATTTGTATCGCTCATTTTGCTTGCAGTTGTATGTGGTTTGTGTGTTGTTTTCTATCGGTGTGTGTGTGTCTTTACTATTTTACTCTCTTCTTTTCTTCTTCTCAGCAATACTCGGACGATCAGCGTCAACCTAAGTCGCCAGGCTGGCACCTGAGTCTGCCTTGTACTGACTTTGATCCTTACTTAACCCCGGTCCCTAGTCCAACTTCATCACGAGCTTCGTCTCCTCGTAAAAGTGTAGAGGATATTCCTTTCATAGGTAACTCGCTTTCAGTGTGCTTTGCAAATCAGGTTTGCCCCTGGAAAATGTCTTTTTTTGACAAATATGTTTATTCTTGGTAAAAAGAGTTGTTTACAATCCATCGCATGTCGACGCAGCATCTTAAAATTAAAAAGGCGTGTTAACACTGCGCGTCTACTTGGCTGGTTTGCATTTTCGTTCAGTCATGGTATGTTCATTGCATCCATTTTTTGTATTTTTCAAAGCGAAGGCTCGTTGATACAAAAGTTGTTCGTTCATTTTCATTGTAAATGCTTATCAGTGCTGCAGGTGGAACTTGCATGCCGACATCGGAGTTTACTGCATAGCATTGCGTTGAATTATCAGCACTCGAAGCTCCAGCTCGCGTGCGATTCCACTCTCGCACACGACAAGCGTGCGTTGAAGCACGCTGGAGTGCCCCTGGAACAACGTTTACTACAGCCCTTTTTTTTTTTCGATAAAATAAAAAAAATTCTCCCGACTCCGCTTGTAGCGTGCGCGAGTGCAAAGCTTTTCGTGTTGCAACAAGTCTTTCTCGTTGTTCAAGCGTGATCGGAAACGTGCTTTGTTTCGCTGTTTTTCGACACGATCTTGTACATGCAACCCTGCGCGTACAAGAGTGCGTTTCGACATAATAAAACAATGTGTGTTTCCTACCACACTCGACCATCACCAAAGATAAAACTGGATCTTAGCGCAGCGTAGCATCTTAAATTTTGTCGAAATGCACTTGCGGCAGTGAGGGTGCTTCCAACAAAACATGATACGCCAGCGTGGGCTTAATTTGTGCACGAGCAGAAACCGGTTTTTTCCCTTGCACGACGCTTCATTTTCGTTTTGTTTTCTCAGATTCGAGTTGTTAACGCGTTCCGAAGTTCCCTCTACGAAACTCCACATTACAAACGCAGTATGAATTCACTTCAGTCTTCAATTCACGATTTTTTGCCCTATCAATCCTCCCATTACGGCGACGACGATGACGACGACCTTCAAGTTGAGAATCAAGTGCCAGTCGAGCCTGCAAGCATGACGGATGAAAACAAGCTCGCTTCTTCGCATGTTCAAGTGTCTGCTGCGTCTGGTCTCAACTCAAGTGCGGACGCGTAAGTGTCCGGTTAATTTTGATTATTGTTGTCCAATGTATCGCCCGCTGCGGCAGTCAATCAACTTGTAGACGAATGAGTTGTTGGAACGAAACATTTCTTCCTATGTAAATCGATGTAAACAATTAAGTGCGCATTTGTTTTCTCTCGTACGAGATTTGGCTGTAGGGTGTGCGTCGCATTGCTTCATATATTCACGTAATTGAAATTGAAGTTGTGTTGTGTTTTTTTCCCTTACCGAGATATAAATGTACTACTAAAACGCCACCATAAGCTTAGGTTAATCAGAAAAAGTATTGTTAAGATATGTTCCTGGGCCTACCTACCTCGAGCATCAGTGTTGAACGGAGGCGAGCTCCTCGGCGCCTCTCGTGGGAGCTCCCTAAAACTGGGCTTTTTTGTAGCCTCTTGGAAAAGATTTTTCTTTATATACAGTAATTATTTTTCACTTTAATATCATTTGCAAAAGAATTTTTGTGTCAGATTTTCTAATGGGTCTAAGAAAAAGCTTGTAGTAATGCTTCTGTGTTCATTTTTGTTTTTTCGCATGTAAGGTACTCACTAGTTTGTGTTTGTCAGCACTCGATTCAGGGCCGTATCAAAAAATGATGTCGGGGAGAGAGTGGTTAACTCTCAATGTAAAAAGCACCAAAGTAAGTGCACAGCTGCCTCCACAGAGGGGGCATTTAACTATAAAAGTGTTTTATTTATGAAAGTCTCAACTCCTCTGCCCGGGTCAACTGCGGTCTTGACTTCGGTTGTTATTCATCCCGTATCAGAAATGCAATATCGAAACAAAGCCTCCAATTTATACCAATGTTTATCAGAATTTCTTTGTGATAAATCCGGCAGTGACTATCTTTCAGCTTTACTGCAGTTTCGCAATGCAGTAGCTGGTATAATTTTGAGATTATGCTTAGGCATCACTTAATTATTGTGCCATTATTCATAGTTTCTAGACTGTAATTGTGTTCTCGTTCTTGTGTCGACACGTTTTTTAAGAGCCGGTTACCAGCTCTTTGTTTTCCGTGGAGCCAAAACTATCCCCAGGACTTTCAGTGTCGTAGCAAGCAAGGCGCAATTGAAGCCGGAACGAGCCGAAAATAACAAACAAAGCTAAGCTTGCTTGAGCTTAAAGTGTTTAGTTGAGTTTTTTTAGTATTTGAAAAAACTTCGCCATCAAATGCTCAAAAGCGTTTAGTAGTTACTGAAGAAAGTTTTCATGCGATCCTGATTTGTATATCAGTATTTTAATATAGCTGTCACGTGATACCACGACACCACCTATCGAACCTTGCGAGTTTATCATGTGACCCATAAGATTGTTTTTTTGCAGATGTAGATGTAGCATTCAATTGAACGCAGTTTTGTTGTTCGAAAATAGTGCGTTGCCCGACCGTATTTGTGTTGATCTTATTTTCATGGCAAATTGCTTGTCCCGTGAACCCGTGTTTGTGCTGATTTTTGTTTTTATCTTCTAGTTTTGCGTTTGATGATCAATGATAACAATTAGTTGCATATTGTGTATACTTTTACAACAATATAACCTATACACTTGATACTTATTTTTGTGTGCGTTTATCAGTAGGAGAGTCCAAAATTTTGGGGGAGCAACATTTTTTGCCCGAAATTTGTTGGTGTTGCCCAAATTTTTTTAAATATACAGCTGCCAATTTGACGTTACGGTCATTGTCTGTCAAATTTACTGACTGACGCTAGACGTTGAAGATTGGATGTACTAGTAGAAAGATGCCTCTTTTTTGAAGCAATCATTTCTGGCATATTTACTAGCGACTAGAAGCTAATCTTTACTGTAATGCTTGTCTATCTTCGCGGCAATTATTGACTCGAAATTTATTGGTTTGTTATTGCCGCGCCTCCTTCTGAATAGTTGTGATAGAGATGGGGAGGGTCATAGGCGCCGAGTGCGGGTGTGCGGCGCACGCCCGCCAATTTGGCCGGATCTCCAATGATCTGCAAAGTAAATATGAAATGCGCCTTTGCGAAAAGCATCTCAAGTTCTGTTTTTAATTGCAGTCATTTGAGTGTTCGTTGATTATTTGTTGTTTGTTCACAAACATGAAACGTCCTAATTTTGACGTCACAAAACTCCGTTGTAAATTCATGCCCTAGTTTTTACTGTCAAATGCTGACAAAATGTTCGTTTGTGCCCATTTTTCCATTAAATGACACTGTTTAACAGTTTAAATAGGTTGGCAGATTGAGGAATATTTGAATTTGGAGCTGCTTTCCGTCAGCACTTTCAGGTGATTGTTTCCATTCTACAGAAAATGCTTTACTAAGCCAAACCGATCGACGTGACGTCATAGTTTGTGACGTCATAAATTTCGCACATCCGCAAAAAAGTCAAACTCGGCGCCTATGGGGAGGGAGATTCAGTTTTTTGATCCGGTTTTCTCTTCGTAAACGAAAATGGCTGGATTTACCTCATGTTTGTAGAAAGTTCATATGCGCCACTTCGTTCTGTCGGTAGCATTTTCCTTTTTTTAGCCCAATCTGTTCAGTATGTTCTTCCACTTGCCGTCACGTTACTTTCGGTCACCCACGTTCTCTTCTTCCAACCACTTTAAAATCCAACGCCCTTAACTCGTTTTTAGTATCCCTCCTCAAAACATGCCCGTACCATCGCGTTCAATTCGCCCTTACCAGTGCATCTAAAGTCTCTTTACAGCATTGCAAATTCAAAAGTTCTTGGCCACTACTTTGCCTATCAATATTCCTCCACACATAGCTCTTATTGCTTTTTCAGTTTTTCTCAAAATGCCATCTCATTCTCCCTCAAACACCATGTTCGGCTCCCGTGTTCACTGATAAATTTTCATTTAAGGCGTTCTTCCATTGAGCAACTCTCCACATTTTCTAGATTTTATCCATCCAACTCTTGTTCTTGCTGTTGCCGCTGCTTAGTCTGACTGCCAAGTAACAAAAACTCACAAACTCGACATGGTGATAAACTGATAATTCTTTTGCTGGTGTCACAATTTATTTTCTGAACACATCCTTCACAAACAAAACCTTTTGCCTAAGTTGAAGTCACTCATGATTTTCGCGCATCTACCATGCACCTATTTATTACATTTTGTGCACACCACTGCATTTGGCTTAACCCTCTTGGCACATGGGTCAATTTTTCCCATGAGTACCGCACCTTTTGAACCATTCACATTCACTTTGGTCTTCTTGAGGTAAACCTTTAGTCCCGTCCTCTTCATCGTTCTTTCATTTTAAAACTTCTCTCTAAATCTCTCTACTTCACTCATTAAAAGCAAGTCATCTGCGTACAAAAATTCATACATCAATCCTTTTGCGTATTTTGTAATAGCAAAAATGTTATTGCAGCCACTGCAATTGCAAAAAGCAGCGGCATCAACGCAGATCCTTGACGTATAACAGCTTGCACCATAAATTTTTCAAATAGCTCTGATTTCACTCTTAACTCTGTCTTCTACGCCGTGATAGAGGCTCATAGCCGCTCTTGTAATTTCTTTTGGTAAACCGTTCTTGCTCGTGGACCAATCCATTAACTTTTTTAAATCTACCAAATGCCTTCTCAATATCAACAAAACACGTGTACAACTTTCTTTATCTCTGTGTTTCTCGCATTTTTACAAAAAACAATGCGTCTGTCGTTTTTCTGCCTGGCATAAAACCAAATTGCATTGCATCAACATTCACTAATTCTCAGATCCATTCCAGCACTCTCAACGATCTTCATAGAATGCCCTAGCAGCTTTCTCCCCCGTATGGATTGCAATCTCTGACGTCTCCATTTCCCTTGAAAATTGAAACCAGCACACTGCTTCGCCATTTATCTGGCATTCCTTTTCCATTCAATAGACGTTGGCAAAGTTCCATCATCATACAAATCCCTGCTTCTTCGCTGGCAGTTATTTCTGTGCACATTTCAGAAGGTCCAACTGCCTTTCCTGGTTTAGTTTTTATCGCTACTGCCATTTCTTCCCCTTTTCAATGGGTACTTCCACCATATCAACTTTTGTTATGTGATCCCAATCATTCTCTTTATAAATTCCATATTTCATTGTTATCTTTTTTTACTATATCCGAACTTTTTGTCTTTTCCTCTCATGCATCTTCCTCCTTCAATATCTTTCTTATCTTTTTCATGAACTTCACTAGTTCAAAAATTTTATGTGGTTTTTCGCTCAAAGTTCTTAATTTTTTTAGCTTTTTCCTCAGAATTAGCAATCACTTTATCGTAGAGCTTCCTTCCCGTCATTCCACCACCACGATCCCTTCTACTTCTTTCCACATTCTTCACAAGTTTTTAAAATATCGTTTTTAAAAGCATTTTATGAATTGGGCACATCAATACTAACGAACTCTTCCTTGAAATCTTGCTTTCATATTGTTTTCCTTCAATTGCCAAATCCCTTTCTTAAAAGTTTGTTCGTTTTCTACTACTTTCTTCAACTTTGTTTCGTCTATGTCTGTTACCATCAGTCGATGTTGCAACTCCTTGGAAATTGCTGTCACCTCTTTTAAATACTCTGTTGCTTCTACCAACCAACACAAAATCAATCGCAGTTTCATATCCAACCGCATTGCACTTTGTTTTCGCTTGCTTCTTCTTTTTAACCATGTGCTTGTCACCCACAACTTTTTATGGCAAAAGCCGAGCAGTCGTTTTTCCTCAGCATTTCTTTCGCCAATTCGGTATTTCGCAATGCGCAGCCTCAAAACCATTAATTCTTCTCCCAACATGTTTATCGAAGTCTCCTGGACCGAGAATTATTTCACCAAGGTTTTGCTAATCCCACTCGCTTGTCACGACATATAGGCTGTTTCACAATAGTTAACACAAAACAATTGTGCACCAGTCAAGTATTTTCAAGGATTTTAAACGATACAATAATGATAATTACATTTACCGTACTGAAAGGTAAAAAACAACTGTAAAACTTTGGCAGTTTTGTGTTCGTTTCTAAGCTAATTTCAAAGTTCCTTTATTTTCTGATATTGTTTTGATTTCCCGCCGTAGATTTGAACATGAGCCATGTAATATTATATTGGCTACTGTGCCGCGCTAACATGTGAGAATTGTCGCTTTAGGCTTGCGTTTGCTCACAATTAGGAAGTGCTGCATTTTCCGAAAAATTAATTTAGTGTTTAGCAGCGATTACTTGTTGTAATTCTACATAGCATCAGAGTTTTAGGAGTTTAAGTAGTAGTGTTTATTTATGACATAAGAAACAGCTAACATGCAAATATATTTTTAGATATATTGAACGGTGATTACAATAGATTCCGCTTAATCGGGCCACATCGGGATAAGCACCATTTGGCCCGATTAAGCGGCTGACCCGATTATCCGAAGTCTTGCAGTATCTGTGCCATGGTTGTCCTTGGTACACCAGTTATCTCAGCTAGCTGGCGATGACTAATGTTTGGAGGTTGCTCTCTAATTTTTCTTAGGACAACAACCCTTTCAGCAATTGTTACGTCTTTTTGTGGCATCTCTGCTTGGGACTTCACAAAATTTGCAACAAAATACAACAATTACCATGTTCAAGGGCATGAAATGACAAAATAATTTGCGCCTGTATTTTTCAATTGTTACATAATATAGTTGGCTTTGTGATGTTGAGTTCTATTGCATTACAAAGGCGGTTTTGCAATTAAACCAGTGTATGTCTGACTACAGTTGTGACCCGATTAAGCGGAATAGTGGCCCGATTATGCGGATTTAACGTAGTGCATTATCTTTGATTTGATTTTGTTCTTAACAATTTGGCCCAATTAAACGGCTGACCCGATTAACCGGCGGCCCAATTAAGCGGAATCTACTGTATTTGAAGTGTAATTGCAACCCCGCGTTGACCTTGTTGATTCGAAGTTTTTGATAACCGCTCGTCTTTATTTGTCACATTAAACACCGGTAAATTTGATTCACTCACTCCACCCCTAGTAAACTTTGATTTGGAATAATCTGCCTGTGATGATATTAAGAGGGCGCATTAATCAACTATTAACTTCGATATTTCCTATGTAGCATTGTGTATGGTGAAGCTACTGCTACAATAACATTTCACAATTGGCAATCGTTTATCCTCAAATCTGAAATATAATTGCTAGTACCAGAATATGTAAATGCTGTCTTTTGGACCGGATGTCCGCATTCGCTAGGGAGTTGCCATTTCCGAGGTGTCTGGGCCACCTGTCTTCCTCATAAAGATGAAGGTATCCCGTCAAGTGCCTTGCCCAAGGACACAACAAGCGAACTTGCCGGCTTGTTCTCCACAACATTCCTTAAGTGCCAAGCGCCAAAAAAGAAAGCTGCGGATACCATTTTTTAAAGTCTTTTGGTTTGACTCGACAAGGGGAATGAACTACTGATCTACCGACTGCGAAGCAGACGCTCTAACCACTACACTATCGTGTCGGTCAAATGTGTTTCAGATATCCGTTCTTCAGTCGAAGGCATTTTTGAACTTTAGGTGCAAAGGTGTTAGCAACACGCTCATATTCCTACTGGGCTACCACCTCAATCTTCGCAGTAGTGACTCCTTTTAAAGTAGCAATCGTGCGTGGGTTGTTTTGGTAGATGTTGCACAAGAAGAAATCTGGGGGATTCAAATTAGACGAGTGAGGTGCTCATTTCACTTCAGGTGCGCTGCTAATGAAACGTTCCCAAAACTTTTTGTGGAGCCAGCCATGGTGACATCAGCAGTATGAAGAGGAGCATCATCTTTCTGGAGCCACTGGTTCTCGTCAAAGCCATCGCACTTTTCAAGCTCTAGCGGAACTGCTTAAACATTGGAAGGTAGCGCTCTTTTGCTATAGTTACTGCATTTACGCGATCATCTTCAAAGAAAAATGGTCCGATTGAAACCATGCTTGGAAATGGCAATCCATGCTGTGCACTTTTTTTAATGCCGAGCGCATTCAGCAACTTGGAGGTTTTTACTTTCCCAAAACACCCAGTTTATGGAATTAAAATGACCATTCATGAGGAAGTGGGCTTTATTCAAAAACCAAGCATCATTGGCTTTTGTTAATGTTTTCCTTAAACCACTGGGACACGGCTACCCTCTTCAATATTAGTCTCCGTGAATTGACGCTTTATCGGGATCCAGTGGGGGTAAAATTCCATATCCTTAACTAGAGTACACCGCACAGAAGACCCAGAAATGCCACGTTTTTCGCTCCTACGTTACAGAGATTTGCTCGGACTCCAATCGACTGACTCTGGAACCCTATTGACATTGTCGGAGCTTTAGATTGTTATGAAAGGGCGAGGAGCCCCCACCCGACGAGCATCACGAGTGTCGTGAGCTTCGAAGTTCTTGACCAACTTGAAAATCTGACTCTTGCTTGGAAATGTGTTAAAGCTGAGCTTCCTTCAATACCTTGTTTGAAAAATCTTTCTAGCCTTACTTTTAATAATCAATCCAGGGCGGATCTAGCGTGGATGAGTGCAGTTTTCTAGTAAACCAGCCATTCTAATATAGACTTATGCTTAACTTAAAAACTATTTCATACGTTGTAATGTTTTCTAGTCCCTAAGTTTGCATGTATCAATCTCAAATACTGATGAAAAGTGTGCTAACATCCCTCTCCCTATAACCAGGTTTTCGAAAGAACCCCTATATGATCTTGCTTTATTTAGAAGCAACGAATAGCTGCCAGCATCTCCCTTTTTAATCTTGCTTTTTAGTTTTATTTATTTCTTAAATTTGATAAGTTTTGCAAATATTCTTGTATGCATGCTTTCCCATATCACATAATCAACTTTTTGAATGAGCTATGTGTTTTGATTGATTTGATTAGTTTCTTAATTGGAAAGCACACGTTTGAATGCACCTTCTCCTGACCCTCTAATAAATCGTAACTTTTTCCACGCTTTCCCTTACTAGCATACCGTTAGTTTGCATGCACGCACTTTCCTCGAGAACCCATGGGTATCGGGTTGGCTACACAGGGTAAGGCGCGGCTAAACGAATCAAAAAGCAACCTAGTTTTCCGCCAATCAGCTTAATTGTTTTTCAAATATGGACAATATTAAGTTTAAAACCCTGGATATAGCCTACAGTCAGTACTTCTTTTTTGTCCCTTCATAATGAGTGTAAGCTAATCATAATTTGAACACTGTTAAATAGTTCTCTTCAAGCCTATTTTGAGTGGACCTAATGTCTTGTTACCCCATACGACATATAATGTTAGGTATATTTGCTTCGAAAAACTTAATTTAATGTGTTTTTGGCATTTTCATACCAGTTTAAATATTAAATTTGTGAAACTTAATTGTGTTTATTTGCTGCGTTTTTAAAAATTTTTAGGGATTATTTTGTAATGAGCAATTAAACCATGTGTGACACAAGCAATTACACTTTGTAAGAAAGAATTGTTGCAAGTGTCTGGATCCATGAACGTCCTCAAACACCAAAGTCAATGAGACAGGCGCTGGATAACTTCCAGCAACGATTCAGGAAAAAAGCCTCCACCAAAACAAACACTCTTGGGATGGAAAAACAAACTTTTCCAAATTGGGAGTGTATAGGATAAACCAAGAACTGGAAGACCACAATCAAGAGGAACTCAATGCAAAGAAGTTGACAAAGCAATTAGCATGTCTCCAAAAAAGTCAACAAGAAAACTATCTGCAGAGCTTGGAGTACCACGCACCACTTTAATTGGGCACATGAAAGTTAACCTCAATCTGTTTCCATATCGGCCAATCTTCGTTCAAGAGCTATCATTGGTCATTGTTCAACATTCCAATTTTGTCTCAAAAGTTCGTTCCAAAAGCGTATTTGTTTTTGCGGATGAAAAGGTACAAAAAGTATGAACAAATTTTGTTGACAAAATCTAAAGTTCATAGAACAAGATATAGCCTACTATGTAACACCATATATACCAACCAGGTGTATCCAAGCGGATGAAAATTTTCATGCAAAAATGCTTGAGAGCAAAAGCGTACAAAACTGGAAACGCATACTGTGTACAGCCACCGCGAGGTAGCTGGCATTACTGAGATGAATTTATTTTTGATCGCGAAGCAAGGAAATAATATACATCACAGCACGACGCTACTTCAATTTACTGCATTTTGGAATACATCCACCAAAAAATGATGCAGCATGTAGGTATCTGCACTATCACATTAGGGCATTTCTTACTTTGGTATTGCTAAAGATTAGATACTTAAACCTACTTACAAACAGCGAAATATCAGCCTTTTTAGTACATTATTACAGCATTCAAAATAACTCACTCCCTTCTCACCAAAAGCTTCAAAATTCGTTTTTGGTAGCCTACCCGTGGCGTGTCAAACTCGTTTTCAATAACGTATATGCCTATTGATTTTTTAAAACAGTCATTTGCATTTTATTTTGCTTAGCTGTTGCAGATTAACTTAATTACCATCTTCTACACAATTAAAGGCCGGGCAATGCAACAGTTCCAGTACCCCATTAGCCGGAACGGTCGATCGCTAATTAGCGCTCACGAATGCATTATTTTGACGATATGCAGTTGGTAAATAACTGCCGCTTACGCCAACTTCAACGGCTCAGGTTTTGGTTGAAGCTACGAATTGCACTGACCGCAACGTTAGGGTAGGTGGCTGCTGTTCCAGTACCGGCACTGTTTCACGCTTCCGATCACCCGGGATTCGAACCACTCGTAAAATTCCGTAGATGGCAACTTCAACCTAAGTTGCGCATCACCTTGTTAACTAATCTTTATCTACCGTAATCATCAAAATACGTTTTCATGATGTTGTTGTTGTTTACCCAACCCCTTCCGAGGGATGGGAGCATGGCGGAAGACTATGGAGCCCCAGAAGCCGGGCAACTCCCCAGGGTCTGGACCAGAGGTTGTAGAGAGACAGAGAGTCGACAAAGAGTGAGCGGCGCAAAGAGTCCGTAGCTGGACAGTGCAGAACGAGATGAGAGGTGTCCTGGGACGAGTGTCCACAGGCGCTGCAGGAAGGATTCTCAATTCTGCCAATCCTAGAGAGATAAGAACCTAAAAGAAGGCTGTGTTCGTTGCAGCGAAGACGAGAGAGAACACAGCGAGCATGACGAGGGAGCACAAGTTCCTCGGTGGAAATCGAGGGAACCTGTGTGTCAAAGAACTTCGATGAGACAGTACGCCTCCAGTCCGAGATAAGATAAGAGTGGATACGAGAGATAAGAGGAGAGAGACTACAAGGGATTGCGGAGGGCACAAGCAGCGCACCCCGTCTAGCCAGCTCATCAGCCGCGTCGTTCCCCGGGAGAAACGAGTGTCTGGGACCCATTGTAGTCTAATAGAACAGAAGGAGAGAGAAGACAGCTTCTGCCAGATCTGCCACTGAGTTTGAGATAAGAGGAAAGATGGCGGTAAGGACAGAGCGAGAGTCAGATAGTTGAAGAGAAGAGAAATGGCAGACTTGTTGGTGTTGCCGAGACCAGCAAAGAGCGTGCAGAATGGCACAGGCTTCAGCGGAAAAACTTGAGCATACTGGGCCTGCCGAAAAGGAAAGAGTGGCCTTAGTGCCACAGAGAGAGCAGATGGCAAGAATGGCAATGCCGCCCTCGCCAAACAGAAAAGGAACAGAGCCGTCTGTCCCAAGCACCAGATCATGGGGGGGAGAGAGTCAAGGTGGGCGAGAGCCGCACCTTGGCGAGAAAGAGGGGGATCAGAGCGAGAGCATGAAGAGGGAAGGGTGGACTCCACCGTGAAGGAAGACAGACTCCAAGGAGGAAAGGGACGGCCGCAAGAAGAGCCTCCCTAGAACAAGTAGAAGGAAGCATGAGCGGGTGAGTGGACGCAAAAGATCTCCAGGACGATCTGCAAAGTCTTGGCCAAACCTGAGATGGGAAAGGAGGTTGGGAGACGAAGAGCCCGCTCATAAGATAAAAAAGTGAAACGAGTCAGGGTGACTCGTAGGGGAGGTAGAGAAGCATCGGAGAGAAGCAGAGGGATAGTGGAGGACGAGTGGCAGCCGGTGATGGCGCGACTGGCCGCTCGGTGGAGGCGTTCCAATTTGATATGATTGGTAGCGCATAGGAAAGGAAACCATCCGGGTAAAGCGTAAGTGAGAAGGGACTGAAGAAAAGATTTATACAGAACAGAGAGGGACTCCTTAGAAGGGCCCCATGAGGAAGCAGAGATACAGCGTAGAGCCCCGAGACGTGGGAAAAACTTGGCCTTCAGCGAAGAAGATACATGATTAGAGAAGGAAAGAGTGCGATCGAAGGTGACCCCAAGAAAAGTTGGAGTGGGATTGAAATCGAGGCGGGAGCCGAGTAGGAGGAGGTTGGGCTGGAGGTTAGCCTGGTGGGGATCCACTGAAAAGAAGGAGGCCTCACATTTGCTCGGATTGAGAGAAAGACACCAGTACACAGACCAGCGCTCCAATCAAAACAGAGCTCCTTGTGTGGCCTCCACCGCAGTGGGGACCGATGGGAAGGAGGACCAAATGGCCAGATCGTCAGCGAAAAGAGAGCAGCTGACGGAAGAAGGCAGAGAGACCGGAAAATCATTATTGAAGAGAGAGAAAAGTACAGGGCCAAGAACGGATCCTTCCGAAACACTTCGACGGAATCGAAAGAAACGACTTTTGTGATTTTGATAGACAGTACAAGCGCGCCTATTAGAAAGAAAAGATTGAGTCCAACGAGCAAAGCAAGGAGGGAGGCCAGCCGAAATAAGTTTGTGGAAAAGAGCCGGATGCCAGACAGAGTCAAAAGCTTTCGAGAAATCAATAGTAGACAGGATCGTCCGAGAGCCCGGCCTGGGTTTGTTAAACCCATCCGAAATGGACTGAGAAAGGTACAGAATTTGATCAAGTGTAGACCGTCCAGGGCGGAAACCGGCCTGGCTGAGAGAAAGAATGGAATTAGATTCCAGAAAGAGTAGACGGAATAGAATGATGCGTTCAAAAAGCTTTGATACGCAGGAGGTAAGAGAGATAGGCCGGAAGGAAGCAAGAGAGTCGAGAGGCTTTCCCATCTTGTATATGAGAATAATGGAAGATGTCTTCCAGATGGAAGGAAAGGAACGCGAAGACCAGGAGAGATTGAAGATGTGAAGAAGAAAATCCATGCCAGAGCGAGGAAGATGCTTTAGCATGGGATAGGCAACTTTGTCTGAGCCAGTGGCGGTGGAGAAGGAAAGGTTGGAGGCAACCGCATGAAATTCAGCGAGAGTGAAAGAAGAGCAAAAAGACGAGTGAGACTCCACAGGGCACGTGGCTCGACGGAGCTCAGAGAGGTAGCCTCTGGCTCTGCTACGCAGGGCCTTTGGCTGAGAAATGGAAAAGTGCGATCTCAGGTAAGCGGCATAAACCGAAGCCGATTCCCTGGGAGAAGAACAGTTGGGGAAATTAGGAGAGGAGGAAGACGAGGAAGATGAGCCAGCGATAGAGCGAAGAAGAGAGTGCACAGATTTAGGGTTAGATTTAGGTGAAAGAGAAGAGCAAGTCGTCTGCCATGCCTCAGGCTTGGCCTTGGCGATGACTGACGAGGCGCGTCGAGAAGCGGAGATGTAAGCCTGGCAATCTTCATCACTTCTGTGAGCAGCAGCGAAGGCCTTGTGTCTTTCACTAACCGCACTTTCCACCTCAGCAGACCACCAGGCATTAGGATGGCGTTTAATGCGGTCGAAAGGAATGGAAGATTTGGCCGTATTCAGTGCCAGAGAGGTAAAGAGAGCAGCAGCTGAGGAAAGAGAAAGAGACGAGTATTCCTCTGCAGAAGGACAGTGAGAGTCAAAGTAGGAGGCAAAGTCATCCCAGCGAGCTTTCTAAAAGTTGAAGGAAGGGGGGGGGGCGCTCGTTGGGGCGAAAGACCGGAGAGAGAGGGATAGATAGAAGAATTGGTAGGTGGTCAGAACCAAGGTCCTGTAGCACCTCCCATGAGCAGGAAAGGGAAAGAGAAAAGGGGGCAAAGGAGATGTCAGGAGAGGAGCGACTGCCAGAGGAACGATGGAGAAGGGTGGGTGTGTCAGGGTAATTGAGGGGGAGGGGGTCAGAGGAGATGACCCAGTCGAATGCTTCTTCCCCGCGGGGGTCGGAAGTAACTCTTGTGTCCCAAAGGGGGTGATAGTAATTGAAGTTCCCCAGAACGAAGAGATTTCTGGAGGAGGGAAGAATGGAGGGAGAAAAGGAATCGGTTCTGCCATCCGTTGGGGAGGAGCGAATAGCGGAGCGTACACATTAAGAAATGACACATAGGAGGATTTGTTAAGAGAGATGTTGATCCCTACATAATCAGAGTAGGGATCAAGCGAAGAAGGAGAGGAGGTAAAAAGTTCAGAAAAAGATAGGCCCTACCTGACGAAAATGACAATGCCGCCGCTAGCGTGCGTGGTATCAGAAGAGAGAATGCCAGACTGGGAGTGGGCACAATCCGAAAGCAGAGCAGAGAATCCAGGAATCCGGAAAAAGGAAGATGAGTTAAGATTGGATTCCTGAATGCAGATAAGGTCGACAGGATGAGACGAAAAAAAGTGGAGTAGTTCAGTGCTCCTGGCTCGAAGACCTTCAGCATTCCATCGAAGAACCCTGAGAGAGTCAGGGTGGGAGTGGAGGCAGGAGGCGCAGAAGGAAAGCCAGGAGCAAGAGACGGTGGTGGAGGGGCAGAGGGAGAAGATATATAATGGGAAGATGAGGGATAAGAGATTTGGAGACGAGGGTGGGGCAAGAGAGCAGAGTTAGCAGAGGCGGGGCTAGATTGCACAGTGGAGGTATACATGTCGGAGGAGTCCGATGAGGAAGTCACAGTGATTTGGCAGGGAAGCAGCTCCAAGAGTGATAGCTGCCAAGAGCTCTGAATTTGGAGAGGGAAAGTTGTGAGCACTTTAGATGGACCCATTTGGAACAAGCGCAACATTACACTGACTTGCCCCGCCAGGTCACATTTCCAGAGCACACAGAGCAAGGAAAGATGGAGACAGGGTTAGGATGAACGTTACCGCTCATCAAGAGAAGGAGGAGAATGAGGAGACGAAGAAGGGCTAGAGAGGGGCTGGAGAAAAGAAAAAGAGAAAACAAGCGACCGATTTTAAAGAAGCTGTGTGCTGCCCTTCTGCGGTCGTTCAGGGGGCAGCATAGCGAAAAAACGAAGGGGAGTGCCCGGGGTAACTGGGACCCTCGGGAAGGCCAACAGCCATTTCGACCCAACCCAAACGGGGCTTGGGACCGCACCACGACGTTGAGGCGGCTGTTGATTGGTGCAGGGTTTTTCATCATCGCTACAGAGATTTTCTTTTTTTAGTTTTTACAAAGAGTTACGATCTGAACAATGTTAGTACCGAAAAACAGGCGGGACCATCCCTGAAATACGGGTAAAAAAGATGCATTATCATCACTAGGATACATGCCAACTGTAAGATGCTTTACGTGGCTCCTGACTAGCTAAATATCCTACATAGGACTGCGTACGAAACAAACCCAACAATCCAACACAAAGCACAAAACTTACGTACCGTTTACTTTTGAACCAGGACTCCCTTTGACGTTACTGCTAAGCGTGCAAGTATAAACTAAAACTGATATTTTTACATGAAATTGACAACACCAAAAATTTGATAAATATTATGTATTTATCTAATAACAATTTGTATACTGTACTAGTCAAAAGTATTAGGACAAACTATTTTTTCTGAAATCTATCCAGAAAGTCTAAATTTTAAAAGACAAAGAAGCATAGAACAGTAAAATTATATATTTATTCAGTTTGGGAGAAGGCTCATTTACATTACATTAGTTAATTTCAAACAAAACAAACAAAATTGTGTATTTTGGTACAAAAAAGAAGAAACAATTTAGTTTTTAATGTCGTTTCAGTTTATATTTTTGAGCTTCTAGCAGTTTTTTGCCAGGTTTGTACAAGCATCATACAGCAATAAAAAAAATACAGTTTCTTAACGTTAAAACATTATCGTGAAAGTTTCCATTCGTTAGATTTTTCTTTTGATACTCCATAAATCCACGAAGCTTAAAACCCAAAATCTGCCAATTATTCACATTTACACCCGTTGACAAAAGTTTAAGACCACTCAGAAAAACTAGCAATATTAGCATTCTAAAACTCATTAGTAACCCAACAGTGTATTCTGTGTCGTCATATTGCTTAAAAACATTTCTCAGGCTCCTGCGCATTCATTGCAATACATTTCATTTGCTAAGTATTGCTGAATATCAACGAGTATTGCTGAATTGATCTACAAAGAGTAGGAAAATATTAGGACAAAATGTGGGTAAAAAAGCATCTCTCAGTAAGCGCAAAGAGCTCAGATCGTTGCACTAAGCAAAATGAAGTTGTCTGAGCTTCAAACTAGTAAAAAGTTGAAAGTAAGCAAGACTGCTTTCCATAATACCATAAAAAATTCAAAAATGAAGAAACATTTGCAGATAGGAAAAGAACTGGACGTCCCAAGATTTTCAGCAACCGAGATAAGCGCTTAATGAGGAACATAGTAACTTGCTCACCTATGATTTCTGGAGAAAGAATTCGGTCTCAGTTACAGGAAAGAGGATGCAAAGTGACTACAAGGACTGTCCAACATCGCCTGTTTACTGAATTTGGAGTGAAATTGCACAAACTGGCTCGAAAGACTCGTCAGACTGAAGACATGAAGAAGGAACGCCTAAGTTTTGCCAAAGCACGTGCCCACTGAACTATTGATATGAGCAACCCATAACGACAAAGAAAGCAGAATCATTCATTTTACAAAGAAGCAGAATAAAAGCTTTAAGAGAAGCTGAGTGGACACACAGAAAGATTGCAACAGACATCAAATATTCCCCAAATACTGAGAAATACACTCTTGAAAAGAAAAAAGTGCTTTAGTTTCTGTATTGACAAGCGAAGGAATTCGAAGTTTTAAAGTGGTTTGTGAATATGTGTATTCTGTTCGTGATCGAGAAGTGCGTGGATTAAAGTATCCTAGTGGAAGCCAATCTTTTCCTAGCTATAAAGTTGCAACCAGACTTAATTATTCGAGCGATGCTATACGTCGCCTCAATTTTAAAAAGTAAATTAAAGTTGAAATAGAAAAAATTTCTATTAAAACGCGACAACAATTATTAGTTAATTACGAGGTCATCTTACCTCTCAAAAGAGTAAAATTTCTTGAAACGAAGGATTCTGGCGCCGGCTTCTCAAAAAATTAAAAATCGCTTTCTTCAATCAGGAAATGCAAATTTGAACAACATTATTTTAAATTTTGACGTTATAATGCCGTCACCAGGCCCTTGTGGCTCTGACGAGGGAGTGATGATAAATCGTGCCAACTTTCATGCTTGTACCTTCAATTGTTTTAGAGAAGTCAAAACAGACAACAGGAACACAAATAGAAAGCTCAATAATATTGGGTTGCCACATCAGATGAGGCAAAATTTCCGACACAATTTGTTGGCCTTCTGAATCAATAAATTAATAGTTCATTGGACCAACAACCTATATTTCGGTGGTAGATCTACGATAAAGACTTTTTTTTGGAGATCAATGTTTTGAAAGTCTGATTCGAGGTATTCCAGACCTTTTTTGGAGATTGATATTTTGATCAATCTGTCTACAACTGTAAATTTGCATCATCTTGGTTTTGAGGCGAAAGTCTCTACCATTCTGCTATATTCGGGTATTATGTCAATTTTTAATGTTTCTTTGTGGACGCAGATTTTAGCACCAAAATTCGGGACATGTTCCGAAAATTGGTACGTAAGATAACTCCATTGTATTATGGATTTTATTGGATTCTTTACCAGCTTTGAAATGAAGGTAGCAAAGATCTCGGCGTTTTCCCAAACTCTATATTTTAACACTGCTGTTAACTCGAAGAAGGCAAGGGCATTTTTCAGCTTACTAAGCACTTTGCTTCTTTTGTGTTCAATAAGTTGAATAAGCTCCTATCCTTTCAATAAAAAAATCCGCTCCAGGTTAATAAATGTTACGCAGCTCTCCGCGACAATTAACATACGGTAGTTTTTTAAAACTATAGGCTAGTGCATAGCGTAATTTCTCAAAAAAGAAATAATAACTTTTCACCAAATCTGTCTATTTGAAAAGGATATTTTTTACTTATGTAGGCTTTTCAACTTTGTTCTTTTGCGGCGTGTTTATCAAGACAGTAGCGGTATGTTTATGAAAAATGTCCCGGAATAGAATAGTTTAATTGAACTGATTACTAAAAAAGGTTTTACATCAATTTCAAAAATAGCATAAATAAGCAGACAACATATGTGGAACATTTTATATTAGAACTGAACATTCTTGTCTTATCAACATGGCCCTCGTCGTAGTATCAAAATTACATTTTTACATTTGAAGTTTTAATATAAAATCCTATATGTCTGCTTATTTTTGATATTTTGTAGTATCAGGAGAGTACCGCTTTACCAAAAGTTATATCAATTTCGTTATGAATTTTTGTATTTTGAAAGATTCGCAGAAGCAATTGAAAGTTTGCCATTATTGCACGATTGCATTTTGGTTTGATGCAACAAAAACATGAAAGATTAGTCTTGTTTTTCTTAATAAATTTACTCGTGTAAACGTGCCTTTATTTTGAATTAAATAACTAATGACGTTGCTTCAATCTACGCATGAATGAACGTAGTGCGTAGCGTTCTGATTAGTTACTAAACCTTTATGGAAAGCTTTACCCAATAGTGTTGTAAATTCTGGTACTTTGCATTGCTTAACTTAGAAGTTTCAATCACCGTTACCAGTACTTTGTTTCAGTTTTTAAGTGACTTTAATTATTTTTTCGTAGTTGTTTTTAAGGTTTGCCTACACCAGTAACAATAAGTACTTATATTTATTGGCTTGTAGTAAAACGTACTGCGAGCATTGCTATGAAGCAAGTCATAGTACATTGGCACAGGCTTACCTTTCATATTTTTGCTTTTGTTAGGTATTTAATTATTGTATTTCAACAGTTATATTTTTGTCATATTTGCTGTAGTGCTTTGGGGCTTGGCCAGCCAAAAACACTAAGTATAATTAAAAAAACTGCTGACAGGCATAATTTATTTAACAAGATTTTTTTACTTTCGTGGCTTTGAAGACTGTTTCATTCAGAAGATCAGCTGGGAAAATCTTCTGACGCAAGTTTGTTAACAACTGAAGTCTATTTGCAACTGGTTAAGAACTTAAGGTATGTTCAAACTTAATTTGTGTAATACAATAGACTGGTGGACTCAGCTACATCTGTAAATGAAAAGAATATCAAATTTACTAGTATTTCATTGGTTTTTGATTTTTGCTTACAAACAAAAAATGCTTTCAAAAGGCCAATTAGGCATTTATACCTAGAACCAAGCTGTTAAGAACTTATTGAACTCATTAAACACATAATCAAAGGTGATTTTGGTAGAATGCATTGTGGCCTTGTGGTCTTCTGAGTCAGCAGTCACCTGTGAATCATTGTGTTCAGCACAAACTGTAGTCTCAACCAGAAATGTTGATGTTAATGCAATTGCAATTGCAATTGCCAGTTTTGCTCAGCCATACCTGATTCAGCGTAATGCTTTGAGTGCTGAATTCTCTGTTTTTTAATGGAAAACATAATACTCAGGCCATTGTACCAGCTCTTTAAACCAAATAAAGCTGCTAATTGTGTAAAAGCCAGACTGCTTTAAGAGTTGTGCTGAATGATATGTGCTTATTTAACCTATCATATATCCTCAGAAATGAATGTAAATAGTTTATTAGATCATAAACTCACCTTCAGTCTTTGAGTCAGCACCCACTTATGCGTGCTGTAATTGGTTCAAGCCTTAGTGCGAGTCAAAAAAGGGTTTACAAGAAGTGCAAGTCCATAGAAATATTTTGAACTTGAAAGGGGACAATTTTTGAAACAATGTCTGCAAAAGAGTAAACAATATTTTAAGGAAACTGGTCAATAATATAGATTTTTGCTTAGATATTGGTGGTGCAACTTATCTTGCTCCTCCTTCACTGATTTATTCATTGCTTCTTAGTCATGCTTCTTTCTTAAGTTTGTGACTACAAGTGTGATGTTTGGCATGCAACAAAACTGGCTCAAAATAATTATGAAAGTTGTTGCCTAAAAAAGAATCTGTGGTCAGTTCTTAAATGTTTTTGTTTTTTCCTGTGATTCTTCAACCAATACCATAACTGAGGTCAAAAGAGATGTTTTTTGATGAAAGGAAAAGAAACTATTTTAAAGGAATAAGAAATTTTTACATTAGGGTTACTGGCTCTCTGGAACCTCTGCACATGCTTATAGAGCAGTTTGTCATTTTCATGTTTGCATTGGTTTACAATTTACCATATAGTTCTTTTTGAAAATGTGGTTACTCTATATTGGTATGCAATTTTACGTAACCGTTTTAACCATACAGATAATATTTTGCCCTTGGGGCATGTTGTATTTTGGCAAGCTAAGTATGTATTGAGCTGATTGTTTTTAGTTGTTGTGACAGTGCCAGCTAGCTGTTTAATTAAAACCTACTTAGTGCTGAAAAGCAGTATATGGAATCAACAAAGCCTGAAGAATTGATTTATCTTTAAAATTTGTAATTATTTTAAATTAAGTAGTGGCTTTGCAATCTGTGAACTTGCAAGTCAGGTCAGACCAAAAAAATTCACATAGCATTTATTGATTTTTTTGTATGATGGTTGACTATAAAAGAACGTGCAAAAGGAGTTTTGTGTTGCATGCTGTAAAAGTCTGTCAACCCTTGAAGTAACTATTTGTAGTATTGCAGTTGGCCTTAAAGACTACACAAAGCATTACGACAACATTATATTGCTGCCACTTAACCTAAAGTTCAGCTAAGTAGTTGCTGCTGCATTTATTTTCCGTTAAAGGTTTGCGAACTTTTTTGCTCGCAGGTTAATAATTCTCGATCAGATAATCCATGGGCCAGGTGCTTACCCTTTCTAAGACTTTGCTTTTTGAGATTAACCTCCAAATGTCGGAGTTTTTTCAACTGAAGACTTTTTATATTTTTAGGGATCAGTGTGTAGACACACAATTTTATTTTGCAGGCGCAACTGGCACACCCTGCTGTAAGTTTTTAGATGTTATTTTTTGTATTAGTAGCTCTGCTAAATGTCAATTAGTTTATTTAGGTCAAGTAAATATCATCAGGTGCTATTTGTAAATCTATACATTTAGCAAAATTTACTGTTGGCTTAGATATAGAAAATGCACATGAATTAAGATTCGCTTTCCGTTGTGGCTGTAAACTTCATATTAAAATGACACCAAATAAAATATTTTCCAGCAAAAAGTCCTTACCGTTGATTGGAATGAAGGCGTTAATTTTGGTTGGTGGTTATGGAACAAGGTTGCGACCTTTAACACTAAATGTTCCAAAGCCTCTTGTGGAATTCGGAAATAAGCCTATCATGCTCCATCAAGTTGAAGCATTGGTTGAGGTATATTTCATTGACACAGCTGTAAAGTTACACAAGCTTAACAATATGTCGCCTACATTTTTAATTTTTGCATATAATTTCCACTAACATGCAATGTGCTTTTTTAAAATTTTTGGTATTCCACAAAGTTAGACGTTTTTAATGTTGTCTTGTATCTACTTATATTGACTTGCGAAGTCATGATTTCTTTAGAAACAAAGTGAGTTATTAAATTAAATTTTTATTTCGCAAACAATGATGTTAGAGGAGAGCTTTTAAGCTCCCAGAGAAACATTTGAAAGCACTTTAACTTCAATTTTTCTTCCGACTATGCATTGTTATTGCAGGCAGGAGTTACAACAGTTATTCTAGCGGTCAGTTATATGTCAGATCTTCTTGAAAAAGTTATGAACCAACATGCGAAAAGGGTGAGTGATAATTATTGCTTTCATATTTTTAAGTAGGTTCCATCATTGATTTTCTGGTAGACTTTGTAGAGAAGGAAAAGCCAGAAAAGAGGTGAAAAGAGAAGCCATTGCTCTTCTGTTTATTTTTTTAACTGGCAACACTAATAAGATACGAAGGCATAATCATAACTACAAAAAATCAAATTTCATTTTTCCTCGCCCCAGATTTTTTGTGGCGGGCACCTGAATTCATCATATCTGTGGAAATAACTGGAATGTTCATAGTTACCGAATCGTTCAAAGTTATTTTCATTATCTTCTCATCAGATTAGTATAGTGGCTTGTTACTGCGGGGTGTTTCTTTTTGACAAACCTTATAGGGTTTCCTTTCATTGACTTTTCAGGCTGGTTATCACTTGCGCACGGCCAACATACGCTAAGAGCGAGTTCTGATCAATTTACAAAGAATAAACAACCAAAAAGTGCTTCAGACTATTTTAATCTAGTTCGCTTGCGGAGTGTGCGTGTGGAAAGGGATTGTTTTATTTAGTACGTGTATGCGTTGTCCACGATGTTAGCAGTGTGCGCGATGAAGGATTAGGGTTTGTGCACATCGCTGATATTTACTATTTAGAAGGACCCTGCAGAAATTAGTTTTTTGTTAGTATTTAGTACCAGCTTAAAAGAAAGGGTTGGTTTCTGTTGACCGCACTTGCACAGGTCTTTTTATATTTCAGCTTGGAATTCAAATTATTTTTTCCCAAGAAAAGGAACCTCTTGGCACAGGTGAATTTGCTATGTAAATCTTGGGAGTTGGAAAATATAAAAAATTTTTGTTTAGATTTGCAAGAATTCAGTCTATATAAAGCGCTAAGCACTGAAAAAAATGTGTTTATGAAAGGATTGAATGAAATACTTCCATACATAACCCACAAATCGAACTTTTGGAAAACTGTATTTCCATAACTTCAATCTTTTTTTCCTTTCTTGTACTGCAGATTTAGCTCTTGTTCGCAGTCAACCTTGTTTGGTTTAAGACCGTTGTCGATAGTCGCAGTATGTTCTGCTATCTTTTTTGCTTTCTTTTTGCTGTGCCTGTAAAATAACATTCGTAGTTATCAAACTTCATGCTGGCCCTCCTTAAGCAACAATTATTTCGTTAGTGAACCATCACTTTAAACAGTTACTCAGTATTTTTTGCCGTAATTCGTTGTCTTTTTGCAGCTGGCCCACTTGCTCTTGCCAGAAAACATTTATCGGACACCAGTGAACCCTTTTTCGTTTTGAACAGTGACGTCATAAGTGATTATCCGTTCGTGCAAATGATTGAGTTTCATAAGGGACATGGGAAAGAAGGAACTATATGTGTAAGCTAAATTTATAGATATAGAACTGCAGAATCGAATCAAATCCAAACTAATGGTTGCTAGTGGGCTGCAAATTACTATTTTGAAAAATCTCTCAGAACTGACCGAAAACATTCCATTGCCTTTATTAGCCGTATCTGTTTTGACAAGTTAAAGTTGTAATCTACACTCTCATTGTCGGACTAGCCGACTCGCTACATTCTTGCAGCTTAGGCTTTAGCAAGTTATACAGTCGTTTGATACGTGGATTGTGCAAGTTGTAATGTTTAGAATGTAGTTAATCTTTGGGAAATGTAATGTTTACAGCCACAGTCACATGCACTCGTCTTCTTCAGTACTACGTGGTTTTGAAGAATTTGAGATAACCTCTTCAAATCTATCCTTGATCTTAGTATTGGAGATCACTTCTTCAAACTTAACCTTGATCTTACTATGTTAATTCTTGTTGCTGCAGAAACAATTTATGATTTGTTAAAGCTCTCAGCATCATATTGTTTGATAGAGTATTCAGATAAGGTGTAATCTCTTGGTTTGACTAAAAAGCCTTTGCTGTTGAGAAAACTTTTCTCCGCACCAACGTCTGCTGCCGGCTTAGTGCATTTTTTTCATTAACAGCACAATCAGACAGATTGGATTGCCTGAAATACTAAATTCAAAGGAGTTGCAATCGCGATTAGGCCATCTCCATCAAATAATATGACATAAGTAATAAAAGTGCTTTGTTGCAGGTCGCTAAAGTTGAAGAGCCTTCAAAATACGGTGTAGTTGTCTATGAAAAAAGCAGCGGAAAAATAGAAAGGTGTGTATACCGTTTGTATGTGTTGTGTTTCATGAATTTTTTCTCTTGTTTCTGCACTGGAAGATGTTTCGGTGCACGCCTTACATACGCGTTGTCGGCATTCGTTACAAAAGGCAACTGAAATTTAAAAGCTGTTTGCGATCAAAATTGGGTTTGATCGGTGATTTGCGGTTAACCATGCGGTCTGGACTGCATAATACGGAAAAAAACAAAAAGCGTAATTAGCTTCCTGTTTAACATTTGTCTACTCTGCTTCTCTTTTCAGGTTTGTGGAAAAACCACAAGAGTTTGTGTCGAACAAAATCAACGCGGGGATGTACATGTTTAATCCTTCCATACTCGATAGAATCGAGGTTTGTACATGTGGTCTTGTTTGTTTGTTTGGTTGCCGAAATGTTATTTGTTTGTACTTTGTGCATGTTGTTAGTCGCAGTCCTACTGGCGCTAAAATTTTGCATGACGTGTCAAATCACCTGGTCACACGTGGCATTCAGATCTTTGAACCGCATATTTGTTGTACTCTACGTGCTTTGTCGGTTAGCCATACCCGATGGCGGTTTTTGTTACGCTTTTTAAATTTGAAAGCACGTCCACGTTGAAAAAAATTGAACAAAAATAGCACGCGGAAGCAGACTTGTGTACAGGTGCCGGCCAGAAAGGTCAAACCCTCCGGCTTGTTTACAGTACGCAGCGAAAAATGAACAGCATTTTAAAAATTTTAATTATTGTTGTTCAAGCCAAAAAATATGGCTTTTTCTGCCAATGTCTGGTTACCTAATCTCTAGAACAAGCAAGCTGCCGTGATGTGTTCAACTTGTCTGAACTTTGCAAGCTTGTAAACGTGGAGCTTACTTCATGGCAAATCACAGTCATTACCGATGTGACATCTTTTGCCTGCAGTCTTTGGCTGCATCGTGAAACGTTCAGCTTTGTTCTGAAAACCCCAAAATATCCGACAAATTTATTTGTGTGAGGTTTATGTGACCTGAATTAAAATTGAACGGCAGCGTATCGCCATTAGCTGGCGCGTTACTGACCACTAGATAACCTATACACGGCTTTATGCGACCCATTTTCTTTATTAGGAAAAACCTATGTCAATTGAACGCGAAGTATTTCCTTTCATGGCTGAGGCCGGCGAACTGTACTGCATGGAACTTCAAAGTTTTTGGATGGATATCGGTCAGCCTAAAGATTTCCTTACAGGCATGTGTATGTATCTAACATCGCTGAAGCAGAAAACGCCGGAAAAGCTTTATAAAGGATCTGAAATTGTGGGAAACGTTCTTGTGGTAAGCGTCGAGTGCCATAGCAAAACTTCTAGTAGCAAAGCGAATATGGGTTAACGTCTTATTATAAGTGTTGTACGGGCTTCGTTAGAGATTGCTGGAAGGTCAATCGCCGACCTCCCGCTTTGCGTCATACTTAGCCTTGCATACACACCATTAAGTGCTGGTTTTCTGTACGAGTAACCGAATACTGAGGTTATAGAAAAAGATTTGAGCTCGGTGCTCTGCATTTTGGAGTCCAGAACACTGTAATATAGCGTAATAGATGTCGGAATGGGAGAATTTTTCTTCTAGCTTTTAGTATACCAAAAAAATTGGGAACAGATCCAGTTCTCTAAATCTGGTTTAGTCCGCGTTAACGCAGGTGGCCGGATTCACCTCATGCTTCTCGACAGTTCATAAACACCATTACGCCACTTCACTCTGTCAATGGCATCCTCCCTTTTTAGTCCAATCTGATTGATACGCTCCTCCACTTGTCTCTTCCATGTCATATTCGGTCGCCCTCTCCCTCTTCTTCCCGCCACTTCAAAATCCAACGCCCTTCTGAAAGCATCATCATTATCCCTTCTCAAAACATCCCCATACCATTGCACCCCACTCGCCCTGGTTAGTCCATCCAAAGTATCCTTTAAACTCAGCAAACTCCTAAGTTCTTGGCTCCTTCTTTTCTCAATGATTTTATCTCCACACATTGCTCTTATCATTGCTTTTTCAGTTTTTCTCAACATTGCAATCTCGTTCTCCCATAGACACCACGTCTCGCTCCCATACAGCATTGCTGATCTTACGCAACTCTGATAAATCCTTCTTTTCATTTTTCACGAAAACTTTCTCTCATGAAGTAACTCTCCATATTCTCTAAATTTTATCCATCGAATTTTCGTTCTTGCTTTTACCGCCGCTTCACTTCCACCACTGGCGTTCAACTTATCCTCCAAATAATAAAAGCTATTCACAAAGTCAACCTGGTCAAAAAATGATATTTCTTCGCCTGGTTCTACAATTCCTTCCATTGTATCAATACATAGTTCACAAACAAAACCTTTTGCCAGAGTTGAAGTCACCCTCTTCATTTTCGCGCTTCTGCCATGCACCCATTTACCACACTTTGAGCACCTCACCGAATTTATTATCACCCTCTTGCCGCATTTGGCACATGGATCAAGTTTACTCTTTAGTACTTCACCTTTCGAACCGCTCAACATTACTTTGGTTTTTTTGAGGTTCACCTTCAGCCCATTGCTTTTAAACGCCTCTTTCCATTAAAAAGATTTGAATTTCATTAAACAGTCAAAATATACAAAAACGCTTAGAAACTTGGACACTTTTTGTATATTATAATTATGTTTAATAAAATTCTGTTTAGTGTACTAAAATTTAGAGCATAGTAGTAATCTAACCTTTTTATTAGGATTCATCGGTTAAAATTGGGGAAAATTGTAAAATCGGTCCTAACGTGGTGTTAGGGCCCGAGGTGGTTGTGGAAGACGGTGTGCGGATCAAACGTTGTACGATCATGCGTGGGGTGACTGTCAAATCCCATTCGTGGTTGGAGTCTTGTATTATTGGATGGGAATCCACAGTAGGAAAATGGGTGAGTATTCAAGTGCTTGTATTGGCGTCCAACTACGTTTCTTGAAAGCTAGCATAGTGGTTTTCATCCTAGAATCCACAGGTCACTGCAGGGTACAATGTGCGTAAGGAATTTTCAGCGGGCCAGCTGCAACTTTAATTTTTGATCTGTACCGCAGCAGCAGCCTGCAACATCATTCTGGCGTCCCGAGACAACCGAGACAGAGGTGTATGCGACTTACACGCGCTTTCCAAATGATCACACGTCCACCAGATGTTGAAAAAATGCAATATATTGAGTTGAAGTAAGAGTAGGAAAGGTCGACGGAGCACGGCTGCCTGCATGACATACAACAGAAAACAACCAAATGACAGCATAAACACTATAGGCACTGATATTGCTAAATCGTTACGATTAGACAGGTTAAGTTAAATTTTGGATTAATAAATGGGCTAATGAGCAATTGATGTAAAAAACTACAACGCTATTGTTAAAAACACGAATAGCACGATTGAGCTTATCGAACTATGGTAAAACAGAGCCAAAGGGGTAGGCCGTTCAATAGACGTGGCATTCCAATGACAATGGCAATCTTATACACTTTTCTACAAATATTGCCACAACTGTTTGCCAAATAAATGAAAGTTGTAATACTCATTTATCTAATTCATATACATTTTGAGACCTTAACTTTAAAGTAACCACATGTAAATTGAAGAATCAGGTCCTACTACTTCACTGCACGGTAACTGAAAAACTAAAGCAGCTGCTGTGCTTAACTGCTCAGGTATAAATCACATCAGCCATTCGAAATAACTGCTACTTCTCGCAAAACTTGGTGTAATTAACAAACAAACAAGTTCAAATTGAGTGATGGTATTTAACATAGAGAAACAAAAGTATGTAAGCAATTGATTATAACATCAGAACGCTAGACGTGAGATCAAATCTCGTTTGTGAATTGACATAAAATTTAAGCCTGTAAACTCTGCATACGAGATGCACTGTGGACAAATTTTAAGCGTCCCTCAACACAGGTTATTCTTCAAGAAAAGGTCATCATCATTAAAAGAGAGACAAACGGATTGAGGTCCTCCATTATTTCCGCTACAAGGATAGGATCAAACAAGCCAAAGGTGTTCACCAATTAAAAAAGTTTGAGAACCACTGTGCTAGCGTATCATTTGTCGAGTCTAGTACTTCTTGTTTTTTTCGATCGTTGTTGTTGCGTTGAATGCGTTCAACAGGCTGGTACGGACGGGTTGTGACATCGTAGCCATTATGAGCAAAACCTATGTCATAAACTTGACAATAGAATAGCCGAATAAGACACATAGTTATTAGTTGGCCGTGATTGCATTTTGGTGATAAAAACCATTTCATGTAGGCTCGATTGGAGAATGTCACCGTTCTTGGTCAAGATGTCAATGTCAAAGATGAAATTTATTTGAACGGGGTGCGGATTTTGCCGCATAAAAGCATCAGTGCCTCGGTACCGGAGCCCCAGATCATCATGTGAATTTTGTTAAATGAAAGATGCGCTTGCAGTTCATGGTTTGTAGCTCAGTCGGTCATTTTTTTCCTGCGTAGAGTTGTTTTTACTAAGATTGGATTTACTGTTATTATTGTAAATTAATTTTAATATTATTCTATTTAAATATGCTGTAGATTTGCGCTATATCAAAAACTGATACAATAGTCAACTATTAGCAACAGGAAATGCTTTTTATTGTTTCCAAGAGTGTTTTTGTCATTTTCGTTTACCATTTTGCCTCGAAGCATGCAGCGAAGTAATGCAAGTGCCTTGAAGCCATCTTTGTACCGTTTTCCTTCAGTCAACTGTTCTTGATATGTTATACACACGCACAATTAAGGTTTGATTTGACTGTTATAGTTTGGTCTGATGCAGATCAAGCAGCTTTGTGTATTTGATTGTGTTACATAGTCTCAATGTGCGAATGACGTGATCTGTTTTTCACGTAGCGTCGTACTACCAGCGCCGATCTACCTGTGCCGACTTATTACAGTCCAGACAAATCTTATAGTATCGCTTCCCAACCAGCGGGCCGCAAAGTGTTTCAAAATGTAGCTAAACGCTTTTTTTTAATTGATTTCATAAAATTAAATCACCAAAGAAAAAGGTCGGAAGCAACGAAACATTGGTAAATAAAAGTTCTTCGATGGTTAAAGTGGACAAAGTAAACCCTTTCCTATAGCTGATGTTTCAAGTTGAGAATGGCCACTACACGATTTCATTGAGCTGAATTAGTGCTTGGCCCCCCTCCCCAAAGAAAATTTCAAAATCCGTAACTGTTGATCATGGTCCGTCAGCAAAAAATAGGTTACGAGCTGAAAAGGGTTGGGAAAAACACTACCTTATTGCGTGTTAAATCCTTGTTCAAAATATTAGCGCATAACTGTTTATTTTGTAATCAATGCTTTGCCTTCAAGAATTCTCCCTTTATGTACTGGGCACTGGCAGCATGGATATATTTTTGCAGTGACCGATATATTATCGATGTCTCGAATTTGTCTTTTGCGCTGCTACATGGATGAATATTGAATAAGGTGTTGTATGATCTTACAAGATCTCAAGCGCGACCAAAACTATTGTGGTTCAATGCAATCGAAAAGCCGCCGAGTCGTATACCAGTCATTTAGTGTATTGAGAGCATTTTTAAGAGCAGGCGTGCTTTGTGAGCGGAAAAATTTATTCCAAGCTGCTCAAAATTTGAAAGCTCTTGATTGACCAAGTTTTTCTCTTTAGATACTCTACGTAGATTAAAAGCATTTGTTTTCATATCAAGCGCAATCATTTGGGCCAAAGGTCAGGTTTGAAAGTGACCCGAAATGGTTGACATTTGTTTTATCAGATAATACGCAGAGTTTGCAAGTCCCACCTGCAAACTTTGCTTGTAATGCAGCGCTTAGGTACGTTTTAGTGACAATGTTTGATCTCTTTAAAGCTCTTATCGTGCCGCTCATGTGCAAGGCTAGCATGCTACGCCATGCTTGCAATTCTCATTTGAATTTATAAATTTGACAAGATGTGGTACTCCGTAGTTTTGTTTTCGTGAATGAAAAACAAAACAGTCTTTGAAGAAAAACATTACAATGATATAGGGTGTCCATAAATTATCGCGGCAATATCAATTGAACAAAGTTCTATTTTTTGAGGTGTTTTCATTCGGTTGGTTTTATAGTAACGAGAAATACTTCAAGTTTCTTTTGGATGTATTAGTACTTGTACGTGTGTGCACCATCCCCTGAAGCAGACAGATTAAGACCTTGGGTCTGAATCTGTCTGTCCGGCATGCTCACTGCAAACTGCTATCGTCGTGGCTCATCTTTAGGCTGAAGGGCCTGTAGTAACTGCACTTTAATAAACATTAAGTCGCAAATATTTGTACAAAACTGTATGAATAGTGGAGCGTGGTATCTGTGACTGCATAAAAGCCTAGCGAATTGACCTTCTAGGTCTTCAAGTGTATGCCGCGCGCGCAGATTCAGATGCTTGTGTGTTTGAGGTCAGCCAGCTCTCTTTTTTTTTTAGCACACTACCAGTCTCCACAAACTTTGCGCCATGATTGAATGGTAGCCTCGCAGATCGCTCTCTTCCATATTTGCATCTAAAGCTTTTTTAGAATTGGATTTTGACTTCGCCAATAAACCAGGAATCGCACTGAGCTTTTTCTTGTGAGGTGCTTGAAGTTTTCATAAAACTGCACTTTAGCTGCTAAATTCAGAAGATTTTTCGTAATCGCTAAATTATACTTTCAAAAAGTATCTGTCAAGAGAGAGAGGTAACCAAATGTTTGCCTGTGCTACAGAGCATAATGTGAATACCTGAAAAAATAAAATTTGCTGCATGTCTGAAGTTGCAGCAATAATCTACGGACACCCTGAACATAAACATTTTGTGTGCAGATCCGCTTCGAAGTTTCTAGTGCGATTATTAAGCGATGTTTTTACTATCTGTGATGCTTTATTATTGTTTTAGCAGTAACTGATTTAGCAATTTCATTTATAACGCGTTCGTTTGAACAAATATATTATTTGTTATAAGACATTCAATACAAAAGCAGCAATGCTACTTGGTGTCCCTCAGTTTAATCAAACGTTGACATTCAGCTTTATATTGCCCTTCGGCATTGTCACCGACACGATGGTGCTGATGCGTTTTTCTAACCTTTTTATATCAAATGATAAAACCACACGTAATCTTTTTTGTAGTCTGTCAGCTGAATTTCACACAAGCTTACGGTAAGCTGATGTCAGTAATCCGTTAAATAATTAAATCATTCTCGAGTCTATTTATGAGGTGATGTCTACTCTGAGGTGGGCACCCTCCCCGAAAAAATGCAGCGACGCGGCCTTGTTACAAAAAAAAAGCAGGAGTTCCTTCGACTGCCTGCCTTCCCATTATAGATTGAGACTTAACCTTATCGACTACCGGTACTGCAAAGCTAAATGCACAGATTTATCTTTGAACATTCTCTTCGTTATTATTAACCTGCTAAGCAGTTACCGGGACTCACCACGAGGAGGTCGGTAACAGGAGTCCCAACGAAGAAAGAGAATCTATAAACATTGAAGTTTTGTGACGTGGTTAGATTTCAGTCCCTAAATCAAAATACAGTAGTCGAGCAAGGAAAATGCATAAAGGTGTTGGAAAACAAGGAGCGAAAAGACTAATGAGCTGAAGTTGCCGTTATCTGTCTTAATAAGTGCAGCGTTTCTTGAAATAAACACAAGCGGCGTTTTCTACCACAGTCTCCAAAATCCGTAAGGTAGGCAAAGGTTTATCCCATACTCGAAAGCATAAACGGGTGATTGGACGCAAAGACACTCCAAGAGAACCTGAAGTAAAACCCAAACTATCCAGGTCCTCTTTGAGTGTGTGGATAGTTTGGGTTTTACTCCAGGCCCGGCCAAACCTGAAATCGGGAAGGGGACTGGAAAACGAAGAGCCAATTATAAGGCGACAGCAAAATCAGTCCGAGTGACTCGTAGGGGAAGGAAGGGACGCTTCGATAAGAGAAGGAAGGACAAGACGCAGCTGGTGATAGCGCGACTGCTCGCTCGGTGAAGGCGTTCCAATTTGGCAATAACGGGAAAGGGAAACCATCCGGGTGAATAGAGAAAAGCTTTGCAAAGAAGAGCAATGGACTTCTTAGAGGCGCCCAATGAGGAAGCAGAGATACAACCTAAAGCCTCGAGACGAGGGAAGAACTTGACCTTAAGCGAAAATACATCTACAGAAAAGGAACAATTGCTGTCAAAGGTGACTCCCAAAAAAGTTGGAGGGGTATTAAAAGGGAGAGATGAGTTGAATAAGAAAAGGTGTGAATAAGATTAGTTTAAAGGAGATCAACCGAAAAGAAGGAGATCTCACATTTACTCAAATCGAAAGAGACCCCAGCGCTCCAGTCAAATTAGAGCTCCATGTATGGCCTCCGAAGCAGCCAATATCGACGGGTGGGGGTCAGGTTGTCAGCATAAAAAGAACAATTGAAAGAGGTAGGAAGAGACGTAGGGAGATCAATAATGAAAAGAGCATGACCAAGAAGGGATCCTGTCAGCATAAAGAGAGCTAATGACAAAAGTAGATAAAGACGTAGGGAGAATATTGATGAAAAGGGCAGGGCCGAGAACGGATTCTTTCGGAACACCTCGATGTCAAAAGGAACGAATTTTATGATTTTGATAAACCACGCAAGTGCCTCTGTCGGAAAGAAAAGATTAAGCACATCGAACAAAGCAATGAGGGAGGTTAGTCGAAATAAATTTGTCGTGAAAAAGAGCGGAATGCCAGACTGTGTAAAGCTTCAGAAAAGTCAATAGTAGCAAGACTTGTTCGAGAGCCCGGTTTGGGTCTGCTTAAACCCATCCGAAATTGACAGAGAAAAATAAAAAATTTAATCAAGGGTGGACCGACCAAGGCGGAAACCGGCCTGACGGGGAGAGAATGAAGTTCCACTACAGAAAGAAGAGTTGATGGGATAGAATGATGCGCTCAAATAGCTTTAAGACGCAAAAGGTGAGGGAGACAGCCCAAAAGGAAGCACTTGAGTTAAGAGGTTTTCTATCTTGTAGAAGGCAACAATCGATGAAAACTTCTAGACGGAAGGAAAGAAACTACAAAATAGATGAAAAATATGAAGAAGAAAATCCATGCCAGGGTGAGGTAGCGGCTTCAACATGGGATAGGCAACCCTGTCTGGACCGGCAGCGGTGGAAAAGAATAGTTAGCAGCTGCAAGAAATTCAGTGTAGATGAGCAGAGAGATGAAAGAGACTCTTTGAGGCACGAGGCCCAGAGAAGCTCAGACAAGTAGCCCAAGGCTCTGCTACGCAAAGCCTTTGGCAAAGACAGAAAAGTAAAATCTCAGGTAGTTGCTATAAACCGATGCCGTCTTTCTGGCAGAGAAGTTGGTAAAATTAGAAGAGAAGGAAGAGGAAGTAAAACCAGCAATCGAAAAAAGAATAAAATAGACTGACTTAGATGTAATAGATGGGCATTTCTCGTATAATGTTTTAGCCTTAGCTTGGTCTGCCGAGAAACTGAGATAACTACGTTGCGCTTTTCATCATTCCTGTGAGCGGAAGCAAAACCTTTACCTCTTCCCTTAATCGCCTATTTCGCTTGAAAAAACCATCACGCCTGAATTGGCTTTGAACGCGGCCAAAAAAAATGGAAGATTTAACGGCATTCAACGCCAAAGAGAAAGAGAATGCAGCAGCAGAGGAAAGAAAAAGAAAAAGTATTCTTTTGCAAAAGGACAGTGTGCGTGAGTCCACGTAGGAAATAGCGAAGCCACCCCAACGAGCTTTCCGTAAATTAAAGGAGATAGAACGCTCTTTGGGGTCTACCGGTGTTATTACACCCTGAGTGAAAGTGACAAACTGTTTTTCAAAATTCCAACGCTGTCGGGGTTCAACCTCAGACCTTTCGCTTGTGCGCTTAGTGTTTTAATCCAATCATCATTTCAGACCCTGGCCGATTATACTAGTGGTGAAAGTGCTATGGTTTTCTTACTGGAACGATCTCAGGACTTGTCAATTCCATCCCGACATCTTAATCGTAATCGTCAGCTGCGTAGCTGGTGGTAGAAAGGTCGTTCTTAGGGCAATTTTGAGCACAAGATCCTCGTTCAATTCCCTCCTAAGCTGCGTCGTTGCGTCCTTGCATAAGGTGGTTTGCGACAATTATATCTGCTTGGGGGTTCCGACAAGAAGCAAATATTAATAGAATACAAGAGAGCCAGAAAGTCAATCGAAAAAGTTTTGAGTTTGAATCGAAAAAGAAAAACTATCGCGCCAGAAAGCGCACTTATACCGTCTCCTCCTAAGCGAGTCTAGATTTTTTCTATGCATAGCGCCACTGTCACTTTCTCATGAAAGAGGATAAAGATAGCACATGATTAATGAACGTAGTAATAAGGAACAAGTTTACTTCTAGTCCACCCTAAATTGTAGTCTACAAATTAAAAACAACCGAAAATATTTTTTTAAATATTCAAATGCTCTCCACAGAGACTCAAAGTAATTATCTATTTCCACTTTTTGACGAGCCATGCAACTTGTAGAGTGAACTGCTCTCCTTCCTTTTCCAAATTGAGTTTTTAAGAATGCCTCTGGATCCCATTTTTCGCTCGGAGGCCCCACAGTACTAATAAAGAGTAGGCTGGCGGCATTGTTTTTAGTTATCGTGTTGCGGTTATAGGTTGGTTTCCATTAGGCGCAAATCGCAGGCGTAGCGTGAAAAATTCTTTGTTTCTCTCAAGAATTTTTCACGCAACGCCTGCGATTTACGCTGAATGGAAACCAGCCTCATCAGTTATAATATCGGTATTCTCGCTGCGCTAACCCTCTCTCACAATCGACTTCATTTGAAGATAGAACAAGAAAGCTGGGATGGGAAAACAAGAAAGACAAGACCCTGGAAAACAAGACGGCTGTTTATTCGTTTTGTAGGTACAGTTAGTAGGTTAAGTGGTTTTGGAAGTGCGGTATTCCAATTATGTAGTGTTTCTTTTTAATTTGTTCAAGACATTAACCATTAACGCTGAATTTTAAACAAAAGTAGCTGTACGGAAAGATGTAGGACTGTTGAAACAAAGCCTTATTTTGCTCCTCAAAAAAATTAATTGATTTTTGATTTGATGTGTTTAGGTTTGGCATTGAGTGCAGATGATAAAACTTCACTTTAAAAGCTACATTGCAACTTTAAATGAAATTAAGTTTGTATTTTTGCAAAATGTTGGTAAATTTTAACGTGCTTTTTTTATGAAAATAATTGCAAAAGAAAAAGGGTTATTGTAATCGACTGCAGATGCTACTTGAGCTACTTTTCTACTGTACTGGGCCAACCAACTTAAGTCAAAATTAAAAAATGATGTTTTACCTGATACGAGGGTCAGTTAAAAAAAAATACTACAATTTTTATTACAAGGGACGCATTTTTTTCTTAAAACTCGTTGACATGTAGTATGAATGTTAAGGTATATGTCCTCTTCAAACTCAGGCGTTTAATTTTTTTATTCGGACCTATGTAGGATATATGTTTGGCTGAGCTGACTGCCTAAGGACAGCCCCGCTGGAAGCAAAAAGCAATAATTCAATCTCTTAACGCTGAAGGAGAACTTCTGGAAACATTCACAAGAGATTGCAAAGTGTTTGCGAGGATAAAATCTTAAGTCTACAACAACGTCTCGACTACAGCAATACTGTAACTATGTTATCAATCGTTTGGACAATGTTCTGGTAACTGCCATGGCTTACACTCCACTGTAACTCCAACTCATCAATGGTAATGAGCCTATCATTTCTCATTAAAATGTCAGCTTTTGTTTTATTGGCAGGGAAAACAGAAATTGCAGCCAATGCAGGATAACCAGCATGAGATATCTTTCCAAAGCTAGCAGCTTTTATTCTTGAGAAAATACTAAATGCATCTTTAGACAGTGAAACCACTTCCAAACATTGATGTAGCCTAAAATTTCATTCTTGCAAACACTTTGCTATCTCTCGTGAATGTTAACTGAAGTTTATCCTATAGCGTTAAGAAATTGAATTATTGCTTTTTCTTTCCAACGGGGCTGTCCTTAAGGCAGTCAGCTCAGCCAAACATATATCCTACATATGTCCAAATAAAACAAAATTGAACACCGGAGTTTCAAGAGGACATGTACGTTAACATTCAAATGAAATTTCCTTAAGTTTTATTAAAAAATGCGTCTGCTGTAATATAAATTGAATATTTTTTGACTGTGGCTCGCATTCAAGCTTCACAGTAAAAACGGCTGCGTCGGAGACCAACAAAACAATGGCCTGTGGGGCCTTTGAAACAATTGCTTTATTAATCAAACATTTTCTGAATGTGTTTATGAACAAACAATGACATCTCAAAAATAGAAACCAGCAAAATAATTTGGCAAGCACGGATGTAATAAGCAATACGGTAAGAGATGGTGAATTAAAATGTCACCATAAGAGAAGTTACAAGTATAACGTGACCTACGTCAGTTTTTTTGGTAGTGGGGTACCTACATGCAGGGCTGCGAACTCGGGAGATTTTTTATCCAGTTCAAGTTTGAAAAAAATTCTCAAGTCCGAGTTCAAGTTTGAGTCCTTAATTTTTGAATTATCGAATTCGGCCTTTTTTCTACCGAGTTCAGACTAGGTTCAAAATCAAAGAATTTTATATCAATTTTGAATTTGTATAAAAATCAAAAACAGCTTAGTTTGAATTATTTTATGCACTGTAAAACGAACATACAGTCAAAATCGAATTAGACGTGTGGCATTGCTCTTTAAGTGAATAAAAAACAAATGAGACGCTTTAATTTAACTGAAAAACTATCATTTGAAAGTATGTACGAAGTAAAAAATTTATTCCTGGCCATCAGCTATTGTAAAAGAGCGAATTATACTTAATGCAGCAGCTAAAAAACGTAAGGGAAGTTTACTCTTACAGGTATTAATTATTGTTCATTTGCACAGAGATCGATTAAAAACTAGCGAGAAAAAGAAAAGTTTATTTATTGCTGAGAAATAAAAACACAAACCACACAAATCAAGTTTTCATTATAATTAACGTTTATCAGATATATCAGCTTTTTTAATTTTAATAAACGTTTATCAGATATATCAGCTTTTTTAATTTTAATTAACGTTTATCAGATGCATCAGCTTTTTTAATTTTAATTAACACAGCCATTAGCACGTAAAAGCAATATCGCTTCTAAAAGATCTTGCTTAGTTGATGGTTTTTGATTACTCAGAATAAATTTTATTGAAGAAAACAGTCTTTCAAGTGATACTTGAGTAACAGGCATGGCACTTAAAATTTTAGCTGTTGTTTGAAGTGGCTCGTCTAAACTTGCAATGATTTTCCTAACATTTTCTGTTTTTAGTCTTCCAGCGCAAACCATTTTTTCTACATTATTGTTCATTTCTTGAGCTACCTGATTAAAAGTATTGCTTGAACAGAGAAGTTCAGGCGATTTTCTTCGTTCGAGTAAATCCAATTCTTTTTCGAATTCATCTTCTTCGGAAGCAAAAGATGCATGATTGTCGGTGCTGGTGATGTCGCCATCAAGTATGCTTTCCGAAGATGTATCCGCTGTGTCTGATACGTTGAAAGCTCTTACGGAGCAATGGCGAGCTTTAAATGCTACTTCCAATAATCCGCTTTTGCAAGTTCAACTTGCTCTTCAAAGAGCAGAATAAGGTATCTAGCATCTACATAAACTCCAGCCAAAAGAATTTGTTTTGAAATAAAGACTTTTCTCTTTTTTCCATTGCTCTAAGACAGGGGTGGCCAAACTTTTTGGCCTGTGGGCCACATCAGCGGCGGCTGGGCTTATGAAGGGCCGGATGCGACGCGATTCTCCGAAATAGTGAAAATAAGGGCAATTAAGATTTATTTAATAAAGAGTACAATGACACCATCATGCTTTCACTTTTATTTACAAAACACTTTTATTTATAATTTCACTTATATTAATGAGACAAATGCAGCTGGCCACAGTTTTGAACAAGTTTTTTCAAATCCGGAAGAATATTTGTTGTTGACACTCTCATGATTGCTTGCACATTTGCATTTGACAGTACACTTCTGTTTTTTGACTTGTTTTGATTAAGGCAGGAAAAGGCCTGCTCACAAATATATGTTGATTCAAATACACAGAGAATTTGAGCTGCAAAGTTTCTGAGATGAATAAAGTTTTCGGCTGGTAACAATTTATAAAAATCTACTAATGAATCACTATGTTTAAACATCATTTGTAGTTTATTGTCAGCTTGCAAATCTATCAACTCCAACTGAAGACTATCAGGAGCTGTTTCAACATCCGCACTGAAAGGAGAGGCCACGGTACTAAAAACTCGCTCCATTATTTTAAAATCAGAAAATCGTCTTTCAAATTCTTGTTTCAAATCGAACAATTGTTTACTGTACTTTTCAGTAAGTTTTCTTGTAATATTGACTTTGTTTAACAAAGCAAAGTGAGTAAAGTTATTCTGAAATGTTTGTTTGGAAAATAGCAAAAGCTTTGCTTCAAATGCTTTCTCTTTTGTAAGCATATTGTGTGCAAAAAGCCCTTTTCCTTGCAACTCTCAATTGAGATTATTTAACTTCTCAAAAACTTCAATTGCAAACATAAAATCACACCTCCAGTCATCACTTTTCATGTTCTCTCTAAAATCGCAATCAATTTTTTTTATTTCTAGAAAAATAAGAATTTCCTCTCGCAATTCATACACTGTTCGAAGTACTTTACTATGGCTGAGCCACCGAACACTATTGTGATATAATGCATCTTTGTATTGCACATCAATATCCTCCAGTAAAGTCTTGAACTCTCTGTGTGCCAAAGGTCTGGATCTAATAATATTAACTACCTTAACTACAGGATTTATCACATGGCTTAATTTTAGTGTTGACTTGCATAAACTTTCCTGGTGAATGATACAGTGAAATTTCCACAAATCATGCTGAGGACAGTCTTCTTTAATCTTTTTTCGCAAGAGGCTAATCATACCTTTATTTTTTCCGGTTAAGGCAGGTGCACCATCAGTTGTAATGCTGGCTAATTTACTCCATTGCAATCCAGCTTCCTGAACACACTTGATAACGCACTCACACAGGTCTTCTCCTGTAGTTGTGCCTTTCAACTGTTCAACAGATAGCAGTTCCTCTGTGATTGAAAAATCTGATCTGACCCCTTGTATGAATATTAAAACTTGTGCAATATCTTGCACATCGTTACTTTCATCCAATGCCAATGAGTACCATATGAAATCGTTGCAAGCAGAATGAAGTTGTCTTAAAATGTCTTTACTTACTTCTTGCACTCTCCTCATTACTGTGTTTCTTGATAGTGAAATATTTTTAAATTTATTCTGTACTTCTGGGCAAACTAAATGTGCTGCATCTACCATACAGCTTTTTGTGAATTCTCCATCAGCAAATGGTTTGTTCCTTTGTGCAATCTTATAACTAATGAAATAACTTGCCTCTGTTGCAATACTATGAGTAAGCAATGTATTGGTGAACACTGACTGTTGCTTAGTCAACTGTTTTATCATATCCGAAGATTTTGCAATTTTTGCTCTGCTGAAAGTCCTACACTGTATCCAGCATGTTTTGTGTTGAAGTGTCTTTCCAAATTATACTCCTTGAAAACAGAGACTGTATTCTTGCAGATCAAACACACTGCCTTGCCATTAACGACTGTGAAAAAAATAGTTGAGTGTCCAATCTTCTTTAAAAACACGGCATTCATCATCAATGTTTCTCTTCTTCATTTGGGACATTTTAAAAAACTAAATTAAGCACAAGTAAAATCTCGCAAGTTATGTGCCACCTACTTATCTGAAACAGAATTGAAACTAAAAACACCCAGCAAGAAAACATGTACACTCCTGCTGCTTTTCGCATTTACACATTTTGATTTGCTGAAAAAACAGTTTATACAGTAGTCCCCGCTTATTAAGCCCACCTTGGGACCGTACGATTTTGGGCTTATTAAGCGGGTAGGCTTATTAACTGTGGGCTTAATAAGCGGGGACTACTGTATAAGCCAGCGAGATATGGGAAATCCTTTTGACATTTACACATTTGCTGATTAAAAAAAAGTTTAGATAGGTCACTGAGATATGGGAAATTCCTACTTACTATATATATATACAAGTGCTTACTTACTGCATCTAATCCCTAATGACTATATGTTGTAGAAATGTAGCGCCTCTGCAAGCAGTAGCTGGCATAGTTGCCACATTTCCTTGACTAAAATAATCTAGATTGACTTCAAAAATCATCTAGATTTATCTAGATTAAAAAATAAAACATCCAAAAATAACATCTAAATGGGATCATTTAGCCTTTCTTTTCTGAATTTCTGTTCATAGGCTATACTTTTTGACTGTTTTGGCATATTGAAGGTTTAAGAATTAAAATACAAATTGTAGTAGGTTCTTGTTTCAAGTTCTTGGTTAAAAACACTGTATTCTCACAAAATACGTTTTGTTCACTATACGAGAACTCCTCGGCTTAACCTTATTCCGCGCGTGGACATGGTGATCTCCAAAAAAAAAAAAAAAAAAGGTCAGCACCCTCTTGCCGAAAGAAAAGTGCACCTGGACAAACTGTCCAAGGCTCTTTTTATCACGACGTGTGCGGCCAAACCTCGGTTTCTCTGTGGTTCAGGTTAATCTTCCCCTTAATTTGTTCGAAAACCGAATCACTCGAACTCCGTCTTCTTCGGAAACCAAGGTTTCACTGTATTCTTTTGGTGTACAGAACAAATTAATCTCATTTTCATTATTTTTGATGATTCAATTTTCGAACAAATCGGTTTTCGAACAGCCTTCCAGAGCAAATTGTGTTCGACAGCCGAGGTTTGACACGTGCCTACAAATAATAACATCTAATAAACATCTAGATACTTTTTATAGTAATCTAAAAAAATATCTAACATCTAGATTGTATAATCTTACATCTAGGTTGTTACAAAAACATCTAGATTTAGATGAAAATAATCTAAAATGGCAACTATGGTAGCTGGTCACAACACACTTACTGGACAGAACACGCTTTGCTTCAGTGATCGTATTGAAAAAAGAGCCTGTTTAAAAAAAATGTGAAATGTCAGCGGCGGGCCGGATTGAGTGTATTGGCGGGCCGTAGTTTGGCCACCCCTGCTCTAAGAATTTATAAAGCAAATGAAGCTCGTTTTCCGCGCAGTGTATGTTTTAAAGAGCACCACTCTTTCACAAAAACTCAAGAGATTAAATCTTCTGCTTGAAGTTTTAAAGTTACAGCATACGGACCTTTAAGGACAGAAAGAAGTTCATTTAAGCCTGACCATGTCGCAGTTGAAAGATGAAATTCGGGAGAGAGCACTTCTAGTTCTTCAATTGAATTTCGCAATTCCAACAAACGTTTGATTATTAAGTAGGTGGAACCCAATCGTGTACACGTATCAAACAGTGGTCTTTTCTTTTCTCCTTTTTCGAGCAAGGATAATACGTTGGAGAACGAAGCTTGGCCACCACGTGGCGAGTTTTAGTTCGAAATTTATTGCAATGAGGTTGTTTTAGGCCATCTTTAATGGAAAGTTGAAGAGTGTGGACTGCACAGCGCATATGGTGAATACGAACAAGAGAGGGCAATTCGTTGTCATCATCACCGTCATCTTCTTCGAGTGGAGAAGGCGTTTCCTCTAGTAAAGCAGAGGTATCATTTTCGTTCAGTCGTTCTACTGTTCTCGTCATGTTACTTGCGTTGTCAACAATTAATGCAAGTACATTTTCTGTCGGTACCTCATACTTTCGCAAAGTTGAATTAAACATGCAACACATTTGCTCGTTGGTATGTTTTCTTTCGGTGTCTACGCAAGCCAACGTTTTTATATCTGTTTTTCTTTTTTTCGTTGTAATACTGAACATTGATGCCAAAAAAACTTCTCAGTTGCCTCGTTGCGCAGTCCATTTTAACAAAAATTAGTTTTCCTTTTAAATCATTTTTTAGTGAACCCTTCATCTGGTTTGCTGCGTCAATAACAAATTTACGGATTGATTCTCTTGAAAGTGACACTCCCAACTTTTGAGCAGTTTCGCCATTTAAAATAAAGAATCCTTGACTTTCAAAAATACTTAATGGAACACCAGACATGACCATTTGCACTATTCCTCGAATAAACTTTTCTTTATTCATCGAAATTGTTATTAATAGTGGTGTAAAATGAGACTTAATAGTTAGTTGGCTTGCGGATGCCAACTTCTTTTTCTTCGATCCTAACCTTGATTCATCTTCATCGGCCAACTTCACCCGCTTCAGACTTTATCATGGCATCTTTCTAAATTCCGCTTCAAATTGCTGCACGGGTTCCACTTCCCAATTGTTATATTTGTTGTACATACTTCGCCATTGTTCTTTTTTTCTGTACATTGGTACGCTTCGTTTTTCATCAAATTAAAATGAATCGTATACGCGACTGTATTGATTGTTTCGTTTAGCCATCGGCTTTTCAAAATTACCGTAAACTTATTATCAAGTTATTAAATAACTTACTCTGCGTAAGTTTAAAAAATAATTAGTGTTAATAATATCATTTAAAAATATTTTTCGCAATCGGCGTTTTTATTCATCATATCTGTACATTTGCGTAATAGCACGACCGCAAGTTTTCTGACGGACAAGCAAGATGAAGCGAGTTTGACGCTTCGCAAAGTCAACTAATTGGTCTTTGAAAAGACGTTTGACAACAATTTCGTTGCAGGCGTGGTGTAAAGCTTTATTTACAATAATTTAAAAGATTTTTTTCTGTAAAAAAATCCTCTACTGTACTTTACAAATTCGTTCAGCTGTGCCACCAAGCTAATCCGTTTAAGAATTCATTTGTCTAGACGACAGTTGTTTTTTTTCTGGTAAATCAAATTGCTTTCAGTTTATTCAGCGTTAATCCGATGTCTGTGCAGTGTTGCTGCGAAATACATCAAAGCAGCAAACTTTATCGGCTACTCTTCTTTTCCTAAAGTAGCTTGAAAAGATTTAAAGCAAGTCTGAAAAACCTTTGTCAACTTACTTAAATTAACTTTTTAAAAAATGTAAAGACAATTTGAAGTACTATTTTAAAACAACAATAAATGGCTGCGTTATAAAATATTTAGAAAAGTACTGCGGGAATAAAAAAAATAAACCAACTGCATTCTTACTTTTTCTGTTGAAATTACTGTAATATTGAACTTGAATTCGCCGAACTTTTTTTAAGTTCGAGCTCACAATGTTTTAAATTTCGAGTTCGAGTTCAAGCTCGAGTTCGGCAAAAAATGCCGAGTTCTTTCAGTTCGAGTTTGCAGCACTGCCTACATGTGAAGAGAGCTAGAGAAAGCGACCTCTTAGCTGGACAAACCATGCTATGTAATAAAAATGCTCTTGCTTTTTTATGTAGTAGTAATATTTACAAGTCATTTATGCATTTTTCATAGGTTCCATGCTACTAAGAGCAATAAAACAAAAATTTAACAACTGTAATAGATTAAAAAATTCAACAATAAAAACAAAAAATATTTTATTGATGTCAGTGGAAGTTGTTGGGCAGTTGAATGTTTTGTGTGTGGCGACCATTGATCGTTGTAAATATACGTGTAACTTTTCGCTTCATTAACCACGTCGCTATGACGAAATAATGCTGCTGTTACGCTTTGTTTTCTTTGTGTGTATGCCAGTGAGTTAGTAGAGTGATAACTTAGAACGAGTAGCTGAATAAAGCTGGTTGTTGATTTATTGATTGATTTCTTTATCAGGAAGTAGCTATATGTGCAAGTTGCGTGAAAATCACTTCCATGTTAACAATGTCAGGCGCTGAAAATCAACATTTGTTTCGTAGGCCGCACATCTCTCCTGCATATTTTGGATAGTAAACCGAAAAATTTGGCTTCATCTGTACCTTGTCTCGTTTCATCGTCGGAAACCTTGTGAAAATGCAGCGCGAATGCTTGAAAAGAGCGCCAAACTGCTGATACCGCTTTGAAAGATGAAGCCAGTCACTAAAAAACTTTTCTAATTCTTTTGAACTGATATCCAAATCATTGGCGGATTCTTTAAGTTCTCGCCTACGCTTTAGTGACTGGCTAGATAAGGAATACAAGCTGTCCAGAAATGATTGCCAGTCATTCGTGCCCCTGGTAATACCCAATATATTACCAAGACCAAGCTCAAGTCTGTGATTGAGGAAGTGCCACAATACTATGATCAGGGAATTGGTCTTGAAGCAGTTTTCGAAACTTTGATTTTGTTTCCAGCTTCAAGCTAGCTCCTTTACGGCTAAATTCAAGAAACATTTCTTAAAGTGATTCAATAGTAAAACCATTCTTTAGCAAACAGTCCATAATTTTGTATTTAATGAATATGAAGAAGCACACAAAGTTGCTAGTTTAAGCAAAGCTAACGAAAATCCAACAGATGCCCCTTGGATATCAACATCTGGGCCACTTCGCTGTCAAGACTTTAATGCCACTTCGCCATCAATATGACTAAAATAGATTTGTGACCAATGCGGGTAGATTCGTCGACTACATTTATCTTGCACCTCCTTTGAATAATTTCAGTTAAAAGTTTTTCTTCATCTGCGAAAATACATGATAAATTAAATTAACGGCAACAGTTTTACTGTGTAAGACTCATCCTATATCTATGGAATTAGCTAGCTAAAGGTCAATCAAAGTTTCAAAGTCTGCTAGAGGTTTGTTACATTTTGCCCCAGAATACCTAGCATGCTGTTCGGAAAATTCGACCAGTGGATTGAAAGGCAGTTTGTTCACGTTGAGCATTCAAATTCAGCAGTACGTTTCCCTTCACCGCTTTAAGAATAGTGATAGTTTATTTATGTGCTTTAGAGTTTTTGTGCTAATACATTCTTTTGCTCAGTGACGAAAGCTCAATCTCTCTTGTGATACCGTATGACGTTTCACTCAACTCATTGAATAGATATAATAACACCGCATCATGTTCTTGTAAATTATTTATTTCACCACTTCGAGTAGGCTGCATCTTGTTTTTCCATTAATAGCGTACTTTCAAATGCTTTTTCGATTAAATTCATCATATCGTTGTCCATTCCATATAGATCACTGGTTCTCAACCGCTGGGCCACAGCACGTTAGTCGAGTGGCCACGAACGTCTGTTTACTTTAAAAATGGATCTGCATGCCGAATAAGGTTGAGAAATACTGGATATATGAACTGCCATACCGACCAGCACCAATGAACTAGAAGCGCAACGACCTTTTTTTTGGAGATCAACTCCAGTGCCATATCTAACGCTCATTCCAGTGACACTGTAATCATCACATCAAAGTTCTGATGAAAGTGGGCCACGGCACAAAAAAGGTTAAGAACCACTGATATAGATGAATGACCAGCTGAACTCGCTTCTCAGCCAAAATTAAATCAGCATCATGCTGGAATTGGTATTCTCTGACTGTTCTATTTTGAGCGCTATCACCGCTGGCCGTATTTTAAACTTTAGCGGCTGATCCTTTGTCATTCTCTGTTGTCAGCCAATATTGATTAATTTCTATGAGCATTTTATAGTTTACATTTCCAGAGATGAAACTTTTTAGTATTGCTTTAGTCAAATCTGAAAATAGAGATTAAACTTTATTACCGGGATACTTGCTGAAGTGCTGGTAAGCAGTTTTTATCTGCTTTTTACCATGAAAGTTTTACACATTGGCGAGAGCTTTGACTGAGGCTTCTACCGATAAGCCGTACCGGCACCAAATCTAAACCCAGCAACATAAGTGCATCCAGAGGCTTTTCCTGATACAAATAGGTCTACATTTGAGAAAAAATCATCAGTAGTAGGCAGGGGCGGCTCGTAGCTAAAGTTAATGGGGGGCTGCTTCAGAAAATCACCCTATAGGCCTAATTTTTGTCACTATCTATCAGCTTTACACACACACACACACACACACACACACACACACACACACACACACACACACACACACACACACGCACGCACGCACGCACAGCTCGCCAGTTGTCCGTCAAAAAGAAACCCTTATTAGACCAGCACACAAGGGTCGGTACTGCTTGAGCGACAGTTCTCTTTCTACAGCTGCATTGCAATCTACTGCTAATTTCAAACACCACATTACAGGAGCTTTGAAGCAAAAAGATTTTTACATTTTTTTCGTAAACTTAGGATGGTGGTTGAGATTAACCTTATGTATTGTATAATGTAACTACAAGTATAAGAAAAATAAAGAAAAAAAAGGTTAATTACTTATATCGAATGTCATCGATAAGATGGAGTGGGGACTGGGGGTGCTGCAGTTCCACAGTACCATGCACGAGCCGCCCCTGATAGTAGGCCTAATATCCAACACTTTGTTCCTGTAAATGCTTAACCATCACGTTGCCGTTTTTCCATAACTTTGAATTGATGCTTTCAAGCACTTGATAAAATGAAGGGATGAAAGTTTAACAAGTTATTGGCTGTTTTTCAATGTAAACAAGTTCAGTTCTTCAAGTACGCCTTTGTGATGAAAACAATGCAAATTTGTTGCCAAGGACTTAAAAAATTTGGGGAAAATGTAGTTGCTCTGCTGAAACCCCGTAATGTTAACACTGTATTTTACTTGATTTCCTCTCAAAAAACGGTACTCCTGTTTTGAAACGTAAATTGGCTATGTCAAAAAAGCATCAACTTTTTATTAATGTTCTCAAAATAATCCACCGGGTCAAGCCGGTTGAACCGATATTCTCAACTTCAACACTGATAACGGGAGACTCCGTCTAGATATCTAAAAAAAATTATCAGCCAAATGGTGCATTAAGCTAAAAATTTTGAAGGAAGGAGGGGCAAAACTTTACGTTTTGGATTCCATTTTTTGGTTATGATCTTTCTTCGTTTAGGTCTATTTTAGAGTTGTACAGATTTTCAGTGAGAATCAGTTCAATATTAAGCAAATTTTAATAATATTTGCTGAAATGGGGCTTTCATGAGAAACTAAAGGACACTGAAGAACTCAGTCGAAAACAACACTTTTATGAAACCTTTTGAAGAGTGTAATTGTCCCCTTTGGTACTACCTTGACAAGACAATATCTAGTTTGTCAACAAATGTGTAGATATGCAGGATTACTTTTTCGTGATAATTTCAAAGATTTGTGCATATTTTCTTGGACACTTACTGAATTAGAAAATACAAATGTGATTACCGTATTTTTCGGACCATAGGGCGCACCGGACTATAAGGCGCAGTATCAATTAACGTCTTCTAACGTGTTTATTTTCATACATAAAGCGCATCTAATCAAACAAAAACTCAACGCGTTTTGTCGGTACGGTGCAAGGAACATGTTGCAATAACATAGGCGACGCACGTAACGTGAAGAGAAAAATACACTCGAGAAGGGAACTAGAGTAGGTGAGGAGAAAAAGCATACTCGTAAAGGGAATGAGAGTAGGTGAAGAGAAAAAGCACACTCGTAAAGAGAATGAGAGTAGGTATCCCCTCCACACATTAGACGCGCCGGACTATAAGGCGCACGTTCCGTTTTTAAGAAAATTAAAGGAATATAAGTGCGCCTTAAGGTCCGAAAAATACGGTAATTCTAAGAAACGTGTTTATTTGTGTCTTTGAAATTGTTCTTGTTTCGAAAACTCATCCGCACAAATCTGGTCTTCCAAAAAAACAAAAAAAGTTTAGTTAAATTCGCAATTTAAAATATATATCAACAAATTTGTATCAAAATGATCGTGAAAATTGCCAATTCCCGGCGAAAACATTGCTTTGGCACTGTGCGCTTATTTTTTTGATCTATGCCGATGTTAATCCTGAATATATGCTGGGAAAGATAAAACAAACCACAAAAAACGAAACACAGGAAAATTATTTTGTTTACTCTTGACGTTGACAAGTTTAAAATCCAGAAGTTTATAACACAATCAATTGATATTATCACTCCTGGCACCTTGCTTACTCAATTTTGAACAACAGTAGTTGGTTTGCATGATATGATTCAAAAATGGTCCACTTCAATAAATGATTTGCAGAGAATAAGAGAATAAATCCAAGCTATTTTGTATGCCAACATACCACATTCCAATTTAAGAAACTTAAATTTTTAGCTTCTACGTAAGCAAAAGTTATAACTACTCAGGAAGTGTTGCCTCCTACTAAATCTACTCCAGTAAAAGTAGAAAAAAACGAAACAGCCGAAGCAGCTCGAAACTGAAAAACCTATTTTAAAGTAGAATTCTTTATTTAGCTTGAGGGGATACATGCATAATCTTGGTATTTACGTCTTGGTCTATCATTTATCACATGCTTTACATAGACGTAATCAGCAAGCGAGACTTTGAATTCATGTAGCCGTTCTAAATAATTCTAATGGAAGATTCGAACTCACAAGTGGATAGTTGGATTGGTACCTGGGTTCTGACCACCTATCAATTCTTCTATCTGTTCCTCTCTCTCCAGCCTATCGCCCCAACGAGCGTCCTCCTTCCTTCAACTTTCAGAAAGCTCGCTGGGATGGCTTTGCCTCCTACTTTGACTCGCACTGTCCTTCTGCAGAGGAATACTCGTCTCTTTCTCTTTCCTCTGCTGCTGCTCTCTTTACCTCTCTGGCACTGAATGCGGCCAAATCTTCCATTCCTTTCGACCGCATTAAACGCCATCCTAATGCCTTGTGGTCTGCTGAGGTGGAAAGTGCGGTTAGTAAAAGACGTAAGGCTTTCGCTGCCGCTCACAGAAGTGATGAAGATCGCCAGGCTTACATCTCCGCTTCTCGACGCGCCTCGTCAGTCATTGCCAAGGCCAAGCCTGAGGCATGGCAGACGACTTGCTCTTCTCTTTCACCCAAATCTAACCCTAAATCTGTGCACTCTCTTCTTCGCTCTATCGCTGGCTCATCTTCCTCGTCTTCTTCTTCTCCTAATTTCCCCAACTGTTCTTCTCCCAGGGAATCGGCTTCGGTCTATGCCGCTTACCTGAGATCGCACTTTTCCATTTCTCAGCCAAAGGCCCTGCGTAGCAGAGCCAGAGGCTACCTCTCTGAGCTCCGCCGAGCCACGAGCCCTGTGGAATCTCGTTTGTCTTTTTGCTCTCCTTTCTTCCCCGCTGAATTTCATGCGACTGCCTCCAACCTCTTCTCGTCCACTGCGACTGGCCCAGACAAAGTTGCCTATCCCATGCTAAAGCATCTTCCTCGCTCTGGCATGGATTTTCTTCTTCACATCTTCAATCTCTCCTGGTCTTCGCATTCCTTTCCTTTCATCTGGAAGACATCTTCCATTATTCCCATATACAAGATGGGAAAACCTCTCGACTCTCCTGCTTCCTTCCGGCCTATCTCTCTCATCTCCAGCGTCTCAAAGCTGTTTGAACGCATCATTCTATTCCGTCTACTCTTTCTGGAATCTAATTCCATTCTTTCTCTCAGCCAGGCCGGTTTCCGCCCTGGACGGTCTACACTTGATCAAATTCTGTACCTTTCTCAGTCCATTTCGGATGGGTTTAACAAACCCAGGCCGGGCTCTCGGACGATCCTTTCTGCTATTGACTTCTCTAAAGCTTTTGACTCTGTCTGGCATCCGGCTCTTTTCCACAAACTTATCTCGGCTGGCCTCCCGCCTTGCTTTGCTCGTTGGACTCAATCTTTTCTTTCTGATAGGCGCGCTTCTGTGGTTTATCAAAATCACAAAAGTCGTTCCTTTCGAGGTGTTTCGCAAGGATCCGTTCTTGGCCCTGTACTTTTCTCTCTCTTCAATAATGATCTTCCGGTTTCTCTGCCTTCTTCCGTCAGCTGCTCTTTTTTACGCTGACGATCTGGCCATTTGGTCCTCCTCCCCCTCGGTCCCCACTGCGGTGGAGGCCACACAAGGAGCTCTGTTTCGATTGGAGCGCTGGTCTGAGTACTGGTGTCTTTCTCTCAATCCGAGCAAACGTGAGGCCTCCTTCTTCTCAGTGGATCCCCACCAAGCTAACCTCCAGCCCAACCTCCTCCTACTCGGCTCCCGCCTCGATTTCAATCCCACTCCAACTTTTCTTGGGGTCACCTTCGATCACACTCTTTCCTTTTCTAAGCATGTATCTTCTTCGCTGAAGGCCAAGTTTTTCCCACGTCTCGGGGCCCTACGCTGTATCTCTGCTTCATCATGGGGCCCCTCTAAGGAGTCCCTCTCTCTTTTGTATAAATCTTTTCTTCAGTCCCTTCTCACTTACGCTTCACCCGGATGGTTTCCTTTCCTATGCGCTACCAATTTCACCAAATTGGAACGCCTCCACCGAGCGGCCAGTCGCGCCATCACCGGCTGCCTCTCGTCCTCCACTATCCCTCTGCTTCTCTCCGATGCTTCTTTACCTCCCTACGAGTCACCCTGACTCGTTTCACTTTTTTATCTTACAAGCGGGCTCTTCGTCTCCCAACCTCCTTTCCTATTTCAGGTTTGGCCAGACTAGGAGTGAAACCAAGACTCTGCAGATCGTCCTGGAGAGCTCTTGCGTCCACTCACCCGCTCATGCTTCCTTCTACTTGTTCTAGGGAGGCTCTTCTTGCGTGCCCTCCCTTTCCTCCTTGGAATCTGCCTTCCTTCACTGCGGAGTCCACCCTTCCCTCTTCATGCTCTCGCTCTAATCCTCCTCTTTTCTCGCCAAGGTGCGGCTCTCGCCCACCTTGACTCTCTCCCCCCTCATGATCTGGTACTCTGGACAGACGGCTCTGTTCCTTTTAGCAAGGGCGGCTCTGGCGTATTTGCCATCTGCTCTCTCTGTGGCACTAAGGCCACTCTTTCTTTTTCAGCAGGCCCAGTATGCTCAAGTTTTTCCGCTGAAGCCTGCGCCATTCTGCACGCTCTTTGCTGGTCTCGGCAACACCAACACGTCTGCCATTTCTCTTCTCTTCAACTATCTGACTCTCACCGCCATCTTTCCTCTTATCTCAAACTCTGTGGCAGATCTGACAGGAACTGTCTTCTCTCTCCTTCTGTTCTATTAGACCCCGGGCACTCGTTTCTCTCAGTAACGACGCGACTGGCGAGCTGGCCAGAAGCGCTACTCGCGCCCTCCGCAATCCCTTGTAGTCTCTCTCCTCTTATCTCTCGTGTCCACTCTTAGCTTTTCTCGGCTGGAGGCGTACTGTCTCATCGAAATTCTTTGACACACAGGTTCCCTCAATTTCCACTGAGGAACTTGTGCTCCCTCGTCATGCTAGCTGTGTCCGCTCTTGTCTTCACTGCAACGAACACAGCCTTCTTTTAGCTTCTTATCTCTCTAGGATTGGCAGAATCGAGAATCCTTCTGTCGCGCCTGTGGACACTCGTCCCAGGACACCTCTCATCTCGTTCTGCACTGTCCAGCTACGGACTCTTTGCGCCGTTTATTCTTTGGCGACTCTCTGTCTCTTTACGACCTCTGGTCCAGACCTTGGGGAGTTGCCCGGCTTCTGGGGCTCCATGGTCTTCCGCCATGCCCCCTATCCCTCGGAAGGGGTCGGGTAAACAACAACAACTCACAAGTGATGACGTCAAAACACTTGCTAAGCAAACAAATAAATTATAACAATTTATTAACAATCCAGTGATGTTATAAAACTGTAAATATGCAAAATAACAAAACGAAATTTACAGATCGTTTTAATCGTGAAATTGTATGCAGTACCTCCAAATATACAGGGATGTAACTAACACGTGCAGTTTGGCCTGCTGTCGGAGCACAGAAATGATAAATAAAAGCCAATCTGTTGAAACCAAGAGTTTCCATCAGACGTACATTGCAGGCGTAGCGTGAAACAAAGAATTTTTCGCGCCACGCCTGCAATCTAAGCCTAATGGAAACCAGCCTCAATACTGATCTAAAGCAGCAAAGACATTTTTGACAATACCATTTTCTAAATAGCGTGCATATTTGAAGATATTCATTTGTACAGTTACAGCAAGTAAACAGGTACATGCGTCAAGCATAGCATTTCGTGAGATCAATGTTAAAGAGCGGGTTTTAAGCCATTTTAACCGAGTTTCAGCATGTTAAAAAAAGGCCACAATTTCAAAACAACTAAGTATCAAGTAATAACTGCTATTTCGGCACTGAATTACAAACTGTCAACAAATAACTAGCCAAGGCAAGATATATTGTGAACTGCATAATAGAACTGTGTAATGGTAAAGCGATGCAAGAATATGACTTACTTTAACCTGATGATTGAACAGCGAATGGCAAAGCGATTATCACACACACAAGTGCAAACGAATTAGAACACACAAAATAAAGCGTGTACGCAAGGCAACAAAACGGAAGCATATTCCATTATTCAGCAAGCACGCAAAACCGCATAGATAGGATCGGATTAATCAAAGAGGAAAAAGCTTTGGTTTTCAAAAATATTGCCTTTCTGGGTACGAAAAAATCTTTATATAGATTTCGGTTAAGGTATGCCATTCGGAAGATGAAAACAATTTTCCAACAGTCCTTGCAAGCAAGTAGGCTTCAAAGCTACAAGTGGTATAAACAGAGCTGATAGAGCCAATAACTTCGAATGTTTTTTGGCGACCCCAGTAAAAAGAGCTTAATAAACGTATTACAAGCATCAATCCACACCTCAAATGAAATGGGGTACGCAAATCACAAGCAGTAAGGACAAAAAAGCAAATTTTCAAGATAGTTCATCTTCGTGATCAAACTTGGCTACGCGCACGCTCTAAAACCGGACGCTATATTCTATTACAAACGAAATTAGAATAACCCAGCATTTACCTGTAGTTGAATATACCTGTGACATCAGTGAGATGTAAATTAGTTGTGTAAGCACCATAACGGTTTTGTAAAAAGGTGAAGTGAAATCTCAGAGAATGAAAGTAAAAGTGCAAGTTTAACCAGGTTTCTGGGACAACTTTGTTCATAGCATATTCAATTGTTCTGTGATAAATATCCAACACCTTCATATAAGTGTACAAGTGCTTAACAATCTTATAATAAAGTTTAGTGCGTCGATAAGTGAAAAAAGTGGCAAGAACTTGTTTATTTGCGCTTTGTGTAGGTCTTGGAGACGACGCTTGAAGGATTGAAATCAACGCGACTTCGCCGCTTCAGATCGTTGTTTCGGGTTAAACGATCAGCTACAAGACTTCGCGGCCCTTGCAGCTTGAAATTATATCCAAGCTTCAAAAGGGTCGTGTTCTTCACCAAGATATCAGCTATCTCAGTCTCAACCTGTTGACATAAAATTGAAATTTGGTCAATGCCACGACTGAATAATTTAACAATAGAAAAAGGGTTTAAGCATATTTTTATTTATCAAATGGCACTTGTGATTAGTAAAAACGTTGTACAGACTTACAGTATTTTATCAAGTGCGTATGAAAAGCTGTAGACATTCAGTAAAGCAGTTGCGCAAAATCTGCAAGACTGAAACACTCCAGAACATGCTCACCAAAAAACGCTTTACCAAATAGCTTCTTTTGATGGCTAGCATACAAAACAACTGATCTTTACTTTGGCGCAATAGCTTATACGGACAACTCATAAAGCATGTTTTCATTTAAAATGGTTGGTATACTAATACATCACCATGTTCTTTTGTGCTCATGCTAGTATGCATAATGTGACGCAATAGCAAGTAAGATTTAATCGCGAAGAGACAACTGCAGTTAAGCTAAAATCAAATTTCTTTCACTCTGTAGAATGTTCTCTCCCCATCAGATCATGGTATTTAAGAAATACATTGTCCGCCACACGGCGCCACAAATGCACACCATATCGGTGACGTGTCAACTCGGTTAAAACGCTGTTTTTATGGCGACAATAATCGAATGGTCTGGCGTTCAAACCTCAAGATGATTGCGTTGTTGTACCCTTGGGAATTGCAATTTTTTTCTACATGGAAGATTCTCGCAAGCAGTAGGCTCAACAAAAATTACATTATGCAATTCAAGAGGAATGTTAAAACTCAAAACTGTGAAGCAAGTCTGGGTAGTTGTCCTCCCCTCAGCGGCGGCATCACAGCTGTTCTGTGATAACACGCCAGCTGTGGAAAAGGGAAGATAAATACGTCATAAATGATAGTACTAATACCAAAGCGAAGTGGAAGGGTGCATTCAAGCTTCAGCATCAAACCATTTGCGGCAACTGCAACGTCCGCCAAACACCTTCCTATATCGAATTCGCATCTTGGTAAAGTTACTAAGCGCTCACCAATCCACTTCGGCGGTTCACATGTTACTGCTATGAATGCCACTCTGAAATTGGGTACTGGTGGCAGGTTCAAAATGTACGTCGCTAAACTCTTCGCCTGATATTGATTGAGTATGGGAACTGAATCAGGACAATGTCGCTTCTCGATCTCGAGAGAGCGGACACTGGGCAGACAAAGACAGAATGGGAGAGTTTGAAAAGCTGCCAACTCAAAGGTGCGACTTTATTTTTAAATCTTTTCGGTTTGTGACGTGCGTGATGGTCCAAACGAATTCTTACTTTGTTTCCAAACTGCGAACGTTGATTGTCAAATCGAAATTCTCGCAAGCAGTCGTTTTCTTCCAAACTTTCCAAGATAGCCACGATACCTTCTCCGCTTATAAAGTTGCTTTCAACGTTCAGTACTTTCAACGTGCGGTTGATCTGAAAGAGGAAGCGTTTTTACACAAAATCAAAACACAATAGCTCAAAAAAGCCTGCGCGCTGACGTGTCAGTGCCGCAATAGAAAGATTGTCAGTTTAACGTCTCAATAATACGCTGCAACGTCGGAAAAATCTCTCTTAACCTGTTAAATACCAAACCTTGGCTAAGTCTCTTTGGTCAAACTATGCAAGACGGTTTTTTTGGTCAAACTACACAAGTTTTTTTCAACCAGTACAGCAAAGCCATGTATGTGAACCTTTTCACGGTCATTCGACTGACACAACACCTACAACCAACAAAGCTGCTCTTGCATTGTGCGGCAATTCGTCCGGTTCGATTGCACTGTTTATGAAATGCAACTTCTCTGCTCATTAATGCACAGCCAGCAAGTTCTCGCAACCAAATTACCTCCAGCATCTTAGCAATAGCTGAAGCGACCGCATCGTTGCTCCTTGTGTTAGCTAGCATCCATGACGTAACGTACGTGTTTGTCTTCAACGATTCGCAATAATCCTTTAGCGTGTGGATGGGTATGTTCTGCATACACAACAGACTTAAATAATTTGTTCAGTGGCGCCATTGAAACGTTCGGTTCTAATGCATTAGGTTGCTGGTTCAAATACCGGATCATAGCAAAGCAATGGCATTCACAGCTTCCCTGCTTGACGCTGAACGCAAAAAGAACTGTTTGGAAAAAATCAAACAAACTTGCTTACTGCGCTCTAACGAAAGACACTAAACGGGATTCCCCCATCTCCGGGTGGTAAACAGGCGGTTGAGTAACGCAGAGCAGTATACGGTCGCAGAAGCTCAGCCTATCTATTTACAAACAGAGAATAAGCTAATACCCCTTAATGACCATTGATATCGACGCGGTAGTACAGGGATCGAAGTGTCCGCTTTGAAGTAGGCAGACCTGTTTTTAATTCTCTTGTCGAATCATGTCTAAGGCTTTAAAAACGGTTTCCTCAGGTTCTTTGCTTAACTTTCGGTACAAAAAGGATAGTTCCAGCAAATTCTCTGGTAAAGTTTTAGGGTAAATCCTTGACGGAATATCTCCCATCTTTATGAGGCAGACAAGAGCATAAGGTCATTCGCACGAATGATAAACTACAGGTATTCGTTTAGAAAAGTATCAAAAATCCACTTGCTAATCCAGCTCTGGTATAGAAATAGGGCGATTTGCATAGACATAGATCGCATGGGCTACATCTGAGTGCATTTAATGTATAAAATGCAGCAAAGCGATATTGTTATTGCAGGTGAAGCTCATTACCTATGGCAGCGGCGAAAACAAAGCTGTAATTATGCTTCCTTATTAAGATATAAAGTACAGGCCCTAAGTAAATGAGACATAAAATGTTAAATGCAGCAAGCAAACACAATGCAATTTTCCGATGTTGAAAGAGCCACTATAAGCGTTACGAAATTGCGGATGCAATGTATGTCTGCCATAAACCACCTTCTTTTGCATCAGATTTCGATTAGCAAGCAAGTCTACAATTGCTGATGCTTTTGCTGAAGCATTGTGAAAAGTGATCCTTAAGGAACTTTAACCCAGTATAAGAGCTCAGTAGCCCAGGTGCGCTCATAAAAAATATGAAACGGTTTGGCTTGCACAGTTGCTTATTACACAAAACAACATATTATGCTAGAGAGCATTAAGTAAACTGATCAGTCAGTCAATTCCAAGCACAGCCGTGCTCATTGTTACCGCACTTTAATCAGCCAATCAATCAATCAATTAATCGCATATTATATGTAGCAGTACATTACAAGTTATACGTATAAAATGGAAAAAAACACTGGTTTGGAAACAGGGAGGCAGTAATCAACACGTCACTAGTTAAAGCATGTTTTCTAGAGATATAAGCGACATACTGAAGAAGCACATATGATAGTGAATGCGTGCCAAAAGGCAACAGTGTGGACTAGTTGAAAAATTTAACATCTTACATCTACGTCTGCTCCTTCGAGGGAGGTGCTACACGAAACGTGGCCAGATATGTGGTTTGAACTATCACCTCAACCATTGTCACGGCAAAGTAGTTAACTTCGATTAAGAACTCGATTTAGCTGTTTTCAGTGAATATTTTTCATTTTATTCAGAACGATTAAGGCACCAGAGAATAAATAATCTGGGCCAAGCAACTTTCAGTATCAGCATGTTAAAAGCAATGGTGAAAGTAGGAACCGACGCCACATGAACATCAACCGTCGACAGCGGGACGACGGTTGTGTAGATGGGGCTTCGAGTCCTACTCCTACCATAGTTGTTTACATACTGAAAGTTGCAAGACCTAGAGGTAGATCCAATTATTTGTTTTCTTGATACATCAATGTGTGATATGGCTATTTGCGATCACTTCTAAATATTCAAGGTATAATGCTGAACAGGCCAATTCAGTATCTGCTTGTAGCATAGGCTTCAGATAACTGTACTGTTATTCAATCGATTACGATACATCAAAATAAACTTTTCGAACTACTAATTTGAAGCGCTAACTCTTGAGCCAAAATAGATATTGGCGCAAAATTAAAATTTAGAAGTGATAAATTGAAACGTTAAAGGGCGTGCAGCAAATGCAAGCAGCGATTGCAACTGAGACTGTTTGAAGAAGATTGAACAACCCACACATATTTAAAAGCTTTAAATATCTCAATAATAATAACTTCAATTAACATGATAGCGTAGATGGAAGCGGGTACTCAAATCAACGTTCTATACATCTTGCTATAACTATCCTAAACGAAACGAACATGAATCTATCCGAAGGACTAAGTCCCGTATATTCAATTTAGGTTTCGCGCTGTTTTTAAAAGCATAGCATAAAAACAACAGCAGGCCACACTATATTACCTATCGTGCACATAGTCTAGCTTGTGTTTTACGTGATAGAGCCTTAATTGAAACTTTAGGCTCGTCCCCACACAACTGTGAGAGAATACAATCACACAATTTAAAAGATCGACCCATCTAAGTCCGTACAACTGCATCAAGAGATACTAAAGACTAGTAAGATCTTGAAGTAAACGCAGTTATTAATTCTCTTAATACCGCAATACATGACAAGGATAAATAGCCATCATTTCTATTAGACATATCGCTATACAAGCTGATTCAGCAACTGGTTAATAGTGTAGGTTATATAGTGCTCTGTACCGTTTCAAGAGCCTAAACACCCTTTTCACGATTGACAATGGACCTTTTGAAAACAATTCCTATCTAACCAGCAAGAAATAATTTAAGTCAGTGATTCTCAAAGTGGGTTCCATGAAGCAAGTCAGGAGTTCTGTAAAGCTACATTGAAAAGCAGTATTTAATACATTCGCTGCCAGCGCTTTACTGCCCGCATTAACATTTTGTGATATTAACCTTGTCAAATAAAAGGTTTCTTTTATTGTAATAATAAATAAGGATTCCATTACAAAAAACTTTGAGAACCACTGATCAATATCAATGCTTTTGAACCTTTTTAACGTCTAGGAATCCTACACATACAGTGGCGAGCAAAAAAATAAGACTTTTTTATTTTGCCAAATTTGGTGGTAAGTAAAAAAATGGGAATTAAAAAATGTAAATTTGGTGCGTAAAAAATATGTGTTGCTAAATACCGGTCTCGTTTGAAAGCTTAGGAAATTTTCTTTCCAGCAATATATAACTTTAAATAGTCCAGGACTCTAGGCTAAGCGGTATATGATATTCACTGATCAAAAATGAGTGCCGTACATCATATCAGTTCAAAATCTCCCAAACTTTTTCGAGTTACCTTCACTAAATTACAATTTTTTGAAAAACTACATCCTAAAAAAAAAAAAAATAAATCACAAATATTTCACCACTAAAGTCGTCGTTTTGTATCAAGTTTCCAAGGAAGTAAAAGCTAAAATACCAGTTTGAAAGCTAGCAGAAGTTTGGCTTCTCCAAATCAAAATTTGCTGTATACCCCTTGTTTCTCAACAAATGGGAGGGATGTAAAAAAGCTTCTGTTTCATTGTTAGTGACAACATATTCTATTTAAACTTGATATTTTCTGAATCTTGAAGAAATTCCCTTTTTAAAAATACATATTGTTACATTGTTTAGGCTAACCTCAAGCAGATAATGACTGATCATATTTTAGGTACTAAATTTAACAAAATTTAGTACCGATCAAAAAAAGTTATGGGTCTCAAAAAGTTGCAAATTGTAAAAAACCTAGGCTTTTAGGTAAGTTTTGGCTGATACACCTTGAAAGCTTATTTCCTTAGCATCATCTAGCGACCATTTCTAAAAAAATTGGAGGAAAATAAAATCTTTAGTGATCTTTAAGGTAAGGGTACTACTTTAATTTCGAAGACAACTCAGCACCTATTGGGGGGGGGGAGGGTAATTAGCTTAAAATTTGCATACTCAAAAAAACATTTTTTTATATTTGAAATCTTCAAAAAATAGAGATTTTATTGATATATATCACTTGATGTAAAAGTAAACAGATGAGTAACGATTTATAAACAAACTTGGGGTATATAATTATGATTAATTAAAAAAAAGTCTTACTCTTTTGCTTGCCACCGTAGTTTTGCAAACGTCACGAAACTTTATAGGATAAAAATTTTAAAAACGAGTAAAACGATAAAAAAAATTGTGCATTTTACTATCACAAAAACTCAATTCACGCACACATGCAAAAATCATCATTGCCTAAACATTTAATTGTAAACTCCGGGAATCCCAGCGGAAACTCTCAAGTTTAAGGAATCCCAGTCGAATAACTCGATCTATTATTGTCTCACCTTGATGTTATTCAAATTTACTTCTGTCAACGTTGAGTCGTTTTCTTTGACACGACGTAATGTATCATCAACGTCGGTAGGATTGGGAGGTTCTGTCATGCTGCAGACCTAGCCAAAGAACAATGATCGAAATAAGGTATAACAAATGTTAACTCCGCTTATCCCATTATAATGGGAGTGTTAAGAGATGGCGAAGTGATTTTACGTTTTTGACAAATTGCTCGCGTACATAAAAAAATGAATTGCTATTGGATATCGCAAAGCAAACTATCTTTGCGATTAAAATTTAAGTGCGACGAACTCTTACAAATGAACTTTTTACACTTTTCGCAAAGTATTCTAATATGATAATAATCTTCAACGAGTAGAAATTCAGGCATACTAACAGTCCTTAGCAAATTAATCACTTAAAGTCTGGTTCTTTGTATAATACTAACTGGAGTATACGGTTTTCATGTAAGAGGTAGCTTGAAAGTGTATATAAATAAAATGCCAATAAGTAGCACCTGCAATTCGCATTTGGTGAGGCTTGAATATCCTGTTTTGTTAGCAATTTTGGTTTCCTTCAGCGAGCTATAAAACTGGTCCGTATTCATCATAGTGTGCATTCCCAGGATTGCTAGAGGAAAAAAATTGATTAAAAATCATTCATCAAATATATGCTGCATGATCACAAAGGTCACATCTGTTTCCAACACTGGCATCTTCAGCAACCCAAACAACTGCACATATTACAGGTATTATTGGTTGCTTTGGCTAAATGGGCCTGAAAACGCTGAACACACGTACAGCTGTATTCTCCTTGCGTAGAGGTAGAGATATTATTACGACTGCTATTAATGCAGATCTCTCAACTGCGAACAAGGTTGATCGTAGTCAAAAAAGCTAATTAATGTTATTTTCTACCTATCGAAATTAAGCACAGGATATCAAGTATTACGTAAGTTTCCATGGCACATAAAATTTCCAAGCAATGCATCATAGTAAATCGTGACATTAATTTTCATTCATTGCTTCACAAGCCAACTTATTGCCTTTTCGGAAGTCACGCTGCACACGCATTGACAAGACAGGTGTAAATGATTTCATTCAACGTAACAATTGTAAGCTTCTACATAAAATAAGTTTACTGCCAAGTTTACGTGGAATTTGCAATTGCTAACAGCAAAAATAAAAATGACTAAATATTTTAAATTTGGTTATTTGTATTTTAAATTCGGTCATTTGTATTTTAAAATTTGGTCATTTGTATTATGTGATCAATTCAAAATAGTCATCTGACAAACGAGCTGAACAACTGCACACAACACGATCGTAAAATAAGTATAATGTCAAAAAGGACATTTAAGTAAAATCGCACTGATTTTAACTTTGAGCTACTATGTAAAATAGGCAAGATCAATCATTGTCGATTTCGCCTTACTGCAAGTTCTTAGAAACAGCAACGGAATCGCTTCAATAAGTCTGGGCTGGATAGGTTGCACACGTTCATATCAGTCTCAACTAAACTCTGGGAAAAAAGGTGTATTGAGATGGCATGTCTGCTGCATAGACAGTACTGGATTAGAATGAAAGACGCTGCCAACCCAGCTTCGCATGAAACAAAACTACTGGGGCCCCAACAATGATAGATTTCCTTGATGGCGATGGGGCTACTAATTCGCAGTTTGAAATTGACTGCGGGTTTCTTTCAGCCTGTTTACCAAAAGCATCCAGATCACCTTGATTAAGTTCCAGTCAATCTGGATGCTTTGATTAACATCGCGCATAAGGCCTAAGGCAGAGGTCCGCAAATACTTCTTGGTGCAACTCACATAAAAGGTCAAAAAATCTCGCAACCCATAACATTACTAAGCATAGTTTAATGCAAAACATTTTTAGTTAAATACCAGGGTTGAGGCTACTGGTGATTGCAGCAACTTTCCAAAAAGAAATTGTATCAAACGTCGTAGATAAGCAACAAATCAATGAGTCTCAAAATTATTTTGCCGAATAACAATAAAAATAAATTTTCATAACAAAATTTATTTTGCCTAATAACAATCATGGATTCTGTATTTAAAACACAGCCAATCAAGTCGGGTTTGATTTTGGAGAAAGCCACACTTTTACTAAAAATAAGTTCTGCTTGCTGCAAACGCGTCACAATGTTCAACTAACAGCAGAGTATAACTGCAGCGTAAGAGACAAACATTACGGAAACATTGTGTGATTGCAAAAAACATTTACTTGTACAAGCAATGCTAGACTACGAAAAGAAATAACTAAAACCTTACAGTGCTTGCATTCACCAGTAAACATGGCAAAACTGCATCGTTATATACAATTATTGAGGTCAGTTTAAATTTTTTCGCAACTTATTATTTGCGGGCGCCTGGCCTAAGAAACAGCACGAATAAACAACGATAGTCTGTTACCTTGATTAAGTTTGTTGTGTTAATCAGAATGCTTTGGTTGATATCGTGCCAGCGGCCAACGGAACAGCAAGTGTAAACAACAATAGTTTATATTGGTAGCACTTTTGGATAAACTGAATACACTCGCTCGTTTAGCAAGGGCACAGTGGCTTATCAATAGTTTCTTTTTTATCAAACTCGTAAATTGTGTACACAGAACTTTAAACTGCATGTGGCAATAAGTACTGCAGTTTTTACAGTGAAGAAGGGAAAGAAATCCATTTTTTACAACTTGGTCGTCCCCATTAACAGAGGTAGCCATATTTATTTCATATTCTTTGCAATTTCATAGGCGGCGTTAAGCAATCTTGTTCGGTTGATGGCATCCTTCTTATTGAAACATCCTTCACCTGCCTTCTCCTTTCATCTTTGGTCAGCCTCATTCTCTTCTTCTAACCACTTCAAAATCTAACTCTTTTTAACACACTATCGCCATTCTTCCTAAAAACAAGGCCACATTACTGCACTTTTCGCTTTTGCACCACCGCACTGTATTCACATATCCTCAGTTTCCTCTAAACCCAGCATATACATTAATTCGTTGTTATTCCTTTTATTATTTCAACACAACGCATTGCTCTAACCATTGCTCTTCAATACTACTCAAAACCGCCATCTAATTTTTCCTCCAACGATATGGATCACTTTCTTACAGCAATGCCAACCTCCCAAAAAACAAAAACAACATAGGAAAAAATCAATAGCAATAATCTACCGAACCACATCTGCCGTTGACATCACTTTCATATTAAAAGCACTAAACGTTTAAATTTTAGTTGCTTTTTAGATGAGTATAATGGAATTTAGGGTTGGTGTGGGACCCCAAGCAATGTGACCTGAGACAACAACTGCCACGCACAGTTTCAAAAGCACACCCAGAAACCAAATCGGCTCTTTCAAGTTCATTCAAAAGAGCAACTTAGTCAAATTCGGTTTATTGCACAAGCAATTTACCAAGCTTTGTTATGCCTTCAACTGATATATGCAATTAACCGCATCAATTGATTGACTGTATTCTACACATCGTTACAGAACGCTCACCTTACACACCACCTTGAAAGCAGACAGGTAGACAATTTAAACATTTACGCAATTTTCTAACACTGCACTTAGCGGCTCCTGTCATGATTTCGTGTGCTTGTTAAAGACAGCTAATGTAATTTTTAGATTCAGCTATCTTCAGGGCGAGGTCGTGTATTTAATCGCTGCAACGATTTTTGCGTATTGCGAAAGATAATCACGAGCACTGCAACACTTCGTCAAAGAAAATATGCAGTTACCTGATGCAAGTCAGTTAAGCGATTTATGCGATTAACCAATGTATTTCTTGCACATGTACATGAGAAGAGTTTGGGACAACATGCTACTATTCCACACAGCAATTTCTGCGCTAAATAGTTATGGAATTTATCGACTTCAACTGCATTTCACGGTAAGAATTACCTGCAATGTCTGTCAATTCCGCTTCAGTAGCGTTGTTGAGACATTCTTCCAGCTCTGCATCAAGCTGTGCAGGAGGAAGGATGTTTTGTTCTTCTTTTGGTTTTGAGTAAACTTTTCCTCGCTTAACCCCAGGCTGGTATGGAACAAATTCTTCTTCGTCTTTAAGTTTTTTTGCCTAAGTATTTGAACAACAACATGCCGCTCAAATTGTAGTTAAAAACTACAAATTTCTTGCGGTTTTAAGACATTGAAGTCAATTTTAAAAGAATGACAAAAAAATTTACAACACACAAGATAATGAGTAAAATATAATTTCATAACAAAACCAGTACCGAATATCGTAAAATCTGCAAACTACTTTACGACACAGTGGTATCACATACCACAATCGTAGTTTTTGGCGCAACAAAAAATGTGTCTCAACTATCACGACTAAACAACCTTGTCGTATAAAAGTTTAGCCACAATGGACAAAAAAGTATAAATCTTACAAGCCTTTGCCTGTAACAACCGCAACATTTGAAGCAATTAATAAATGCAAATTTGTTATATGTAAAACTTTATGGTGTTTTATCTTACGATTCAACAAAACCACACGTGCCCCACCGCTGCTTCATAAAATATCACAAAATACGCTCGTACACATTATTACAAAAAGTGATAGATACACAACAATTTTTACCTCTTCTTCAATATGTCGCAGTAGCTTCTCCCGATCCAATGGACCGGTTGGTGCTTTGTCAGTTTGGTCTTTCTGACGAAATCCTGCAGGTAGCAACTGATTCTGAAAAATAAGAAAGTTTCATACTTTCAATACATGGTCTTGAATCCGCAATAAAACTGACCACAACATTAAGTCAAAAGTCTATAAAACATATGCGTTGCAATGGCCACAATACAAATAGTGGTTACCGGTATTTTACAGTTACAAAATTTTATTCATCAAACTTACTATGGCTTTGGATAAGGCCTTGATTTAAAGCTGCTGTAACTCCCTAGCTCTTTGACACCAAATACCTTAGCTCTGGCTTCATTCCCATACTTAGTTTGAGTATCTCTCATACTTTCCAGCATTAGAAATTTTCACCTTTTGTTTTCTCAAGTTTTGATGAGAGCACTACATGGGCGGCAAGTTCAAAATATTAATTCACCCTAAATATTCATGAGTCGTTACACCGCAATGCACGAAAAATCTTCAAAACTGATTTCTAGCTAGGAACTTAAATAAGCAAGGCTTCCACAGTCCTTATTTTTAAGTTTGGTCCTTATTTTGAAGTATTACGTCTGAGAAACTAATATTAGCCTTATTTCTAAGTAATATTCTTGTTTTTGTCTCTGCTTGTATTTTTAGCAATGTTCAAAAATTACTACTTTTCTCATCCTAAATTAAGAATCACAAATAGTATTCAACATGGTAGTCTGGCTGGCTGCCCTGAGAGTTTAGGTATACCACTTTTAAAAAAGGGTATTCAACTCAATATGCACTCATAAATCCTGTAATAGACAAAAAATCTAAACCGTTAAATAATTACCCGGTAAACTATTTTTTAGCTGCTTTTACTTTCAGTTTCAGGTAGCTGAAAGCCCTTTATATAAAGCATGTGGTAACACATGCTTAAAATGTGTGCATCTTTACAAAATACCAACAAAGTTTCTTAGAAACGTTGCAACTGAAGCTGTGGCAAAAGTATTTAGCTCCAGTTTCTCTACATATCTAAATGCCATTCCAGTTCCTACAAAAAAGGTCTGCTCTGGTTCCAAAGCTTTGGTTTGCAATGCTGAGAATTGTTTTTAATCATGCTGCTACAGGCACAATGCATTCCTACAATGGGTATGGAGCAAGGGCAAAGAAGAACATTTTTGTGGGAGTCAAAGCTTTATTCGAATTTCAAGAGCTAAAGCTCGGTTTTTTAGCATGGCTCAAGCTCCTAACAATCGTTGACACTCTAAAAAATTTTGTTAAAATGTACACAAATTTTTGTGGATACGTAATAAAATGAATGTTATTAGGGTGACATAACATTTGACATTCATTAACTTGTGCTTTATCATAACTTAAGAAAATAAAAGAAAAATTTATAATTTAAAAAAAATCCAACTATGATGACAGAACTGAAGCAGCTGGTATCAAAGAGCTTTAAACTCAAGCAATACATTCATGGAAGCGATTGGAAGCAGCTTTAGATTTAACCCTGCTTCAAAGCCCTGACTCTAATTTAATAACTGCAGCTAAACTTCATATAAAAGTTATTATTGTTGATCGCATGCATTTTTTGGTAGCTTTGATCTGATGTGTGTCACATATAGTCCAAGGCTCAACGAATGTGTGACTGTGTACCAATAATCGTATAAGAACATGTTCCTCAACAGGGAATACTTTGTACCAAAACAGGCCAGTGCTTTGCTTGAAAAAATTGGTCATGGAGAACCATAATGCAGATATCATAATATCAACAAGTACTAATATCAAGCCAAATCTACCTACAGCAGCGTTTCTTCACTTTTTTAGAAATGCAGCCAGATATATTTAGCAAAGGTCAGTGCCCCAGATAGATTTAGTTTTTTGGAACTTGAGGAACTTTTCTCCATATTAATTAAAATTAAAATAACAAGGCATGAGCCATCTGGCATGTATGCTGTGTTCCACTAAAAGGCTACAATCACACGATTAAAAACCACAGGTCTATAATCTAATCGCATCCCTTAACTTGCAATCCATTAAAGCTCAATTATTACATCAGCAATCCACTTTAATTTCACAGACTATTTACTTATAAAAAGGTTAGCTTGCATGATAAAGCAGTGTTTTCAAATGACTCTCTGCAAAACACTGATATTCAATGGGGGAATGATATGAAAACTAATTTTTTAATTAAAACTGAGTAGGCTTTAATGCCAATATATCTTAAGTCATGTCTGTAGGTTTCTATTTGGCGGTAATCCACAGCAGGCTCAAAAAAATTCAAGTGGCTGAAGCCACTAAAATTGTGGATGCACAGACATTTTTACATTGACAGAAAATATCAACATAAAAATCACTTATAAACATCCACATATAGCCAGCCAAAAAAAGCTAAAGTTAATAAAAATGGACTCTAGCTAAAATAATACTCATTAATTTCAATTAACCTCCTAATCTTGCAAAATATTCTTGGGGCAATTGCTAACTGCATAATTTCAGTTATTCATCTGACTCATGTGAGAAAGTCTGCATATGATCTACACACCACTACACAAACATTGTTGTTAGGGAAACACTTAAATGCAAAAATGTGAAATTATGCAAATACAAAAAACACTGATTGAATCATACAGAGAGCAGTAATATGAAAATCAAATGAATAATTAGATAAACTTAGTAATTAAATTCTGAGATGCATAGTTTAACTCAATTCAATCATTCAAATGTCTGTGGTGATATTTTTAGTTTTTAATGACTCTTGTAGAGTTTGGTAGTTCTTGAACAATGTTTCTTTCAAACGCGAAAAAATGCAAATTTGCAAAACCATGACTGGAAGATTTGCAGTTTAAAATTCAACTATGCATAAAAAGTGTGGCGGTATTCGCTAATTTTTTTTCAGTTTGTTAAAATTTTTGAAATTTTGCTAGCAAATTTTTCAACCAACTGTTTATTACATGGAAGACAGTGAATACAAATCCAAGGTTGAAAAGACGCTTTTTTGGGGCACTGCAACGTCTCGCATAAACATCACGTGGTTGTGACGCAAGTTAGTGACGTCGACTTTAATATCGTTTCTATAACAAATTTTCTCTCAAGCAATTAACATAAAGCAAATCTAAAAGTTTTTTTCTTTTCTTTTCCAGGTTAATGTCAATCGAAGCTAAAGAGCAATAATACCAAAGAGCTTTCAAAGTTTAGACTAACATAAAACATGATTTTCTGAGAGAAGTTCAAAAACAGAAGTGGTCAAAATGTATTGTTTTCTTTACGCTTTAATGCCAATTTCAATCATTCTTAATAAGATAAAAAACACATTGTTCTTGGCTTCAGTTTAGCACAAAAAACACCATGCTTTGAGGGAGTGGTTCAGTTTTTGTTAATAACAAATAAATAATCTTCTCACACTTGCCAGTAATGAAAACTAAAAGTAAAAAAGTATACGACTTCTAACCAATTTTAGCTTTAAACACCACCTAAAATGTTTTTAAATAAAATATAGCTGACAGCTATGTGCTGTGATAGCTTACTAGTCACGATTGAAATAAGCCTTGAAACATAAAGAGAAAAGTGTGGATTCTAGTTTTGATCTATTTGAAAACGTTTCACATTAAAATGTAGCCTTTTTATGTTAATTGCTAGCAAGGTAATTTGTAATACAAATTACATGTAGTATCAGGAATACAAATTTGTAATACAAATTACCTTTGCCAATAACTTTAGGGGATTATAAAAAATTACTGTTCATGATTGACCATATCAAAACTGTTTTTTGATTTGGCATCAAGTGTGAATCATCTAATCACGTTTACCAGTGTGAAGAAAAATTACCAAAGAGTAAAAAACTCAAAGAAAGTTGTGCGCTGTACAAGGAAACCTTTTGTTAGAGTGTAATTGTGTGCATGTGGCTATTGCAGTCTTTTACATTTGTCTTGTAGTCAGTGGCGCCAGGTAAAGTAAGTAGGGTCCCCTCAAATTTTCCCACAAAGAGCAGCCCCCTCGCAAATGCAGTAAAATTATGTGGTTTAAATGAACAGACTTTTTTTGCAGTAAGCACCTCTAAATGAGACCCTGTAGTTTTATGTGTAGTTTCAAATATGAGCTTTTCAATTTTTTACTAGACTTGAAAGCTGCATTTGCCAAACTTGCGCATATCCACATTCATGAATATCTCTGTTTCCTTTACTTCAGTCAAATTTCGAATGCTTTTCAACAAAAATAGAACTTCAGTCAAGTTTCAAATGTTTTACACGAAGTTAGAATTTTTTTCACACATTCAGTCAATGGTTAATTAAAACTCATTAAGAGCGAAAAAATAATTAGCCAGTAATCATTATGGATGGTCCCATTAACCACTTCCTTATGGGAAGTGACTATAGCCATGCTGCATTTTTGTGACATAATGACGGAGAGCAGCTAGAGCTGCAAATTTTTCTTGGCCTGGTGTCGAAAAGCATTCATGCCCACATATTAAAGGTGTTGATGTGGTGAATCACCTAAAGCAGCGGTTCCCAAAGTATGGGTTGCAAAAAGTCAAAAAATGGGTCATGCTGAAGCAATAAAGGAAGTGGTTAAAAAGCTTTGACTGTGACTCAAAATTATCATTACTTTTGTCACAATATCTAGCCAGATAATGACATTTTGCTATTTTTTCAAATTTAGGACAAAACTTTCTAAAAATTAATTCGTTTGTTTTTATGCTTGATTTGTGAAATTAGATGACAAGACTGTGGTGAAATTTTATCAATAATATTGCTCTCTGAGATACATTTAAGAAAGAAAGCAAAACACACACAGCATGACTACTTCATCATACAAAAATCTTAATTTTCTCCTTGCTCCTTTAATTCATCATACAAAAATCTTAAGTTACGCAGCTTTGGTCATCAAATACTACAAATTTTAGATGAAAAGTTTACTTGCAATCGCAAAACCCTGCTGTTTAATAGACTACAATTGATAAATGTAACTAGTTCAATTATTTTAATATAATCAAGCAACAATTGAAGATTGACAGCAATTTTTGTTCTCAGGTCATTAGTCATGGCAACCTACCTAACATCCCGTTAAGTTCAGAAAAATCATATTTTTCATGCTCATGTTGGGTGTCAGCATAGAATTAGACTAATTTTATTTACATGCAATGTTAACCTGACATTCTGAAACGTTTACAGATTAGGGTTGTATAGGTTGCAGAGTTTCAGTGACCACATTTAGCATGACATCACAGTTTTGCCTCTCCTTCCCACCAGAAATTTTGAAAACTCTGTGCTTACCCCCATACAATTGTTGTTTCAGTTTTAGGCCATCTTTGACACACAGCTAACAGTTCCTGCTGCGAAAAACATAGCAGAGTAAACAAGCTACCACTCCGAAGCTGGTTTCTTAATTGAATTAAAAAATTGTTTGTGACAGATGATGATGGTCTAGATCAGAGATTTTCAATCACCAAACAAAGGTTTTCATGAGGCCAGTACTTTATTTTCCCTTTACATTGAGTGAAATTGAAAAATTTTTTGACAACTTGCTTTATTATATTTGGACATTCCTGAAATTTACTTAGATAACTTTTTTGAAGTTGCCTATGAAATTGAGAAAAATGTATATTTGGGCTGCATGCCTCTGTGCATTTCAAAAATGAGCCCACATGCCAAAATTGGTTAAAAAACACTAAACTAGGTTCAAATGCCATGATTAAAGAAAGGTAGTGGCTATTTTGCCGTCGACGACATTTTACCCTTGGAGACTATTTTGCTGTAATCATTTACGTGTTTATACTGCCATATTTGCTACATTTCAGCCAGTGACACTGTGGTGTAGTGGTTGGTGTGCTGGTCTTGAGATACCATGGATGCAAGTTCAAATCTTAGTTGGCAGGGCATTAAAAGAAAGGCAGTGTACACCGTAGGGCCAGGTATGTAAATGTATGGGGCAGTGTACACTGGAAGGGAGTGTACAGGGTGGGAGGGTATGCAAAATTTTTTTAATTTGTTTTTAAAATTGACCAATCAGAGACGACCAAAAGTGACATGTTTAGTACGTCATTAAGATTGACCAATCACAAATAACTCACAGCAAAATAGTCTCTGAGGGTGAAATGCCGTTGATGGCAAAATAGCCACTGCCTTAAAGAAAACACCTGAGGAATAAAACAAAGGGTACAGCTATATACAAAACAATGTTATAAGCAAGCCTTAAAGTATCTGAATACTGAAATTCTGCAGGGACTAACAGAAACAACACATTATTGTAGGCAAGTTGATGTGATCAATGAAGCTGTTTGACTAATTCCACTGTATAATGAAAGTGTGGAAACAGTACAAACATAGCTTGCAAATTACTGCTGCCTTACCATTACGTGATGTTTACATCAGATGCTTAGCTGCCTTTGAAAAACGTTTGGACAAAGGACTCGAGATGTGAATAAAGGTCAATGAGATCTTTTTTTAGCTTAGCATAATCACTAAACAGCAGTAGGCTACCAAAAACATCTGTTATACCCACTTTAAAATACATTACTTAGACTGATGAAGCAGTTTGTTTAGCAATGTTTACAAAAATTTGTCTGGCGATTTTCAAATATTTGCTGGCAGCTATGCACTTAGTAAAATCTTATATGGAACAGTGTTCATTAATTTCTGTACACTGGTAGCCTATTACTCAGTAATCTTATATTTTGGTGCAAACTCTAGTATATCTGTAGTTTAGCAATTCCATAATTTAGGATATGTTGTGTTCTCAGGACTTAGATAATTCCATTTTTTAGTTTAAATTTTCTTTGTTTTATAAATTAAATTTCAGTGTGGTCCTATTGTTGGGCTACCCCATTAATGAATAAATGTGCAGACATGCCTAAGTACAGTCTTTCAGACCTTGCAATTTTCAATAAATTTTTAACTTTAAAAAAGTATTTTATGTATTATAAAAGATACAACACTGTTGTGTTGCAATTAACAGATAACACAAAAAAATCTCCAACAGCTTAGTGTTAGCCACAATTTAATCAATTAACCATGTCTACTTACCTCAGGATCAATTTCTTCCAAATCAATGGTGAGTTGCTGCAATTCATCTTCAGTCAAACCTTCCAAAATTTCATCTTCGTTAATTTGAAGATATTTCTCCTGGTCCTGCTTGACTCGATTATAAACCTCAGCCATTTTAACTAGTTTTACAACTTTTTAATACCACTAAGCAAATTTACTAGGGTGGTGAATAAATCAAGACAGCTAAACTTAATATCCTTTTTTTTTTATTTACCATATTTATCCTCCATTCATGAGAAAGCGAATGGTATTGCTATGTTTTGGGCAGTATGTCCACACTTGCTTGGGAGTTGCCATTTCCAAGCTGTCTGGGTCACCTGTCATTCACATGAAGGTGGAACGTCCAAGTAAATGCCTTGCCCAACGACACAAGTGAACTTGCCAGCTTGTTCTCCACAACCTCTAATAAATGCCAAGTGCCAAGCAGGGAAGGTATAGATACCATTTTTTAAAGTCTTTTGGTTTGACTCAACTTGGAGAATGAACCCCAGGTCTACCTACTGCAAAGTGGACACTTCAACCACTTCGCCATTACATCTCTTAAATAAAAATGGTTACCTGACCAATAAACTAAAAGTTAGAAATTATCTATTTAATCAAAGACAAGGTAAACAGAGAGCTTAAAATATTGCAAAGACTTTAATCTTTTAGTTAGTAGCCACCAGTTAAGTCATTGTAATTAGTAGAATAGTACAACCCATAATTGGAGTTGGAAAGCTATAAGAAAAGCCAGGCAAATAAGCCGCAAGGCAAACAATGTTTCTGTTCTCCCATAAAGCATGCTTCACAACAGCTTCAACATTAACCATACACCACTATTTAACTACAACAGTATACTGGTAAATTTGAATCTAAATCAAACATGCCACAGTTCCACATTGTTTAAAACATTAAAATTACATTAAGAGCTCTCTAAGTGATCGTTTAACGTATTCGGTCTCACAATTATTTCTTGTTCGTTATATGCAGCATTTTTGTATTTATTGTTTGTTTGTCTTTATCCCTCCTCTTCCTTGGGATGGAGGTATGGCACGAACGGTAATTCAGGTTCATGCCATCAACCTAATTGATATTAGGCCAGGGGAAAGATGGCAGCCCATTTTAAACCAGCCTTGAGTGACTGGTAGCCCCACCACCAACAAGGCAGACTGCCACTGGTGGGTATCCAAGAGTCGTCTAACATGCTGGGTTAGCAACTTCACAATTATAATCTGGTGAAGTACAGGTACGCCACCTGTCTGCCACATAAAGGTGGATGCACCCCGCTAAGCACCTTGCCCAAGGACACAACAAGTGAGCTTGCCAGCTTGTTCTCCACACTATCCCTTTTTATGCTGAGCGCCAAGCAGGGAAGCTGTGAATATCATTTTTTAAAGTCTTTTGGTATGACTCGACTTAGGAATGAACCCCAGGTCTACCGACTACAATGTGGATGCTCTAATCACTGCACCATTGCGCTGGTTTTTGTATTTATCATTTGTACAGTTTGGACGTGACAAATAAAACTAGTTACAGTTCAATCTCATAGCAACAGCTGTAGTCTAGCAAAATACTCCAACAATAAAAATTTACCATGCAGTTATACAGCACAGGGACAGTACAAAATGTAAAAGTTCAATCAAAAATATTCAATCCTACGGAGAAAATTTCAACTACTCAACCTTTGAACGCAGTAGATTAGTTAGCAGGCTTAAAACTAAAAATAAGCTTAAAACCAGTTGTTAAACGACCATCATCATTCTGCTAGAAAAAAAGATCCGCTTTTGCTCTCAGGCAAATTCGCGATAAAAATTGAGCGACAACATACAGAAGAAAAGCGCTGCTTCGTTTGCACGCCCCTAACCTATTATTGGGGCTTGCAAAAGTAGTTTTTGGAACACCGCAAGTGAAAATTGCAAGCGTATTGCAAAGTTTCGAGGTGGGACCGCCATAAACCGCTTATTTTATGACTGATCATATTTTAGGTACTAAATTTAACTAACAAAATTTAGTATCGGTCAACAAAAGGTTGTTGCAGCCACTGCAACTTCGATGCATACATGCGCAGCTATCGCAGCAATGAGATCTAGCTACTAAGAGTCGTATGAGCACGAAGATGTTACAAACCACAAACCGAAAGTTACAACAACAATGTTAATATATAAACCGAACGGAATCCACAAAAGTAGCTATCATGATAGAAGTGACTAGTCGCAGTATGGAGTGCACTCTTTTGACACCGGACTACAGTCGGATGCCTGCCGTTGCGCTACAATGGTGACCCCGACAAAGAAGCTACACCTCCCCCGATGTAGTTGGACGGCAGCACCTTCAATCAAGCAACAAAAGCCATCGTTGAGTCGCCGAGCCCAAACCTCAAGACCACCTTCCAAATGAAGTCTTGACGGAAATCTCATTCACTTCGGCCGGCAAGCTTATCTCTCTCTCATCGATGGCGGGGAAGGCATGTTGCAGCCACTGCAACTTCGATGCATACATGCGCAGCTATCGCAGCAATGAGATCTAGCTACTAAGAGTCGTATGAGCACGAAGATGTTACAAACCACAAGCCGAAAGTTACAACAACAATGTTAATATATAAACCGAACGGAATCCACAAAAGTAGCTATCATGATAGAAGTGACTAGTCGCCGTATGGAGTGCACTCTTTTGACACCGGACTACAGTCAGATGCCTACCGTTGCGCTACAGCAGGCATCTGGCTGTAGTTAGATATCAAAAGAGTGCACTCCATACGGCGACTAGTCACTTCTATCATGATAGCTACTATTCGTAGATTTTGTTCGGTTTATATATTGATATTGCTGTTGGTAACTTTCGGTTTGTGGTTTGTAACATCTTCGTGCTCATACGACTCTTAGTAGCTAGATCTCATTGCTGCGATAGCTGCGCATGTATGCATCGAAGTTGCAGTGGCTGCAACAAGGTTATGGGCCTGAGAAAGTCGCAAATTGTAAAAAACCTAGGCTTTTAGGTAAGTTTTGGTTGATATACCTTGAAAACTTATTTCTTTAGCATTATTTAGCAACCATTTCTCAAAAAACCGGTTGAAAATATAATCGCTAGTGATCTTTGAGGTAAGGGTACTACTTTAATTTCGAAGACAACTGAGCACCTATTTGGGGGGGTCTACTTTGCATATTCAAAAAATTTTTTTACATTTAAAATCTTTAAGAAATAGAGATTTCAACGTTATATAACACTTAATGTAGAAGTAAGCAGATGAGTAATGATTTACAAACTTGGGGCATTTTATGGTGATTAATTACGACAAATTATGACAGTTTTTCGCACTGCCACCAGACGGACATTTTTTCGCTATTCACGCAGTAGCGAAAGAGTTCAAAGCGATCTGAATTTTCAAATTAATTTTTCGAATATCCAACGACCCAAGCTTATGATCAAATCACAAAAAGGCATGTTGGGAAAACTTGTCGTGATAAAAAATTGATGTTGTCAAGTTCCTTGCGTCGTGATACCACTCACTCACACGATAATTATTATCATAGGCACTAGCAAAGGTGTAACCAGAACACAATTTAGTGGAGGGTCATTTTTTAAAAATTTTAATAAGCTAACAAAGCTTGACCAAAATCATATTTTATTCCACGTTTGTTTAGATTTTATTACGTAAATTTTGTTTTGAAGTAACACAAAAGGACTTTGATTGCAGCTAGTATTAACATCCTATACATTGTTTAAATTTGTGGCCTATTTTCATTCTGCGATGAGAGCAAATTAGAGATGAGTTAATGAAATTTCACTATTGGCCTATTATTTTTTATCATCTAATTATAGGAAAACCTTTGTGTATATGAATGGAACGTGGTTGTATTCAGACCAGTTTAGAAGTTACCGTACTGCTTCTCCCCAATGCAATTGGTATTACGCAACAGCAAGGACGGAGCCAGAAACACATTTGCAAGTTTTTGAAATTTTGAGTAAGATCCTGGCCAAAATTATATTTTGATCATTATTTGAATTTTTAGGAAAAAAACTTTAGATTTAACGTTGCATAAAATGACTTACACTGCAACTTATATAATTCAATTTCACACAGAAGTATTTCATTACTTTCACTCTATTTATTATTGCTTCATCCATTACTACAATATACAGGTGGTTTTAGCAAATACATTTTGTATCTGGAGATGGCGACCTTTGAATGCAGAATGCTGGTTGACAGATTTGTAATGAGTTAAGAGGGCAAAAAAATGTGGTTTTACACTATCTGATTTAAACAGCATGTGATATGATTACATATAGTAAAGAGCAAATTTTGGTCAGATGTAGGCTAATCACGCGCCGATATTGAAACAAACATTTTTAGCTTTTTTATTGAAAAAGTGCATCAAAAAGCAGCGAACTACGGAAATGGTGCCATGTTCAATTTGTTTTATGCCGAAGGCGCATAAACTGCGTAGATAAAAAACAAAAAACGTTTCCGGAAATATAGGTCAACTATTTTTCATCTCACGGAAATAAAATCAATTATGTCTTTGCAGTCGACAGTCTCTTCCTTACAGCAGTGAGTGGCAACCTACCTTCATACATGCTGACCCGTTGTATTGGCTGATCTACCAAAGGAAACGTTAGCTCAATTACATGCGCAATTTATTGCTGATGAATAACTTTACTACCAATTTAATTTCAGAACTGATTGCTAAAAGATTAATGAAACTTTTGTCGCTACCTAAGTGTTACGTCGTATCTTGTTCTACTGAGCCTCGAACCCGGGCCACTCAAGCTATTGTTCCACACATGCCAAGACTTACTATCATGTAATCACGCACGTCTTTAAACGCAACATTTAGTGGAACGTTTCTATGCCTAATTACCTTTTGTGTGACCGATTTATGTAAGGTATCGGTTTTTCAATTTAATCAATACTTGGTACGGCTAGCAGTAACAACAAGGAATCCTGGTTCAAAAGTAAACGGTATGTAAGTCTTGTGCTTTGTGTTGGAGATTGTTTTTGAATCTTGCTTTATGTTTTAGAAACCGCCTTTGTTCATCCGCTTCATGTAATTGTATTCGTGAAAGAGACAATAAAATCGTCCGTGCTGTTGAGGGTGAACCGGCGCGTTTCGTGACAGTTCTATGTAGGATATTGGGGCTAACCAGGAGCCGCGTAAAGTATCTTACACTAAGATTATACTACCAGGTCGTAATTTTGAGATAACCACACAGACCCGCACAGAAGGACGCTGTGTCCACAATTTCAAAATTGTACGATGTTTCTACGGCAATCACTTTATTTTCACAATCAAAATTTACATAGCATTCAAAATAAATTCGAAAACGAAATTAATGAACACCATGAATCGATTAACGTGCAATTTTTAATACTGAGCGCAACAAAAAAAAGAAATTGTCAACAGGGGTGTGCACTCGTGGCAATTTGACTCAACCAAATGATACTAACAGCTAGGCGCTGGCCCTTTTCGAGACCTTTAAAAACAACCTCAAAAGTACAAAGTTCGTAAATTGAAGACTAAGTCACATTCTTCCACGGACCGCAATTTGCACACCCCTGTCTAAACCATCGCTAAACCTTCTAAGTGCGTATGACGATATATCTCGTCATTGTATTATCACAGTACAAAACTTTACTTTAAGGCGTTGTCATGTTATTATGCGTATGATAAAGTAACTTGCCCTCATGTTAAAGGTTGAAGATCTCTGAAATTTAAGTACTAGTGATTTTAGGAAGATTAACTCAAGATCTAATCCCGCTTCTATGCTTTCATGATCAAAATTGTTGTTAATTAGTCAGGATAAGCAGATCGTCTATCCCTTATCAAAATCAAAAGAAAAGGATTTTTATGTTTCAGATATTTCCCGGTAAGCGAACTGTAGTTTCTTACTGTAGGTCAGGGTTTACTAAAGCAAACTAGCAAAAATTAGGTACCTGCTTCATCATGAAGTCATAATGTTACCATTAGACATCAACAGACAACAGATGAGGTCATCAAGAGCCATGACGTCAAAACACATATCAGCTATATTTGAACGCAGAATTACATAAACAAATTTTTAATAGATTGTTCGGTTGTGGCTCAAACAGACGAGTCCGAATCGATTGAAATCAACTAGTCAAAACCCGAAAAATTATCCCCTGTGCTGTTGACCGGCGAAATTATATCACACACTTAACAGGTTCAAAGAAATTATCACAGTATGCCAGTTGCACAGAGTACAACTTTATGCCACTCGCTTTAGCACACACGCAAAATTGTATCAAAAAGTCAAGTTGAAAGTAGCATCGAAACACATGCATAAAAAATGATTGGTGAAGTGTTTGGTAAGTAAAGAAGTAAAAAATGCATGCATTAGCTTAGTGAGAAAGACGTGCGTTACGCTAGTATTTGAAATTGAAAAGCTATAGGCGATTAAAAAAAAGCACGAACTCCAAAAAATTCTTCATTTGTTCTGAATGAACGCTAACTTTTCGAACTTTAACAGAAGCTCACTCGACGAGAAGTAGAGAAAATTAAAAATACAAAAATATGGAAAAGCATATGGTTCGAAACAAGGGTGCACAACCTTTTCGCAATTGCAGCCGCTTACAAGCTTTCTTTGACTTGTGGCGACAGTAAGTCAAAGTTAATTCAGTAAGTTTTTTCATAAATTGCGTATTATAAAGGAATAACCTTTTACTCGCGCCTGAAACTATTATGAAATGTCAAACTTTTTCTCGAATTTATTCAAGCAGTTTGTAAACATTGATTCCGATACTCAGTAACCTTTCAGTGACATCACCATCCATATTTACTCTTTTGTGTGGTTTGTTTTTCGCATTGCTTCCCCTTCGACCCTAGGCTAGCTTAAGGCCAGCAGGGGGGAGCATGTCTGCTTGGCCTGTGACATAAAAACCTTGCACTCTGTTCTTCACCAGTTTCAAAACCCAAATATCCGTAAACAGTAGCAAAAACTTTTTATCTACGCACGGCTGTCACAACTTGCACTTTCATAGACCTTTGAACGGCATTAGGTTGTGCACCGCTGATTTAAAAAAAAATCACCAAGATACTTTACGACTTGTCTGGTAGGTACAATTGGTTAGGGGTTATTTCCATTGTTTTGAAGACAAGATAAGCCAAGACGGCAATCACCAATCCGATAACAATCTGAAAAACAAAACGTACATCACCTCATCAATTAGGACTTTTTAAGCGAATCGACAACTAGAAAATTAGTTCTTACTTCCGCTAGCTTCGAATTGATGCAACACCTTCAATAATTCTAAGCGAGAATGTTGCCTAAAAGATGCGTAAAAAACAACTTCAGGTTATCATCGTGCAACCGGGTGTAGCTGTTGACGAATGAGTTCGAATTCATTACAAAAAATATTTAAAATTTTCCTGCCTCCGCCAGCTTTGAAAAACATACCATTAACCGCAAACAGTAAAATGTCTTGGAAGGGCAAGGCGCAGACGGATTCAAAAAATACTAAGTAATATGCAGTGCTTTTGGAGTAAACTTTTATCCATTCTACAGAGAGGTCTGTCTGTACGTATGTGCGCTTTAACTCCAACGAAACTAATGCGCGTAGAAACATTAAACGTCACACGATTGATTACATCCCCAAGATGAGAGCCATAAAGAGGTTTGTAAAATCATAATCAAAGACAATAATTGACCTCTATTGTAAAAACGATCAAAATTGCGAATTATCAGATGCTAACTTCCTTCAAGATGCTGCCTTTCTGTGTGATATTGTGTCAAAGCAGAATGATTCAAATGTTTTGCTGCAGGGTAAAAATAAATCTATTTACGATATATGGCAAAAAAATTCTGGCATTTGGTAAGAAGTTGTCTTTTTTTCGATCACTACTTGGAAAGCCAAAGCTTTTGTGAAATCGTTTTCCCGAGTTAACAAAGGTAATGAATGAAAGGAAAGAGGATACTGGTGAATCTTTTGAAAGATACCAAACAGTTACAAATTCACTGATCAAGAAATATGATGGAAGGTTCAAGAATTTTAAGATGCATGAAATAACTTTAAAGCTAGCTTTCCAACCTCACATACTTGACTTTGCTAAAATACCAGAAAAATTTCAAATGGAGCTTATTGAGTTATCCAAAGATAACATTGTTAAACCACAGCTCGATAACAAAGAAGATCCCGCGAAAATATGGAAGCGAGCGGTAGAGCACGCCAGCCTCCCTGAACGTGCACGTCGATTGATATCGTGTTTCTCCACAATATGTGTCTATCAATCAACACTCTTTTATATGAGACGAATTAAGAATACTTTGAGAGCTGAGATGGAACACCTTGAAAACCAATTAAACCTAAAACACCTACGCTAGAACAGAATATCCCAATGCTGGTTCAATAACAGCAATATCGGAGAAGTCATTAATTGTTTAAAAAATTAAGTTAAAAAATTAAATAATAAATTTTTCTTGGCTTTCTTTGTAATGTTTTACATTTTCATGCCAATTAAAAATGTAATATTGTCACCATTAGCTGCAAAATAACTATTGTATTGGGACTTGCATATTTGTTTGGGGCCTTTTGGGGAAGTGTACGGTGCTAATGCGGCCTTTACTCCGATAAAGGTTCCCCATATTTGCCCTAACTTATTGCAATCACTCAACTGAAAATGCTTTACTTTGAGTTAGCTTTTGCTTTTCCCAGCATCGATTCTGCCAAAAACAAGCAACCTACGCGCAGCAACCGGTTTCATGTAGAATATATAAGCATACAATTTAGAAAAGCCCTAGTAGTACTGTATGTCAAGTATTTACTTGCTTATTCCAAAGCTACACGACAATAACTTTGCACTCTTCCACAACTACATTTATGCTTCCAAGCAAGTGGTGAAATAAACGAATAAAAGTTTGTAAAATTATCGGCCGCTTCAACTGTGATCAAGTCCAGTTCCGATTTGCGCCTATGCTACTAAGACGTTGCTAGGGACTTCAAAAACTTCGGGTAAAATAAATCGGCTAAGCGTAATCACCCTTAATATTTTTCTACTCAATTGTCATCAACAAAAAAAAGGTACTTTTAATTTGGATCAAGAGCAGGCTATGTGAAGAAACATCAACTTTTTATTACTGTACTTACAACTACCCATTGATTGAAATCAGCGCAGCCGGCTGAATCAATATTCTTATCCTCGACATTAATGATGAGGCCTTGTGGGCAATGCAGGATAAAAAACAAATAAAAGTCAGAAAAGTTATCGGCTGTTTCAATTGTGAGCAAGTTCAGTTCCAAAGTACGCCTATGCTGGAAAGGGAACAAACCTCACGTTTCCAGGAACTCCAGAAGCTTAGGAAAAATACAGCGGCAATGCGCAACTCACTATGATGATTTTCTAATTTTTCTAAAAAATACTACTGTTGATTTTGAAGCGAAGATTGGCCTCGTCAAAAAGCATTATCAAAAATGGATGAAGCCGGCATAGCCGGTTAGTTAAGTTATAAAACAACCGCTAATCACGTAGGTATTCTTTACCTGATAAAGCAAAGGAACGTGGAATGTCGCTGGCCCGACTTCTGACTTCTAAATTTAGTTTAAGGTAAAATGCAATCAAAAAATGATATAGCAACGTGGCGTACTAAGCAGCACTGAATAAGAGTTGTCAACTAAAATAAGATGTTATCTAAAAACTATTGAGGAAATGGTACTCAGAAAAGGATGTATGATTTGATCCTAAAAATGTTATAGGCACAGTTAAATGAATAGTAATCCCCAAAAGCCAGCCTTAAGCTTTTACATTCAACAGCTTCCATCGTAACATGCAAAACAGTTAAGCAATAGATACACAGCAGTTACACTAAAGTTTAAGAAGTCACACATAATTCTGTCATAAGCAAACCACAACAAATTGCAACAACGTACTTCTTTTTCACTCCCTTTTTGATTTGTTCGCGAAGAGAGTTTTACAACTGGATGCAAAGCTCGCCGAGGGGTAACTTTGACCCTGAAATATAAGTAGGTTTACAAGACTATGGATGTACACAGTGAATCAATTACAAGGTGGGGAAGCAAAATTTACAATCTTTTCATCTGAAAAGACCACTACAATGAAAGGATTTTTCTTTAGCCATGTAGTAATTTTCTTGCACCTTTTAAGACTTTTTTCTTTCATAGCTGTTGTCAGCAAGTGTTTTGGTGTTCTTGTACAGGATTTTAACTCCAAGTCATATTTTACTGAATTTCTAACGGTCTTGCTGTCCACCTTAAGTTCACGTGCCATTTTTCGCATGGATTTCGTTGGGTCTTTTTGAATCTTAGATTTGAGAGTCTTGATAAATGTTTTAATAGGTTTTTTGATACTTCCTCCACTTCCAGTTTTTCTAGTAAGTTTTACTCATAATCATTTTCTTTTTTACATAGTAAACAGTTTTTTTCGGACACTCCCACTATTCTTGAAATCTGCTTCGGTGAGACGAGTGCATTCAGCAAATCACACACTCTTTGACGTTTGCTCTCATGATTACTCATAAAGATAGCCATTTCTGAAAAGATATAGATAATAATGGTAGATATAGTTATGACATCAACATACGTAAGCTTTTGAAACAAGTGACGCAACTCTTACTGAGAAAAAGCAACTTAAAGTTCATTGTAAATTTTGCTTCCCCACCCTGTACACATAGCATAGCCACACAGTGGACTAATAACATATATTTCCATTTTCAATGAAGCAATATCAACGACTACAATCGGTTCCAGAGGTTTGAGTCCCACTAGAATCTTTTAAGCACTTTATGTAGCTTCTTGATGATAAATATACCTATGCAAACCTATACAGAAGGCTACGACTCGAGTTTCTAAAAATGCTTGCAGATTCCTTCTGTGCATGCAGAAGGAAAGTGGCACTGTTTATGCAAAGTCTAGCTTCCAAAAGCCAAACAAAAATATTCAAGTGTCTGTCCAAAGGTTATATCGGTGTTGAGCATTCAACTTGCAGTTTCTGACTGTGCAGACAAGAGCGAAACAAGAATTTACAACAGGTGTTTAAGGAGTTTGGGAATTTTTAATCTCATTTTGCCATAGTTTTTTATCACAAAATGCACATGGCAAGCCGATTGTCCTTTTCCCAGCCATTACAAATAAAACAAAACCAAACATCGGAATAGCTCAAACACGATATGGCGAATATTGAACAGCCAATCGGTTTTTGAAAACGCACAAAAAGTGTACAGATCAACCAGTCTGTCCAATACTTAATGGCAAACGTGCCGTGAAAGAAAGACACAAGTGCTGCAAACCGTCATAATGCAAAAAAAAACACTAACACTCAGGTACCATTTAGCTTTGTGGGCTGCAGCGTTCTTTGTTCTTTTGTCTTTCTTCGATAACAGCGAACGCTGAAATTGAGGTTCTGGAGAAAGACATCGAGGAAGGGTATCGACTGCTGAAGATTTTAACATGGAAAACTCCGCTTTTTCTCTGCATGAGCACAGAGTGGATAGATTGGAGGGTAAAAGTGAGCCTGAAGCCATGACATCAACATCGCCGATTTCAGGAAAGTCCTGATCGAGCTTGGTTACTTCATTTACCATCGTGGAAGAGAGATTTATGTTTTTTATGAAACTGCAGTTTTCATCGTTGAAAGGTTGCTCTGCACCACGAGTAATTTCAGTTGAAAACTGCGGATTAGCGATTTTATCTTCTACACCTTCCATCATCTTGTCCGATATATCATTTGCTTTCAGCAATGCATGAATCGACTCTCTTTTCTTCAATGAAAAATTACGCCCACTCAACCACGATTTACTCAAATCAGGTGTAGATTGAGAGCTGCATTATTCAGCAACATATTATTAATGACTTTAAATGCAAGTTTTTGGTAATGATTTTGACTATCCTTAAGTCTCACATATTGATAAGGAAGAAGGGTGGTTTGTGCAGCCTATACGAACGCTTGAACTTTTCAGGTGTTTTCGGAAGAATTTCTTTCATCAAGATGATAGTCAATATTTAGACCAAATTCGACGCTACCAGTTCTAGTATTTTCACAACTCATATTGCAAACACTTAACTAATAAAAAAATCACTAAATCATAAAAACAGCTTTCAATAGCACTTACATTGCAGAACAAAATGCCAAAGGCTTTGGTGTAGAGTCAAGTCTAAATCGGTGTTCAGCTTCGCTTGCGCTACAAGAATAATCATACTTTAAAATGCTATATGAGCAATTCAACCCACGCGTAGTAACAAGATATCTCGGTTTTTCTGATTACGTAGAGGGCTTGCATTAATGCAGGACGAAAACCAACCGAAGTAAGTTTTCCAATACTGGCCAACTCTTCTAATCTCCCGGTTGTGAGTATAATATCTAAGTTAAAAATGTTCGCCACAAAATGACCAAGTTTTAACTATAATGCTTTCGCAAGACTAAACAAACGGTTTGCAATTGATTTCCCACATAAGTTTGGTAAGTTCATCAATACAACGATGGTCAAAATCTATGTCAAAACAATTGAAAAAAAAGAGAGCGAGGTAGGCAATTTCCCAATTCTTTTAAATTTTACCTTATCTTTTTCCAATGACAAAATAAACATAGCACACTGTCCAAGCTCTTTTTGCAGTGCCACTGCAAAAGATGGTTATTGCAGAAAGAAAATTATGTGTTCATGTAAAAACAAATACAATTTAACTCAAAAAATACATCTTAATATCGTTTTCAGAGAGAAAACGCAGCCAAAACTAAGTAATATTTTTATCATTTACCTTCTTGTTTCAACCACAGGCTGATCATTGTCAAAAAAAATTGATTGGTCTCTACTTCGATCTGCAGTTTTTTGCGAGCTCTTGGATATATGCCCTATTATTCAAATAAAACAATTAGTTAAAAACTTCATGCGTACATAAATTAAAAAGATCTGCTCCATGCACCACTTCAAAAACGTGGAGGATGCTCAGTACCTGCTGATCCAAGGTCTTTGATGCAAAATTCAATCATGAGCATCGCAAAAAGTTTTTGTATAATTTATGTAATAGCTGCCAAAAAAAGAGCAACTGAAAGCATGTGTTGTAACCCCATTGCATAACTCAACATCATATCCAACACTTGGTAAAGCGTAAGAGTTTTAAATTTTTCTTTGGTCGCAGAAAAAACTACAGGATTGTACAAAAACAGTTTGTCAAAATCGATTTGGAGTTGCCGATACAGTAGCATCACAAACACCATGAGCAAGAGAGAAAAAAATGAAAACACTTAACATACTAACCAGAATCATACGAACAATACAGATCGTTTCGACTAATTGCTCCAATTATAATAAGCTCCGCCAATTTGTTAATATAAACTTTTCGTGTGAAGTCTAAAGATTGAAAAAAGCTTAGTTATCAAACTGTAAAGTTGCCCTAAGTACCGACATATTGTACACGTCATGACAAAACGAAATATTGATGTGGTATTCAATGCTGGCTGACGCTTCGAAACCTTGATTTTGCGAGAAAAATGTCTGTGTCGGCCTTACCAACAACTCTGTGAAAAGGGCCTGAGCATAGAGTAAACGTCGTGCAATGTATACTAACGATTTTTGTCGAACTAAAAAATAAAAAATTTTTAACTCTAATATAACAAAGTAAAAAGCAAATATGGTTCAATTACTTGCAAATACATTATATTCAGTATTAGCATAGAGAGGTAAGCACTTACTGATTACTGGGCCAATAGGAAGACCAATCTTTTTTAATTCGGCTGCTATTTCACGGTTGGACAAAAACTGCAAAGATTCGATTATTTGTTGCTTGGTCATTTTCTGTGAAAATAAATCAGAAACATCATCAATACAAACGAGTGCCTGCTTAAAATGTTCTCAAATCTTTGTGCTAAAAGGTTTTGCTATATCGTAATTTGGCAATCAAAATGCGATAAAAGTTTGCTATTAATTATTCCAGTAATTAACTGAAAATATACAGCAAAACTTCACAATATGGTAAAACACACAAGTACAACGCCTTAACAGTAAGAAAGTTGTCATGCTGTAGTCTATTTAAATACATATTTACTTTTCCTCGCCTTTCTTGAGAAAAGTGCTTCTGGTACATTTCAAAGTACTGGGCTTTTAAAGCGTTGGATGGAAGTTTGATACCTAAGACAAAAATCATATAACACGCTTTAACGATTCCAATATTTAAGGTTGCACAAACTCTTTCTCACCAAGTTCAGCTAGTTTTTTCCTCATTTCTGCTTTGGTCAAATTGTCAGGAATCTCCATTTCATAAATTTCTACAAAATTTTACTAATCGCAAAAAAACAAATCACATTCAACTAAAAGCTCTATATCATTATCCACCTTTGCAACTAGAAAAACAACAAAGGTAAATGACTGATCTTATTTTAACAAAAGTTACATGATTTCTAGGAACATTAAATGCATGCAGTGGCAATTTCTACTACTCTAAATTGCAACCATAAATTTAACATACGTAATACGTAGGAAACAGAAAACAAAAATGTAGTGTCAAGCTTTTGTCTAGCTTAACCTCAATAAATTAAACAAGAAGTCGCTTAAATATCACATGTAAAGTCATAAAATCAAGCATATCATATCTAAAATAGTTTAGAACTGATTGCTTTAGCAAGACGCAATGAACTGAGCGACAGACATGTCGCCAAAAAAACGCGAGTTTATTGTTCAGAGTGCAACGATGCATGCAACATGGTCAAGACAAACCGGGGTTTACATTAAAGTTGATGATTGGAGAGTTCTAGGAATGGTTTTTGGCGACAGAAACGATATCGATCAATGCCCACACAAATATCGCAAGATCGCAGTCTTCTAAAGTTCTAAACTCTCCGATCATATTGTGCTTGATAAGTTGAGTTTTCACATTTTGTTTTCTGATACAAACTGATTAGATTTAAGAAATCAGAACTTGTACTTCAAGTTACGTCATTATCGTATCACGTCATGCCTCACTTCAAATGATGGGGATCGAGCGACAGAAACAAACAAACATCAGTACCTAACGAAAATCTGCATAACAAAGAGCCAATTAGACATTAACTTCAAAATTTATTTTAAATAATTTCCATAACCAAGGATAAGTACGACAATATACACAACAACCGGCGCGATGGCCTAGCGGTTACAGCGTTAGCTTCGTAGTCGGTAGACCTAAGGTTTATTTCCCAAGTCGAGTCATACCAAAAGACTTTAAAAATGGTATTTACAGCTTCCCTGCTCGGCGCTCAGCATAAAATGGACAGTGCGGAGAACAAACCGGCAAGCTTGCTTGTTGTGTCCTTGGGCAAGGCACTTAACGGGATGCCTCCACCTTTATGTGGCAGACAGGTAGCCTACCCGTACTTCACCGAGTTGCAATTGTGAAGTTGCTAACTCAGCATGTCGTAAAAGGCCACACTTGGGTATCCACCAGTGGCGGTCCACCTTGTTGGTGGTGGGGCTACCAGTCACTCATGACTGGTTCAAAATGAGCTGCCATCTTTCCCCTAGCCTAATTTCAATTAGGTTGATGGCATGAACCTGATTTGCCGTTCGTGCCATTCCTCCATCCCGGGGAAGAGGAAAGGTAATCACAACAACAACACAATATACACAGGTTTAAGTGTATACTGCCGTACATTATTCTTGATGATAACAAGGTACGACAATGTACAGAGGAAACAACATTATTATTTAGGGATGATTCAAGCAAAGACTGGAGGGCCATGGTCAATCATTTTCTCTGGGTCCACTTCAATCATTTCTTGTCGAGCCAGCGTCATAACAATTTACTAGCACCGTTATTAGTGTTTTGTATAGCTAACTTTAATAAAAAGTCTTGACTCAGCTTGAAACTAAGTAGTTAATTTGTGAAACTCGTATGCCTCTACAACAATTGTTTAATTTCCACATACCAACGTCTTTTCCAAAATTTTCAGCAAGGCTTTGCTTCTTAACTAAGTTCACATAGAAAGTAGTAAGGAGTCTTGAGAGCATACACCACTCACAGTGAGCAGGTTTGACTCAACGCTTTGTATTAGAAGGCACACATCAGAACCGTATAGCGACTTGATAGAGATCATGCCGCTGATAAACCACGAGGTATTTCGACAAAGATTACATCATTTTTCTCGTGGAATTCCGCAAAGCGCTTTTTCAAAGTTTACTAAAACAATCAAGGACGTCTTCAGCAGAATTCAACTTTTTGAAAGCCAGCCGCATGGTAATTTTGATAGGACATGCATTTACCCGGGCAACCGAAACAGCTCTGCATGTCCTCCAGTTTAACCTCAGCCATTTCCAAGCATCATTTTTCATATATATTCTTCCATATAGGCCAAGAAAACAAAATATTTACCTTTCTTTGGAAAAAGTTGCTTCACACAGATTTTTCACCAGCACAAAGGTAAAACTTTCTTTTGTTTTACAAACAAGATTTACAAGAGCTGTCTTTGCAAAACAATCTAGTACCAAAAAGTCAGGTGCAGTCGCTGTTGAACACCTTTCTTGCGAACTGGAATGACTACCCCAGTTTGATAATTTTTTGATTCTTTTCCAACTCCATGCCACCTGACGCACTCGAGTTGTACAAAGAACTACTCCTCTGTTCAAAGCTTTCAATAATTCAGGCATAATTTTATCACGACCTGCAGCTTTTCCTGCTTTCAATGACTTGGTAACGAAAGAAACCGCATCTTCGATGACGTCATTTTATGGCAAAGAACGGAGCTGCAACACATCTACCCCTCTTATATAAGCGACAGCGTTCAAGAGATCATAAGTCTTCTTTCCACTTGCACAAAATGTCTTTTTCCTAATATTCGAGCACAGAAAGTTGCTTTTGAATTGTGGCTGCAGAATAAGTCTTCGTCTTCTTTGAAATACGAAGGCAGGAAAAGCTGCAGCACCGGTGGTTAGAGATACGAGAGCAAAGTTGTAAGAAATTTAGACGAAAATTGGTAATCAATTATTGAATCATACAAAAAAGAGCAATGAAATGAACTCTACAACGCAGAATAAACGATTACGTTATACTGTACTGGGGTGAATTCGTGATGTAGTTGGAAACACTTTCTGCCAATTCACAGATGCAAAGCTAATGCCGGAAGCAACACTTTCATGCAGTGGCTCTCCAGCCCTGATTTGCACCACTTGGGCAAATTTTATCAATGAAAAATTTTGTTTTGCAATGCTGCATAGAACAACTAGCATAAAAACAGTTAATCAAATTGCACAAACATTAGACACAAAACAATATATGCTGGACTGCTGCAGTCACTTAGTTCTTCTGCTTCTTTTGTAATTCATGATAAGTTTTTTGAGCTTCCTCCAACTGTATTTGTAAATTGCAAAGATCACAACTATCTTGAATCGCTGCAAAAAGACAATATCTGAGTACTGAAGCATAACCTGCGGTATCAATTCGTTTTACTGCAAAAATGTCGAGTGGGCATTTCAAGGCGCAAACATTCAGGTGGCAGTATGTTACAAACGAGTCCGTTGATCACAGCAAATTGCTAGTGCATTAAAACTAGCATTCCTTCTAGATAAAATAGGGTTTTCACTTAATACCACTATAGGTTAATTCTTTTTAAAGCGTATCAAACAAAGCGATATCAACACCGGAGTTGCTTTCATTGTTGTTTTGCACAATGTTTGTCAAAAAAATGGGCGCCAAAACGGCGAAAAATATATTCAAAGCAAAAATGACTCAAAACGAACGATGTGCAGATATTTCATATGCAGTCTGAAGTGCTTTTAGTTTAATTTGTAAAGTTTGAAAACATGTAGTTGGCAGGCATGCTTGCTTGACGCACTTCTTGAGAATTTTACATTGCACCCAAAAAATCTAGTGATGCTCCTGGCATATAGGTTTCACTTACGTTCACACTTTCACAGTAATAAACAATACAGATTTGAAACATGAACAAATCTTGCACGAGCTTTACGAACAAAGTACGAGACTGAAAAATAATGAAAGCAACAAGGCTGCAGCAGACTAAACAATGTATTTAAACAAGAAATTACCTTGAATAAATGATGACTGAGCAGAACGTAAACTTTGTGGAGCAAAGACACTGAACCATCGAATGGGGTCTTTCACGTCAATATCAGGTTTAAGGTCCTCAACACGCTGCTGGTTTGAGGTATCATCTTCCGAAGAAGAGTGATGCAAATCAGTATCAAGTATATTCTCAGTGTGACGCTTTCGTAATGTTGTAGCATTAGAATCTTTATGAACACTCTCTTCAGAATTTCCTTCCAGTTTCCAATTGCATAATTCAAATACTTTTCCATTGTCTGTAGCATCACCTTCACTGCATACAAGTGGCATAAATGTCTAGCAAAAGCTATCATTGTGTTTAGAGTCATATACGATGCCATTGACTTTCTTCATGTAATTTTGTTGCAATGGTAATAAGGTCATGGGAAAAACTAGTAATTTATACTCGTATTAATTCAATTCTAACCTAAGCCAGTAGTTCAAGGTAAAAAAGCAAATGACAGTCAATTCTATGAACTCTGAATAAACTTTGCAGACATTTTTGCAATAAATATGGGAAAGGTTAAAGCAATAATTTTCCTGCTATATTTTCTTACATTCATTGGTTTGTATAAATTTTGTTAAATTACAAATGCTTTTGAGAAAAAATAGTCAATATGTACCGAATTACTAAGTTTTTCTACAAATTCATATAAAGTTTAATTTTTTTTAGCTCAAAACAAAAAGATGTGCATTGGAACTGTGTTTTAGATCGATCAAAATGAACCAAAGACTAAACCAAACTATGCAAATGTAATATATTTTTGGAAAGAAAATTTCATCCCAATTTGCATGATGTGTATTCTAAAAACATTATCTGGAAGAAACATTCTTACACTGCAACCGTACAAAATTTTAAGAATCATTATAAACTGAGCAAGCCCAATCATGTGGCCACTCAAAAGTCTGTAACGCTTTGGGTCAATAACTTCAGAACTACAGGGTCAGCCCTGAAGCAGAAGCCTCCTGGAAGACTGCAAAGTGTTCAAACTTCAGAAAACATTTTGACCAAGAGCATTACGGACTTTTGAGTGGTCACATGATTGGACCTTCTCAGTTTATAATGATTCTCAAAATTTCATACAGTCGCAGTGTAAGAATCACCCTTTATTAAAAATCATTAACAGTAAATGTATGGTGTTTGCCTGTTCATGACATTTTGAAAATTGATTACTAAATTTACAATGTTGAATTTGAACACTAATTACAAACTTTGCAATCTTGCATTAAACAGCAGCTACTGTTAAAACTCTGAACTAAAAACACAAATGGCAAGTTTTAGCTACAAAATTTCACTTCAACCACTAGTCTAACTGCAACACCCTTGTCACAATAACAATTTCAAATGTGGTAGGTTTTGCTGCCGGACCCTGTACAAGATTAAAATACAGTTTGGGCAATATTTGGTAGCTTTGCTGTGATATGTGGTCAGTATCACAGCCTTCTATGCAAATGATAGCAAGTCGCAACTCCACTGGACTGATTTTTTAAATTTTTTAAGAACCTTGGAGAAAACTGTGCCACAAAAAAAGTAAGTTGCTTGTTCTGCTCAGTTTACAACTAAATTTTAGGTGACAACCTTCCAGTATTGTCTTAGAATATAATCTTGTATAGCAGATTTTAGACCCATGAATAAATGGTTGCTTCCATCAGCCTGATGTTTTATTTCTGATATTAGTGAATTTTTGAAAAAATTTTTCAATTCTACTAACAAAGTTTTTCTTAAACTGCTCTCCTACAATTTCTACCAAGAAATATTAGATTTTGTCTAGTTCTTTTCATAGATTTTAGTTTACATGAAGAATTTTCTTTTTTCCTGCTAATGGTCTCAGAGAATTCACATTGGCATTCTCATGGTTTCCATTACCATAAAACCTCCCAGCCATTTTGTTCAAAACTTAAATATTTCTGCATAATGAAGGAACGAGAAGCTTGAGGTGAAGAAAACATACAAAAGTGCTGAAACAACATTTTGAAAGGTAATCTTTAAAAACTTTTGGAGGGCTTTGTGCACCAAATTCTCAATCACTATCTTTCTGTGAAACATCAATTCTGATGCTTCAATCATACCAAAAACTTAACAGAAATAAGTATGTGTAACCTACACGTTGAGCATACACTTCAAAACTGAACAGGTTTTCAAATTCCATAGCCTAAACATGACATTCATCCAACACACAGTGGTGTTGCTACAGAGGGCAATAGCTACCTGCGCTACACCATCGAGGCTGTGGTGTCAGTGTCGGCATTTTAAAAAGGTGTTGATGTTGGCACCAGCATGGTAGCTTAAATAATTTAAAGAAAAAGGTGTCCAGAGTGAGCAAGTTTTAAAAAATGACACCAGTATTGGTAAAAAATTTGCCAACACCACAGCCTTGCACAGCATTCTATCACTACAGGGTGCGGCAGAAGTAACGCCCTTTTTGTTATTTGAGTGTTCTAGTTTCTGCTTGATTTTCTCTTTGTTTTAAAAATACACTGCTATTGTATCTGAGTCTTCAAATCACTAATTGTTTCTTTTCTAGTTTAGAAATTGTTTATTCATAAATAAATAATTTCATACTTAGGAAATACAAAAAATGGGGTTACTTTTGCCTCACCTTGTATAACTTAAAACCTCTAACTGGCTGCATGTATGGTCCATGGTACCGGCATAAAACTCAGTATTTTGTTAGTCTTTGCAACACGTTATAAAAATGTCTTTGCATTTAAGAGTGCTCAGGCCTGCCACATGTCTATACTACCAAGGTATTCTGAAGAGAATTCATCTGCAGATCAGTAATCATAATTCTCCTACTTGCCATTACAATACAGGTTGCAGCAAAAGTGACGCTATTTTTGTATTTCTTAAGTGTGAAATTATTTATTTATGAATAAACAATTCCTGAACTAAAAAAGAGGCAATTAATAATTTGAAGACTCAATTACAAAAACGATGTATTTCTGAAATAAAGAGGGAATTAAGCAGAAACTAGAAAACTTAAATAACAAAAAGGGCGTTACTTCTGCCGCACCCTGTATTTCTATTAGCAAAAACAGTTCATTATATCACGCATGCTTCATGCATTCATTTATTCTATAACTTAAACCTGAAATAGCAGACATTTACCATTGCTATCACCCTTCAGTTTGCCCACACATTATCATCATTGTTATTATTATATTATAACTGCCATACTTTTATAGGTCATGATAAAGCCTTTGCATTTATGCATATAACATTGTTGAGTTCCAAATGCTGGAAAATTGCCAGCAACAGTACTTACTGTTGGCAATAGTGCACTTCTATCGCAAGGCTGCAACCAAGCTGTAAAGTGCTTTTGGCCAAAAGCTCGACATCGTAACATTTAATTGCACTGAGCTTTAGTGTCAATGACCATAAAATCCCTGCTGCTAGTGCTTTCAGCATCAGTAAATATTAAAAAAGGTTTAAAAGTTGCAAACTAAATCTTTTGCATTGTAGATAACAAACTTCCTAATACAAGCAGAGTTTAATTGATGAATTGTAACTGACCTAGATGTGATCATACATAAAACCACTTTGGTAAGGTGTACAGGTTATTTTTTTATAATCTTGCAAAATTACCATATTGGTTACATTGAACTAGATATTACTTAAAAATTGACATCCAAAATATGGTGTAACTACCTTGACTCTATACTAGCATACTCCCACTTTCCTATCATCTTAAAACCATTGTTTTTTGTGCAGAACCAATACCATATCTCTCTGCAAAGTGAAGTAGATTGTCATTCACAAAAAATTACAGTGGAAAGTTTGGAGGGGAAAGCTTTTGAAGTTTTAAAAAATCCTCAGAAAATGTTTTATGCTTGCTTTCCCTCTCGCAGTTTCTGGCAACTTTATTGTGAAAGAAGATACTTAAATTCTGTACCAAAAGGAAAGGTGGGTTTAAAGTGATTGAAATGCACAATGTGAATTTTTTTGAGACAACTGCCTAGAGGAAAAAAATTTTGCATGTGAACTGGAACATTTGTAAAGTACCAAAAAAACACATATTCCATGTTAGAAATTGTGAATTATTGAGTACAATTTCATAAGCAGAATTAGGCAAATTTGTCTCAAAAATTCATTATTTATCTATGGGTCTGAAAACTTGCTATACAAGACTATATTCTAAGGCAAAGCCGGAAGGTTATCATTTTAAATATAGATCCAGATCAAGTAACTTACCTACTTTCCAACCAGTTTATTCCTACACTCCAGGAGTAGAATTTTCTTTTTTTCTCAACAACTCTCACAAAAATTTTACACATAAAACTTAAAAACACTATTTCTTAAAATTTGTGAAATGCAAAAGGAAGTGCAACTGAGTAGCAAACCCACTGCAATTTGAGTGAAAGTCTGTGACACTGACCACATGCCACAATGACACAGGCAAATTTTTCCCAAAATCCATACTAAATCTTGTATTTCTTATATTGGAATCTGTGACTAAAAAGAGAAAAAAGCTCTTTCTGAGGATGGAATTTGAAACAGAATTACTATATAAAACAAAGACATGACTTGACATCAACGCATCTGTGTTTTATCAGATAGCTAGCATCACTTCACAGAAGTACAACAATTCCTAACAAATAAAACAGATACAGTATTTGCAGTCCTTCTAAACAGTGCATGTCCACAAGATGAACTTACTTTAAACCCAGGGATGTGGAAGCAGAAGCTGGAAGTGGTCCTTTTTCTGTGGAAGCAGAAGTGCGAAAATTCTACCACTTCCACTTCCACATAGGATATTTAACTTCAAGAGTAACTTGGTGAAAAAGTTTTGTCCATTTTCCAATGTGGGTGAAGTGTTGTTGTTGTTACCCAACCCTTCAAAGGAATGGGACATGGCAAAACACCATGAAGCCCCAGAAGCCAGGCAACTCCCCATGGCCTGGACCAGAGGTCATAGAGACAAAGAGTCACCAAAGAGCAAGAGGTGCAGAGTTTGTAGTTAGACAGTGCATAATGAGATGAGAGGTGTCCTGGGACGAGTGTCCACAGGCACTACATGAAGGATTCTTGATTCTGCCAATTCTAGAGAGATAAAGAGTTTAACAGTAAGCTGTGTTTGTTGCAGCAAAGATGAGAGAGGGCAGAGCGAGTGAGACAAGAGAGCACAAATTTCTTAGTGGAAATCGAGGAAACTTGGGCATTGAAGAATTTTGATGAGTACACCTCCAGTCCAAGAAAGATCAGAGTGAATATGAGAGGTAAGAGGAAAGAGTTTACAAGAGATTGCAGAGGGCACAAGTAGTGCTCCTCATTTGGCCACCTCATCAGCTGCATTGTTTCCTGGGTGGAATGAGTGTCCAGAGGCCTATTGTAGCCTAATAAAACAGGAGGAGAGAGAAGACAGTTCTTGTCAGATCTGCCAGAGAGATTGAGGTAAGAGGAAAGATGGAGGGGAAAACAAGGTGGCGAGGACAAAGCAAGAGTCAGATAGGAAGAAAAGAGATGAGAATTGGCAGACTTGTTGGTGCTGCCGAGACCAGCAAAGAGCTTGCAGAATGGCACAGGCTTAAGTGAAAAAGCTTGAAGATACTGGGCCTTCCAAAAAAAAGGAGTGGCCTCAGTGCCACAAAGAGAGCAAGTATGCCAAGCCACCTTTGCCAAAAGGAAAAGGATCAGAGCCATCTGTCCAGATCACCAGATCATGAGGTGGGAGAGAGTCAAGGTGGATGAAAACCATACCTTGGTGAGAGAGGGGGATCAGAGTGGACTCCACAGTGAAGGAAAGCAGGTTCCAAGGAGGTTAGGGAGGGCAAGCAAGAGCTTTACTTGGAGAAGTAGAAGGAAGAACAAGCATGTGAGTGGACAAAAAAGCTCTCCAGGACGATCTGCAGAGTCTTGGTTTCACTCCTAGTCTGGCCAAACCTCAAATGAAAAAAGTTGGGAGACGAAATGCCCACTCATAAGTGACATAGCAAAATGAGTCAGTGTGACTCGAAGAGGAGGTAGAGACACTTCAGAGAGGACAAGTGGGATAGGGGAAAGCAAGAAGCAGCCAGAGATGGCATGACTAGCTGCACAGTGAAGGCATTCCAATTTGGTGATATTGGTAATGCTTAGAAAAGGAAACAATCCAGGTGTAGCATAAATGAGAAAGGGCTGAAGAAAAAAAAAGCTGCACCAATCAACAGCTGCCTTAACATGGTGGTGCAGTCCACAACCCCATTTGGGTTGGGTCAAATTGGCTGTTGGCCTTCCCATGGGTCCCAGTTACCCCAGGCATTCCCCTCACACAAACAGTGAAGTTGCACGGTAAGTCCGAATAAAAGTGCAACTCAGTAGCACCGGAGAACGAGAAAAATATAACTAGCATCACATTTTATATTGATTACAGGTAGGAAAAAGGTAGTTTGGACTATAAAACGTAGCCCATAAAATGACGATTTGATTAAACTTAACTGATTTCGCTTAGGGGGTTAAAAACACTGAAAAAGAAATTACTCACAATGGAAACAACTTGATCATTCTACATCAGTGCTCTTCAACAGGGGTTTTGCAAAACGTGTAGTTGTGTTCCATGAGGGGACCACAAAAGTTCTTTGTTTATTACTAGTATTTATTTCTTATTTCAGTATATTGATTTCTCATATGTAAAGGTGTTCCATGTATATAAATAGTTAATAATGGAGCCTTGTGATAGCAAGTTGCAGATTGTGATGTAATCCTGTTTACAACTCAAATAACGACTGAATTTGCTAACTCCTGTTGTTATGTGATAGTGCGTTTGTGACTTCAGTTTTGCTACACAATATTTGCTCAGATGCCAGGAATTTCACCACCAGTAATTTTACCGAATATTAATTGTAATTCTAACTCTAAAACTAAACCAAGCCCTAATTTCAACCCTGACCAACCCAAACCCTAACCCCAACACGTTGATCCATGCTTGGGATGTGCAAAATTACTGTGACAAATTTATCATGTGACATAATTGCTGGCAGCCCTCATTGCCTATATCTTTATCCATACATGACACCCCTGTTTTTACATTTTCTCTTATGTGATTAACTTCTTGTGAAGAGATACGGTATATAAAAAAAAACAACTAGTACCAGTACGCGTGTACTTTGTAACATTTCTTGCAAAGCTAGTCACATTATGTGCTAATCCAATCCACTATATAAACCCAAAATTATGAGCCACAAACCCTGATCAACTGACCAATCAGGAGGACAAAATAACAAAATTAATTACAACAGTGAAATGATGTTAAGTGTAAAGTAGCCACAGCTAAGCAGGGACAAGCAATATAACTTGATCAGGTAGGCTACTTCTATAGCACACAAGTTTCAAACACTTATTTGATGAGAGCCAACGGAAGCAATATTCAAATGAGTTTAGACATAACTTAAACCTACACTTACTTGCAATTTAAAGTAATTGAAGAATGCATGGTAGATGGGTAATGCAACTTAGAAACACGATTGATTCCAATAGCATAACGAGCTTTTGCAAGATAAAAAAAACCATCTTTCATGTGGGATTCTAAAATCTGTTTTTTGACTTCTAGTTCAGATAGCAATTCCAAGAGCTTAATACACTGAAGATCTAGCAATTTTTCTGATGACTCCATAATGCAAATGGAGCTGATCTAATTCTGTTCAAGTGTTCAACACTTTAATTACACAGAGTTATAAAGCCAGCTTTACAAACGTTTTGACTCTGTAGAAAAGTTTTACAAAATAAAAAAGTTCTCTCGTTTTTAGCACTAGACTAGCGTTCATTCTACTTAGGGTATTTAATCACTTTGACTACCACCCCCAGTAAATACTTACAGAACTGAATCCCCGATTTTCAAAGTTAAACTCATGACAGGATTTGTCTCAATCAGCCAATTGGATTAAGTTTAGTTTTGATCCAGTAGCCGAAATCCATGGTGGAACTCAACTTCGTTAAGATGATTTCAGGAAGTTGTTCACCAGGCAATAAATACAATTAAGTATTACCTTGAAGACTGAGAAAAACCGTTTGAGTCGCTTTCTCGGAGAAAATTAGCTTATCAACGAAAAATTGCATGTTATGAACAGAAACGATGGTAAAACCTCACCATTTATCTACAAGAAATTAATAAGATCAGCGACGCTACCGCTACTTTAGTTTTTTGCAAGATTTAAAATATATGATATTACATAGGTTAGTTTAACGAAATGCAATAAGTAAGTGAGCACAAAGGTCAACCACACATTTCTTTCAAAAATGTTTGTTCGTTTTGGTGTTAATACATCTTCTTTCAAGGATAATAACCTTTCTACAGCAGCGCTTGATGGCACTACTGTATTGATAAATAGGACTAATATGTCTAAATCTTCAAACATATTGGAAGATACCAGTGTTGTGCGGCCATTAGAGCCTTGTCTTTGTAAAAAAGATTCCAAAATTTGTCTCTCGTTCTTTTAACTCGGTTCTTCTTGAAGATCGATTTCATTAAAAAGTCTTCTAAAGCTTTTAGAGAAACCTCCCTTCCAGAATCTTCTGTGTTTGTGCTGTACTGGAATCTCGATGTTTTGCTTTTGATCGCTTGCATAAATGATGTCATTCCGTTTGTTGTTAAGTTTTGCACTGATTCTACATCTTCGTCTACGATGGGGGCGAGTAAATGCAGCCGCTTCAACTTAAAATGAGAGTGAAAAGAGAAAGCCAAGACAAAATTTTGGTGGTGTAGTAAATTTCCAAGCCGTTTTAGTAACCCAACTTTTATTGCTGTCAAAACTAAAGACAAGCAAATTGATTGGTTTGCTTCTATCAACAACAAATTCAACTTTTTGATTGATGTGGTTACGGATGGTAATAATATGCTCATGTAAGCATTATCTTCTCCTAGCAGGATGTCGAATGCTTGACATACTGGATTTATAGTTTTAGCCTATTCTTTGAAGAAGTTGATGTTCCCTAAAAAATATTTACACTCATCTTCAAATTTAAAAAAATATTGGAAACTACGAGTCTGTCTTCTTTTCTAAAAGCCTCGCTGTCAAGAAACAAACTCACCTCAAGTCAAAACAAATCCTGAATCTGATTAAAATAAGTCCAATGATGCATGCATTACTTACCTTCTTTTTTCTCTAATTATTATTAATCTCTTTCTAGGCTTATTACACCTCCCATTTTAGCCGGGATAGTCTCGATTTAAAGGCTTTTGGTTGGTTGGTTGGTTTACTCCTCCTATTCCTTAGGACGAAGGTATGGCGCGAACAGTAATTCAGGTGTACTAGGGGGAAGTGGCAACTCATTTCGAACCAGTCATGAAAGCAAATTATTGACTGGTAGCCCCACCACTAACAAGATGGACTGCCATTGGTGGGTGCCCAAAAGTTGCCTCTTTCAACATGCTGCGTAAGCAGATTTACAATTCCAACCCGGTGAAGCACAAGTATTATAAGGCTTCGTCCCGGTAAGTCGACCAAAAAGTTCCGGTTAGGCATTTAGTCAGCTAGCATAGCCCGAAACGAATATTAGCTTGTTGTGAACTTGTGATTATTCTGTTTAGACAACTTGCTGAAGAATAAAGTATGATCTTGTTTTTTGTTTTGCTGTACTCAACCTAAATAATTGCTAGGACATTGTAGCGGGTAACCAGTAGAGGGGTGATTGTTTTTGAAAGGACTTATTTGCAGTTAGGTTATTGAAAGGGCTTGTTTCGTATCATTGCTTGTTTGGATTTCCTTCGGCAAAAACCATTTGCCAACTTTTCATTTTATTGAATTTTCAAAAAATACTGGTAAGTAGTTTTTCTTTATATGACAGCTTACATATTTAGTCTTCGATCAGGATCTTCTTTAAAAATTTCTGTGCTAAATTAAAATTATCTTTAAATGCCCAAACGAAAATACAACTTTACTAGTGATATCAAAAGATAATACCCAAATTTAAAACAAACTTTTGACAGCAAGGTGCTCTGCAATTATTATCTACATGTTTTTCAATTAGCCATGGCGGACGCTCAGATGATGACGACCACTTGGAAACCAAAAAACACAAATCTTCTGGTGAGTCAGTTGTGTTGTCATCTCGCATGACACACTTCTTCAAAATTGCTCATTTTGATGACTCTCTATACTCAGCAGCAAAAGAAGCAACTTTTGCGTATCACATTGTTGCTCGCGGACAGTCACTTAAAAGTTTTGATTGAACCTCTAGGCTTGTGTCAAAATTTTTTGAACCTAAATTTACCAATTTGTCGACGCGATGGCGTAGTGGTTGGAGCGTTCGCTTCGCAATGGGTAGACCTAAGGTTCATTCCCCTTGTCGAGTCATACCGAAAGACTTTAAAAAATGGTATCTATAGCTTCCCTGCTTGGCGCTCGGCATTTATAGGAGGTTGTGGAGAACAAGCCGGCAAGTTCGCTTGTTGTGTCCTAGGGCAAGGCACTTAACGGGTCGCCCCACCTTTATGTGGAAGACAGGTGACCCGGAAATGGCAACTCCCAAGCGAGTGCGGACTTACCGTCCAAAATATAGCGATACAATTCGCTTTCTCGTGAATGGAGGATAAATATGGTAAATAAAAAAATAAATACAAGGAGAAAATGTGAATCAGTGCTTCTCAGTTGCACTGCCCCGATAATTGCTGCTGAACTGCGCCGAGAATTAGATAAAGCGAATTTTAATTCCTTTACTATTGAGGCTTTGAAAAGAAAAGAGGTCAAAATTGTTCCTGTTGTTCGCTATTTTGTACCTGGTGTCGGTGTGAAAGTAAAACTGTTAGAATTTAAATCACTACAAGGTGAAACTGCTGTAATACTTAGCGAATACCTGGTTTCGGTTCTTGAGCAAAATGAGCTTAACTCTTTTGCTCCCGCGAAAATAGCGAAAAAAAAATGTCCGTAAGGTGGCAGCGCGAAAAACTGTCATAATCAATCATAATTAATCATAATTATGTACCTCAAGTTTGTTTGTAAATCATTACTCAGCTGTCTACTTCTACATTAAGTGTGATATATCGTTGAAATCTAGATTTCTTGAGGATTTCAAATAGAAAAAAAAATTTTTTTTGAATATGCAAATTTTATGCAAATGAACCCCCCCCCAACTGGGGGGTAATTGTCTTCAAAATTAAAGAGGTAACCTCACCTCAAAGATCACTACAGATTTTATTTTCTACCAATTTTGTTAGAAATGGTCGCAAAATGATGCTAAGGAAATAAGCTTTCAAGGTACATCAATCAAAACTTACCTAAAAGCCTAGGTTTTCTACAATTTGCAATTTTCTGAGGCACATGACCTTTTTTAGACCGGTACCGACCGGTACCAAATTTTGGTAGTTAAAATCAGTACCTAAATAATGATCAGTTATTATCTGCCAGAGGTTAGCCTAAACCATGTAACATTAAGTATTTTTGAACCGGGAATTTCTTCAAGATTCAGAAAATATTAAGTTTAAATAGAATATGCTGTCACTAACAATGAAACAGCAGCTTGTTTACACCCTTCCCATGTGTTGAGAAACAAGGGGGATACAGCAAACTTTGATTTAGAGAAGCCAAACTTCTGCTAGCTTTTAAACTTGTATTTTGCTTCTTGTCTCCTTGGAAATTTGATACAAAATGACGACTTTATTGGTGAAACATTTGCAATTTATTTTATCTTTTTATAGGGTGTAGTTTTCCTAAAAATTATAATTTAGTGAAGGTAAGTCAAAAAATTTTGGGGGGTTTTGAACTGACATGATGTACAGTACTCATTTTTGATCAGTAAATATCATATACCACGTAGTCTAAACTATTTAAAGTTATATATTGCTGGAAAGCAAATTTCCTAAGCTTTCAAATGTAACCGGTATTTAGCAACATATGATATTTTTTACGCACTAAATTTACTTTTATTTACTTACCATTCAAATTTGTTTGGGGGGGTTTTGAGACCCCTAAAAAATTTGAAAATTTAAAAAAGTAAAATTTATCATTATCGCTTGAAATTTTGTCAAATGATGCCCCGAAAGAGTAGTTTTCGGACTGTGTCAATGATAAAGGGTTTGGTATTGTGATAAAGATGTAATCTCAATTTGATTTTAGCGTAGTTGGCACGTGCTGAGAATTTGGCCGATTTTGTCGTCTGCAACTGGGTTCTTGGTGTTTTTAACCGTTTTTGGGTATAAAAATCCAAGAATTAGGACACAAATTATACATTTTCCGATGCGTGAGTAAATAAGCGTGATCTTTTGAAGATTTTATGAAAATCGGATGAAAAATAAAGTCACAAATCGATTTTTTAGTAAACTAATTTTGTAACTCAATTTAAAAAAATTTGAGGGAAACACTGAAAACACGAGATCATCAATCGATGATTGCGGGAGCGAAAGAGTTAAAGAAAAAGTTGTCGACTTTTGTTCAGACAATTGTAACACCAACTTTGAAGGTGTGAAAAGAAGGGGCTGAATAACGTTTTCTTCAAAGTGAAAGAAAATATTGGAAGAAATCTGATAGGCTTTGGATGTGCAGCTCACATTGTGCACAACTTCCTTCAACATGCTGTAAACCGATGTTTCCCAAACTGTATGCCGCGGAAGATTTGCAGGTGGGCCGTGGTATCCGCGAGTCCTTGCAAAATGCTTTTTATTGTTGCAAATTTTTTGCCAAACTCAAGAAAGTGCTGCTATTACAGGTCACGTTGAGAAAAGTAACGATGTTTTTCTTTTTTAGAAATCAGCACCATTTGGGGCTGCATCACGCGATTTCCAAAGGTCGTGGCCCAGAAAAGTGGTGATCTCCAAAAAAATTGAAAGAAAGGTCATTACTATTCTCGCTGTTGCCTGTGATGCTAGTCGACATCAATTGGAATTGATTCCAAGGCTGGTTTGCCGCGAAATTTGTTCACATGATTTCCTGTGCCGGCAGACAAAGTAGTTTGGGAACCACTACTGCAGACAATCTCCCAGGATATGTCAAAAGTCTTGTCAAAATTAACAAATCTACCACCTCTTTCGCTTAATAAGGACACTTCAATGAAACTAACAGGTGTGCGGGACGTAAAAAGTAAGAAATCGTAAGTTTCACAATCTTGTGATTAGGTATCAACCTAAAACCTAAAAGAAATAAAAAAGTATCGAAATAGAAATGAGTAAGCTCGCATTTTATTCATGATCTCATCTGACCTTTTAATTTTCTGCTTTTCTAACGACCACCCTATATTTGATGGCGGCTCGTGGTGTGAAAAGCTTTACTCTAATTTAAAGAGATGTTAAATCTTTTATGGAATTCTTATAGTCACCATCTGGAAATTTCAATTAGGTTTTAAATCGAAAAGAGCACACAGCAGAGTCGTGAAATTTCACAGCTACGTACAACTAGCTTTCCCACAGACAATTTTGTATTTTCAGTTTTTCACTGCTTGATAATCAAATTATCACAAACTAAGCTCTGTCTGGCTAAAGTAAAAAATCGTTTTCAATATTCTTAGTTGATAAGATATTCTTTACAATAGCGGTAGCGGCATCACAATTTCTGCAAATAGCGACGCTGCCGCTACATGAGAAAAAGTAGCGGCGCTACCGTTGTCACTACTTTAAAAGTAACGCACGACAGCCCTCCTCTGAATAAAATAATAGAATTCACTTCTGCTCCAATACCGTTGTTGCTTATGCGTTTCCCACTATTTGCTGTATTTTGTGTTATAGTGTACTATAAGATTATTGCTTATTTTGATTCAAACCCGCGCCATTATTTTAGCTTAATTCTACCGTTTTTGCCATTGCAAGATTATGCTTTGTTTAAATGGTAACGTCACGCTACGCCTAATCCATCACAATCACCACTTAGGCGGCGTGAGATTGAGTTTGTTTTTTCAATTGCTACAGTACTTCTTACATGACAAACTACTGGACAATTCTAACTTACAAATCTTGTGCGCCCAGTCATTTAAAAATTTTAGTAATATATTGCTGTAGCAAATAAGTTGCAAGTTTGCTCCAATGATGTTGGCCGTTCTGGCCGACGAAACGTTAGCCTAACTAAAGGTAGAATAGAAATTTGTATGGTAATTATTACTCGCCGGTATAACAAAAGTTTAAATTTAATTTCGAAAAGATTAGTTAAATGTTTTCCAGCTTCTGGGCTGTGGCATCGTTGCCAAGTGAGCCATGAAACAAGATAAAACATAATTTACATTATTCATTGGTCCGAACTTGCAGTAAGTATTAAAGTTAAAAATTTGTAGTCATATTTCCTCGTTACAGTGTTCAGGGCATACGAGTATGGCTATACCGGTAACGTAAACCTCAGAGCAGACTTTTGTCATGATCCCACAAAATGTAAAGAAAGTTTGGGCCAAGAGCCAAAAAGATAACAGAAAAAACTTCTCTTTTAATGATGATGGCAGGCCAGTGCCGGATTTAAGTGTGTATAGCCCCTGGGCAATAGACCTTGTCGAGGTCCCTAGTGCATGCTTGAAGCTAAGGTCACATTGCGACCAAGAGAAAAACGACCACATTGCAAGGAATAAAAAATAACGACGGCTCCAAAAAAGGCGTTGTTTGCGGTTGATCTGTCGAAACAGGCGGGAGCGGAAGAGATAGCTTTTAACAAGACTGGCAGGCTTCAGTTGGTAAGCAGGTGAGTATACACTGCGCATAGCAGCCCTAGCTCTGGTCTACTTTTGACTACTGCAGGCCCATGTGGTGCCGCAGACTAGCTGTCCTGCAAAAACCTAACAGGTTTGAAATCTGCTGGAGTGCTGGTTACTCACAGTATCTTTAAATTAAGCTTTAACCGCAATTCATCGCTTTTTGTCAGAATACAATATACCACAGCTTTTGATTCTTTGCAAGATTGCACGTCGCTACTGCTCTGAAATTCAACCGTTCGGTGCGAAGCGGCCTATGGCGAACTAGGGCCATAGCATGCGTATTCATTTTATAACTCTTTATGATGTCACTATCCAAGTTGTTAACGCTTTGCGGTGCATTTTTTCGCATTGATTTGCCACATTGATACCTCATTCGAGGATAATAGATGGTAAGCAGCTAATAGTAGGTAAAGACCTCGTAGTTCTTTCTTCTTTTGTCTCAAATTAATGACGTTTTGTGAAGGCTTCTGGGCACGTGCCCAGGTTTGACCCATCGTAAATCCAGAAATGTGGAAAGCTACACTGCTTTGAACCAAGGACGTATAGGCAGTGGCGTACGCAAAAAGTTTCCAAGGGAGTCCAAAGTTTCATCACAATCGTGTGACGTCACAAATCAACTTTATGGGGAGTGCCAAAGAGACGAAAAATCGAAATCCAGGGCGAACTCCGAATACTCGGGAAAAACCTGCTTTTGCTTTTGCTAAAACTGCTTGGATTTGGTTTCCATTTTTAGGGTCCGAGGAGGGGGGCATGGCAGAATGGCTTCCTCCCTCGGTACGCTAGTGCGCATACAGCTTAGGTTTGTCCCTTGTGTTTTACAGCAGTTGAAACAAAATCTGTCAGTTTGCTGGTGCAGTCATAAGCAAATACATCATTGCATACTTAATATGACGTTTTTATATCTGTTTGTTGAATTGTCAATGCAGAAGTGCATTAAGTTTTTATGGCACGAGCTATATTTCACTGATCTGAAGTCTTGACGGGCCGCATAAAGCTGGTTTTTGGAGTTCAATTGGTCTACGTCAAAGTCTGGTGATCGTTGCGAAATGAAAGAACATTTTTTGAAATTTTAAAATCAATTGTTTTTAGCATTAGCGTAACATTTTTATATAATACCGAGGTAAGGGAGCTGAAAAGAGTTCTGTCTCTAAACAAAGACGAAGACCCTTTTTTGGATCAAGCTTTTTTAGAGAGAGCTTTTTGCTATTTTCAGCTGCAGAATAAACTTAAGACCTTTTTTCCAAAATCAAACTGTTCAGGGTGAGTTTGTAGGCTTACCATTTTCAAAATAAGCCAGCCTAGTTAAAAAATATTTTTAAATTATAATTGCCTTTTTGTTTGTTGTCAAGATGAAAAGAGCAATACTAAAATACGGAGATTTATGAAACTACAAGAATGAGGAAGTTTTCACGGATATGTAAAAAACTCGAATTTAATTATGGATCAAATTCCAGAAATACAGAAATTTACGGATATGCTTGATTTAACTCAACTCAGTTATTTATTTGATTCAAGTCGGTGGTTATTACTTCTACAGTTATTATCAACTTCCGTAAATTTTTGTATGCGATTTCCATAGGCTACTTCTTTAGTGAGCAATTTTTCGGTAAGTCTGTGATTTTATTTTTCGAATAAATTTTCGAATTTCATGGTTATTTTGAATTTCTGTCAGTATTTTCATAACTCATTATAAATTTTCCTAATTCCATAAGTTTCTATATTTTAGTAATATCCGATGGAAATCTTTTTTAGTGGGGATTAACATTCTGAACTCGAATCTTGTTACTCACAGTTTTTAAGAGACTAGTCGCGGGCCGCACTTTGAACCCCTGGTCCAAACCTTCTTTAATCCAAGTAGTTTTAAATTATAAATCCGAAGAGAACGGAAGTTCTATGCTCCTGAATCATAGATACCTCCCGCATTTACGAGATCAAAGCAATGCGTAGCGGTAGGCCAATCAAAGAGATACATAAGAGCCATGATTTCCTCAACTTTTTTGGACCTAAGCTTTACATATAGCATGCATTAAGCCGTTTTTGAGTAGAATAGCAAACCCTAAGGCTTGAAAACTGTATGTGTTAATGCTGTTGATTGTTGATCCTTTTTGAACTTCCGTATCACAAATTGCTTCTCGATTAGCCTATTTTTGCACGAGTTCGAAGGTGCAAAAAAATTCGATTTCTTGGTTATTAACTTTTTCGAGGCACAACTGCGAATGCTGGAGCTATTTTTTTAAGATTTCTCTCTTTGCATTTCATTCAGTTTAGGCTATGTTCAATTTATTGGCATCAAATCAATATTATGATTAATTGCAGTTAAAGCCTTTTCACGCAACGTAGGATGCCAAATTATAAAAGAAAATTAAATAAGGCTAAGGATTATAATTTTTGATGATCTTTGTATTTTTCTACAAAAATCTTTAGGAACCCGGGCTTAGTGATTTTCCGATAAAGGCTATGCAACTTTACCAAATGCCTTAATTAAATAGCCGTGGTAACCTACGGTATAGCTTACTAGAGATTACTTGAGGCATCATCTTTCATCGGAAAATAGGCAAATCAGAGGTGGCCAGTAACAAAGTAGCTCTACTTACGTAAACGGCTTAAGTAGGTTTTTTCAATAACGGGTGTTGGAAACAACAAATTGTGCGTAATTTATTTTTCTATCTTGCATCGTCAGCGGTTTTGTTTTGTTGACACGTTGTGTGGGAAACATTGTTTTGAAAAGATACTAGAGAGCGTGTTGACGCGGGAGGAAAATTGTTTTTCACAAATCAGACTACAATTAAGGACTGTTTGACTGGTTCATTCATTCACGCGTATGAGCTCATGCTCGGTTTGCATGCCTTTCGTCAGACTGGGCCACCACGACGGGTAGACTGCTTGGCCCCACCATCTGTCTGCCACATAAAGACGGAGGCATCCCGTTAAGTGCCTTGCCCAAGGACACAACAAGAAAGCTTGCCGGCTTGTTCTTCACACTATTCCTATTTTGCTGAGCGCCAAGCAGGGAAGCTGTGAATACCATTTTTAAAGTCTTTTGGTATGACTCGACAAGGGAAATGAATCCCAGGTCTACTGACTGCGAAGCGGACGCTCTAACCATTACACCATCGCGCCGGTTTTTGACTGGTTATCTGCCATGTATTTCCGACACTTTAAGAGTTAGTTGGACTGTGTCTGTTTTTAACTGGTTTTGATAGCTTAGCAGTGCTGCCTTTCGTATTGAAAATATAGTTAAAGCCAGGCCCCACGAGAGAGGGGTACAGCCGGTGCGTCGCACCAGAACCCGTAAGAGTCTAGAGGGCCCATAAATATCAAAGTTCAAAATTGCAATGAGCAAAGATGCATGAATGTTTTATTGTTGCTCTAAAGCTGAAAGTGATTTCCATGTTCACTATAACAAACAAATTTTTGCAGGAACGTTGTGGAGAAGGCATTTATACTGGAAATTTAAGCTCTATCTAATGTCTAACTAACCTGATGTCAAACTTGCAAACGTTTTCAGAATCACTGTGACGAAAAAATGAAAAAAATTCAGTAGTACAATAGCCGAATGTAGTCGTTTGGCTTGGTAGTAGTAGCCTGGTAGGGTAGGTTAAACGAAAAAATAAGATCAAGGAATCACAAGAGAGTATCAAAACTTGCTATGTTAAAATAGTATAATGACTGACGCAACAAGACAAGCAACGACGCCATTGATGCACAAGAAAGTGAACATGGCGCGGTCAGCGTTTAGACTTCGGTTCACTAGTGCAGATGAGAAAAATGACAATAGGCTAATGTGGTTTTCGGCTACCGTCGCGTGCATTTTATTGCATATTTCCTAAACTTGCCACGATAGGCGTATGAAACTTAGCAAGCACATAAAGTAGAGATGTACGGTGTACTTCAATGCAAAAGACGAAAGTTTGGCAAAATGTTGGTTGCTTTTTTTCCTAGCGCCAACAACTACGATGGACCGCCATCACTGTAATGTTCCAACACTTGGAATGGTGCATGGTGCACGTACTTAATACTTTAAATGCTTGGCACAGTAGTTCAATTTATTATAATCAAATTACAGCAATATGGAAACTTTTAAGATACTACCACATGGGGCTAGTACACCGCAAACTAACGACGAGTTCGTTTAATAATACTCTTATTCTGTTTGTATATACAATAATTCTATAATTTGTGTTTGTATATTTCCGTAAAAAGTAAGTTTGTAAAACTGTTTGTTAATGATTTCATTTGCAATGAAATATTTTAATTTTTGTAAGTGAATTGATTTGTTGAAAAAAGATCGCTGGCAACCCTTACAATCTTGTTATATTTTTTCCGAATCTGCCCATCAAAAATTTGAACTATCTACATAAATCCGAAGCACAAAAGAGGAAAGAAAAAAGGAAACGTGTTGATAATGCAAGAAGAGGATTGCAAACACTCTTTTAATGCGGTATTAAAAAAAGTCAATATGATTTTAAAAAATACACAGATGCAAATTTGGAAGAAGGGGAAAGTGTAGGTAACAGTCGAGATCAAGATAGCCTAAACGGAAATGAGATCGAAGCTGACAAAGAAACAAATTCAGAGGCATGTACAAATATTGTGGTTATAAATATTAATTCAGAACCTAGACCTGGTACCGGTGATAAGTATGTACATTCCAAAAATCAGGCAGACAGTGCAACAGAAATTCGTAAATCAAATAGTGAATCAATTAAAGCGGTTCCAGATAAATTTGAAAAAAAATAGCACTGATGGGCTTGTGAGGCTTGACATTGGATTTCTCACGGCAAAAATTCCTTCTCAATAAGATATAGAAAATTATGTTACCAGAGGTCATATTGACTTTCCTTTGACTAATCCTAAACATGGTAACAATCAAACATTTCCACAAGGTATACTAAAGTTTAGAAATATAAATGCAAAACAGCATACCAGAGACTGGCTTGTCTGGAGTCAGCATAAGGAGTCGCTATATTGTTTTCCATTTCGGCTCTTTTCGAACAGTGTTTGTTGTAGGATGAGTGCATCCAAATCTTCATTAGCTACAGTTAAAGTATGGCCAGTCAGTGCTAAGTGGCGAAAATTATGTAACAGTGTTCCTGAGCATGAAAAGAGTGATGGGCATAGGGGATGTTATCTAGCTTGACGGGAATTAGAAAGACGTCTATCAATGCAGGAAGGTGTTGAAAATCCTCTAAAAAGATCAATTAAAGTGGAATCAGAAAAATGGTACAACATTTTGAAACGAATTATTGATGTTGTCCTATTCTTAGGAGAACGTGGCCTTGCTTTCAGGGATTCTTCACAACGCGTTGTTGACTTAAATAAATAGAAACTTCTTAGGTTTGATAGAGTTGCTTTCCCACTGGGACCCTATTTTAAAGGAAAATGTGTTAAAAGTACTAGAGTCGCATAAAAAAGGTGAAAGACTGCAAGTACAATACTTGTCTAATGAGTCCCAAAACGAATTTATTGCAGAATGTTCTGATCTTGTTTAGCAGCACATTTTGAGAGAAAGGCAGTTTGCAAAGTACTGTGCAATCGTAGTAGATTCCACACCAGATTCATCTCAAGTTGAGCAAACAACATTCCTGCTGCGTTACCTAGTTCGGCATGCATCACGATTTGAAATTGTGGAACGATTTTAAAATTTTGTAGATTGTAGTGACAAAAACAGAATTTAAAATTGCTCAAATGATTACTGAAGCATTGAAAAGCCATGCTATTCTACTTGATGATTGTAAGGCACAAGGTTATGACAATGCGGCAAACATGTCAGGCAAATACCATGGTGCACAAGCAATAATAAAAGAACAGTACCCTACTGCTATATTCTCTCCTTGTGGCTGCCACACACTTAATTTATATGGTAATGATGCTGCTGAATGTATTCCAGAAGCAAGTACCGGTACCTACTTCGGAACTATACAAACAATATATACCTTATTTAGTTGCAGCCCCAAGAGATGGGAAATATTAGCAAAGCGGATTGGTTCTTCGATTCATGGTATATCTGGCACCAGGTGGTCAGATCGAGTAGAGTGTGTAAAACCATTTGTAGTTGACCTTCCATGCGTCAAGTTGGCTTTGGAAGACCTGTTAGAGCTAAATATCACTCCAAAAACCAAGAACGAAATCCATGGAGCAATATGTTATGTCAGTGTTAAGGATTCACCACTCGAAAGGGATGAATCTTCTATTATAGTTGTCACAGGCGGACGGCCAGGACCTTCCTCGCACTGTTCTCTATCCAAGCACCAGTTTAAAATCAATCAGTAAAATCAATGGGTTTATTGACAAAATAACAATAAAACTTCGAATAGGCCAGCGCGAGAAAATTGACTAGACTTTTATCCACAACGATTGAACCAGCAACTTTCAAGAACCAAAAATAGAATTTGAAGTAACTTCTTTTTCTTTAAATACATAATTAGTAAGAGCCTGAAGCCACGCGTTTTGTGTGCTTAGGTCCGAGTGTAGAAATAGATAATTGTAACAAAGCAAAGTGCGACAAAACAATACGTGCAATAAGACTCTTGTTCTCAGGGCTGCAGTTCGATTATCGGTGAGTTAAAAAATGGGCATTGGTGCGATAACATTGCGGCCCCTTTGAAACAAGAACACAGGGTGAAGTTTCAAACAAAAACATAATACATATAGAGCACTAAGGCGCTACAATAATAGGATTAACTTAACATATTCAAAGAACAATGATGCAGTGGTCAGGTATACGAAGTTCTTTTTGATGGAAGTCCACCATCATCATTAACATTCATATAGACGGTGCAATAAATAAAGGAAAAGGTGACTAAACACGTATGCTAAAGGCCAAGTCCAAATTTTCTGATATAAAATTACAGATTTTGAAGCATAAAAATGTCAATAATGCTCGGGGAAATACGAATATAAAAACAAAAGATAAAATACAATAAAATATTAAACGGGAGCAATTTTTGATATATCACGAAGGATGTATTCGATTTTATTTGTACCATCCCCGCAATCTTTCAACACAGCAACAGTTGCTCTACGGACTAACTCTTTTCCGTTGCGCCACTGAGGGTGCACCCGGTGTACACGGCCCAAGCGATAAGCCCCGCGCCTTGAGATGTCTTCAGCATCTCCAACCAGGACCAATTGGCCAGTGTAGATATTATTCCGAGTTACCCTCCACTTGTTTCTACCTTGTAAAGTAGGGAGGTAACCTTTCATCCAACAGAGCCAAAATTTATGAGCTAAAGTTGTATTATAAAGAAAGTCACGACGCAAGTCCCCCCGATCATGAAATGCACTTAGAGGTGTATTGGGGGCAAGACCTTGCCCCAGGAAAGACGAAGGAGTGATTACAGCCAAATCATTAGGTTTATCGCTAAGCGAAGTGAGCGGGCGATCGTTTACTATGCGCACCGCGTCTGAAGTGAAAGTCTGTATTTCAATAAGTGAAGGCTTACGTCGAGATTGATCTAAAACGCGATTAAAGGCGTCTTTAAATAACTTTACCATACTTTCCCAACTACCTCCTTGACTAGGAGAGTATGGAGGGATTTTAACCCAATTAATGTTACGCTTTCTAAGAGAATTACAGAATTCTGTCGAACCAAGCAACGAGGAAAGCCGATCAGCAGCGGCCCGAAACGTCGAGCCATTATCCGAATAAACAGTGTCAACTGCTCCCCGAAAATTTGTAAATCTAGAAAATGCGAGCAAAAATTCATTCAAGTCAAGACTAGTGACGATTTCCACGTGTATGCAACGAGTGCATAAACACGTAAATAGTAAACCCCAACATTTGCAATTACTACGATTTTGGCGATAAAAATACGGTCCAAGATAATCTACGCCGCAATACTTGAAGGGTTTATTTGTGGCAGTTACTCGACAAGCCGGTAGATCGGCCATCAGCTGTCGAACAGGGGTTGCTTTTCGCATTGCACATTTTACACATTCCGTCAGGTAACGCTTAACGCTCGAAATTCCATACACAATCCAAAAACGCTGCCGCGTACGCATTAGCGTATAGCATGGACCTGCATGTCCAGCTTTAGCGTGTTCATCGAGAATGATCAACCTAGTAAGTGGGTGCCTGCTAGGGAGTATTAAAGGATGTTTAGTGTCTGTTGGGAGATCAGCGTTTTCCAGGCGACCCTCAACACGCAACATCAAGTTATTGTCCGCACAGGGGCGCAGGTTTCGCAGAGTTTTTAATTCAGAGACACGACGGACGTGTTCTAAATCTGACAAGCTATTACCTAATTTTTTTAAAATCAAATCATAAGCATCTGATGCCTTCTCCTGGAGAAGCTTAATTGCGGTCCCAAAATGGGTTTTCTGAACAAATTTTACAACTTCCATGAAGGCCTTATCCAAGTAGTCTGCATCAAATCTCGGTTTACAAAGGTTACGCTTTTGTGATTTGGCGACAATATACTGTTTGAAAGCAATAAGATAAGCCACACGTTTTTTTAATGTGTATAGATCGGGAGCGCTTTCAATTATCCGATCCAGGCACGTATTGCTTTTAAGAGACAAAAGATCTAAATTAATGCTGGCACTACGAACAACCACGGCGGGGCTCACGGGCTTGGGTTCCAAAGATCCCTGTAAAAGAAATGGAGGTCCTCTAAGCCACAATGCAAAGGAATCAGAGTTCCTTACGCTGCCTTCGCGTGTACCAACATCAGCGGGATTTAAAGATCCTTGAATATAATTCCAGTCACAAGCCGAAGTCATAAGGTGTATTTTATCTACACGGCGTTTTACAAATCGCGGAGGATGAAGATCCGGGTTTACAATCCATTTAAGAGCAACTTGTGAATCTGTCCACAAGTGGAAGCTGCAAGACAAATGCTGTAACGATTTAGACACGGCGAACACCAGTTCAGAACAAAGCCTAGCCGCTTCCAATTCTTTTCGAGAGATTGTCCAATTGGTCTGAGACAACAAAATCAGTTTCGACTTGCCATGCACGAAGGCGACGTTCGATCGTCGCCCAATTAAGCGCCTCAGATAGACCACACAGGCCAAGGCATCATTCGAAGCATCACTAAACCCATGAAGCTGATAGCTAACGCTTTCATCATCGCCGGTCTCTGTTTCGGCCTCCCAAAAGCAGTACCGGGGGATCGAAACCTCTGAAATAGGCCGTAAAAGACAAAGCCACGCTCTCCAATTGATCATCATGTCTTTCGGAAGCTCGTCATCCCAGCCAATACCAGCACAGGTAGCTCGGTGAAGAATTAGCTTGCCTCCCAAGAGAAAAGGAGCGATAAAACCCAGTGGGTCAAAGTGGCCAGCAAGAAAGCGCAGCATTTCGCGACGACTGAGTCTAGCTGGCATAGTCAAATTTTTATTACAATGAACCTTGAGACAGTCCTTTTCCACGTCCCATATTAGGCCCAATGCTTTAGAGTCAGGCATAGAGTTTGAACCAAGGTCAATTTCTCGGATATTAGAGCCGAGATCGCATTTGGGAATACTCAGCAAAACCGGCTTAGCCAGGTGATTTGCCGACCACTTACACAGTCTAAAGCCTCTGCTTTCGAACAGTGACTTCGACTCTCGAGAAATAACCTCAATATCAGCCAGGGATTCAGCAGTAATGAGCAAGTCATCCATATACCGATTATTTTCGATAGCTTCCAAAGTCGGTCGACTTGCTTTGGTAGGATTTTCATCAATCAAACGTTGTATTGCATGAAGAGCAATGTAAGGACTGGAGTTTATCCCCCAGACATGTCTACAAAACCGAAATATTTCGGTTTCACCAAGTTTTATGTCGTTATCCTTAAACCAGACCAAACGAAAGAGATCCCGCTGGTCTTCTGGAATAGAAATTTGAAAGAAACATTTGCTTAAGTCGGCCATACACGCAAATCTACCCAAACGAAAACGAGTCAAAACGTCAGTCAACCTATTCAAAAGATTTGCGCCGGGCAAAACAGCATGGTTAAGACACACTCCCTTAAATGTGGCTGCACCATCATATACAACACGAGATTTTTCTTGTTTCGTCACAAAGAAAGGCAAATACCAAGTAGGCCCATCAACTTTTATCTTCTGCACATGCGTCAACCAACCCTCAGCAAGCAACTCTTGAAATGTGTCTGTAAGGGTTCGGTTTAAAGTAGGATCGCCTAGAGCTTTCCGACGCAGAGACATAGTACGCTCTAAGGCATTTGAAAAGTTATTGGGAATCTTTTTAACAATATCCGATCTCAAAGGAACCGGAATCTCGTAACGACCATCTTTTACTTTGACGTTAGGTTCCACCAACGAACACGCAAGCTCCTCACTCCTAGAGGGTTGAGTCTCCTCGTTCTCCAATTCAACTTGTCGCAAAGCCGCCTTTAGCTCAATAATTTCTTGTCTAAGTTGTTCACATTCGTTTGTGTCACAATCAACGTTTACTCTTGCTTTCAAGACCTGGTGCGAATCCGATCTCACCCCAACGCGACCACCGCTGGCTATAGGACCCAGTCGAGTCAGAACGTAGTTAGGTTCACTCGCATTTACACCCTCTCTTTCCTCCAAAACAGTGAGCAACTCTTTATTAGTTTGTCCTATCAAAATGTCAATCCTTTGCCGTTGAGGAATAGTGGGAATTTTAACCCCTTCGAAATGCCTAAGTTTTTGCGTATTTACGGCATGAGGCAAAACGTTCTCATCATCAATAAAGTCCGGGACAACCAAAGCATTTTTTATAGCAAAAGTTTCTTTATTTGAAAGTGATTCAATTTCAAAGTTTGTGAGACCACCACTGCGCATAGTTTGTTCAGCTAAGGTGCGAATGGTTATTGCATGATCCGTTTTAGTAGCGAGCCCAAGCTCGTCCCTCAAGCTCTTTGAGATCAATGTAGCCTGAGAAGCAGTATCATGCTGTGCATATGCCAAAGTAGACTTGCCCGTCACAGGGTTTATAACCCTTACGGCACTCGTACGAAGCATCACCAAATCGTTATTAAAGGTCAGTTTTCTCACAACTGTTTGTTCAGCGTCTGTCTGTTTTTTCCCAGCGTCGGCTATCACCGAAGTCTGGCAATGCCCAGCGCTGGCGGCCCCAAGGTTTACCGAGTCTGACCTAACATATAGGTCATGCAAGGCGGTAGAATGCTTAGGGCCAAAATGTGGCCCGCATAAGCGACATTTCGACGAAGAAGTACATTCTCTAGAGAAATGTCCCAAAGAAAGACAATTAAAACATCTAGCAGCATCAATAACAGTTTTGCGCTTTTGCTTTGGAGTTTTGCTTTTAAATTGTTCACAATCAGTTAAAAAATGTTTTGAATGCGGGTCGTTGCATACAAAACACACCGGGGGAGGTTTGGTAGAATGTTGAGTTTTATTACAGCTACGCGAGCTTTCGCCAACGGTCTCTACTGAGCGAGCGCCAGGACGTTCTCCGTTTACAGTGACTTGTCTGACGCGAACAGCCATATGTCCGTTGCCAGACCCACTCGCTTTATCTTTATCATCTGACTTAAAAAACGACTGCGCATAATCGGAGGTCATTATGTTTAGTTCATAAACTACAAACTCACGCAAAGATTCAAATCCAGGCTGATTTAAACTAAAACCCTCTTTTTTAAGGTAATCAAGGTACCTTCGTTTAAGTACCCCAGGTAACCGATTTGCAGTATCTAACATTAATTGCCCAGATAGCTTGTCCAGCTCGTCATGGGCATGTGCATACACTTCAAGGGTGTTTAGATCTTCATTGAACGCTTTCAATGAAGCGACGCTCATTGCCACCCTAGGTCCGGTACGGATTTTCGCAATTTTAGGTTCCGAAGTAAGCCCACCAGATACGCCATATCGCTGACGCAAACGGTCCAAAGCTCTTTCAATGCGCCTAGAGGCACTCATATTTCTCATAGGCGCAAAAAACAAATTGACCATTTCCCGAGGCTGGCCAATGCACGAGGCTCTCAAAACTTCGAGCCGACGTTCATCATAGGGACTCTCGTGCATAAGCCTCCGAATTTGGTTTTCATAAAAAACGAAGTCTATGTTTCTACCGTCATAGCCTATCTGTGAGGCAAGATTTATAAATTCGTTTCTGTCTTGGCGTTCGATATAGGCGCGTAATGCCGGTTCACCATGAGCAACAGAAGGCCGCCTCAAGGACTCGCCATCTCCAACAGCATGGCCTACAAGCGACTTCACTAGAGTTTGCGAATTGCTACCATTCATAGGAAGATCATTTCGATCAGTCACAACGCGATCTAACGCCGATTGAAAATTAGGAACAGCCGATTTATAAACAGTTTTCTCTCGTTTGGGAAATTCAGAATTTTCCCGCGAGAAGCCTGTATTATTTTTAACTCTAACTATATTTCTTTTTACCGATCCTTCTAACAAAGAAGAACTCGTTTCTCCAGCACAATTGGCTAAATGCGTTTTCTTTAAGAGCGGTTTTAGGTCTGCGCGAAACGCCTCACGAAAGTTTGAGCGCCCTCCAAATAAGTTATTCAAGGAATTATTGGGGCCTGCCCTGCTTATGACAGCCACTGAAGAACCCCTTTCTGAAAGCGCAATCAGCCTCTCTTCCGCATCTAATTCAGCAGCAGCGATTTTAAGTTGCTCTTCTGCTTTTGCAATTTCGAGAGCATGTTTTTGTTTGGCTTCCGCCTCCGCTTTTGCGATTTCGAGAGCATGTTTTTGTTTGGCTTCCGCCTCCGCTTTTGCAATTTCGAGAGCATGTTTTTGTTTGGCTTCCGCCTCCGCTTTTGCGATTTCGAGAGCATGTTTTTGTTTGGCTTCCGCCTCCGCTTTTACGAAAGCATGTCTAGCTTCAAGTTCAGCCCGTTTCTTATCTAATTTAACTTGCCGGGCTATAAAGGCGCTACTTGATGTCTCGCTGACACTTTCAGCAACCTGCGATACACTATCCTCAGGCTCGACATCAATGGTACCATTGTCCTCATGATGGACTGAAAATTTCCTGGGTGAGGTCAACATACCCCGTTTAGCATTTTCATAAAGATTAAAGCATTGGTTAAACAGATCAGCTACACTTTCTAGAAGCTCGTTTGAAACTTCAGGGTCTAAGACGTCGTTTAAAGCCGTTTTATACTTAACGTAGTCAATTTTAATTTCATCAAATTGTTCGAGGGCTTTGGCAAAATGTTCGTGCGATGAACATCTTGCAAGGGCATCACGCGATCGCTTTAAACCCATGGAAAGTTGTCGCTTTGTCGTTAAAAGTTTACGAGTATTTACCTCTGATATGATCGGGTAGGCTTGGGATGCAAGGTCGTTGCCTAGTTCCCCAACTGTAGCAGCTTGGTCACCCTCCACATGCCCTGCGGAAGGCGCTCCATTACATGTCGATTGAATTACGTTATTTTCGCAATTATTAATGTTAGAAATGAAAGACATACTGTACTTTAGTATGTAGGTTAAATATAAAATTAATTAAATAAATAATATAAACAAATTCCAACCGTTCGTCAGGAAAGGATGATCCAGGTCTTCGGTAAAGAACTGTCGCGCTGAAGATCCGATGTCGCTGATCTCGCGCAATTGCAGGAAGGATCTTCGAGAATTCTTCGCAAAAAAGGTGGAATTACACAGTGACTTCAATTTCCTGCAGAATCAGTTTTGCAGAAGAGCCAAGATAAGATGTCTGCCAGTCTCCCAAGTAAAATAGCTGAGTCCTTGACGTCAGTTTCAAAATAAAAATGACTGACAGACGGCACCTTGCAACGCTCCAACTGAACTTGAAGTAAAGATGTTCCTTCAAATCGTGAATTTCCAACTGAAGATGTTGATAGGCCGAAGATTTCTCAAATCGCGCAAACTTTTCCACCAGTTCAAAGAATCCAACGCGAATCTTTGAAAGGGGGTAACGAGCCTGAATCACCTTTCGGAAGATTGCTTAGTCTAGTCAATTTCTTTATGTTAAGGATTCACCACTCGAAAGGGATGAATCTTCTATTATAGTTGTCACAGGCGGACGGCCAGGACCTTCCTCGCACTGTTCTCTATCCAAGCACCAGTTTAAAATCAAACAGTAAAATCAATGGGTTTATTGACAAAATAACAATAAAACTTCGAATAGGCCAGCGCGAGAAAATTGACTAGACTTTTATCCACAACGATTGAACCAGCAACTTTCAAGAACCAAAAATAGAATTTGAAGTAACTTCTTTTTCTTTATATACATAATTAGTAAGAGCCTGAAGCCACGCGTTTTGTGTGCTTAGGTCCGAGTGTAGAAATAGATAATTGTAACAAAGCAAAGTGCGACAAAACAATACGTGCAATAAGACTCTTGTTCTCAGGGCTGCAGTTCGATTATCGGTGAGTTAAAAAATGGGCATTGGTGCGATAACAGTCAGTTCCTTCACCTGCATCATAATGTCAGTCGTATGGCACAGAATACTAGTTCCTATTGACTTCTGCAACAAAGTTATTCAAGCTAGTGATGCGATTTTATATATGAAAGTTGCAAACATAGAGAGCTTGCTTGAACAACTAGAAACTCTTCGAGACAGTTGGAAAGTAATATGGAATGAAGCTAAGCTTGTTGCATCCAGCCTGCAGGTAGGAGTAAAATTATTCAGAGACAAAAATGCCACTACCAGGAAAAGCATAAGGTTCCTATATGAGAGCACATTTGATGAAAATGTGAATAAAATGAATGAAGCAGATGAAGCCCACTTCCGAAAGCACATATTTTATGTAGCATTGGATAATGTTATTGGTCAGCTTACAGTTCGTTTCAGTGCAGCAAAACAGATTTCTGATACCTTCAGCTTTCTCTTGAACTACCAAAAGATGTCAAAAGAAGAATTGAAGAGCAAAGCAGCTAAACTAGAAGAGAAATATTTTAAAGACATCAGTAGTAAAGATGACCTTGTGCAGGAGATGAATCACATAACAATGGTTCACCATGCCAATTTTGGTATAAAACGGTTGAGTGCATTGGAACTGTTAAATGCTTTGGCAGAATACAGATTAAAAAGTACATTTCCCAACCTCAGTGTCAGTTTGAGGATGTTCCTTACGGCACCAGCAACAATACCATCAGCAGAAAGAAGCTTCAGCAAGCTTAAACTCATCAAAATTATCTCAGGTCCTCCATGGGTTAGGATCGCCTGATAAATCGGGCTAGGCTTAATATTGAGTCCGACATTGCAAAATAAATAAACTTTGATGATGTAATTCGAAGTTTTGCCAAGAAAAAAGCACGCAAGACAACATTGTTGTAATAAAACAAGACATTAGCTTTATTAAGTGTTTTATCATATTTATGCAAGTGTTTTATCTAATTTATATATTTTCTGAAGACTAACCTTCATGTAATAGAGATCATTCACATGAAGAATGATCTGGGAATATTTGTAAATTATGTATGATCAAGAATACCTTTTTTCATTAACCATTGGTTTGATGGGGGGTCCAAAAGTATTTCTGGTTCGGGGCCCGGACTAACCTCTCAACGGCCCTGGTTAAAGCCACTGAACTCATTGTAGTGTGTATTACATAGTAGGTCTTTAGTCCCGTACCTTCCCTTACTGTGTTCTTGTCAGTGACACCTCCTGCTTCTACCGCTAGAACCCATAGCTTTGACAAACAGCTGTTGGACTTTCACAACAACGAGCACCTTATTTGAGCAACAAAGTTGCTGTACAATACTTACGTAAACTGCTTAAGTAGATTTTTTCAATAACGAGCGCCTTAATTGAGTAACTTCATTTTTTACTACTTCAACTGGTACTTAAATAGATTTTGTACGAACTTACTTTACTTGAGTAGTTATAACTTTTATTGAAGTAGATTTCCAAAGATTTGATGTCCGTTGAACCGAAATGCAATATGCTAGCGAAAAAACTTCTTTGAATTCAAAGTTTGTTTTCGGTAAGTCCTCTAATAAAAAGGGACATTTCTGGTTTGAGTTTTGAAAACCAACTGGTCCGTCCACTAGTGTAACTTATAGGCTAGAGCTAACTTGGCAAGGTGCGGTGAGTTATCATCAGGCCCATTGTCATATCTTTTGGTTTTGAAAATTTTAGAGGCATAAGTAAATTTGAATATTTTCCAGCGTTTAATTTTTTGCACTTTGTTTTATCTTTCCAAGCATACATTATTTTTTTCAAAAACCAGACACTACTTTTGTTAAGAAGTAGGCAGGGAGGGAGGCAAAGAGATTGTCCTCCAAAAAAATTAATCAAGTTTGTTTTTGGCTAAAAAAGTTATTATATAAGCTCAACCTCAGTGAATATCTTTAAAATTTGCTTACACCACTGATTCTTACCAAAAGTGATAAAAAAGATCATTATTAAAAGAAAAAAATTTTGCCTCTTTTTTCTCGGAAGTTTTTAGGTCCTCTGCCTGTGTCATACATGTAAGCCCTTTACTTGGTCAGTATCGTAAATTAAGCCACAAGTTGGCTGAGAGTTTTGCATGTTCAAAAAGTCCATCTCGCTCCCTGTATGGTGCCAGCACTCACACACGCGGATCGTTGGTTTAGAAAGATACATGATGAAACTGCAAAAAAATTATACTACTTTTTACTAAGGTACCGTAACCTAGTTTTATTTTCGACTATTTTTTTACTTTTCCTCAAGTAAAAATACCTTTTAATACCTTCTGCTTTTGCTCAAGTATTTATTTGAGTAACCGAAAATACTTTTACTCAAGTAGATAGCCTACTGTGACCATCTCACAATATAGTCCAGAGTTTGGCAATGGGTCCGTATTGCTTTTTGTGCAAAAAAAAAGGGGTTTTGCCCTACTACTACTTTATGTTACCACGTTGGTTGGAGTCTGAAGCAGAAAAAAATTTACTGAGGTACTAAACTGTTGGCCTATACACTCAAAGGCACAACCTTAGCCGAAACATTTTGTTTCAAAAAAAGGCGGAAGACGTTTTTAGAGACAAGTAAATTTCTTATGGTTAAGCCAAAAAAGATCATGATAGTTTCATTGATTTCTCTTTCACCTTACAAAAAATCGCGCGTGCGCTTCTGTAAGCTAAACACCAAAACAAAATCACTCGTAAAAATAAACAAAACCAGTCCACAGGTGAGGTATAGAAAAGAACAAATTGTTCTGCATAATCTGACGTAGAAGTTCATCAATTTATTTGGTAGAACTTTGAATATATGCCAAGTATAACTTAATTTCAGGTTCAAAGTTACGACATTGCTCCATAGACATGAAAAGGGGGAAGACCATTATTATTTAGAAAACATCTAATAAATTAATGAAACTTTTTCATGAATAGCAGAAGAAATTTTTCCATATTTACGTAACTGCAGCCAGCCACCCCAAAATTTTTTCCTGTCCACCCAATTGCATTCCGACTGCAGTTTCACAGAAACATTCTCTTCAGCAAACTGATTTGCCAAGGAAATCTGAAATATCTGAGAGGTCCAACGGATCGCCTTAAAAAGGTTAGCACGTACGCTAGATTTTCCAAAACTCGTTTTCAAATTACGATTATTACAAAGTCGTAGGAAAAAAATATGAAGGGAGTCAACAATCTACTGCTAATCGGATTTTTCAATCAAAAGTACTTATTTTGAACCAAGTCACCTCATTAGAGCAAGGCCTCCTCAAACAGAAGTTGGAATTATCTATGAACTCATCATTGAAAAAAGTGTTTTTTTAGAAATTTTATTTTATATATTTGCAAGGTGTTCTTTGAAATTTCGAAGCGACATTTATCGCGGTTTAATCCAGGTGCTTCGACTCCTCTAACGTTACTGTTAAAAGCAGTTTCAGAGCCAGGCAACAGGAAAGCTTAAAATAACATAAATCTTTTGGCTAGGCTACAGGCCAACTGGCTGAGTTTGACTTGTCTAAAGTCTAGGTATGTAACCTCGGCAAGTAATTGCCTCTCATCCTGTAACCGTCTTGTATGCTGCTACTAGTCTTCGGCAAAAATTCGTTGTTTAAAAAATTGTATCTATAATCAAAATACCACAGTTTCCGAGTTTTCAATAATAACTGCCAATCAAACTTTTGAGTTATATGCGTTACAATAAAACAGGAATGGCCAACCTGTGCTGCACAAAGAGCCAAAATTGATAGAGGCAATCACTGAAAGAGCCATTACGAGACTCTTACTTTGAACTTGCGCACATGCCGCACGAGCACAGAAGATGCTGGCGTTTTTTGTGTGATAGATCACTCTTCACAACACTGAAGTATCATCATACAAGCAAAGAGGTGACCAGTTTTTTTCAGAGAGCATTTTCAAAGTTGATACTAACGCTGTCCTCTTCTATCTGCCAGGGAATCCAACATGCTCACTCAGCTTACACATCACTAAGTCCAATCACTCAACACAAAAGATGAGTCAAAAGAGCGGCAGTCTAGAACCCATAGAGCCGCATGCGCCGTTTGGCCACCCTTGCAATATAACTTCAAAACATGTTTGCAATCACGACTCGAGCAATGTGAGAATTTGCCTAAACTGTCTAATAAACAAAGCACATTTTTTATTACGATTTGAATTTAATAACGTAACAGAAGAAAGGTTAATCCTCAAACAAAACACGAAATAAATACACAGTGGTTACTTTGTTTCTGCAGTATTCCAAATTTGCTTTAGAGATAAATTGCGCGATGAAAATAGGACAGGTTTCAATAGCGGAGGGGGAACATTTGTCAAAATAGCGAGCCATACCCATATTACCTTTAGCCTGCCGCAAGTTAGGCTTACAACGGTAAATAACAATAACACAAGCCGCAGTTATGAATGGTCCAGAAGTACAGAACAACCTTCTTACAAGTAGTTCTTAAACACAACTCGCAGTTCGGACGATAAAAAAAATCTTTGAGCCACTGTTGATTTTACGCACCTTTGGAATTGATGTAGTACAGACTCAAAAAATGGCCTGGCCTACTCATCAAGTTCGCTTTTTTAAAGGCTCTTTCCTCGTCAATTATTTACTCGCTGTGTTTGCATGCACTCCTGTGGTTAGAACCCAAATGCTTTCGCGATGGCAGCGTGGCACGATGGAGTGAGGTTTAGATTCGGATTGAGCGTGGCGTAAGACTGCGAGCTGAGCGCTCTGAGAATCACGTTACATGCGGCAGAGTGTTTGCAATAAAATTAAATGATTGTGTTCAAACTACGGCGTGCATGGCTGGGTGCTCATTCGAAGATCGTAAAAGTCCTGTAGCGGTCTCCAAAATTTTTCGTTCCTCCGCCATTGTTGTTTACCCTTTCCTCTCGACCTTAAGATGACGTCACAACAAGATCTGGATATCCAGGCTCACATCGCAAACCTGATTTAGATCAGACAACATAGAAAAGCGGAGGCCGATTTCGAACCAATAATGAATATCAATTGCAGACTGTTAGCCGAAATACCAATAAGGTGGATTTCCATTGATGGGTGCCCAACAGCAGTTTTTCAGGACGTGCTGGATGAGCAGCTGCACTACTTTTAACTCTGTGAAGCAAGGCTACATCCCACGGTGTTCGATGAGTTAAACGAGCTTTTATTAGTTTGGTTTCATACAAATGCCTTATGAACTTTGGATTAAACAGCAATGATACACGGCCTTGCCACATGCGTTATAACAGCTTGTTTGAAACGGCGTCGTTTGGGTTTAAAACATACTACTGAAGAAAAACATTCGAGTTTGACACATTAAAGCTTACTGTTGAAGATTGCCGTCATATAGCTGAAAGTAATGCAAAATAGGGTGGGCTAAATTTCCACTTTTATTTATAAATATGGGCATCAATATTTCATTCTGTGAGATTACCTAAGATAAGATTTCTGCAAAAAAATTGGAAAGTTTCATCACTAATTCAGACTGGAATAAAAAGTTTTCGAATTTCTCAGAAAATGGGACGGGGGTGGAGATTGAATAAGTAAAGTTTTTCATTTTCAAATTAGGAGTAAATTAATATGGGTTCAATGTTGCTATCTTTATCTAGTTGTGTTCACAAATTAAATTTAGTTTTTAAATGCCTTCGCCAAATAGTGCATTGGTAGATCATTTTTAGCAGGAAACTATATTTTTTCCGGTTTTTCATCTTAATTGCTTCGCTTGTTGTTTAATTCGACTGTATGCGTTAGTATTTTTATTTGGTAAAAGTATTTAGTAGAAATGGGTAATTGTAGGTCAAAACCTGAATACCACGTCAGAATAGGTCAAAAACTTGTGAACTATTTCAGTTCAATTTACTTTTCGTGCAAAATGCAGTCCGCAACGGAACGGTTTTTATAAGGCGTTATAAGGTGAAACAGGCGATCCATTTTAAAAAAATTATTATTTTAGAAACTAGCAAATAACCTACCTACGGCATTTAGTATGTCAATTGTACTAGGGCAGTGCAAATGTATGCATTCACTGTACACTAGCGGAAAATTCCGTCAATTTCTTTTAACTTTTTCAATTGTACAGCCTCAATAGTGTCCACTTTTTGTTAACCATACACAAACTGTACTGCATTTGCCAATATGCATATTCTTGAACGACCACTGCTTTGCGTTACTCGTTGCTGCTTTTCTGTTTTGATCCCTATAACTTAACGTTTTTTCAACGTCTTTTGGGAAAAAAAGACGATAGTCCTACGCATGCTTCGCTATTTGGATCAACAAATGCATTTGATTTTTGTTTGTATTTCAATAAAAATAGTGCAGTTTGATACAAATTGATTGCGATAGTTTAATACAGTGGTTCTCAAACTGTGCGTCGCGACGCCCCGGTGCGTCCTTTCAATTTTCCAAGGGCGTCGCGGGATAATTTGGTTTTGCCCCATTAAGTCTTGATTTTATGGCGTCAAAAGAACTCTGATCGTAGATTCCTTTTTTTTTTCTTCTGCCATTCACAATTAATTGTATTTTCACAATAGTGTTTTTAATACACTGTTTTATTGTTGACTTGTTTTTCAAGAACCAAACTGAAGAAGTTTAACTCAATTGGCAAAAATATATGAAGAATAAAGCATTCAGTTGTATGTTGGATGAAAACAGCAAAGATAAGTTACAAACTTAGAAGAGCGTATTTTTACCATCAAAGATGACAGATCAATCGAAAATCTCGGGAGCATAAGGACAGTTATTTGTGTAGATTATGGGTCACATTTATCTTGCAGTACGGCAAACCAAACCTTAGGATGCTGTCTGGTGCGTCGCAAAATCTCGCAAGCTTTTTTAAGTGCGTCGCATCGAGAAAAGTTTGAGAACCACTGGTTTAATACAAATTGACAGCTTTGAGGATTAAGAAAGTGGAGCCAATTCGTTTTCGTAGCTCCAGCCAAATCGCTGTAAAAATTGTCTATTTTAAATGACTACGCTATATGTAGTACTTCTGTCATGGGACTGATCCAGTTTTACTGACAAAGTAATCCGTTAGTATATCGTTGGTCACTAAATTTACAAGTGAGTGCTGGGACAGCTCCGGAGCGACGGAGAATCTATCACTTCTAAAAGGGATGGGAAGATTATTTTTTGTCATGTTTGATTCCAGATGTGTGTGCCTCATCTGCTATGCCAGCATCTCGCTTCCTAAGGGTAACCTGAAAAGGCAATTCACAACCATTTACAAAAAGTACGAGAAAGATTGTCAAAAGTGAATAAAGAAAAAAAAAGTTAAAGGAATTGAAATCACAACTAGCTACAGAACAGTCCATTTTTACTAGGCCAAATACGAGAAGTAAGGCAGCTAAGAAAGCGTTATATCGAGTTTGCCACGTTCTTGCCCAGAATAAAAAATCATTTCAAGATGGAGAAATGATCATAAAAGCGTTTTTAAAAGTGGCTGATTCGCTGTTTGGGAATTTTATATACAAGGATGAAATCATGTCAGCAATCAAAGACCTTCAGTTCTCGAGAAATACGGTGGGTGACAAGGCGATTTGAAGGAATGGAGAACTTTGCAGCTCAGTTGGAGAGAGATATCAGTAGGTGCGAGTGCTTTTCACTTTAATTTGATGAGTCAACAGACTCTGTAAATATGGCGCAACTGCGCATTTTCATAAGGATTGTGTTTGAGAACACGACTGCAAACGAGAAGCTACTTTGCATGTTGCCTCTTAAATGACATACACGGGGCAAATTTGCTTCTTAAAAGACATATTCCAAGAATTCATAAGTTTTCCCAACAAGACCAAGCTGCCACTCGCCAAGCTTATTTCCACTACAACTGAGGAGGCACCGGCTATGGTGGGCAGTAGTAATGAGTTTATTGCTCTCTGCAAACAGAATGACTCTTTTCCAACCTTTATTCACTGTCACTGCATCATCCATCAACAGGCTTTATGTGGGAAAGTATTAAATATGAAAAAGATGATGGATATTGCCATGAAAAATGTTTGCTCAATTCATGCAAAGAGCCTGCAGAGAAGACTTTTCCGCGTACACTTGGAACAGGCTGAGCACATAGACCTGCTGCTCCATACAGACGTGAGGCCGTTGAGCTGAGGAACATTTTTCGAATGATTTAGGAAGCTGTTGCCTCAAATAAAAGAATTTCTCAAGCAGTTTAAAGATGCAGAATATGCACAACTTGCGTATGAACAGAAGCTCCTAGATTTGCCTTCTCCCATTAACCTTACTGTAAGGGAAGGCCAGGACCCATGATCTTAGCGACACCGATGAGCCACCCTCGTTTCTAGAAATTTAAATTGAATTACTGCCACCTATTGATAGATTCATAAAGTTTATGGTTGAGTAGTTACAGCGTGGAAGTTGTGAGTTATTGGCTATTGCATTTCAGAAATGACAGTGAGATGCGTGTTTTTGGCATATAAAAGTAAATATTTAGCTACACTTTTATGCGAATATTGTAAATGCAGTATTGATGATATAGATCGAGCAAAAGTTTGTTGTTAAGGTATAGTCACAAAGTTAAGGTTGCTACAAAACTTTAATGCAAGTCTAGTCAGCTTAAAGAAATAATTTCTTTAACATAAAATATGTTATGGTTTGGGACCCATGAGCCATCATGGCTGCTGGTGGCTCATGGGTCCCCATGCTAGGTTGAACTAAACTTACATGTAATAAAGCTTTATAAAAATTGTTTGGGCCAAAATCTGTGCTTAATATGATACTCACATGCTCCGGTTATGTGCAGAATCTTCTCACAGCCATGAATCATGGAAATTTCATGCTTTGATTATTCTGGTGGGCTACCGAAATTAGGTTTATATGTTATGTGGTCAAAGTCATATTTTTGTTTCAAATCGTCAATTTGCTACAGTAGGCTATATATAGCCTATTCTGTATTAATATTATTCTTCTTATTAGGTTTAAAAAATCGTAAAATTGATTAACTTTTAAACAATGCCAAGACAAAAAGTCCGAAAAACGAATCGTGCAGATTTCACTGCTGATGAAATGAAAAATGCTGTTGAGGATGTCTTGCGAAGAAAGTTGTCTGTTCGAGCATCAGCTAAAGCAAATGGTGTGGATAGAATGACTCTGACAAGATATGTAAAAGATACTAAAGCTAATGGAGAAACTTTTACACTAACTTCTTTTAAAAAGCATTTTGTCACAACCCAGGTAAGCTAGTATGTGTGTTGATCAGCTGATATGGTAGTCTATGATTAAGTAGACTATCGGTTTCTGGGCTTGTACTTTCACCATAATTGATAGGCTAACCTGCAACAAACTAACAAACAATTAGTCTTATAATTTTTGAATTTTATCAATGTTCGAATTGCCCCTAGCTGACCGAAGTTACCAACTGGCTGTCCAGAATTACCCTATCTTAACCTACTATCAAAGTCAAGATTCTTTAGTTTTTAAAATGTAGCTTTAAAAAACTAAATAATTATTAATCACCTTTATGCCCCTGGCACTGCCCTTTCATAATAGCAAGTTAGTAGCAAATGTTTTAATCTTTATATCTAGCGCCTCAGTGGCTAAATATTGTTTTCATACGTTGATGTTTTTAGGTGTTTACTGCTCCTGAAGAAGATGCTCTGGCAAAATACATTTTAACTTGTTCTAAAATGTTTCATGGGCTTAGCAGAGATGCATGTCGACAACTTGCATTCGAATATGCTCAAGTTAACAATAAGAAATTTCCATCCAGTTGGAAGACCAATAGCAAAGCTGGAAAGAATTGGTTTTATGGCTTTTTAAGGCGACAGTCTTCGCTATCATTAAGATTGCCTGAAGCCACAAGTTTGGCTCGATCAATTGCCTTCAATAAATCAAATGTTCAACTTTTTTTTTACAACCTAAAAGAAGTATTGGAGAGGAATAGTTATCAATCTCATCAAATTTGGAACTTGGACGAAACCGGGATCACCACAGTTCAGCGACCCCCGAAAGTAATTGCGGAAAAAGGGGCAAAGCAAGTTGGGCAAATAACATCGTTTGAACGAGGCACTCTAGTCACAATGTGTTGCTGTGTTAATGCTGTTGGGCAGTCGATACCACCAGCTTATATTTTTCCGCGCGTTCATTACAAAGCTCATATGTTAAATGGAGCACCAAATGGAAGTTTGGGGCTTGCCTGCCAATCAGGTTGGATGACTAACGAGTTATTTGTCGATGTTTTTAAACATTTTTTGACATTTATGAAACCTTCTATTTCCAATCCTGCTCTGTTGGTTATGGATAACCACAAAAGTCATTTGTCGGCTGCAGTTGTTGACCTGGCACGTAATCACGGAGTTACAATCATAACCTTTCCACCGCACTGCAGCCACCGGTTGCAGCCATTGGATGTTTCAGTGTATGGCCCCTTCAAAACCCATTTTAACTGTGCTTGCCAAGAATGGATGCTTTCTAATGCGGGACAACCACTGACCATCTACAATCTTGCTTCGTTAAGTTCAGCAGCTTATTATCGTGCCTTTACACCCTCTAACATTACCAGTGGTTTCAAAAAAACTGGAATTGTTCCTCTTGATGAGAATATTTTCCCGGAAGATGTGTTTCTTTCTAGCATGGTTACGGATCAACCCAATTCGTCATTAGAAGATGAAAACCGAGCAACCTCACCTGCCCCCAACAATGATTTAGCTGTTTCAGTAAATGATGTTCCTGGAACGAGTGGCACTACTGGCACAATTGTCACTCCTGAAGATGTGCGTCCCTACCCTAAGGCAGTGCGTCGAAAAAGAAACAGCAATCGGAAAAAGGTGAAGTCAACTATCATCACTGATTCGAGTGCAAAGTCGAACAAAAGCCAACCACAAAAGAAAAATGCTGCCAAACAACCAGTAGAAAGCTCCTCTGAGTCGGAAAGTGAGCCTCCTGTTGAAAGTGATTCGGAAGTAGGACTCACTGACACGTCTGATGATGAGCATACTGATGTCACTGATGGTGCTATGGAGGGGGCATTTGTGCTTGTTGTCTACGAGGGAAAAAGAAAAGTCCATTTCGTAGGGCAAATTTTGAAAGAAGATGAAGATGGAGAATTAGAAATCAAATTCCTGCGAAAGCATCCAAAGGTTTACAACGGATTTATCGAACCTCCAGTGGAAGATATTCACTCAGTTCCTGCTGAAACTGTAAAATTGGTTCTTTCGTCAGGATCTACCAGAAGAGCTATGGGCATAAAGAAATTTCATACAGACTTTTCTGCTTATGATATGTGATTGGCCTATCACGTTAGCCTACAACTTTGTTACAAAACTGTAAACTTTTTGTCTGGGTTGTTTTCTTTTTCCAATTTAACAGCTGCGCCTTTTCAAATGTTCGTTTTAAGGTTAAAAAACTTTTGTTTAACAAGTACTTGTGTACCTGAAACTAGTGGCTCATTGGACCCTACCTATAGGGACCGATGAGCCACTTATGCTGATATTTTAGTTTTTAAATATTTTAATTGTTCTGCGTTTTTCTTAAAAATGCCTTTTGTTGTATTAAAGCTTTTATTACAGGCAATGTTGTGTGCGAATTTCATGTTCTAGTTTTGTTCAAGGAGTTAATAATTTAACAAAAAAGAAAAGTGGATCATGGGTCCCGACCTTCCCCTACTGCTAAATGAACTGAATTTAGAGCTGCAGAAAAAAGAGAAAAATACAGGTAACATGATCAACTCTGTAAACGCAAGCTACAGCTGCTCTCAACCAAGGTGTAACGCCATGATCTGCGCTACTTTCAGCACACGAATTCAGAACTTGTGCTTTAGAGCAAAACCACTGCACAGTTCAATAGTGCACGTTACATTAAGCAGGTGCAAAGCCTGTCATCAGAGTTTGACAAGCGTTTTATTGACTTTGCATTAGTTGAGCCTGCTGCCACCTACATGTCTTTCCCATTTGCGACACATAAAAACGTGGAGGATATTGGCTCCAAAATTGGAGCACTTTTTCAGCTGGATATAACTGCAGTGGAAAATGAAATACTCTCCCTTTAAAATGACATAAGAGATGAAATCCAGGGCACCCACTGAAATAGGAAAGATTTGGGAAATGCTGACAGAAGTATCCAAATATAAAAAGATGTGCTTTTTACTTATTAGCCTCCTTTGGATTAACCTAGCTATGTGAATCTGTATTTTCTCACATGAAGATAATAAAATCCAGATACAGATCCGTCATGACAGATCAACATCTTCTGGCTTGCTTAACACTTGCAATCACCAGCTACGAGGAACTGTTACATCCTTCCAGTGCCAGGTGTCTTACTATCGTTAAAAATAAATGTATTTCCATAAAATAAATATCAAAATAAGTTTTTGGTTCACTGCATCACGCATTATGGTTTTTTATTTATTGCATTATGTAAGTGTACGTTGTATGTGCAACTAAGATATACCGATAGACCCACTAGCATAGGCTCGGTTTGTTTTGTTTCAAAGCTTTGTCGGATTGGTAGATCTTCAGAGACTGAAAAATATAAAAGTAGATCTCATGTCAATAAAGGTTAGGCACCCCTGAAATACAGTAATTAGAGTATAAGCGTTAAAAAATGCGTCTGCAGTCAACCATTCAAACTGTAGTTGCATTTTCTGCATTTCATTTCAGAATCATTGTCAGAGCGAGGTTACAAAAAATCAATGTCAAACTAAAGATCTAAGTACGTAAGCTTATCGCTTAAAACAAAATACGAAATTGCATGCCAGTTAAGCCAAGAAAATGCTAACGTGTTAGCATGGATTTGATGATGTGGAAGAGCCTCTAATTAAGTGGCTTTGCATCGCATGAGATCAAAAGATTTCTGCTGGAGGAGAAATGTTTCTCTTAAAGGCTTAGCAATCTGCCACCATATGTGGCTATGACTTTGTTGAAAAGCTAGACATAAACTGGATAAACCAGTGGAAATCGAGAGAAGTTGCATGCAAGAAATTACATGGCGAAGCAGCTTCTGTTGATGAAGCATGTGTAGACAATTGGCAGAAAATCGTCTCCCTATTCTTTTGAGAGTTCAAAGAACAGCTTTTTAGTGCCGATGAAATTGGACTTTTTTAAAAATTCTTGCTTGAACAGACCCATGTTTTTAAGAACGAAACTTGCGCTGGTAGTAAACTTTCAAAAAAGAAATTAAGTGTGCTAGTGACGGCCAGTATGGCGAGAGAAAACTTGCCCCTTCTCGCCATACTGGCAAAGCCGTAAAACCAAGATGCTTTAACATTGCAACAAAACTTTCACTTCCGTACCAATCCAACCCGAAGGTCTGGATGACGTCGACCATCTTCAAAACCCGAGTTAGAAAACTTGACACAAAAATGAGGAACAGTAACAGAAAAATGGCGTTTGTTGTTGACAATTGTATAGCTCATCCTGTAATACATGGCCTAACAAATGTCAGGCTGGTGTTATTGCCTCCTAACACTACGGCCAAAACCCAAACGATGGATGCTGGGGTAATTCGTTGTTTGAAACCACATAACAAAAAGATAATTTAGTTGAAATGCGCCTTCTTGCTTTTGAGGGAAAGAAAGAACTTAAAGTCGATGTTTTGGAAGGTTTGAAGCTTCTCGATCAAGCTTGGAACTCAGTATCTGAAACGGCGATTCAAAACTGCTTCATGAAGGTCCGTATTGCTCCTTCAACGTTAGAAAAAACCTTAGAAACCTCCAGTGAGTCCGACAACAATGCAGAAGGAACATGGGACAAATCGTAAGATCGCTTTGTTCCAGGGGCCTCTAATTTCAACGAGTATATTGACGGTGACGCAGACTAATTACATTCGAGATCATTACAGAAGGCAGCATAATGGACTATCTTTTAACAATAAATGTCAAAAGCTGCGTTAGCAAATGAAAGCACCATGTACAATATACAAGTCGCTATAGTGTAGAGCAGGGGTGGGCAAATTTTCTAGGCGGAGGGCCGCATTGACCATTCAAGAGTTGGCCGAGGGCCAGTGCTTAAAATCTTGCAATAGCTTTATACAATGAAAGAGCTTGCATTAGCTTAAAATCTTGCGATATCGTATTACGTGGCTTTGAAAATGGTGTCCAAAAAAAGGTCATCACCATCTATTAGGACGGAAAATGCGTCAGTTCAAACTAGGAATTGCGTAGCGGCTCTTTCAATGATGGTTTCTAACGTTTTTGGCTCTTTAGTACGGCAAGTGTAGCTACCCGTGTCATATTAAATTAAATATATGGCAGTTTCTACGAGTGTTGGCGGGCCGCATGCGGCCCGTAGTTTGCCCACCCCTGTACTAATATCTTTTGAAGCTGCATCGACTGTAAATGAAATATGTCGCAAGTTTTTTCCAAAATCAAGCAAAGAATTACTTGTGCCCCACCAAACATAGCTAAACCAAAAACAGCAAAAAATATGTGCCCAGCTGTTAGTATCAGCCATCAATACCTTGTCCTTACCTTATTCGCACACCAGTCATCATAATCTTGAAATGTTAGGAAAAGCAATATTGTGTAACTATATATTAACTAGTAAACGCATCCATTACACTAAATAAGTCAATTACCTAAAAGTTGCCAACCGTGATCACTTCCTTTATCACAATGCACTGTAAGCAGGCTAAATTAGCGATAATGAAGGGTCTCCCGGCTAGGAAACAGAGGAACTTGAACTACAGGTGATGCTTGGACGTGCTATTGAGGTTTTGACCTAAGACTACCTGCTTCTACTAAATACTTTTCCCAAATAGAAATACTAACGCATACAGTCGAAACACGCGAAGCAATGTGAAAAACAGGAAAAAAATCGAGTTTTCTGGTAAAAATGATTTACCAATGTACTATTTAGCAAATGCATTAACAAAAAATACTTAATTTGATTTGTGAACACAAACAAAAACTAAGGCACCATTGAAACGAAATTAATTACTTCTAATTTGGAAATGATATCTCCGATTTTCAAGAAAATTTGATAACTTAAAAATGAGTTGCAACGTGAACTCGCGATGAGACTTCGGAATTTTTAAGAGAACACTTACATCAGGCAATCTCACAGAATGGTATATTGATGTCCATATCTGGAAATAAAAGTGGAATTTTGGTCCACCCTAGCGCAGGGGCAATCGTGAATATTTTGCTAATTAATTCACACAATGAGGTGTTGCACTAGCCAGTCATGATAGTTTGAATATAACGCAAGTTCAAATCAACCTAGCTTCACCGAAACAGAACACGACCTCACACAAAAGTTGTATTTTTGGCTACTACCTGGTACTTGATTATTCTTGAAAATGACACTTATCAGAAAAAAAAACATGTCTATTTCAAAATATTCCTAGAATGGAAAGTGCAGTGACGAAAACATCAAAACCAACTGTACACTTTAATGCAGTGATTCCCAAACTTTTAAAGTTAAGAGCCACTTTATCAAATTAAAATTTTCGGGGAGCCATTTGAAAAATAATAAGTCGGTATTTTGACTGTAGAGGAAGTTCTTTTGACTATCGAGAATGTATGTCTGTACTGTGCATAACAACATTCGCGATTTTATGAGGGTTACCTCCAAAAAAAGGCATCGCCCACTCATCGTCTAGTGTAAAAACAATTCATTACTTTTCATTGCAGTACATGTGCTAGAATAAAAGCAGCTTTGTAATCAGCACAAACAAAAGAAAATAAAGAAATAAGCATTAATGATAATCAATGCTATTTTCCATAGGCTAAAGTTCCTTTGGGCTTGGAGCGTGTTGTGTGACAGAGGGTCGTATAAAACTGTTGCGCGAGCCGCGGTTTGCGAAAGCCTGCTTAAATGGATACAGCTAAGCTGGTTGTCCTCTCCAAAGCACAAGAAACCTACCTCCTCATACACAACACCTTTTAACACTGTGTGGCAAATGCAAAAGCGTAATGCTAACGATGATATTGTCGTCACGCGAACATTAAGTCATCCAACGAAGCGTCATCGGCAATGCTCGATTCCGAACTGCTTTCGACTCGTGGCGTGAGAGCGGACCTCGTGAGACCCCAGAATTTCTGAGGGTTGAGCTTTGACTTTGTGGCAGTGAACTTCCAGCCCATGTGTCTGCCGCAGTAGCACTCGCAAATAGTCCAAGCATAACTACAACAAGGCTTTAGTCAGCATTACCGAAAACTGGAGCGACGTAGTTGTTGCAGCCTCTGTGTTGTGCTAGTAGACCTGGGTTTAATTCCCCTGGTCGAGTCATACCAAAAACATTAATAACGGCATTTACGGATTTCCTGCTTGGCGCTCAGCAATAGAAGTAATAATTAAGTTGAGATGTTGAACTGAGTTTTTCAGTAACGATTGAAAAAGGCAATGAACTTCGATACCCAGGGCGTGCATCTGCAATTGGTGCCACAACAACAGCAGCAACAACAACAACAGCAGTAGCATTAAAGAGGGGCTCGAAATGTGTGAAAAATAATGCTTTTATAAGATCGTACTATCAAGGCATATGGAGACCGTTCCCTTCAATGTTCCCCTTTTTTTTAGGAAAAGAATTTCCGGAAAAACTTACAATATTGCTTAGTCAATGCAAGTGTGATTACGTTTATTCTTATAACTCTTAGGGAGCTTTGTGATCCGATATATGTGAGATTGAAAGGAATTTCGCATCATTTAAATGAGAGTTTTCGAACGACGAAGAATGATCACTGACAACTACATCAATCTTTTGCGACCAATCCTCAAGTTTTTAAGAAAACTTTGAATTAAATCGGCAAATTTTGTCTGCAAACCAAACAGCATCACTACGATGAGGTAATGACAACATGCCAGGATTTTGAGGCGTATGGTCTCGGCGAATTGTTTTTCAAAAACCTCAAGCTGAATAATGAAAAACAAATTGTTTAAAGAACTATGGAAAAAAATCGCTTCGGATAAGCCAGCTCTCTAAAAGTGTATCGATTACACATAGGACTTTCGCTCAGAAACGCTTATTTTATTTCTGCCTTGAAATACTGCACAAACATGGAATATTGTGGTAAAACGCCATTTATCAAGAACACAACGCAGACACAATTGAATGCCAGAGGTTGAACACGCTGAGCTACTTGACGTACGTTATGTTATGTAAAATGCATTAAACGCATTCAAATTTCAAACCAAAATTTTAAGTAAACTGCAAGTCACCTCAAGTCTGGAGAATGGTCCTGAATAGACGCAATAAACTACAATAATAAGAATCTCAGAAGCCAAGTTATCGGAAGTTGCCGTATTTCTGAGCTCCGGGCAAGCGCCTAATCCAGGTTCTATCTGAACAAGCAGCTGAAGATGTTTTATTTGACGAAATTTATTCTTCTTGTACTAATGTAAGTTTTTAGCTGACTTAATGGCTGTTTATATGAATCAGACTTTTTTCATCATAGCGAAATAGATCGGATTACAACAACTGAAAATCTTGATGTGCAAAGAAAAAAACATGGGTTGTAACTCACCCCGGAAACCAGCTGTATTCCGTTGACTTCCTACCGCGGAGGACAAGGCTAGACGCTTTGTAAAGAGTCAGCGTCTCATGAACGACTCCCCCAGGATTAACGTAAGCCGCCATGGGTCCTGATACTGACATACTGAACACATTTTTCCGTTTCGCAATTTCTCGGCCACAACTCGAGCACGATAACAGAGTGCACTGAAAAAGCAATTTACCGACGATAGGAAAAAAGTAGCAATTTTAAAACGAAAGAGAACACATATTTCTTTATCTTAAAGCAAAAGGAAAAACACACTGATTATACATACAACTTGCGCCAAACTCGTTCGGGTGTTGTCAGCAGGCGATAACGAATTTCTACTATAGTCTGGAACTGAGCTGTGGAATCGAAGTAAAATTTATTCGCAAAAGTCACGCCAATCAACCAATGCAGACGTTGGGCTTAAAATTTCTTAACTGAGAGACCTGTGTCTTGCCGCTGAGATAACTGGCGGTTCATTATTAGAATAATCTTAATGAACCATCAATTAACTTTGCTCCATATTCTAAAAGCTGATAGATGCGAAATGAAGCTGCTGGGTTCAATGCCAAAACTAAAAAACTACTCACCTTTTGCAGCAGATGTAATTCTTCGCGTAGTCGCTGGATGGCGCTATTCATACTGAAAAGCTCGAGTTTCTGTTTATCACTGACGGGAAGGTTGGTGATGACCCAGTAAGAAAAATCACTAGCACCTGACGGGCAGTGTTTCTCCTCCAGCTGTTGATTCCATTCGCGCATTTCGCCAAAGATCTGCATCTTCAAGTAACTCTGAAAACGAGGTTCGTTCGACTGCATTGCAAAGTTAGCAAATCAGTGAATTAATAAGTTGTTCGTCAGCAAACAAGTTTCAAGAAGGTCATTTTAATGTTAGCACATTTAACCGAACAATTTATCGAGCTCCTTCTTGAAACGTTAACGATTACTTTAAGAAGTTTTAGCCAGTAAATTATTGTTATTAAGTTATGCACAAACTCAGTACAAACAACATTAGATTAACCATCATGCCATAAACATTTTGGTTTGTAGCAATTTGGCTGATCAAATCTTTGCGCTAATGCTCTACTTTTTGAAAATTTTCCAGTAAAAGCAGCATTTGTGTATCAAAATGATGACGTCATCATTCTACCTTTGAAGAAAAAGTTCACTTTTACTGGAACAAGAAGCAATAAAACATCAATGTAGCTTCGGTCAGCAACGCCAGAGTGGTGGTTAACAACGGGCATTTGTAGCGAATGATTTGGTTGAAAAGATGTACTAAACTGGCTTAAATAGGAGATCAAATAACGTGGCAATATACTTGCTAGTTACCAATAACTGTTTTTTTTCGGTCGGGCCAAGTACTTAGAGCGAGGAGAGGCGGTCCTAAGCTTAGGGGGCTAACCTGTCAGCACTGTAACATCGTCTAAATGGCAACTGGAAGTCTGTGGGTTCAGCACTCACAGCGTTCCGTTGCTGGTAGAATTGTAGTTATCCACAAACGGAGCCGTCGCCAGCTTTAAGATTAGTCTTTCAGTTCAAACTATGGCTTGTGGCAACGTAAAGACACGTATGGACGATTGCCTACCACACTACATGTATGGAGTAATCGATAATGGGAACAATTCCTCTTCTCCAAGCTCCCGATGTTTGTATAAACTTTGCTGCAAATTACCCACTTTGCCTTGTAAAGTTAAGACTCAAGCTAGACATCACTGCAGGGAATATATGTTTTTCATGGCCCAACACAATTTGGGTTACGAAATAGGGTTACTTACCACATCGTACATCTTGTAAACCCACGAAGGCCATGCAGTTGACGACGCTGTACGTCTGATGTTCGCCCACTGCTTATTGTGAGTTTTGAGCAAAGAAGTATATGATGTAGAATCTTTACCTGCAAAGCAGTACCAACGATAAGTGAGGCTTTCGAAAATAACTGGCGCCAATGTGGTTCTCTTTTACATTTTCTTCAATTCATCGTTTAAAACTCTTGAAAAGCGACAACGTTGTGTCAAATCTATTTGCCGTTAAAAAGACGCTTTCAGAGTAAAGGTTTTTCTCCGAAACAAAATCAGCAAAAGTGATTTGCATGCAACTACACTTCTTTTTTAGATTTCTACAGTTGGTTTAATCTCTTCCTTTCTCGCTCTCTCACAGTCAAAAGTCACTCCACAATACAATAGATTTACTTCTTTCACTGTCATTATGCTTTTATTCTCCAATTACAATTCGAATCTGTAGACAGCTTCCGTTCCGCTATGTACAAATACGGTCTGGCTCAATTAGCTGCAATCAAATACAGCGCAGAAGAGGAAACGTTAGGCCGTGTCATTTGCGATACCCGGTTTTCTGAGGCCCACACAAAACACTTGGACTAGCAAACCTTGATGAGTCAGCGCAGTGGTTGCCCGGATGCCGAAAGTCAAAAACTGCATCTTATTCAATCCAAGACCACACTCCAACCACGGGAACATCTTTACGGCGGAAAATAAAGTAACTTGTTCACAGACCTACTTTCGAGCCGCCAGTACTGCTGGCAGAACATTTCAACCACAAACCTGTAACTAAACACACCACCTGTCATGAATGCCAGCCTAAAAGAGATCTTACAAGCAATCAGCTAGTTGTAGTCTTGTGAGAGTGGCTCGGGTTGGATTGCACTTACAAATAAGTTTGAAAAAGAACACTATGCTTACAACAACTCAATCCAACGCTGCTATTAATCTCCGGTAGATCAACATCTTCAAGCAAGTGCACTTTCGCTAGCACGTTTCTGAAAAAAAAGAAAACATAAGCACAATTCTTTTGATATCGCAAAACGACTTTAATAGAGCTTTGAAAAAGTTGCTTTGCCAGAAGCCTTTTATGACGCACTCAAAAGAAGCGATATCGCGTCCAATGAGAAGAGCTACGGAGTACACGTCATGGTATCTCGAAAAAATGGACGAAAGCAATAGCTCGTCGCAAAAAAGGCATTTCGAATTGCAAAAACTTGTTTGCTCATTAAAACGATATCGTTACTGTACCTACCGTAGATACAACGTACCGCATTGATTCCATCTGATACGGAAAGGAGCTGATGAAGTTATTAAATTGCTCCTGCGCCCAATAGACCATTAAAATACTCCGCAAATATTTTACCCGTCAATTTGTCTTCGCTTTTCAACGATTTTGAACTTCTGTCTTCCAACCACAACCACATGCAAGGTAGCGACTTCATGTTCTTCGTGATCTTGAAACGAACGAATTTCAGCTGTGCAACCGTAATCATACAGATCGTTCGTGGGTTCTGCAGCTTCATCAAAACCATACGTGTATCTGAAAAGCATATGCTGCCGTTAATTCATTCTACTCAAGCTTTGCTGTTTAGTTTTTATTTGCATCTCCGATAAGCGTTCGCAGTGGTGGATAAAAGGGAAAAAACACAAAGTGCGCTGCACCCTTGACGTCAAGGTTGAAGCTTTTTTTGCGAGCATTACAAAAATTGGGAAATAATTAGGGTATTCTCAAAATTAAGAACTTTTCGATGTTCTCAGATAAAGTCATTCTGGAACGAAAATAGTCTGTGGCCCTAAAAGGTAGAGAAACACTGATCTAAATTATGTAACACAACCGATGTTAATTGCTCGTCATTTGTCCCCACGCAAACGAAACATCTTAAAAGTTTTGGCGTTTATAGGGCGAAGACGCATTGCAATTTCACTTTTCATTCACTACGCTATTTGACGATTTTTTACTGTATGATCATACAAAGGAGTGAAACTGCTAGAACATGCCATGAAAATTGTTGAAAGGGTACCGTACGAGAGGCGAATACAAACACTAGTCAATTTGAATAAAAGGTGTTTTGGATTTATGCCAGGAAAAGGAACAGTGGATGCAATATTCATTGTAAGGAGAACGCAGGGGAATATCAAAAGAAGGACAAAAAGTTGTACATGTGTTTTGTTGACATGGGAAAAGCTTTTGATAGAGTGCAAAGAAAAGTGATGAAGTGGGCCATGAGAAAGAAGGGTCTGGCAGAAGTAATGATTCGGACAGTTTTGAGTTTGTATGATGGTGCAAAGACAAGAGTTAGGGTGGGATCTGCATATTTAGAGGAATTCGAAGTAAAAGTTGGTGCACATCAAGGATCTGTGCTGTCGCCACCATTGTTTGCAATAGTTGTGGACGTTATTACATAAAATGCAAGAAGGGGTGTGGTTAATGAATTACTGTAAGCAGATGGCCTTGTTCTCATGAGCGAAACCATGGAAGACATAAAGAAAGATTTTGGAATTGGAAGGATGCACTGGAAAGTAAAGGTTTAAAGGTCAACACCAGAAAAACAAAAGTAATAGTAAGCGGGTAGGAAGGAAAACTATTCAAATGCAAGATAGATCCACGTGGAGTTTTTGGGAGGAGAGCCATGGCCAATTCAGTGTTGTGCACAAAATGTGGAAAATGGGTTGATGGCAGATGTGCAAAAATAAAGAGAGTTACCGCTAGGTTGGCAATGCATTTTGTTTGCTCAAAATGTAAAGAAATAATGGAAAAACAGTAGATTTGATCGAGAAGTTGTGCGATGAAGTGGGACAGTGCATGGATTTAGTAATTTGGGAGACAGACTAAATTTTAGTGGTGGTTGTGAAGTGGCAGTTACAAGAAGAGTAAGAATCGGTTGGGTAAGATTCAGGAAATGTGGAGAATTATTGCTTGGAAATAAGTTTCCTCTGAGAATGAAAGGTAAAGTTTATCTTTGTCGTGTAAGATTAGCAATACTGTTTGGAAGCGAGGCGTGGTGTTTAAAAGAGAATGAAAAAGCAATTTTAAGGAGAATGGAAAGAGCTATGGTGAGAGCCATGTGCCGTCAGAAAGTAGTTGACAGAGATACGACTGAAAAACAAATGAACATGCTGGGGTTGAGGGAAACTATAGACCGGTTAGCAACAGCGAATGGAGTAAGATGGTATGGGTATGTGCTGAGGAGGGATGACGATAATGTTTTGAGGGTTTCTCTGGATCTTGAAGTGAGTGGCAAGAAAAAGCTAGGACGACCGAAGAAGACTTGAAAGAAGTGGAAGAGGAGACAGGGAAGATTGGTTTGAAGGAGGATGCCTTGAATCGAGCAAAGTGGAGAGACGGAGTGCGAGCAATTGCAGAAGGAATGGGGTGAATCCGGCCATCTCTGCTAAGGGGACAAAACTGGATAAAAACTGAACAACTACTACTACTACTACTACTACTACAATATGAACGATGCACTGCTGCTCGACAAATTTTGTCACCTGCTCTTAGCAAATGTAAAACCTGTTGCTTATGGAATTCCGAAAACAGAACAGATTCGTTTGGCTACATTATTAGGCATGTTAATATTCATAAACCCCAGTTTTCAATAAATCCAAAATTAAACACTGCATGACCTGCCAGTGCCAACAAAGTTTTTCTATTTCAAAATCTGAACTATTCAGACCGCTCAAATCATTAGATTCAAATCACATATAAGCCATCTGCCTGCTAATGTCAGCTGTATAGACTGGGTCTATTGTAAAAACAATAAAAAAACTCAGTGAGCATAAATTAAGCTTACTTCTTGGTCAAAATGCCAAAAGTTTTATCTGGTTGCGACATGATGTGTCGGATCAGCGAAACTTCATTTGGTCGAGTAAGCAGCAAAGGTAAAGTTTGACCGGGAATTAAAACAAAATCGTACACGTATATAACAGATAAAGATTGATAAATGCTGTTGTCTTGATAAGCTACTCCACTGCATTCCTCCATCTCACCAAGATACTGTAAATAGATTCTATTGAGGCAGCACATAAAACGATAAAGTACAATTTCGGTGCTTCTAAAACCTCAAAAATCGTCTGTAACTTTTTGGCAGTCCTCTTGCGGCACATCAACAAGATAAAGTGTACTCTGTCAGTACCTGAATTTTACAGCGTAAAAAAAATTCAGACTGACTTTTTCCACCAACAGAAAAAAATCTGCAGCATCGTCACAGACTGTGAAACAGACTCATTGCAAAAAACTGAAAAATAGCAAAGTAACCCAGCCCGCCAATTCCTACAAATGAAAGAACTGAAACAATTTGTTTTGTCCTATACGTTTCATGGAGCTTCCCTCAGTGACTGACAAAAAAGCTTCTATTTAGGCTTGTATATAAATGTAATACCGCCTACAAAATATTTGATTTTAAATTATGACAAACCACACGTCCATAGACATATAAGCATAAAATATCACCATCATTACATAATCAAGTTATGTAGCAGGGCTATATTCTAAGACACTGGTTCTTAACCTTTTTCCATTTTTTTTACCCTTCTATTAGTTAATTGACTAGACTTGCCCTTTCAACACATTTTGCTAGGGCTACGTCACTTGATCTCCACAAACAAAATGGTAAAAATTTAAGGTCGCAAAATACAAATCTCTAAAAAGGGTCATCCAATTCAGCCACCGTTGGAGTAAAGAACTTTTCCCAGCGCTAAGAATCACTTTAAATAATCAAACTTAACTTTTACAGTCCAACAAATTTCATATAAAATCTACTTGTAAAATAAGCAACAAAACTTACCGAATGAGCAGTTGGTAGATTTCTGTCAAATGTTATATTAGCAAGAAATTCTTGAAGCTCTTCATTATCCACATTATCGCTGTCATCGCCACTGCTATCGTCATCTTAATTGCAAGATAAAATGTCAAATTTACCGATTGTCATATTTAGCATGACCAGTTCTCCTTAAAAGTTAGATAAAAGTATTTTTCCTTTAAATTTAGTACAAATAAAAAGTATTAGAGTTAGCGGAAGATTCGAATCATGTTGAATAACCATCTTTGATAACACTTATAATCCGACTTTAAATGCATAATATGCATAGCAAAGCTTGTAGTTTTCATAAATTTGATACAAGGTTCCCCATAGGTTCTTTTGGTAATTTTAAATCATTGGTCAAGATTACAATCAGTTTTACGTCAGCTACCGTAACTCTTTTGTAAAATACAAATGCCTTCAAGTTAAAGACTAATGCACATACATTACAGTCTCAAACCATCCGGCAACGGGAGTAATTGTCTTCTTTTATTACCGAAGATGTTTTTTTTCTAGATCATCAAATGTATAGTTGTTTCTTGCCAGAAACATATCTATTTTTGCTAGTACCAACAACATTTTGCTCAAGTAAGGTTATGGCTATATTTTCGATACTTTATTTTAATCCTATAAAAATGTTGAGTTGGGGTCTTACGATTTTGCTTTTATGGCCGAGTTTAGCAAATAAACACAGAAATTGCATTGCTACGGAAAAATACACCCTTCTAGCTGATAATTAAAACTTAATGGTCTATGAAATTTAGTCAGCAGTTTTTAACTTTGGATAGATTTTGTTTTGAAACAGGTCCACGCAAAACGCTTGTTTGTTTTGTCGTACAAGGTATTTTTTATTCACTTCTTTTGTTAATTCGCTACCATCTTCTACATTAATTATACAACCTAAAATATGCGAATCGCAACAACATTATTAATAATTTTCATAATTTTTACATGAGTATCAATCAATGAGGGTCACCTTGTTTAAAAGTCAAGGTAAAACATTGAAAACGAAAAACCCGCATAAAAATTTGTTGAAAAATGGCAGCAAAGATTTCCAGCTTACCTTATCTAAAATTAGTATTCAATACAAATCTTAAAATTGGAAGTGCTGATTGCCATTTTTTGAACTACACGATAAAAATATAAAGTTGTACAAACAAAAACGTTAAAAGAATTTTTGCAAACAGTTTGGTACCACACATACCTTCATCTGGCCCCATCCGAACACGTCTCCTAAGCAGCCAATTTCGCATCAAGCGAAGTTCCTCTCCACTAAACAATAAAAACCACATCAATATTGTACCTTACTGGCTACACTGTATCATGAATCATATAGAGACAACAAATTGTTGATATTTGAAAGGGAACTTCATAAAAGCTCTCGATTTAAAACTACCGAAACCAAACTAATTTAAGCAACTAGCTAAGACCTTGAACCCAATGAAAGTTAGCACACTTGACACTTTGATATAAAAACTAAGCTTAGCAGTAACAGGGTTTCACAACCAGTAATTAAAAATTGTAAAAAAGAATTTGAAAAAAGACACTGGCATTAAAACACATTTAGTAATACTATAATTAGGTGCATGGATCACCAATTATTAAATCATTTCAAAGTAGTTGCACAATTACATACCCTAGTCTCAAACCACGATGCCTCTCATGCAAAAAGTTAACAAGACGATCCCTCCATCTGTTTACCAGTGGTGCATTACGGACAAGTAAAGCAGCATTATATTCTTGCTCTTCTAAGTTACCATTCCTTTCATCAAGCAAATCTACTAAAGCATCTTCAAACTCTTCATTCTCATCATCAGCGCTTGATTCATCATCTTCAGCAAGAGCTGCTTCTTCGAGCAACGCGGGATCATTTTCATTCTGAACTGTGAAAAAATAAGCAGATGGAGACATCATTAAGAAATGTGGGTGCAAAAAAAAATTTCTCAAATATATCAAAGCAAATACATGTTGCCTAAAACTGAGAAAGATTGAAATGTTCCTTAACTTAGGGAAAACCTTCAGCAACATAAAGAACTCTTTCCAAAATGTTGCTTACATATAGGAAAATCCTTCAGTAATCTAGAGAAAAGATTATCAGTGACGCCATCTTAAAAATACAAAAATTGATTTTGTAAGAATACTTGATATACAGGTAAATTAAATATAGTAAGGTTGCTTTCCATACTGAGAAATGATGCAGCATTACAAGAAGGCTGTCTTACTTAAAGGCAAAAATGATGGGCTTGCATAATCACGCGCACACATGAAAGTATTTCTCTAGTGCGCTTGATTACATAATGCCACAACCGTCTTGCCTTGACTGTCCTGCCGTCTGAATTTCGAGATAAAAGACCTTGCTCACTCTAGCTCAGCAGTGCTCAGCGTTTTTTTGGTGTTCCTCGCTTACAGACCTCAGATTCAAACTTTTCCTCCCTACCACAATTTTTCAGAGGGATCATTTTTTTCAGAGAGGTCTATATTTATGATGATCAAGTGAAGAATTAATACTCCAAGTCAATAGTAAGTCTTTCTTTTCTTTCCTTTTTTTGTATGATGTCTCAATTCTCCAATTTGCATGCCATGCATCTTTTTTTACATTCAAGAAGTTCATACACAAACCCACACTGTAACGTTAATATGAACATGTAAATTGAACAAAATCGATCCTCACTATTTCTTTCTTAACACCCAAATTTTTCTTTTACTGAAAAAAATTCATCACTTGGGGAGCCAAGTGGTTCCCGGTTGAGAGCCACTGCTCTTCCCTTTCCCTTTTTCTTTAGCCTTTCCCTGCTTTTTAAGAAAGCTAGAGCCACTGCTCCAGCTCTAGTGTTCTGGAAAAACTTCAGGCAAAACAGCTCTTCACAAAGCTAAATATCACAGACAGGTATTTTTGTCCATAAAACAAGAGTTTACAATGCAATAAATATAAACATCACAGATCTATGCGATATGGACCAGAAAGTAGTAAAGTACCAATTAGTTCTATTGGAGTTGCTTCTTGAAGCCAGCTGAAGTGCAGCATTGGTGCAAAGATACACAAAACGGAAAATATATCAAATTTTGACCAAACAGTTAGAGGGTATGAATTACGTGAAGAAAAATAGAACGACAAATTTAAAACTGATAATTTTCCAGCAATTTGTTTAAAAATGCGGTTGAAGTGGATCAAACCTGATTTCAGATCTTCATAAAGCTTATACCAAACTTCTGTGCCTTAAAATGCCTGACTGCCTGTTGATTTTGAGACAAATGGTAGAAAAAAAATCAACTTTTTGGTTTGTTTTGTGCTGTAGTGAACATTTTGCACTTTAGTGAAGAACTACGTAAATAATTCTTTTAAAATAACTTTGCACATAAGCTTTCCTGTAGAGCAAGGGTGGCCACACCTGCCATGATAAAAAGCCAAAAACGATAGAAACCATCATTGAAAGAGTCGCTAGACAATTCTTAGTTTATTTAAATTAATGCATTTTCCACCCAGATAGGGATTGATGGCCATTTTTTTGTTTGGAAACTATCATTTTCAAAGCACAAAATTACGCATTTGCACCTTTCCACTGGCATCAAAACTCAATGTATCACAGAGCAGGTTACACACCCCTACACTACATCATCATACCTAAATACGACACAAATCAAAAGAGCCGCAGTTTGGCCACCCCTGCTTATAGTGACCTTCTGCAACTCTAAAAAACTGAAAATTTAATTTATGGAAATTTGTACAAAATATGAAGTAGCTGAATCACCAAAATACAGAAATTCATTCTACAACACAAAATCATCAACTACAGAAATTCATACTAATTGTTAGATAATTAACTTTTGAGCACCTTGATATTTCATAACTAGGTTGGTCTGAATGCTACAATCAATCAATGATTCTGTACATTTTTAGCTGGCAGTTTTTGGGCATTTCTTTAATCTAATAATTTCATATTTTGGTTTGAATTCTGCAATTCCAGGTTTAAGCATGAATTTCAACATTTCACTAATTTTATTACTACACACTTCAGAAAGAATTTTTATAAATCTGGATTTCTTTACTATAATATCATCCAGTTTTTTTAAAAATATTAAGTTTTAATAGAGCTAAACTTTAGTATAATCAATTGGAGTAATTATTGGACAAAATTGGACAAATAAACATTTAAATTTTTTAACATAAAATACAGCTTTCTATGATTTTAGCACATGGTAATCATAGATCAGTATTTATTGCCTCAGTTAAAAAAGAAAGGATTGCTGCAACTCTCTCCTGTAAGAAGTTATTAAGATTTTTTCTTGTCCAATAATTACCCCAGCATTTTGGGTAATTATTGGAAATGAAGGGGGTAATTATCGGACAACATCTAACTAATTCATAATCATTTGAAACTTAACTATTATTAGTATCCTATATCTAAACAATGAAGTCTTTTGCCATCTGCAATCTAATAATGTTGTGTAGTTGCACACCTTGGCTATATTACAGCCAATTAATTAATAAATAAACTTGCAACACAAAAACTCACCACAGAAACGAAATACAATGAAAATAAAACAAAACTATAATATAAGCAAAACCTTTTAAACACTACAGTTTAGGAAACAGTCGGTTGTATTCACTTTGGCGGTCAAGTTTCACAACCTTATCAAAAGTTTGTCAAACTTTTGGATAATCAGTTATTCACCACTTTTTGCCTTTCTCTGTTGTGGCTTCCAAAGGTCCCGCTATTAAAATGAAAGCTTTGAAATCATCAATACCTGGTGGAAGATGTGAAGGAGTTTCATCAAGCACTGTGGCATAACCAATATCTGGCTTTAAACAACTTAATGTCAAGGATCACCTTTCCAATGTAAAGTCCAACTTTTTTGCCACGACTATCAGAATAGTAAATTCCTGCAAAAAATTTACCCACAAGTTGATATTCAGCTACTGGAGGATTTATTTCAGACCAGACAGGTTTTAAGTGCAAGTAGGATTGCCTTTCAGTTACAGGTGGAAACAGAGAATGTTCTGGAAAAATTGGCTCTTCATCTGAAAAGTCTTTATTGGTGCCACTCTCTAATTGCAACTCAACACTTTCATCTGTCTCACTTTCTTCCTCTTGCATTGCTTGTTTCCTCTTTTGCTTTGGTTTCTTTTTTTGTTCAGCTTCTTCTATTACAGATGCAAACTCTTCATCTGATGTCACAATTGCCCCATATGGGTTTACTTTCCGATGCTTTCCAGCCTTAGGCTTTGAGGTTGAGCATTTTTCCAGCTTTTTCAGAAATAGCTCTTTAAAGGAAGCTTGTGCAGGCATCTCATCTGTTGAAGAGGAACTGGTACTTGGAAGCTGTTTCACATCATTTGGGTCATCATCTGGGATAAAGTATGAGACTATTATTCCAGGTCTTCCTTCAAAAGAGCGGTTTTGAGTTTTAGATAACTGTGGTGAAACAGAAGACAAAGACTCTCTTTTTGATGGTGCTCTGTATTGTTGCAATGCAAGCATTTCATCCAACTGTTTTGATGATAGTGGCAACTTTCCATTTTCAACCCAAGAGTCATTTCTGTTTTTTGATTTTTGTCCAACCTGTGCACTGGATACCTATCTCTGTGGCAAGGAAATATGCCACACTTTCTAAATACATTTTGAATGTTTTCTTTCAAAAATGCTTTTCCCCAAACATCCTCACTGGCTAGCAGTGTTGCCAATTCTGCTTTGCTAAGTCTGCTCTTGGTGACATTCAATCTTTTGAAAAGCTTACAACCTCAGTGATCTTTCAATGACTTGAAAACTGCCATATCCAAAGGTTGAAGAAGGTCAGTTGTATGCAGGGGAAGTTTGAGAATTGTGATATTATACTTTCTAGCATGCTCTAGCGTCCCAAACCACACATGTGACAGATGTCCATCATAGATGACCAGCCGTGATTCTGGTGAGCTATTATCTCCCTTAATATTGCATACAATTATCACTGTATATTGAAGTTACATCACTGTGCCAAAGTCATTGTACATACAGCCTGTTTTGCCAACGCAGCTCATCATGTGGAAATAAGAGAAGTTCTATCCAAAAGGTAGCACCAAAAGGTACACGCATATAGCATATACAGTATATATATGTTCTAATCTTTCAAACTTCCATCTAATGAGCTCCTTTGGCAAAACAGATTGTTATGCATTAAAGCGTTGTGCTCGAACTTGATTATCAATATGTCTACAATATTTACATAGTTGTCTGGTAAGTACAAAGGTATATATAAATTGAATATAAAATCTAGACTAATACAACCATGTTAAAATAATTTCTACCTTGGTTATAAAATCAATTATATATATTTCTCCGTTTTGACAAATCAGGCAGATTACAATAAAACAGTGTATCATTAAACTAAGAAAATAAAACCATTCCTTTATGGTTGTATGTATTTATGGTTGACATCACCTTTTTGTAAGTTCACATTGGTTTCTCAAACTGTTCAAACCATTTAAAAAATACTTCACTGCCATCCAACCTGACCTATTGGTAAAGATCCAAGGGTAATTGGGGGCATTAACAGGCGTTGTTGGTCTCCATGTAGATTGCACTTGCTGACCCTGAAAGATTATTAATGGAGGAAGTTTAATACCACTGGCTGAACAGGCACCATCAACAGTGGTATTTTCTTGACCAGAACCAGGAACAATATGCAGCATCTTCTGTCCTTTTTCAGATATGACTTTGCATTTTTTAGGTTCATGAGGTAGTCCCGTTTCATCCATATTCCATATTAAACCAGGACGATTTTGCAGACCAAACTTTTGAATGCTTTTCTCCAGTATATCATAGTAATGACATATGATAAAAGGATTTTTAGTAGCATTATACCTTGCAACATTGAGCTTAGTAGCATCTTTCAGTGACAGATTGTTTTTTTCCAGAAATAATGATATCCAATCAGGCCCAGGATACCCTTCATTTCCTTTGTATCATAACCTCCTTTTTGCATCAGCCAAGTCATGGTATTGCACATAACTACCAACAATGTCTCTCACATCCTTAATGGAAGGTGCAAATCCCATTTCTGCCAATTCCACTATGCATTTCTTCAATTCTTCTGACTGTTCCTTTATTAACACAGGTTTACATCCTTGGCCTGTTGGTATTACTTTTTGTTTATGCAGTGTAATATAAAATTGTATGGTAGATTTTGGAATTGAATACTTTTCAGATAGCTTTTGCACACTTGTTCTAATAGTATTATTTTCAATGATAGCTTTTTTGATGGAGTCTTTATTCCAGTTTCTTTTTGGCCTAGGGTTGTACTTTCTCAGCATTATTAGCTTAACATTACAACTTACTCACTCTAGTGTCTAATATGCATTTAAGTTAGTGCATAGTTGCAACACTGCTAACAGAAGTCAAAAGAAGCAAAAATGCAAGTGTCCAGTAATTACCCCATCAAAGGAAATTTTGTGTGGGGTAATTATTGGAAAGCTATTACACCACTGTTCCCTCTAAGATTTTAGTAAGTGCGTAACCATCGGCACGAGTGCAAAATTGCTAGTAAATGTACGAAAACTGCCGGACAAGTTTTGGCGGACATTGCTGAACAACGGTTACACGAGTCTTAGCAATATATTTTAAAGGAGTAAAAAAAGATGCTTGCAGTAGCCTACTGCTGTTTAGTCAGTGTATACGCTAAGCTAACTTTGCATAGCTTACAGTTTGCCGATAATGTTGGTTGGCGTACAACAACATCCTTCATTTTCCCATCAGACATAGTTCAATTATACAACTTTTTATTTAGTTCAGTGCTTTTCAACCATTTTTGGCATTCGGCTTATTTTTGAAATGCACAGAGGCATGTTGCCCGGTTATACATTTTCTCGTTTTCATAAAGTGTTTTCAGCATTTGGCCCATTTTTAAAATCCACATAGGCATGTTGCCTGGTTATATTTTTTCTCATTTTCATGAGTATGTTTTTGCATTTGTTAGTTTCAAATCGTTTTTGGCATTTTGCCCATTTTTGAAATGCACAAAAGTATGCGATCTGGTTATACATTTTTCTTGTTTTCATGAGCGTTTTTGGCATTTTGTCCATTTTCAAAATGCACAAAGGCATGTGGTCTGGTCATATTTTTTCTTGTTTTCATGCACGACCTCAAAAAAGTTATCAAACTAAATTCTAGAGGTGTTGTCCAACTAAAATAAAAAAAATGCCAAAAAAGTTTTTCCTTTCCAGCAATTGAAAAAAGGTTAGAATTCAACAAAAAACGTGTTTAAAGAAATTGAAACTGCACTTCATATTTTTTCTTCTCGTTTCAAGGCTTATTTCAATCATGTCTGGTAAACTATCAGAGCGCATGGCTGTCAACTGCATTTTATTTAAAAAAAATTTTGGAGGGGATTTAAAACTAATATTGGTTAGAAATCGTACTCTTTTTTTTACTTTTAGTTTTTATAAATAGCAAGTGAGAGGTTATTTATTTCTGATTTACAAAATGGTGTTTTGTATGCCAAAGTGAAACTGAGATCTATGCGCTTTTTGATCTTCACAAGCATGATTGAAATTTGCGTTCAAACGTACAGAAAACACAAGTTAAGCAATTCCAGTTTCAAACTTTCCTCGAAAACTAATGTCTTGTGTTAAAGTGAAGTTTGATAGCTACTTGCTATTACTGCTCTTTACTTACAATAGAAATTGGCCGGTTTACTTTATGTTACTTGCTTTGGGGTTGATTTGTGATACAAAAGAAGTTTGGTAACGGCATGCGCGACATTTTAAGTCACCATCACTCGTTGTTGCGTCTTAGCTGGGTGATGTTTATGCGAGACGTTGCATTGCCTTAAAAAAAACAGCTGTCCAACATTTCATTCCCATTCACTGTCTCCCACACATTAAACTCCCACGCATTTCAAAATTGCAAAAATTTTAACAAACGGAAAAAGTTACCAAAAACTACCAGACTTTTTTATGCACTGTTGGATTTCAACTGCAAATCCGCCAGACACAATTTTGCAAATTTGCAGTTTTTTCACGTTTAAAGGAACAATGTATTACACCAAATCTGTAGGAGATAGATTTGCATGTTCATCATATATCATAGGTTCAATGCTATTCCTGATGGGGTTTCCAAAATTAAATTTTAATTCAACAAAATTGATGCTGATTTTAACAAATCACTTTTTTTACTTAGGTAGCTGAAATATCAAAAAATGACAACAGGCTGTTACAGTGCCTGTAGTTACAAAAATATCATGATAATTGGCAATAATAAAGTATCTACATAAGCAGTAGTACTCTCACTATAAAGTCAATGAAAGACAATACAAATAAGTGCTGTAATATTTTCACCAGCAAGCTGTCTATTAATTACCCCAGACTTTTAACTGTCCAACAATTACCCAGGTGACTATACAATTTTATAACATAGCACATAAAGCAGTAACTACACAGTTTCCATTTTAAAATAGCGCTTGCAAATAATTAAACGTTTCAAATTTATTTCCATCAGTAACTGGCTTGACTATTGTGACTATGGAAAAGGCACTTTACATTGATCTTCTTAATTTGGAAGATTCTAACAAGTAGCAAACTGAAGTAGGTAAAAAAGATGGAGAAATTAAAATGAGCATGCACATCAGCTACATTTTAATGAAAGTGACTGTGCAGACACTGATATTATGCATAAACATTTATGCATTAGCCAGCAGACAGAAAAATTGAAATTCCAGAAAACTATAGCAAATCTTTGGTGACAAGAAGAGTTCTAGACAAAATAAAATAATTAGGCTTATGCTTGAATGAACATGGGAATGCAACACTTTCTTTATGTTTGGCAATCTAAGTTGAATTCCTAGCTATAGCAGCTGATCACAGCAATTCAGCAAAGATTTTTCCACCTAGTAATTTGTGTTAGTTATCATTTTTCTGTTTGGTGACTAATCCATAAATGTGCTCGTGGATTTGCTCTCTCTTAAAGGGTAATTATGAGTGCATGCTCACCTAAGTCAAAAGTTTATTGGAAAAAAAAACCAAGCAAGTGTTAAAACTTGGAAACTTCAAACAGGTCTGGAAAATCGTCCAATGCTTAGCACTAAAGTCACTGTTCTGAAAGTCTGGAGGAAAAGTATCCACTAAAATGATAAATGCAAAACCAGTCAAGGCATCTCTAAAATCCTGCAAAGCTTAAGGGCATATTGCCACCATTCTATCCAGGTAGCAACAGGCTTAGAGATTGCAAATCAAAACACAAACAGATTTGGGACCCCAACAGATTTTACAAATGCCCTCCTTTTTCAAACGTAATATTATTGGACAAGAGAAAAACGTATATTAATTTTGAACTAACTATAACAATGTTGGGACGTTTTATCAATTGCCCATAAACCAAGCTGACCTTCATTATTGATGTTCTGTTCCACATTTTCAATAACAGGAGCTTCATAAGGTTCATTGGATCTGTTATTTTCATCCATTTTACCACTAATCACAACAGACCCACAGTAAAAAAATACACATGTACAGCTAATGCATTGCTCAAATTCAAGACAATCAGATCTACAAAATTAAAAAGAAAATTTTATTGGTGGATCTTGCTTTTGCACAGAATTGTTGAAGTTTGCAAGTAAAAGAAGCAAACCAGGATCAAAGTTATATTTACATCCAAAATCTTAAAAGATTACTAACGCTTAGGCCAAAAATCCTTCGCACAAACGATTACACATCCACTCTCTTTTGCATCAAACATACTTTTTCAGTTTTTTTACTAACCAAAGAAAACGGAAAAAAAAACCGCAGAAATCTGCGGAAAGGCTTAAATTCTACTGAAAAAGGAAAATTCCTAATGCGTATTTGTATTTAGGGTGGGGGAAAGAGTTAGGGTTAAGGATATGGTAAGGTTTAGTGTTAGAGTTAAGATTACAATTAGCATTAGGGGTAGTCCGTGAAATTTGTGAAATTTCTGTGCTTTAGTAGTACCGTACTGGTAATCAAAGAAGACTTTTTTTGCGTACCCAGGGTTGCCGTCAAGGGTAGGCCAGGCCTACCTACGTTTCTGATGAAATTTATACAAGCTAAAAGCACCTCAACAGTCCGTTTTGCCAAAAACGGATCGTCAGCAGGTAGTTTTAAAACACTTTTTTTGCTCTGAGTCAAACAGTTCTAAAACACTTTTTTACTCTGACTTTTTTTGTTCTGACTCATCATTTTATTGCTGTGGCTCAATCATTAAGCTCTCTACTGTCAAATCGACAGAATACATACTTTTTTGATGGATAGGCTCAGGCAAGTCGAGTATATTTTTGTTCTGCTGGTGTGTCCTCTCCATTTTTGCTCAAATAAATTAGTCGTTGTCATTGTCAAAGCATTTACAATTTAAACTCTAGCCTATAACCTAATCAATAACATATAACTCTAACACAGCGTTTCCCCACACCTGCAAACTGTGGTTTGCCCGACCACAAGTGGTCCACGAACAGCTCCAATTATTCTGCAAAAAAATTAGCCAAAAATTAGCTGTAAAGATAAATTTTATTAAATATTTTTACTTAAGCAAGTTTATCTAGTGTGATGTGTAAACCAGTGTGCTGTGTGTGTATGTGTTCTAACTAAGCTAACTGACTGTTTGCTCGTTCTGTCATGCAACAGAAATTGATGGAGACAACATTTTTTGAAGGGAGGAGAAGGAGTTTAGAGAGATTTGCCACCCATATGTTTTTCTAAACCTGTTTATACTCCAGTTGGATAGAACCTAGCCACTTCTTTTTTAGGATAATAACCTTGTGCATGCCAGTACCTATGTATAGTGGAGTTTGTGCATGCAAGAGTTAAAAATTACTAATACTGTGCAGTGTTGGCAGGTTATCAACACAAAATCTAACTCATTTCGTCAGTTGGTGATGTTTCCTCGGTGTACAGACATTTCATCACCTAACATTTATTCACCCGACTGTTAGTCACGGACATTTAATCACAAGACGTTTAATCACTTAAAAATTTAATCACACAGACACTTAGGCTAATCAAGCAAAAAAGAAAAAGCTCATAATGACATTATTTATGTGATAGGGTTAGGGCTAGGCCCATGTTTCAGAGATGATCTGTGTGATGATAAAATGTCTAAGTGATGAAATCTCGTGATTAAATGTCTACGTGATTAAATGTCTAGTTTAATGATTTAATGTCCGTAATTAACAGTCGCGTGATGAAGTGTGGGTAAATCGTTTCCCCGCATATGATGCTCTATTGCGGGTAATTTACAGCAACAATCTATCATGAAATTGATAGATTAACCATATTTAAAATAATCAAGGATAACGACAAATAATTCGTTGATTATTTTAATTTATTACTTCACATAAACAGATTTTAATTCTTGAAAGAGCTTTATGAAAGTCGAAAACATTCAAAATATAAGATGTTTTACGAGTTCAAATGACTTTTAATTTATTAAAGTTGCTTGTTGTAACAACAGTGTGGATTTTTAAACAGAATTGCTTTGTTTGTTGTTCGCGTGTGCTATCGTTCAAAATACGCGTAAAAACTTATCTGTGAGTTGTCAGTTACGGAGATCAGCACAAATTTGATGCTCTAAAAACAAAGTCAAACATTTGAAAATATAGCATCATATTTTAAATTTTTTAGGTCATTAAAAATGGCCATAATTGACTCTTTGCGCATCAACTACTACATTGACGATTTTGTTTGTTTTTCGAAGGTGATTGATTTCTATAATACAGAGCAGTAAATGGCAAGAAGGTGAGTTTCAATTTCTTATGGTATTAGTGTGGCATTTTATTAAATCAATTGTACATCAATTGGTTTGTATAGATGCTAACAGTAATTTGCATAGGTTTTTGTGGTCCACATTGTAAAACGTTGACAAATAAAGAGGGATTTCGGTAATTTGTCTTCACCGGAAATACTAAAACTGGGTTTAGTTATTGTGATTTTTTAATCAAAGAATTGATTTTTTGTGTTTATATAATACGATTAGTAGTTTCCAAAGGTGAGACATCGTTTTTGATAGAAAAACTACCATATAACGTTGACTTTTTTATGGGGAGTTTAATCTGTTACCAAATGAAAGCTCTATCTACTGAAATCCTCCCCTGCTCTATAATTGCGAAACGTTTCAATTGTTCATCAATTGGTGTATGTTGATGCTAACAAAGATTTGAAAATTCTTTTATGGTTCAAATTTCAAAATATAAGACTCTTCGGAGTTAGGTCCTTGCCAGAAATACAGAAACCGAGGTGAACAATTGTGGTTTTAATGAAAGTAATTTTTTTTGTTTATGTAGAACTAATGATAGTTTCCAAATGTTTGGTATTGTTTTAGATCGAAAAACCACAACCTTTCTCTGAGTTTTAGGGATAAGTTTAGTCTTTTACAAAATGAGAGGCGATTAATCGAAGTAAAGGTACACTGTAAAACATTTGCTGCGCACTGCTTTCATCATTGCCGACTTCATTTTTGATGTTTGCCAAAATATGGCAAAATTTCTTTGATCATTCGGGAAATTTTTTGCATTGAAGTGACTAGACTAGAAATTTACACTTCGCTCGATGGATCACGATGTGAATGATAAGTAAGGAGAATGCTTCGAATAAGTGGATTGTTTTATTTCATCACAAAAATTCCTTTCTCAATGATGTTGTATGTGGCATTAGTAATCGTCGCAATTGTATGGAAGGGCTGTCTAGAACAAGGGTCGGCAACCTTTTGAACGCAGTGTGCCAGTTTAAGAATAATATTAAAATGTAAACAACTTCGCGTGCCAAACATTGTTATGTGTTTGGTTTGCACAGTCAATTACCTGATTCGCATAGTAAACGGATAAGAGACAAATTTATTTGATAAGGTCGAATAAAGTCAAAAGATTCGCTTTTTAATGAGATCCTTGTCCTTGCTCAGCTCCGTAATATTGGGACTAAATTTGAATACTTTCAGTTTAACACATGACTCCGAATGATCTTCCGTAGTTGGCTGCGATGGGCACTGAGAATAAACTTCATGCGTGAAAATATTTGTTTACACAAATAAGTGGATCCAAATGCATAGAGCAAAGCTATTACCATCTTCTTCAGACAGCGAAATTTCTCGGGCAAAAATTCCCAACAGTTAAAATGCTTTTTTGCTTGTTTTCAGCGATTTCCAGCGATTTCCACAAATCAACAAACTTTGATGTCCACAATAAAGATGCTTTGAAATCGATTAGTTGCATCTGGAGGTTTTCAATATCCATCCATTTAAATGCAGATAATTTCAAGTCTTCGCTGCTCTCTGACTTGATGAGAAAAGAAAACAACGATCCAAAATGTTGAAAATTTTGAGATCTAATGCAAAATTGAGACGTTAGATTTTTCATGTACATATCAATTTCAACTGTATTAGCTTGGTGATCCACTGAGAAAGCTTTCAAGTGTTTATAGTAGCAAAAAGTGGCGGTTCGGATGTTTAGTGCGTAGACATCCAGTTTAGACACAAATCTTTTCCATATCTCAAAAAGACACATCACTGTTTGTCCTGCACCCTGCCAACGAAGATTAAGTTTGTTAAGGTGCGAGGTGATGTCCGCAAGAAACATCAGTTTTACAAGACGCTTTTCATTCTCCAGTTCAGGTTAGGCCTTTCCTTGTCCTATCAAAAAAAGCCCTTATCTCGATTAAACATTTGACGGACCTCAAGAGAACCTTACCAGGACTTAACCATCTGACCCTGAAGTGCAGTGGCACATCATGGTATGCACCAGGGCCGGCGGAACCGTCCCCCGAACCCCCCGGTCGGGGGGGCCCAGGCCTGGTCAGGGGCCCCGCCCATTGAATACCAACCAAAGACCAATATTCAAGTTTCGACGTTGAGTATTTTGATCTACTGTTTCATGTTTCGATTCTGATTGCTTTCGACGCTTTGACTCATTTGTATCGTATAAGATAAGTCAAATTTTCTTAACGAGTGCTTTTGCCTTTAAAAGTAACTTTACAACCATTTAGTCAGTCAGAAGCCGTATAGTTACGTCATAGTCAGATGATGAATTTTTGAAGCTAATTGCCAAAAAGCTGACCAGTTCGTTGGTTGCAGCTACTGTGAAGGAAACAGAGTACAGTAAATAGATTACTGCATTTTTAGATTAAGAAAGATATGAAGTTAGTTTTTCAATATTTATAGTTTAATTGTGACAATGCTTAGAGTTAATTCGAAGTTGAAAATATATTAAAATATATTAATCGATTTTAGAGTTAATTCGAAGTTGAAAATAGCCAATTACGTGCATATATAATTTAGAAGCTATTTTTTAAAAATAGTCTATCGGAAACATGAAACGCCATAAAAGTGGAGCACAGAAAAGAAAAGAAGCAGCTGCTGCTCAGGAATCAGTTAAAAAGCTTACCAAATTAACACAGTTTTTTTCCGTTAGCAGAGCAGAAACTGAAACAGATAGTGCTACTTTGCCAGCCGTCCCTATCAGCGATACTTTGAGCTTAGTTTCAGCAGCAGCAGCGTCAACTGCAGAATCAGAAAATGTCTTGTGTGAATCGGTTGAACTAAATCTACCATCAGTGCCATGTACGTCTATGGGGGCAAAAAATGCGGCCATCGATACTTCATCGTCACTTCCCCACAGTTCGTTTGACCTTCTCCATAGGGACCCAGCGAAGTGGCCTGACGTCATATCAGATCCGCAACGGGTTGACATCATCAGAAGAGGACCTCGGCAAATTGTAACAAATTTTCCATACAACGCAGCTAGAAGACGATTTTCTTCTATTCATTACAAACGCATTTTGAGTAATGGCGAGGCTGTTCCTCGGTCATGGCTGATGTACTCTGAAGATTCTGACATAGCATTCTGCTTCAGCTGCAAACTTTTTGGCAACTTAGCTAGTCCGTTTAGTAGGGGCATCAATACATGGGAAGGGTTTTCCAAGAAGTTAAAGGATCATGAAAACGGTGCTTCTCATAAAAAGAGTTTTAACCAATGGCTTTTGCTTAAGGAGGGTATTAACACTCAATCTACGGTGGATAAACAAACAATGAAGATTTTTCTTGCAGAAAGAACATTTTGGAGGAATGTTTTGGAGCGTCTAATAGACATCGTAATATTTTTGGGTGAAAGAAATTTGGCTTTTAGAGGATCCGACGAAACACTGGGATCATCGCAAAATGGAAATTTTTTGGGTTTATTTGAACTACTGGCGAAGAGAGATCCCGTCTTGAATGAGTTGCAAAATAGGATTATCCGGCACAAAACTAAGTAACACTATTTGAGCAAAAGTATTCAGAACGAGCTGATAAATTTAGTTGCAAAAGAAACTGAAAACGCACTTCTCACGCAGCTGAAACAAGCCAAATATTACTCTATAATTCTTGATTGTACTCCGGATATATCACATCAAGAACAAATGACCGTCATTTTTCGTTTCGTTCAATGTGATGATGAACACGGTGCAAGAGTAAAAGAGGCATTTTTTGGCTATTTGAGTGTCAATAACAGCACTGGCGAAGGTTTGCTCAATGTCTTTTTAAAGCGCTCCGAAGAATTAAGACTAGATCTTGCTGACTGTCGAGGCCAGTGCTACGATAATGGGGCGAACATGAAAGGAAAAGAAGCTGGTTTTCAAGCGAGATTACTGAAAATCAATCCAAAAGCGCTGTATGTTCCGTGTGCTAATCATTCGCTTAATTTAGTTGTAGTCGACAGTGTGAAATCTTCTACTGAAGCATTGGTATTTTTTGGTGTGTTAACGCAATTGTATTCACTGTTTTCCTCTTCAACGCAACGATGGACGATACTAAAAAAGAATGTTCCGCTCTCACTCAAATCCCAATCAGCTACTCGCTGGGAGAGTCGCATCAATTGCATCTCACCTTTACGATACCATTTGGCTGAAGTGATAAAAGCATTGAAGGAATTGGAAAACTACTGCTTCGAAAAAAAAGATGGTCAAACAATCAATGATGTTCGTTCATTGATACTTCGAATTGAAACATGGAGCTTCATTTTGTCAATTGTAGTTTGGCATGATATTCTTTTTCACATCAACAAGACGAGCAAAGTTATGCAAACCACTGGTGTTTCTATGGAAGTAGTTGAAAAAGAAATCAAAGCAACTGAGGAAGTTTTAAAGAAATATCGCGAAGACGGGTACAGCGGCGCTGTAGCCACGGCACGTGAAATTGCTGAAGGTTTGCAAATTGAGAGGAGTTTCGCTGAGAGTAGAACCAGAAGAAGAAGGAGGCTGTTCGAATACGAAGCAGAAGATGAAGGTAGCGAGATGTCGCCAGAAGAAAAATTCAAAGCAAATTTTTTTTTGCCACTAATGGATCATGCTCTATCTTCTTTAAAAGAACGCTTCGAGCAAATGCACACTGTGGGTGCAATTTTTAATTTTCTTTATAATCAAGAAAGTTTATTGCAAGTATACGGGCACAATCGTTTACTTAATGCATGCCAAAAATTTTATGAAACAATGGGCGATATTGACCCTGTGGAAATGAATGAGGAGTTGGAACGGTTCGTGGTCATCGTGAAAGAAAATAAAGAAGATCTCAAAACAGCCAACGATTTTCTGAGCTATATCTATCGAAAGCATATGCTGGAAGTATATCCAAATTTGTCCATAGCTCTTCGAGTTTTGTTGACCTGCCCGGTCTCAGTAGCTGGCGCTGAGAGAAGTTTCAGCCAACTGAAGCTAATCAAAACCTTCCATCGATCCACCATGATGGACGAAAGGCTAACATCTCTAGCTACAATTTCGATAGAAAGCTCTTGCGTACGAGATTTAGATCTCGACCGCACAATTGATGTGTTTGCTGCTGAAAAGGCTCGCCGAAAAACATTTTGAAATCTGTATTAAATATACGTTATCTTTTTTGTATTAAATTTATTTTCATTAGACGAGTCAGAGTCAGTTTCTTCATCGACCAGCGATTGGCTTAAGGACTTAAGGAGGCTTTACACAGAATACGATGCGATTTACGTACGAAAATGTCGTATCAAATTACGTACGTAGATTTCAAACTAGGGTACGTAGACGCAAAATTGGACGCAATCGCATTTTGTATAATTTTTACGGTTCACTTTGTTTGCGGATAAAGGGGCCCACGTATAGTTTTCGGGGGGGGGCCTCAGCTTGCCTAGCGCCGGCACTGGTATGCACTTTCCATCTCTTCAAGCAAAGATCGAAACTGTCTGTGTGTTGAAGCAGAGGTTGCGACAAGGAAACTCACTATTTTCGTTTCTGTTGACATTACGTCATTAAGAGCAGAATTTGAAGCCTTTCCACAAAGATTTTCTTGATGAATAATACAGTGTAACTTTATAACAGAGTGCCCGATCTTTTGCTCAACAAGAGTAACAAATCCACGGTGTTGTCCCATCATAGCAGGTGCGTCATCTGTTGTAACTGAGAATATTTTCTTTATATCAATCCCTCTTTCCTCAAAATTTTTGATGAAGATGTCAAGTATATCTTTTCCTTTAGTAGTGCTATACGTAGGTTTCAAGTAACAAAGCTCTTCATGTACCTTGCCGTTACTGCAGTACCTAGCTACAACTGCTAAACGTGGATTATTGTTTATATCTATGCTTTCATCAAGAGCTACGCTAAAAACATTTGCACTTTTTAACGTAACAGTTTGCTGCTCAATTACATCGGCAGCCATGTCCGTGATACGTCTCTGAACTGTGCGAGGAGAAATAGGCATATCCTTGATCCTCGAAATTATGGTGCATTTGTTTGGCAAATTATCAAACAACACTTCAGCACAATCAAGAAAGGCCTCCTTTACAAACACTCCATCAGCAAACAATTTTCCATTTTTAGCAATGACCTCCACGACTTTGTAGCTACCTATGATTGTCCGATTCGTGCTACAAATCACTTTCTTAAAAATGCTGCTTTACTTTTTGTAGCGAGATACTGCCTTTTTTAGAGATTCGATCTTTTCTGCTTCATTCTTGAAGGATTTCTCGTGGTTCGTTTCAAAATGTCGGTCGGTTCGAACGAACCGACACCAAACCGGACTGTGACTCCGCCATTGATCAGCATCTTTTAGATAATGATCGATGCGCATTAAGCTATGATGATAAGCGGTTTTCAATCCTCACCGCAGCGCGCAGCTCTTTCCATCTTAATCTTTTAGAGGCTACTTATATCAAGACCCGACGCCCGCTGTTATGCAGACAGAAAGAGTTTGTTTACACTCTCAAACTCTTTCGATAATCGTGGCGTTTGGCCTCCTGCTGCGCCTTCTCTAACTTTTGCAATAGCGAAATCTTTCTTTGGCGCGCTTTGCAATACTAGCGCTATCATTGGCTTGTCTTGATTGCCTAACGTCCAAATTATTCACATATAACACACTTATTCACTCTCGATCTTCCCTTTTGACGCGATACCGCCACTGATGAGAGCGTCACGAAAAGCTTATGGCTCAAACAGCTTTTTTCAAAGCTACATTAAAACAACAATAAGCAAGCAAACATTTTATTAAAAACTATTTAAACGCTATCAACCAGACATTCAGCCCTCATCAGGAATATACATACCTAACACAACTGTTCAGCGATAGCAGTAGGTATAACTAGCATTGCTACAATTATTGTTACAACACAATATCAAGAAAGTTAAGGCATGTCTACACCACAATTTTATTTATTCTTGCGCAGTAGTGCATCTTTGTTTGTGCTAATGGGAACTCGCATGAACCGGATTGTCCTGAGCCAATTTTTTCACTCTCACAGCGAGCCAGTTGTGAGTGTGGATCGCAGACCTACAACAGACATCGCCGACATAGAAAATGTCAAGTGAATGGCATGCTTGACATTTTAAGACTGTTCATTTCGTGCAGTGTAGACAGTTTGAGCTTGTGAGTGCACCGCGCACACTTATAGTGTAGATTTCGCGTGCGAGTCAAATCACTTGGCGTGCCATAAAAGATCCTCTCGCGTGCCAGGAGTTGCCAACCCCTGGTCTAGAAGATTTGATTCTTTCTGCATGGTGGAAGAATAAATGACATTTAATATATTAAGCGCAATTCTGTCTGTCTGTTTTAACTCCTTTGAAACTGTTAGAGGTGCAAGCATTAAACTTGACGCGATTGATCACCACCCCGTGGTGAGTGTCATAAGAGTGTTCGTGACGTCATGATGATGTCATAATCAAAAATATATTTTTTAGAATTTGCATTACCTGACCATCGACAATCGCGTTTTGCTCATAGAAAACCAATTTCCCCCTTTACTACATTTCAAAAACTTTTATTTGTTTGGGGTCTAAAATGACGTCACAATCAATGAATTATTGAATAATCTGTTTTTTGTTTTTTATCAAAAAGTACTCATCGCACAAACGAGATTAAACGTTCTTTTTAGAAGATATTAATAAGGTGCATTTGATAAAAACAACTCTACAACAATTAATGTTTATTTGATTATGTTACAAGCACTTCTTTATTTAAGTATTTCAAGCCCTCTAAGCATTCTTTTTTCTCTTTTTTCCTTGCACGCTTAAAACCGGCTCTATGATGTCATAATATGTCTCGTACAGTTAACACAAATGTTCGCTACCGCAAATCATAATACCAAGATCTTTTTAAAAATTGCAACCTTTTTGCAAAACCAGTTTACTAAAAAACTAATTTGTGACCTCATTTCTTGACTGATTTTCAAACTTTTTTCAACAAATTAAACGTTATTTCAAGGCGAGTCCGATAGTGTAAATATGTACAATCAATACTTGTTTTTATACTAAAAAAACTGAATTTAAGACATGTGATGTAACTCTTTACCCCTCGAAAAAGTGGTAAGCTCAGTAAAAACTGGTAACTTTAATACAAAAACGTTGTAATAAAGTACAAACAATTGCTATCCTTTGCAAGCTTCGGAAATTTCCTTTCCAGCAATATGTGACTCCAATTACTTAAGGCTAAGGATTAGTTTATAATGTGTGATCAAAAATTGGTTGCCATACATGATGTTTTATTGTTAGTTGTACAATTTTCTTACTACAGCTAACAAACTTGCAATTGTTAAACCAAAGTTAGTTCTTTGGTACATTTTGACTACTTTTCCTCACAAGCATGGTTCTTTTGCATTATTTGTCAACGTTTTCAAATAGATCCATCAAAAACTGAAGTCTCCAAATGTTTGTGAAATGTAGTCTACCGATTAGAACAGGGGTTCTTAACCTGGGGTCCATGAACCCCTAAGGGGTCCATGATGGTGCTTTAAGGGGTCCGCAAATCCAAATAAGAATATCTACAGTAGGCTACGTATTTCTATTGACCGATCAGAACCTAAAAAAGCAACATCGCATTTGTGATAAATAGGCCTATGTAATCATACACAACGTCTATGTCGTAATAGAATAAATAGATTGAACAAAAAACCGTGCACGTGTATGCTGCATTGAGTATTACAGAAAGCTGTCAATTTGCTTATGTGTTTTCTACTACAAAGGTTTATAACCTGGAAGGATAAATAAATTAAAAATTTTACCAATTTAAAAAAATGTCGAAGAAGAGAAAGTACAGTGAAAGTTATGTAGCTTTTGGTTTTACCTTTGTTACTGATAGTGATGGCAGCCAAAGGCCGCAATGTTTTCTATGTGGTAAAGTCCTTGCCAATGCAAGTTTGAAGCCAGCGAAACTGAAAGAGCACCTCAAATCTATTCATCCTAAAAACGCACTGGATAGTGTTGATTCTTTTCGTTCTAAGAAGGCTCGATTTGAGAAATCGGGGACTTTGCCGAAGTTCGGATTCATCAAGACGCAGAAACCATGCCTTGAAGCATCTTATAAGGTCGCTTACCGCATTGCCAAGGAAAAGAAAGCTCACACTATCGGAGAGACATTGATAAAACCGTGTGCTCTGGAAATGACTGAGCTGGTATGTGGCACAGAACAAAGAAAGAAACTTGAAGCCGTTTCCTTGTCAAACGATACCATCAGCTCCAGAATTATTGACATTTCTAATAATATTCTGAAACAAGTAATGGAGGAACTTAAAGCATCACCATTTCCATTTAGCATGCAACTGGATGAAAGCACAGATGTCTCTCAGTGTGCCCAGCTTCTTGTATATGTTCGTTATATGCACGCTGATACAATTAAAGAAGAATTCCTATTTTGCGAGCCTCTCTCAGAAACTACAAAGGCTGCAGACGTATTAGAGATGGTGAACAATTTCTTTGCCAAACAAGATTTCAATTGGAAGGGAAATATTGGTAGTTTGTGTACCGACGGAGCGCCCGCAATGCTTGGGAAAACCTCAGGATTTGCTTCGTTGGTAAAGAAAGAAGCTCCTCACATCATTGTGACTCATTGCTTTCTACATCGACATGCATTGGCATCAAAAACTCTATCACCAGCTTTAAAAGAAATTTTGTCTGTTTCTGTAAAGATCGTCAACTTTGTCAGAGCTCGAGCTTTAAACAATCGTATATTCAAAAGACTTTGCCAAGAAATGGGTGCACAACATGAAGTACTTTTGTACCACACTGAAGTTCGCTGGCTTTCGAGAGGTCAAGTTTTGAAGCGTTTGATGGAACTGAGAAAGGAAGTTTCATTCTTCTTACGAGAAAAACAAAATCCTCTATCAGTGCAATTTGACAGAAAGGAGTTTATTTATGGCTTAGCTTACTTGGCAGATATTTTCGGTCACTTGAATGAAGTAAATCTGTCATTTCAAGGACCAGATGTAACGATTATGGACGTTACAGAAAGACTGCAGGCTTTTCAAGCAAAGCTTCCTTTGTGGAAAAGAAGACTTGAGACAGACAACTTTGCCAACTTCCCAATGCTGGAGGAAGTGATCTCTCAAAGCCGAATCGATAATACTGAAGGCCTGCTTTCCTCTCTACGTGGAAATATGTGCGAAAATTTAGACAGATTGCAGCAATCTTTTGAAAGTTATTGCTCACATGATCCGAATTTTGAATTGTGGATTCGCAACCCATTTCTTGCAGATCTAAATTCTATTGGTGATGACGATCTTGCCAAAGATGACCTCATTGAGTTGAGGACAATGCAAATGCTAAGGAGCGAATTCAATTCAAAGAACCTTGCAGAATTCTGGTGTTCCTTGGCACAAGCGTATCCTCGCCTGGTGAAGAGAGCCATGGTTGCTCTTATTCCTTTTGCTACTACCTCTGTGAGGCAGGGTTTTCTGCTCTTCTTGCTATCAAAACGAAACAGCGAAATCGGTTGGATGCTAAGGATAACATGCGTGTGGCTCTGGCAAAAACCGTCCCACAATTTCGTGTTCTTGCTGAAGATAAGCAGGAGCAACCTTCGCATTGATTTAAAAAGTTATTTGCATAAACTTAGTTTACTAGTGCTTTTCTTTATGGTTCATCTCAAAGCAAACCGCCTGAGTGCGTTCTACTTATTGGTTACTGCACTGCATTTTTTGATTCTTTATGGTTTGTAATTGTTGTATAACTTAATTGACATGGTAATTGATTTATTATTCATTATTATTCGTTGAATTATTAATTTGCTTCTGTTTGGTCTGCAAATTTCTGGACTATACTAGCTAGTTGATTAAAAGCTAATTTTGACAATTGCGATGTGTTTCTTCTAAAGGGGTTCAAAGCTTTCATTAGAATGTTTTAGGGGTCCGTGACTAACAAAAGGTTAAGAACCACTGGATTAGAAACACACAAATTCTTTCTCGACAGCGTGGATCTTTGGCATTATCATTCAAATTATTCAAAAGACTTATCGAAAAATGAAGTCTACAAATTTTAATATGTAGCCTACTCCAAGCGAAACACTTGGTGATCACCCCCAAAAAAGACGATGGGGTAAAGATGGTCCTTTCTTATGGTTTGCAACAAAATGCAAGTGCCGAGCTACATATGATCTAAATGTTGCAGCAATTTCCTTTGCAATTGGGCAAGGCTGTCGCAGCAGTCAGCTAATTTGATGTTCTTAAGCTCGACATTATTGATGGGGGCTCCCGCTACTGTTATAAACTTATAATCGAACTGTGGGTGCTTCATTTCGGGTTAGTTTGCTCTTTGCATGGCGGCGGTTACGCCAGGACCAAGGAACATGAACGCAGTCAGAGACGTTACTTCATATTAATTGGCCTACGCCCTACAGCAGGGGTGGCCAACCGTGGCGCATTGCATGTTTAGAGGTGGCGCATTCCAGGTTTAAGATTTTTCGGGCAATTTGGGTAAGTGTCCTTTCATGTGGCCGAAAAATTTGTCACTCCAATAACATCTCCAAAAAAAAAAAAGTCCGCACTTGGTTGGCCTCACGTTTGGTGGCATATTTAAGCCAAAAGTGATGGAAAAGGTGCAGCGAAACAGGGGATGACCTTTTTTTTTTTTTTTTTTTTTTGGAGATCACCGCTGAATATGGCCTTGTTTTGACTTCAAAGTATAAATATATTACTACACGTTTGAGAGCAATGAATGTTTGTGTGGCGCATCTTCAAATGAATGCTTGTGTGGCGAAAAATTTTGGCGCATGGACTGAAAAGGTTGGCCACCCCTGCCCTACATTTATGGCGCATCCGACACGGGTTGGTAGAAGAGTTGGCGCTTTGCATAAAAAGCTTGGCCACCCCTGCCCTACAGTAACGAAAAAGTAGTAAGTAGTAATCCTAATAATAATGGCTGAAAACGCATTGTGAGGTCATAATCTTAAATGACATTTTAATGCTTGCTATTATTTACTGAAAGCAGCAGCTGCAGGCAGCAAAATTATTCATATCATTTTGATAGCGAACATAAATGGTGAAGCCCATTACTGATATTTGTAACTGCAAGGATATCGGTACAAAGCCCTAATCTTCATTTAGAAGTAGGCAGGTCTGGATTACGGGACAAAGTTAAATGTAATAAAATCCCAAATTTAAGAAAAGATCAAAGTTAATCAATAATAGCGTCGACCTGTAACACTGGATTAAGAGGGAATGTGTTTGTTTGAAAAGAGCGTAATAGGCGCCTATTGCAATAGGTTGAATGACTTAAAGGAAAGCGATAGCCCCTTTTCATGCTATGGCCGACTTAAAGCAAATAGCGCAAGTAAAAATCTTATTGTCACAAAAATTAATCCAAAAAAGGGAATGTTATTAAATCATTTCGTTGTTGCTCTCATAAATGTTTGTACTGCGAAGCTGGCGCAGCTGCATTAATGGATATCTTTTAAATCGACACGGGTGACAATGTGCCCTGCCGGGGTAAAATCGCACCGCACTTGGAAGAAAAACTTTTCTGTTTTGCTTGGTAATAGCTTTATAGAGCTATCGGAATCAAACCTGAAAATTTGGGAAAAGCAAGGACTTATTTAACTTCTATGAGCACAACTAAGCAAGAAAAACGAATATGAATCATAATGTGTAGCTTGCAGGGACTTGAGAAAGTTTGAGACGAAATTAAAATTGACAACGTTACTGTGTTGAATCTCACCACATGGAAGAATTTATTGGTATTTTGTTTTATGATAGCTTTATAGAGCTACCGGGGTCAAACCAAACATTTGGGGAAAAGCAAGAACTCTTTTAATCCCCCCGGGCACGTCAAACAGGGAGAAAAGAACATGCTACATGATGCTTAGCCAGCGACTGTATAAAATCGCACCACACGAAGGACATTTTTTTTATTTTGTGTTAGAATAGCTTAGTACAGTGTTTCTTAACCTTTTTCTTCTTCAGCACCCCCTTTGGTCAAGCCTAAGCAGTCCAGCACCCCCTACCATTGGTGAACACCTGGTTACTTATAAGGATAAAGTAAAGATAAGTGCAGTACATCTTGATTATTTGTTGGTTTATTCTTCAAAACAACTTTGCAACGTTTATCGTATTTCTACTCATATCGGTAAAAATACATTGTCCAAACGTATCCATTTTACCTTTGACCGCCTCATATGTCACCTTTTCCAGCATCCCCTGAAATTAATTTCAGCACCCCAGGTTAAGAAACATTGGCTTAGTATCAGAAATGTGATTCCTACTTCCAAACTACGGGAAACACAACTTTTCCTTGGGTTCGTGTCAGCAATGAACAGAGCTCATAGACCTAAACCATAGCCAGGATCATGAAACGAGATATTCTATTAGGAAAAGGAGCACAAAAAGTCGTAAAAATCTAATGTGCAGAAACACACAAAAACTTTTGGTAACTCTTCACACAAGAGCCTTATAGGAGAAGCCGGCTTGGTCGACTGAACCGACACTCTCAATCCCGACGCTACTGATGGGGGCTCTTTCGGCAACGCTGTTGTAATGTATATACTATAAAGCAAGAATTTTTTCTTTTGCTTATATGCTACGTGTTAAGGTATTTATGTCATTTTTGTCCTTACTCTACAGCATTGTAATAAAATCCTAAGTTTAAGAAAAAGTCAACATAAAACCAACCCATAACATAAAACCATTTGTAAAGCTGAATACAGAGAGAGCAAGAGTCGCTTTTGTCGCTATGCCGGAAATAAAGCAAATAGAGCAGCCAACTTAGGAACTTAATACCACAAATATAAATAAGAAAGCGGCAACACCACATCGGAAAATAGGCTTACCAAGGAATAGTTTTTTCTTTAATTGTGAAAGCAACCACCATTTTGTGGCTACAATCAGTTTTAATATGTACAATCCCTTCTCTCTCACAAGTATTAATATTAACAACAATTTAAGGCAAGATTCTTTGTGAGCATTCCCAGTCATGATTGAGAATATGGTGATCGCAATTTTGTGTGAAAGAATTTTGAAAGTGCATAAAAATGATTTCACTTTTTGCTGCTGTTCACATAAAAGCCCCATGCTTGAAGCCGGCGCATCCGGTTGAGCCGAAATGCCAAACCCCGAAATTACTGATGGAGAACCCTTGCCGGGCGACGCCGGCTAGAATCTTATAACTCTGGTGTGTTGGTTGAAAGTCAAGTTGAACTTCAACTAGTTTGCAATGGGATTTTAGTTTTCTATTTTATGCAGTTCAAAAAAATACATCACTCTAAAGATTACATTAATTTCTGAAAACATAAATAATCTTCTTTTGTTTGCATGTTATATTTAACCTTTTTCGCTACTCTATTTGATTAAGTTACAATACAGGCTATACGTGATTTTGAAATTATTTGTGTCGGAATTTGAGCCAGGAAAGCATTGGAAATAAACAGATTTTGAAACGCCCAAGCAATATTAGGCGTACGTAAGAATGAATTACAGAGAACAGGTAACTGAATCTATCTCTAGATTGTGTAACTATCAACATGTTAAAAACAATGCTGCGAGTGGGGTTCGAGCCAGGGATGTGGAAGCGGCTATTTTGTCAATCGCTTCCGCTTTCACTAACAAAAAACGAGAAAACGACCGTTGACAATTTTTTTAACTTTTGTGGGTCTGTTGCCTGCCTTCTCCAACACTTTATCATTTTGAGGAAACAAAAACCTATCAATCTATTGCTCTTACTTTACCTACTTCGCTTAAACTTGTTACTTCGAACTACTCTGTGTTTGTTTTTTCTTAGATATTAGAACTTGTGTTGAATGTAGAACAGCGCTCTTCAACCTTTCTGTCATCGCAGAACCCCTGATGTAATTTCGCGTTTGTCACGGAACCCCCACTAACAAAAATTTATAAATCACGAATTACTTGTAGCAAAATCAAATATTTTGTTACTACACTTCAAAAAATAATTAAATACTTCAATAAATAAACAGTTATTACAAATTCCTTCACTACTTACAACCACTTTTACAACAGTTAACCTAATGCTTCTTAGATTTAAACCGTATGATCACATTTTACAGCTCTCAACAATAACCTGTCGTCACAACAACAAAATACAGCGATATAGAGCGGATTTTCCCTTTCTATCCTCAACTAACTCTGACTTTGAGTTGATTTTAACTTTAATCATCAAAACAGACGTTCTGTCCGTCCTCACTACACGTAATCACTCCAATCTTTCGGAAGTGCGATACTTTGGTCGTATATACAGCATGTATAGCGAGCAAAACTGAAATTACAGACGCCCAATCACGTAACAAAAGAAGTTTGCGAATTCAGACGTTATTAAAGTTGTAAACAGGATTACGTCACAATCTGCAACTTGCTATCACAAAATTCCATTACTAACTACTTATATACACGGAACACCCCTACATATGAGAAATTAATATACTGAAATAAGAAATGAATACAAGTAATAAACAAAGATCCTTAGCGGTCCCTTCACAAAACATAACTAGGCCTACATGTTTTGCGGAATCCCTGTTGAAGAGCACTGATGTAGAATGAACACGTTATTTTCGTCGTGAGTAATTTCTTTTTCAAGGTTTTTAACCCTTTAAGCAATGTCAGTTAAGTTTAATGAAATCATCATTTTATGGGCTACGTTTCATTGTCCAAACTACCTTTTTCTTACTCGTAATCGATATAAAATGCTATGCTAGTTATATTTTTTCTCGTTCTCTCGCGCTACTGAGTCGCACGTTCATTCAGACTTATAGTGCTACTTCGCCATTTGTGTGAGGGAGTGCCCTGGGTAGATGGTACCTTTGGAAAGGCCAACAGCCATTTCTACCCAACGCAATCGAGGTTGGGGACCGCACCACCACCTTGAGGCGGCTGTTGATTGGTGCAGCTTTTTTTCTTCGGCCCCTTCTCATTTATGCTTTACCCGGATGGTTTCCTTTCTTAAGCGTTACCAATATCACCTAATTGGAACGCCTCCACCGAGCGGCCAGTCGCGCCATCACCGGCTGCCTTTCGTCCTCTCCTATCCTAGTTGTCCTCTCCTATCCTAGTTGTCCTCTCTGAGGTGTCTCTACCTCCCCTACAAGTCACCCCGACTCATTTCGCTATGTCATCTTATGAGCGGGCACTTGGTCTCCCAACCTTTTTTCCCATCTCAGTTTTGGCCAGACTAGGAGTGAAACCAAGACTCTGCAAATCGTCCTGGAGATCTTTTGCGTCCATTCACCCGCTCGTGCTTCTGCTTCTCCTCGCGAGGCTTTTCTTGCTTGTCCTTCTTGGAACCTGCCTTCCTTCATTGTAGAGTCCGCCCTTTCCTCTTCATGCTGTCGCTCTGATCCCCCTCTATCTCCCAAAAGCACGGCTCTCGCTCTCCTTGATTCTCGTCCACCTCATGATCTGGTCAGACCACTTTGTTCCTTTTCCTCTTGGAAAAGGCGGATTGGTGTACTTGCCAACTGCTCTCTTTGTGGCACTGAGGCTACCTTTTCTTTTTCAGCAGGCCCAGTATGTTCAAGTTTTTCCGCTGAAGCCTGCGCCATTCTGCAAGGTCTTTGCTGGTCTCGATAGCACCAACGAGTCTGCCACTTCTCTTCTTTTTCTATCGGACTCTCGTTCTGTCCTCCTCTCAGTCTTTTCTTTTACCTGAAACTCTCTGGCAGGAACTGTCTTTTCTCCTGTTTTATCAGGCTACAATGGGTCCCTGGACACTTGTTTCTCCCGGGGAACGACGCGGTTGATGAGCTGGCCAGACGGGGACCGCTACTTGCGCCCTATGTAATCCTTCTCCTCTTATCCACTTCTCTTTTCTTGGACTGGAGGCATACTGTTTCATCTAAATTTTTCGACACGCAGGTTCCCTCGATTGCCACCGATGAACTTGTGCTCCCTCGTCACGCTCGCTGTCGTCTACGCTGCAATGTACACAGCCTTGTGTTAAGTTCTTATCTCTCCAGGATTGGCAGAATCGAGAATCTTTCCTGCAGCGGCTGTGGACACTCGTCCCAGAACACTACTCATTTCATTCTGCACTGTCCAGCTACGAACTTTTTGCGCCGCTCACTCTTTGGCGACTCTCTGTCTCTCTACGACCTCTGGTTCAGGCCTTGGGGAATTGCCCGGCTTTTGGGGCTCCATGGTCTTCCGCCATGCTCCCATCCCTCGGAAGGGGTCGGGTAACAACAACAAACAAAATTTTAAGCACATATTGTATGAAGATCAGTCATCACAACAAAGCTGTAACTTTTTTCTTTATTACAACTTGCATAATAACCATCAGAATAAGCGATCCAAAAAGACAGTAAGGCAATATTATCGGATAAAAATCATAAAAGACAATTTTAAAACATAGTTGAAGCTTAGGCTTTACATTATCTGACACACAGAAAATAACACAAACGAAACAAAGCGTGCACTCGACGGAATAAAGCTGCAGAGCGCAGCAGCAGTGAAGAATGAGGTCGACTCGCCATAAAATTAATGCTGCATTAATTTGAAAGAGATTTACTTCGTTAAAAGCCAACTGGAGCAGCGGTGCAAATGATAGTGCGTTACTATTTGTTCAGTTGCATAGTTTTTGTTTGGAACCATACTCGATAATAGAAGATAATCACAAAAACGAACTCGCGCAACCACGAAGGCGCAGAGACATTGCACAAAAATTACGTCTCTGCAAATTGAAATGAAACCAAGGGTCTACATGACATCTACCAACTGCAAACATGAACACTGACAGTCTGATGCTAATATCTATTCTCTATTTTCCTGCCAGCCCACCCTTCTTGCAATGCTAATATCTTTTCTCCATTCGATGTAGCAATATCAGTAACGTCAATGGTGAAAACATTAAACAGGTGACAAAAGATAGATTTCGTTCAGGAATGGAGTGCATTGTAATACACACAAAATTTGTTTATTGCAAAGCCGACCAGTCACAACATTTTTTACATTCAACCGACGTATGCGTTAATCTCTAAATAGTGTATTTAGGTTACGCATGCGCTGAGTTTCAGACAATTTGTGCTGATCACAACGCTGCGCGATTGCACTTTTATGCAAGTGGCAATAATCAATGTCCTATAAAGCAGAAGAAACGAGCATGCTTAAAAAACACAAAAACATTGACTGCAAAGTATAACGCCATCAAATGCAATCTCCTCGTTCCTCATTCAACGCACTATCTTCTTCACGCTACCATCTTCCATCCCAAATAACACAGCACTAGCCATGTTGACAAATAAACCAGTTTCTACAACACCTAGAAGAAATAACAGAAATAAAACCAACACATTGCCTTGGGCTGACCATAGCTAAAGAAACACATCACTGTTCCTTAGAAGCACAAAAATCCATTTATAGTGGAGTCAACTCCGGTTCTAATTAGTACATATCTGCGGTTTCCCGCCTTAGGGCTTAGGATGCTTTGGGTGAGTTGACATCGAGGGATATCGCAAACAAAAGAAATCGCGGACGTGCATCATTTAGTAGGGACGAAGACAACCCAACTAAAATTTAAAAACTGTTTTTCTTCGAGGCTAACGCACTCTTCAAAGCAGCTAAAACCCTTTTTTGTATTTTGTTCGGAAACTACAATTACCATTCATGCAGCTTAACATCAAGAAGAATTGACTAGGAAAATAATCATAGTTTAATCTCAGTTGTTGATCGGTTTATCATCCCCCTTTTTCCTTGGGACGCAAGCATGGTATAGAACTGCAATTCAGGTTCACATCATCAAGATCAGATGATCGTGGAGAGCGGTAGATAACTCCAAACTAGTCATGCATACAACAAATTGCAGATTGGTAGCCCCCACCAAAAAGGCACGCGGCAGTTAGTGGGGACTCAAAATGTTGTTGTTGTTTACCCGACCCCTTCCGAGGGATGGGAGCATGGCGGAAGACCATGGAACCCCAGAAGCCGGGCAACTCCCCAGGGTCTGGACCAGAGGTCATAAAGAGACAAAGAGTCGCCAAAGAGTGAGCGGCGCAAAGAGTACCTAGCTGGACAGTGCAGAATGAGATGAGAGATGTCCTGGGACGAGTGTCCACAGGCGCTGCAAGAAGAATTCTCGATTCTGCCAATCCTGGAGAGATAGGAACCTAAAAGAAGGCTGTGTCCATTGCAGCGAAGACGAGAGAGGACACAGCGAGCATGACGAGGGAGCACAAGTTCCTCAGTGGAAATTGAGGGAACCTGTGTGTCAAAATACTTTGAAGAGACAGTACGCCTCCAGTCCGAGATAAGACGAGAGTGGATACGAGAGATAAGAGGAGAGAGACTACAAGGGATTGCGGAGGGCGCAAGCAGCGCTCCCCGTCTGGCAAGCTCATCAACTGTGTTGTTCCCCGGGAGAAACGAGTGTCCGGGGACCCATTGTAACCTGATAGAACAGGAGGAGAAGAAGGACAGTTCCTGCCAGATCTGCCACAGAGTTTGAGATAACAGGAAAGGTGGAGGAGAGGACAGGGTGGCGAGGACAGAACGAGAGTCAGACAGGAGAAGAAGAGAAGAAAAATGGCAGACTTTATGGTGTTGCCGACACCAGCAAAGAGCGTGCAGAATGGCGCAGGCTTCAGCGGAAAAACTGGAACAAACTGGGCCTGCCGAAAAGGAAAGAGTGGCCTCAGTGCCAAAGAGAGAGCAGTTGGCAAATACGCCGGAGCCGCCACTTCCAAAAGGAAAAGGAACAGAGCCGTCTGTCCAGAGTACCAGATCATGAGGAGGGAGAGAGTCAAGGTGGGCGAGAGCCGCATCTTGGCGAGAGTGAGGGGGATCAGAGCGAGAGCATGGAGAGGAAAGGGTGGACTCGACCGTGAAGGAAGGCAGATTCCAAGGAGGACAGGGAGGGCAAGCAACAAGAGCCTCCCTAGAACAAGTAGAAGGAAGCATGAGCGGGTGAGTGGACGCAAAAGCTCTCCAGGACGATCTGCAGAGTCTTGGTTTCACTCCTAGTCTGGCCAAACCTGAGATGGGAAAGGAGGTTGGGAGACGACGGGCCCGCTCATGAGAAAAAAGAGTGAAGTGAGTCAGAGTGACTCGTAGGGGAGGTAAAGAAGCATCGGTGAGTAGTACAGGGATAGGGGACGACGAGAGGCAGCCGGTGATGGCGCGACTGGCCGCTCGGTAAAGGCGTTCCAATTTGATATGATTGGTAGCGCTTAGGAAAGGAAACCATCCGGGTGAAGCGTAAGTGAGAAGGGGCCGAAGAAAAGATTTATACAGAACAGAGAGGGACTCCTTAGAGGGGCCCCATGAGAAAGCAGAGATACAGCGTAAGGCCTTGAGACGTGGGAAAAATTTGGCCTTCAGCGAAGATACATGCTTAGAAAAGGAAAGAGTGCGGTCGAAGGTGACCCCAAGAAAAGTTGGAGTGGGATTAAAACGGAGGCGGGAGCCGAGTAGGAGGAGGTTGGGCTGGAGGTTAGCCTGGTGGGGATCCACTGAAAAGAAGGAGGCCTCACGTTTGCTCGGATTGAGAGGAAAACTCCAGTACTCAGACCAGCGCTCCAATCGAAACAGAGCTCCTTGTGTGGCCTCCACCGCAGTGGGGACCGAGGGGGAGGAGGACCAAATCGCCAGATCGTGAGCGTAAAGAGAGCAGCTGACGGAAGAAGGCAGAGAAGCCGGAAGATCATTAATGAAGAGAGAGAAAAGTACAGGGCCAAGAAACGGATCCTTGCGAAACACCTCGACGGACTCGAAAGGAACGACTTTTGTGATTTTGATAAACCACAGAAGCGCGCCTGTCAGAAAGGAAAGATTGAGTCCACCGAGCAAAGCAAGGAGGGAGGCCAGCCGAAATAATTTTGTGGAAAAGGGCGGGATGCCAGACAGAGTCAAAAGCTTTAGAGAAATCGATAGTAGACAGGATCGTCCGAGAGCCCGGCCTGGGTTTGTTAAACCCATCCGAAATGGATTGAGAAAGATACAGAATTTGATCAAGTGTAGACCGTCCAGGGCGGAAACCGGCCTGGCGGGGAGAAAGAATGGAATTAGATTCCAGAAAAAAGAGAAGACGGGATAGTATGATGCGTTCAAAAGGCTTTGATACACAGGAGATGAGAGAGATAGGCCGGAAGGAAGCAGGAGAGTCGAGAGGTTTTCCCATCTTATGTATGGGAATAATAGAAGATGTCTTCCAGATGGAAGAAAAGGAATGTGAAGACCAAGAAAGATTGAAGATGTGAAGAAGAAAATCCATGCCAGAGCGAGGAAGATGCTTTAGCATGGGATAGGCAACTTTGTCTGGGCCAGTGGCAGTGGATGAGGAGAGGTTGGAGGCAGCCGCAAGAAATTCAGCGGGAGAGAAGGGAGAGCAAAAGGACGAGTGGGACTCCACAGAGCACGTAGCTCGGCGGAGCTCAGTGAGGTAGCCTCTGGCTCTGCTGCGCAGGGCCTTTGGCTGAGACACGGAAAAGTGCGACCTCAGGTAAGCGGCATAAACCGAAGCCGATTCCCTGGGAGAAGAACAGTTAGGAAAGTTAGGAGAGGAAGAAGACGAGGAAGGAGAGCCAGCAATAGAGCGAAGAAGAGAGTGCACAGATTTAGGATTAGATTTAGGTGAAAGAGAAGTGCAGGTCGTCTGCCATGCCTCAGCCTTGGCCTTGGCAATGACCGACGAGGCACTTCGAGAGGCAGAGATGTAAGCCTGGCGATCTTCATCACTTCTGTGAGCAGTAGCGAAAGCCCTGCGTCTTTCACCAACCGCTTCTTCCACCTCAGCAGACCACCAGGCTTTAGGAGGGCGTTTGATGCGGCCGAAAGGAATGGAAAATTTGGCCGCGTTCATTGCCAGAGAGGTAAAGAGAGCAGCTGCATAGGAAAGAGAAAGAGACAAGTATTCCTCTGCAGTAGGACAGTGAGAGTCAAAGTAGGAGGCAAAGTCATCCCAGCAAGCTTTCTGAAAGTTGAAGGAAGGGGGGCGCTCGTTGGGGTGAAAGACCAGAGAGAGAGGGATAGATAGAAGAATTGGTAGGTGGTCAGAACCCAGGTCCTGTAGCACCTCCCAGGAGCAAGAAAAAGCAAGAGTAGAAGGAGCAAAGGAGACATCAGGAGAGGAGCGACTGCCAGAGGAGCGATGGAGAAGGGTGGGTGTGTCAGGGTCATTGAGGGGGAGGAGGTCTGAGGAGATGACCCAGTCGAATACTTCCTCCCCACGGGGGTCGGAAGTACCTCTTGAGTCCCAAAGCGGGTGATGGCAATTGAAGTCCCCCAGAATGAAGAGATTTCTGGAGGAGGGAAGAATTGAGGGAGAGAAGGAATCGGTTCTGCCATCCGTTGGGGAGAAGCAAATATGGGGGCATACACATTAAGAAATGACACCGAGGAGGATTTGTTTAGAGAGATGTTGACCCCTACATAATCAGAGTAGGGATCGAGCGAAGAAAGAGAGGTGGTAGAAAGTTCAGAAAAGGATAGGCCCTGCCTGACGAAAATGACAACGCCGCCACTGGCATGCGAGGCATCAGAAGAGAGAATGCCAGACCGGGAGTGAGTATGATCAGAACGCAGAACAGAGAATCCAGGAATCCGGAAAGAGGAAGAGGAGTTAAGATTGGATTCCTGAATGCAGGTAAGGTCGACAGGATGGGATGAAAGAAAGTGAAGTAGTTCAGTGCTCCTGGCTCGAAGACCTCCAGCATTCCATTGAAGAACCCTGAGAGAGTCAGGGGGAGGAGAGGAGGCAGGAGGTGCAGAAGTATAGCCAGGAGCAAGGGACGGTGGTGGAAGGGCAGGGGAAGGAGATATAAGATGGGCAGATGGGGGATAAGAAGTTTGAAGACGAGGGTGGGGCAAGAGTGCAGCATTAGCAGAGGGGGGGGCCGGATTCCACAGTGGAGGTATACGTGCCAGAGGAGTCCGAGGAGGGGGGAGTCACAGTGTTACGGCAGGGGGGGGCAGCTCCAAGAATGAGAGCTGCCAAGAGCTCTGAATTTGGAGAGGGAGAGTTGTGAGCACCTTAGATGGAGCCATTTGGAGCAAGCGCAGCATTGCACTGACTTGCCCCGCCAGGTCACATTTCCAGCGCACACAGAGCAAGGAAAGATGGGGCCAGGGTTAGGATGAACGTTACCACTCATCAGGAGAAGAAGAAGAATGAGGAGACGAAGGAGGGCAAGAGTAAGGCAGGAGAGAAGAAAAAGTGAGAACAGGCGATTGATTTTAAAGATGCTGTGTGCTGCCCTTCTGCGGTCGTTCAGGGGGCAGCATAGCGAAAAAATGAATGGGGAGTGCCCGGGGTAACTGGAACCCTTGGGAAGGCCAACAGCCATTTTGACCCAACCCAAACGGGGCCGGGGACCGCACCACCACGTTGAGGCGGCTGTTGATTGGTGCAGGGGACCCAAAATCCAAAATCGCCTCATGAATCCTGGGAAAACGGCTTTATTGTTTCAACCTAATAAAATGTTTGCGAGTTTGCAGCCAAGAGACTAAGAGGCAATTTTTCTTCATCGAATGCAGTACTTGACAGTATTGCCAACTGAGAAGTTCGTCGACATCTGATTTGTTTTATGTGAATTGCAATAAGGAAAGGAGTTATCATGAGAATAGCTTAGAGGGCGTCTGTGGAGCTGGGATTTTCAGGGGGCCCGGATCTGCTGATGTGCGTCTCCCCACGCTTCCAAAAGTTCGATAAGGTTGAACATCTCCCAAAAGCCCTTTGTTGTAATACAAAAACGTGGATTTTAATAAGTGATCACACTGAATCATATTTTGTAACCGAAAACACTTAAAAAGTGATTTTATGTTTTAAAAAGTATTAATAACTTCATTGACTATATTCAAAGAAATGAAAAATAAACACAAAATAGAGCAAATCCATTAAAAAAATCCAAAGTTCGTTGAATTGTGGCTGAAATTATAATGCACACACATGTAATTTGTTATGTTTTCTGACAAGAAATTTTAGTCTTTAGCTAGCATCCTTGAAAAACTGTGCTCTATTGAAGGTGTTGTTGGTTGGTTTGCACCATCACCAGTACTGAAAGTTGTATTAAAGAGTCTTAACCGCATAAAACATGCGTACAAATCATTTTTTACAAAGTAAAACTGATGAATATGTAAGAGAATTACGCTAAAAACACATGGAAATAAAAATTGACCAAAAATCAAAACATAACTTTTTGTTTAACTTTATTGACCTTAAATCGCTCTAGTGATCATCACAAATTTTACTCATAAAGCTGCCTCGTTAAATCGGGCGTAACAATCGCTTTCAACTAACACCTTAAAAAAATTCGATCACTAATAACAAAAGCTTTCAACTAAACAAAGACCAATTTTAGAAGTCTATCTGCCATTGATAGTTTCATCTTCTAATGAAAAAGTTTTATTTCCTAATGAAAGTTTTATCTCCTAATAAAAAAGTTTAGCTACGAATAAAAAAGTTTATCTCCTAATAAAAAGCTTTGTCTCCTGACGAAAAAGTTTATCTCCAAATAAAAAGGTGTATTTCCTGATGAAAAAGGCCACAACATGTTTACAAAAAGCATCTTAACTTTGATGTACCTGGGTCAGCCTTCCAAAGCAGTAGAGAGAAAATTTTTCTGACAGTTGCAGCCAAAAGCAGAAGTTCATTAACGCCAACATAGGTTTAAACTGCCGAGTAAATTTACAACAAGCAAACTGCAGAATTCGCAGTAATGTAAATCTAAACATTAACATGCTTTAACTATCTGCAGCAAATAAACTGCCTAAGTAAAAAACCAAAAATACCGACCAGGTATAAGCTTTATAAACTTGTGCACATCAGACCAGTTGAGTACTTCGTTAAACTTCCAATCCAATATAAAGTTTCCGTTATCGGTAACAACAGGACCCTAAATAGAAACATTATTTCACTAAAGACACTTTCTATAATTATGGCACCAACTATAAGCATATACTGAGAGGTAAAAAACAAGCAACTGCTCATAATGCAGTGAGGCATAACTTAGTGAATTGTTTTCGCTGGTGCTAGCATTCATATCCTCCAAAGTTGCCCGAAATGAGTGCCAACATGCACGATACCAAGTCTGCTTAGAAGCATCGTTTCAACATTCTGCTGGAATAAAGTGATATTATTTCAATGAATTCATAAGGTGCCAATTAGTCAAAATCATTGTAAAGTTCTTTTTCCAAAACAACAACATTCTCACTTACTGCTTTACACTGAGCCATTCGAAGCTCAGCCTTTCCTCCATACTTTTCTTCAATCACTTTAATCACCGGAACGTACGCCAACGGTAGGACCTCGATTGGTACACCCTTTTTCCATTTCTCTCCCAGATTCACCGAATCTTTTCTGTGATTTATAAACTTTCCGTTTAACCTATTTAGCGGTCACTCTAATAAATGAGTAGTGAAAAGCTAAACGTTAGAACTTATTCAACTCATCAAAGGCAAAAAAACAAAGAGTTTGAGAATCACCAAAAATGATCACACAAGCTTCGTGTGATCATTCATCCATGCATATTGCTGCTGTCAACAAATTCATAGTTTTTCACATGGCTAAATGGTTACACTAGTGAAGATACTCACCCAGGATGGCTTAAGAGACTGCCTTTGAACATCAACCAATGGCAGTCCACCTTGCTGTTGGTGGTGCCACCAGTCTGGATTCTGTATTTTATGACGTGTTCAAACTAGACAGCCACTTTCACTAAGGCTGATCTTGATCAGATGTGTGGTGAAAGCCTGTTTTGTTATATTAATGCCTTACCTCCATCTTCCCACAAGAAATGAACACACACCCACACACACATGTCATAGTTTGCCACCAAAATGTGATTTAATAATAAAAAGGTTGCACTAATCTATACCACATGAAATCACTGAACTTGCATTAACTTCCAGTGTTCGGATTACAACGCTGATGCTTAGCCCATTGTATTACAGCCTTTTCATTGCCAACAACTAACTTGGTACAAGTGATGAAGAGTAGAGCAGACTAGAAGCAAAAAAAGCTTTTAAATTGCAGTATTAAAACAAGTTATTGATGAGCAGTTTATGAAACTTAAATCTTTGCCCCAATGTAGCTTATTGTCATCCCATCAAACCATCCTATTGAATTGCACTCAAATCATGTCTCCTTATGCCTTACATACCGATGATCTCCAATGACTACAAAAGTTTTCGCAGCAGCTGCAACAATTTTTTCTTGTGTCAAACATCCTCTGAAATGTAATTAAAATGTGCAGCTTAGTAATGAAACTGCTACTGTGTGGGCACAAATACATTGAGAAGACCAATGTTTACTTTATTGTTTACTTGATGAAGCAATGAACCCAGCTCCATTGATATAGCAAGGCAAAAAAACTCCAGCATTGCAGATACTAGGCCTGCTCTGTGCAAAGCATATTTCTTTGCTTAGTTGCAGGGCATATAGTAGAAATACACTATGCTGGCACTATTAATAGTTAAAAGCCAGTCTGAATACAAGTTAGTCCATTTATATTGGCAAAAGTTTTCCTGAGACTGAATAATAAATTCTCTGCTCAGAAACGTAATTGATCAATCATTATTGGTCTAAAATATGCATGCTATTTTTGCTAGTCAAATGACACTAGTACTAGTAAAAAATCTCCCAAAAACGATGGAAACATACCAGCATCCAAAAATGTTTTTTGCAGAGATACAAAAATTACTTCTAAGTGTTAGTGAGCAAAACGTTACAAGTTGACAAAACTAATTCACTTTTTTCTCTTTTAATAAATGGTTTAAAATTAAATGCATCTAAACCATTTATTGCTGTTTTACACTGACATTAATAAATATGGCAGATTAATCACTTACTAGGTATCACATATTTTACAATAAAAACTCCATCAACATCAACACATGTTTTTAAAATTTTACACAAATGTTCTTTTCAGATTTTAAACAGATCAAACATTCAGTACTGCTTACCCGCCACCTTTAATCAGAACAAAATCTTTATCAACTTCGTCAGCCCCATCAATAGCAACATCTAACTTTGGATGCCTGTCCAAATCACTTAAGGATAGATTGTTTTTTACAATTAATTCTCTTGCTTGGAATGATGTAGGTATGCAGCTAACAGTCAAATTCTCAGATTTCTTCTTTTCAACTGTAGAATAAAACCAACATGAAGATGTTTCAATTTTCTCTTAGGACAGAACAACGTAAATATGCATGGACAGCTTTTAACTCATTGAGCTATAGACAAGCTAGAAAACAAAGAATTGAAATGATAAAAAAAACGTCACCAGCCACTATCAGTTAAATCTATAGCTGCAATCAAGAAAAGCTACACTCTACACTTAAAGCACAAGCTCAAAAACCAATGATGGTTGCATTTGCCTATGTTGCCCGCAGCGCAATACTCTGAAAACTCATTTTGCTTTCATTTGACTACAAGCTTGATGCACTACAACAAACTATTGGCTGCAATCAGTAAATGATACTGGTAATCAAATAAATAACCAAACATTAAGAGTAAAAATTGCTTTTTGCAAGGTGGCATGATGAACTGAGCATTAAACGAGATCAGAGTGCTACACTACTTGTAGTGTGACCAAGTGCAACTGCTGTATGCTTTTAAGCTGATAATTCGAGTTGGAACTGCAAAGACAACATTAATGGGTGACTGCTAACTGCTAAACTGTATGCTAATTTTGTGATTTTTCTCTCTTTGTTTTATCTTGTTTGATGAATTAAATAACTTCTAGACATTTTATTCATTAACTAAAAAAGTGCAATCTGGTACAGTGCAACTACAAAAAATTAGAATGACTACAATGGTTTTCAAAAAACATTGCCACATTATAACAACAACTTTGACTGTAATCTACAATAAAAAACTTTAATACCTCACAATAATATTGTTCTGACGCAATTTTGACTATGCCATTAACTGACTTAATAGAAATTATAAAATGACACAAAGTCTGTCGGTAAATTGGTATTTAGATATACTATGCAATTTAAGTTTTCTTAATTCCAAAATTGTTTATTCGTTAATAAAACTAAATGTCATGGCATAGGTATAAAATGACCTCAAATCAGCTAAAATTTTTTAACCATGAGAAAATTTATAAAACAAACCTATTCTTTCAATAGCATAGACAATAGTTGATCCACTTCCAATACCAATAGCTTGACCAGTCTGAAAAAAAAAACTTGAGCAAAGTATAATACCATGCTAGTCTATGACAGATCCAGCTTTTAGATGAGAATTGAAGCTTTTTGATCAAGAGTAATAATGCCAAATATTTTATTTCACAATATTTGATAAAGAAAATTGTAAAAAGTTAATTCTAATATACTACCTATATTTTATGAAGTTTGCTAAGCACTTCGTAGAATATACCGTAAGTAATGAATAAGAACTGACAGGCATATACCTCTCTGAAATCTAAATCCTTGATCTCACCCATAAGATTCTGTAGATACTTACAAACTAGCAATGGGATCTTGTTTTTATCACACCAACAAAAATTGGTGAGTAGATTAATAAATAACAGACATGCACTCTCCAAAATACAGCACACTTAATCATTTTGTCCTACTTGAACATATTGATCCACAGCTGCTCTAGCAGCTTCTCTTTTTGCCAATTCCACAGCAGATCTCGCTACATTTGTAGACATGCTATGTTAATTTACCATTTGCCTTTTTGTACCAACTGCCAACACTTCATTAATTTTTAAATAAAACCCTTTATAATCAAAAATTAAATATTTTTAAAACTGGCGTTACTATTGATTTTTGTGTGTTACTGAAACGGATACATATGGTAACGGATAAAATCATGAAATGCTAGATCAGCTAAGCTTATATTTACTACCCAGTACAATTATGTCTGTGTGTGTATTTCAACTCCTCCAAAACTACTGTACATGCAAGCATCAAAACTTGGCACGATTGACCACCTCCCGCGTCCAGTAAGCAATCGGCCGCCATGCTCGGCAGGAGGCGATCACGTGACAAGGGTTGCATGATGTATTGCACGTGGCGAACGCAACGCACGCGAATAAGATACTCTTTGTCTCTTTATTCATCGCTTGCTTTTTTATTAATATAACTGTTGTAAACATGTTTTTGCATCAGAAGTACAGCTCGCAGAACCGGGTGACTTGCAACAGTTGGTCATCGACCCCAGGTGGGTACCATGACGTCACAGTGACGTCATAAATACCACCAAAATGTGTGTGAAATGCCTACTTTGTTACCGAAAAGATTTTAAAATGTGAAGTACTTGCCGCAAATGCGAATAACTTGGGTCGATAATCAAGTCACCAAGTGGGTGCGATATGAGGTCTATGATGTCACAATCACATCAGGACATGAGTAAAATTTGTATCTTTTCAGCAGGGCCGTTGAGAGAACAGTCCGGGCCCGGTACCAACATTAATACCGGGCCCCCCTTTAACAAGTGTCTGGTAAACTGTAGTGGCCGGGTTTTATCCAATTACAAATGGATGAATGTTTGGTATAATTGCTCAGAAATTGCCTTTCTTTCCGCGTTTTTTTCTTTTTTTAGCTCCACTGTGATACAAATAAGACATTGCTGTCGGACTACTTTACTATTTAAATAATTTAATCTCTATATGTCGGGAAATAAATCAAGCCCAGTTATAATATTATGTCTATGGAATAATTTAAGGCTAAAAGTAAGTCAAAAAACAAAATGTGAATATCATGCAATGTATCATTATCAGTCACCAGTAATCGGTAAGTAAAATGCAATCTTCCTGTTTAACGGACACAACAAAACACAACAGAATTGATGTGAAATGATTTTGCAAGATTTGACTTTAAACAAATTGATTGATCCATATGGAATATATGAATTTAAAATTTAGGGGTTTGGTTTGGGGCTTAAAATAATGATACGTTTAGGAAGTGATCTACTTTAAGAGTTACAGGAACCCATGTGATATGTTTCTGGCCACAGGGCGAGGAAGTATTTTGGAGGCCTGAATTTTTTTTAAAAAGAGTATTTAACCAAATTTTCTGTGGCCAAGATGAAGAAAACATTAGTCATCATGTCACAAAAAATATTATATTGATTATGCATTTGTTAACAGGAAAAATAGGAAACTTAGGCCTAATATATTGTTAGCATTGCGCGCGACGTTTTCAACTATCGGGGTCCGAAACCAAAGGTACCCTGGACCCCCTCATCGACGCTCCTGAAAATTCCATTAGAAAAAGAAGCACAAAAAGTCGTAAAAATCTTGCATGCAGAAAACACATAAACTTTTGGTCACTCTTCATACAAGAGCCTGATAAGTGAAGCCGGCTTGACCGGCTGAACCGACGTTCTCTATCCCGATGGGGGCCCTGCGGGTGACGCCATCGTATATATTAAAAAGTAAGGATTTTTTCTTTTGTTGATATGCTGCCTGTAAAGGTATTTATGACTATACTCTACAGCATTGTAATAAAATCCCAAGTTTAAGAAAAAATTAACATAAAACCATGACCACAACAATTTGTAAAACTGAAGTTACAGAGAACATTTCTTTGAAAATAACTCGGCCTGATGTGCACCTACTGAAATATGGTGAATGATTTTGGGGAAGCCATAACCGCTTTTGTCGCTCTGCCGGAAACAAGACAAATAGCGCAGCCAAAGAACTAAATATCAGAAATATAAATTGGAAAGGGGCAGCACCACATCTCAAAATGAGCTTATCACTAAATAGTTTATTTCTGTAATTGTAAAAGTAACCACCATTTGGTCGCTACCATCAATTTTGATTGTGTTTCAATCCTTTCTCCTCGACAAGCATAACGACAATTTGTGGCAAGATTCTTTGTGAGCATTACCAATCATGATTAAGAGAATATGATAATCACAATTTTGTGTGCATGAATTGTGAAAGTGCATAAAATTCATTAGTTTTGGCTACTGTTCACACCAGAGCCCGATGCGTGAAGCCGGCGCAGGCTGTTGAAACGAAATACTAAACCCCGACGTCACTGATGGAGGGCCCCTGCCGGGCGATGCCGGCAAAGCCGGCTTGTCACCCAGTAGCCCATGCAGTTAGCGTAATATATTGAGAGCAGTTTGTTGCTAGAGAAGATCAAACTCTCGTACAAAAAATTAAAGTTATTAAAATTTTACTGCACATACGATATCGAAAGACTGAAATTTTTCTTAAATTCACAGAAGCAATGCCGAAACCAAGTGACGTTGCTGAAACCTTTTTTAAAAGAGGGACATGCAAACTGAGTCTAGTCACACTTTAGGGAAGCCTTTTGTCTTCCACAGTCTTTTAATGGAAAGCGCATCGTATTTATTAAGTTGTTGCGCCATTGTTTTTTTTCAAATCGATATCATTTTCAAATATTTCAGGAACAGATTAATTTCACAACCACGTAGCCCACTATTTGTATGCACGATTGCTGGGCTATAGTTATTTTTAATAAATAAATATATCAACAAAAAAACAAGCTACAATAATTTGTCAAGACACTTTAAAGTTTTGCGACAAATGCGGTGGAATAGTGAATGGCGATCTCTGCGATTAAATCATGGGATCCGCCATCATAGCCCAGTATCAGATGTTTCTCAGGCTATTTGTCTACATTATGTTCTGTTTCGATGAAACGATCAATGCCATTCTTACACAATCGCTTTAAACGGCGCGGCGGTGTAGGGGTTTAAGCGGCCGCTTCGCAGTCCACAGACCTTAATATCATTTCTTTATCCTATTTTCCACATACCAAGTTTCGAGGCACTGCTGTGATTCCTTGATCTTATTTTTTGTTTATCCTACCCTACTACTACCAAATCAAACGGCTACACTCGGATATTGTACTTCTTTCATTTATTGTTTTGTGACAGTGATTCTGAAAACGTTTTCAAGTTTGACATCTGGTTAGACATTAAAACTTGGATTTCCTGTATAAATGCTTTCTTCACAACATTTCTGCGAAATTTATTCATGACAGTGCACATGGAAATTCCTTACCAGCTTCAAAGCAACAATAAAAAATATATGCATTGTTGCCCATTACAATTTTGAACTTTGATTTTCACGGGCACCCCAGACTCTTACGGGCCCTGGTGCGGCGCACCGGCTGCACCCCCCTCTCGTGGGGCCTGCTTTTCAGAGACAACGTGTTAAATTCAAAAGCGCTGTTTGCAAACACATCAAGCTTGAAATGATTCGCCAACCTTCTCCAAGTAGATGTGAAAAAAGATTTATAACGTCGCAAAGACGTCATAACTAGGGTACCGTATATACTCGTTTTACCGCCCGATCTTGATTAAGGGCCCGTTTGAATAGCCGCCCGTGTGAACAGAAGATAAAAATAAATAAGGGCCCGTGCTTGAATACCCGCCCGATGTAAAAGCTGATTTTTCAGTTGTAGAGAACAATAGGAAATAAGAAGCAGCTAAGAAGCGCTTGTGTCACAACTGTTTATAATATTAACTAATATGAGGGAATTACTCTTAAGACGTGAATAATTGCGTTTGACGTGAATAAATTGATATGGAAAAAGGATTAATGTCGTGAGATATAGTCTTCAACGATAATTTTTGTACATAATTTTACTTTGAAAATAACAAGCGCCCGTGCTTGAATAAGGGCCCGTTTGAATAAGGGCCCGGTAGTGAGTTTGGTTGAAAAAAATAAGGGCCCGGGCTACAAAACGAGTAAATACGGTAACCACATTTTCATTATCAAACAGGAGGACATTTTTTGGTAATAGTTATTATCAACCCTACAAGTTGTTCTGCAAGGCTAGGAAAATTTTTCTGGACATTTGTTGGACACTGACCGCTTTTGATAATTATATTTTGATAATTAGTACAAATACAACAGTTTATTTTTTAAATTTATTATGCCTTTGAAGTTTTGTCAGCGGATTAACTAGCACCCTACAGGAGTGAGTCTTTCCTGAACCTTTTACATGTGCTAGTTGTTTTTGTTGAGATAGTCAAGTAGTCTGCTGTAGTAAAGTGTTGAATAGATTGGTTTTATGTTGGAGATGGTTAAAATAGAATGGTTTCGGGTTATAAGTTGCTTGTTTTGTATTGTCTTTTAAGTAATTAATTCTATTTGAATAAGTTTCAGGTTCGTAGGCCTAAATTGGTGATTAGCGTAATAAGATCAGTGGATTTAACTGTTGCTGCTATTGTTGGAATACTGGATTTAGCTTGGTTGGCGTTGTATGGGACAATGCCAATGAACAAAAAAATGTAGATCGGACAGCTTTTTTATGCTTTGAACTATCTGCATACATGTCTAGGCTAAGTTTGCCTTTATTTGCTACAGAAACAAAAGTTTCATTGCCACAAGTAATGCATTCTGCTTCAAACTCATCTCGTCCTTTTCTGAAAAATGGATACTTCTGTTGAAGTTATTCATTAAACTTTGATTTTCTTTTTGGCACACCGCATTTATTTTTTTGCTTTTTGTTTTATTTTTCAAAAATCACAGCAATGATAATTATAAGGCAGCGGCTATTTTGCCGTCGACGGCAATTTACCCTCAGAGACTATTTTGCCGTGAGTTGTTTGTGATTGGTCAATCTTAATGATGTACTAAACATGTGACTTTTGGTCGTCTCTGATTGGTCAATTTTAAAAACCAAAAAAAAAATTTTGCACCCCCAGGTCTCTATCCCCCACCCTGCACACTCCCTTGCAGTGTACACTGCCCCGTACATTTACATACCGGGCCCGCCCCTTCAGTGTACACTCTGCCTTTCTTTTCAAGCCCTGGCCAGCTGAGATTCGAACCCAACACCTTGGTATCTCAAGACCAGCGCTCTATCCACTACACCACAGAGTCACTGGTGTGTTATTAGCAAATACGGCTATATAAACACACGTGAATGATCACGGCAAAATAGATTCCAAGGGCAAATTGCCGTCGACGGCGAAATAGCCACTGCCTAATTATAAACAGTTCAAGTAAAAATATTGTTTGATTTTTTTAAACTAAAATAAATATATACCCAAATGGTTTCTTTGAAATTAGGTCAATTGACCAGAACAATACAGCAAAATTTATCTCCGTATCTCCACTGAGTAAAATACAAAAAATGCAGTTTGGAAACTTGCTGGTATTTGTACTGTTTTCCATGTAATCTTACTCTTTCAAACCTAAAGCAACAGTCAGTCTGAGGTAGACTGTTAGGAAACTCCCTTTCATCAGTCCTTACCAGCTAAACTTATTATCACTTGAACTATGAAGATACGTGAAATACACATGATTACAGGTCAGGGGCTAAGGCAATGTGGTATCTAGTAAATTTCATTTACTCTTGTTGCTAACCCTAATGCAAATCTAACAAAGTGTACCAAATGATCCTTGCAAAACCGGCACAATGGTGTAATGGTGAGAGCGTCCGCATCACAGCTGGTAGACCTGGGTTCATTCCCTAAGTCGAGTCATACCAGAAGACTTAAAAAAATGGTATTCACATCTTCCCTGCTTGGTGCTCAGCATAAAAGAGGGGTAGTGTGGAAAACAAGCTGGCAAGCTTGCTTGTTGTGTCCTTGGGCAAGACACTTAACGGGATGCCTCCACCTTTATGTGGCAGACAGGTGGCCCACCTGTACTTGACCTGGTTGCAATTGTGAAGTTGCTAACCCAGCATGTCATAAAAGATGACTCTTGGGTACCCACCAGTGGCAGTCTACCTTGTTGGTGGTGGGGCTACCAGTTACTCATGACTGGTTCGAAATGGGCAGCCATCTTTCCCCTAGCTTAACTTCAATTAGGTTGACGGCATGAACCTGAATTGCCGTTCCTCCATTTTGTGGAATAGGAGGGGTAACTACAAACAAGCAAACATCCTTGCGAATCTAGTGTACCAAGCGATCCTCGCGAACCTAGTCATCCTTGGGTACCTATTGTACCAAGCAATCCTCGCGTACCTTTATATTTTAGAAGTACCACTTTTTTACTATGTCAACAGACAAAAAAATTTGAGAAACACTGTGTTGGTCTCTATCTTGACCTAAGTCACTTGAAAATAAATGTACTTTGATCTTGACTAATTACCCTCTGCTAAATCGTTTGTTTTGGTGGTGTAACTTTAAACATATAGCTTAAACTGTTTGTATTGGCTAGGGTGCAGTCTCAATTTTCAACTTTTATTGACAGATTAGTAAAACAGCTTGCTCTTATTTTGAGTTATATAGAAAGCAAAAGCTTCTGATATCAATTAAGCTACTGATATGGACGAATATGTTGAAGGCATCAAATCTCTTCACATTGATCATCTTCCCAGTATTATCAGCAATCTAAGACAGCAAAAAAATGATTTAAGTGCACAGCTCAGTAACATACGAAATTCCAGATTGGAGTTAGAAGCAAGTGTTGAAACTGGTATGCACATTAAAGCCTATAATTTGATTATTTTGGTCAAGGAAACTGTACTTTTTTTTACACAACATTGTTTATAAAGTGTAGGCACTGTACCATTACTGGCAATACAATTTTCCAGCTGATTGAAGGTCAAAGCGTTAATCTCAAACCATGTTTTTAGTGAACTCTGAATTTTATCAAGTGAGTGATGTCAACGCAAAATTGATTGGTGAGACTTTGTGTATTTTGTATATTTTTCTTTGAATCAGTACATGGTATATCATTATGATGAATGGAGCATGGGCCTATTTTCAGGAGTGGGGGATAGAGAGGACACTTCTTTATCACTTTTGGACAAGAAGAGAATCTAAACTGCTAAAGGTCAGAAAATACGTAAAAGAAACGAGGGTTACCACTTACCCAAATGGTGTGTACACATAGTGTATTTTGAAAAACAGGTTTTCAATACAAATGGAATTATCATAAACATTTAATCTACCTCACTTTGTGTGTTTTTTAGATAGTTTTGTAAAATATATTGTTACAGTAGTACGGGGTGAATCAGGCATGCTGGCGTGACTAAGGCACCTTTTCTGGAAAAAAGATGTTCCATAATTTAAAGTAAAACTTTTTGTATTTGAATTAAACATTTTACTGCTTTTTTAGTTTTATTTAAAAGTGCATGACTCATAGTTTGGTATATATGGTTCTAGGAAAATTCGTGGTAAACAAGTTTGCCATTGGAAAACTTGCCTCAGGAATTTTCACCTCAGGAAATTTCTCCTCAGTCAAATTTTGCACTCCCAGTATCTACCCCTCACCCTGTACACTCCCTTCCACTTTACACTGCCCCATACATTATCATACCGGGCCTGCCCCTTTGGTGTACACTGCCTTTTGCCTATTAGGCAAAATTTCCTGAGGGGAGTTTTCCTACGGCAAACTTGTTAACGGCAAATATTTCGGACACGGGTATAGATATTCAATCTTACTTTGAATTTATAATACACTAAATATCTTCCAGTTTAAATAATACAACCCTCTTCCCTAAAGAAATATTTATACAGAATTACAACTTGAATAGTTGAGTAAGTATTTTGTGTTTGAATTATTCAAAAAAAAATTAAGAGTATGGTTGGACGATTAAGTGGTCAAGTAATACTCAAACAAAAGTTTTCTTTTTTGTACTCATCGCTACACTTTATAGGGGGGGGGGGGGGGGGGTGACCTCATACATCCTGGGATGCACTAAATGATTTGGGGTGACTAAAGCAACCATAATATTGCTGGCAGTTTCTACTTTTTTCGTTAGCTTTAAGTTATTATTCATAAAGTCAAGACTATTTATGGGGTTTAACTCTTTATGTTATTTATTTGACCTAATGTGCATACCGTGGCAGTTGCTGAAAATTGTCGATATTTTTGCCGATAAAAGTTTTGTACTTGCTGAATGAATATGCATAACCAACATAATCGTCATCAATAACAATTAAACCCATTTTCAGGAAAAGTTCTTGGCATGTCATTATAAAGCACAACTGGCCTTATTCATTAATTTGGCATGCTTTACCCATGCCAACTTGAGGTTTATGTGCAAATTATGAACTACAGAAATAAAATGCCTTACTCACCGCATTCCAAAGTGACTAACGCAAATACACAAAACGCTTCCTCTTTTTTCATTCAATTGCTTAGACCAGTGGTTCTCAAACTGTGCGTCGCGACGCCCCGGTGCGTCGTTTCAATTTTCCAAAGGCGTCGTGGGATATTTTGGTTTTGTGTCATTAAGTCTAGGTTTTATTGCGTCAAAAGAACTCTGGTCGTAGATTCCTTTCTTACTTTCTTCTGACATTTTCACAATAGTGTTTTTAATACACTGTTACAACGGTTGACTTGTTATTCAAGAATCATATTGCAGAAGTTTAACTTAATTGGCGAAAAATGTATAAAGAATAAAGCATTCAGTTGTATGTTGGACGAAACCAGAAAAGATGAGTTACAAACTTAGAAGAGCGTAATTTTACGATTGAAGATGACAGACCAATCCAAAATCTCGGGAGCATCTGCATAGGGGCAGTTATTTATGTAGATTATGGGTCACATTTATCTCGCAGTACGGCAAACTAAACTGTAGGATGCTGTCTGGTGCATCGCAAAGTCTCGCAAGCTTTTTTAAATGCGTCGCATCGCAAAAAGTTTGAGAACCACTGGCTTAGACAAAAAAAAAAGTTTATTTGAAGCTTTTTATCTTTCCCCATGTATTGAGTTTAAAACATAAATGAAATCAGGTGTATTTCTAAAAATATGGAATCATGAACCTCAAAAACATAGCTTAGTCACCCCATCCTACAGTAAATAAAGTTTGTTTATGCATAGTTTTCCAGCGAGCCAGGTCCCATGTTAGAAGTAATCGATGATATAACATATCAGCCGATAAATGTCCATTGTTGGTGCCTAGCAAAAGTAGCCTACTATGCCAGTAAACCATGTTTGTAGATAAATCACATGATTCCTTGGGTGCTTTGCTCTGCAATTTTCCAATGAGCTAAGATGAAAAGCATTAAACTAAGGCATTTCTGTAAGGCAGCGGCTATTTCTCTGTCTACAACATTTTATCTTTGTTGGCTATTTTGCCATCAGACATTTGTGATTTGTCAATTTTAATGATGCATTAAACATGTGACTTTTGGTTATTTCTGATTGGTCAATTTCAATAATGAATTAAAAAGTTTTCACCCCATGTACACTTTCTCGTATATTCACATACCATCACCCTTCCAGTGTACTCTGCTTTTGTCTAAGTACCCTGCCAGTGAAGATTCAAGCCCTTAATTATCGCATTTCAAGGCAGCTGCACTATCCACTGCACCTCAGCATCCTGCCAGAAGTATAGCAAATATTTAAATACACATCAATAGTAATGGCAAAGTAGTCTTCAAGGGCAAAAATGCTGTCGACAGTAAAATAGCAACTTCCTATGTGCAATACTGATGACATTTTTTTGTGAATAGCCATCAGGTAATTTTGTACTTTTAGAGTAGTTTTTAGATGCATATCAAGTTGATCAAAACTGAAAAGAAATAGGCTACCGTTTCCTATGATTTGGCTATTTTTTTCAACATAATAAATTGAAAGGAAATAGGGTTTGAACACTTCAAAGTGATCATATGGATATGCCAGTTATCTTTTGTAGTTCAACTCATTGCAATCGGTGTAAGGTTTTGTTTAATTATCAAGCCTAAGCTTTATCGCAAATAATGTTTCCACGAGCTATGATTCATGCTGGTAATGTCCGAAAAGCTGATGAACTTGTAAACGTCAAACCATACATTTGTTGCTTACTCCATCAAGCAACGTTAGGGTAACTTGCCTTGCCATTAATATTTTTGATGCGTCTATTGCTGTGAGTGTGCTATTATGTTTTTGTTTTCATCGAGCAGAAAATCAAGCAATAATAAAAAAGAAATTGGATGATGCGGTTGCTAAAAATGAGGAATTAAAGCAATCTAATGCCGTTTTAAGTGGCAAAGTAATCGAATTGAACGAAAAAAATGAACAGGTGAGCTATCATGGCAAAAAGTGCAATATGACCATGTGTTTGTTTTTGTTCGTACGTATAAATAAAGAGCCAGCATAAAAGTTCTTTGGCAAGCGCAATCAAAATAAGCTTTGTAATGCAGGTACATCATTGCATATTTAGCTACAAATTGTACTGCTTATTTTTTGTAGGAAAAGAAGAATTTAGGTCCATGGGTGAGTGGATGGGGAGAGAAAGTTTCTGAAGTGTCTCGAGAACTCTTGCGTTGTGCAAAGCTCTATGTAAGTAATTTGATGCAGGGTATGACAAAAGTTCTGATTCTGCACAATGCAACCTCAGTATTGTATAATCATGTGTTCAATACTGGTGACGACCACTGTGTGGTGCTCTTGGTCAAGGCACATCCTCATGAATACCTCTGCTTGTTGAATTCATGTAAGCAAAAGCATTTTTAAGAACATTTAAGCTGAACATTGAACACTTCAAACAGCTTGTTTGAAGCTTAATGTATCCATACTATTCCGACAGGAGGAAGAAGGTGTTGCAAAAGCTTGCTAGTTTGCTTATTAACATTTTACGTAAATCTTTACAATATCTGAATCCATCAATGCTTCACAGACTAAACAAAATTTATCAGAAGATCTTGAAAATACAGCTCGAGAAATTAAAGATCTGCAGCAACATAGTATGTAAATTAACTGTAAAAAATATTCTTTCGAAGTTAGTCGAGCTTGAAAGACCAGTCAACTGTCACATCCATAAAGTATCAAGAATCAGCAAAGTTTTTCTGAATTGTACATTATGGTAGTGACGTATTGACTGATGTTAATGAAGAGTAACAACATAATTCAAGTTAGAGCCTGGCCCTGCATGTTTCTTATTCTCCGTCCTTTTTTTTACAAGATTTAATGGACAAGATCCCTTGCTATTGCTTGGTACTTTGGCTGGCGAGTAACCGATTAGATGGTTAATCGCTCAACTGTTTATTTCACTTCAAGAATGGATTGGATAAAATTAAGTACTACTAGCTACAATCTACCCAGTTGAAGTAGCGGTCATAAAGTGTATTTGTCAAGGGCTCAACCATGCAATCAGCGTATAGTGATTGCACGACTATTTAATCACTGTCGCCGTAAATTCTACTTTGGCCGACTAGACTACATTTTCGTTTTACTGACGGCTATTCCCCCCACTCAGTCATGTGTGTAGAAGACGAGCTAGCATTATGTTATAGTGTAGTCAGAAGTAGGGATGGGCAATTCAGAATACCAAATCCTAAGGATTTGAATCCAAAATTCCAGTTCAAACCGGATAATAGGATTCAGTTTATATCCTGCTTACAAGCTTTATCACGTTGCTTAGTCACAGATTTTCTTTTTGTAAACGCATCATATGCATGCAATAATTCAAAAACTAACTCGAACACACAAGAAACGTGTAGAAAGCTTAAATGTATTGCGCTGCAATAAACTTGTTCTCTGATTGCGCTGTTGTGATAAACTTGTAAAAATGCTTTCATGCTGATTGTGCTAGTTGCAAAAAGAAAATATTTGGATTTGGAGTCTGGATTCGGTTCAACTATTCTTGAATAGTATATTTTTCTGAGTTGCCCATCCCTAGTCAGAAGTATCTTTTTACTACATCGAAACATGTACTACGTGCTTCTAGCAAGTGCTCGTTTTGATGTAGTATAGCTAACAAACAAAGCTTGCTTCGGATCACGTTCAAAAATCATGCTAATCGAGAGAAGTCGTGTTCGCCTGGCAATGGAAATAATGTCTTCAATATTTTTTAAGAATATCCTGCCTGCTCTCATTGATAATTTTTTTAATGATTTATAGAGAAGTTCAATTTATCATTTTTTATAGTTGTACAGACTGACGATAAGTGTGAAAAGCTTAAAGAACAGAGAATGAAATTGGAAGAAGATCTCCAAGGTTAATTTTATGACTAGAAATATGTAATATTGGATTTAAAATCCGAGTGGTATCTTAACCTTTACTGAAACCTAACATCAACACAAAAAAAACTAAAAGTAAACCAAAACTGCAGTCTTGGAACTTTATGGTTAACACAGTGTTACTGATGTTTGCGGCAACCGATGAGGGCACAAAAAGTTTTTTTTTTCAGTTTCAAAGTAGCGTCAGCATGTCACTGATGATTAGGTTCGTTTTTCCAAGACAAGTCTGCAGGAGGATCATCAATGCCGGTCGCTTATCCGTAAATCAAGTGCTGCAACCATTTTAAGTTGTAGAAATTATTCAGTTTTTATTTGGTATTGTCCCCTTAGTGGAGATGGTCGGATTCACTCCATTCCTTCTGCTATTGTTTGCACTCCATCTCCACTCTCATCGATTCAGGGTTCTTCCTTCTTTAAATCAATCTTCTCTATTTTCTCTTTTTCTGGTCTTTTTTGGTCATCCTCGCTTTCTCTGGCCACGCACTTTAAGATCTGGAGCAACTCTCAAATTACTATTGTCATCTCTCTTCAGAACATGTCCGTATCATCTAACTTCAATTGCTGTTGCTAATCCATCTACAGCTTCCTTCAAGCGCAGCATGTCCATCTGTTCTTCAATTGTCTTTCTCTCTACAACTTTCCTACTGCACATGGCTCTCACTTAACTCTCTCCGTTTTCCTTAAAATTCCTTTTTCGTTTTGTTTTAATCACAGTGTTGCTGATCTTACGCAGCAACGATAAACTTGCCCTCTCTTCTTCATAGGAAACCTATATTCAAGTAAATACTCTTCACATTCTTTGAATCTTGCCAAGCCAATTTTTATTTTTGCTGTGACTGCCGCTTCACAACCGTCTCTATAGTTTAGTCTGTCTCCCAAATAACAAAATTTATTCACCGTCTCCACTTCATCGCACAACTTCTTGAATGACCCACAATTCCTTCCATCATTTTTCTACAACTTGAACAAATTAAACGCGTTGCCAACCTAGTGGTAACTCTTTATTTTGCACATCTGCCATCAACCCAATATCCACTTTTCGTGCAAAACACTAAAGTGGCAAAACACTAAATCTCTCTCTTAGAAGCTTCAGATGGATATACCTTGCTTTTGAACAGTTTTCCTTCCGACTCGTCTACCATCACTTTTGTTTTTCCAATGTTGACCTTCAAACTCTTATTTTCCAGTGCATTCTTCAAATTCTAAAATCTTTCTTTTAAGTCTTGCATGGTTTTGCTCATAAAAACAAGGTCATCTGTGTGCAGCAAATCATTCACCACATCCCTTCATATGTTTTCTGTAATGACGTCCACAACTATTGTAAATAGTAGTGGCGACAGCACAGATCCTAGATATACATTAACCTTTACTTCGAATTCTTCTAGATACGCAGATCCCACAACTCTAGTCATTGCTCCATCATACAAGCTCATAACTGCCCGAGCCATTACTTCTGATAAGCTCTTCTTTCTCGTGGTATACTCCTATCACTTTTCTTGAAACTCTAACAAAAGTCTTTTAGATGTCAACAAAACACGTTTACAACTTTTTGTGATATTTTTCCTGCATTCTACTTACAGTGAATATTGCATCCTGCTGTTCCTTTTCCTGGCATAAATCCAAAACACCTTTTATTCAAATTGATTAGTGTTCGTATTCGACTCTCTAGTACTCTTTCAAAAATTTTCATTGTATGTTTTAGCAGTTTACCACTATGTATCATTCACAGCTCATCACATCATTCTTTCCTTTAAAGATAGTCACAATCACACTGATTTTCCACTCATCAGGCATTCCTCTACCATCCAATACCCGCTGGTACAGCTCCATCATCACTTTAACCCCAGCTTCGCCACTTGCAACTATCATCTCCGCTCTTACTTCAGATGGTCCAGTTGCCTTTCCTGACCTCATCTTTTGTATTGCTTCCACAATTTCTTTGCAACTTTTTTCACCGGTCCTACTATAACATTTCCACCATCTTGTCCATTCGTTCTCTTCATTCATGATCCTTTCCATGTTGTGTTCCAAAATTTTACCTTTTATTCAATAAAGCCCTGTCGTCCGTCTCTTCCTTTTAAGCACCTTCCTCCTTCAACATCACTCTTTTTCCCTTTTTTTTATGCTTCTAAGGAAGCAGAAAACACTGCTGAAATTGAAACATAATTTATTCAATTCCTGTTTGGCTTCCTTTCTCATAGCTCTAGCAACAACTTGTTTGATTTCTAAGCATTTGTAGTTGATTTTATTTTCTTCTGGTGGGAACCTGCACAGCTCTTTAAATGCTGTCTTTTTTGCTGTAGTTCCATTCACCTCTTCATTCCATCACCACATGTCTCCTCGATCTCTCCTGGACTTCTTTCCACACATTTCATCACATGCCTTTAGAACAACTTCTATAAAACAGGCGTTCTGCTTATTAGTTCTTTTACTCTTTTCAAATCTTGCTCTTGTTCGGTTTTCATTCAACTTCCGCATCCTTATTTCATCCGTTCCTTTCTCGCAATTTTTTTAGAACCTTTTTATTCAGAACTAAGATCACCAGCTTATGTTACTATTCCCATGAAATTTTTTTACATCTCTTACATACTTTCTGTATTTCCCCACGAGTGCAAAATCAATTTCTTTTTTACATCTACCCACACTACGTTATTTTTCTTTTTTTTCTTTGAAAATTACGCGTTTGCCACGCACAGCTCTGCTTCATCACAAAACTGCAGCAATCTTCTTTCTTCCGCATTTCCTTTCTCGATATCATTCCCCAATGCACACCTTCAAAACCCTTAGTATATTTTCCCACTCATGACATTTAAATCCTCCAAAAAAGTAATTATTTTATTAGAACTTCCAAAGTCCCATTCACTCATCATTTCATCATCAAAACAAATTTTTTCTACGTCTGGTCTTCCGCTTTGTGGCCTGTCGCGTTTTAATAAAGTTTTTGATTCTATTTCAGTTTATTTCTTAAATTGAAGCGACTTGCAGTATCGATCGAATAATTAAGTTTGGTTGCAACTTAATAGCTAGGAAAAGATTGGCTTCCACTAAGATACTTTAACCCACACACTTCTCGATCACGAACAGAACAAATATATTCACAAACCACTTTATAACTTCGAATTACTTTGCTTGTCAAATACAGAAGCTAAAGCACTTTACTATATAAATATCAGACTAACTAAAACTAAAACCACCAAAATAATCGCTTGATTCTTGTCAAAAAAATCACCACAGAACAACGCCTTTTTACTACATTCTACTATCTCTACTGAACTACACTCATGAATAAAAAAATCTCGCCGCCTTATATATACGGCTGGAAAATAATCTAGAAATTGCTAGAACATCACGTCACATAGGAAAAACACCGTTCATAAATTACGTAATCGGTAATAATAAAAAAAAGAAAAACCTTCGAGAAGAAATAAGATTCACCAGAATACACTGGAATTTAGTCACGTGGTAAGCCATTGTGACTTCAGAAGAAGCTGTGAGTTGCAAATCTATAAATGCGAAAGAAAAAAAAGGTCTTTTTTCGAAAACAGTTTAGTAAGTGTAGGGCTTCAGACAATTCAGATATACAAATAAAATGATCACTGCGAAATAAAACAACAGATTACAATAACTATACACATATAAAAACCATTCTTTCAACGTAAATTTACTTATTCATGACAACAACATTGGTTAGTCGGGCTACGCCGGCTTCACCCACAGGGCAGTTGTGAAAATTAAGCAGTTATAAAAAAACTGACGTGTTTTCAACATAACTAATTACCAAACGTAGAGTCGAAAAAACCTTACGGGATACGCTATTCCCTCATGCTGACTCTTCTACTCTTCATTTATATGAGTGAAGGAGCGTAAAAAGAAAGCGCCAAAATAGCCATTACTTTCACAAATACAAAAATAGGATTTTATTCGGTAGGCCTGTTTTACCACTTGGTGTGTTCCATATCGTAATTGTCTTTGCGACCTCAAGTCATTGGTTAAGCATTACCTGATCGGTTGCCTGCATGAGCGTAGTCCGGAGCGCTACAGGTGCCATGTCTCGTCGCTAACTTTTAGCCCTGACCACAGTAGACTTATTGAACTATTTTCAACCAAAATAGCAAAATTGTTTCTCTGCATACAATGCGATTTTACACAGAAGTTTTTTTTTAATTTCATTACAACATTTTCAAATTTCTGGCTAGGGTTTTTTGCCCTGCTTTCAGCATAGACAGAGTCATTGACGATATATTGGCAACGCCTCGTCTCAAGTGTTAGACATGAGTAGTATATAACTGCATTTTTGACCCGGATTTTGTGGAGGGCTACGTCATTTCCGAACGTGACTTCCGAACGTGGTGATACGTCATTTCCGAACGTGTTGATACATGAACTTGAAGGACATTGTAAACACGTGTAACAACTTGTAAACAAATGACAACACAAAGACAACGTGTACCAACTTGTAAATAACAACTCGAAAGCAAATGTCAATACAACTTGAAAACAAATGTCAATACAACTTAAACAAATGTGAATACAACTTGAAAAGATATGTTTATAGCAGCTTGTAAATACATGTAAATAAAACTTGAAATTGATTTATAGGCACCCCTCTTGAGAATACCCCCACTTCAAAAATTCTCCAATTAATTTCACTTTTCAACTCGTTTACGATCTTTTGCCTTATTGTAAACACAGCTATTGTAAAGCGGAAATACTAACTTTAGATCGTGACTGCAGCCTTTGATAATTACTTCCTTTCGAAGCGTAAGCATTAATCGCGTATAAGCATACATATCTTGAAATTGCTTTTAAAACCTCTAAGCGGTTTCTCCTTTTGATTCCCTAGAATGTTGTTTCTTTACCCTTCTAGATGTGTTTATTGGAGGCCTTTTCCTTTACTCGTGATATTTCTGCAGTTGGTTGGAATTAATTTACATATATTTCAGTATGTAGGCAATGGATTCAGTCTTTCTTCAGTCTTTTGTCAATAGTTTTCTGACCACACATGGCTCTCATCATAGCTCTCTCCACTCTCATGCGTTTTTCATTTTCTTTTAAACACCATACCTCACTTAAATCACTACTGTTTACATCGTAAAACTGAAAAGATTTATCATTAATTGCGTGCAAATCATAAAACATTCATCTCAAATTTACATTCATTTTCATAAAACGAATCTAAATTGTATCCTATCACCACACTGTT